>OZ025199.1:3275877-4520877 GCA_964019065.1 Catostylus mosaicus
AGAGAGATCGCATGATAATTACGAGAGTTTGTACCATCTACCAAGACAAAATCTGAGAAAGAGAGAATAAAAGGGAAGATAAAGAACATGAAAAGGAGTGCCACAATCACCAATTTACAGGAAACATCTGTTAACATTTGTTCTATACAGTCTGCTTTGCCAGTCCATGTATGTAGCGGATTTTTACATGGTTGGAGTTCCTCAAAGCTCTCGCTATCTTGTAGAACTTGGGAAGTTCAAAAATCTCCTAGAAACTTTCACAATAATTTGTCACTAACTCCTTCCCTTTACCTAATGCTGTGAAATCATTCCAATAACTAGTCATTCCCCTTTAAAGTCGGCCTTAAACAGCTTCAACCATAGAGCATCTGCAATAAACATTGATACCTACATGCAATGAATAAAGGAATGCAAACAAGATAACAACACATTTCTTATAAGTGTTCAAGTGCTTATAAAATACAACTAAGATATAATTTGTAAATTTAAAATTTCTAATTATAAAAAGATGATATATCACAGAAAATATGGACATACAATCATGTGATCATTGTAGGTTGCTCCTAATTGTCACAGAGCATTTGGGGGAAACTGCAGGAAATTAACCTTCTCTGAAGTTGCCGCTACATCCGCGAAATCTAGAAGGTAGCATGTTCCCCGGTCGCGAAAGTGGTTCTGTAACCTTCTGTAACACGAATTTTTTCCTTGGCAGTGCTGCTATATTTAAAAAACAATTATTTGCTGCTTGTTTCTTTGAACCTGTTGCTGCATAAAACCTGTTTTGCTAGCTATACAGAAAGCTTGAGAAAGTCTATTTCTAAAAACTATTATGAAGAGTTTTGGAAATAATTTCTTGTAGAATAACTGCAACATAATTAGCAAAAAGAAACCAGCTACACCTTTATGTATCTTGAAGGGGTGGAGTTGGTTCTTAAACTACAGTTCAATTGATTGAAGCCTCCTTCAAGAAATCTAGAACTGATGCCCTGCTTTGATCAAAAGGCAACACTGTCAAAGAAATTACATGCAGGTAAAAAAGAAAACTTTTAAGTAAGTTAGAGACAGACTTCTCTCATGACACGCCAACTAAGTGCCCACCTTGTGGCCAAGAGAAAACATATTTCACAACTTTAAAAATTCCTTACCAATTGTTCAAATAGCAATGACCAATGTAAAATACCAATTTATATGAGCATGTGCAGCTTGGCCTGGTAACTCACATGAAGCCAAAACCAAACTAGCGCATGGTGCAGCCTTTCAATCGATGGGGCATTGTGGGAATAGTTTCAGTATTCACCCTTGATCTTGGGAGATTCTGCCTTCTTCAAGCTGGAGCATTAAACAAATGTAATGCTGACAGCAGACCTAGGATATTTCAAATATAGGTTGAGTTGTTCACTCCTTCTTTGGGTAAGCCTGATAACTTTGAGAACCTGTAAAAATTCAATAATAACTCTTGAAAACTATGATTTTTGAAGCCATTTCCAAACAGTGCACACTTTTATTCAAAAAGCTAGCCTAATTTTTTATTTGAAGCTGCTGGCCAATTGTATAACTCGTCTACTCACAAACGCCTTACTGCAGGCCATAACCAATTCCCAACCCTAACCCTAAGATGGATGGGCATTAACAGACTGGGCCAAACTTTACAAAAGGGCAACTTTATTATTGGCAGCTGAAACATCAAAACATAGAGCCTGAAGGAGATTTGTTAGAGGGTGGGTTACTTTTAAACAACGAGAAACTGCAACAAGAAAGAACAATAAGTTCAAAGAAGGTGATGGAGTAGAAAAGTTCTCTTGCATCACACCTGTTTCTGTACTGTAAATTCAATTTTGATTCAATTTTATGGACTCAAGGGAATGTGTTAGAGGGAAAAAATTCCTACCAAAACATCTAGCATGTCAAGTCTTGCTATCCAACTTATGCGACAAACATCAATGATGTAAGCACGGCAAGGCTTTGGAAGAAACATCTTGATCTGCTTTTCTAGAAAATCCAATTGCTATGGACTATTGATTAAAAAGTAGCAGACAACATGAACCTTGCCTAACTTGTTCTGGACAAACTGGATGGAACGATAACTTTGCAGTCTTATTCCTAGACAATGACGTTAAATCTGGTAGAGAATCCTGGAACATCATCAAAGGAATTCAGAGGCATCAAAGTTGCCATCGATGTTCCTAGAGGTGAAGCTACACTTTTTAAAATTTTTGGCAAATTTCTGAATGTTTTCATTTTCTATTACATTAGAGTTCCAATCGGTTCCCCCCTTACATTGCTGCTTTAACCCCCTAGATGATAAGATGTTTTCAAAAACCATGGGACTTTTTCATGGATTTTGTGGAATTCTAGACACTTGCATTTTGGGAGAAAATTTGTTCCTCCCTCTCTCAAATTGCCCTCAAACTATCCATTACTCATTTTTGTTCCTTTATTCAAATATAAATATTTACAACATGTCTTACATTCAACTATACCTATTCTGATTACTGAACAAACACTAAAGGTAAGATACCATGGGGAGCAAAAGGCAATGAAAACCCATGGCCAATACAGAAAGACATGCAACATCAATCTTTCATATGATTACACTATGGTGGCCCAGCGTTCTAATTGAAAAATCTTCACTTTCTGACCTCTTGTGTATAATGATGTTACTTGTGATTTGAAGGATAACGTCTTATCTAATATCATACACAGTCATTTTTCTTCTGAGCTCTCAGGGATTACACCCTTATTCATTCTTATCAATAAATTGGTGTTCTTTATAGTGCTAAAAGACATCAGGTGGCATTTATCTCCATTTAATTTCATGTAGTCGGTGGGGTGAAACCATATCACTGACCAAATATGGCCTTGCATTTCCTGCAACTTTGTGCACGCATTGCGTTTTTTCATCAATACGTCACCACACGTTAAAGTTGAAATATTTTAACTGTGCTGCTAGCTGACGCTTCAGAAAAATAGGAAAGATGGTGACTAAAACATTATCAAAGAACTTATCATCAAAGCTGTTCAATACTAGCAAGAAAGAATATAAAGATTGTTCGAGAGAATGCCTGGAAGACCGTTTGTTGTGAAATTTTTCAAGTACAGTATAGCAATGCAAAAGAACTTGGCGAAGATTTGTGCTCATTTTTACAAAAATAATATTTATTACCCTAAATTTCCACATTTTCAGAATTTTTATTACACCTTCAAGTAACTCTCCCCTAAAATCAGTGAAATAATTAATAAACTTTGAAAATATTTCTATTTAAAGTTGCCATATCTTAAAATGCTGATAGAGAAGAGCCTGAATTACAATTCGTGTCGTTATCGCCTGAAAGTGCTGTACCAAAAAATAGAAGACACACTGTTGAGTCCCCTGTCACTCAAAGAGATTCTCTAGCACAAAGTACCCTCTTAAAAAAGGCCAATTATCCAAGGCGAGAAAAACCCTCCAACAACAGTCAGATTTTGATGAAGGTGGTGGAAGACACCAATGAATTTATTTCTTCAATGAGCAAAAGGGAAGCACCCAATGGAGACAATCTCTTTGGTCAAAGTGTTGGAAAGGAGCTGAAAAATGATTGCCCTGCCAACAAAGTTTGGCAAAGCTAAAAATTCAACAGATTCTGCACGAAGTTCAATGGAGTAATCAAGAATAGACAGTTGAAACATGATGGCAAATTGTTCGGCTTTGTAATTTTTATCAAAGTAATCTAGCATTTCCTTTGCAATCCTCCTCTTGAACATATCAATGGAACTTGGTAACTTATTTTTAATCACAATAGTTATATATAAACAATATAGTTTTAAACTTTCGAAAGAACTTGGAAATATTTTATAGATTTCCTGTTATTTGTAATGATGGATTTTCTATGTTTTAAAGCTTCTGATTAAAACGTTTGGTTCATTGTGAAACCAACAACAAATTCGCCTCCTAGATCCAACCCCATGACACACCCCTGTTGGAAAACTTACGTTTCCCAGAACCACCGCGACCCCCATGAACAACAAAAGCATTGAGTAAAAGGTTTGACAGTTTCTTTTCACAAAGTGTACCCATTTTAAGAGTACACCATTATAACTGAAAATTATTTTGTGTTAAGAAATTGGATCATAGGATGTTCTACGGACAATCATGCTGCTAAGATAGTTATCCTTGCCGAGAAATAAAAAAGTTTGCCATCAAAGATCTGTAGTATTCGGCAGTTTTTGTATAGTTATTTGCTCCCATTTCACCAATATCTTGTTGACCTCCAGCTTCTGTTGACACTGCATTCCTCCATGTGCCCCTGTGTAGAATTCCATGTGAATCTTCTGGTCAACATAACCTATAGGGCAATACAAGTGACCATAAACATTTGGGCTATCCTCGTGCTTTTTTAGCCAGTTGTGAAGAGCAACTGAAGCCAAAATATTTTTGGCGGCTTTACCTAGGTGGGTCTGAATTAGTGATCGTAGAAACCTCCATCTTGATAAGAGAATTCCGAAAGCTTTTTCAACAACTCTTTAGGCTTGAAATAGTCGATAATTAAAAATACCATAGTCATAAGAGAGAGAAAGTCTGGAAGATAACAATAGCCTATTGTTTTAATTAATTTATAAAGATTTGGCTTGTGCCAATTGCACAAATTGTTTGATCTTTGGTTGTCCAACATCCAGAAGAAATAAAGAAGGAATTAGTATATTCAAGATTCCTTCACCAAACAGCAAATCAAACAAGAAATGGAGAAGTGAATTGATAAATATCGTGACTAAAGATCGTGTTGTCAATGATAACCTCCAGCATCAAATAGATGGAAATAGAATTTACTTTTGTGAAAAAAATTTCTGTGAAGATCAATTTTGGATTTGTAAGTAGAAGGAATTTTCTTTTTATTCCTAACTATCAAAAATAATTTATTTCGGCGTCAGGGCCTAAATAAACTACATCATCTAAATTGATATTGAGCAGGAACCGATGTTCGGTATTACTATCAAGGACTAGAAGTTTTTATTGACTATAGTTGAGTGATTAAACTAAAGGAATATTGATATTTGTATATGTTCTGTTTTATTTGATAGATTCAACACGAAAGGTTTCAAAGACCGAGTGTTACCCTCTTTGAATCTTCCAAAGAAAAGTATCTTTGTTCCTTCTTATTCAAATTAATGAAATGAGACAGTCTTTGGAAGATGACAGCAAAGAAGTAGATCCTCAACTTCACCAAGATTTTCTCTCTTTATTCAGAAGTTGTGAAGAAAACAATGTCCCACCCTTAATGAAATTGTTTTGGGAGGAACAACAAAAGTACAACAAAGAATAAAAATCAAGCCGCATTAGACATCATTCAATGGTCATTAAGTTCTGTCTCTCTCTTGCTACAAAATCTTCTCCAACATGTGCAGATCTACTATAATTAAATAATCTACTATCTAGTTATAATTAAAAAAACTGGTTTTGGAGTTTTAGTCCTACCCAGTTTGAGAACTCTTAGAGATTACAAAAATTATATACGCCCAAAAAGAGGAATTAATCCAGATGTCATAAAAGATCTATCTGAAAAACCAAGCCCTTTTCTCCTGCTGAAATATATATTATAATCTTATTTGATGGAATGAAGATATAAAAATACCTGGTTTGGAACAAGCATACTGGTGAGCTAATTGGTGTTGTTGATCTTTGACATTGATACAAATTATGGCACTCTCAAAGATGTTCAGCAGCTTGCTACACACGCTCTTGTCCTCCTTGTGAAAAGTATTGTCAATCCTCTCTCTTTCAGTCTTGCAACTTTTGCCATTACTGGTGCAACTTCTTATCAGATTTCTGTTAAAATTCTTGAGAATATTGATTTGAAAGTTATAGCAGCCACTGCCGATGGAGCTTCTTCTAACCGCAAATTCTTCCATATGCACAAAGCACTAGATGGTGACTGTCTGGAGAATGTTGTCTATCGCACAAAGAACCTTTTTTAGGAAAGAAGAATGTTTTATCTATTTTTTGCCTTGTTCCTCATTTGATAGAAACTGCCCAAAATTGCCTTGCAAATTTAGGATCTAGTCGTACCTCTCGCCTCTTTTGGACTGATGGCTTCCATATTCTCTGGTCTCACAGTTCTAAATTTTATTTTGATGACTTGAACAGTCCCCTAAAGATGCTTCCTAAATTAACAAGTGATCACTTCAATTTGACACGATATTCTGTCATGAGAGTTCACCTTGCTGCTCAAGTTTTGAGTGATACAGTAGCGGTCTGTTTCGATAAATTTGGTTCTTCTGGAGCTTCTGCAACTGCAAAATTTTGTTCAATGATGGACAAGTTTTTTGATTGTCTGAATGTCAGAAATACTACCGAGCATGTTTTTAAGACAAAGCCGCTTTTAATGCCAAACTCAGACATTGATGATCCTAGATTCACCTGGTCGGATCGATTTCTTGATTACTTCTCCCAATGGAAAGAGTGTATTGAAAGACACAAAGGAGAATTCTCAGCAAATGCAAAAAGCAACATGCTTATTTCTTGGAAAACATATGAAGGCCTTCAAACAAGTATTCTTTCATTTACAGAGGTTTGCAGACTTTTATAACAAAATGGTGTTCCTTATGTGTTATCTAACAGATTTTGCCAAGATGACCTGGAAAACTACTTTGGTAGACAGAGAGCCATTGGCAGCCACTGTGATAACCCTTCAGTTAGAGATGTTGGATATAGCGACAACACAATAAAATCTCAATTCTCTGTTCGCCCTATCGCAGGAAATGTCAATGTAGAGGTTGGCAAATATGATGTCAGTAATACCGAGCCACTGCCAAAAAGAAGCAAAGATAAAAAATAACTTTTATACAATGTTTGAGCATTAGAGCTAATTTAA
Organism: Catostylus mosaicus; assembly: GCA_964019065.1. Lineage (NCBI taxonomy): Eukaryota > Metazoa > Cnidaria > Scyphozoa > Rhizostomeae > Catostylidae > Catostylus > Catostylus mosaicus. Next base: position 3,282,723 of record OZ025199.1, read on the forward strand.
GTCTACTAGATATCTTAGAAATAACATCAAAATGACATGATCCTCATCTATCATTCTCATGATGGAGATGCAATAATTTTCAAATGTTCACTCAAAATGAAATATAATTTTCAACATTTTCAACCTTGTTGTATTTGTAACAATCATACTGTAAAAGTTTACAAATTATCTAATCACGCTATATAAAAAGGTAAAAATATAAGTCATTTTGATTGAACACCCCCAAAATGGCATGATCAAATCACAGATGGGCAACATACTGGGTTTATTTCAATATAAATTCCACTACTACTCATTTATCTACATCGGGCAACATTGGAAACGTCATATTTCTGGCGATTTTTCCATAAAACATAGGAACATTATACAGTAACATTTGTTTTATGTATACTAGCTTGTTTAGGGATTAGTATTAATGCCTGATTGTATCACGATTAGCCCTTCCTTGACGTGTTGCTACTATACCACTTAGCAGTCCTCAAATAAATTTCCAATATATACCTGACTTAAGCCCGGTTTCCACTTGCGCGAATTGGGTCGTGCGGCCGCGTGTCCAGGTTTGTGAGCATGCGCACTTTATTTTTTTGCGGAGATTCCCGCTTTTTGCGCGATGGCACAACCAATTTTGAAAGTTGCCTTGACTTCAACTTTCTGCGACCAGTGCGACTGTGGGCTGCCTCGTTCACATGAAGTTCTCTTTTGCGCCCTTTTTTCATCATCCACTTTTCACGCCGCCATTTTTCCTGCCTAGCAAGAAGCGACTAGAAATGGAGAATTTTACAATAGACCAAAAAACCTTGGATTTATTACGCAGGATACAAAACAACGAAGCAAATTCTGCCAACAATAATGCCAGTTTTATCCAGGTCCAAGAAGAAGACAAAGAGATGAACGAGGAGGATGGTCAGCAGCAGCAGCAGCAGCATCAGGAACAAGGTGAAGAAGAAGAAGGTGTCGTCGTTGACGACCAAGAAGAATTGGGAGAGGTCAAATGGACTGATGAAGTCTTTGTTGAGGAGATGAAAAACTATCGATGCATACAACAAGTCGTGCTGACAAAGATCGTGCAAAAAAACAGCAGCCTTGGAGAGAGTTGAGTCAGAAGTTTAAACAGGAAGGTCAGTATATAAAAATCAGTATCTGGAAAAGCATTAGTTTAATTTAGACCCATTGATTTGAAAAATCGAGCCCCATATTTTATATTTTCATTTAACAGACGCTTGTGTAGAGAATTTCAGTTGAAAAATTCCACCCACATATACAAGCATATACAAGCTGTGTGTATTGGTTATTGCTAAAGATTTTGGAGGAAATTTGTCATATACTGTATAATTATACATTATATGGGCAGCACAAGGAAAATTTTGCCTCTTGCTTCTCTGACTGCCCTTTGAAGGGACTCTGGAATATAAAGACTGTACACTGGACAAGTCTGGCAAATTCATGGTCGGCATACAGTTTTGGCATAAATTTCCTAAAAATTAATGAGTGGCGTCCACTTCTATATAGGAAATCGGGCTTTTGTCTTGGCGTACACCAAAATACTTAACATTTGTTGTCCAGCATTCAAATTTCAAACTTTCCACACTGGCTTTGCAGGTGTAATTTCCATTTTCAGGGTATTCATAATGTCTGAAATTAATTTATATTTTCTTTTTGGTTTAAACATATCTGGTCCCCAAAAATAGCTATGTTTGCCAAGGGATACTTCTATTGCCAATATGGAGTGTTGTCATCAATGCATCCACAGGTTTTTTAGCTGAATTATTTAAAAGTCTGTTAGAAAAATATCAAAACAGGTTATTTGAAATTAATACAAATTAAATGTTAGAAAAATGTTACGTGACAGGGTTTAGGTGTGAACAGACCTATCACTTCTTTGCTCAAGTAGCCTCATGGGCAATGTAGCCCCAATGGTAGTTTTTTTCTTCAGTATCAATTAAATATATATGTATTTCATTTACAGAGCAAGAGCTGAAAAGACTTTGGAAGAACCTAAAAGATGGATTCTCTAAATGTTTCAAGAAAAGGGAATTAATGACACGCTCTGGGGCAGCAGCAGGAAAGTTGCCGAAGTGCAAGTTGTTTAATCAATTAATGTTTGTCAGAGATACAATAGCCAATAGGAAAACAGTATCTAACCTCGATGTAGGAGATTCAAATACTTTGGAGGAATCATTGGCAGACATACCTCCTAAAAGCTTTACTGGCAGTAAATTTGTTGTTGACTATGTCCCTGTTCAAGAAGCTACAATAGCTACTAAAAGGAAGACTGAAAAAACTACACTAAGTGACAAGTGTGATGTTATGTTGATTGAAGCTTTCATGAATGAGAAAGGGAAAAGAGAAAGAGAAATTGATGCAGATGAAAGTTTTGCAGAAAGTATCATCCCGATTTTACAAAAGCTTCCAGAAAAGAAGAACAGAATGGCAAAAATTGAAATACAACAGATTCTAATGAGGCATGAATTTCATGACTGAAAGACTGATCTGTTGCTGCATTTATGATTTATATCTAGATGTTCGATTGATAATTCAATAATTTTGCCAAAGCAACCTTGTTTCTCAAATGTTTTAATAATTTTTGCCCTCAAACGCAAAGAGCAACGAATTTAAAAATAAAATAATGGAATAAAATCTGAATTTATTCTCTAGTTTTCTAATAAACATATCAAAGTGAAAGGTCCTCAGCATTTGCTTCATTCATCAAATGGATCACGTGTGCGTAATACTGTTTCCCATTGCCATGGAACAGAGCCTTCTTCTGAATTGAAATAATCCCTAAAATCATCTCTTATTTCTTTGGCAGATCTTGAATAGTTGTTGGATCCTATTCTCCTTAAAGGGAGAAATCCTCCCTCCGTTTCAATATGATTATTGATCATTTCACAGTCTAAGTCTATGCCTGCACAGTATTCTTGATTGTCTTCAAACCTGCCTACCATTAGATAATTGTGAATAGCAACTACAGCCTTGGTTATGGATGTGACTGTCCTAACATCAGCAACTATAGGTCTCCTGAAGATTCTGAAACGTGTTGCACAAATACCGAAGACATTCTCAACTTGTCTTCGAGTACGAGATATTCTGTAATTCGCAATTCTTTCTTTGATTGTCAGAGTATCTCTGGGGTATGGCTTTACCAGGTATTCCCTTAAAAGGAAATGCTTCATCCCTAACAAGGACAAAAGGAAATTTTGTTGGTGACCCAGGCAGTGCTCGTGGTTCTGGAATATTTAATAATTTTTGGTCAAATGCAAAGCCCATGTTCGATTGTGAAAATACCCCTCCATCACTTTGTCTGCCTGCATCTCCAATATCAACACATATTAACTCATATTTGGCATTAACGATGGCCATGAGCACAATGCTGTGAGATTTCTTATAATTGAAAAACTGTGAACCCGATCTGGCAGGGGCCTGCATGATGACATGTTTGCCATTTATAGCACCGATGCAATTACAAAAGTTCCACTATTTTTCAAAATCTTTAGCAACAGAGACCCAGTCACTCTTATTTTGTGGTGCTTTCAAGAATCCATTTTCACGAAGTGTATTCCAAACAGCATCTGATGTTTCTCTGACAATTCGACTAACAGAGCTTTTGCTCATCCTGTAGCTGGCAGAAATGGTCGTTTGTGCATCTCCTGTCACCAAATATCTTAAAGTCACAGTCTTTCACTGGGATGTATTGGCTCTCTTCGTATACAGCATTTTGTTATTCTAGGGGCAACATATCTCAACAACTCCTCAAATTTCTCAGGCCCCATCCTAAAGTGTTGAAAGAAAAACTCTTTGTCAAAAATTTTCATTTGCCGCACAAGAGTATGATACTCCCCTTTCTCAATTCTTTCAGCATAAATCTTTCGAACCCAAAACCTCTTCTTTTTACGAGCCTTCAATTCTTTTCGTTTCAAACGTCGTCTCAAAAGCAAAATAATCAGCAGTTGTTTCCTTGTCAGAGCCATTTTCTTTTCACAGATCAGACTTACCAAATTGCTGCCTCGATTTCACGTTTTCACGCTTTCCCGCCATTTTTCATAGTGATACTAAGTACGCATGTGTCAATAAATCGTCGCGCGATCGCGCTACAAACAAGAGGAAACCGATCATGTGCGATCGCGCGATCACAGGACCAAATTTGCACAAGTGGAAACCGGGCTTTATGCACAGAACTAAGATTAAATATTGAAAAAAGTCATTAAGTAACGCATCTTCACTCTTCACTGGTATGCACGTTTGAGTTTTGGTTCATTCCTTGGGTAAGCCATGCGACGTTGATTCAAGGTTTGGCATTTTTTCAGAATTTCAAGTGCAAGAACCAGAAATAAATCATCAACAATTTCATTTGTTATTATGAAAAGAATTTTTATCAAACGAAAGGAAAACAATCTTTGCGTAGCAAGCAAAGAAATGCTTTTTACCATCGTAGTGATGAGTACGTGAAGCCACTGGATTGTGAGTAGCAAAAAGAATCACTACCATGAGCTCTGGTGCGTGGAAACCCCTAAGCACATGTGCTCTTGCCAAAAACAATAACTGACTTCTGCAGTCATACTTCCCATAGTGAAATCGTAAGCTCTTTAATATTTCATAGCATAACCAACATAGCAGTACTGAGCCTTATAGTTGACAGTGACACACATTCACCATAACCATACACACATCTTTGTAATAACGTAACAAACGTAGCAGTACTGAATCTTATATTTTAAAATGTAACAAATGTTGCAGTACTGAAGCTTGAAGTGGCCAGTGACACAATTCACCATAGTCATAGACACACACCTTTTTAACAAAGTAAGGTGGCTAGCAGTACTGAACCCTATATTTCACAGTGTAACCAACGTAGCAGGACTGAGCCTTATAGCTGACAGGGACACCAATTCACCATAGTCATAGAAACACATCTATTTAGCAACATTACGAAACTAGCGAGGCTATAAAACTATTTTAACTAGGAATGTTTTTAGTTAACCGTCGGCGCACTTTAAAATCAGTATTTATTCAACACAGAAATTAATAGCTGCTTGCTACCGAAATCTTTAAAAATCAAAGGAAAAAATCAATCTTATTTCATGCACCAAATGTTCGTTCTCAAAGATATACTACAAAATCTTAACTGCTGTATATTTTCACTGGTACATATACAAAAGGGTATGGTATTGAAAGTGTAAGTTTTTTTAGAAATGAAAGCCACCATTTTGATTGCAATTGTACACTGCGTAAATCAGATATCGGTATGTTAGAGCTTATATAGTCATCACTAGTTCACTCTCTTTTGCAGTGTAAATTGTATTAATATCAAGTAGGCTGAACTTTCTGAGAATAAGGGCCATAGTCCCTCAAACACTTTTTAGAGCACCCTCTTTGACGGCAACTTGAATGACTAATCCCATTTTGTGACCTGCAATACATAAAAACACAACCCTTTTGAAAATTCCAATGCTTCAACATTTATAAAGAATTATTAACAAATACCCTACATTTGCACCCAAGCCCCCACAATCTCGCAGCAGTCTCAGGATAATACCCAATTGTTGAAATTTATTAGTTCTGCCGGAATTTATTTTTTTAGGAGCGAACGATAATTTTCTGAAAATCTGCCAAAGCAAGTGAGCAGATTTGCCTTTAAAAAGGGAAGTCATGCCAGAGAAGCTTTTGAACAAAAACGACTGAACTTTCCCGATTGTTGGTATAACCGATATATGCGTTAATTGCATTCATCGCTAAATAGGAAACCTTAAAGTACATTACTACTGAATAGATGCTAAAACCCATACTTTTCTTTTTGCCACTAAATCATTGAATCTTACTGTTTTCTTAATTTCTCACATGAAAATGCCAAGTAAGTCGGTGTTTGATGAGCTTAGTTTTTTGGCACTATCTACAGCTTGTCTTGTCTCCTTTTGTGAAACAGATGCTTTTTGAGAAATTATGCAGTGGCGATTTAATGAAACAGACTGTGTTTGTTTACAAACAATCAAACTTCAAAAGAACCCAAATGCTAACGCTGCAGGTGCCATGGGAATGTTGGCAAGTCATGTGCCAAATATATCTTCTAGACTGGATTGAGTAAATGTTTTTTTACGCAGCACCCTTCTCATAAGACCTAAATGCAACTTCAATTTATTTTAAATCATAGTTTATTTTGTACAACAAATATTTTTCTTGCATGTATAATGCCAAGTGTTCACGGAAAAATGTCCTTGCCTGTCTTTTGAAGGTTTCATTGATATTTTGTTGATAAAAATAAACTTTCCTTTGACAGTTGGAACATCCTCTGTTGCTGGCCAGTAGAAATTCTGGGTTACTTTTTCTTTTGCGAAAAAATTAAGTTGCATCTTTTCGCTGATTCTCACAGAGAGAAAATCAACCTCATCCATTTCTCTAAATCCACTTGCTTCAAACATTTCTTTCGTGAAACCTTTGCAAATCTTCCCAACGTAATAGCAATTACCATAGGCAACAGCAACGAATTCACCCTCAAGTGGCTTGCCTGCAACATTACTTTCCTGCATGCAAAATTAAAACAATTGAAAGAGGCAATGATCCTTTCATCTCCTCCTCCAAACTACATTGCTTCTCATTTACCTACATACATTTGCAGTTGCAAAATTGATGGACCCCTTGGCGAAAAACATAAATTTTTCACCCCTCCCCCTTCACCCATGTCAAATCAAATGAAATGAGCTACACATTTTCTTTATGTCCCTTTGCTAGTAATCTAATTGTGTACGATTAGCAATGGTGCTCTACATATTTCCATATCTTTCCTGCACTCTGGCAAAGCCTCATCCTACAGTCAAAGTGAGAGGCTTGAATACCAAGAAAATATTTGAAAACGAACCTCAATCTTTCCTAGCAACCTCAATACACTGTACCTACCTCGGGTGCTACAGCAACTGGCATAGCAAGTGTTTCTGCTTCTTTAGGCAGCGTGATGTTAACAGTTTTGTTTGCATTTGTCATTTTTTGCAAAATTTGTGCAAAATTAATTGTTCCTCCTATAAGTTAATAGTAAAATATGAAAATCAGCATTTTTTGAGAGATTTTTTCAACTTAAGTAAGGTATCCAAAAAATTTCCATATTTTAATATATTTTACACATGAAAGATGCTGTGACCGCTTACATCAAACTGTTGTACAGGTATTTGTTTTTCAATGGCTGGCTTGCACACCACATTTGCTACAACATTTGTGGTATCTGGTTTGGGATAGCTCTCGGTCTAAAGAAAAATGAAGAAGTGAATGTTACAACTTATGCAGATGCGATGCAAACTGAAACATGGCATGCTTATCAACTTTCGCAATAAATCTAAATTAAAATTGACTCACCCTATCAAGATTAGAATGCAACACCATTACGCTGCTTTGTTCTTCTCCTACTTTGTTGTAGTACAGGTCCTTTCATACCTTGGCGTTTAGCTGTAACGGCCGTATCCGTGCAGTGGTTTCTTTTTCCACCTAGAAAAAAGGGATTTGCAAAAACTTATAACGACTTGAATTTTACTGTGGAGGTGGTGCCACCCTTGAACAATGTGAACATACAGAAATTACGATCATAAACGTCTTAAATTCCTCAACTTGGACTCTTGTCTAGTCAATTTCAGTTTGAGGTCCGCAATTTCCTGCAATTGTGTGGGATGTAAATTTTGTAACTATAATAAGAATAACGCTTTTAATCGCAAAAAAAGTGAGTTGTATACATCGAATCTAACATTACCAGTACGCAACATGGATGACTACATCTTATGTTTTACTAGTAAATGGATTATAAGAAACAAGTACGATGTTGGTAAAAAATTTAACAGCCTCCAGTACTAGGTTCAAGGAAACCTAAGAAACTAGAAAATTTCAACTTTGCAAACTTTTGAATATTTTTCATTCCATTGTACATTTATTGACTATATAACACTCAAATACTCAATTTGCAGCTTGCAATTTGTAGTGCAAGGATGTAGGACATAAACGAGTAATGATATGATGGTGAAAGTCGGATTTTATATCCAAAATAAGTTAGCAGGGGGGAATTTTCCGAGTTCTTAATAAAAGCGGGGTGGTTGGAAAAATTTTGAAAAATTAGTTAGCAGGAGGGGGGATGGCAATGAGGCACCAGGCTGCGTTGATACTGTTTGGCAATTTGCTAATTTACAAGGACCCCTCAACATAGACTTTCAGAAAACCCATTGTTCTTCTGATTTTTCTTTTCAGTCCATGTTCAATAAGCAGAACATTCCCGAACCTCTGTCGCAAAAGCCTTTTCCACAATGAATTCTGCATTTATGCGGCCTAGTAAAATGACAATTTAAAAAGTTGTTCTATGCTCACTAGTCAGGCTGGAAGTAGATTTAGCATCCATGAAAGCTACGACTACTCCAACTAGCGGTAAGGTCTCTTCAGATGAATTGTTTTCTGTTAATTCCAACACTTGCCTCGATTCTCTTGAAATAATATCAGCTCTATTTTTAGTCTGAATTCCGACTACATGGTGTTGAAGCGAAGCTTCTGCATTCTTACAGTATGGCTCATCAGCCTTGCCACAGACTTCCCACGTCTTCGTTCTTTTCGGTAGTAGTCAGCCAGTTGCAAGGTGACTAGCGGAGGGTGGTTGTTGTGAACTTCAGGCTGCCGTTGTGCTGCTCTAAAGCCCTCTCTATGCAGCCAGTAAAAGATGCTGAAGACTTGAATAGCTGCCCACCAGAGATTAATGAACAAGAAGTTGTGAGAAACTTGCATGAGTAGTTTTGGACGGAAGTCTTTGATGAAGGTTCGCAGCTGCCTGTCCACAAAGTCATGGGGACTGAGCCTTAGCCGGTTGCAGCCATATGTTATGTTTGTCTTGAAAGAGTATATGGCCAACTCCGTACAGCCATCTGCCCAGAGATTTAGCAAGTTGCTGTCAGAGTCAGGGGCATGTGCTGATGAGGCTGTAGTGGATCTGGCTGGTTCTGTGTCGTGAACTATGCGCAGCCCCATCAAGTCCAAATTTTGTGAAGGAGTAACAGAGATGAACAGGAGCAAAAGTGGTAGAAAAGCCTCTACCTTACCTTACCTTCTGCATGTTTCTCAAGCTGCGTATTAGAGGCACGTCATCCCATTTACAGTTGATACGAATCCCTCTTGTAGTGACAAGATATTTCACCAATGTGATGATACTTTGAACATGGTTGGCCATTGTGCCTGCTGATAAACCTTCACCTAGTTGTTCCAGATACTGAAGGACGAGATCTTCCTCAAATACACCTTTTCAAAAGTTTGCTTCCAACTTGCAGGCGGAGATCTGGGACAAGTTTTGGGGTGAAAGAACTGCGGTTGCCATTTGAGATCCAAGTCAAACATAGAATTTATATTGGAGACGAAGCTAAGTTGTGAATTTACAATTGATTTATCTGTTCATATTTGTAATCTGTTATCACGGGAATGGCTTTCTTCAAAGCTTGTATAAGTATCTTGCTCTGGCAGGCTACAAAATCAACTGTTGAAGCATAAGGTTTGGTAGAATTCATCTTTTTTGGTGATCCGGCCCAAGCCACAACGCAGCTTTGGAAAGTACAGCAGTCTGAGTGGAAGGATGGTTAATGGTAATTTTGCAGTTTTCGGTTGTTGTAACTGCAGGTATCGTTTGAAATTATTGGAGAAGAACAACTGTGAAGTGCTTGAGGCCAGATCAAGAAAAACTGTTGCTGCTCACCACCATTGAGGCTGTTCAAATTTCCAAGCCTTCAGCGCAATGGTGAAAGCAGAAAAGAGTGGATCAGGTTGCTCAACAGGACCACCCAAAATAATAAGAATTGGAAACCTGGACAGATTGATATGGTCTGCTCCAAACATTTTGTCGATGGAAACCAACAGGAGATAATCACTATCCAACTCTTGATCTGGGACATAGTAAGCCAGAAAAGAGAGCAAGACGTCAAGGTGTATGCTTTGAAACAGTAGCCACATCAGATGAAGATTATCAAATGGATGTTGTTAGAAAACCCCCTTGACGGCTAGGCTCCAACGAATGTAGATATAAAGATGATGATAAGGTAGAATTTTGTAACGAGGAGTTGCGATGACATGTGGCATAGATTCCTGCTGCACTTGTGGCCTTCGGGCCTGTCGACTGGGATAGCTAGCCTACTTGCCTACAATATATAGGGTGTCCCTAATTGATGGGTGAATACGTTTCCTTAATTACCCTAACAAATTTCTAAAGCTGAAGGGTTTAACGACCTATAGGAAAATTCCGAAGAAAAAGGGTAATGGGTTTGGATTTCGCCCACGGTAGGAAAAAATGTTGTACTCACAACTTTAATTACCGAGTATACACGTAAACAACTCTACATGTTAAGCAAAATAACGTACACAGCTAAATTAATGTTGAATAAGCGACGGTAATAAACTATATCAAGCATCAATCCTTTAGATTAGTAACAAAAAATCCAGCTCAAAAAAGGTCATAAAAGTTACTAACGATTTAGTCTTATTGTTTATTCATTTGAATGAATTTTCCGCACACACCACCCCCAAATCAAATGTTAATTTGATTTTCATCTTCTTCCTCAGCAAATAGGTGTGTTTTGATTTCTTCTTGAGCTTTTCTGGCTGCCAATCGCATAGGTCTCCTCTCTGATTGCACATTGTTAGTTACTTCATCACTGTCTGAGGGTGGGCTTGGACAATCAGCTTTCAGCTCCATTAGATATAGATGTTGTAATGGTCTCTCGATGTACTTGACTGCACCATTTGTCACTGTTTGAAGTCTGACTTCTCTGATTACACAATCTGACCCTTTGATATCGTCAACCACCTTTCCAAGCTTCCACATGTTTCTGGGCTGATTGTCTGCCTTGATGAGGACGATTTCTCCAATTTGAACCTGATTCGCAGTCCCGCCAATTTTGTGATGCTCTCTCAAACTGCGTAGATACTCTGAGCTCCATCTCTTCCAGTAATGCTCCTTGCATCGTAACAAATACCTTAGACGTCGTCTTGGGGTTATTAACTCTTCCTCACTCACATTCGCATCATCGTGCAGTGTTTTCATTCTGCGTCCATGGATGAAATGATTTGGTGTCAAAGGCTCCATTTCTGACTCTTCTCCTTGATACGTCAAAGGCCTATTGTTCATGGAAAACTCGATATCCAACATGAGCTCTGAAAGTTCTTGAAACGTTAATGATGCCTTTCCTAATGACTTCTTCAGTACTCGTTTCACTAATCCGACCATTCGCTCAAAGAATCCTCCCCACCATGGTGCTTTCGAAAGGTTGAATCTCCATTTGATCCCCATATCATTGAGAAGGGGGTTTGTTTTGCCATCTGCTCTTACTGTTTTCAACCACTTCGCCGTAGATTGGAATGTCTTGGCGTTGTCCGAAACAATCAACTTCGGAAATCCTCTTCTTGTTACAAAGTTCTTGAGACTTCTTCTGAATGTTGCTGCTGACATGTCTTCAACAACTTCAAGATGAACTGCCCTGGTTGTCGCACAAGTGAAAAGTGTTATATATGCTTTACGTTGTTTCTTACCTCTCTTGTAATATACTGGCCCAGCAAAATCTACACCAGTTGATTCGAATAGAAACCCGGGCGTTGTTCTGAAAGCTGGTAGGGCTGCAGTTTCAGGTGGATTTTATGACTGAGCTGTATACCTTTTGCACCTCTGACAATCTTGCAATACCTTTTTCACCATTTGACGTCCGTTGGGTATCCAAAATCTTGCTCGTAATTCAGCCAGTGTGGTTTCCACCCCCATATGTAACACTCTTCTGTGTGCGTCTGCAATGATCAACTGTCCCAGTGGATCTTTCTTGGACAAGTAGATTGGCTGCTCGTCTTGTGAAATGTCAAATCTGCCATGACATATCAGAATATTTTGATCGCTTGATTGGATCCCTAACTGCTGTCTCTGATTTGATGTGGGTGGATAAGTTGCTTGCGATTGCTTTATCCATAACATCTCTGTTTCTAAGATCTCTTCTGTGGATAGGATGACCTCCTCAGGAACGGCTCTCTTCCTACAAGCTTTAATAAATCGCAAAACAAATGCTGTAATACGAAAGAGTTGCTTGGCACTGACATATCTAGAGATATCAAATACCTCTGCCAATCCACCTTTTGACTCATTGACCACTGATAACAAAGTTACTTGTCTGCGTTCTTCATTTGCCCTTTCGTCTTCTGTGACTTCACCGTTGCTTGGCTATTTGTCTTCATCAGTCAGCCATTCAGGTCAATTCCACCACAGTTCAGATGTTTGCAGTTGCTGTGAAGTCATCCCTCTTGTGCCGATGTCTGCTGGGTTTTGGTTGGTAGGACAGTACCGCCAAGAAATGTAATCTTCAATGAGAATTTGATTAACACGAGATCTGACAAATTGTTTCCACTCACCTCGATTTAAAAGCCAACAAAGTACTGTTTTGCTATCGGTCCAACAGTATGTTGCTGAAATGTTCCACCCTTGCAATGCATTTCTTACAGTTTTTAACAATCGTGTTAACAGCTGCGCAGCAACAAGCTCAAGTCTTGGAACTGAGAGGTCTGGCTTTGCAATGCGTGCCTTTGCTGTGAGCAGTTTGGATACATTCGCACCATTCTTGTTCATAATGAGATAGATGGCTGCACAACATGCTGTTATACTGGAGTCTGCAAACCCGTGGATCTGAATGTCCGTTGCCTTACTAGGGACTTCCTCCATCATTAGTCGATCTGTGCAAACGAGTGGATGTTTTTCAATGCCTTTTCAGCCAATGTTGCCAACGTTTGGTCAGGTCACTTGAGACTTCATCAATTCATCCTTGCTTCTGCATACACACCTTGCGATAAACAACTTTTCCTACGATCGAAACTGGACAGGCGATGCCAAGTGGATCAAATATAGATGAAATTGATCTAAACATACCTCGTTGTGTTGGCTCATGCTGCAATGAGAGAATTATTCTTGAAATCAACAGCAATCGTATCTTTGTTGGTATCCCATAATACACGTAACACTTTTATGGTTTCCGCCTGTTCTTGGCTTTCATGGCTGTCCTGCTGAATGATGTTTCTGAGCTCTGTGTTGTTTGTCTTCCATTTTCGCATGTGAAACTTGCCTTTGCAGAAGGTCTCTTCTAGCTTCTGTTTCAACTGTACAGCTTCTTGGACTGTGTCACATCCACCAACATAATCATCAACGTAGAGACTGTTCAAAACCTGTTTCACAAACTCTGGGTCAGATTTGGCATACAACTTCATGTGTTCTCGGATTGTTGCATTTAGGAGGAATGGACTTGGGCCACTACCGAAAAGCACTCGTTTGAAGCGGAGCTGTTTGATCACCAGAGGTTGCGCTTTGATATCCTCAAACCATAGAAATCGCAAACAGTCTCGATCCAGTTGGTCGACCTGTATCTGCAAAAATGCCTTCTGTATGTCCCCAAGAATAGCCACAGGAAAAAGACGGAACCTTAGTAGAATGTCAAACATGAGAGGTAGCAATGAAGGTCCAACATGTAAACAATCGTTCAATGAATGATTGTACTTACGGTCTTTGGCTGAAGCGTCATAGACAATTCTTAATTTTGTTGTTTCTGCATCCTTTCGGATCATAGGATGATGAGGGATGTATGATACTCGCAAACCGTCTGGCGATTCTGGTACTGGCTCGACTATGCCCTCTGCTTCTTGTTCCTGAATGATTGCGTTATACTGCTCAAGTATCTGAGGTGTTTTTTGCAGCTTTCTGTGTAACTGTTTCAGTCTGTCTTCGCATAGCCTTTTGTTTTCTGGTAAGTAGAAATTTCCTCTCCTCCATGGCAGTCTAACACTGTATCTTCCATCTTGATCTCTCGCAACTTGGTCAGTGAAGGACTCATAGACATCTTCAGTTCCATCGGAAACACCAAGAACGTCGATGTCCCACAGTTGTTTGATTTCAGTCTCAATTGATCGAGGTATTTCTACTGTTGTATTCAGAATGAATGTTTTTTCCTGTGCATCATCTCCAACAGCTCCCATGATCGTCCATCCCAGTGCTGTTTCTTCTGCAATGGGCTCGTTTCTGTTACCACGAACAATCTTCCCTGTTTTGATTCTTGAGAAGTCTTTGGCACCAATTATTGCATGAATCGGCAATGTGTCTTCCTTGCTAACATCAGAAAACCACAAACTCTTCATGTGCGGGTAGCGTCTCTTCTGGATTTCCGGATGGCTGTTTGGAATAGAACTCAGCATATACATGTCAAGTTGAGCAAATTCAGTTGTGAAGGAATCGTTTGACTTACCAATTGACTCTACTTGCAAATTATAAATAGGGCAACATACTTCCATTTCACCATTAACTGTCCTGATGATTCTCTGTTCCGTTCTTGCTGGCTTGACTCGAAGCTTTCGTCCTTGTTCCCTGCTGATGTACGATCCTCCCCTGCCACTGTCTAACAGAATTCTGCATTGGTGTCCACCAATTTTTGCTTGCACAGTCTGATATGCAACTGTTCCATTCTTTATGTGCAACCCTGGATGCACGTTCACTTTTCCGTCTGAATGAGAAGGATTCTCTAGTTTACTGCAAATCGATGAGTGGTGTTTTCCTCTGCAGTGATAACATGTGCTTCGACTCTTGCATTCGCTGACCGTGTGTCCAGTTCTGGTGCAGTTGAAACAGCGCTTTTCTTTCTTCAAAATTTCCTTTCTTTCACCCTCTGTAGAAACCTGTTTACATTCAAAGGATTTGTGAGAATTTTCTTTACAATAAATACAGCTAATGCCATCTTGTCTCACCCTTTTGTTTGTTGTAGCGTTCACCACTGCCTTTTCTTTGTTAACCACTGGCTCTATTTCCTCGCATGTTTTCAAATACCTCCACAACCTTTCCTACAGTTGTTGAAACGTCCATCGTGTCCACTGTGCGTCATTTTTTGTGATTTCAAATCGTATGATTCTTGGCAATTTGAACACAGTTTCTTCCACCAACACATGACATGAGTGGCAAAACCCAAGGATTCCAGTGCTGCGTAATTGGTAGCCACATCTTCGTAAAATCTTCTCAGTGTCATCAGATTTGATGCGTTGTTGACAGCTTGAATGTCGGGGATTGCTTTGATGTGGGCGCTTCGCAGATGTGACTCGTCACCAAATTCCCGCATGAGTTTCTCAATAGCGATCTTGTAGTTTGCATCAGAAAGTGGTAGTCCACGAATGACAGCTGCTGCTCTTCCAACAAGGAGTTCTCTGAGTTGCACCATTTTTGCTGATGGTTGAATGTTTCTGTCATGTACTGCATACCGGTATTGCTCCCAAAATTCGGTCCATTTCAGTGGATCTCCGCCATACCTTCTCAGTTGAATTTTCGGGGTTTTGAAATCTTTCGTCTTTTCCTCCTTGTCCCGACTGTCATGTTTGTCTTCTGCTTTGTTCTTTGCCTCAATTATGCTTGCCAATTTGTCTACTGTATCTTGATATTCATCCATTTTCTTGTCGCTTTGGTAGTTTCCTTCTGCCACTTCTGCCACTGAGCGTCCCGTTTCAACCATGAACTGCACAATTTGCTGGCTTTGCTCGTTGAATTTCCGAATGTACTGCTCCATTCGTCCTTTCACTCGTTCGATTTCAGCTTTTCTTCCTTGAACCAGAGTTTCTTTCGCGTCTCTTTGCATGATCCGGAGTGTTCTTTCTGTCACTTCTTGTAACCGTTGCGCTTCTCTTAACTGTATTTGTGGTGTCTTGATTCCCCATATCTGGGCTTGAGCTTGTGCCTGCGCTTGCTCCTGAGTTTCCTGATCGTCTTGTAGTTCCTCTGTCGTTGCACCAAAAGTTTCTGTAATTTCACCTTCAAACATCGCTGAAATGTTCTCAAATCACCGTAAATTAGTATCTGGCTCGGTGGACCAAATGTTAGAAATCCCCCTTGACGGCTAGGCTCCAACGAATGTAGATATACACACAAAGATGATGATAAGGTTGAATTTTGTAACGAGGAGTTGCGATGACATGTGGCATAGATTCCTGCTGCACTTGTGGCCTTCAGGCCTGTCGACTGGGATAGCTAGCCTACTTGCCTACAATATATAGGGTGTCCCTAATTGATGGGTGAATACGTATCCTTAATTACCCTAACAAATTTCTAAAGCTGAAGGGTTTAACGACCTATAGGAAAATTCCGAAGAAAAAGGGTAATGGGTTTGGATTTCGCCCACGGTAGGAAAAATTGTTGTACTCACAATTTTAATTACCGAGTATACACGTAAACAACTCTACATGTTAAGCAAAATAACGTACACAGCTAACTTAATGTTGAATAAGCGACGGTAATAAACTATATCAAGCATCAATCCTTTAGATTAGTAACAAAAAATCCAGCTCATAAAAGGTCATAAAAGTTACTAACGATTTAGTCTTATTGTTTATTCATTTGAATGAATTTTCCGCAAAGATGTTGATCAGCCAGTAGACTTTAATGACCACCTGTATTGCCTAACCAGAGATCCGTGTGATGCATGTGTTGATAAGAATAAAGTCATAACTGCAATATTACAAGAAGCAACCAGCTTGAGCAAGGAGAGCAATAAACTGAAAAAAGAAATCCAATCACTCACTGGCGAACTTGAGAACCTCAGACTTAGGACTGATAAGAGAAAGCCATTTTCAGTTAGCTCAATAAAGACTGATGCATAGATGAAATTTTTTACTGGCTTGCACACAATTCCTGTTTTCAATGTTATTTACAGTCTGCTAAAGCCACATGTTCATCATCTAACATATTGGAGAGGTAGCAAAAGAGTTTGTACCTCTAAAGTTAAAAAGCAACGTAAACCCATCCAGCATAAACTCTCAGGCAAAGACCAAGTTCTTTAAGCCCTAATGTGATTGAGATTAGGACTCATGATCCGGGATGTAGCAGACAGATTTCTGAGGGAACAGTTTTTGCAACTTTTGGAACCTGGGTGAAATTTCTTGGAAAGTTCCTTGGAGATTCTCTGATTGTCTGGCTGCCTAAGGATGCAATAATGTCTAATTTTCCAGCAATGTTCAAGAAGCATCATAAGAAATTAAGATGCATCATAGATTGCTCAGAAGTCTATATTGAAAGACGAAAGTCTTTGGATTTTCAAGCATCTACTTTGTCAGATTATAAGAAACATAATGCTTTCAAGTTTCTGATTGGAATTTCACCAACAGGCTATATAATGTTTTTGTCAGATTGTTATGGTGGACGTTTAACTGACCAGTTTATTTGCCAGAATAGTGGCTTTTACAACAACCTCGAGTATGGAGATGAAATAATGGCAGACAGGGGTTTTCAAATTCAAGAAGATTTATTGCACCACTATTGCTCGCTCAATATTCCACCAGGTGCACGAGTCAAGTCCCAGATGACAACAGGGGAATGTAAAAAGACAAAGGAGGTTGCCAATCTCCCAATATATGTTGAACGTGCAATAAATAGACTGAAAAGTTATAACATCTTGAAAAACATATTTCCATTGACAATGATACCTTTGGCTGATGACATAATGAGAACATGTGCAGCCCTTTGTAATATTCAACCTCCACTACTGAATGAATAGTGTTTGGAACTGTTTTTCTTTTGATTAAATTGCTTAATGGATTTTTCACTTATAGGCAATTACTTTTTGAGACAACATATACTCTATTTCGAAAAGGCTTCATTAAAATATTATGAAAAGTTAAATCTATTAGTAAACAGTACATATAATTTTCTGTTAATCAAAGTACTATTGTAAGTTTTTTTGAAACAAGAAGTGTAGTCTATATGCAAAGCCAAGTTTTTTCCAGTTACTTGAAAAATGAGGGCAGATAATGGTCCACAAAAAAGCTGGAAAAAGGCTCTTTTACCATATTCCAAAATTTGATTTCGAAATCAATTTTTTCCAAAAAGTAGCAATGGGGGGTCCACATTAAGAAATAGCAGGATTTTATTTCTGAAGCAGCCATTTGAACCTGGCATTGTGTAAAGTATTTTTGCTTTCGGTTCAAATTTGCAGGCATATCTTTACCTTTCTTTAAATAGGATAATTGCGCCTCAGTATCCATTGGTGATAACTGATTTATGGAGATAGGGCATTTCACATCTAAACATAACTTGCCACAACAGTCACAAATAACAATTCTATCAGGACTTCCTCCTACAAAAGGTATCTCACGACACAGAAATACTCTGCATTCCTCTACTGTAACATTCTTATGAGTTTCTTTAAAAAGCTTTTGAGGATTGAGGATTTTGAGCTAAAGAGCAAAGGGCTTAATGGTTTTTTGCCAGAAATTCTCTCTATAATGGATGTTAAATTTACTTCCTTGCCATTTGCTTCCTTGCCTTTGTTGAATGTCACCATCCTTGTCTTAACATTGTGTGCTTTGGAGGCTGTTATCATGTGCTAGCATACTGCATACCTTAAGGGATTTGTGCTCTGCCCCCTTGTTTTGGCCTCAATTTCAGTAAGATTACTTGAAAAGTATTCCATTTTAAGGCAAAGCTCCTCTTTTGTGTTGGAAGGAGAAAAAAAATCATTTAGAGTCTTCAACTTGATGTTCTCTGTTTCCATACTTTTTTCTGGAGAATGTTAGCATTTCATCAAAGTTTTGTGTCACATCAAATTTCTTTTTTGGTGAGCAGTTCAGTTCAGGCAGTTTCCTTCCACGTCTTCCAAAGTCACCCATGCTTAGTTTTAGATTTTTTAGCTTTACTTGTTTCACAAGTTTATTTTTTGGCAGCCATTCACAGGCAGTTTTTGTGCAAGATGGATTAGTTAGTCCCATTCTCACAGCTTCCTCAATCCTACACAATGCAGCAGCTATGTGATTGCATGTTTGGGAAAAGCCAGCCATGCATGTGCAGTGCGCCTTCAAAATTTTACCACTTTTTTTGCAAAGACAAACCCAAAGCTTGTGTGGCACATCTGTGATTCTTTGGGAAGGTCTGCAGGTTGTCTTTAGGGAACAAAACTTTGATTCATCAGGTATGGCGTGGAAATTTAAAGAGCTCAGCCAACCAGTTCCATAATAGCTATATGCCTTTGATGTTTTATAGTCACAGAGGTCTTTACTTTTCAGCTCACTTGGATGGAATGATAGGAAATTGAAGATATCAGGGTACAGTGTCGTAGGCCAGAGCTTAACACTGTCATTCTCTGGCAACCAACCATCATAAATGGCTAACGGATCTGTAAGTAGTTCTCCTTCAACAGACAGTTTGGAGCCATATTCCTCAATTATTTCTGTTTGAACTTCTTCAGCTGTCTTTACTAATGGCACTTCATTTTCAGACGCAACAAAAACTCTTGCTACAAGCTCGTTTTTTTTTTCCACTTACCTACAAACCACGCAGCCGGAGGAAGTTTTTCAGCTCTTCGACCTTCATCTTTGAGATCATTTCAAGATCCATTTTTCTTCGAGTTAAGAAACAAAATTAACGATTTTGTAGCCTGCCAGAGCAAGGTACTTATACAAGCTTTGAAGAAAGATGTTCCCGTTATAACAGACTTCAAATATGAACAGATAAATCGATTGTTAATTCGCAACTTAGCTTCGCCTCCAAGGCAAATTCTAGGTTTGACTTGAATCTCAACTGGCAACTGAGTTTTTTCACCCCCAAACTCGTCCCAGATCTCCATGCGCAAGGTGGCGGCAAACTGTTGAATAGGTGTATAATGCACATGGCTTTGCTTCAAGTTTGGAATGCTCCTCGCAGAATCTCAGAAACTCCCATATGTGCTACACATGTCTACATGCTGTCGTTTCAGACATTGCTGTTGTCGGCCACAAGCATTTATTTGTGTAGAAGGATTTGAGCTCACGGAGCTCATTCTCAGTCTCCTTGCTCAGACGAATCAGTGTGGTCAGTTGTCGTCGTCTTGTTGAATGGGTTGTTTTTGAAGGCGATGGAGAAGGAGCACCATTCTCTTCTGAGACAGGGGCAGTTGTTGTTGGCTGGATGTTGTCATCAGTTGCTGCTGGTGTAATTGTCTGTTGTTGGGGAGCACAGGGGTGTTGTTTTGTAGCAGATTGGAAGGCACTGATCTCGATTCTTTTATTGTTTTTCTTCGTTTTCATTGATCCAGTTTTTAGATGAGGTGAAGCCATCGGAGCTGCTCCAGTTTTGCTGACAGACAGTAGTGCTGATGGGCATGCTAGTTCCCTTTGACGCAAAAGTTCTTGGCAAAAGTCATGGAGTCTTGTCATTGCTGCTTCCAGTTGCCGATATCAAGCTGTTGTTTGTTACAGATTTTTGAATGGAGGAAGAAGGCTGCTTGGTCTTGGTTTTGAGCAAGACATTGACGTCTGTCAATCACAGAAGATGGGAGCCACCCCTCTTCTTTCCAAGGGCTGTTCCAATGCTTGCTTTCCTCCTCCTTTTGCTAGCTAGACTTTCATATAACTCCCACTCAGGGTGGATCTGAGTGCAGACTTGACAAGTTTGGCAGCATCTTCTCACGTAGTTCATCTGTTGTCATCCAATCAACTCTGTTCAAATGCAGCACGTGAACGTTGTCTCCACCTGATGAAAAGATGAATCATGCACGTTATGCTCAATCATTTTGGTTTCAATTATCTTGCTATTGTCAAGTATCAGTTGAGAAAGTTAAAGTTCATTATATATAGCATGTATTCAACCAAATGAAGTAAGCACTAAAAGTAGCTACAAGTAAGCAGTCAGTAACATGCCTGCAACAGATGCTTGCCTCAGCATGCATGTCTCTTGTCCACCATGTTTCTTCCCATACACTTCATCAATGTTAGCAGTGCTGCAGAGAAAAGATGATGAAAGGAAGTATTTCTCCACTATAAATAGATATCTGTTGAAACATTGCAGTGATTGCTTGATTTTTGCAGCACCTTATGAACACTAACTAAAGTTGGTCAAGCAGGCAAGCAGGGCAGCATCAGGACAAAAATTTGATTAATCAATGTTACCTTTGTATAAGGAAAGGCGAATGGAACGTACACGCATTTTTGCAGCAAGTGTAGATGACAATCAAGCTACTCGTCGTCAATGATCAACCAAGTGAATCCTGTCAATGAAAGCAAGCAAGTCTATGAATCATTGAATCAGTGACTTACCAGGCTTCATTGGCAGCACTGTCATCCTCATTCTCATAATTGGTCATCATACACCGCGGCCCTTTCTTCCTTAAAGAAGAACTTTTTTGCTTAAATTAGAACAATGAGAAAGATTAGAACAGTTGGGACAATTAACAAAATTAGAATTCTAAGAACAATGCGAGCAGAACATTGTCTAAGAATTGCAGGTTCTAGAGCAACTGCTATGCTCATCATGCTAGAAACTTTTATTGATTAATCAAAAAACGCAAAAGCAGCAGCCATCAGTGAATTTCGAATCCCTTCCGCCTCCAGCCCCCCCCCCCCTTTGTATGTTTTAGATCTAACGTTATTATTATTTGATGGTGAACTTACCTTGTTTTATCACCTTTGCCCGTGGCTTACAGCCGTGTGGTGGCTTTGGAAACTGGACTTGGCTGTGCACCATTTGGTTGTCTAAAAAACCAAGTGGAATGAGCATAAAATGTCTGTTTCATTATTTCCTGCCATGCTGCAAATCTCTATTGTTAATGATTAATTTATGTGTAGTTTGTCAGACAGAAACTATTTCTTGTATTTCTTGTATTCCGTTAAATTTTATATTTATTTGAAGTGGTCAAATAAATGTGATGCAGTGTAGTTAATAATGAATTGAGATGGAGTGCTTAATATTATTATACGATGCGAAAGTTTTTGCTGTGTCGCACTTGCTCACCTTCTTCTAGTTCATGTTCTCCTCTGTGCAGGAAATTGTGATATAAGAGGATCCAGCCAATTCAGTCTGTCCCTGCACACTGTCCATGATTTGGTCTTAAAGCAGGAGTAAATGAAACATTGTCATGGTGGAGGCAAGCAACTAAAACATGAAGCAACAAACATGGTGCAATTAAAAAAACTATATATATATTATGATGTGAAAGGGTGATTGCCTTTGCCAATGTGGAGATTAGATCAAGTGAGGGCTGGCGGGCATGCCCGGCAGGTGCAATGCTAATGAAATTATGTCACCACGCTTGTCCATGATTTCACTGAGAAAGGGGTATATCTGAGGCGAAATTCTAGGACCTACAATTACAAAAAGGGGTTATTTTTCTCATAAATTATCCAAGATTCTTCCAAAAGGGTATATTTCCTAATCTTTGATATATTATGAAATATCCAAAAAAGATTTCAATGCATTGCATGCATACAACAATATTGCTTCTAACAACGTCTTGCATTCTTTCATATAATGATAATAATCTCCCTTAAAAAACTTACCAGCATTTAAAAAAAGTTAACTGTGTTTTTAAACTTTGAAATTGTTTTCAGGTTGTGTCTTTCTAGGTCTGCCATTGATTGAGTCTTGAGGAAAAAGACTTTTTAAGAACATTACCTAATGAAAAGTAGAGTCAGTTTAAGGCGAAACAAACTTTTCAGAATAACTAAATTGTTCATTTGATCAACATCTCACTTCTAGAATCCAAGATATTGGTAAAGAGACAACTTTTCTCTGATGCCTTCATTACAGAGGTTTCTCCCTTAGTTTCAGCCAGATATCCCAACATACATCCTACATGTAAATTTCATAAGAATCTAAAAGTTAGAGCCAGCACAGAAAGCTTCTTGAAAATATTGGATTTTGAGTTCTCGTTAAGAATTTCTTACGACTTTCTGAATGAGTAGATTTAAGCTTGCTGATCAACTGAATCTTGTGTGCTACACCTAGTAGTAGCATGATTTCATGTTCACCAAAGGCCTGATTTCACATTTGATTGCTCTGATTTGCAAAATTTCTCTTTTTCTAAAATGGAAATTTATAAATTACCTATATATTTATTGTCCTATCAACTTGGGTCAGATGATTGCCTGTTTTATATTTATGAGTGCAGCCTGCGATTACAACAATGGTTTGAAGGAAAATGCCAACCATTTCAGCCATTACTGTCAAAACTTATATAGAAGCTCGTCTTGCCTCGTGTGCCATCGTTTTTTTTGTGTTGCCAAGTTCCAGATCAATGATTTTTTGAGTTTATTTATCACACTGATTGATGATTTATTTTCATTGAGTTGAATTTTTAAGCCTCTTTCTCTACTGCCTCGCTCATTCAGATCGAGCTCATTCATTGGCTGTGCACCAAGATTCCATGAAATCATTAGTGATGATTCTGAAGCAGCACTAGGCCTAGACCAAAGTAACGCAAACTGGCAGAACAGAACAGACAGTTAGCATGACCTTCAGCAAAGGAAGAAAAACCACAACCAACATCCAATAATACCCTTGAAGTTGGATCCTGGATCAATAAGTAGATTACAGTTGTAGTTAAGAATGGCATATTTTCGAAAGATGCTTGAAAAGAAGTGCCCAGTCACCACTACTTTGCCCTCATAACTCATCTCTGTCATCACTCCCTGGCTAATTGAGTAAAAAAAAATGGAACAACTGAATGCAATAGATATCACAGTTTCTGTGCACTTGAAATTTTCAAAGTGCATAATCACATTTTTCATTGGGGCACTTTCTGCATCGATTGATACTCAATTGATATTCGGCACATTGATACTGATGAACACCATGCATTATTTGAGGGGGGGCTTATTAGAAGTAGGGGCTTAATCGAGTCTTTATGGTATGTACAAAGCTCAGAATGCAAATAGTAGGCCTACAATTAGCACACAGGCTAATTAATGTGTTTTTATTACTTTCTAGAAGCCTCAACTGCAAATAAAGAAGCAGCTACAAACAAAGAAGATTATGGTAAAGAAAACGAATATTTCCTGTTGTCTTTAAAGAAGATGGTCAAAGATGGTATTGTTCTAGCAGAAAACTTGCTACTGGAAAAAGACAGAAATAAAGAAACAGGAAATTTCATGATACGATGTTTACCATGCACAGTACATGCAAAAAAGGCAAAAGTGATTGATGCTGGCTCAAGAAATAAAGCATTATGAAATGTCAAGGCCCATGTCAAAACCCCACGGCACTTGCAGTCTGTAGAAGAATTCCTTGAAAATAAAGCCATGTCAACAAAACCAAAGGAAACTTTGGAAGAAATGATTGCTATGCAGGGCAAGTTCTTAGATGATAAGTACCCAGGGCAATATGAAGTATTATCTGGGAAAGGCATTTTGGCTTGAAGAAATTTTAGATGTAAAAAATGTAACAAATTGACGAAGTTAATTGCAGAGCGTTGAGGCTTGAGTTTTAATCTTGAGCAACTTGAACAGTCGTGCATCCAGTCCAATAACAATAAAAGGCAGAGTTCACTGGAAGGATTTTGTGTGCCTATGAAAAAACCTAAATTGTGACTAGACAGAAGAGAGGAAAAAGATGATGCCTTGCCTTGGCCTTTATGGGGACAAAACTGATGTTAATGGGAAAGAATATTCTTTGAAAGCTTTAAAAGAAAATTATAATGAGGGGAAAACAAGTCTATACCGAAGTTCAATTATTGTAAGACAGATGTTGAAATTAAAGGAACGATCAAGAGCAGTTCTTGCAAACAAATGATCGTTGAATCAGAAACAGGTACATGCAGCTTCCGCAGAGAATTGACAAGGGAGCAATTCTTTCTTAAAAGAATACAGCGCCTTGAAAGAAAATCCTCAGCAAGCCAAGTTTCTTATTATAACCAATCACATACAAGACCATTAGGAAGTGTAAATAATGAATTCTTGAGTGGCAAACACCAGCTTGACAAATTAAAGAAATACAGAGAAAGATGCAATACACAAAAAATTAAAATATTATCACTGAACAAGAGGTTTGCAGGATTGAAATCATCAAAACAGAAATTAGGTGAAAGATTTGGTGAGTGTGCCAAGAGAGGGGACATATCAGCAATCATTCACTAATCTAACATTGCCTATAAGCAAGGGCTTCTCTCTGGAAAATCAAAGTTGTTGAGGTTTGTTAAAAACATTTCACAAAATTTAGTTCGGAAAAGTCCGCAATATGCTAAGTATACCAAACAGATTTATGAATGTCTGAGGATAACAGGAGGCCCAAGAGCTTCACGTTTCGTTGCTTCAAACCTTTGCTGTCCATCAGATGACACCCAAAGGCAAACAATGAGGATTCATCAGTTTCGATATATTCCATCGAAGCCATCATACAGGGTTTTTTACATGGCAAAAATTTATAGTCGCATCAAAGCTGAGAAAAAAATTTCAGAGGACGTTCTAGTAGAAACAGCAAGAAATGAGACTGTGATAATATCAAAGTGTGAATGGGATTGTAAAAGTGATCAAGTATGGGGATGGTGCGGTGTAAACAATCCCCAACACAAATGTAATCCAGACTTTGTACATATTATTGGACATGATGATAATAGTTATGATGACCTTCTTGCTGCATTTAGAAACAACAGAATAGCTGGTTTTGCAAGGATTGTAATGGTGAATCAAATACATTATGATCTCCTCCATTGGTTGCGCTGTTGCAAGCAAACTGTAACAAGTTCGATGCCAGTATGGTTAAAGAACAATGGGATGAGATCAAATTCTTGTACAACAAACATCTCCTGCCAGTTCTTGGACCCCCTTGTTGGACATGCATCTGACGCGGATTCCAGGCAACGGAAGTTACACCTCTCAAACTCAACCTCAATTTCTGGTGAGAATACAGGATTGAACATGAAAATTTTTCACATAAAGGAAGGTCAACACTGAAAGCTGGAAAACTTGCTATGAAAGATCTTTCAGATCAAGATTTCATTCACAATGCAAAGAAAGCTGTGAATCATTTGCTCCATCCTTCTCGAGTTCTTTATTTTGGAGGAAACTTGTGTCACTTTAATCACTTGCAGCTGATCATAGCAAAATTCATTACCTTTAAGAACGCGATTTGACCAGGCCAGATCGTATGAATTGGGAAAGTGCCCAGAGACTTTTATTCCCAAAAGTTAGACAATGCCTTGCAAAGCTCAGTTCTGGTGAAGTTTTGCCGAAAGCGAATGTCAATGGAACCTCTGCACTTTTAGAGATGGTATGGAAATATGTTGAGATATTTTATTCCCTAACTTTGACACTTTGCCAGAGAATATAATGTGCATCATATGTGTGTAACTTTTTAAGGATTTGGAGACTATGGGTGTATCGAACAGTTGGAGTCGCAAACATAACTTTATTTCTAGAGAAACATTCCAGGATCTTGTTATTTCATGTCACCATGTTGTTTCATTTATCAAAGCATCTCGGGATTTTGCTCAAACATACCCTGTCATGTTTGACCGCCTTCGAAGTGACACTTGTGAAGAATACTTTTCTGCAAACGGATCATTCGTTTTAAACAAGCACAAATATAGCATAACAGACATGTTTTACAATTAAAGCAGCATGCAACGTCGTCAGGAGATATGTGCTAATTCGCAAGGTCCAGATAAACAAAAACGGCATAGAAAGGGTGAAAACAAGGGACATGAAAAGCCAGCTGAATCTGATCTCAAAGATTTATCCACGGATCAAGAGATTGTGGTGTCATGGGAAGGAGGATTTCAACAGAGTAAACAGAGATTAAAGAATTTGGGCATCACTCCGGATACTTGTGATGAAACTAACCCAAACAATAGCTGGTTCTTTGCTCCACACAAGATCCAAGCTATGACAGAGGCTGGGATCTATGCTCAGATGTGGGAAGATAATGTTACATTGGATTTAGCTCCTGGAGCTGAAACAGGTGATTCTGTCTCAACCAATGGAGCCCCTTTCTCCAATGATGACAATTTCAGAGATCAGTATCCGCAAATTGCACTACATCTAAAAAGGATGTGTAATGATGACCAAACAAATGAAGATGAAATTATTGGTGAAACAGCACAGCACCATGATGCAGGCATCGCCAGCACTTCTACTGAAAACAGGAAAGTAAGATAACTATGTCAGCCTCAACAGTTGTGGTCTCATTGAATTCTAATCCCACTGGGATATCGGCTGATCGACTGGAAAGGATAAAGAGCAAAACAGCACTTTATCAAAATAACCCTAAGGAAACTGCAAACAGAGATCAGCTGTCTCTGTTTGATGATGTTGCAATATACGAAATGGATTGGAAAAAAGTTATACTTGGATGGGTCATTAGAATGAGGAATCAGGCCAAGAGTACAGTGGAGTATCGAAAGCCAATATCCTTAGACAAGATAGAGAAATATCCGAAACTAAAAATCCTATGCAATCGATACTTAGAAAAAAATGACCAGTATTGTTATGGCACAAAATCCAGTTTGGAAGAATACAGTGTTAAAGACGTCATTACAAAGGCTAGATTAGAGATACAAGACAGTGGAAAATATGTCTTAGATGTCAATGATTCTTGGGTTTTGGAAGAATTTCTACAGAATATTACCAAGAAAAGAACACAGAGAAAAAGACGCAATGGTGAACAAAAAGACCTTGAAATGTCGAGTCCTGTTGCCGGCAGAGTCATTAGAGAGCTTATATCATTGCCATTAAATACAAAGCTTTCTCTTTCATGCAATAACTGAACAACTTTTTTTAATACTCTACAACTTCATTCTACAGCCGAGTATTACGAGAAGCGAAATGGCCTCATCTTCATCTACCTCCGAAGCCCAAAGACACGCACAAACGTTTGTAGTTCATAGTCGAAACATTCGATTTAACTAAAAATTAATTTATGTTAACAAGTCATGCTAAAATTTGATCATGCTACTCTTTGATTCAATGCGCAATTCCCCCAAAATTTGCTGAAAGTTGGCCTGAAGGACAATTTTCGGATTCGCCATCACCAGGGATGTTAATACAATTTCAGTTTTTTTTCAGTTTCAGTTTCAGTTTCATATTTTAAAATTCCAATACATACACTTTCAATTAAAACTACATTTGCTCAACTAGCCTACTTCCCATGCTTTTTAGGGATTCCTTCTTTGACCAAGGTCTTTCAAGGATGAACTTTACAGTTTGAGTGTACTGTTGACGATAATTACCAGTAATGATCCATTATGAGTTAATTTTGAGATCTGTTCACATTTCTAATAATATTAACTTGCATTGTTACAAATAGCATTAAAGTAGCTGCTGGATTTTTATGCCTATTCCTCCAAAATGCCCTAAAATGCTTCTATTGTATAGACCTAAGATGGTATTGACTGAAAAGCATGATGTCCTTCTATGCAGAGAAATTTTAGTTCAAGAGCCATACAAATATAAGGCTGGGACCAGAGAAAGAGTACATACATGGGATAAAATTGCCCATACCTTAAATATGACTGTAGGCATGCGCTTTGCTGTGGACCAGAGAGGTGTATGAGAGAGATATGCATAGTTAGAGAAAAATTTTAAGAGGAAGATGGCAGCAGAAGAAAGATCGAGTGGAATTTCACCACAGATGACTGAACTTGATCAGGCAGTGGAGAGCATAGTTTGAACAAAGTGAGGGAGCTCAAGAAGAAATAGCTTGTGCAGGTAAAAGGAGGAAAAATGTGGCAGAAAAAGAGAGGGAGACTGCTGAAAGTGTGCGGAAAAGATCCATGGAAAGGCTGGCAGAGACAAGAGAAAGAGAAAGTCAAGAAAATGGAAAGAAGAAAAGGAGAGTCATGTGAAATGAGACACTTGAGTTTTTAAAAGAAAAAAGTGCGAAAGAATTTAAAATGAGGAGAGAAGAAATTGAGATAAGGAAAAATGAGGTTGAGTTGAAAAATCACGAGCTTGAGTTGAGAGAAAGAGAACACCAAGCAAGGGAAAGGAAGGATGAACAGATGTTAGCCATCATGAGCCAGCAGCAACAGCAATTACACACAGTTCTGCTTCAAATGCAACAAGTGAATGAATCAATTTCAGTTTGTTTAAACAATATTAAAGAGAAAATTGGTTAGTTTTAATATGAGTCATATTTTTCCTATTCTGCCACCTATCAATTTCCATATTAACGATTTCTGCAGAGCAAAAAACAAATGGCACTACCCTTTATTAGAGCCTGGGAAAACTTCAATAAATTCTGGCATCTTAACTTTTTTAGTTATAAATTATAAATATCATCCTTCTGAACATTGTAGGCATGAATATTTGATATCTACAATCAATTAAGAATCTAATACACATCTTAAAATAAACCTAAGGGATATTTATGCAGGCCAACTTTCTTCTTTAAACATGTCTCTCCAGTCAGGCCTTCTTTACAATTTTTGCTACTAGGCCATCAACACAATGGACCCTCCAACTGGCGCAGTAAAAAAGGAAAAACGCTAGAGTTGTATTGTAGATTTTGGAATTACTTATATGCCATATTCGTGAACTTTTATGTGGATTATATCAAACATGGATAACATTTATTACTATTTTCCTTCATATTCATTTCTGAGGCTTAGGGGGTTGGGAAACATAAAGCAAGAACTTACCAAACAAGGGAATGGGGCACTCATACAAATTTGGCCCACCAGTCAAATTTCCTTAAAAGGAGCCTTGTGTGCAGTGAAAACGACAGACATACAAGATGAAAATTTAAAATTAAAATCTTTATGTGTTTGGTACTTGGTTGTTCTTAAAAAACTATTCTCCGGTCCGATGAAATTAAAAAAAAATTATTCAGTCAAGACAGATGGTTGCAGGATGAAGTACATTGATGTACTGTTGTCCCATTTTCAAACTAAATTTCGAACTTAATTTAACTCCAGCTACTCCCCCTCCCTTGAATCCCATTACAAGATTTCTTCAGATCCATCGATTCAATTCTGCATCATAAATTTTTCATCATCTAAAGCACCGTCTGCACATAATTGGAAAACAAGATCGCGAAATTTCATGTTGGCTTCCATAATAACATATAGGCCGGGCCGATTCAATTTATGGCGCTCAAAGCTGCGTAGCACTGTGATCGTAGTTTTCGTAATCTGAGGCACAAAACAACGCTGCCGCACTGGTGTCCAGGTCTCCAAGAGTAGCCGTAGTGAGCTGTGTAGTGTATCGTAAGCTCTCTATTATTGTGGTCGACGGTCAGGAGTCAAGTTCAAATGATTGGAGGACGAAATCTGGAAGAAAAAGACGAGAGATCTTCTATCCTTATCAATAACTACCGGTTGACCTAACAAATACTTCATTGCTGGAGGGTCTTAATTGCTCAAATTGGTCAAGTTTCATCCAAAAAGATAGATAAGCCAACTAAATCATGAAATAAAAAATTGGACTATGATTTGAATCCAGGGTGCTAGACATGCTAGGCTTGTGAAGCTTTTTTTGGTCACTCGGTATGCCCTACTTTCCAGAAACTTCGAAACATTTTAATCAAATCTGATAACCTTTTCATTACATTTTGATTTTCTGAAACCGATTATGTAGCTTCTCTCAACATTTAGACAGCCTTTGTTTCTTGCATGTGCTTAGTGCTTCAAAATAAGCAAACTAATGTACCATCTTCAATTTCGATATGTCTTCTTACAACCAGTGCTTTGACATGGGCCTAATGAAAGGCCCAGCATTGTTGTTCGAAGTTTTTGGAACACCAGGTATTCATTTCATGTGTATCGGTATGTATGTAACGGGAATTAGGGATAGAAACCCCGCCTTTGCACTTCATGATTGCTGGAATATACAAAAAAAAGTAAATTTTCTGATGAAAGTGAGACAAAAGCCTTGGATTTACTTAGTTTTGAACCATTTGCTATCTCATCTTTTATGCAATTGCACCGTTTTATGTAAAGTTCCGTGATACTCTTGTAAAAGGAGGGTTCCATCGAACATAGTTGGTGATAAGGGGTCTTTTTGCCGACTAGAAAGTCATAGAAAAGGGTATTCTATGAAATGGTATGGACGAGGGTGGTGTACCTTTTACTACTGGATTGCACCCACCGGGCGGGCATGCCTCTTCCCAAAAGAAGATTACCTAGTTAATTAGTTGGCCCAAACAGACCAGCCTTTTCGAGGCGCTTCGTCAAATGAAAGAGAAACCCCCAGCTATTTGGCTGGTGTTGGAAGGATGACATGAATATTGAAAACCCTTCTCCTAACCCCCTTTCACGCATACTAACTATTGTCCGAAAAACCCTAGCTGCTGGGAGGTTGGCAATACCATGGAGAACTGTTGACCTTTCTTGCTTTGTTGTTGTTTACCCTCCCCTCACCACAAGAGGCATAATTCATAAGAAACCCTTCTCCTAACCACCTAACACACATACTACACATCTTTGACAGAGAGATGCTAGCTACTGGGCGGGTAGCGTGAAATCATGTACATATAAGTAGCTTTTATTATTTTGATAATAAAAGTTTTTTACTCACTGGCATGGTTGCTGCATGCTGCCTCTGTTTTTGACTTGTTCCCGGTTTGCATGTTGCTCTCTGCGCCTGTGTCCATCTCTAATACTAGACAATTTGTCTTTTGCTTCACAAGGAAATTATTCTATAATGAGGAGGAAATATAATCCTGTATTGCTTGCTTGCTTGCTTGCTTGCTGGAAATATATTGCTTGCTTGCTTGTTTCCTTCAATAAAATTTCCCCTTCCCATCTTCGCTTTTATAGAGAACCAGCCTTTCTGGATTTAAGCAAACACCCCCTCAAGTATTGTCAAATAGTCAGTAGCAACCCTTTTGTTGAGAGGGCAATTAAGTGCATTCTGTTGCTGAGTCTCCCCAATCTATTTTCCCCCCAATCTACCCATTTTCCCCTTTTTCTCCACTTTCAAAATTTTTACCAGAATTTGTCCTTTGCTCTCTCGCTGGAAACTCAATTTAATTTGGCAGCAATTTTCCAATCGATCATTGCAATTCCATTCCAATCAATCGGCAAGCAGAAATCTGGCTCATCAATTCCTAGCATTCTCTTAACAAAATGTATATAATTGATTTAGGATGTATGTTCCACATGGAGGGTATTTTTTATACCTTATTTAATTATTCATGTAGAAAGTAAGCTCTCTCTTAGGTATTCCCTCTTATATGCTGCTGCACATTATTTTCTCATAATTCTTAGCTCAACAGCCATCAATCCCCTCCCTCCTTACTAGTAGCAATTAGCTCATTGTTGACCAAGCAGCATCCTCTAGCTAGTATTTTTGGTTTTTCATGTAACATTAGGAGAGTTTCTTATCGATCAGAAAGCAAGGCTGGGTGGATGAGTTTCTTCTTAACAGCGTCCTTTTACACAGCATAAGCATAAGCAATGCTTTTCTGTTTTTTTTTACCTTGAATATAAATTTAATACACCATTATTATTGTTATGATTACCTATAAGAACCTAGTGTTTTCAGGTCCCTTTAAGTCCATCTCTCTCTCCCCCTCTGCAGATTTTTCTGCTGAGATGTAATGTATGTAAAATTGCCAATTTGGAGGCAAGGCAGGGGTGCAAATGAATATGTAGTGAATATGTAATAAATATATGTGCTGTGCATGCATGCATGCATGATGTGATCAATTGATCATTCGCATGACGGGCAATGGTACCAATGGTCCAAGGTGCAAGCAGGAATCACTTTTCAATCAAAGCTCCGATGGATTTTGAGGACGTCCTCACCGGAGATACGGTAATTAAAAGCACAATATAAAAACCCTTGTTCTGAAACAAATACAATGCGATTATAGCGGTGCAATCCTGGCTCGCACTGCCATTTGTTGCCCAGGCAGTTCCTCCAAACTGCCATTGTGTGAACGCACCCAATTGGAGCACAGAATGCATAGGTATGTGACATTGCAAGAAGTCGGTGTGTCGGCGGGCTGCTGCTGAGGAAACATGATGGAAAGAATGTTGATGGAATGATTCTCCAAGTTAACCTTTAAATCTTTCTTTTGGTGCCATTCAAATTCCTTGGCAATTTAATAATTTACAAGCAACCCCTCAACGTAGCACTTCCAGAAAACCCATTGTTGTTTTGATTTTTCTTTTTTTTCCATGTTCAATAAGCAGAACATTTCCAAATCTCTGTCGCAAAAGCCTTTTCAACAATGAATTCTGCATTTATGCGACCTCGTAAAATGATAATTTTGAAATTTGTTCTGCGCTTACTAGTCAGGCTCCGCTTTTCATTCTGGGTGGTCTAAACAGTGTGTACATCCGCTCCTTTGTCATTCTTTTCACTTCTGTATTGTTTGTAAGTTTGCAACTCAGCAGGAAACCATGGATATTATTTACTTCAATATCAAATTACTGACAAGTCAATGTAAACATTAGGATGGAATAGCAATTGCACCACAACTGGCTTTCATCAAAACAAACCACTGTCAACCATCATCATAATCATGACCACAATCATCATCATCATTATCATCATCATCAGAATATCATTGACACAGGAAAATACAAAAAAATGCAAATGGAATCATCCTCAAATTTGATTTTAAATTCAAATTTTATACACAAGATGCTTGCAAACCAATATCATGATTGACTTTCATCACATCAATAATTAATCAGAACCGACAAAAATAACTAAGGAAAGCTAAATTTTTTTTAATAAACAAACACTTTCTATCATCTTTGCAGAAAGAGTTCAGTGCTAATATTAGTACAACTGCAATGTATATGGAAATATGAGATGATGTCGAGGACATCAAGGACATCAAAACTGCAGAGAAGAAGAGGGGAAGTTTTTCTACTGATGGGGAAAACACAATAAAATAATGTAAGTTACATCAATCTATGTTTTTTATTTACATAGGGAGTAGGGAAAAGGGAAATTGGCAGGGCAACTTGGAAGCTTTTTATGTTTAGTGTATATACTTGCGTGACCTTCTAACTGAGTCTTGCATTGGGTGTAGGAATAATGGGGAAAGGATTGGGGGCACCCTTTTTGTTTTTGTTAACAAACTTGTGGGAAATGGTATTGTTTTACAGAGAGAATTGTCAACTGCTTAAGACACATATATATTTGCAAAATCATACTCTACATAATAATGACAATCAACATCGATGTGTTTTTGGATTATTCTTCTTCTGTGGATGTGGAGAGAGACCTGTTATTCATAACATATTTGTGAATTTCAAATGGACTTGTCCCCAGTTCGTAGGCGTTTTCCCTCTTGTCATATTGAACATCGATTGGGTGAACTATTGACTGAAGGCCATCTTCAAATCTCGATCCAATTTCAATCTTGTAAAGTTGTGG
Organism: Catostylus mosaicus; assembly: GCA_964019065.1. Classification (NCBI taxonomy): domain Eukaryota; kingdom Metazoa; phylum Cnidaria; class Scyphozoa; order Rhizostomeae; family Catostylidae; genus Catostylus; species Catostylus mosaicus. The sequence continues at coordinate 3,316,779 of OZ025199.1, forward strand.
ATCGCCAGTCTGAACGAGCTTGACCATGATTGCATTCATGTGATCAGCATCAAATCCAATCACTTTTCCCAGGTATGTTATTGGTTTGGTAGAAGTAGATTTAGCATCTACGAAAGCTACAACTTTTCCAACTAGTGGTAAGAAGGTCTCTTCAGATTAATTGTTTTCTGTTAATCCCAACACTTGCCCCGATTCTCTTGAAATAATGTCAGCTGTTTTTAGTCTGACTTTCGACTCCATGGTGTCGTAGCGAAGCTTCTGCATCTTCCCAATATGGCTCATCAGCCTTGCCACAGACTTCCTCACATCCTCGCTCTTTTCGGTAGTAGTCAGCCAGTTGACAAGTGACTTGCGGTGGCTGGTGGTTGTGAACTTCAGGCCGCCATTGCGCAGCTCAAAAGCTCTCTCTATGCAGCGGGGGAAAGACACTGAAGACTTGACTGGCTGCCCACCAGAGTTCATGAACAAGAAGTCACGAGAAACTTGCATCAGTAGTTTTCAACGGAAGTCTTCGATGAAGGTTCGCAGCTGCCTGTCCGCAAAGTTGTAGTTGCTGAGCCTAAGCCGGTTGCAGCCATACGTTTTTTTGGTCTTTAAGGAGTATATGGCCAACTCCGTACTGCCATCCGCCCCAAGAATTACCCAGTTGCTGTCAAAGTCAGGGGCATGCGCTGATGAGGCTGTAGTAGATCTGGCTGGTACCTTGTCATGAACTATGCTCAGCTGCATCAAGTCCAAAAAGTGGTGGAAAAGCCTCGGCCATCCCTTACCATCTCCTTCTTCGATGTGAAGGTCAAGCTTCTTTCATGCACTTGAGCGCCTGGAGTACTTGCTCCCATTGGAAATTTCTCCTTGACTGCTGCCTTCGGAACCCAAAGTTGTATTACTCTGTATGGATAGGATTAGAGGTAAGAATGAATACTAATGATTTGCCTTGTTGCCTTCTCTACTGTGTCTGATTAGACTTTGCTTCCCTTTTTTTATTCATACAGGTCAAAATAAAACAACAATACCGAAGGATCAATATCAATAAGTAATTAATGATGCTCAGTAATCAAGCAAAAACCAAGAAAGAATTTATCTGTCGGCTGAATTTACTTGCAACTGACTCTGCATGTTTCTCAGGCTGCATATTAGAGGCACGTCATCCCATTAACAGTTGATATGAATCCCTCTTGTAGTGACAAGATATTTCACCAATGCGATGATACTTTGAACATGGTTGGCCGTTGTGCCTGCTGATAAACCCTCACCTCGCTGTTCCAGATACTGAAGGACAAGATCGTCCTCCAATACTGCACATGGCTTTGCTTCTAGTTTGGAATGCTCTTCGCAGAATCTCAGAACCTCCCGAAGGTGTCGTTTCAGACATTTCTGTTGTCGGCCTATGAGCATTTATAGTTTTTGTGTAGCAGGATTTGAACTCACTATGCTCAGTCTCAGTATCTAACCCTAACCCTAACTCAGGCGAATCAGTGTGGTGGTTGTCTTTGTCTTGTTGAATGGGTTGAATGGAAATTGCACATAATTGCAACGGCAAATTAATGTTTGTATACAGACTTTTTTTTGAGAAATTTGAGTTATAATTAGCAAGGTTTTTAAGCAGGTTAAAATTCATGTTAAAAGGCATGTTAAATCAAGATATTATTTCATTGAATTGGGTCTAGTTTTTCACTAATAGCGTGTCATTTGCAATGACACTTATCAGGCCTAAAACAGTTTTTTCTATAAAAACATTGATTTTCCCAAAAATGGTCAAATAAATTCATGTAAAATGCTTGAAATCAATGTAAAGTACAGAATTACAATGAAAACAAGCTTTTATTTCTTTGATTTACTGCTAGTTTTTCAGTAATAGACTGTTATTTGGAATGGCAATTATAAGGTCTAAAACTGCATTTGCTATGAAAACATTGTTTTTATCAAAAATGGTCGAATAAATTCACATAAAAATTCTTGAAATCAATGTAAAGTACAGGATTACAATGAAAACAAGCTTTTATTTCTTTGATTTACTGCTAGTTTTCAGTAATAGCGTGACATTGCAGTGACGATTATAAGGCCTAAAACAGTGTTTACTATAAAAACATCGAATTTCTCGGAAATGGTCGAAGAATTGTACATAAAAATGCTTGAAATCAATGTAAAGTACAGAATTACAATGAAAGCAAGATATTATTTCATTGAATTACATCTAGTTTTTCAGTAATAGCGTGGCATTTGCAATGACACTAATAAGGCCAAAAACTGTGTTTACTATAAAAACATTGACTTTCCCGAAAATGGTCATTTAAATTCACGTTAAAATGCTTGAAATCATTGTAAAGTACAGAATTACAATGAAAAAAAGGTATTATGTTATTGAATTACTTCTAGTTTTTCAGTGATAGTGTGTCATTTCCAATGACACTTATAAGGCCTAAATCAGTTTTTTCTATAAAAACATTGATTTTCTCAAGAATGGCCGAATAAATTCACAAAAAAAATGCTTGAAATCAATGTAAAGTACAGAATTACAATGACAACAAGCTATTATTTAATTGAATTACTGCTAGTTTTTCAGTGATAGACTGTTATTTGCAATGGAAAAGACAGCCAAAAGTTTCTGCTTATTTCCTACCTAAAATCCTTGCAAAATTCAGCACAAAAATATGCAAAAAGCCTGCATGCAACCATTAATTTGCCTTTGCAATGTTGTCCATTTTCCAGGAATAGTTCATGGAAAACCCAACAAAAAGTTTTTGCTCATTTCCTACCTCAATGCCTTGAGAAATTCAGCTCAAACTTCTGCAAAAGCCTGATGCAAACATTAATTTGCCTTTGCAATGTTGTCCATTCCCCTGGTATAATTCATGCAAAAGCAAAAAAGAACTTTCTGCTTATTTAATTTGTAAAATCCTTGCAAAATACCCCTCAACCTTGTGCAAAAAGTGTCCATTCAAACGTTAATGTACCTTTGCAAAGTGTCCATTTTCCAGATGTAATTAATGCACCAAATAGCCAAGTATTCCTTCATATTGCTAATGTTATAACCCCTCAGAAGAATAGCTGCCATTCCTGCAAAAGGGGATGCAATGTTTCCCATTTTACAGGTATAGATAGTGCAAATTAGAGGCAAGAAGTTCTGCTAATTTCAAACTTAGAGACCTTGCCAAATACAGCTGAAACTTTCCAATGTTGTCAATTTTCCAAGTGGAGCTCAAGCAAAGGCAAGCCAAACTTCAGTCGTTACCAACAGTGCTCAAAAGTTGAATATAGTGTATGCTGCAATGGCTTTCATCACAATCTCTTGCACGAAGAGAAAAGTAACCCAGCAGGGGTGGGTGTTGCCATAGCAGCTTATGACTGAAAGCCATCCTGCCAATTATTTAAGCCAACATTTCAAAAGGTTTCTTCAAGCGAGGAAATGTATTGCTGGATTCTGACAGTGGAAGCACTAGGACTAAATGGTCAAGATGTTGCTAGCACTATAACCAAAGTTGGTGGATAAGAAGAAACATTGAAAACTAAAAAGTTTACTGTTACAGCTTTCCCTATCAATGATAGCAGACAGTATTCTGTCAAAGCAATCAGTATTCCAGTTATTAGTGATGATATTAAAGCAGTTAATTCAGCAAGACTAAAGGAAATCTTTGGACTGCAAGCCGATAAATTGAGAAGAGGAAGTGGCCCTGTAGACGTGTTACTTGGCATTGATTTTACATTTATGCATTTCGATGAAACAAAGCAAATTGACCATTTGATGGCACGTCAGTCTCCACTTGGATAGGTGATTTTTGGAGCAACACTAAGAGAAACATGTGATGCCACAAATATTCTTCATGTGAAGTATGCAACAACAGTTGATCTTGCTGCCTTTTGGACAAAGGAAACAATGGGAGTGAATGTGAAGCCTTGTTCATGTATTGCAGACAAGTTGAGCCAAGCTGAATAAGCAAAAGATAAAGTTATTGATGAGTCATGTGTAAAGGTGGGAAACCAATGGCTCATTCCATACCTCTTGAAGAAGGACCTGGATCTTCTCCCTGGCAATAAGCGATTGGCAGTTAATTATTTAGAGTCAATGGAGCGCCGACTGAAGATGAATCCCAAACAAGCAGAAGCATATGATAAGCAAATGAAAGAAATGAACGAAATGGAATTTTCGCGAAAATTGACAAGCAAAGAATTGAAATATTACAAGGGTCCTGTGCACTACATCCCACACGATGCAATCCTTAGGGCAGATCACCAAGTTAGATCACCAGTCGGCATTGTGTTCAACTCATCTTAAGTGTTTCAAGGTCATCAGCTGAACAATTATTGGATGAAAGGCCCAGACTTGCTGAACAACCTATTTGGTATCAATTTCCATTTTAGAAAGAGAGAAGCCGGGTTGATTGGGGATATTTAAAATATGTATTATCGAATTAGAACGTAATCAGCATGTTCACAGATTTCTTTGGCGAAACTTGGAGGACGATAGAGAGCCTGATGTTTATGTCAAGACAGTTGTCACATTTAGGGATAAGCCAGCTCCAGCGATGGCACAACTGGCCCTGAGAAAGACAGCAGAAGAATGTAAGGAAATCAAGCAAGAAGCTGCAAAGGTACTGACAAAAAATGTTTACATGGATAACATTTGTGAATCAGTAAATACGGTAGAAGAAGCAAAGAAGCTTGCAGAGGACATTGATATTGTGCTAATAAATGGAGGTTTCCCAGTCAAAGAACGGATATCAGACAAAGTGCTGTGTAAAGAAGGTCAACAAAAAGTTGAGTCAGATTCAATCAAGATCTTAAAAGGTGATTGAGAGGAAAAAGTTCTTGGGATTTCTTGGGACATAAAGTGAGATACGTTGTCACTTCAAGTTAGATCAGATTTGATGAAGCTCATTGGTGAAAAAAGGCATTTTCCAGAGAAAGTGACATTGACCAAAAGAAAGCTTTTGTCTGAAGTTGAAATGATATACGATCCAATTGGATTTGCAGCTTCATTCATTATTAGAGCAGAAAATTGACATGCAAGACACATGGCAGGCTGGAGTAGATTGGGATAAGGAGATTGGGATGAGGAGATTCCAGCATCTAAACAAGGCCAATGGATTGAACTATTCAAAGAAATGAAAGAGCTTGACAATGTTTGATTCAAAAGAGCGTTGCTCGCATATGATGATACAGAGAAACCATCATTATGTTTTCAGATGCATCCCAAAAAGCATTTGGAGCATGCGCCATTTGTATTATCAAAAATAGGAGAGATTCAAAGCAATTCAGATCCCAGCCAGTGGAGACACATCCCAAGTGAAGACAATGAAGCAGATGATCTGTCTAGGGGGATTCATGTGCATGAACTGAAAGGCAGATGGATGCATGGCCTGGACTTCCTACAACTTGAAGAAGAATTATGGCCAACGAAATATAGTCCACTATCTACAGAGGAAGACAGGGAGTGCCGCCGTGCAACAAAAGCCCACTTGGTGATGAATGCAAGAGCTGAAAATATCTGATTATGAGAGATTCTCCAGATGGATAAAGTTAATTCGAGTTAATGCATGGATTAACAGGCTTGCGGGGAATATCAGGCTATGTAAGCATACCCAAACATTTCATAATGGACCACTGACACCTGAAGTGCTTCAGAAGGCAGAGAAATTTCTGATTAAAGATGCACAGAACAATTTGCATGATCGAATGAAAAGAGGTGAATTTCAGTCACTCAGTCCATTCACTAATGATAAGGGAAGTATCAAAGATGGAGACAGACTGGACAAGGCGATAGTGTCGTATGAAACCAGACATCCAGCATTGCTACCAAAAGATTAAAGGATTTCGCTGCTAATAACAAGACATGCACATCAATATGAATGGAGTTGCGACAACAACGGCCAAGATAAGGTGGAAATACTGGATACTGCAAGGAAATAAGATTAGCAAGTCCCTCTAGTACAAGTGTGTTTTTTGCAGAGAATTGGAGAGTTGCAGAGAACCACAAGTGCCAAGCCTTCCTTCATTGCGAGTGACAATGTAAACACCACCATTCTACTATACTGCTTGTTAATATTTCGGACCGCACAATGACAAGACTGGATGTAGCAAGACAGCAAAGTATTAAGATGCAATTTTTACATGTCTGAGCGTCTTGAGTCAGCAACAGACTGTTCTACAATGGAATTTTTACAAGTAATACGAGGATTTTTCAGAATTCAAGGTTTTCTGGCAGAAATTCTCATCACAATGGCACACAGATGGTTGGTGTAGTGAAAGTTTTGCGCCAGATAATAGAGGAATTTGATGCAGAGCAGCTTCTACAATTTTGTGCAGAGACAGGTATCAATTGAATTTTCATCACACCAGCAGCACCACATCAAAACGGATGTGCAGAGGCACTTGTAAAGAGAACCAAAAGGGCCTTAACAAATTGCAATTCGTGAACAAGGTTTGAGACTTTGGAGCTGTACACTTGCTTGCTAGAAAAAGACTAATTTGCTGAACCAGCACCCAATTGGTCGAATTCCAAATGATCCTGTCCTACTTATTTCCTAATGATCTACTAGAGGAGCTACGTCAGAAGTACCGCAAGGTCCTTTCTGAGAAACCAAAGACCGCGTCAAAGAAATGGCACATGGACTGCCGTAATGTCCAGCCAGGTGACACAGTTAATGTGGCAGATGATAACGCAATCAGAGGTAAATGGAATATTTGAATATGTCAGAGCGAAAACAGCAACAGGAGAATACACTCGACCAGTGACCAAGATTCGCGTCATATCTCCGCTTGAAGAAGAGGAATTGAACTAAGTCAGTACTTTAGATAAGGATCACACCCTTATCAGGGGCAGAGGATGGTCCGCAAATTAGCGCTTTGCTTGATTTAATTTGCTGATATAACGTTGTTTAGTTGTTGTTTTTATGCTAACCAGGAATGATCAAAATGTTGTGGCTTTAGAGAGACCAACAAGTAAGTTTATTCAATTCTGAATATATCGTTCTTATATTGACTCTAAGCTCGCTCCCTGTACTTTATTTACATTTGACATCTAACTGATAAATCAGATGCAGTTTCAGCTTGTTTGGCAACACTGAAACATGGGAGATTCAAGTGCTGAACAACAAAAGCAACTGTTAATTCTAGCATTTACATGAACATATTTGCTTTTTTTCTTAACTCATCCCGAAACTTGAAATTTTGAAAAATCATTGACAATAAAACATTATCGTTTGGGCTACCAAATAATAGTAATTTGCAAATATTCTTTGAATCCAAACTCTCAAAATCAATACTAAGTAGATCCCAAAGCTGACCAAGGAGTTCTCTATGCTGCAAGTCAAGGAGAGGGCAATGCAGGAGAAAATGTTCGTTATCCTGTTTACCTGTGCCAGTAGAGCAGATAGGGTACACACATACAAAATTATGCCTAAATTTATGTTCTTTAAAGGCACTAAACTTCAAGCGAAGCCTAGTCAAAAGTCTCAAGTCTGATACCTAATACGTTGCATATTTTATGAATAGGCTTTTGAACAGTCCTTGACCAGAAATAATTCCTAGCAATTTACGTTTAAACTCAGCAATCGACTTTGAGTTTTTAATATCAGGAGAGAGAGAGTTCCATTCAGAAAATGTGTTCTGGAAGTAGGTGTTTAAGAACCAGGCTGTTCTCTATAAGGTTTGTTTATATGACATGCACTTCTGAACTCATAAATTACATGATGCTCAGGTGGAATTTCTGCATATAAATACTTGGGACGATGAGATATCTTTAATTTAAAAAATGTCACAAGCACCTGTACAACATGTCGTCAAATCCTGAGAATTCTCTGACCTCTGATTGTCTTAGAAAACATTCAATATACTTAACAATAAGGATTAAGCGAATGTGAGGCTCCTTGAACCCAAAACAAGTATACGACGGGGCATCCATCACTGAACAGAGGGTCTGCACCAGATCATGATAGGCACTCTTCAGCCATAGATTTCTTGCAGGCGGTTGATATGGTTCAAGGCAGAAAGGCAGATACCTTTTACAGTTATAAAAACTATAAAAAGCTGCATTATTTCGTCTTAGAAAACTGCATTTTTAGGAGGAGCCTACATCAGTTTATCATTTAATAGTTGGGATAATGTGAATTATACTTATCATGCTTCCAGCTACATTGCTAAGCAAATTTCAATAAAGGGTTGTAAAAATGTACCCAAGTTTAAATTTGTTTACCTCTAAATAAGGATAAGGTAAAATGGGGGCATCACATTACATTACATAACTCCAATTCTACTCCAATGCAACTGCAAAAAAATAAGGCTTCTTTGTGTTGATATAAGGTGTTTTACATTGATTGAAATTAGTAGAGTTAATATTCTAAATCTAGGATTCAGACATGCAGATACTTGATATTGCTTTGCTTCACTTCCACTGATGTTTTTCACCTTTACCAATTGTTGCCTGGTCAAAACTGATGCCACTTCATCTACTTTTGTCGAGGCATGCAGTTCTAAGCTCATTTATGCACAAATTCTTAGCTCATGTAGCCGTATGAAATCCAACTCCACCAATAGCGCATTTTATAATGTGGATGGCATGCCTAGAAATAATTACTTACTTATGCTTACAATACACATTACAATGGTATGCCTTAAAAATGCTATGGCAGGCGACTTTTTTCCAATATTTCCTTCTTAACCATGTAAGGGTATTACATCAGAGGGCGTGTGAATGAGTAGTTGCGTCGGTGTCTGGGGATAACAATTATGTGATGCTTAACTTAAGGTAGCTGGATGCAATGACATAGATGCTGGGGAAATGTAATCATGATACTGCTAAACCGTTTTGTATGAAACTTGATACCTTGTGCTTGAAATTTTTAAAGAAACTTTTCCTAGTAATTTGCGGTCTATTTGTATTATAATTATTACAATGCTTCAAGATTTAAACATAGAAAAAAAAACAATCGATACTGCATTTTAAGATAAATCACAAATATTGCAGTCAGATGCACATGCTACATATTTTGCTGAAGAAACAAGAAATGGAGCCAGCCTGAACTGCTAAATTGTGAAACGATTTTTATTTTTTTTTTAACATAATGTATCAACAAGTAGTCAGATGTAAACTACCTAACTTTAGCAAGGTTTACACTTACATTATTATAAATATTGATTATATGAAGTTTTAAAAACAAGTTTAATTACTATCTATACAGATTGTGATATTCAACGTCAACATTGACAAAGCACATCATCAAAAATACAATCCTAAGCAGCAGAAAGTGTTTTAAAAACAAATGATATCGTACAGATTATGCGGCTTCCTTTGGTAAACAATTTATCGAATTTAATTATAAAGTTAACTATTCAAGGCAGTTATAGATTCCTTCTAGGCTATATTTTGAACAACTTAATATGTGGCATCTAATAATAACAACGCACCTAATAATAATAATAATAATAATAATAATGGAAACTTTTCGTTTATATTCGATCTAAAATACAATTAAAAATCTCATTATTACAAGGTAATTTGTAACTGGCAAGCTTGGGTTTACAATGAAATAAGTAAATAACAGATTAACAAACATGACTGAATTTAAACGTTTCTTTAGATCAGTAATGAGGGTAGCAACTTATCATGTTGATTGTTAGGAGTTGTGAGAGTGTTGTTCAGATAGTTGATTGTAAAATTAAAGATGTTAATGAGAAGGTTACTTTGTGTTGCCGATCAAATTGTATTGAGCTTTGGAAGAGAATGCTCCAGTAGAAAAAAAAATGATGGCACCTTGGGATGGCAAATTGTGTAATAAATCCTTTTTTTCCGTTTCAATAGCCTTTAAAACCTCTTTTGTGTTGTGTTGTGATGAAGGTTTATACCGTTGTTAGTGTTTTTCCACAACGATTGGATGTCGTTATTCAGAGAGAACCTGAAGTGGTAGGACAAACAGTTTGACACTGTGCAAATTTCACATAAGGTAGCTGAAGATTGAGACCAAATTTGTTTTTAGAGAGGATTATACTTGTCAAGATGGCACTTATAGGTAGATCAAGCCATTGGCGAATGTATCTAGAGACAAGATTACACTGGTCAACAAAAAAAAGTTTTGTCCTCTGCCAATTTCCATTTAGGGTGATTTTAGTTTATTGACATATGCTGATTCTCAAAATAATAACAATCCCCATCACGTCAAGATTCTCTACTTTTTCACATTTTATTTTCACCCTAGTTTCTGAAAAAGTGAGAAATTTCGAGCAAAAAACTGAAAATGTGATAAAATTTAAGGTTGAGAAAGTGATGCTTTGAAGCTCTGTAATCAGTGGCAGCATATTAGAAAGTGTGTGACATACATTAGGTACTACATATACCACATTCAGAGGGTCAGCATACTTAATTGATTTATGAATATGTGACGTACGCCATGAATATTTGGTAAGAGATACCAATTGAACAAAATAAGTTTTTTTCTGGACAATGGCAGGTTGACTGGACCATTTTGACACAATATACTTCAAGATAAACGAATGAACTCAGATAAAAATAACATTAGTGTTTTGGTACAGTTGTTGCAGATGTCAGGGTTTATTCCATAAAACAACTTGCATTTTTGGTAGGAATTTTCTTTTTCGTGACTGCCTTGAATGTATTGCATCTGGTTTGTCATGTTTGATGCTCCAGCAATAGTCTGCCATCATTCGAGCATCCAGTCTTCCTTTATACCTGGTTTACATTTCTTTGATATCTTGGTGAAAAACGTCCACCTTGGTTATCGCTAACATCACCACAATTGTCATGGAAGCAGTCGAGATGGTTATGCAATAAGTGCACTTTGATGCTCATTTTAGCTCCAAGACGTTGATATGCATCCAACATGCTTTGTACAATTTCTGCGAAGTTTACGGCTCTCTTATTACCTAGGAAGTTCTGTACGACTCCAACAAAGCCCTGCCATGCATCAGCCTCAAGTGGATTCATGGACAGTAGAAAGTTCTCATCTTGCATTAGCTCTAGCATATCACGTCCATTAAAGAAGCCTGCTTTAAGTTTCTCAAGATTTATCCCAGGAAATGATTGGCAAAGGTACCTGAAGCACTCTCCATTTTCGTGCAGTGCTTTCACTAACTGCTTGATAAGTCCCAACTTTATTTGTAGAGGGGGGAGTATTATCCTGTCTCTTGGTATGAGGGGTTTATTCATTAAGTTTTTGTCACCAGCTCTCAATGTTTCTCGAGGTACCCAATGGTTTGCTCTATCACAACTGTCCCAAATACACAGGAAGCAGGGATGTTTGGTGTATCCAGATTGCTGTCCAAGCAGGAAATTCACCATTTTCAGATCAACACAGATCTTCCAGTTATGCTTGTTTTATTTTATGCACTCAAGAACCTGTTTAACTGGCTCATATTTCTCCTTCAGCGATGTCGAATGACCTATAGGAATTGAAGTGTACCTATTTGTGTTGTGTAGCAACACACATTTCAAACTTCTCTTCCTACTGTCAATAAATAGGTGCCAAGAGTTCTTGTCATAATGATCAATACCTAGGTCCATCAGTAATGGCTCTATATCATTACAGACAACAATTTCTTTGTATTGTTTGAAACTGAGGAGAAATTCGGCACCTCTGTCCCTGTAGAATGTCACCTTTGTCTTGGGCTGCAGGAAATTTCTTTCCTTCAGACGTGAAGCAAGCAACTCAGCAGATTCCTTGGAAAGATTCAAATCACAGGATTGATCACTTAGTTCTTCTTGGTTAAAGCGGTTTGGTTCACTTGAACACTCATGGTAGTCAATATCATTGTCAATATCTAGGCTTTCAGGGTATGAAGCGGATGTGGCAAGCTCTTGTGCAAGAGATCCAGCTAAAACAGGAATATCGAGTAACTCTTTAAAAATTGGTATAGGGTTTTCATGAGAATGAGTGATTGGCCGTGTAGCTGAAGGAATTGACGGATAGGCAATGCTCTTTCGATTTATTTTGTTAAATCCAGCTAAATTTGTCATGCAGAAATAGCAATCATCAAAATGACTGGCTGGCTCACGCCAAACCATTGGAATTCCAAATTTAAGAGCTGTTTGGTTGCCTTTCGTCCAAAGTCGTAGGCTTTCTTTGCATGATTTGCAGACAATGTGCGGTGCCCATGTCTTATCTTGTTCTCCCAGTTTGATTTTGAAGTAGGTGTAATAGGCCTTCCTGTAGAACTCATCGATTGTCTTTCTGTTCTCTCTAAAGACAAACTCACCACATGTGTAGCAGAACAAATCTCTGTCAATTTTGCATTTCCTGAAGATCTCATCTAGGACTCTCACATAAGCCACAAACTTTGAAATGTAATGTATAGAGTACTCAGCATTGAGTTATTTCTTTATGCTTCAGCTCTGATCCTCAACTAAACTGATTCTTAAAATTCTGAAGCATACGCGACAATAACAGGAAATCATATTCCAGACAAGCAAAGGTAATTTCACACATACATTACAAATCACAATGTAATCACACAATGTAATACAGAAATAGTGCAAAACCATGCATTCATAAGTTTAAACGGATAAAAAACTTCAGTAGAATGGCTTCAATCAGCGCCCAAAGAATACATGAATTGGACGAAATATGTTCAGACAAAACCTGACGTGCTGTAAGGAAATGGATTGCATTTTTGAAATCAGCACCCCAAAATTATATCATGTAAATGGTGGCTATCCCTAGCAGAAAATTGTGTTTACTTGTGTTATCAATGTTTTCAGTCACCCATGTCTTAGAAAGATTTGCAACAGTGCAATTTCAGGAAACTTTGGAGAGTACCTATCTGTGATACAACAGTAATTTGCTTTTAGGATGGAGTGGTAGATGATCAATTGTATTCATGAGTGATGAAAACATGGAAACAGGTTCGGTTTTGTGAGCTTCATTTTTCATTTCAAAATCGAAGAAGTGCCCAAGGTATTTGAAAGACTCTTCATTTTTAACCATAGGCACAGAATCATTGCTGATGAAAAGTTTAGGCTGGAATTGAAAGGATCGCAAGGAGTATTCCTTAATCCCAAAGGTTACACATTTGTCAACTCTGAGTAAGAATTGTGCCCATCAAGACCACCTTGTAAAGCAAATTAACAATAGCTGATTCCCATTTCTCTACTGCTAACCACCGCGGCATTGTCAGCAAACTGAAACCAGTGTACAGGTTGAAACATTTGGTCATTCTTGTCACGTGGTCATGTGGAGAGAAACCGAGCTGATTGTATTTTTCCATCTTGATGTATTGCATAAATGTATTGAAATAAAAGTTAAAAAGTAGGGGGCTGAGACAGTCAACTTGCAGAACTCCACATGAACTGGGATTGCATGGGTATGGAATTGTTTTAAGATGATTGATGTTTTGAAATCGGTATACAGACTACTGATTAAAGACTGGATATGAGATGGGTCACTTCCAGGGAGCATTGTTTAGTCCAAGTTTTATTAATGATGTGGCCCGTTATAGCAGTGTGTTCCAACGTGCCAGATACTTTAGGGGTACAGCCTTTTTGAATTTGATGCTCGATGAAGTTATTTTGTTGAAGGAAAGTAAACATGTTATCACATAGACATGAAGTGTATATTTTTAATGGCACAGAATCAAGAGTTATGGGTCTGAAGTTTTCAGAATTGTCAGTGTTGACTTTTTTATGAATTTTTCATTGATAGATGAATTACGCTATCTTCAAATTATACAGGGAGATACTACTCATGTAAGAGGTCCTTCACATCATCATTTTCAGACCAGTTTGACTCCACGCCAGCCTGAGTTCAGTTTGGTGTGTGGTCAAATGCCTTAGATTTGGTACATGAGAAAGGCAATTTGAGACCACGCCGCCTTGAGTTTCAGTTAAGCTTTACAGACCGGTTGGAAATTTTAAGTTCGGCGTGAAATTTCCATGTGAACAGGATTTCTTAACCCGGGGCGAACTGAGCTTGCAAAATAAATGTTAAATTGCATCTTGGGATGCAACTGCTTCATCTGTTTTGTGATTTGGTGGGCACGCAATTTTTCTTTTCATCAGTTTCATTCTTTCATCAAGCCTCAAAAACGAAGACTATTGGAAAAAATAATGGTAAGATTTATTTTACTTATCTTAGTTTTCTGTAGTGCAGTGAAATTTATCAATCATTTTTCAGCAAATATAAATGAAAAATAAGTTGGCTTGGCTTGGCTGCCAGACTTTTTAGTTTAGGCCCATCCCTGGCATAATTTGCCATTATCAAGCAGTCTGTTATCCTGCCAGCAATTTGGGCCTATCTAGACCTACATAGCATAGCATTGATTGCATAGTATTATTTTGTAGGACCTCAGCCAGGTTTGTTATAAAAATGTGTATTGAGTATGATTCCCACAGTGCTATTACACTGAAATGCTGCTATTCTCAATCATAACTGTTCATATTTGCATTAAATCTTTCTTGTTTTTGTTTTCTTTCAGAAAGCAGACACCAAGTCAAGCAGTTGTAAGGTATGCACGAGATCATGCTGCTAATGCATATCCATCAGTTCATGAAGGAGACTCATCGCCGGAAATAAACTCATCTACAGATCTCTCATTGTCTCTGGACGATGATGAACAAATTAATCAGTGAAATTAATCAATTCATTGCAGATGTCATCATACATCCTTGGTGCAAGTTTCAGATGCCTAAGGCTTATAGTTCTTGGAATACAACTGTTAGGGCTAAAGGGGGGGGGGTCAAAATTCAAAATTTTCAGAAAACGCAATTTGAAATTAAAGTTATGGTTAACAGCCAATTGCAAAGCAATTTGACAGCTATATTTTCAAAATATACCAAATTTTCACATCATGTGTTCCAGTTGTTCTTTTCACATTGAAAGAAATTGGTCAATTGTAAAGCAAACAATACTTTGCTCATAATTGTCCAAAGTTTGGAATTTCCTTGATAACCATGGGTACAATTGCTACTTTTACCTCAACATCCTCTTTACTTTTTCGTTTGGCCATTCATATGCTTCTTGCTTTTAGTTTCAGGAGTAATCTCAATGCCAAAAGATTCTGACTTCTCACATCTTTTTCTTTTTGCTTTCATTTTCTCCAAACGCAACTGTTTTTGTTTAAGCTTGAAATCTTCACTTGACTTTCTACTCATGTTATTTAGCCAGCTTTGGTCTTGTTTCTCAAAACTTTTTAAAGTGTAGCTGCCCAGGTCTTTGAGGCCTAGAATTTTCGTCAGTACCCCCTTGCTGGCAGCCCCAGTATTTGAAACTGTAACTGCTTCACATACAGCAATTTCTACTCGTCGTCTTCCACAGTATTTTGTTTTTAGGCATCTAGTTGTCATTTTATTGACCGGTAATAAATTGCTCTAATGCTCCTTTTCAATTCTTCTAAATTACCAATGTTGTTTCTTATGGTCAAACCATAATTATTTTGCATTTTGTCTATGACAACTTCTGTCAGTCTCCCTTTACCGGAAGGAACTTTGCCATCATCCATTATGACACCCTTTTCCTGCTTCTTTTATTCCCTAAGTGCTGTCCCAAGTCTCTTCTGCACATGCCCCACACACTCTTCCTTTTCTACCGGATACTTGTCATCAAATTTGCTTTCAAGGGCCTGTTTAACTTTTCCAAAACTAGAGCTTTCTTCATCTCCAACAAACTGTGTATAGCGCAGCCCTCTGTTTCTATGGACTTGAAAAAGAGTTCAAAAGCACCTGAAGCCTCCATTTCACCAGAAGAACCCGAATGATTTATTTTACAATTCTTCATGTGAATTTCATACCATAATTTATATTCTGTGGTACTTTTGTCTTCATTTTCATGACATCTATTTCATGACAGCTAAGAGACTTGACTACATAATCAAGAACCTCTCCAGTTCTTACAGCCACAACAAAAACTACCCCAACTTTTGAGGCATGGTCTCTTTTTTGCCGTGTTCCATCCACAGTCATCCCTACATTTGCAACCTTGTTGCCATTAACATGCAAATGAATCTTGGAATGCTCTTCCCTTTCAATCATCTCCTTCAACCGGTTTGCAGCATCAACCATAACTTCCTCTGTGTACTTGACTGTGGCATCCTTGATCTTTTTCAGCTGCTCATTGGATGCCTCTTTGAAATTGGTGGTGGAAGCCCAATAATCCCACACAACCTCTCTAGCTTAGCCCGCCCCATTGAAAGTGATGCAATTACAGAACGTAAATTGAGCTCCAATGCACCACCACCTATACCACCAATTCTTTTGCTTACTGGCGGTGGAGTAGTGTACTTGCAATGCTTACATTCAATCTGCATTTTTCAGCCAAACCCTACCTTTTCTGGTGGTCAATTGTAATGTCTATCTGCCTATCCTTGTTCAGGCAATTCTTGCAGATAAACGCTGATTCAAATGAGTTTTGCAACAATGTTGTGTCCATGACTGTGAAACCACTGCTAGGATCAGAGTACTCATCCTGAAGCATAGGAAATGGTGAATTCTTCAGCTTTTCCGAGGATTTGCTATCATCAAACTCATTTCTGGCTGTCTCTTATATTTCATGGAGTTTGTCTGGATCTGGCGAACTACTTCTAATGGGCCTAAATTGATTTCCAAAAATGATTTGATTTGTTGTGTCAGCATTACTTTCTTGTGGACGTATCCCTTTGAAACCTCATCTTTTCTTTCTTCTAACAGATCTAAACTTCTTTTGGTCAACCAAATACATATTTCAGAAAAATACTTTGAACTGACCAATTTTGACAATTGAGTTGCTGTTAAGCTTGGCAGGTCTGAGTGTGATACACAGCCTCAATCGCATGAAAAAGAATTGAATTGGATGGCATTGCATTTGGAAATGAAGAAATGGACACTGGACACAAGAAAATTAGAAAAATATTGGTTGCTAGGGACACGAAGTAATAGCATGCCTCACTAATTTGCAAATAAATCAAACAACCTGCGCCTTAAAGTAGAAAATTTTTCCAGTATAGGTAAGAGTTGGGTCAAATCTATAGAAAAAAAGAGTATTCCAATTTTGGTGAAAATTGGAAATTTTTGCAATATTTACTATCAACTGCCTTTTTAATACACCAGGGAGTAAGGGGTATGCAGGGTCTCCAATTAAAACTGGACCCACAGTTATATCATCATCTACATTCAATTTTCTCTGAACATTTGGCAGGATTTTATCCTGGAAAAGATTATTCATGAAGCTGTTGGAAAAAATTTAAGCATCATGCACACTCCCTGGCCATGAGCAGTCGATATCAAGAAACCTTCCATTTTGGTCAAAGACAGACTGCTCCAAACCCTCTTTTGTTGAAGGGAATCTTACAAGCTGTGGTCCCAATACATTTGACATCACAAGACAAACTTTTCGCATTGCCTGCGACAATGTTGGTGGGGCTATACCAAATATATTACTGGTCATTCGCAATAAACCTTGATCTTCAGGTAGTAAATGGTCATAGCCAATGTCTTGAAAGAGCTTATGGTATCCCCACGAAATGAGTGCTGTGATGGTCGGATATATGGCCTCAAATTTGTTGCAGATTGATGAAGTCCTCCTTTGACCTTCTAAAGTTCACTAACCATTCCTCTGGTAACATCAAACCATCCCACATATTCGACCACCATTTCTCTGTGCATCCAGGATTTTTCCAATGTTGTTTTTTCTTCCTCATGAACCTATTTCTTAGCTGCCTGTACCTCTGCAGTGCTCGGTCTCTACACTGAATTGCTTGAGTACCTTCTTGTTTCAGTGCCTGATGTTGTGCAAGAATGTTTAGCATCAAAATTAAATGAAGCTGCAAGGCTGTACATGTTATCAATATGAGAGATTGAAACAAAACTATGAATAACAGTCTCTGCTGTGAATCATTTGGCCCCAATTTTTCTTTTACCTTGAATTTTTGAGAACACGGTATTGTTGTTGTTGCTGTTGAATCAAATTCAAACCGATTTGAAAATACCATGTGAACGCAAGGGAAATTAGCACACCCGAACTGAACTCAGGTCGGCGTGAGATTCAAACCGGTCCGATATATAAATATATTGTAACAACTATCAATACCCCCTTTGCGTAGAAAATGTGTTAGTGTCAAGCATCAGATTATTTGGACTGGGTTTGTGTATGCACCATGGAGAAATGATGAGCAGTTTCAAGACACCTCTTCAAATATAAGACATAATAATCATTTTCAAAAATTTGTGAAAATTTATAATGTAATATGTTTTGACTTTTTTCAAAAGTGAACATATCTAAGTGACATTTGTACCACATGTAACAAGTGACAAGTGATAAGTGACAAGTGACATTTGTACCACACATTTGTGGTGACATTGGGAGATTTTCATTTCATTTCTCATCAATCTTTAGACCCATCAGGTAATACATGAAAATGATGTTTTAATGTCACACATATTTTACAATCATCCAATGTAAGGCACGGGTGTAAGCATTCCTCTTTGTATCCTTTATTCTTCACTTAAAGAAAAGCTATGTTAAATCAGGTAAAGTAACCCATTTAAACTCATTTTTCTTTCATCTGGACCATATATCACATTTTTGAGGAAGTTGGAGGTATCTTGAAATCTTACAAAAACCCCTTTCATTTCTTAAACTGATCAATTGCTCCAGCCTTGGCTCTCAACAAGTGCTATCACTTTTGTTGATTGACTATGTAACTAAGTATCAAAGGTCTTTTCAACCAACCGTTTTCACCAAAATTAATATAAGCAGGCATTAAAGCCGCCTCTTCCTCACCTCTTAGGCCACCAATAAAACATAGGAACTTGCAATAAAACAGTTATGGTCAATAAAAAGAGAGAACTTGTAAAAACAATGTCGTTCTGTGACGTCAAGATTCCAATATATGCCCTGTGCTGCCCTCACTTCAGTTTTTCAAGGTTTGAGAAGCAGTCTCATTTTACAGCAGTTGGAAATTCGGAACGAGGAGTGATTGTTCTTTAAGCCAATAAGGGGTAGGAGCATTCTCAGGATCTGACAAGATGTCCTGTACCATCTCCTCTGATAGAGGCTTTCCCAGCCTAGTTCCACATACAGCCTTTGCTTATCTGTACCTCTTCTTGCACTTAAAATTTCGGAGTCTCTATAGATATTCAAAAAAGCTATATATGATACTTGGAACCATTTAAGATACACCCATGTTATATATTGCTACACCCATTTTTTCTGCAATCTGCTAGTCCTACACCCCCTCCAAAATTGTTTTGTGACGAACTGATTGTTCCAACATTTAGTTGGTTGTGGTAAGATGTATATACAAGCTAAAGTGCAGGCAGAAGCAGATGAAACAACATTTTTATTCACAAGGCGGACAAGTCTTACATGTCTCGCCACAACACAATATAACAAGTTTCTCAAACATCTAGCATCACTGCAAAGGATGTAAAAGCTTTCCGAAAGTATGTCTACATAGAGGTTAAGGAGTTTCAAATGGTTGGACAAGATTTTATTTTTGATATACGTGGTATTTTTTTATACTAAAACCTGTTGTTACCCTGCTTGTGGAGCTTCAAAGCCTCCAGGTACTTGTTTGCAAGATGTGGATCTGGCAAAGAAAAGTTATTGATCAGCTTGAGAAGATGACAACTTTCTCAACAGAAAAATTACCAACAGAGATGCTAAATCTTCATGCGCATATTAATGATATAAAGAATATAGCCTGGTTTCAATATGATTGCTTCAATTGTCCGCAAACGTCCCAGCGATAGTACACAAATTTGAAGCGATCGAGAGGATCCTAACGATCCTTGTGGGTCCACGTTTCCATATAATTGTCCTGATCGTTCGCATTCATGCATATGTTAAACGCATGAATGAAGAAGCAAATTTTTTGCGCCAAGTACAGAAAACAAATTTGGCGCCAAATCAGCTTCTTACAAAATGGCTGCGGTAAATCGAAGGGCACAACTCACAGCGTGTTTGTTTATTGTGATGGCAATTCTAAAAAGACGGATTCGATGGAAAGATGCAAGGAGGCATAGATTCTGGGTGAGGAAGATATTTCAGAAGATGAAAAGAGCTTGGAATGTACTACACTCTGGTACAAGAGCTTCCTCTTCATGACAGGGAATTTTTCTTCAGGTATGCCATAGTAGGGAAAGTAAATATAAAAAAATTCACAAATTTTTTTGTTGAATATAAAAGATTGGGAATCTTTTTGTAGTAAAGGAAATGTTTTTTGGAAAGTAGGTTGGGAAAAAATGAGACTCCTTGGAAAGCATTTAGGATTTCTACCTGATAAGTTTCCTGCTTTAAACCTCCATAATAGCTATAATCTTTTGTAGGCCCATTTTTCATCTTAAGCACATGTAATTTTTTTCATAAAGCTTACTCCATTT
Source organism: Catostylus mosaicus (assembly GCA_964019065.1). Taxonomy (NCBI): domain Eukaryota; kingdom Metazoa; phylum Cnidaria; class Scyphozoa; order Rhizostomeae; family Catostylidae; genus Catostylus; species Catostylus mosaicus. The sequence continues at coordinate 3,337,075 of OZ025199.1, forward strand.
TGTAGATTCACAGGCATGTATTTGAGCATCTCCTCACTTGTGTTGGCCCACTAATATCTAAGGGGCCATGCAGATCAGGAAAGCCAATTTCTGCAGCTGAAAGATTACTGGTTACATTGAGATACTTAGCCACTGGTGTATCTCAGCAATCTCAGTCATTCTATTTTCGCATGGGAAGATCAACAGTTTCCAATGTATTACGGGAAACATGTGATGCTATATGGCTGGCCCTTAACAAGGAATATTTGAAGACACCAACAACAACCAGTGACTGGATTCACATATCAGCAGAGTTTGAGGAGGAGTGGAACTTTCCTCACTGTCTGGGTGCCATTGATGGAAAGCACATCATGATGGAATACCCTAAAAATGGCGGATCAGCCTATTTTAATTATAAAAGTTTCCATAGTACTGTCCTGTTGGTAATTTGGGATGATTGAATGATTGTTTTGTTCTGGATGTTTGGTTTTGTTACAGTGTGTATATAACAATGTTGCATTCAGAGTTATGTTGAATGATTGTTCTGTTCTGGATGTTTGGTTTTGTTACAGGTTGAACATAAGAATTTTGCATTCAGAGTTATGTTGAATGATTGTTCTGTTCTGGATGTTTGGTTTTGTTACAGGTTGTACATAAGAATTTTGCATTCAGAGTTATGTTGAATGATTGTTCTGTTCTGGATGTTTGGTTTTGTTACAGTTTGTATAGATCAATTTTGCATTCAGAGTTTTGTTGAATGATTGTTCTGTTCTGGATGTTTGGTTTTGTTACAGTTTGTACATAAGAATTTTGCATTCAGAGTTATTTTGTATGATTGTTCTGTTCTGGATTTTTGGTTTTGTTTGAGTTTGTAGATATAAGAATTTTGCATTTAAGAATTTTTTATAGTTAAGTTGATCGAGGGTTCTCTTCTGCTTATGTTAATTTCCTGATTTGGACCATCTTAGGTTGAAAAAATCTATTGTCTCTTCAAATACAAAAACGTAAAGATTCTATCTATTCTTTCCATCATACAATCAACCTCTGTGACTAAGCTACGTCTGGTACAAAATTTGTTCCTTCACAAAGGCCTTAAAGAGTCAAAAGACGACAGGTTTTTAAATTTTCCTACTTCAGATCAAGTTCCCTTACTTACAGTGCCCATTCCAAAACTATTTACTTTCAAAAGGCCTAAATGATAACAAAAACGGAAAAAACCGCGAAGTTTCCAATTCCAATCATCGTAAGATAAAGGATTCGGTTTCTTTCTACAAGTGAAGACAGAAATGACTTTAACATACATGGGTACTTACATTGTCTCCCTTGCCAATCACCTCTCACAGCAACTTCCCTTCTGTTGCCATGGCTATTTCTAGCTACATCAGAGGCGCACTTCGCACAAAAGCGCATGCGTTCATAGTCCTGCGAGGGGATTTCATGCAACACCAACTTAGCCTTTTACGTATCCCCAACAACTACAGTTTTTTTTCTTACCTGGATCTTCTTTACAAAGAAAATGAGATTCTCCATTAACTGCAAAATATGAAAATTAAGGCAACTTGGGTCTTTAACCTTTGATAAGAAACATTTCCGAAAATTTTCGTTGCATGGCGAATCATGCGAGCTCATTTGTTCTCATATGCCTCTATGTGACTTGCCTTTCTATTTTTGCAAGCTGCACAGGGCCTTTTCTGTCATGAATTGAAACAGCATTTCTTTCCACAAAATACCAGTCTTGAATATCTCCATCAAATAATCTTTTTCCTGATCAAGTCTAATCATGTTAAAATTTGATGCATAATAAGGTTCTTTGCTAAGGGGGTGCTCCTTCCTCGATTAGTTTATCTACTGAGAGAGCTCTTCCTTAAAAAAATTCCTCTACCTACAAAATTTCATTTCAATACTATGTATAATTTGTGTTGTATTTAATTGCTATTCCATTTGTTGTTTTTAGTTGTATTGTTATCAGAATTCTGTATGTAGTGGAATTATAAATGAAAATGAAACTGAAACTGAAACTGATGGCAAATGTAATGGTAATGCACCAGTGCAGGTAAGAATAAAGATTAATTTTTTTTGTTGCAGTAAACAGTTTTTTCTTATTGGTCTTGCAAGTGGTTTGCTAAGAAATTCGACTCTTAACCAATATAAATAAAAGGAATAAAAATATAAGATGTTGATAAATAATGAAAAGAAGTAGACAGTCTTAACCTTTTTACTTCTGGTTCTAATACTCAACTTAGACTCAATTAAGTTTATTGTCACATTCTTGCAAGTGTTTTGATTTGCTTCATGTTTCCTCTAAAGTCTTGCTTCAAAAGGCTAGTTTTTTTGGGAGGATATTCCACCTACGTAACAGTTTTTTTTGCTTGGGTTTAAATAGAAAATGTGCTGCTTAAGTTCCAGGAAATTGAGAGTGACTTGTATGGAACTATGGCTAGCAGCACACAATGCATCCCAAGATGGGAAATCCAAAGACAAAGCTGGAATAGAGTTGGTGAGCAGCAGACATTGCATCGCATTTAAAGCAGTTAATATGTTAAGAGGCTAAGTCTTTGGCTATGCATATTATCTGCACAAGAATTTTACTTCAAATGCAATGTTCAACTACACAGTGTTCCTTGTCATAATTCAAAACGGCTTCATAAAGTTGAGCACAAACTATTCTGCTCGCAGTCTCCAGTGATAGGGATGATGCAAGTCAAAGGGCAACCAGCATTTTGTGAGGTTCTGTTGGAAGAACATTTTTTGTTCTTCTAACTGCGTTTTTGGCTAGGTCTGGGCAGCAAAACCTTTAGTCTAGGGCCTTGCTTGTAAACTCTCTTCTTTTCCATATATGCTTCCGCGACAATCTTTCCTAGTTATCCTATTTGCACTTAACTCAGACGTCTTGTGTCTCTCACAGGTTTTGTATGGAGGACTATGGACGAAAGGTAGTGGCTACACAATAGGCGAGGAAGATGAGCAGATATTTAGTTATTTGTCAGGGAGAAAGTCTTCCACAACGTAATACAGTCGATTTTTTACCTTGTGTTGATAAAATCTATGCCATCTGCTTATCTAATAGCCAATGCCTGTTTCTTTCTTCCTTGGCTTTAACCTCTGTCCTTTTTCACCCTGAACGTTCTATTTTTCCTTATTTCCTGGTACTTTCTTTTTCTCTTGCGAATGCCATTGTCAGTATTGTTTAACAGAGTATAAATTTTTATTTAGCAGTTAGGGATGCTGCAATATCTGAATTCCCTATGTTTTTGAACAAATGGAAAATAGATAGAATGGCAGAACTATTACAGAAACAATTCAAGCAGGTGATTTGGAATTCTATTCCAGACCAAATTAAGGAAGCAGAAAATGTACAAACTTTCAAAACAAGATTAAAATATGTGCATCAGACAATAAATGACTTCACTTTTCAAAAAGAATTAACTGGATTTTTAAACACAGATAATGATTTAAAATATTATTAGACTACAATTTTTATTTTTATTTTTTATTTTATTTATGTATGTATGTATGTATGTATGTATGTATGTATGTATGTATGTATGTATGTATGTATGTATGTATGTATGTATGTATGTATGTATTTATATATGTAGGTATGCATGTATGTAGGTATATTGCATCTGCTTTTAAATTTTTGCTTAGCAAATTATATATATGGATATAGACATCTTTTCAGTGATGATGAGTAACTATTGCATTAATGTATTGTCTAATCAATACAATATACCTGGATGGCATTATTTTTTCGTTTCAGGTATCTCAGAAAGAGACAAAGGCGATGGAAGAATGGAATTCTGAATCTTTTGACAAAAGCCGTGCTTGTTTATGGAAGAGTGAAGCAGTTGCTCTTGCACAAGGTAGTTAATTTTGCAAAAATGCTTGAAATAGCATTAACATAGATCATTGCACAGAGTTGCTTACTTTTTTACATCAGTATTTTGCATCAGTATTCTAAGGAAAGCAAGCAGTTTTATTGTGCTAATTTTCATTACTTTTTTGTCATAGTATCACAAAATGCACTGCTGGATCTCAAAATGTCACCAGTTGAAGAATTTTTCATGCTAGGTATCCAGTTGAATTGCCAGAGTACACCAGCGACATCTCAGGCACCAGTGTTGCTGCCTACATTGATTCGTGTATCGACTTTAAAAATACGTGTTTTGGCCAAACCCATCAGTAGACTATTGGATAGGTATGAAATACTTGATAGAAAGCTTTCTAGTGAGTCGCATAAAGTTTCAGAAACAGAAGTTAAGCATTTGCCACCTTATCCCCATTTACCAGAAGAGGCTTGAAGGTTTAGTTTATTCAAATATACACATCTCGCACAATATAAGCTGACTAGCAGGTAGCTTTTTCACATCTTTCATTTTGATTTGTTCTGCTTTTGACTCATTATAAATTAGTGAACATTTTCCTTAGGCGCATTTTTCAGAAATACGCTGCATTCAATTGTTTTACATCTAATTTTTGCAAAACTGTCCTCTGTATAGCCTTTTACTTAAATTCATTTCATTCATCAGATTCATCTAAAAAGAGGCAAAAACTTCGATTGAAGATAGCAGAAATTGTTAAGAGACTTGGTTGATGACTATAATTCACAAATTTGTTTGGTTGACCTCGTAACCAAACATCCTTTTTGTAAACCGGAGGACATAGAGAGGCAAATGTTCTCTTGGCATAAGGAGTCAATAGATTATGATACAGACAAGTTTTTTTAGTTATCAGCGGATTCCTTTTAACTACTAACTGTCCTTGTCTTATAGTCTATCACTCATTTTCAGAAACATTAAGGAGCAGATAACTTTGTAATTTCTAATTCTGTTCAAATGCAGTTTTCCCTAGCACATCTTTATACCCATTCTATGAATTTAGGCATTTTATCATATTTTCCCCTTTAAGTTTTAAACCTAGCTGCAAAAGCCTGCCACCAAAAATCATTTTGGAATGTTCCATTAATTCCACCTATGGACGATGTATGTATTAGAAAAAGTCGGAGAAATAACAAAAAGAAACATAATGTTTCGACATTATGATATTTCTTTATGTTTTAACAGTTAAAAACAAACTTTTAACATGTCAAGCCTACCTGGGAAAGGCGTGCGATCCCACCTGCGCACATTAAGCGCATATAACTGATGTGATGACAAAACAGCTGCGTCGGCACATCCCTTTGAAGAGCAGTTATGATGACTACTCTTGCATGCAATAAAATGCGGATCAAGTGTACCCAACACTACACTTTTCTTATAAATAACTCAAAGAATAAACAACTGCCCTGAAATTTGCTCAAAAAATAGTTAGAGTAATACATTGATTTCATGTAATAAAGAATTTGATAGAGAAGGAGTAAAAACTCACAAAACGTAAAGTTTCTGCATCATCACTAAGTCATATTGAATTGCTTTAGACTGTCAAACTGACCTTATAATAAAATTTCTACAAAGTTTGTTAGCAGTACATAATAAATGTTGAGTAAACATGATTGCAAAACATTGAATATTAATTTTGTTCCTTCATTGGTCCTGCTTTAATAGCTTCATCCATAAAGAGAAAGTTCAAAATACTTAAAATCCCAACCTTAAGCATGGTACTCACTTGACGATTATCACGATTACCATGATTAGGATGATCACGATTAAATTCTTGTTGAAATTACGATGGTTAGCTTAATCATGCACTCACTTATCATTCACGTTAATCGTGCATTCAAAATGGCTGTTCAGGGGAAAAACAAGCTCCTTGCAATGATGAACGGCAGGAAAAGAAAAGAAGATTCTGGGTTAAAGATATTTTCAGAAATAAAGCTTCAAGCGAATATCATGTATTGGTGGAAGAACTACGACTGAACGACCGTGAATTTCATTTCAGGTATTTACGTATGTCAAAAGAGAGATTTGATCATTCATACAGTCTTTTAAAGTGTTTATGCATCATAAAAAAGTTATTTTTTATTTCCTATGATATCAAACTTGTTTCTCTTTCAAAAAATATAACGAAAACAGAATCGTTATATTATTGATCGTTTTTTTACTGTGGCCTTCCAAAGTTGGCAAATTGCCACTTTTCGCGGGACTTTTTAATGTTCAAATTATGTCCTTTGTGACGTAATCAGTAGGTGTTGACCAAAGGTTCCTAATGGCGACCAGTACAACATCGTCCTCGATTCACCATGGAAAACATTGCGTAGCAGGTGGACCTGGTGGCATAAGTTGCGGAAATAGTCAGCACACGTCTGGAATATCCAAACATAACTTTCCCAACAGGAAAAAGATCCACAAAGGGTTAGACTGTGGGTAAAATTCGTTCGCCGCCATCGGCCTAATTTTGAATCCATCTAGTGACCAAGCGATTTTGTGCAGCATCCATTTTGATGTCAATTGCTTCAATGTCCGAAGAGATAACGCCGCCTCACTTGGAATTCAAGCTAGACTTGCTAAAAATGCAGTGCCCACAATAGATGCAGCAAACGAACCATCAGATGATAACAAAGATCCAGGACTGCGGGAAAGGAGAAAGGTAAATAGGCCTAACCTGCCCATTTCATTAACGCATTTTCAATGTGTCTAAGTGATGGGTACGAAAAGTTATACGTAATAACTGTAAATAATGTTTTTCCTGTAATCCATAAATGATGGATTTAAAAAAGCAGCTGGGAGGGTAAGCTGGGCTCGTGGGTCGTGGCACGCACAAATTATTTAGGTTTGCACCCTTAATTTTCTATTAACTATATAGTACCTAGCCACTCCTGAGCACCAAAAAATAGGGGTGGTTGGAACAGAAGAGGGCTGGAGGCTTGATTAACTGGGTATGTGGAGACTTTTCTTTAATTATGAGCAGCTATGGATGTTCTTCTGGATGGGGGGTCAATGCCACCTTTCAATGCCACAAGCCAATGAAAGGTCACCCCAGGGGCTCCTGTCCCCAATAGTGTTAAGTCAAAATGTTCATATCATACATCCTCAAGTAAACCTCCCCCAAGACATCATCAATTTACAATCTTTTCTTTATCAATATTGAATGTGATGTCTTCTTCAGAGGTGGTTTTGCGTAACCACCGTTTTTGCATTTCAAACTTTAAAATGATAACCTTTTTCCAATTTCAAGACCTTATTCAGAGGGTGTAGTTATATCAGAGATGTATGATGATGGCTCTTAAATATAGTAGAAATACATTTTTTGTATAGCAGTAGTTTAGCTGGTTTGTTCATTGTTCATATTTATTCATTTGAAAAAATGCCAAACTACCTAAAATCAGCTACACAAAAAATTTTTATTATTCACAAGTAGGTAGGAGAATTATAAAAGGAGCTCTAAGTAGCTAAAATAATCCAAGAGAGAGCCTCCTTGTTGCTGTGTTAAGGATATCCAAGAAATGCCAAATTTATGAAAATTAATTTTGGTCTGCAGCATGTTCTTATTCCTACTGTAGGTTAGGTGCTTGGAGTACTAGTTATGTTAATTAAAAGGACCTTAGGCTTACCAGTGTATAATATCAAACTATTCTTCAGCTGCAGCATACCCTTTAGCTGCATTGGTAGGGTACTTCTCTCATAAATGTGTATAAACACATGCTGGAAGTGGGCGTCTACTGTCCCATCCTAGATATCCAAATATCTAGCGCACAGTCCAACGATAAGCCACAGCTCGTAAATATCTAAAATGAAAAGCCGCACAGTTTTGCATGATAGCAAAGATGCAGAAGAGGGGGTTTCAGCAAGCACAGCCCCCATAGCTGCAACATGAGGGAGACAGCCCCCCTCCCCCCCTCACTTGGTAAATTTCTGGTATGTAAAAAGCTTCTGCAGATCTAATGTTTCCTTTAAGAACAGGTTAAGAAAATTTTGAACTATTAGAAAGATAATCACTATGTGGACCAACTTTCTTATCAGAAATAATTGTATGAAAAGTGCTCCCAAAGCTATCAATTTATGCCTACAACACTGCAAGCCAACCACTGAAACTTAGAAACTAGTAAATGGTATGCTTGTATGGTTGAATTGGATGTAGTTTGTTTAACAGTTTGTTTAATCAAAACAGCAATATCAACAAGAGGGCTATTCCCTTTGAGCATGTCTTTGAACGGATCTAAAGGTGGGTTTCAGTTCTGGAGGCAGAAGGGTGAAACAGAGGAACAGAAGAGAAAATGAACGATATCAGACACTGACTTATGTTTGCTTTGGCCTGCTCTTCGTCTGTAGGGACGTCCTTCTTTGTCTTTAAGTAGTGGAGCAGTCATTCCAACACTGCAGTGTTGGTGACAGCACTATAATCTTCATGCTCCGTCACACACGAGATATCTTCCCTACCCTCGAAAGCAATTTTCCCGCCAGCTTCAAGAACTTCGGCACAGCAGCGGTACTCACGCGAACAAGCCAACAAGTTCGTTCTACACTTGCCACATTTACACCTAGAAAATCCAAAATAAATTGTGCTACATGAGTCATCTTGCTCCCTTCTCTAGACTACTGTATTTATGGTTGTATATCTGTTATCACAAATAGGCCAAAATCATGCATCGAAACCTACCAGTAGGTATTGAGCCTTCATTGATAACTACTGCAATTGGATTAAGCTTATTGTGGAAAAGCTTACAACGTACATGAATTCTTATATCAAAACATTTGATTACACATACCAATTGTCTAATCTGATTTGACCCTCTTCTCGAGCAGCTAAAACATCATGTGGTATCCCATCTGGGTCTTCTTCAAACTCGAATGCTGGTTGTTGACCAGGAACGGCAGGAGGTTCATCTTGGTACGGTGCATTTGGAAGCAAATTAACGTTGCCATAGTCCCCTTCACTCTCGCTGTCCACGCTGGCCATTGACTCAGCTCCCTCACTCAAAAAATCGCTCGTGTCTTTTTCAGCCATGTTTCGATTTAGAGAGGACGAGACAAAGACAACACCTACTAATGACGTCACGTTCATGTTCAAAAAAACCCCGCACACTGACCACTTTCAAAAACTAATTTAAAATATCTAGCGCGCTTATTTACAGATAAAAACCAAATTAAAGCTGCTCTTTAAGTCTGAATTTGACGATTTGCTAATGAAAGCGAGACGTAAGATTTTGATGCATAAACACTTTAAAAGCAGCGATTGAGAAGAAGGAAACACGTTTTCGTAAATCAATTCCTGCCCGTCAAAGGTTGGTTATTGCATTAAGATATCTGGCAACTGTTAGCTCCCAGCAAACGCTCAGTTATTCATTCAGAGTTGGCCGTATAACAGTCAGCAATATATTCAAAGCGGTTTGTGAGGCAATTTATGACGTCTTGGCTCCAATTTATCTAAAACCACCAACATCTGCCGATGAGTGGGGGCGCATAAGTAACGATTTTGAATCCCTTTGGAACATGCCACACATTATTGGAGCTATAGATGGAAAGCATATAGCCATAGACTGCCCAAAGAAAGTGGCTCTCAATATCACAATTACAAGTGATTTTTCAGCCTGGTATTACTTGCTATCTTCGATGCAAAGTATGCATTCACAATGGTTGATGTAGGTCAATATGGCAGTAATAACGATAGTGTTTTGCTAAATTCAGAAATGGGGCAGCGTTTTGAAGAGGATTCTTTAGACATTCCTCCTCCTGAAAAAGTGCAAGGGTGTCAGGTAGAGAAATTACCATATTATTTAGTTGGAGATGAAATATTTCCACTAAAAACTTGGCTGATGCGTCCATTTCCTGGAGAACGTAGTGAAGATCAACGAATCTATAACTACAGATTATCTAGAGCACGCAGAGTTATAGAAAATACATTTGGTATATTGGTAGCCATTGGAGGCTGTTTCGATCGCCTATAAGGGCAGCAAAAGAGAATGTGATCCAGCATGTTTTGACTGCAATTTGCCTTCACAAATATTTAAGATTAACAGAAAATGCCCTCTACTGCCCAACTGGTTTTATTGATTCGGAAGATAGTACAGGACGCCTGAAACCTGGAGAATGGAGGAGAATTGTGGCCACTGATAATGAATGCTTACAAGGCATCCAAAAGACTCTTGGATCGCGTTATGCAATATCTGCCACAGAGATGAGGATGCAATAAAAGATTTTGTAAATAGCCCAATTGGTTCTGTACCCTGGCAATTAGAATATGTCAGAAACACCGGAAAAAAGAATGACTTTACTTTTATTAACTTTCATTATAATAAAACAGTTCTTCAGAGTTCCTTAAAAAAATTGAATTGTTTTTCAAAATTAATGTTGTGATGAGCCTTGACTTGATGCTGCATATAAATTCGTGGTACTTAAGCTGTGGGGAAAATTTTGAGAGGTAGGAGAAGGAATATGAGAGCAAAGTGGACCTTGGGAGAAAGCATTACAAGCAGGAGGGTAATAAGAAACTGGAATGAAGTTAGAAGCTGTTGGGGTAATAGAAGCAGATGAATGAAAAGCTGCAGCTGGATTATAGGAGTGATATGAATTTACTGGGTCTGCCTCCTGATTCATTTCAATATTGAAAAGCAAGTTTTGAATTTGATGTTTTGCAATTCTGTGATTTCTACAGGAAAGCTTCCTCAGTTCTGCTGTAACCAGCAAGCCAAATAGATCGAGTTCGTCTTTTTCTTTGCAATCATTTTGCTAAAGTGCCTTTTGCATTGATTTAAGGAAAAGCAGTTCTTCTCTATCCATGTCAGGTTTTTTTTCATCCATTTCTCCTGGTTTTTTTTCATCCATTTCATCCACTTTAGATATATTACTTTCTGTTTTTCTTTTCCTTGATCCTGTTGCCGTTTCTATAATTAATTCAAAATCAGATTGGTCCTTGTTACTTGATATCTCAGAGATATCCTCATTTTCTGCGTCTTCAGCAATTGACTGAGTATCTGCTAAAGAAGTACTCAGCAATATCACTTCAAAACCTTTTGCAGGCAAATTTGTCTTTGTAGATCTTAGTTTAAAGTATGGCACCAGCCACATGAGAAAAGAAAAATCATTCATTTTCTATCTTACATTCTCTATGGCACCTGCAGACATTCCAGAGCGTTCTCCCTTTTTTTAAATTGTTTCGTCCCTTGCTAAACCATTTCTTTAAATTTTCGAAAAGCTGCTCTACTCTATCCCCTGTAAAACAACAGTAGAAATTCAAAACAACAGTAAAGCTACGAAATAACATATTCAGGATCTCAAGATCCATTTTTTTCTGGGGCGTCTGGCAGATGATCCCCAAGTTAAGAGGCTTAACCTACGAAAATAAGGACCAAAGTTTCTCTAAATTTGCCGACAGGCAATTCACATGCAATTTAATAACCCCCCCCCTCCCATATTCCACTGAAAGGCCATGCCAGACCTTTTCCATACGTAGGATTAGCTGGGCTTTTTCTTAGTTTATACATTTGTGTTGGTTCATCACATCAATCGGTATCTTAAGATAAATGAAGTCTTCATTTAGTGTACTTAACGGTGAAAAAGAGCAACACTTTAAAAAGTACCCCCCCAAAATAAGAATGTCGAAGTAAAGGCTACTAAACATCCTCGGAAATGTTTGAGTGGGGTTGGGAGGGGGGGGGGGAGGTTGACGGCCACCGTTGATTTTAAAAAGAAATAAATTTATACTACCATCAGTTATACAGATCTCCTCAGCTACCTTTGCCCAGGCATTCTTGACTATGTGCTTGTCTTTGTAATCAGCTTTACTTTTGTCAAATAAACATGGAAATCTTCTGACAGATTCGGAAAGCTTCTCGTCGAATTGTAAGTTTTCACCCTCCATTTTGACGACACTGATGTTGAAATACTATCCTATAACTAGCACTCCAAATCCCTAAAATGACGAAATGCAAAAATATTTGATTGACCGACACTCCTTTTCCTTCACAAATTCTTCAGATACTTTTGAACAATGGGTTTGACGTCATCGGATCACAAAATTTTGATATTCTTTCGTGATAATCCTGATGGGTTTTATCACAAATACAGGGAATAACGCAATTACACTACATGTACTCACTTACGATTACAACGATAAAACTTAATCGTAATCGTGGTAATCGTGATAATCGTCAAGTGATTACCAGGCTTTAGCATCTCTGAATTCAAGTTGCCAATGGCTTTAAAATAATGTTTATCTGAAAAAGGTGGTACCTTCTCTATATAATTGTGATATTTATCTCTAATCACTGCTACCTGAGGAAGGGAAGCCATCAACCAGTCTTACACTTTGATGATATAAAAGTTTGCAATAAAGCTGCTGGCGTATTACTTACCTGGCTTGTTAGCCATTTGACAAACTCTCTGATGAGAATTAGGGGATATAGCCCTGAGCAGGAAACTTCGAGGCCATATGTGACTTGAAAATGGCGACTTGGATGTGCAAAATGTGGAGAGAGAAAATATCAGTTTTGCTGGTGATAGGATGTCGCATGGCTAACTATTCCTTCAAAGGAATTCAGTTTAATCACACAGGAGAAGAAAAATACAAAGAAAAGTCCTCTGGACATGATGATTACAAAGATACGGACAGATTTCGAGATGTATTGCACTGGCACGGAATGGGCCTAAACGTAGCATGAGGGATCAATGGCAGGAAAAATCAATACATGAAGACACAAATTTGTTACGATAGGAGCAGAGGAAACACAAGTACCTTCCAGCTTACAAGAAGTGACAGTTTTGAGAAATGGTAAATAATCTTAGCGGGTGATATTCATAAGAACCCAGGACAAATAAAGTTTCCATGTGCAGTTTGCAAGCGAGCGGTAGCCTCAACCCACAGAGGCCTCAAGTGTGCTGGCCACAGTTGCAATAACTTCTGCCACATCGGACCAAAATGTAGAAACGTTGCAGTCGCTCTGTATAAAGAACTTAAAAACAGTTTGGAATGGAAATGCCCAGTATGCCAGGCTAGAAATCAACATAAAGGTATAAACAGAAACAAAGCAAATGCTCCTGATCAGTGCTCCTGATCAGTGCTAGCTTGAAAACTGTTTTAAGGAGGTAGGGCCTTTTTCAAAGCTGCCCATATAAATGTAAATGCAACACCAAGATAGACATCCTAGGTATAACTGAGACTAAATTGCATAAAAAGGTTGAGGATAACAGACTAGAGATCGAAGGATATACATTATTTCCATGAGACAGGAAATAAAACAGTGGAGGAGGATGTTTGCTTTATTTCAGTGAACACGTAGATCTTGTTGGGAAAAAGCAAAGTAAAGACCATGATAACATTAAGGCAATTTGGGCTGACCTCCCTTTACATTCACGGGAAGTATCCAGTGCTGTTGTCTATAGACCACCTGATGAAAGAGGGTTCTTCACACTATTCGACAAGCATATAAAATATCTGAAAACGAAAAAGAAGAACATTTTGATAATGGGGGACCTGAATAGTGACCTACTTAACAAAACGAACGCAAATGTGAAAAAGCTCAATGACATATTGAAAAGCCAGCGTCTGCAGAATAGTAAGGTCTAAAGTCACATCAATCGTGCAAAATTTGATACCAGCATAAAATTATCCAGACATATGTAGTTTTAGCCTTAGAAAACGATGGGAAACAGACCCTAGCTGTAAAATGCCCCTAAAAGCTATTTTTAGAACAGGGGGCTCATTTCCAGTCCTCCAACAGATAAGACTGGCTTTGCAACAAATTTATACCTCTATGCCCCTGAAAATTAGTATTTGTATACAATTTGATGCGTACAATACGATTAAATCTATAACAAGTTCATTACGTACCCCCTCTATTTTTAGCACAGGGGCCTTGGTCCCAGTCCTCAAATTGATAGGTCTGACGTTGAAACCAATTAATACCTCTATGCCCGTGAAAATTAGCATTCTTATACAATTTGATACGTACAATACGATGAAATTGATAACAAGTTCATAAAGTACCCCTATTTTCTATTTTTAGAACAGGGGCTCTGTTCCCGTCCTCAAACTGATAGGACGGAATTTGCAACCAAGCAATACATCTAAACCCGTGATATCTAGTATTTACATTAATACAATCTGATGTGTGCAATACGATGCAGTTCGTAAATTACCCCATTTTTTATTTTTAGAACAGGGGCTGGTTCCCATTCCTAAAACTGATTAGACTGATTTTGCAACCACGCAGTACCTGCATACCTGAAACATTGAATATTAATAAACAACTTGATGCATGCAATGCGATGAAATGCACACCAAGGTCATTATTTATACACATTCTTTTTAAGCGTGTGTAAGAAAAAAAAATAAGGTGAATAAAATAAGAAATATGGAGTAATGGCAGCTACATTCCACAGTGATCCTATGATCAACGTTTCGGGGGTTTAATGACAGTACTTTATAGATCAGAGTACCCCCAGCATCCTTTTGGGATACCATTGTACTAGTTGGAGAGTGGTGTGGATGGAAAAAAAATTGACATGAGATACTGCCAGTCGGAGGGAAGGTAGTAAGACTCAAATAGAACAAGTAATGCTCATGTACTCGCAAATTACATATTCTATTCTAAAGTATCAAAGGAATAAGGTATCTCCTTTTGACACAAGGAAGTTCAGGGAAATGATACAGACTGTCCCCTGGCATACATGCAACATCAGTAGGTAATAGAGGGAGCGTAGGGGCGCAATTCGTGCGCGTAACATGAAGTAATTACGTAAAGGTAGATGTGGCCTCGTTCCCTTTTGGCCTCGTTTCCAAGTTACCTCTGTCTGATGTAGCCTCATTCTGATTTTTATTTTCAAATTCACGTTTCTAGGCCGAGATGGCCCTTAACTGCATACAATTATACAGCGGATTACAAAAAAATTTTAAAACAACGCAACAATAACAAAATTTTAACATTTTAACTACATGCAAAGCTAAATGTTAAGCGAAGAAATATTAAAACTACTAAGTTATCAAAGATTGATTTGAAATGCTACAGGATTGCTTGAAAATTTGGTTCTTCTTTCAAATGACTTTTTGCAAAAATTCCCCAAACGTATTGTTGTAACGTAATCCTCTTGGCTCATTTAATGTGGCAGTATTAGGGAAAGTGCTGTAGATTTCTTGTAGAAATTTTTGTCTAGCTACATTAAAATAGGTGCAAGAAGTTGATTTAATCTTCGACAGTAAAAATATTCAAGGTTTTACAATATGGGAAAAACCGTTCTTCTCTCGCAGTTTTGTTTTTACTAAATCTTCCTTACTAACGGTAAAGTCTTGAATGTGACCTTAGTTTTGATAACTGCACCAGTATCTAACTGCTCTTTTTCATATTGTAGCTGTAAATCATGAGCATGAGATACCCAGTTAGAGTGGCCATAGTCAGCATCATTGATTAGCATAGAGAACACTTTGCTGGCATAGCGTTTAGGATCCAGTAAGGATAATCGATTGCAAAAGTTAAGAATATTTTTTTATGTTTTTGGGATTGGAGACTTACTCTATCCAGTTCTGCATAAACTGCATCTGTGGTTGTACTTGGTCGAACATCCAAAGCATATTGGCATTCAGATGTAAGGTTTCTAATTTAGACCATTCTTCCAAGCCCCAAATTTCTGATGCATAATTTAAAATAGGAACGATTGTGTGATCAAATAAGTACAGAAAAAGACGTGAGGGCTGAAAACCACCCCATTCTCTACTTTTAAAAATATCAAAAAAAGCCTTATTTGCTTTCTCTTTGATTTTTTCGATATGTTCTGAAAAAGACCCATTCGATTTGAATGTTACACCTAGATATTTGTAGGAGATACATTCTTGAACCTCCTTATCACCTATCATCCAAGTTTTATTTTTCTTTGACTTAGCGCGAGTTTTCTCTTTTTGAATCAACATAACTTTTGTTTTGTCCATGTATACTTCCATTTTTAGAGATTTGGAAAATTGGTCTAATGTATCCAGTTGAGATTGAAGGTCCTTTCTATCCCTCGCTTTCAGACCTCGATTGTCTGCATATTTAAGTGAGTGGACGGGTAAGTCATCAACCATTACCCCTTGCAAAGATTCCCTGATATGGCGATTTAATTCATTTAGATATAGAGCAAAGAGTACTGGACTAAGAAGGCACCCTTGCCGTACACCTCTGCTACAGGGGAAAATATTCGTTAAGCTTTCGTTACCCCTAACGCAGGATTTTACTTTATCATAGAGAAACTGTTGTAGCAGCAGCTTATGGTCCACAGAGTCAAAGGCCTTCTTAAAATCAACGAAACAAACTTACAGAGGGCACTTATTGTTTCTAAAACAGTTTTCAATAATAGCCCGAAATGTGAAAATATGCTGGAAAAAACCTATCTGGTTTTGCTCTAAAATTTCAAATTCAGTAATAACGTTATTTAATCTTTCAAGGAAAAATTCCCAAAAATACTCAGCAGAGTAATACCCCTATAATTATTCAGGTCTGATTCATCACCCCCTTTAAAAAGAACTACAATTATTGCTCCTCACCATTCCTAAGGAAATTTTCCAGATTTTAATAGTTTGTTGAAAAGTTTGGTAAAAACAAGCATGAAATTTTCGTTTGCGTGCTTCAGAATTTCAGCGAACAGCATATCAAGCCATGGTGCTTTTCCGGTTTTGAGCTTTTAACTATTTGCAATGACTCTTACTAAGCTTTTAACAATGTTTACTAAAAAGACATTGGTAATCTAAGAAATGGTCGATTGTATTCACACAAAAATGCTTGAAAACAATGTAAAGTATAGAACTGAAATGCTAACAAGCTACCATTCCAATGATTTACTGCTTGTTCCAAGCTAACAAGCTACCATTCCAGAAATACCTTGTCATTTCCAATGATTCTAACTAAGCTTTCTACAGTGTTTACTAAAAAACATTGATTTTCTTGAAAATAGTCCATAAATATCAAACAAAAGTGCTTAAAATCGACGTAAAGTACAGAATTGCAATTAAAACAAGCTATTATTCCATTGATTTCCTGCTAGTCTTTCAGAAATACCTTGTCATTCGCAATGACTCTAACTAAGCTTTAGGCATTGTTTACGAAAACATCATTGATTTTGAAAGAAAGAGTCGATTAAAGTCACACAAAAATGCTTGAAATCGACGTAAAGTACAGAGTTGCAATGAAAACAAGCTATTATACCATTGATTTCCTGCTAGTCTTTCAGAAATACCTTGTCATTTGCAATATCTCTATCTAAGGTTCAACATTGCTCACTAAAGCAACATTGATTTTCTTAAAAATTGTCCATTAAGTTCAAACAAATATGCTTAAAATCTACGTACAGTACAGAATTGCAATAAAAACAAGCCATTATTCCAATGATTTACTGCTTGTTTTTCAGAAATACTTTTTCATTTGCAACGACTCTAACTAATGTTTCAAAAGTGTTTACTAAAGAAACATTGATTTTTAAAAAAAAGGGTCGATTAAAGTCACACAAAAATGCTTGAAATCAACGTCATGTAAAGAATTGCAATGAGAACAACCTATTATTCCAATGATTTATTGCTTGTTTTTCATAAATACCTTATAATTTGCAATGACTCTAACTAAACGTTCAACATTGCTTCCTAAAACAACATTGATTTTCCCAAAAACGGTCGATAAAATTTACACAAAAGTGTGATGTGATGAGAGGATGAGACAAAAAAGAATGAGATGAGATGAAATGTGCAGAATTGCAATGAAAGCAGCCTACAATTCCGTTGATTTACTGCCTGTTTTACAGAAACTCTTTCTAGCAATGATACTATTAGAGCTTGCAATAGTGTTTACCAAAAAAACATTGATTTTCTCTAAAATGGTTGATTAAATTTACTCAAAAATGCTTGAAATCAACGTAAAGTACAGAGTTGCAACGAAAACAAGATATTATTCTATTGATTTCCCGCTAGACATTCAGAAATACTTTGTCATTTGCAATGACTCTAACTTAGCTTTCAATATTGTTTACTAAAAAAACATTGATTTTCCCAAAAAAGGTCGATTAAAGTCACACAAAAGTGAGATGTGATGATATGATGAGACAAATATGAATGAGCTTAGATGAAATGTGCAGAATTGCAATGAAAGTAACCTATTATTCCGTTGATTTACTGCTTCTTTTTCAGAAACTCTTTCTTATTAGGGATAATACTATTCATGCTTGAAATAGTGTTTACCACAAAAACATTAGTTTTTTCTAAAATGGTTGATTAAATTTACACAAAAATGCTTGAAATCAACGTAAAGTAAAGAAATGCAATGAAAACATGATATTATTCTATTGATTTCCCGCTAGTCTTTCAGAAATACCGTGTGATTTGCAATGACTCTATTTCAGCTTTCAACAGTGTATACTAAAACAATATTGATTTTCTAAAAAATTGTCCATTAATATCAAACAAAAATGCTTGAAATCAACGTAATGTACAGAATTGCAATGAAAAAACAATCTATTATTCCATTGATTTACTGCTTCCTTTTAAAAAAACTGTGTCATTTGCAATGACTCTAGCTCAGCTTTAAACATTGTTTTCTAAAACAACCTTGATTTTTAAAAACAGGGTTGATTAAAGTTTCACAAAAATTCTTAAATTCAAGGTAAAGTACAGAGTTGCAATGAAAACCAACTAGTATTCCATTGTTTTCCGCTAATCTTCTAGAAATACCTTGTCATTTGCAATGACTCCAACTAAGCCTTCAAAGTTATTTACTAAAACAATATTGATTTTCTTAAAAATTGTCCATTAATATCAAACAAAAATGCTTGAAATCAACGTAAAGTAAAGAATTGCAATGAAAGCAAGATATTATTCCAATGATTTCCCGCTAGTTTTTCATAAATACCTTGTCATTTGCAATGACTCTAATTAAGCTTCAAACATTGTTTTCTAAAACAACCTTGATTTTTAAAAACAGGGTTGATTAAAGTTTCACAAAAATTCTTAAATTCAAGGTAAAGTACAGAGTTGCAATGAAAACAAGAAAGTATTCAATTGTTTTCCCGCTAATCTTCCAGAAATACCTTGTCATTTGCAATGACTCTAACTTAGCTTTCAACAATTTTTACTAAAAAAATATGATTTTCCCAAAAAAGGTCGATTAACGTCACACAAAAGTGAGATGTGATGAGATGATGAGACAAATATGAATGAGATTAGATGAAATGTGCAGAATTGCAATGAAAGTAACCTATTATTCCGTTGATTTACTGCTTCTTTTTCAGATACTCTCTCTTATTAGGGATGATACTATTCATGCTTGAAATAGTGTTTACCACAAAAACATTAGTTTTTTCTAAAATGGTTCATTAAATTTACACAAAAACGCTTGAAATCAACGTAAAGTAAAGAATTGCAATGAAAACAAGCTATTATTCGAATGATTTCCCGATAGTTTTCATAAATACCTTGTCATTTGCAATGACTCTAACTAAGCTGCAAACATTGTTTACTAAAAAAACATTGATTTTCCCAAGAAAGGTCGACTAAATTTACACAAAAGTGAGATGTGATGAGATGATGAGACAAAAATGAATGAGATGAGATGAAATGTGCAAAATTGCAATAAGAGCAACCTATTATTCCGTTGATTTACTGCTTGTTTTTTAGAAAGTCTTTGTTGTAAGCAATCATACTATTCACGCTTGAAATAGTGTTTACCAAAAAACATTGATTTTCTCAAAAGTGGTTGATTGGATTTACACAAAAATGCTTGAAATCAACGCAAAGTAAAGAATTGCAATGAAAGCAAGATATTATTCCAATGATTTCCCGCTAGTCTTTAAGAAATACCTTGTCATTTGCAATGACTCTAACTAAGCTTCAAACATTGTTTACTAAAAGAACATTGATTTTCCCAAGAAAGGTCGATTAAATTTACACAAAAGTGAGATGTAATGAGATGATTTGACAAAAATGAATGAGATGAGATGAAATGTGCAGAATTGCAATGAAAGCAACCTATTATTCCGTTGATTTACTGCTTGTTTTGAGAAACTCTTTCTTATTAGCAATGATACTATTTAAGCTATAAACAGTGTTTACTAAAACAATATTGATTTTCTTTGAAATTGTCCATTAAGTTCAAACAAAGATGCTTAAAATCTACGTACAGTACAGAATTGCAAAAATCAAGCTATTATTCCAATGATTTACTGCTTGTTTTTCAGAAGTACTTTATCATTTGCAATGACTCTAACTAATGTTTCAAAACTGTTTACTAAAGAAACATTGATTTTTAAAAAAGGGGGCGATTAAAGTCACACAAAAATGCTTGAAATCAACGTAAAGTACAGAATTGCAATGAAAACAAGCTATTATTCCAATGATTTCCCGCTAGTTTTTCACAAATACCTTGTCATTTGCAATGACTCTAACTAAGCTGCAAACATTGTTTACTAAAAAAAACATTGATTTTCCCAAGAAAGGTCTTTAACAATTCGGTGTTTTGACGTTTTCGAACTGCTAAATTGCCCTTGTTATCGTTCTCTTGTTTCATGAAGTCCAAGACGCAGTAAAGAGTCGATTTGTGTTTTCTTTTCTTCGCTCTTTTAAAGTAACTCAATGATTATTATCTAACTGACTTTTTACAATAATATTTATACATAAGGGTTTGGATTAAAAATAGAGTAGAAGGAAGGGTGGAATGATTGATGATGACAATAAAAGGAAATGGTATAGGCCTAATGATGGTGAGAGGTATGCGATGATGCGCGTGAAGGGGAAATGGAGGAAATCATGAGGTATGAATAAATGCTAATGTATGGCAGAAAGAAAAACAAGTTGGTAAATGAATGGATGAAAGGAAAAATGTGTGAGGTCACTACATAGCTCCCCCCCTAGACTGCTAGTAAGACGAAGCAGGCGATTAATAAAATACGAAAATTAAAACTATCGTTGGTGTTCAAAAATGTTTGAAAAAATTAAGTCTATTGTCCAAGTCTTTCTGGGAAGCGAACAGATCTTCCTGAACGCGTTTTTCTGGAGGGAGAAGATGGAATCGGTGTAACCTGTGGAGTATCTTACTTGCTCGGTATCTTTGCTGTAACGGTAGGTGTTATATCTGTGTCGAGGTGTGCAGGTTTTAAACGATCGAGGCTGATGTTCTGTTCTTTTCCGTTGACGAAGATGGAGAAATATTTGTTCTTGCGATCGATAACTTTGTAAGGTCCGGTGTAGGGGGGTTGCAGTGGTTTTCGGACAGAATCAGTGCGGATAAAGACATGAGAACAGGATTGAAGATCGTTGGGAATGTGAGATTGGCGCTGGTGAGTACGAGGTGAAATTGGAGATAGTTGGCGCATAAAGTCTTGAAGGCGATCTGCATATATGGTTGGGTCGAGATCAGTGGCGGATGCCGGAGAGAAGAATTGACCGGGCAAGCGGAGAGTTGTACCGTAAACG
Organism: Catostylus mosaicus; assembly: GCA_964019065.1. NCBI lineage: Eukaryota > Metazoa > Cnidaria > Scyphozoa > Rhizostomeae > Catostylidae > Catostylus > Catostylus mosaicus. The sequence continues at coordinate 3,358,348 of OZ025199.1, forward strand.
AGTTGCGAAGGAGTGCATTGAAGATCGGCTTTGAGTGTATTGCGGATTCCAAGGAGGACGAGAGGGAGTATTTCTGACCAGTTGTTTGGGTTGTTGTATGCCTTGATAGATGATTTGAGCTGACGGTGAAAGCGTTCGATCATACCGTTAGAGATAGGGTGGTAGGCGGTAGTGCGATTGCGTTGAATTCCAAAGGTTGACGTGATGAGAGAAAAGAGAGAAGATTCAAATTGCGATCCACGATCGGTAGTGACGGTGGACGGGATGCCAAAGTTTGCGATCCAATATGTCACAAAGGCGGAGGCGATTGACTCGGCAGTTATTTCTGGAAGTGGAATAGCAGCTGGCCAACGAGTGAAACGGTCGATAATTGTCAGGAGATACCGGAAGTTTTGCGAGGGCGGTAATGGACCAACAATGTCGATGTGAAGGTGATCAAAACGGGCATCAGGAGAGAGGAAAGTTCCGAGAGGAGCGGAGACGTGGCGGTGAATTTTCGATTCTTGGCAGCGTTGACAAGTACGAGCCCATTGGCGAACATCTTTGTTTATATTAGGCCATACAAATTGTTCTGTGATGAGCTTTTGTGTAGCACGTATTCCAGGGTGTGAAAGGCAATGAAGACTGTCAAATACCGTGCGGCGAAAAGAAGGAGGAACGTACGGACGTGGTGAAGCGTTGGATACGTCACATATGATTGTTCCTGCGGAGCATGCCAAAGGAAGAGCTTTTAAACGAAGAGAAGAAGATGTTTCGAGAGTTTGTAAGTCTTTGTCATTCTTTTGTGCTTCAGCTAGTAGAGCAAAATCGATTATAGTAGGAGTGTGGATAGCGTTGATATCAATTCTGGATAAAGCATCTGCGACTGGGTTTTGCTGTCCTTGAACATGGCGGATATCGGAAGTGAATTGCGAGATAAAATCCAGTTGACGGGTTTCACGAGGCGAATAACGATCGGGGGATGAGGACAGTGCATGCGTTAAAGGTTTGTGATCCGTTAAGATGTAGAAATCACGTCCTTCAAGGTAATGACGGAAATGTCGAATGGAAAGGTAGATAGCAAGGAGTTCACGGCTGAAAGTACTGTATTTGGCTTCTGCAGGCTGTAGACGTTTTGAGAAGAATGAGATAGGATGCCAGATACCGTTGATGTGTTGTTGAAGTACGCTTCCGACGGCAGTGTTTGAAGCATCTGTCATGAGGCAATAAGGCGCATCTGGAGCTGGATGAACGAGTAATGTGGCCTGAGCAAGAGCTAATTTGATGGCATTGAAAGCTGTGAGAGCGGCATCTGAAAGTTCGAAGGGTTTCGCAAAGCCTTTACTGGAAAGCAGGTCGGTGAGTGGTTGTAGAATTGTCGCACAACGTTGGATAAAACGACGGTAGAAATTCACGAGGCCCAAAAATTCACGGAGTTTTCGAATATTGGCTGGTGGTGGAAAGGCTTGGATGGCTTGAACTTTGCTTTGAAGTGGTGTAATACCGGCAGCAGATATATGATGACCTAGAAAATCAAGTGACTGAACGGCGAAGATGCATTTAGAAGGATTGATGAAAATACCATAGGAGGATAATCGTTCGAAAAGAAGTTCTAAATGAGGGAGATGTTCATCTTCAGAGTCGCTTGCGATTAGGAGATCGTCGATGTACGCATAAACAAAGTCAAGACCACGAAGGACTTCATCAATAAAGCGTTGGAATGTTTGTGCAGCGTTGCGTAGGCCGAAGGGCATACGGAGAAATTCAAACAAACCGAAGGGCGTTGAAATGGCGGTCTTTGGTACGTCGTCTGGATGCACTGGGATTTGATGGTATGCACGTACGAGATCGATTTTGGAAAAGACAGTTTTGCCATGAAGAGAAACAGAAAAGTCCTGAATGTGTGGAATTGGGTATCGGTCGGGAATGGTGACGTTGTTTAACGCGCGATAATCGCCGCAGGGTCTCCAATCTCCAGGCGTAGGTTTTGGTACCATGTGGAGTGGTGAAGACCCATTGCTGTCGGACTGTTTGATGATGCCAAGTTGAAGCATGTGGTCGAATTCAGCTTTGGCTACTTTGAGGCGGTCAGGGGCTAAACGGCGCGGGCGGCAGTGTACCGGTGGACCAGTAGTCCGAATATGATGTGTGATGTTGTGTTTGACAGTGGTTTCTTGATAATTGGGACGCGAAAGTTGTGGGAATCGAGCGAAGAGTTCGGTATATGCAGATGAAGTCTGTGGCATAGCGAAAATTGGGCTCGGCGATGGAATTGAAGCGTTAATTCCGTTGATAGAAAGAGTAGTCGTAGTATCGATTAGTTGGCGATGAGCGACATCAACTTTTAAACCGAAATTGGCGAGAAAATCAGCACCTAAAATTGGCATTGGAAGGTCTGCAATGACGAAAATCCAACGGAACGTACGGCGAAGACCGATGTCTAACGTTAAAGACTTTTCCCCATACGTTTGAATGGATGTTTGGTTTACGGCTTGGAGAGTTCGTGAAGAAAGGTGTCGTTTCTCAGCAGGTGATGGTGGGATGATGCTTATATCTGCCCCTGTGTCAACGAGGAATCGCGTACCTGATGGTCTATCGGTGACATAAAAGAGGCGACTGGGGGGTGATGTGCCAGGTAGACTTGTCGCCATTAGCCGCTGGCGTTGGAGTTTTCCGACTGATGCGAAGGTTGAGCTGGTTGTTGTGGTCCTTGTGAAATGAAAGCGCAGGGTGGCGAACATTTTCGGGCGTTGGCGCCAAATTTATGGTGATACCAGCAATTTGGAAATCGGTTTGGAGATCTTGAAATCGAAGGTCCACGCGAACGAGGTCCTGAGCGAAAGGGAGATCGTCCACGAAAACGAGGTTGGCTAGGCCCTTGCAGTTGTTCCGACAATGCTCGAAGTTGAGAGGTCAGATGATTAATTTGTTGTTGTAAAATTGCGAAATTTTTGTCAGCATCTGAGGCTCGGCTTGGAACGGGTGGGATAGCAGCAACGGATGGAGATGGTGAAGCGGCTTCGATGATTTTATCGGCAAGTAAGGCCAGATCGTCCAGACGAACTGTATCAGGGGTTGAAGCGAGAATTAGTTGAACATTCGTCGGCAGTCGTTGTACAAATAATTGTCGAAGAAATCCTTCCTCAAGGGTTTTATCTCCGAGGAGTTGGTACATCTTTCGCAGGAGTTGTGACGGTTTTCTGTCGCCGAGTTCCTCGGAAATTAACAATTGATGGAGCCTTTTTTGTTCCGATGCAGATGTACGTTTTATCAATGTACGTTTGAGAACGTCGTACTGATTTTCGGTTGGCGGAGACATCAGAAGATGAAATAACGTATGCATATTGCATCGATTGGCAAGTGATTTTGCGTGTAAGAAACTGTGCTTCCACTTGAGCAAACCACACGAGAGGATCGTTAGGCCAAAACGGAGGCAGTTTCAATGCGACGGCTTGTACAGCAGCAGGTTGAGGCGTCGAAACGGACGATGGCGGCGAAGACGTTGAAGCGGATGGCGAATCATTCATGTTGAATTGGGCGCAAAATTGAAGAGATAAATAACAAGGACAGAATAAAGTAAATGAATTTAATTTGAATTTGTACCTGTAGGCTCGGTCACCACTTTAACAATTCGGTGTTTTGACGTTTTCGAACTGCTAAATTGCCCTTGTTATCGTTCTCTTGTTTCATGAAGTCCAAGACGCAGTAAAGAGTCGATTTGTGTTTTCTTTTCTTCGCTCTTTTAACGTAACTCAATGATTATTATCTAACTGACTTTTTACAATAATATTTATACATAAGGGTTTGGATTAAAAATAGAGTAGAAGGAAGGGTGGAATGATTGATGATGACAATAAAAGGAAATGGTATAGGCCTAATGATGGTGAGAGGTATGCGATGATGCGCGTGAAGGGGAAATGGAGGAAATCATGAGGTATGAATAAATGCTTATGTATGGCAGAAAGAAAAACAAGTTGGTAAATGAATGGATGAAAGGAAAAATGTGTGAGGTCACTACAGGTCGACTAAATTTACACAAAAGTCAGATGTGATGAGATGATGAGACAAAAATGAATGAGATGAGATGAAATGTGCAAAATTGCAATAAGAGCAACCTATTATTCCGTTGATTTACTGCTTGTTTTTTAGAAAGTCTTTGTTGTTAGCAATCATACTATTCACGCTTGAAATAGTGTTTACCAAAAAACATTGATTTTTCTCAAAAGTGGTTGATTGGATTTACACAAAAATGCTTGAAATCAACGCAAAGTAAAGAATTGCAATGAAAGCAAGATATTATTCCAATGATTTCCCGCTAGTCTTTCAGAAATACCTTGTCATTTGCAATGACTCTAACTAAGCTTCAAACATTTTTTACTAAAAGAACATTGATTTTCCCAAGAAAGGTCGATTAAATTTACACAAAAGTGAGATGTAATGAGATGATTTGACAAAAATGAATGAGATGAGATGAAATGTGCAGAATTGAAATGAAAGCAACCTATTATTCCGTTGATTTACTGCTTGTTTTGAGAAACTCTTTCTTATTAGCAATGATACTATTTAAGCTATAAACAGTGTTTACTAAAACAATATTGATTTTCTGTGAAATTGTCCATTAAGTTCAAACAAATATGCTTAAAATCTACGTACAGTACAGAATTGCAAAAAACAAGCTATTATTCCAATGATTTACTGCTTGTTTTTCAGAAGTACTTTATCATTTGCAATGACTCTAACTAATGTTTCAAAACTGTTTACTAAAGAAACATTGATTTTTAAAAAAGGGGGCGATTAAAGTCACACAAAAATGCTTGAAATCAACGTAAAGTACAGAATTGCAATGAAAACAAGCTATTATTCCAATGATTTCCCGATAGTTTTTCATAAATACCTTGTCATTTGCAATGACTCTAACTAAGCTGCAAACATTGTTTACTGAAAAAACATTGATTTTCCCAAGAAAGGTCGACTAAATTTACACAAAAGTGAGATGTGATGAGATGATGAGACAAAAATGAATGAGATGAGATGAAATGTGCAAAATTGCAATAAGAGCAACCTATTATTCCGTTGATTTACTGCTTGTTTTTTAGAAAGTCTTTGTTGTTAGCAATCATACTATTCACGCTTGAAATAGTGTTTACCAAAAAACATTGATTTTTCTCAAAAGTGGTTGATTGGATTTACACAAAAATGCTTGAAATCAGCGCAAAGTAAAGAATTGCAATGAAAGCAAGATATTATTCCAATGATTTCCCGCTAGTCTTTCAGAAATACCTTGTCATTTGCAATGACTCTAACTAAGCTTCAAACATTGTTTACTAAAAGAACATTGATTTTCCCAAGAAAGGTCGATTAAATTTACACAAAAGTGAGATGTAATGAGATGATTTGACAAAAATGAATGAGATGAGATGAAATGTGCAGAATTGCAATGAAAGCAACCTATTATTCCGTTGATTTACTGCTTGTTTTGAGAAACTCTTTCTTATTAGCAATGATACTATTTAAGCTATAAACAGTGTTTACTAAGACAATATTGATTTTCTTTGAAATTGTCCATTAAGTTCAAACAAATATGCTTAAAATCTACGTACAGTACAGAATTGCAAAAAACAAGCTATTATTCCAATGATTTACTGCTTGTTTTTCAGAAGTACTTTATCATTTGCAATGACTCTAACTAATGTTTCAAAACTGTTTACTAAAGAAACATTGATTTTTAAAAAAGGGGGCGATTAAAGTCACACAAAAATGCTTGAAATCAACGTAAAGTACAGAATTGCAATGAAAACAAGCTATTATTCCAATGATTTCCCGATAGTTCTTCATAAATACCTTGTCATTTGCAATGACTCTAACTAAGCTGCAAACATTGTTTACTAAAAAAACATTGATTTTCCCAAGAAAGGTCGACTAAATTTACACAAAAGTGAGATGTGATGAGATGATGAGACAAAAATGAATGAGATGAGATGAAATGTGCAAAATTGCAATAAGAGCAACCTATTATTCCGTTGATTTACTGCTTGTTATTTAGAAAGTCTTTGTTGTTAGCAATCATACTATTCACGCTTGAAATAGTGTTTACCAAAAAACATTGATTTTCTCAAAAGTGGTTGATTGGATTTACACAAAAATGCTTGAAACCAACGCAAAGTAAAGAATTGCAATGAAAGCAAGATATTATTTCAATGATTTCCCGCTAGTCTTTCAGAAATACCTTGTCATTTGCAATGACTCTAACTAAGCTTCAAACATTGTTTACTAAAAGAACATTGATTTTCCCAAGAAAGGTCGATTAAATTTACACAAAAGTGAGATGTAATGAGATGATTTGACAAAAATGAATGAGATGAGATGAAATGTGCAGAATTGCAATGAAAGCAACCTATTATTCCGTTGATTTACTGCTTGTTTTGAGAAACTCTTTCTTATTAGCAATGATACTATTTAAGCTATAAACAGTGTTTACTAAAACAATATTGATTTTCTTTGAAATTGTCCATTAAGTTCAAACAAATATGCTTAAAATCTACGTACAGTACAGAATTGGAAAGAACAAGCTATTATTCCAATGATATACTGCTTGTTTATCAGAAGTACTTTATCATTTGCAATGACTCTAACTAATGTTTCAAAACTGTTTACTAAAGAAACATTGATTTTTAAAAAAGGGGGCGATTAAAGTCACACAAAAATGCTTGAAATCAACGTAAAGTACAGAATTGCAATGAAAACAAGCTATTATTCCAATGATTTCCCGATAGTTTTTCATAAATACCTTGTCATTTGCAATGACTCTAACTAAGCTGCAAACATTGTTTACTAAAAAAAACATTGATTTTCCCAAGAAAGGTCGACTAAATTTACACAAAAGTGAGATGTGATGAGATGATGAGACAAAAATGAATGAGATGAGATGAAATGTGCAAAATTGCAATAAGAGCAACCTATTATTCCGTTGATTTACTGCTTGTTTTTTAGAAAGTCTTTGTTGTTAGCAATCATACTATTCACGCTTGAAATAGTGTTTACCAAAAAACATTGATTTTTCTCAAAAGTGGTTGATTGGATTTACACAAAAATGCTTGAAATCAACGCAAAGTAAAGAATTGCAATGAAAGCAAGATATTATTCCAATGATTTCCCGCTAGTCTTTCAGAAATACCTTGTCATTTGCAATGACTCTAACTAAGCTTCAAACATTTTTTACTAAAAGAACATTGATTTTCCCAAGAAAGGTCGATTAAATTTACACAAAAGTGAGATGTAATGAGATGATTTGACAAAAATGAATGAGATGAGATGAAATGTGCAGAATTGCAATGAAAGCAACCTATTATTCCGTTGATTTACTGCTTGTTTTGAGAAACTCTTTCTTATTAGCAATGATACTATTTAAGCTATAAACAGTGTTTACTAAAACTATATTGATTTTCTTTGAAATTGTCCATTAAGTTCAGACAAATATGCTTAAAATCTACGTACAGTACAAAATTGCAAAAAACAAGCTATTATTCCAATGATTTACTGCTTGTTTTTCAGATGTACTTTATCATTTGCAATGACTCTAACTAATGTTTCAAAACTGTTTACTAAAGAAACATTGATTTTTAAAAAAGGGGGCGATTAAAGTCACACAAAAATGCTTGAAATCAACGTAAAGTACAGAATTGCAATGAAAACAAGCTATTATTCGAATGATTTCCCGATAGTTTTTCATAAATACCTTTTCATTTGCAATGACTCTAACTAAGCTGCAAACATTGTTTACTAAAAAAACATTGATTTTCCCAAGAAAGGTTGACTAAATTTACACAAAAGTGAGATGTGATGAAATGATGAGACAAAAATGAATGAGATGAGATGAAATGTGCAAAATTGCAATAAGAGCAACCCATTATTCCGTTGATTTACTGCTTGTTTTTTAGAAAGTCTTTATTGTTAGCAATCATACTATTCACGCTTGAAATAGTGTTTACCAAAAAACATTGATTTTCTCAAAAGTGGTTGATTGGATTTACACAAAAATGCTTGAAACCAACGCAAAGTAAAGAATTGCAATGAAAGCAAGATATTATTCCAATGATTTCCCGCTAGTCTTTAAGAAATACCTTGTCATTTGCAATGACTCTAACTAAGCTTCAAACATTGTTTACTAAAAGAACATTGATTTTCCCAAGAAAGGTCGACTAAATTTACACAAAAGTGAGATGTGATGAGATGATGAGACAAAAATGAATGAGATGAGATGAAATGTGCAAAATTGCAATAAGAGCAACCTATTATTCCGTTGATTTACTGCTTGTTATTTAGAAAGTCTTTGTTGTTAGCAATCATACTATTCACGCTTGAAATAGTGTTTACCAAAACACATTGATTTTCTCAAAAGTGGTTGATTGGATTTACACAAAAATGCTTGAAATCAACGCAAAGTAAAGAATTGCAATGAAAGCAAGATATTATTCCAATGATTTCCCTCTAGTTTTTCAGAAATACCTTGTCATTTGCAATGACTCTAACTAAGCTTCAAACATTGTTTACTAAAAGAACATTGATTTTCCCAAGAAAGGTCGATTAAATTTACACAAAAGTGAGATGTAATGAGATGATTTGACAAAAATGAATGAGATGAGATGAAATGTGCAGAATTGCAATGAAAGCAACCTATTATTCCGTTGATTTACTGCTTGTTTTGAGAAACTCTTTCTTATTAGCAATGATACTATTTAAGCTATAAACAGTGTTTACTAAAACAATATTGATTTTCTTTGAAATTGTCCATTAAGTTCAAACAAATATGCTTAAAATCTACGTACAGTACAGAATTGCAAAAAACAAGCTATTATTCCAATGATTTACTGCTTGTTTTTCAGAAGTACTTTATCATTTGCAATGACTCTAACTAATGTTTCAAAACTGTTTACTAAAGAAACATTGATTTTTAAAAAAGGGGGCGATTAAAGTCACACAAAAATGCTTGAAATCAACGTAAAGTACAGAATTGCAATGAAAACAAGCTATTATTCCAATGATTTCCCGCTAGTCTTTCATAAATACCTTTTCATTTGCAATGACTCTAACTAAGCTGCAAACATTGTTTACTAAAAAAACATTGATTTTCCCAAGAAAGGTCGACTAAATTTACACAAAAGTGAGATGTGATGAGATGATGAGACAAAAATGAATGAGATGAGATGAAATGTGCAAAATTGCAATAAGAGCAACCTATTATTCCGTTGATTTACTGCTTGTTTTTTAGAAAGTCTTTGTTGTTAGCAATCATACTATTCACGCTTGAAATAGTGTTTACCAAAAAACATTGATTTTCTCAAAAGTGGTTGATTGGATTTACACAAAAATGCTTGAAACCAACGCAAAGTAAAGAATTGCAATGAAAGCAAGATATTATTCCAATGATTTCCCGCTAGTCTTTAAGAAATACCTTGTCATTTGCAATGACTGTAACTAAGCTTCAAACATTGTTTACTAAAAGAACATTGATTTTCCCAAGAAAGGTCGATTAAATTTACACAAAAGTGAGATGTAATGAGATGATTTGACAAAAATGAATGAGATGAGATGAAATGTGCAGAATTGCAATGAAAGCAGCCTATTATTCCGTTGATTTACTGCTTGTTTTGAGAAACTCTTTCTTATTAGCAATGATACTATTTAAGCTATAAACAGTGTTTACTAAAACTATATTGATTTTCTTTGAAATTGTCCATTAAGTTCAGACAAATATGCTTAAAATCTACGTACAGTACAGAATTGCAAAAAACAAGCTATTATTCCAATGATTTACTGCTTGTTTTTCAGAAGTACTTTATCATTTGCAATGACTCTAACTAATGTTTCAAAACTGTTTACTAAAGAAACATTGATTTTTAAAAAAGGGTCGATTAAAGTCACACAAAAATGCTTGAAATCAACGTAAAGTACAGAATTGCAATGAAAACAAGCTATTATTCCAATGATTTCCCGCTAGTTTTTCATAAATACCTTGTCATTTGCAATGACTCTAACTAAGCTGCAAACATTGTTTACTAAAAACAACATTGATTTTCCCAAGAAAGGTCGACTAAATTTACACAAAAGTGAGATGTGATGAGATGATGAGACAAAAATGAATGAGATGAGATGAAATGTGCAAAATTGCAATAAGAGCAACCTATTATTCCGTTGATTTACTGCTTGTTTTTTAGAAAGTCTTTGTTGTTAGCAATCATACTATTCACGCTTGAAATAGTGTTTACCAAAAAACATTGATTTTTCTCAAAAGTGGTTGATTGGATTTACACAAAAATGCTTGAAATCAACGCAAAGTAAAGAATTGCAATGAAAGCAAGATATTATTTCAATGATTTCCCGCTAGTCTTTCAGAAATACCTTGTCATTTGCAATGACTCTAACTAAGCTTCAAACATTGTTTACTAAAAGAACATTGATTTTCCCAAGAAAGGTCGATTAAATTTACACAAAAGTGAGATGTAATGAGATGATTTGACAAAAATGAATGAGATGAGATGAAATGTGCAGAATTGCAATGAAAGCAACCTATTATTCCGTTGATTTACTGCTTGTTTTGAGAAACTCTTTCTTATTAGCAATGATACTATTTAAGCTATAAACAGTGTTTACTAAAACAATATTGATTTTCTTTGAAATTGTCCATTAAGTTCAAACAAATATGCTTAAAATCTACGTACAGTACAGAATTGCAAAGAACAAGCTATTATTCCAATGATATACTGCTTGTTTATCAGAAGTACTTTATCATTTGCAATGACTCTAACTAATGTTTCAAAACTGTTTACTAAAGAAACATTGATTTTTAAAAAAGGGGGCGATTAAAGTCACACAAAAATGCTTGAAATCAACGTAAAGTACAGAATTGCAATGAAAACAAGCTATTATTCCAATGATTTCCCGATAGTTTTTCATAAATACCTTGTCATTTGCAATGACTCTAACTAAGCTGCAAACATTGTTTACTAAAAAAAACATTGATTTTCCCAAGAAAGGTCGACTAAATTTACACAAAAGTGAGATGTGATGAGATGATGAGACAAAAATGAATGAGATGAGATGAAATGTGCAAAATTGCAATAAGAGCAACCTATTATTCCGTTGATTTACTGCTTGTTTTTTAGAAAGTCTTTGTTGTTAGCAATCATACTATTCACGCTTGAAATAGTGTTTACCAAAAAACATTGATTTTTCTCAAAAGTGGTTGATTGGATTTACACAAAAATGCTTGAAATCAACGCAAAGTAAAGAATTGCAATGAAAGCAAGATATTATTCCAATGATTTCCCGCTAGTCTTTCAGAAATACCTTGTCATTTGCAATGACTCTAAGTAAGCTTCAAACATTTTTTACTAAAAGAACATTGATTTTCCCAAGAAAGGTCGATTAAATTTACACAAAAGTGAGATGTAATGAGATGATTTGACAAAAATGAATGAGATGAGATGAAATGTGCAGAATTGCAATGAAAGCAACCTATTATTCCGTTGATTTACTGCTTGTTTTGAGAAACTCTTTCTTATTAGCAATGATACTATTTAAGCTATAAACAGTGTTTACTAAAACTATATTGATTTTCTTTGAAATTGTCCATTAAGTTCAGACAAATATGCTTAAAATCTACGTACAGTACAAAATTGCAAAAAACAAGCTATTATTCCAATGATTTACTGCTTGTTTTTCAGATGTACTTTATCATTTGCAATGACTCTAACTAATGTTTCAAAACTGTTTACTAAAGAAACATTGATTTTTAAAAAAGGGGGCGATTAAAGTCACACAAAAATGCTTGAAATCAACGTAAAGTACAGAATTGCAATGAAAACAAGCTATTATTCGAATGATTTCCCGATAGTTTTTCATAAATACCTTTTCATTTGCAATGACTCTAACTAAGCTGCAAACATTGTTTACTAAAAAAACATTGATTTTCCCAAGAAAGGTTGACTAAATTTACACAAAAGTGAGATGTGATGAAATGATGAGACAAAAATGAATGAGATGAGATGAAATGTGCAAAATTGCAATAAGAGCAACCCATTATTCCGTTGATTTACTGCTTGTTTTTTAGAAAGTCTTTGTTGTTAGCAATCATACTATTCACGCTTGAAATAGTGTTTACCAAAAAACATTGATTTTCTCAAAAGTGGTTGATTGGATTTACACAAAAATGCTTGAAACCAACGCAAAGTAAAGAATTGCAATGAAAGCAAGATATTATTCCAATGATTTCCCGCTAGTCTTTAAGAAATACCTTGTCATTTGCAATGACTCTAACTAAGCTTCAAACATTGTTTACTAAAAGAACATTGATTTTCCCAAGAAAGGTCGATTAAATTTACACAAAAGTGAGATGTAATGAGATGATTTGACAAAAATGAATGAGATGAGATGAAATGTGCAGAATTGCAATGAAAGCAACCTATTATTCCGTTGATTTACTGCTTGTTTTGAGAAACTCTTTCTTATTAGCAATGATACTATTTAAGCTATAAACAGTGTTTACTAAAACAATATTGATTTTCTTTGAAATTGTCCATTAAGTTCAAACAAATATGCTTAAAATCTACGTACAGTACAGAATTGCAAAAAACAAGCTATTATTCCAATGATTTACTGCTTGTTTTTCAGAAGTACTTTATCATTTGCAATGACTCTAACTAATGTTTCAAAACTGTTTACTAAAGAAACATTGATTTTTAAAAAAGGGGGCGATTAAAGTCACACAAAAATGCTTGAAATCAACGTAAAGTACAGAATTGCAATGAAAACAAGCTATTATTCCAATGATTTCCCGCTAGTTTTTCATAAATACCTTGTCATTTGCAATGACTCTAACTAAGCTGCAAACATTGTTTACTAAAAAAAAAATTGATTTTCCCAAGAAAGGTCGACTAAATTTACACAAAAGTGAGATGTGATGAGATGATGAGACAAAAATGAATGAGATGAGATGAAATGTGCAAAATTGCAATAAGAGCAACCTATTATTCCGTTGATTTACTGCTTGTTTTTTAGAAAGTCTTTGTTGTTAGCAATCATACTATTCACGCTTGAAATAGTGTTTACCAAAAAACATTGATTTTTCTCAAAAGTGGTTGATTGGATTTACACAAAAATGCTTGAAATCAACGCAAAGTAAAGAATTGCAATGAAAGCAAGATATTATTCCAATGATTTCCCGCTAGTCTTTCAGAAATACCTTGTCATTTGCAATGACTCTAACTAAGCTTCAAACATTTTTTACTAAAAGAACATTGATTTTCCCAAGAAAGGTCGATTAAATTTACACAAAAGTGAGATGTAATGAGATGATTTGACAAAAATGAATGAGATGAGATGAAATGTGCAGAATTGCAATGAAAGCAACCTATTATTCCGTTGATTTACTGCTTGTTTTGAGAAACTCTTTCTTATTAGCAATGATACTATTTAAGCTATAAACAGTGTTTACTAAAACTATATTGATTTTCTTTGAAATTGTCCATTAAGTTCAGACAAATATGCTTAAAATCTACGTACAGTACAAAATTGCAAAAAACAAGCTATTATTCCAATGATTTACTGCTTGTTTTTCAGATGTACTTTATCATTTGCAATGACTCTAACTAATGTTTCAAAACTGTTTACTAAAGAAACATTGATTTTTAAAAAAGGGGGCGATTAAAGTCACACAAAAATGCTTGAAATCAACGTAAAGTACAGAATTGCAATGAAAACAAGCTATTATTCGAATGATTTCCCGATAGTTTTTCATAAATACCTTTTCATTTGCAATGACTCTAACTAAGCTGCAAACATTGTTTACTAAAAAAACATTGATTTTCCCAAGAAAGGTCGACTAAATTTACACAAAAGTGAGATGTGATGAAATGATGAGACAAAAATGAATGAGATGAGATGAAATGTGCAAAATTGCAATAAGAGCAACCCATTATTCCGTTGATTTACTGCTTGTTTTTTAGAAAGTCTTTGTTGTTAGCAATCATACTATTCACGCTTGAAATAGTGTTTACCAAAAAACATTGATTTTCTCAAAAGTGGTTGATTGGATTTACACAAAAATGCTTGAAACCAACGCAAAGTAAAGAATTGCAATGAAAGCAAGATATTATTCCAATGATTTCCCGCTAGTCTTTAAGAAATACCTTGTCATTTGCAATGACTCTAACTAAGCTTCAAACATTGTTTACTAAAAGAACATTGATTTTCCCAAGAAAGGTCGATTAAATTTACACAAAAGTGAGATGTAATGAGATGATTTGACAAAAATGAATGAGATGAGATGAAATGTGCAGAATTGCAATGAAAGCAACCTATTATTCCGTTGATTTACTGCTTGTTTTGAGAAACTCTTTCTTATTAGCAATGATACTATTTAAGCTATAAACAGTGTTTACTAAAACAATATTGATTTTCTTTGAAATTGTCCATTAAGTTCAAACAAATATGCTTAAAATCTACGTACAGTACAGAATTGCAAAAAACAAGCTATTATTCCAATGATTTACTGCTTGTTTTTCAGAAGTACTTTATCATTTGCAATGACTCTAACTAATGTTTCAAAACTGTTTACTAAAGAAACATTGATTTTTAAAAAAGGGGGCGATTAAAGTCACACAAAAATGCTTGAAATCAACGTAAAGTACAGAATTGCAATGAAAACAAGCTATTATTCCAATGATTTCCCGCTAGTTTTTCATAAATACCTTGTCATTTGCAATGACTCTAACTAAGCTGCAAACATTGTTTAATAAAAAAAAAATTGATTTTCCCAAGAAAGGTCGACTAAATTTACACAAAAGTGAGATGTGATGAGATGATGAGACAAAAATGAATGAGATGAGATGAAATGTGCAAAATTGCAATAAGAGCAACCTATTATTCCGTTGATTTACTGCTTGTTTTTTAGAAAGTCTTTGTTGTTAGCAATCATACTATTCACGCTTGAAATAGTGTTTACCAAAAAACATTGATTTTTCTCAAAAGTGGTTGATTGGATTTACACAAAAATGCTTGAAATCAACGCAAAGTAAAGAATTGCAATGAAAGCAAGATATTATTCCAATGATTTCCCTTTAGTCTTTCAGAAATACCTTGTCATTTGCAATGACTTTAACTAAGCTTCAAACATTGTTTACTAAAAGAACATTGATTTTCCCAAGAAAGGTCGATTAAATTTAGACAAAAGTGAGATGTAATGAAATGATTTGACAAAAATGAATGAGATGAGATGAAATGTGCAGAATTGCAATGAAAGCAACCTATTATTCCGTTGATTTACTGCTTGTTTTGAGAAACTCTTTCTTATTAGCAATGATACTATTTAAGCTATAAACAGTGTTTACTAAAACAATATTGATTTTCTGTGAAATTGTCCATTAAGTTCAAACAAATATGCTTAAAATCTACGTACAGTACAGAATTGCAAAAACAAGCTATTATTCCAATGATTTACTTCTTGTTTTTCAGAAGTACTTTATCATTTGCAATGACTCTAACTAATGTTTCAAAACTGTTTACTAAAGAAACATTGATTTTTAAAAAAGGGGGCGATTAAAGTCACACAAAAATGCTTGAAATCAACGTAAAGTACAGAATTGCAATGAAAACAAGCTATTATTCCAATGATTTCCCGCTAGTTTTTCATAAATACCTTGTCATTTGCAATGACTCTAACTAAGCTGCAAACATTGTTTACTAAAAAAAACATTGATTTTCCCAAGAAAGGTCGACTAAATTTACACAAAGGTGAGATGTGATGAGATGATGAGACAAAAATGAATGAGATGAGATGAAATGTGCAAAATTGCAATAAGAGCAACCTATTATTCCGTTGATTTACTGCTTGTTTTTTAGAAAGTCTTTGTTGTTAGCAATCATACTATTCACGCTTGAAATAGTGTTTACCAAAAAACATTGATTTTTCTCAAAAGTGGTTGATTGGATTTACACAAAAATGCTTGAAATCAACGCAAAGTAAAGAATTGCAATGAAAGCAAGATATTATTCCAATGATTTCCCGCTAGTCTTTCATAATACCTTGTCATTTGCAATGACTTTAACTAAGCTACAAACATTGTTTACTAAAAGAACATTGATTTTCCCAAGAAAGGTCGATTAAATTTACACAAAAGTGAGATGTAATGAGATGATTTGACAAAAATGAATGAGATGAGATGAAATGTGCAGAATTGCAATGAAAGCAACCTATTATTCCGTTGATTTACTGCTTGTTTTGAGAAACTCTTTCTTATTAGCAATGATACTATTTAAGCTATAAACAGTGTTTACTAAAACAATATTGATTTTCTGTGAAATTGTCCATTAAGTTCAAACAAATATGCTTAAAATCTACGTACAGTACAGAATTGCAAAAAACAAGCTATTATTCCAATGATTTACTGCTTGTTTTTCAGAAGTACTTTATCATTTGCAATGACTCTAACTAATGTTTCAAAACTGTTTACTAAAGAAACATTGATTTTTAAAAAAGGGGGCGATTAAAGTCACACAAAAATGCTTGAAATCAACGTAAAGTACAGAATTGCAATGAAAACAAGCTATTATTCCAATGATTTCGAGATAGTTTTTAATAAATACCTTGTCATTTGCAATGACTCTAACTAAGCTGCAAGCATTGTTTACTAAAAAAACATTGATTTTCCCAAGAAAGGTCGACTAAATTTACACAAAAGTGAGATGTGATGAGATGATGAGACGAAAATGAATGAGATGAGATGAAATGTGCAAAATTGCAATAAGAGCAACCTATTATTCCGTTGATTTACTGCTTGTTTTTTAGAAAGTCTTTGTTGTTAGCAATCATACTATTCACGCTTGAAATAGTGTTTACCAAAAAACATTGATTTTCTCAAAAGTGGTTGATTGGATTTACACAAAAATGCTTGAAATCAACGCAAAGTAAAGAATTGCAATGAAAGCAAGATATTATTCCAATGATTTCCCGCTAGTCTTTAAGAAATACCTTGTCATTTGCAATGACTCTAACTAAGCTTCAAACATTGTTTACTAAAAGAACATTGATTTTCCCAAGAAAGGTCGATTAAATTTAAACAAAAGTGAGATGTAATGAGATGATTTGACAAAAATGAGTGAGATGAGATGAAATGTGCAGAATTGCAATGAAAGCAACCTATTATTGCGTTGATTTACTGCTTGGTTTGAGAAACTCTTTCTTATTAGCAATGATACTATTTAAGCTATAAACAGTGTTTACTAAAACAATATTGATTTTCTTTGAAATTGTCCATTAAGTTCAAACAAATATGCTTAAAATCTACGTACAGTACAGAATTGCAAAAAACAAGCTATTATTCCAATGATTTACTGCTTGTTTTTCAGAAGTACTTTATCATTTGCAATGACTCTAA
The DNA here is from genome assembly GCA_964019065.1 of Catostylus mosaicus. Taxonomy (NCBI): domain Eukaryota; kingdom Metazoa; phylum Cnidaria; class Scyphozoa; order Rhizostomeae; family Catostylidae; genus Catostylus; species Catostylus mosaicus. Next base: position 3,375,759 of record OZ025199.1, read on the forward strand.
CTAATGTTTCAAAACTGTTTACTAAAGAAACATTGATTTTTAAAAAAGGGTCGATTAAAGTCACACAAAAATGCTTGAAATCAACGTAAAGTACAGAATTGCAATGAAAACAAGCTATTATTCCAATGATTTCCCGATAGTTTTTCATAAATACCTTGTCATTTGCAATGACTCTAACTAAGCTGCAAACATTGTTTACTAAAAAAACATTGATTTTCCCAAGAAAGGTCGACTAAATTTACACAAAAGTAAGATGTGATGAGATGATGAGACAAAAATGAATGAGATGAGATGAAATGTGCAAAATTGCAATAAGAGCAACCTATTATTCCGTTGATTTACTGCTTGTTTTTTAGAAAGTCTTTGTTGTTAGCAATCATACTATTCACGCTTGAAATAGTGTTTACCAAAAAACATTGATTTTTCTCAAAAGTGGTTGATTGGATTTACACAAAAATGCTTGAAATCAACGCAAAGTAAAGAATTGCAATGAAAGCAAGATATTATTCCAATGATTTCCCGCTAGTCTTTCAGAAATACCTTGTCATTTGCAATGACTCTAACTAAGCTTCAAACATTGTTTACTAAAAGAACATTGATTTTCCCAAGAAAGGTCGATTAAATTTACACAAAAGTGAGATGTAATGAGATGATTTGACAAAAATGAATGAGATGAGATGAAATGTGCAGAATTGCAATGAAAGCAACCTATTATTCCGTTGATTTACTGCTTGTTTTGAGAAACTCTTTCTTATTAGCAATGATACTATTTAAGCTATAAACAGTGTTTACTAAAACAATATTGATTTTCTTTGAAATTGTCCATCAAGTTCAAACAAATATGCTTAAAATCTACGTACAGTACAGAATTGCAAAAAACAAGCTATTATTCCAATGATTTACTGCTTGTTTTTCAGAAGTACTTTATCATTTGCAATGACTCTAACTAATGTTTCAAAACTGTTTACTAAAGAAACATTGATTTTTAAAAAAGGGTCGATTAAAGTCACACAAAAATGCTTGAAATCAACGTAAAGTACAGAATTGCAATGAAAACAAGCTATTATTCCAATGATTTCCCGATAGTTTTTCATAAATACCTTGTCATTTGCAATGACTCTAACTAAGCTGCAAACATTGTTTACTAAAAAAAACATTGATTTTCCCAAGAAAGGTCGACTAAATTTACACAAAAGTGAGATGTGATGAGATGACGAGACAAAAATGAATGAGATGAGATGAAATGTGCAAAATTGCAATAAGAGCAACCTATTATTCCGTTGATTTACTGCTTGTTTTTTAGAAAGTCTTTGTTGTTAGCAATCATACTATTCACGCTTGAAATAGTGTTTACCAAAAAACATTGATTTTTCTCAAAAGTGGTTGATTGGATTTATACAAAAATGCTTGAAATCAACGCAAAGTAAAGAATTGCAATGAAAGCAAGATATTATTCCAATGATTTCCTGCTAGTCTTTCAGAAATACCTTGTCATTTGCAATGACTCTAACTAAGCTTCAAACATTGTTTACTAAAAGAACATTGATTTTCCCAACAAAGGTCGATTAAATTTACACAAAAGTGAGATGTAATGAGATGATTTGACAAAAATGAATGAGATGAGATGAAATGTGCAGAATTGCAATGAAAGCAACCTATCATTCCGTTGATTTACTGCTTGTTTTGAGAAACTCTTTCTTATTAGCAATGATACTATTTAAGCTATAAACAGTGTTTACTAAAACAATATTGATTTTCTTTGAAATTGTCCATTAAGTTCAAACAAATATGCTTAAAATCTACGTACAGTACAGAATTGCAAAAAACAAGCTATTATTCCAATGATTTACTGCTTGTTTTTCAGAAGTACTTTATCATTTGCAATGACTCTAACTAATGTTTCAAAACTGTTTACTAAAGAAACATTGATTTTTAAAAAAGGAGGCGATTAAAGTCACACAAAAATGCTTGAAATCAACGTAAAGTACAGAATTGCAATGAAAACAAGCTATTATTCCAATGATTTCCCGATAGTTTTTCATAAATACCTTGTCATTTGCAATGACTCTAACTAAGCTGCAAACATTGTTTACGAAAAAAACATTGATTTTCCCAAAAAAGGTCGACTAAATTTACACAAAAGTGAGATGTGATGAGATGATGAGACAAAAATGAATGAGATGAGATGAAATGTGCAAAATTGCAATAAGAGCAACCTATTATTCCGTTGATTTACTGCTTGTTTTTTAGAAAGTCTTTGTTGTTAGCAATCATACTATTCACGCTTGAAATAGTGTTTACCAAAAAACATTGATTTTTCTCAAAAGTGGTTGATTGGATTTACACAAAAATGCTTGAAATCAACGCAAAGTAAAGAATTGCAATGAAAGCAAGATATTATTCCAATGATTTCCCGCTAGTCTTTAAGAAATACCTTGTCATTTGCAATGACTCTAACTAAGCTTCAAACATTGTTTACTAAAAGAACATTGATTTTCCCAAGAAAGGTCGATTAAATTTAAACAAAAGTGAGATGTAATGAGATGATTTGACAAAAATGAGTGAGATGAGATGAAATGTGCAGAATTGCAATGAAAGCAACCTATTATTGCGTTGATTTACTGCTTGGTTTGAGAAACTCTTTCTTATTAGCAATGATACTATTTAAGCTATAAACAGTGTTTACTAAAACAATATTGATTTTCTTTGAAATTGTCCATTAAGTTCAAACAAATATGCTTAAAATCTACGTACAGTACAGAATTGCAAAAAACAAGCTATTATTCCAATGATTTACTGCTTGTTTTTCAGAAGTACTTTATCATTTGCAATGACTCTAACTAATGTTTCAAAACTGTTTACTAAAGAAACATTGATTTTTAAAAAAGGGTCGATTAAAGTCACACAAAAATGCTTGAAATCAACGTAAAGTACAGAATTGCAATGAAAACAAGCTATTATTCCAATGATTTCCCGATAGTTTTTCATAAATACCTTGTCATTTGCAATGACTCTAACTAAGCTGCAAACATTGTTTACTAAAAAAACATTGATTTTCCCAAGAAAGGTCGACTAAATTTACACAAAAGTAAGATGTGATGAGATGATGAGACAAAAATGAATGAGATGAGATGAAATGTGCAAAATTGCAATAAGAGCAACCTATTATTCCGTTGATTTACTGCTTGTTTTTTAGAAAGTCTTTGTTGTTAGCAATCATACTATTCACGCTTGAAATAGTGTTTACCAAAAAACATTGATTTTTCTCAAAAGTGGTTGATTGGATTTACACAAAAATGCTTGAAATCAACGCAAAGTAAAGAATTGCAATGAAAGCAAGATATTATTCCAATGATTTCCCGCTAGTCTTTCAGAAATACCTTGTCATTTGCAATGACTCTAACTAAGCTTCAAACATTGTTTACTAAAAGAACATTGATTTTCCCAAGAAAGGTCGATTAAATTTACACAAAAGTGAGATGTAATGAGATGATTTGACAAAAATGAATGAGATGAGATGAAATGTGCAGAATTGCAATGAAAGCAACCTATTATTCCGTTGATTTACTGCTTGTTTTGAGAAACTCTTTCTTATTAGCAATGATACTATTTAAGCTATAAACAGTGTTTACTAAAACAATATTGATTTTCTTTGAAATTGTCCATCAAGTTCAAACAAATATGCTTAAAATCTACGTACAGTACAGAATTGCAAAAAACAAGCTATTATTCCAATGATTTACTGCTTGTTTTTCAGAAGTACTTTATCATTTGCAATGACTCTAACTAATGTTTCAAAACTGTTTACTAAAGAAACATTGATTTTTAAAAAAGGGTCGATTAAAGTCACACAAAAATGCTTGAAATCAACGTAAAGTACAGAATTGCAATGAAAACAAGCTATTATTCCAATGATTTCCCGATAGTTTTTCATAAATACCTTGTCATTTGCAATGACTCTAACTAAGCTGCAAACATTGTTTACTAAAAAAAACATTGATTTTCCCAAGAAAGGTCGACTAAATTTACACAAAAGTGAGATGTGATGAGATGATGAGACAAAAATGAATGAGATGAGATGAAATGTGCAAAATTGCAATAAGAGCAACCTATTATTCCGTTGATTTACTGCTTGTTTTTTAGAAAGTCTTTGTTGTTAGCAATCATACTATTCACGCTTGAAATAGTGTTTACCAAAAAACATTGATTTTTCTCAAAAGTGGTTGATTGGATTTATACAAAAATGCTTGAAATCAACGCAAAGTAAAGAATTGCAATGAAAGCAAGATATTATTCCAATGATTTCCTGCTAGTCTTTCAGAAATACCTTGTCATTTGCAATGACTCTAACTAAGCTTCAAACATTGTTTACTAAAAGAACATTGATTTTCCCAAGAAAGGTCGATTAAATTTACACAAAAGTGAGATGTAATGAGATGATTTGACAAAAATGAATGAGATGAGATGAAATGTGCAGAATTGCAATGAAAGCAACCTATCATTCCGTTGATTTACTGCTTGTTTTGAGAAACTCTTTCTTATTAGCAATGATACTATTTAAGCTATAAACAGTGTTTACTAAAACAATATTGATTTTCTTTGAAATTGTCCATTAAGTTCAAACAAATATGCTTAAAATCTACGTACAGTACAGAATTGCAAAAAACAAGCTATTATTCCAATGATTTACTGCTTGTTTTTCAGAAGTACTTTATCATTTGCAATGACTCTAACTAATGTTTCAAAACTGTTTACTAAAGAAACATTGATTTTTAAAAAAGGAGGCGATTAAAGTCACACAAAAATGCTTGAAATCAACGTAAAGTACAGAATTGCAATGAAAACAAGCTATTATTCCAATGATTTCCCGATAGTTTTTCATAAATACCTTGTCATTTGCAATGACTCTAACTAAGCTGCAAACATTGTTTACGAAAAAAACATTGATTTTCCCAAAAAAGGTCGACTAAATTTACACAAAAGTGAGATGTGATGAGATGATGAGACAAAAATGAATGAGATGAGATGAAATGTGCAAAATTGCAATAAGAGCAACCTATTATTCCGTTGATTTACTGCTTGTTTTTTAGAAAGTCTTTGTTGTTAGCAATCATACTATTCACGCTTGAAATAGTGTTTACCAAAAAACATTGATTTTTCTCAAAAGTGGTTGATTGGATTTACATAAAAATGCTTGAAATCAACGCAAAGTAAAGAATTGCAATGAAAGCAAGATATTATTCCAATGATTTCCCGCTAGTCTTTCAAAAATACCTTGTCATTTGCAATGACTCTAACTAAGCTTCAAACATTGTTTACTAAAAGAACATTGATTTTCCCAAGAAAGGTCGATTAAATTTACACAAAAGTGAGATGTAATGAGATGATTTGACAAAAATGAATGAGATGAGATGAAATGTGCAGAATTGCAATGAAAGCAACCTATCATTCCGTTGATTTACTGCTTGTTTTGAGAAACTCTTTCTTATTAGCAATGATACTATTTAAGCTATAAACAGTGTTTACTAAAACAATATTGATTTTCTTTGAAATTGTCCATTAAGTTCAAACAAATATGCTTAAAATCTACGTACAGTACAGAATTGCAAAAAACAAGCTATTATTCCAATGATTTACTGCTTGTTTTTCAGAAGTACTTTATCATTTGCAATGACTCTAACTAATGTTTCAAAACTGTTTACTAAAGAAACATTGATTTTTAAAAAAGGAGGCGATTAAAGTCACACAAAAATGCTTCAAATCAACGTAAAGTACAGAATTGCAATGAAAACAAGCTATTATTCCAATGATTTCCCGATAGTTTTTCATAAATACCTTGTCATTTGCAATGACTCTAACTAAGCTGCAAACATTGTTTACGAAAAAAACATTGATTTTCCCAAAAAAGGTCGACTAAATTTACACAAAAGTGAGATGTGATGAGATGATGAGACAAAAATGAATGAGATGAGATGAAATGTGCAAAATTGCAATAAGAGCAACCTATTATTCCGTTGATTTACTGCTTGTTTTTTAGAAATTCTTTGTTGTTAGCAATCATACTATTCACGCTTGAAATAGTGTTTACCAAAAAACATTGATTTTTCTCAAAAGTGGTTGATTGGATTTACATAAAAGTGCTTGAAATCAACGCAAAGTAAAGAATTGCAATGAAAGCAAGATATTATTCCCATGATTTCCCGCTAGTCTTTCAAAAATACCTTGTCATTTGCAATGACTCTAACTAAGCTTCAAACATTGTTTACTAAAAGAACATTGATTTTCCCAAGAAAGGTCGATTAAATTTACACAAAAGTGAGATGTAATGAGATGATTTGACAAAAATGAATGAGATGAGATGAAATGTGCAGAATTGCAATGAAAGCAACCTATTATTCCGTTGATTTACTACTTGTTTTGATAAACACTTTCTTATTAGCAATGATACTATTTAAGCTATAAACAGTGATTACTAAAACAATATTGATTTTCTTTGAAATTGTCCATTAAGTTCAAACAAATATGCTTAAAATCTACGTACAGTACAGAATTGCAAAAAACAAGCTATTATTCCAATGATTTACTGCTTGTTTTTCAGAAGTACTTTATCATTTGCAATGACTCTAACTAAGGTTTCAAAACTGTTTACTAAAGAAACATTGATTTTTAAAAAAGGGGGCGATTAAAGTCACACAAAAATGCTTGAAATCAACGTAAAGTACAGAATTGCAATGAAAACAAGCTATTATTCGAATGATTTCCCGATAGTTTTTCATAAATACCTTGTCATTTGCAATGACTCTAACTAAGCTGCAAACATTGTTTACTGAAAAAACATTGATTTTCCCAAGAAAGGTCGACTAAATTTACACAAAAGTGAGATGTGATGAGATGATGAGACAAAAATGAATGAGATGAGATGAAATGTGCAAAATTGCAATAAGAGCAACCTATTATTCCGTTGATTTACTGCTTGTTTTTTAGAAAGTCTTTGTTGTTAGCAATCATACTATTCACGCTTGAAATAGTGTTTACCAAAAAACATTGATTTTTCTCAAAAGTGGTTGATTGGATTTACACAAAAATGCTTGAAATCAGCGCAAAGTAAAGAATTGCAATGAAAGCAAGATATTATTCCAATGATTTCCCGCTAGTCTTTCAGAAATACCTTGTCATTTGCAATGACTCTAACTAAGCTTCAAACATTGTTTACTAAAAGAACATTGATTTTCCCAAGAAAGGTCGATTAAATTTACACAAAAGTGAGATGTAATGAGATGATTTGACAAAAATGAATGAGATGAGATGAAATGTGCAGAATTGCAATGAAAGCAACCTATTATTCCGTTGATTTACTGCTTGTTTTGAGAAACTCTTTCTTATTAGCAATGATACTATTTAAGCTATAAACAGTGTTTACTAAGACAATATTGATTTTCTTTGAAATTGTCCATTAAGTTCAAACAAATATGCTTAAAATCTACGTACAGTACAGAATTGCAAAAAACAAGCTATTATTCCAATGATTTACTGCTTGTTTTTCAGAAGTACTTTATCATTTGCAATGACTCTAACTAATGTTTCAAAACTGTTTACTAAAGAAACATTGATTTTTAAAAAAGGGGGCGATTAAAGTCACACAAAAATGCTTGAAATCAACGTAAAGTACAGAATTGCAATGAAAACAAGCTATTATTCCAATGATTTCCCGATAGTTTTTCATAAATACCTTGTCATTTGCAATGACTCTAACTAAGCTGCAAACATTGTTTACTAAAAAAACATTGATTTTCCCAAGAAAGGTCGACTAAATTTACACAAAAGTGAGATGTGATGAGATGATGAGACAAAAATGAATGAGATGAGATGAAATGTGCAAAATTGCAATAAGAGCAACCTATTATTCCGTTGATTTACTGCTTGTTATTTAGAAAGTCTTTGTTGTTAGCAATCATACTATTCACGCTTGAAATAGTGTTTACCAAAACACATTGATTTTCTCAAAAGTGGTTGATTGGATTTACACAAAAATGCTTGAAATCAACGCAAAGTAAAGAATTGCAATGAAAGCAAGATATTATTCCAATGATTTCCCTCTAGTTTTTCAGAAATACCTTGTCATTTGCAATGACTCTAACTAAGCTTCAAACATTGTTTACTAAAAGAACATTGATTTTCCCAAGAAAGGTCGATTAAATTTACACAAAAGTGAGATGTAATGAGATGATTTGACAAAAATGAATGAGATGAGATGAAATGTGCAGAATTGCAATGAAAGCAACCTATTATTCCGTTGATTTACTGCTTGTTTTGAGAAACTCTTTCTTATTAGCAATGATACTATTTAAGCTATAAACAGTGTTTACTAAAACAATATTGATTTTCTTTGAAATTGTCCATTAAGTTCAAACAAATATGCTTAAAATCTACGTACAGTACAGAATTGCAAAAAATAAGCTATTATTCCAATGATTTACTGCTTGTTTTTCAGAAGTACTTTATCATTTGCAATGACTCTAACTAATGTTTCAAAACTGTTTACTAAAGAAACATTGATTTTTAAAAAAGGGGGCGATTAAAGTCACACAAAAATGCTTGAAATCAACGTAAAGTACAGAATTGCAATGAAAACAAGCTATTATTCCAATGATTTCCCGCTAGTTTTTCATAAATACCTTTTCATTTGCAATGACTCTAACTAAGCTGCAAACATTGTTTACTAAAAAAACATTGATTTTCCCAAGAAAGGTCGACTAAATTTACACAAAAGTGAGATGTGATGAGATGATGAGACAAAAATGAATGAGATGAGATGAAATGTGCAAAATTGCAATAAGAGCAACCTATTATTCCGTTGATTTACTGCTTGTTTTTTAGAAAGTCTTTGTTGTTAGCAATCATACTATTCACGCTTGAAATAGTGTTTACCAAAAAACATTGATTTTCTCAAAAGTGGTTGATTGGATTTACACAAAAATGCTTGAAACCAACGCAAAGTAAAGAATTGCAATGAAAGCAAGATATTATTCCAATGATTTCCCGCTAGTCTTTAAGAAATACCTTGTCATTTGCAATGACTGTAACTAAGCTTCAAACATTGTTTACTAAAAGAACATTGATTTTCCCAAGAAAGGTCGATTAAATTTACACAAAAGTGAGATGTAATGAGATGATTTGACAAAAATGAATGAGATGAGATGAAATGTGCAGAATTGCAATGAAAGCAGCCTATTATTCCGTTGATTTACTGCTTGTTTTGAGAAACTCTTTCTTATTAGCAATGATACTATTTAAGCTATAAACAGTGTTTACTAAAACTATATTGATTTTCTTTGAAATTGTCCATTAAGTTCAGACAAATATGCTTAAAATCTACGTACAGTACAGAATTGCAAAAAACAAGCTATTATTCCAATGATTTACTGCTTGTTTTTCAGAAGTACTTTATCATTTGCAATGACTCTAACTAATGTTTCAAAACTGTTTACTAAAGAAACATTGATTTTTAAAAAAGGGTCGATTAAAGTCACACAAAAATGCTTGAAATCAACGTAAAGTACAGAATTGCAATGAAAACAAGCTATTATTCCAATGATTTCCCGCTAGTTTTTCATAAATACCTTGTCATTTGCAATGACTCTAACTAAGCTGCAAACATTGTTTACTAAAAACAACATTGATTTTCCCAAGAAAGGTCGACTAAATTTACACAAAAGTGAGATGTGATGAGATGATGAGACACAAATGAATGAGATGAGATGAAATGTGCAAAATTGCAATAAGAGCAACCTATTATTCCGTTGATTTACTGCTTGTTTTTTAGAAAGTCTTTGTTGTTAGCAATCATACTATTCACGCTTGAAATAGTGTTTACCAAAAAACATTGATTTTTCTCAAAAGTGGTTGATTGGATTTACACAAAAATGCTTGAAATCAACGCAAAGTAAAGAATTGCAATGAAAGCAAGATATTATTTCAATGATTTCCCGCTAGTCTTTCAGAAATACCTTGTCATTTGCAATGACTCTAACTAAGCTTCAAACATTGTTTACTAAAAGAACATTGATTTTCCCAAGAAAGGTCGATTAAATTTACACAAAAGTGAGATGTAATGAGATGATTTGACAAAAATGAATGAGATGAGATGAAATGTGCAGAATTGCAATGAAAGCAACCTATTATTCCGTTGATTTACTGCTTGTTTTGAGAAACTCTTTCTTATTAGCAATGATACTATTTAAGCTATAAACAGTGTTTACTAAAACTATATTGATTTTCTTTGAAATTGTCCATTAAGTTCAGACAAATATGCTTAAAATCTACGTACAGTACAGAATTGCAAAAAACAAGCTATTATTCCAATGATTTACTGCTTGTTTTTCAGAAGTACTTTATCATTTGCAATGACTCTAACTAATGTTTCAAAACTGTTTACTAAAGAAACATTGATTTTTAAAAAAGGGTCGATTAAAGTCACACAAAAATGCTTGAAATCAACGTAAAGTACAGAATTGCAATGAAAACAAGCTATTATTCCAATGATTTCCCGCTAGTTTTTCATAAATACCTTGTCATTTGCAATGACTCTAACTAAGCTGCAAACATTGTTTACTAAAAACAACATTGATTTTCCCAAGAAAGGTCGACTAAATTTACACAAAAGTGAGATGTGATGAGATGATGAGACACAAATGAATGAGATGAGATGAAATGTGCAAAATTGCAATAAGAGCAACCTATTATTCCGTTGATTTACTGCTTGTTTTTTAGAAAGTCTTTGTTGTTAGCAATCATACTATTCACGCTTGAAATAGTGTTTACCAAAAAACATTGATTTTTCTCAAAAGTGGTTGATTGGATTTACACAAAAATGCTTGAAATCAACGCAAAGTAAAGAATTGCAATGAAAGCAAGATATTATTTCAATGATTTCCCGCTAGTCTTTCAGAAATACCTTGTCATTTGCAATGACTCTAACTAAGCTTCAAACATTGTTTACTAAAAGAACATTGATTTTCCCAAGAAAGGTCGATTAAATTTACACAAAAGTGAGATGTAATGAGATGATTTGACAAAAATGAATGAGATGAGATGAAATGTGCAGAATTGCAATGAAAGCAACCTATTATTCCGTTGATTTACTGCTTGTTTTTTAGAAAGTCTTTGTTGTTAGCAATCATACTATTCACGCTTGAAATAGTGTTTACCAAAAAACATTGATTTTTCTCAAAAGTGGTTGATTGGATTTACACAAAAATGCTTGAAATCAACGCAAAGTAAAGAATTGCAATGAAAGCAAGATATTATTCCAATGATTTCCCGCTAGTCTTTCAGAAATACCTTGTCATTTGCAATGACTCTAACTAAGCTTCAAACATTTTTTACTAAAAGAACATTGATTTTCCCAAGAAAGGTCGATTAAATTTACACAAAAGTGAGATGTAATGAGATGATTTGACAAAAATGAATGAGATGAGATGAAATGTGCAGAATTGCAATGAAAGCAACCTATTATTCCGTTGATTTACTGCTTGTTTTGAGAAACTCTTTCTTATTAGCAATGATACTATTTAAGCTATAAACAGTGTTTACTAAAACTATATTGATTTTCTTTGAAATTGTCCATTAAGTTCAGACAAATATGCTTAAAATCTACGTACAGTACAAAATTGCAAAAAACAAGCTATTATTCCAATGATTTACTGCTTGTTTTTCAGATGTACTTTATCATTTGCAATGACTCTAACTAATGTTTCAAAACTGTTTACTAAAGAAACATTGATTTTTAAAAAAGGGGGCGATTAAAGTCACACAAAAATGCTTGAAATCAACGTAAAGTACAGAATTGCAATGAAAACAAGCTATTATTCGAATGATTTCCCGATAGTTTTTCATAAATACCTTTTCATTTGCAATGACTCTAACTAAGCTGCAAACATTGTTTACTAAAAAAACATTGATTTTCCCAAGAAAGGTCGACTAAATTTACACAAAAGTGAGATGTGATGAAATGATGAGACAAAAATGAATGAGATGAGATGAAATGTGCAAAATTGCAATAAGAGCAACCCATTATTCCGTTGATTTACTGCTTGTTTTTTAGAAAGTCTTTGTTGTTAGCAATCATACTATTCACGCTTGAAATAGTGTTTACCAAAAAACATTGATTTTCTCAAAAGTGGTTGATTGGATTTACACAAAAATGCTTGAAACCAACGCAAAGTAAAGAATTGCAATGAAAGCAAGATATTATTCCAATGATTTCCCGCTAGTCTTTAAGAAATACCTTGTCATTTGCAATGACTCTAACTAAGCTTCAAACATTGTTTACTAAAAGAACATTGATTTTCCCAAGAAAGGTCGATTAAATTTACACAAAAGTGAGATGTAATGAGATGATTTGACAAAAATGAATGAGATGAGATGAAATGTGCAGAATTGCAATGAAAGCAACCTATTATTCCGTTGATTTACTGCTTGTTTTGAGAAACTCTTTCTTATTAGCAATGATACTATTTAAGCTATAAACAGTGTTTACTAAAACAATATTGATTTTCTTTGAAATTGTCCATTAAGTTCAAACAAATATGCTTAAAATCTACGTACAGTACAGAATTGCAAAAAACAAGCTATTATTCCAATGATTTACTGCTTGTTTTTCAGAAGTACTTTATCATTTGCAATGACTCTAACTAATGTTTCAAAACTGTTTACTAAAGAAACATTGATTTTTAAAAAAGGGGGCGATTAAAGTCACACAAAAATGCTTGAAATCAACGTAAAGTACAGAATTGCAATGAAAACAAGCTATTATTCCAATGATTTCCCGATAGTTTTTCATAAATACCTTGTCATTTGCAATGACTCTAACTAAGCTGCAAACATTGTTTACTAAAAAAAACATTGATTTTCCCAAGAAAGGTCGACTAAATTTACACAAAAGTGAGATGTGATGAGATGATGAGACAAAAATGAATGAGATGAGATGAAATGTGCAAAATTGCAATAAGAGCAACCTATTATTCCGTTGATTTACTGCTTGTTTTTTAGAAAGTCTTTGTTGTTAGCAATCATACTATTCACGCTTGAAATAGTGTTTACCAAAAAACATTGATTTTTCTCAAAAGTGGTTGATTGGATTTACACAAAAATGCTTGAAATCAACGCAAAGTAAAGAATTGCAATGAAAGCAAGATATTATTCCAATGATTTCCCGCTAGTCTTTCAGAAATACCTTGTCATTTGCAATGACTCTAACTAAGCTTCAAACATTTTTTACTAAAAGAACATTGATTTTCCCAAGAAAGGTCGATTAAATTTACACAAAAGTGAGATGTAATGAGATGATTTGACAAAAATGAATGAGATGAGATGAAATGTGCAGAATTGCAATGAAAGCAACCTATTATTCCGTTGATTTACTGCTTGTTTTGAGAAACTCTTTCTTATTAGCAATGATACTATTTAAGCTATAAACAGTGTTTACTAAAACTATATTGATTTTCTTTGAAATTGTCCATTAAGTTCAGACAAATATGCTTAAAATCTACGTACAGTACAAAATTGCAAAAAACAAGCTATTATTCCAATGATTTACTGCTTGTTTTTCAGATGTACTTTATCATTTGCAATGACTCTAACTAATGTTTCAAAACTGTTTACTAAAGAAACATTGATTTTTAAAAAAGGGGGCGATTAAAGTCACACAAAAATGCTTGAAATCAACGTAAAGTACAGAATTGCAATGAAAACAAGCTATTATTCGAATGATTTCCCGATAGTTTTTCATAAATACCTTTTCATTTGCAATGACTCTAACTAAGCTGCAAACATTGTTTACTAAAAAAACATTGATTTTCCCAAGAAAGGTCGACTAAATTTACACAAAAGTGAGATGTGATGAAATGATGAGACAAAAATGAATGAGATGAGATGAAATGTGCAAAATTGCAATAAGAGCAACCCATTATTCCGTTGATTTACTGCTTGTTTTTTAGAAAGTCTTTGTTGTTAGCAATCATACTATTCACGCTTGAAATAGTGTTTACCAAAAAACATTGATTTTCTCAAAAGTGGTTGATTGGATTTACACAAAAATGCTTGAAACCAACGCAAAGTAAAGAATTGCAATGAAAGCAAGATATTATTCCAATGATTTCCCGCTAGTCTTTAAGAAATACCTTGTCATTTGCAATGACTCTAACTAAGCTTCAAACATTGTTTACTAAAAGAACATTGATTTTCCCAAGAAAGGTCGATTAAATTTACACAAAAGTGAGATGTAATGAGATGATTTGACAAAAATGAATGAGATGAGATGAAATGTGCAGAATTGCAATGAAAGCAACCTATTATTCCGTTGATTTACTGCTTGTTTTGAGAAACTCTTTCTTATTAGCAATGATACTATTTAAGCTATAAACAGTGTTTACTAAAACAATATTGATTTTCTTTGAAATTGTCCATTAAGTTCAAACAAATATGCTTAAAATCTACGTACAGTACAGAATTGCAAAAAACAAGCTATTATTCCAATGATTTACTGCTTGTTTTTCAGAAGTACTTTATCATTTGCAATGACTCTAACTAATGTTTCAAAACTGTTTACTAAAGAAACATTGATTTTTAAAAAAGGGGGCGATTAAAGTCACACAAAAATGCTTGAAATCAACGTAAAGTACAGAATTGCAATGAAAACAAGCTATTATTCCAATGATTTCCCGCTAGTTTTTCATAAATACCTTGTCATTTGCAATGACTCTAACTAAGCTGCAAACATTGTTTAATAAAAAAAAAATTGATTTTCCCAAGAAAGGTCGACTAAATTTACACAAAAGTGAGATGTGATGAGATGATGAGACAAAAATGAATGAGATGAGATGAAATGTGCAAAATTGCAATAAGAGCAACCTATTATTCCGTTGATTTACTGCTTGTTTTTTAGAAAGTCTTTGTTGTTAGCAATCATACTATTCACGCTTGAAATAGTGTTTACCAAAAAACATTGATTTTTCTCAAAAGTGGTTGATTGGATTTACACAAAAATGCTTGAAATCAACGCAAAGTAAAGAATTGCAATGAAAGCAAGATATTATTCCAATGATTTCCCGCTAGTCTTTCAGAAATACCTTGTCATTTGCAATGACTTTAACTAAGCTTCAAACATTGTTTACTAAAAGAACATTGATTTTCCCAAGAAAGGTCGATTAAATTTAGACAAAAGTGAGATGTAATGAAATGATTTGACAAAAATGAATGAGATGAGATGAAATGTGCAGAATTGCAATGAAAGCAACCTATTATTCCGTTGATTTACTGCTTGTTTTGAGAAACTCTTTCTTATTAGCAATGATACTATTTAAGCTATAAACAGTGTTTACTAAAACAATATTGATTTTCTGTGAAATTGTCCATTAAGTTCAAACAAATATGCTTAAAATCTACGTACAGTACAGAATTGCAAAAACAAGCTATTATTCCAATGATTTACTTCTTGTTTTTCAGAAGTACTTTATCATTTGCAATGACTCTAACTAATGTTTCAAAACTGTTTACTAAAGAAACATTGATTTTTAAAAAAGGGGGCGATTAAAGTCACACAAAAATGCTTGAAATCAACGTAAAGTACAGAATTGCAATGAAAACAAGCTATTATTCCAATGATTTCCCGCTAGTTTTTCATAAATACCTTGTCATTTGCAATGACTCTAACTAAGCTGCAAACATTGTTTACTAAAAAAAACATTGATTTTCCCAAGAAAGGTCGACTAAATTTACACAAAAGTGAGATGTGATGAGATGATGAGACAAAAATGAATGAGATGAGATGAAATGTGCAAAATTGCAATAAGAGCAACCTATTATTCCGTTGATTTACTGCTTGTTTTTTAGAAAGTCTTTGTTGTTAGCAATCATACTATTCACGCTTGAAATAGTGTTTACCAAAAAACATTGATTTTTCTCAAAAGTGGTTGATTGGATTTACACAAAAATGCTTGAAATCAACGCAAAGTAAAGAATTGCAATGAAAGCAAGATATTATTCCAATGATTTCCCGCTAGTCTTTCATAATACCTTGTCATTTGCAATGACTTTAACTAAGCTACAAACATTGTTTACTAAAAGAACATTGATTTTCCCAAGAAAGGTCGATTAAATTTACACAAAAGTGAGATGTAATGAGATGATTTGACAAAAATGAATGAGATGAGATGAAATGTGCAGAATTGCAATGAAAGCAACCTATTATTCCGTTGATTTACTGCTTGTTTTGAGAAACTCTTTCTTATTAGCAATGATACTATTTAAGCTATAAACAGTGTTTACTAAAACAATATTGATTTTCTGTGAAATTGTCCATTAAGTTCAAACAAATATGCTTAAAATCTACGTACAGTACAGAATTGCAAAAAACAAGCTATTATTCCAATGATTTACTGCTTGTTTTTCAGAAGTACTTTATCATTTGCAATGACTCTAACTAATGTTTCAAAACTGTTTACTAAAGAAACATTGATTTTTAAAAAAGGGGGCGATTAAAGTCACACAAAAATGCTTGAAATCAACGTAAAGTACAGAATTGCAATGAAAACAAGCTATTATTCCAATGATTTCGAGATAGTTTTTAATAAATACCTTGTCATTTGCAATGACTCTAACTAAGCTGCAAGCATTGTTTACTAAAAAAACATTGATTTTCCCAAGAAAGGTCGACTAAATTTACACAAAAGTGAGATGTGATGAGATGATGAGACGAAAATGAATGAGATGAGATGAAATGTGCAAAATTGCAATAAGAGCAACCTATTATTCCGTTGATTTACTGCTTGTTTTTTAGAAAGTCTTTGTTGTTAGCAATCATACTATTCACGCTTGAAATAGTGTTTACCAAAAAACATTGATTTTCTCAAAAGTGGTTGATTGGATTTACACAAAAATGCTTGAAATCAACGCAAAGTAAAGAATTGCAATGAAAGCAAGATATTATTCCAATGATTTCCCGCTAGTCTTTAAGAAATACCTTGTCATTTGCAATGACTCTAACTAAGCTTCAAACATTGTTTACTAAAAGAACATTGATTTTCCCAAGAAAGGTCGATTAAATTTAAACAAAAGTGAGATGTAATGAGATGATTTGACAAAAATGAGTGAGATGAGATGAAATGTGCAGAATTGCAATGAAAGCAACCTATTATTGCGTTGATTTACTGCTTGGTTTGAGAAACTCTTTCTTATTAGCAATGATACTATTTAAGCTATAAACAGTGTTTACTAAAACAATATTGATTTTCTTTGAAATTGTCCATTAAGTTCAAACAAATATGCTTAAAATCTACGTACAGTACAGAATTGCAAAAAACAAGCTATTATTCCAATGATTTACTGCTTGTTTTTCAGAAGTACTTTATCATTTGCAATGACTCTAACTAATGTTTCAAAACTGTTTACTAAAGAAACATTGATTTTTAAAAAAGGGTCGATTAAAGTCACACAAAAATGCTTGAAATCAACGTAAAGTACAGAATTGCAATGAAAACAAGCTATTATTCCAATGATTTCCCGATAGTTTTTCATAAATACCTTGTCATTTGCAATGACTCTAACTAAGCTGCAAACATTGTTTACTAAAAAAACATTGATTTTCCCAAGAAAGGTCGACTAAATTTACACAAAAGTAAGATGTGATGAGATGATGAGACAAAAATGAATGAGATGAGATGAAATGTGCAAAATTGCAATAAGAGCAACCTATTATTCCGTTGATTTACTGCTTGTTTTTTAGAAAGTCTTTGTTGTTAGCAATCATACTATTCACGCTTGAAATAGTGTTTACCAAAAAACATTGATTTTTCTCAAAAGTGGTTGATTGGATTTACACAAAAATGCTTGAAATCAGCGCAAAGTAAAGAATTGCAATGAAAGCAAGATATTATTCCAATGATTTCCCGCTAGTCTTTCAGAAATACCTTGTCATTTGCAATGACTCTAACTAAGCTTCAAACATTGTTTACTAAAAGAACATTGATTTTCCCAAGAAAGGTCGATTAAATTTACACAAAAGTGAGATGTAATGAGATGATTTGACAAAAATGAATGAGATGAGATGAAATGTGCAGAATTGCAATGAAAGCAACCTATTATTCCGTTGATTTACTGCTTGTTTTGAGAAACTCTTTCTTATTAGCAATGATACTATTTAAGCTATAAACAGTGTTTACTAAAACAATATTGATTTTCTTTGAAATTGTCCATCAAGTTCAAACAAATATGCTTAAAATCTACGTACAGTACAGAATTGCAAAAAACAAGCTATTATTCCAATGATTTACTGCTTGTTTTTCAGAAGTACTTTATCATTTGCAATGACTCTAACTAATGTTTCAAAACTGTTTACTAAAGAAACATTGATTTTTAAAAAAGGGTCGATTAAAGTCACACAAAAATGCTTGAAATCAACGTAAAGTACAGAATTGCAATGAAAACAAGCTATTATTCCAATGATTTCCCGATAGTTTTTCATAAATACCTTGTCATTTGCAATGACTCTAACTAAGCTGCAAACATTGTTTACTAAAAAAAACATTGATTTTCCCAAGAAAGGTCGACTAAATTTACACAAAAGTGAGATGTGATGAGATGATGAGACAAAAATGAATGAGATGAAATGAAAGGTGCAAAATTGCAATAAGAGCAACCTATTATTCCGTTGATTTACTGCTTGTTTTTTAGAAAGTCTTTGTTGTTAGCAATCATACTATTCACGCTTGAAATAGTGTTTACCAAAAAACATTGATTTTTCTCAAAAGTGGTTGATTGGATTTATACAAAAATGCTTGAAATCAACGCAAAGTAAAGAATTGCAATGAAAGCAAGATATTATTCCAATGATTTCCTGCTAGTCTTTCAGAAATACCTTGTCATTTGCAATGACTCTAACTAAGCTTCAAACATTGTTTACTAAAAGAACATTGATTTTCCCAAGAAAGGTCGATTAAATTTACACAAAAGTGAGATGTAATGAGATGATTTGACAAAAATGAATGAGATGAGATGAAATGTGCAGAATTGCAATGAAAGCAACCTATCATTCCGTTGATTTACTGCTTGTTTTGAGAAACTCTTTCTTATTAGCAATGATACTATTTAAGCTATAAACAGTGTTTACTAAAACAATATTGATTTTCTTTGAAATTGTCCATTAAGTTCAAACAAATATGCTTAAAATCTACGTACAGTACAGAATTGCAAAAAACAAGCTATTATTCCAATGATTTACTGCTTGTTTTTCAGAAGTACTTTATCATTTGCAATGACTCTAACTAATGTTTCAAAACTGTTTACTAAAGAAACATTGATTTTTAAAAAAGGAGGCGATTAAAGTCACACAAAAATGCTTGAAATCAACGTAAAGTACAGAATTGCAATGAAAACAAGCTATTATTCCAATGATTTCCCGATAGTTTTTCATAAATACCTTGTCATTTGCAATGACTCTAACTAAGCTGCAAACATTGTTTACGAAAAAAACATTGATTTTCCCAAAAAAGGTCGACTAAATTTACACAAAAGTGAGATGTGATGAGATGATGAGACAAAAATGAATGAGATGAGATGAAATGTGCAAAATTGCAATAAGAGCAACCTATTATTCCGTTGATTTACTGCTTGTTTTTTAGAAAGTCTTTGTTGTTAGCAATCATACTATTCACGCTTGAAATAGTGTTTACCAAAAAACATTGATTTTTCTCAAAAGTGGTTGATTGGATTTACATAAAAATGCTTGAAATCAACGCAAAGTAAAGAATTGCAATGAAAGCAAGATATTATTCCAATGATTTCCCGCTAGTCTTTCAAAAATACCTTGTCATTTGCAATGACTCTAACTAAGCTTCAAACATTGTTTACTAAAAGAACATTGATTTTCCCAAGAAAGGTCGATTAAATTTACACAAAAGTGAGATGTAATGAGATGATTTGACAAAAATGAATGAGATGAGATGAAATGTGCAGAATTGCAATGAAAGCAACCTATCATTCCGTTGATTTACTGCTTGTTTTGAGAAACTCTTTCTTATTAGCAATGATACTATTTAAGCTATAAACAGTGTTTACTAAAACAATATTGATTTTCTTTGAAATTGTCCATTAAGTTCAAACAAATATGCTTAAAATCTACGTACAGTACAGAATTGCAAAAAACAAGCTATTATTCCAATGATTTACTGCTTGTTTTTCAGAAGTACTTTATCATTTGCAATGACTCTAACTAATGTTTCAAAACTGTTTACTAAAGAAACATTGATTTTTAAAAAAGGAGGCGATTAAAGTCACACAAAAATGCTTCAAATCAACGTAAAGTACAGAATTGCAATGAAAACAAGCTATTATTCCAATGATTTCCCGATAGTTTTTCATAAATACCTTGTCATTTGCAATGACTCTAACTAAGCTGCAAACATTGTTTACGAAAAAAACATTGATTTTCCCAAAAAAGGTCGACTAAATTTACACAAAAGTGAGATGTGATGAGATGATGAGACAAAAATGAATGAGATGAGATGAAATGTGCAAAATTGCAATAAGAGCAACCTATTATTCCGTTGATTTACTGCTTGTTTTTTAGAAAGTCTTTGTTGTTAGCAATCATACTATTCACGCTTGAAATAGTGTTTACCAAAAAACATTGATTTTTCTCAAAAGTGGTTGATTGGATTTACATAAAAGTGCTTGAAATCAACGCAAAGTAAAGAATTGCAATGAAAGCAAGATATTATTCCAATGATTTCCCGCTAGTCTTTCAAAAATACCTTGTCATTTGCAATGACTCTAACTAAGCTTCAAACATTGTTTACTAAAAGAACATTGATTTTCCCAAGAAAGGTCGATTAAATTTACACAAAAGTGAGATGTAATGAGATGATTTGACAAAAATGAATGAGATGAGATGAAATGTGCAGAATTGCAATGAAAGCAACCTATTATTCCGTTGATTTACTACTTGTTTTGATAAACACTTTCTTATTAGCAATGATACTATTTAAGCTATAAACAGTGATTACTAAAACAATATTGATTTTCTTTGAAATTGTCCATTAAGTTCAAACAAATATGCTTAAAATCTACGTACAGTACAGAATTGCAAAAAACAAGCTATTATTCCAATGATTTACTGCTTGTTTTTCAGAAGTACTTTATCATTTGCAATGACTCTAACTAAGGTTTCAAAACTGTTTACTAAAGAAACATTGATTTTTAAAAAAGGGGGCGATTAAAGTCACACAAAAATGCTTGAAATCAACGTAAAGTACAGAATTGCAATGAAAACAAGCTATTATTCGAATGATTTCCCGATAGTTTTTCATAAATACCTTGTCATTTGCAATGACTCTAACTAAGCTGCAAACATTGTTTACTAAAAAAACATTGATTTTCCCAAGAAAGGTCGACTAAATTTACACAAAAGTGAGATGTGATGAGATGATGAGACAAAAATGAATGAGATGAGATGAAATGTGCAAAATTGCAATAAGAGCAACCTATTATTCCGTTGATTTACTGCTTGTTTTTTAGAAAGTCTTTGTTGTTAGCAATCATACTATTCACGCTTGAAATAGTGTTTACCAAAAAACATTGATTTTCTCAAAAGTGGTTGATTGGATTTACACAAAAATGCTTGAAATCAACGCAAAGTAAAGAATTGCAATGAAAGCAAGATATTATTCCAATGATTTCCCGCTAGTCTTTCAGAAATACCTTGTCATTTGCAATGACTCTAACTAAGCTTCAAACATTGTTTACTAAAAGAACATTGATTTTCCCAAGAAAGGTCCATTAAATTTACACAAAAGTGAGATGTAATGAGATGATTTGACAAAAATGAATGAGATGAGATGAAATGTGCAGAATTGCAATGAAAGCAACCTGTTATTCCGTTGATTTACTGCTTGTTTTGAGAAACTCTTTCTTATTAGCAATGATACTATTTAAGCTATAAACAGTGTTTACTAAAACAATATTGATTTTCTTTGAAATTGTCCATTAAGTTCAAACAAATATGCTTAAAATCTACGTACAGTACAGAATTGCAAAAAACAAGCTATTATTCCAATGATTTACTGCTAGTTTTTCAGAAGTACTTTATCATTTGCAATGACTCTAACTATTGTTTCAAAACTGTTTACTAAAGAAACATTGATTGTTAAAAAAGGGGGCGATTAAAGTCACACAAAAATGCTTGAAATCAACGTAAAGTACAGAATTGCAATGAAAACAAATTATTATTCCAATGATTTCCCGCTAGTTTTTCATAAATACCTTGTCATTTGCAATGACTCTAACTAAGCTGCAAACATTGTTTACTAAAAAAAACATTGATTTTCCCAAGAAAGGTCGACTAAATTTACACAAAAGTGAGATGTGATGAGATGATGAGACAAAAATGAATGAGATGAGATGAAATGTGCAAAATTGCAATAAGAGCAACCTATTATTCCGTTGATTTACTGCTTGTTTTTTAGAAAGTCTTTGTTGTTAGCAATCATACTATTCACGCTTGAAATAGTGTTTACCAAAAGACATTGATTTTTCTCAAAAGTGGTTGATTGGATTTACACAAAAATGCTTGAAATCAACGCAAAGTAAAGAATTGCAATGAAAGCAAGATATTATTCCAATGATTTCCCGCTAGTCTTTCAGAAATACCTTGTCATTTGCAATGACTCTAACTAAGCTTCAAACATTGTTTACTAAAAGAACATTGATTTTCCCAAGAAAGGTCCATTAAATTTACACAAAAGTGAGATGTAATGAGATGATTTGACAAAAATGAATGAGATGAGATGAAATGCGCAGAATTGCAATGAAAGCAACCTATTATTCCGTTGATTTACTGCTTGTTTTGAGAAACTCTTTCTTATTAGCAATGATACTATTTAAGCTATAAATAGTGTTTACTAAAACAATATTGATTTTCTTTGAAATTGTCCATTAAGTTCAAACAAATATGCTTAAAATCTACGTACAGTACAGAATTGCAAAAAACAAGCTATTATTCCAATGATTTACTGCTTGTTTTTCAGAAGTACTTTATCATTTGCAATGACTCTAACTAATGTTTCAAAACTGTTTACTAAAGAAACATTGATTGTTAAAAAAGGGGGCGATTAAAGTCACACAAAAATGCTTGAAATCAACGTAAAGTACAGAATTGCAATGAAAACAAGCTATTATTCCAATGATTTCCCGATAGTTTTTCATAAATACCTTGTCATTTGCAATGACTCTAACTAAGCTGCAAACATTGTTTACTAAAAAAACATTGATTTTCCCAAGAAAGGTCGACTAAATTTACACAAAAGTGAGATGTGATGAGATGATGAGACAAAAATGAATGAGATGAGATGAAATGTGCAAAATTGCAATAAGAGCAACCTATTATTCCGTTGATTTGCTGCTTGTTTTTTAGAAAGTCTTTGTTGTTAGCAATCATACTATTCACGCTTGAAATAGTGTTTACCAAAAAACATTGATTTTTCTCAAAAGTGGTTGATTGGATTTACACAAAAATGCTTGAAATCAACGCAAAGTAAAGAATTGCAATGAAAGCAAGATATTATTCCAATGATTTCCTGCTAGTCTTTCAGAAATACCTTGTCATTTGCAATGACTGTAACTAAGCTTCAAACATTGTTTACTAAAAGAACATTGATTTTCCCAAGAAAGGTCGATTAAATTTACACAAAAGTGAGATGTAATGAGATGATTTGACAAAAATGAATGAGATGAGATGAAATGTGCAGAATTGCAATGAAAGCAACCTATCATTCCGTTGATTTACTGCTTGTTTTGAGAAACTCTTTCTTATTAGCAATGATACTATTTAAGCTATAAACAGTGTTTACTAAAACAATATTGATTTTCTTTGAAATTGTCCATTAAGTTCAAACAAATATGCTTAAAATCTACGTACAGTACAGAATTGCAAAAAACAAGCTATTATTCGAATGATTTACTGCTTGTTTTTCAGAAGTACTTTATCATTTGCAATGACTCTAACTAATGTTTCAAAACTGTTTACTAAAGAAACATTGATTTTTAAAAAAGGAGGCGATTAAAGTCACACAAAAATGCTTGAAATCAACGTAAAGTACAGAATTGCAATGAAAACAAGCTATTATTCCAATGATTTCCCGATAGTTTTTCATAAATACCTTGTCATTTGCAATGACTCTAACTAAGCTGCAAACATTGTTTACGAAAAAAACATTGATTTTCCCAAAAAAGGTCGACTAAATTTACACAAAAGTGAGATGTGATGAGATGATGAGACAAAAATGAATGAGATGAGATGAAATGTGCAAAATTGCAATAAGAGCAACCTATTATTCCGTTGATTTACTGCTTGTTTTTTAGAAAGTCTTTGTTGCTAGCAATCATACTATTCACGCTTGAAATAGTGTTTACCAAAAAACATTGATTTTTCTCAAAAGTGGTTGATTGGATTTACGTAAAAATACTTGAAATCAACGCAAAGTAAAGAATTGCAATGAAAGCAAGATATTATTCCAATGATTTCCCGCTAGTCTTTCAAAAATACCTTGTCATTTGCAATGACTCTAACTAAGCTTCAAACATTGTTTACTAAAAGAACATTGATTTTCCCAAGAAAGGTCGATTAAATTTACACAAAAGTGAGATGTAATGAGATGACTTGACAAAAATGAATGAGATGAGATGAAATGTGCAGAATTGCAATGAAAGCAACCTATTATTTCGTTGATTTACTGCTTGTTTTGATAAACTCTTTCTTATTAGCAATGATACTATTTAAGCTATAAACAGTGATTACTAAAACAATATTGATTTTCTTTGAAATTGTCCATTAAGTTCAAACAAATATGCTTAAAATCTACGTACAGTACAGAATTGCAAAAAACAAGCTATTATTCCAATGATTTACTGCTAGTTTTTCAGAAGTACTTTATCATTTGCAATGACTCTAACTATTGTTTCATAACTGTTTACTAAAGAAACATTGATTGTTAAAAAAGGGGGCGATTAAAGTCACACAAAAATGCTTGAAATCAACGTAAAGTACAGAATTGCAATGAAAACAAGCTATTATTCCAATGATTTCCCGCTAGTTTTTCATAAATACCTTGTCATTTGCAATGACTCTAACTAAGCTGCAAACATTGTTTACCAAAAAAAAACATTGATTTTCCCAAGAAAGGTCGACTAAATTTACACAAAAGTGAGATGTGATGAGATGATGAGACAAAAATGAATGAGATGAGATGAAATGTGCAAAATTGCAATAAGAGCAACCTATTATTCCGTTGATTTACTGCTTGTTATTTAGAAAGTCTTTGTTGTTAGCAATCATACTATTCACGCTTGAAATAGTGTTTACCAAAAAACATTGATTTTTCTCAAAAGTGGTTGATTGGATTTACACAAAAATGCTTGAAATCAACGCAAAGTAAAGAATTGCAATGAAAGCAAGATATTATTCCAATGATTTCCTGCTAGTCTTTCAGAAATACCTTGTCATTTGCAATGACTCTAACTAAGCTTCAAATATTGTTTACTAAAAGAACATTGATTTTCCCAAGAAAAGTCCATTAAATTTACTCAAAAGTGAGATGTAATGAGATGATTTGACAAAAATGAATGAGATGAGATGAAATGTGCAGAATTGCAATGAAAGCAACCTATTATTCCGTTGATTTACTGCTTGTTTTGAGAAACTCTTTCTTATTAGCAATGATACTATTTAAGCTATAAACAGTGTTTACTAAAACAATATTGATTTTCTTTGAAATTGTCCATTAAGTTCAAACAAATATGCTTAAAATCTACGTACAGTACAGAATTGCAAAAAACAAGCTATTATTCCAATGATTTACTGCTTGTTTTTCAGAAGTACTTTATCATTTGCAATGACTCTAACTAATGTTTCAAAACTGTTTACTAAAGAAACATTGATTGTTAAAAAAGGGGGCGATTAAAGTCACACAAAAATGCTTGAAATCAACGTAAAGTACAGAATTGCAATGAAAACAAGCTATTATTCCAATGATTTCCCGCTAGTTTTTCATAAATACCTTGTCATTTGCAATGACTCTAACTAAGCTGCAAACATTGTTTACTAAAAAAACATTGATTTTCCCAAGAAAGGTCGACTAAATTTACACAAAAGTGAGATGTGATGAGATGATGAGACAAAAATGAATGAGATGAGATGAAATGTGCAAAATTGCAATAAGAGCAACCTATTATTCCGTTGATTTACTGCTTGTTTTTTAGAAAGTCTTTGTTGTTAGCAATCATACTATTCACGCTTGAAATAGTGTTTACCAAAAAACATTGATTTTTCTCAAAAGTGGTTGATTGGATTTACACAAAAATGCTTGAAATCAACACAAATCAAAGAATTGCAATGAAAGCAAGATATTATTCCAATGATTTCCCGCTAGTCTTTAAGAAATACCTTGTCATTTGCAATGACTCTAACTAAGCTTCAAACATTGTTTACTAAAAGAACATTGATTTTCCCAAGAAAGGTCGATTAAATTTACACAAAAGTGAGATGTAATGAGATGATTTGACAAAAATGAATGCGATGAGATGAAATGTGCAGAATTGCAATGAAAGCAACCTATTATTCCGTTGATTTACTGCTTGTTTTTTAGAAAGTCTTTGTTGTTAGCAATCATACTATTCACGCTTGAAATAGTGTTTACTAAAACAATATTGATTTTCTTTGAAATTGTCCATTAAGTTCAAACAAATATGCGTAAAATCTACGTACAGTACAGAATTGCAAAAAACAAGCTATTATTCCAATGATTTACTGCTTGTTTTTCAGAAGTACTTTATCATTTGCAATGACTCTAACTAATGTTTCAAAACTGTTTACTAAAGAAACATTGATTTTTAAAAAAGGGTCGATTAAAGTCACACAAAAATGCTTGAAATCAACGTAAAGTACAGAATTGCAATGAAAACAAGCTATTATTCCAATGATTTCCCGCTAGTTTTTCATAAATACCTTGTCATTTGCAATGACTCTAACTAAGCTGCAAACATTGTTTACTAAAAAAACATTGATTTTCCCAATAAAGGTCGACTAAATTTACACAAAAGTGAGATGTGATGAGATGATGAGACAAAAATGAATGAGATGAGATGAAATGTGCAAAATTGCAATAAGAGCAACATATTATTCCGTTGATTTACTGCTTGTTTTTTAGAAAGTCTTTGTTGTTAGCAATCATACTATTCACGCTTGAAATAGTGTTTACCAGAAAACATTGATTTTCTCAAAAGTGGTTGATTGGATTTACACAAAAATGCTTGAAATCAACGCAAAGTAAAGAATTGCAATGAAAGCAAGATATTATTCCAATGATTTCCCGCTAGTCTTTCAGAAATACCTTGTCATTTGCAATGACTCTAACTAAGCTTCAAACATTGTTTACTAAAAGAACATTGATTTTCCCAAGAAAGGTCCATTAAATTTACACAAAAGTGAGATGTAATGAGATGATTTGACAAAAATGAATGAGATGAGATGAAATGTGCAGAATTGCAATGAAAGCAACCTATTATTCCGTTGATTTACTGCTTGTTTTGAGAAACTCTTTCTTATTAGCAATGATACTATTTAAGCTATAAACAGTGTTTACTAAAACAATATTGATTTTCTTTGAAATTGTCCATTAAGTTCAAACAAATATGCTTAAAATCTACGTACAGTACAGAATTGCAAAAAACAAGCTATTATTCGAATGATTTACTGCTTGTTTTTCAGAAGTACTTTATCATTTGCAATGACTCTAACTAATGTTTCAAAACTGTTTACTAAAGAAACATTGATTTTTAAAAAAGGAGGCGATTAAAGTCACACAAAAATGCTTGAAATCAACGTAAAGTACAGAATTGCAATGAAAACAAGCTATTATTCCAATGATTTCCCGATAGTTTTTCATAAATACCTTGTCATTTGCAATGACTCTAACTAAGCTGCAAACATTGTTTACGAAAAAAACATTGATTTTCCCAAAAAAGGTCGACTAAATTTACACAAAAGTGAGATGTGATGAGATGATGAGACAAAAATGAATGAGATGAGATGAAATGTGCAAAATTGCAATAAGAGCAACCTATTATTCCGTTGATTTACTGCTTGTTTTTTAGAAAGTCTTTGTTGCTAGCAATCATACTATTCACGCTTGAAATAGTGTTTACCAAAAAACATTGATTTTTCTCAAAAGTGGTTGATTGGATTTACGTAAAAATACTTGAAATCAACGCAAAGTAAAGAATTGCAATGAAAGCAAGATATTATTCCAATGATTTCCCGCTAGTCTTTCAAAAATACCTTGTCATTTGCAATGACTCTAACTAAGCTTCAAACATTGTTTACTAAAAGAACATTGATTTTCCCAAGAAAGGTCCATTAAATTTACACAAAAGTGAGATGTAATGAGATGACTTGACAAAAATGAATGAGATGAGATGAAATGTGCAGAATTGCAATGAAAGCAACCTATTATTTCGTTGATTTACTGCTTGTTTTGATAAACTCTTTCTTATTAGCAATGATACTATTTAAGCTATAAACAGTGATTACTAAAACAATATTGATTTTCTTTGAAATTGTCCATTAAGTTCAAACAAATATGCTTAAAATCTACGTACAGTACAGAATTGCAAAAAACAAGCTATTATTCCAATGATTTACTGCTAGTTTTTCAGAAGTACTTTATCATTTGCAATGACTCTAACTATTGTTTCATAACTGTTTACTAAAGAAACATTGATTGTTAAAAAAGGGGGTGATTAAAGTCACACAAAAATGCTTGAAATCAACGTAAAGTACAGAATTGCAATGAAAACAAGCTATTATTCCAATGATTTCCCGCTAGTTTTTCATAAATACCTTGTCATTTGCAATGACTCTAACTAAGCTGCAAACATTGTTTACCAAAAAAAAACATTGATTTTCCCAAGAAAGGTCGACTAAATTTACACAAAAGTGAGATGTGATGAGATGATGAGACAAAAATGAATGAGATGAGATGAAATGTGCAAAATTGCAATAAGAGCAACCTATTATTCCGTTGATTTACTGCTTGTTATTTAGAAAGTCTTTGTTGTTAGCAATCATACTATTCACGCTTGAAATAGTGTTTACCAAAAAACATTGATTTTTCTCAAAAGTGGTTGATTGGATTTACACAAAAATGCTTGAAATCAACGCAAAGTAAAGAATTGCAATGAAAGCAAGATATTATTCCAATGATTTCCTGCTAGTCTTTCAGAAATACCTTGTCATTTGCAATGACTCTAACTAAGCTTCAAATATTGTTTACTAAAAGAACATTGATTTTCCCAAGAAAAGTCCATTAAATTTACACAAAAGTGAGATGTAATGAGATGATTTGACAAAAATGAATGAGATGAGATGAAATGTGCAGAATTGCAATGAAAGCAACCTATTATTCCGTTGATTTACTGCTTGTTTTGAGAAACTCTTTCTTATTAGCAATGATACTATTTAAGCTATAAACAGTGTTTACTAAAACAATATTGATTTTCTTTGAAATTGTCCATTAAGTTCAAACAAATATGCGTAAAATCTACGTACAGTACAGAATTGCAAAAAACAAGCTATTATTCCAATGATTTACTGCTTGTTTTTCAGAAGTACTTTATCATTTGCAATGACTCTAACTAATGTTTCAAAACTGTTTACTAAAGAAACATTGATTGTTAAAAAAGGGGGCGATTAAAGTCACACAAAAATGCTTGAAATCAACGTAAAGTACAGAATTGCAATGAAAACAAGCTATTATTCCAATGATTTCCCGCTAGTTTTTCATAAATACCTTGTCATTTGCAATGACTCTAACTAAGCTGCAAACATTGTTTACTAAAAAAACATTGATTTTCCCAAGAAAGGTCGACTAAATTTACACAAAAGTGAGATGTGATGAGATGATGAGACAAAAATGAATGAGATGAGATGAAATGTGCAAAATTGCAATAAGAGCAACCTATTATTCCGTTGATTTACTGCTTGTTTTTTAGAAAGTCTTTGTTGTTAGCAATCATACTATTCACGCTTGAAATAGTGTTTACCAAAAAACATTGATTTTTCTCAAAAGTGGTTGATTGGATTTACACAAAAATGCTTGAAATCAACACAAATCAAAGAATTGCAATGAAAGCAAGATATTATTCCAATGATTTCCCGCTAGTCTTTAAGAAATACCTTGTCATTTGCAATGACTCTAACTAAGCTTCAAACATTGTTTACTAAAAGAACATTGATTTTCCCAAGAAAGGTCGATTAAATTTACACAAAAGTGAGATGTAATGAGATGATTTGACAAAAATGAATGCGATGAGATGAAATGTGCAGAATTGCAATGAAAGCAACCTATTATTCCGTTGATTTACTGCTTGTTTTTTAGAAAGTCTTTGTTGTTAGCAATCATACTATTCACGCTTGAAATAGTGTTTACTAAAACAATATTGATTTTCTTTGAAATTGTCCATTAAGTTCAAACAAATATGCGTAAAATCTACGTACAGTACAGAATTGCAAAAAACAAGCTATTATTCCAATGATTTACTGCTTGTTTTTCAGAAGTACTTTATCATTTGCAATGACTCTAACTAATGTTTCAAAACTGTTTACTAAAGAAACATTGATTTTTAAAAAAGGGTCGATTAAAGTCACACAAAAATGCTTGAAATCAACGTAAAGTACAGAATTGCAATGAAAACAAGCTATTATTCCAATGATTTCCCGCTAGTTTTTCATAAATACCTTGTCATTTGCAATGACTCTAACTAAGCTGCAAACATTGTTTACTAAAAAAACATTGATTTTCCCAATAAAGGTCGACTAAATTTACACAAAAGTGAGATGTGATGAGATGATGAGACAAAAATGAATGAGATGAGATGAAATGTGCAAAATTGCAATAAGAGCAACATATTATTCCGTTGATTTACTGCTTGTTTTTTAGAAAGTCTTTGTTGTTAGCAATCATACTATTCACGCTTGAAATAGTGTTTACCAGAAAACATTGATTTTCTCAAAAGTGGTTGATTGGATTTACACAAAAATGCTTGAAATCAACGCAAAGTAAAGAATTGCAATGAAAGCAAGATATTATTCCAATGATTTCCCGCTAGTCTTTCAGAAATACCTTGTCATTTGCAATGACTCTAACTAAGCTTCAAACATTGTTTACTAAAAGAACATTGATTTTCCCAAGAAAGGTCCATTAAATTTACACAAAAGTGAGATGTAATGAGATGATTTGACAAAAATGAATGAGATGAGATGAAATGTGCAGAATTGCAATGAAAGCAACCTATTATTCCGTTGATTTACTGCTTGTTTTGAGAAACTCTTTCTTATTAGCAATGATACTATTTAAGCTATAAACAGTGTTTACTAAAACAATATTGATTTTCTTTGAAATTGTCCATTAAGTTCAAACAAATATGCTTAAAATCTACGTACAGTACAGAATTGCAAAAAACAAGCTATTATTCGAATGATTTACTGCTTGTTTTTCAGAAGTACTTTATCATTTGCAATGACTCTAACTAATGTTTCAAAACTGTTTACTAAAGAAACATTGATTGTTAAAAAAGGGGGCGATTAAAGTCACACAAAAATGCTTGAAATCCACGTAAAGTACAGAATTGCAATGAAAACAAGCTATTATTCCAATGATTTCCCGCTAGTTTTTCATAAATACCTTGTCATTTGCAATGACTCTAACTAAGCTGCAAACATTGTTTACTAAAAAAACATTGATTTTCCCAAGAAAGGTCGACTAAATTTACACAAAAGTGAGATGTGATGAGATGATGAGACAAAAATGAATGAGATGAGATGAAATGTGCAAAATTGCAATAAGAGCAACCTATTATTCCGTTGATTTACTGCTTGTTTTTTAGAAAGTCTTTGTTGTTAGCAATCATACTATTCACGCTTGAAATAGTGTTTACCAAAAAACATTGATTTTCTCAAAAGTGGTTGATTGGATTTACAAAAAAATGCTTGAAATCAACGCAAAGTAAAGAATTGCAATGAAAGCAAGATATTATTCCAATGATTTCCCGCTAGTCTTTAAGAAATACCTTGTCATTTGCAATGACTCTAACTAAGCTTCAAACATTGTTTACTAAAAGAACATTGATTTTCCCAAGAAAGGTCGATTAAATTTACACAAAAGTGAGATGTAATGAGATGATTTGACAAAAATGAATGCGATGAGATGAAATGTGCAGAATTGCAATGAAAGCAACCTATTATTCCGTTGATTTACTGCTTGTTTTTTAGAAAGTCTTTGTTGTTAGCAATCATACTATTCACGCTTGAAATAGTGTTTACCAAAAAACATTGATTTTTCTCAAAAGTGGTTGATTGGATTTACACAAAAATGCTTGAAATCAACGCAAAGTAAAGAATTGCAATGAAAGCAAGATATTATTCCAATGATTTCCTGCTAGTCTTTCAGAAATACCTTGTCATTTGCAATGACTCTAACTAAGCTTCAAATATTGTTTACTAAAAGAACATTGATTTTCCCAAGAAAAGTCCATTAAATTTACACAAAAGTGAGATGTAATGAGATGATTTGACAAAAATGAATGAGATGAGATGAAATGTGCAGAATTGCAATGAAAGCAACCTATTATTCCGTTGATTTACTGCTTGTTTTGAGAAACTCTTTCTTATTAGCAATGATACTATTTAAGCTATAAACAGTGATTACTAAAACAATATTGATTTTCTTTGAAATTGTCCATTAAGTTCAAACAAATATGCTTAAAATCTACGTACAGTACAGAATTGCAAAAAACAAGCTATTATTCGAATGATTTACTGCTTGTTTTTCAGAAGTACTTTATCATTTGCAATGACTCTAACTAATGTTTCAAAACTGTTTACTAAAGAAACATTGATTGTTAAAAAAGGGGGCGATTAAAGTCACACAAAAATGCTTGAAATCAACGTAAAGTACAGAATTGCAATGAAAACAAGCTATTATTCCAATGATTTCCCGCTAGTTTTTCATAAATACCTTGTCATTTGCAATGACTCTAACTAAGCTGCAAACATTGTTTACTAAAAAAACATTGATTTTCCCAAGAAAGGTCGACTAAATTTACACAAAAGTGAGATGTGATGAGATGATGAGACAAAAATGAATGAGATGAGATGAAATGTGCAAAATTGCAATAAGAGCAACCTATTATTCCGTTGATTTACTGCTTGTTTTTTAGAAAGTCTTTGTTGTTAGCAATCATACTATTCACGCTTGAAATAGTGTTTACCAAAAAACATTGATTTTCTCAAAAGTGGTTGATTGGATTTACAAAAAAATGCTTGAAATCAACGCAAAGTAAAGAATTGCAATGAAAGCAAGATATTATTCCAATGATTTCCCGCTAGTCTTTAAGAAATACCTTGTCATTTGCAATGACTCTAACTAAGCTTCAAACATTGTTTACTAAAAGAACATTGATTTTCCCAAGAAAGGTCGATTAAATTTACACAAAAGTGAGATGTAATGAGATGATTTGACAAAAATGAATGCGATGAGATGAAATGTGCAGAATTGCAATGAAAGCAACCTATTATTCCGTTGATTTACTGCTTGTTTTTTAGAAAGTCTTTGTTGTTAGCAATCATACTATTCACGCTTGAAATAGTGTTTACCAAAAAACATTGATTTTTCTCAAAAGTGGTTGATTGGATTTACACAAAAATGCTTGAAATCAACGCAAAGTAAAGAATTGCAATGAAAGCAAGATATTATTCCAATGATTTCCTGCTAGTCTTTCAGAAATACCTTGTCATTTGCAATGACTCTAACTAAGCTTCAAATATTGTTTACTAAAAGAACATTGATTTTCCCAAGAAAAGTCCATTAAATTTACACAAAAGTGAGATGTAATGAGATGATTTGACAAAAATGAATGAGATGAGATGAAATGTGCAGAATTGCAATGAAAGCAACCTATTATTCCGTTGATTTACTGCTTGTTTTGAGAAACTCTTTCTTATTAGCAATGATACTATTTAAGCTATAAACAGTGATTACTAAAACAATATTGATTTTCTTTGAAATTGTCCATTAAGTTCAAACAAATATGCTTAAAATCTACGTACAGTACAGAATTGCAAAAAACAAGCTATTATTCGAATGATTTACTGCTTGTTTTTCAGAAGTACTTTATCATTTGCAATGACTCTAACTAATGTTTCAAAACTGTTTACTAAAGAAACATTGATTGTTAAAAAAGGGGGCGATTAAAGTCACACAAAAATGCTTGAAATCAACGTAAAGTACAGAATTGCAATGAAAACAAGCTATTATTCCAATGATTTCCCGCTAGTTTTTCATAAATACCTTGTCATTTGCAATGACTCTAACTAAGCTGCAAACATTGTTTACTAAAAAAACATTGATTTTCCCAAGAAAGGTCGACTAAATTTACACAAAAGTGAGATGTGATGAGATGATGAGACAAAAATGAATGAGATGAGATGAAATGTGCAAAATTGCAATAAGAGCAACCTATTATTCCGTTGATTTACTGCTTGTTTTTTAGAAAGTCTTTGTTGTTAGCAATCATACTATTCACGCTTGAAATAGTGTTTACCAAAAAACATTGATTTTTCTCAAAAGTGGTTGATTGGATTTACACAAAAATGCTTGAAATCAACACAAATCAAAGAATTGCAATGAAAGCAAGATATTATTCCAATGATTTCCCGCTAGTCTTTAAGAAATACCTTGTCATTTGCAATGACTCTAACTAAGCTTCAAACATTGTTTACTAAAAGAACATTGATTTTCCCAAGAAAGGTCGATTAAATTTACACAAAAGTGAGATGTAATGAGATGATTTGACAAAAATGAATGCGATGAGATGAAATGTGCAGAATTGCAATGAAAGCAACCTATTATTCCGTTGATTTACTGCTTGTTTTTTAGAAAGTCTTTGTTGTTAGCAATCATACTATTCACGCTTGAAATAGTGTTTACTAAAACAATATTGATTTTCTTTGAAATTGTCCATTAAGTTCAAACAAATATGCGTAAAATCTACGTACAGTACAGAATTGCAAAAAACAAGCTATTATTCCAATGATTTACTGCTTGTTTTTCAGAAGTACTTTATCATTTGCAATGACTCTAACTAATGTTTCAAAACTGTTTACTAAAGAAACATTGATTTTTAAAAAAGGGTCGATTAAAGTCACACAAAAATGCTTGAAATCAACGTAAAGTACAGAATTGCAATGAAAAGAAGCTATTATTTCAATGATTTCCCGCTAGTTTTTCATAAATACCTTGTCATTTGCAATGACTCTAACTAAGCTGCAAACATTGTTTACTAAAAAAACATTGATTTTCCCAATAAAGGTCGACTAAATTTACACAAAAGTGAGATGTGATGAGATGATGAGACAAAAATGAATGAGATGAGATGAAATGTGCAAAATTGCAATAAGAGCAACATATTATTCCGTTGATTTACTGCTTGTTTTTTAGAAAGTCTTTGTTGTTAGCAATCATACTATTCACGCTTGAAATAGTGTTTACCAGAAAACATTGATTTTCTCAAAAGTGGTTGATTGGATTTACACAAAAATGCTTGAAATCAACGCAAAGTAAAGAATTGCAATGAAAGCAAGATATTATTCCAATGATTTCCCGCTAGTCTTTCAGAAATACCTTGTCATTTGCAATGACTCTAACTAAGCTTCAAACATTGTTTACTAAAAGAACATTGATTTTCCCAAGAAAGGTCCATTAAATTTACACAAAAGTGAGATGTAATGAGATGATTTGACAAAAATGAATGAGATGAGATGAAATGTGCAGAATTGCAATGAAAGCAACCTATTATTCCGTTGATTTACTGCTTGTTTTGAGAAACTCTTTCTTATTAGCAATGATACTATTTAAGCTATAAACAGTGTTTACTAAAACAATATTGATTTTCTTTGAAATTGTCCATTAAGTTCAAACAAATATGCTTAAAATCTACGTACAGTACAGAATTGCAAAAAACAAGCTATTATTCCAATGATTTACTGCTTGTTTTTCAGAAGTACTTTATCATTTGCAATGACTCTAACTAATGTTTCAAAACTATTTACTAAAGAAACATTGATTTTTAAAAAAGGGTCGATTAAAGTCACACAAAAATGCTTGAAATCAACGTAAAGTACAGAATTGCAATGAAAACAAGCTATTATTCCAATGATTTCCCGCTAGTTTTTCATAAATACCTTGTCATTTGCAATGACTCTAACTAAGCTGCAAACATTGTTTACTAAAAAAACATTGATTTTCCCAATAAAGGTCGACTAAATTTACACAAAAGTGAGATGTGATGAGATGATGAGACAAAAATGAATGAGATGAGATGAAATGTGCAAAATTGCAATAAGAGCAACATATTTTTCCGTTGATTTACTGCTTGTTTTTTAGAAAGTCTTTGTTGTTAGCAATCATACTATTCACGCTTGAAATAGTGTTTACCAGAAAACATTGATTTTCTCAAAAGTGGTTGATTGGATTTACACAAAAATGCTTGAAATCAACGCAAAGTAAAGAATTGCAATGAAAGCAAGATATTATTCCAATGATTTCCCGCTAGTCTTTCAGAAATACCTTGTCATTTGCAATGACTCTAACTAAGCCTTCAACATTATTTACTAAAACAGAATTGAGTTTCGTAAAAATTGTCCATTAATATCAAACAAAAATGCTTAAAATCAACGTAAAGAATAAAATCGCAATGAGAACAACCTATTATTCCAATGATTTATTGCTTGTTTTTCATAAATACCTTGTCATTTGCAATGACTCTAACTAAGCTTTAAACATTGTTTCCTAAAAAAACATTGATTTTTCCAAGAAAGGTCGATTAAATTTACACAAAAGTGAGTTGTGATGAGATGATTAGACAAAAATGAATGAGATGAGATGAAATGTGCAAAATCGCAATGAAAGCAACCTATTACTCCGTTGATTTACTGCTTGTTTTTCAGAAAGTCTCTCTTGTTAGCAATGATACTATTCAAGCTTGAAATAGTGTTTACCAAAAAACATTGATTTTCTCAAAAGTGGTTGATTAAATTTACACCAAAATGCTTGAAATCAACAAAAAGTAAAGATTTGCAATGAAAGCAAGATATTATTCCAATGATTTCCCGCTAGTCTTCCAGAAATACCTTGTCATTTGCAATGACTCTTAGTAAGCTTCAAACATTGTTTACTAAAAGAACATTGATTTTCCCAAGAAATGTCGATTGAATTCACACAAAAGTAAGATGTGATGAGATAATTAGACAAAAATGAATGAGATGAGATGAAATGTGCAAAATTGCAATGAAAGCAATCTATTATTCCGTTGATTTACTGCTTGTTTTTGAGAAACTCTTTCTTATTAGCAATGATACTATTTAAGCTATAAACAGTGTTTACTAAAGCAATATTGATTTTCTAAGAAATTGTCCATTAAGTTCAAACAAATATGCTTAAAATCAACCTAATGTGCAGAATTGCAATGAAAACAAGCTATTATTCCATTGATTTACTGCTTCCTTTTCAAAAAAACTGTGTCATTTGCAATGACTCTAACTCAGCTTTAAACATTGTTTACTAAAACAACATTAATTTTTTAAAACAGGGTTGATTAAAGTTTCACAAAAATTCTTGAAATCAAGGTAAAGTACAGAGTTGCAATGAAAATAAGCTAGTATTCCATTGTTTTCCGCTAATCTTCCAGAAATACCTTCTCATTTGCAATGACTCTAACTTAACTTTTAACATTGTTTACTAAAAAAACATTGATTGTCTTAACTTTGCCATCAAATTCAAACACACATGCTTAAATCCAACGTAAAGTACAGAATTGCAATGAAAACAAGTTTTTATTCCATTGACTTACTGCCCCCTTTTCAGAAAAACCTTGTCATTTGCAAGGACTCTAACTCAGCTTTAAACATTGTTTACAAAACCTTCATTGATGTTTTAAAACAGGGCCATTTAAAGTCAGACAAAAGTGCATGAAATCAAGGTAAGGTACAGAGTTCCGATGAAAACAAGCTATTATTCCATTGATTTCCTGCTAGTCTTTCAGAAATGCCTTGTGATTTGCAATGACTCTAACTAAGCCTTCAACATTATTTACTAAAACAAAATTGATTTTCTTAAAAATTGTCCATTAATATCAAACAAAAATGCTTAAAATCAACGTAAAGAACAGAATTGCAATGAAAACAACCTATTATTCCAATGATTTACTGCTTGTTTTTCATAAATACCTTGTCATTTGCAATGACTCTTACTAAGCTTTAAACATTGTTTACTAAAAAAGCATTGATTTTCCCAAGAATGGTCGATTAAATTTACACAAAAGTGAGATGTGATGAGATAATTAGACAAAAATGAATGAGATGAGATGAAATGTGCAGAATTGGAATGAAAGCAATCTATTATTCCATTGATTTACTGCTTGTTGTTGAGAAACTCTTTCTTATTAGCAATGATACTATTTAAGCTATAAACAGTGTTTACTAAAGCAATATTGATTTTCTAAGATATTGTCCATTAAGTTCAAACAAATATGCTTGAAATCAACCTAAAGTACAGAATTGCAATGAAAACAAGCTTTTATTCCATTGGCTTACTGCTTCCTTTTCAAAACAACTGTGTCATTTGCAATGACTCTAACTCAGCTTGAAACATTGTTTACTAAAACCTTCATTGATGTTTTAAAACAGGGCCATTTAGAGTTTCACAAAAATTCTTGAAATCAAGGTAAAGTACAGAGTTGCAATGAAAACAAACTAGTATTCCATTGTTTTCCGCTAATCTTCCAGAAATACCTTGTCATTTGCAATGACTCTAACTTAGCGTTTAACATTGTTTACTAACAAAACATTGATTTTCTTAACTTCGCCATCAAATTCAAACACACATGCTTAAAATCAAGCTAAAGTACAGAATTGCAATGAGAACAACCTATTATTCCAATGATTTACTTCTTGTTTTTCATAAATTCCTTGTCATTTGCATTGACTCTAACTAAGCTTTAAACATTGTTCACTAAAAAAACATTGATTTTCCCAAGAAAGGTCGATTAAATTCACCCAAAAATAAGATGTGATGAGATGATGAGACAAAAATGAACGAGATGAGATGAAATGTGCAAAATTGCAATGAAAGCAACCTATTATTCCGTTGATTTACTGCTTGTTTTTCAGAAAGTCTTTCTTGTTAGCAATGATACTATTCAAGCTTGAAATAGTGTTTACCAAAAAAGATTGATTTTATCAAAAGTGGTTGATTAAATTTACCCCAAAATGCTTGAAATCAACGTAAAGTAAAGAATTGCAATGAAAGCAATATATTATTCCAATGATTTCCCCCTAGTCTTTCAGAAATACCTTGTCATTTGCAATGACTCTAACCAAGCTTGAAACATTGTTTACTAAAAAAAACAATGAATTTCTTAAATTGTCCATTAAGTTCAAACAAAGATGCTTCAAATGTACGTTAAGTATAGAATTGCAATGAAAAGAAGCTATTATTTCAATGATTCACTGCCTGTTTTTGAGAAATACCTTGTCATTCGCAATGACTCCAACTATACTTTGAGCATTGTTTACTAAATGAACATTAATTTTTAAAAAAGGGTGGATTGAAGTACCACAAAAATGCTTGAAATCAAGGTAGAGTACAGAGTTGCAATGTAAACAAGCTAGTATTCGATTGATTTCCCTCTAGTCTTTCAGAAATGCGTTGTGATATGCAATGACTCTAACTAAGCCTTCAACATTATTTACTAAAACAAAATTGATTTTCTAAAAAATTGTCCATTAATATCAACAAAAATGCTTAAAATCAACGTAAAGAACAGAATTGCAATGAGAACAACCTATTATTCCAATGATTTCCCGCTAGTCTTTCAGAAAAACCGTGAGATTTGCAATGACTCTAACTAAGCCGTCAACATTATTTACTAAAACAAAATTGATTTTCTTAAAAATTGTCCATTAATATCAAACAAAAATGCTTAAAATCAACGTAAAGTAAAGAGTTGCAAAGAAAACAAGATATTATTCAATTAATTTCCCGCTGGTCTTTCAGAAATACCGTGTGATTTGCAATGACTCTATTTAAGCTTTTAACAGTGTATACTAAAACAATATTGATTTTCTAAAAAATTGTGCATTAATATCAAACAAATATGCTTGAAATCAACGTAATGTACAGAATTGCAATGAAAAAGGAAGCTATTATTCCAATGATTTACTGCTTGTTTTTCATAAAAATCTTGACATTTGCAATGATTCTCAATAAGCTTATATACTATATACTAATGTGCTAAGGGGCGTGACCTCATGCAAATGAGCTCGCGAGACAATTGAACAATGCTCGGACAATTGCGTGTGCAACGAAGCGGAAGCGCGCAGAACTCCTCCTAGACGAGCCATAGGATCGACCACAAACTTCCATCGTACCTTTCTGGCAATTTTTCTGTTCCCCCTTTCTAGGTTTCGCTCGAAGATCTCTTTTTTCGCTGAGAAATTCAACTTTTCCTTCACCCTCGCGGCCTCTTTCATCCTTCGCACAATACAATGCCAAAACAATGCAAATTAAGCGAACGAGCTTTGCCCCTTTTGTTCTCAGACAAAGGTTTTTTTGCCTAATTCGATCGTGCGAGCAGCGGAACGATTTCGAGTTGATAATGGCTACGAGCAGTGGCTGTTGGAATTGCTGCGGAAAATTTTGCTCTTTTTCTTTGCCCAGGTAAGCCTTTTGATTTCTAAAAACTTTCGATTTCGTTTCCCTGTCCCCTCTTTCGTACTTTGCGATACTTTTTCGGGATTAAACGCAATTTTTCTTTCTCTTTTTAGCCCAAATCCAAAACGACCTTCGACTTCGGCTGTGATTTAGGCCGTTTTGCTTCTCCTCCCGTGGAATTGTTTTGCTAACGAGAGCGCCGTTTTCTCAAGTAAGTCGTTCAAAAATACCCCTTTAGATTGGAAAATTTTTTTTCATGTTTTGTTTAATTTCTTTCAACTTTTAAGGCATATTTGAGTCGATTTTAACATTGCTTTTTTTGATGGGGTTTCGGGGGCGTTTTTCGAATGTGCTTAAACCGTTTCTTCCATGCGAGGAATTTTTTGCTTTAAATCACGTTCATTTTGCCAAACCAATTTCATACATGTTATCATACATGTTATCATTTTGAATTTTTTTTAGGTTTACTTTAAACGGTGTTCGCGTTGATTTTTCTAAGGGGTTTCGGGGGCGTTTTTTACATAACGCTATTTTTCTTGATATCAATGTAATATGTTCTTTATTTTGTGTAATATTTCAACCTGTTTCTAACAACTTCTTTCGAAAAGAGGAAGAATCGTTAACGTTATGTACTTCTGAGTAGGAATGTTTGGTTTACTCAAATGTTTTTTTAGATAACTAAGTTTCATAATTGTTTCTTACTTCAATAAGTGTCCTAACTTTCTTTTTTCCATTCACAGATCTTAACACTTGTGCAGTCTCTAAATTAACATCAAGATCATATCAACATCAGGACTATGACTTTGTTTAATGCAAGAACCAATACTTATATTTATTTTCTAATCATTTTTAATGATACTTTCCAATTTGATATTTCTTTTTGAATATCATGTTAATTCTCTTATTCACAATTACTTGAGGTTTATTGTTATTTCCCAAAAAAAATTGTGGTTGAACGCAATTCTGCTAAATATATTACTTCAAATTTTCCTTTACTCCTTTTTTCAAGCAAGAGGTTGTTGCAATATTCCCTTGGCTTTTTCCAATGACCTTTTCAAAGTGTGTAATTCACCCAATCTGAATCACCCGCGTTTTTAATGGCATTTTTGATTAATTAGAAGTTTTAATACCGGGAGAGGTTCATTCATTTGAATAAAAGCATTTCAATGACAATATATTGTCCTTGCTTTGGGTGTTTCCGATGTTTAATGGCAGTTTTGATTTATTATGTGTCTTAACCGGAAGATGTTTATGCCTTTGAATGAAAGCATTTCCTCCGTATTTGCATGTTTCCTTCTTTCCACCATCCTTTGTTGTTAAAGATCAAATTTTGACGCATGTAAAAAAATCATGCTGGTTTATTACACTCTTAATCTTTACGGAATTGGTTTAAGGGGGAGCTGCTCTTAACAATAGCTGCACACTTCCTACGATGGAATGCATTCTCAAGATTCTGATATTCCCCCGTCGCATGCATCCTTGCATGTTTCCTCATATGCACCTTAAGTTCAGGTACCAGCCGCTTGCCATCATTTCGTTACACGATTTTCACTCGAAGTTTACGAGATTTTTTGTTACAAAATTTTGATTAAGAAGATAGGATTTTGAAACGCACTATTAAACGTAGTTTAGAACTAAAATTAACGACATCGGCTATTGTTATACCATACAGGTTTATGCTATTTGTGCATTACTACTGTGGTAAGCTTTTAACAGTGTATACTAAAACAATATTGATTTTCTAAAAAATTGTGCATTAATATCAAACAAATATGCTTGAAATCAACGTAATGTACAGAATTGCAATGAAAAAGGAAGCTATTATTCAAATGATTTACTGCTTGTTTTTCTTAAAAATCTTGACATTTGCAATGATTCTCAATAAGCTTTAAACATTGTTTACTAAAAAAACATTGATTTTCCCAAGAAAGGTCGATTAAATTTAGACAAAAATGAGATGCGATGAGATGATTCGAGAAAAAGGAATGAGATGAGATGAAATGTGCAGAATTGCAATGAAAACAACCTATTATTCCGTTTATTTACTGCTTGTTTTTCAGAAACTGTTTCTTATTAGCAATGATACTATTTAAGCTCTAAAAAACGTTTACTAAAGCAATATTGATTTTCTAAGAATTTGTCCATTAAGTTCAAAGTAATATGCTTGAAATCAACGTAAAATACAGAATTGCAATGAAAACAAGCTATTATTCCATTGATTTACTGCTTCCTTTTCAGAAAAACTGTGTCATTTGCAATCACTCTAACTTAGCTTTAAACATTGTTTACTAAAACAACATTGATTTTTTAAAACAGGGTTGATTAAAGTTTCACAAAAATTCTTGAAATCAAGGTAAAGTACAGAGTTGCAATGAAAACAAACTAGTATTCCATTGTTTTCCGCTAATCTTCCAGAAATACCTTGTCATTTGCAATGACTCTAACTTAGCGTTTAACATTGTTTACTAAAAAAACATTGATTTTCTTAACTTCGCCATCAAATTCAAACACACATGCTTAAAATCAAGCTAAAGTACAGAATTGCAATGAGAACAACCTATTATTCCAATGATTTACTTCTTGTTTTTCATAAATTCCTTGTCATTTGCAATGACTCTAACTAAGCTTTAAACATTGTTCACTAAAAAAACATTGATTTTCCCAAGAAAGGTCGATTAAATTTACCCAAAAATAAGATGTGATGAGATGATGAGACAAAAATGAACGAGATGAGATGAAATGTGCAAAATTGCAATGAAAGCAACCTATTATTCCGTTGATTTACTGCTTGTTTTTCAGAAAGTCTTTCTTGTTAGCAATGATACTATTCAAGCTTAAAATAGTGTTTACCAAAAAAGATTGATTTTCTCAAAAGTGGTTGATTAACTTTACACACAAATGCTTGAAACCAACGTAAAGTAAAGGATTGCAATGAAAGCAATATATTATTCCAATGATTTCCCGCTAGTCTTTCAGAAATAACGTGTGATTTGCAATGACTCTATTTAAGCTTTCAACAGTGTTTACTAAAAAAACAATGAATTTCTTAACTTGTCCATTAAGTTCAAACAAAGATGTTTAAAATGTACGTTAAGTATAGAATTGCGATGAAAACAAGCTATTATTCCAATGATTCACTGCCTGTTTTTGAGAAATACCTTGTCATTTGCAATGACTCTAACTATACTTTAAGCATTGTTCACTAAAACAACATTAATTTTTTAAAAAGGGTCGATTGAAGTACCACAAAAATGCTTGAAATCGAGGTAAAGTACAGAGTTGCAATGAAAATAAGCTAGTATTCCATTGATTTCCCGCTGGTCTTTCAGAAATACCTTGTCATTTGCAATGACTCTAACTAAGCTTCAAACCTTGTTTACTAAAAAAACAATGAATTTCTTAAATTGTCCATTAAGTTCAAACAAAGATGCTTAAAATGTACGTTAAGTATAGAATTGCAATGAAAACAAGCTATTATTGCAATGATTCACTGCCTGTTTTTGAGAAATACC
This sequence comes from Catostylus mosaicus, assembly GCA_964019065.1. Lineage (NCBI taxonomy): Eukaryota > Metazoa > Cnidaria > Scyphozoa > Rhizostomeae > Catostylidae > Catostylus > Catostylus mosaicus. The sequence goes on from OZ025199.1 coordinate 3,420,142, forward strand.
TTGTCATTTGCAATGACTCTAACTATACTTTAAACATTGTTTACTAAAACAACATTAATTTTTTAAAAAAGGGTAAATTGAAGTACCACAAAAATATTTGAAATCAAGGTAAAGTACAGAGTTGCAATGAAAACAAGTTAGTATTCCATTGATTTCCCGCTAGTCTTTCAGAAATACCTTGGCATTTGCAATGACTCTAACTTAGCTTTTAACATTGTTTACTAAAAAAACAGTGATTGTCTTCACTTTGCTATCAAATTCAAACACACATGCTTAAAATCAACGTAATGTACGGAAATGCAATGAAAACAAGTTTTTATTCCATTGACTTACTGCCCCCTTTTCAGAAAAACCTTGTCATTTGCAAAGACTCTAACTCAGCTTTAAACATTGTTTACAAAACCTTCATTGATGTTTTAAAACAGGGCCATTTAAAGTCAGACAAATGTTCATGAAATCAAGGTAAGGTACAGAGTACCGATGAAAACAAGCTATTATTCCATTGATTTCCTGCTAGTCTTTCAGAAATGCCTTGTGATTTGCAATGACTCTAACTAAGCCTTCAACATTATTTACTAAAGCAAAATTGATTTTCTTAAAAATTGTCCATTAATATCAAACAAAATTGCTTAAAATCAACGTAAAGAACAGAATTGCAATGAGAACAACCTATTATTCCAATGATTTATTGCTTGTTTTTCATAAATACCTTGTCATTTGCAATGACTCTAACTAAGCTTCAAACATTGTTTACTTAAACAACATTGATTTTTTAAAACAGGGTTGATTAAAGTTTCACAAAAATTCTTGAAATCAAGGTAAAGTACAGAGTTGCAATGAAAACAAACTAGTATTTCATTGTTTTCCGCTAATCTTCCAGAAATACCTTGTCATTTGCAATGACTCTAACTTAGCTTTTAACATTGTTTACTAAAAAAACATTGATTTTCTTAACTTCGCCATCAAATTGAAACACACATGCTAAAACTCAAGCAAAAGTACAGAATTGCAATGAGAACAACCTATTATTCCAATGATTTACTTCTTGTTTTTCATAAATTCCTTGTCATTTGCAATGACTCTAACTAAGCTTTAAACATTGTTCACTAAAAAAACATTGATTTTCCCAAGAAAGGTCGATTAAATTTACCCAAAAATAAGATGTGATGAGATGATGAGACAAAAATGAACGAGATGAGATGAAATGTGCAAAATTGCAATGAAAGCAACCTATTATTCTGTTGATTTACTGCTTGTTTTTCAGAAAGTCTCTCTTGTTAGCAATGATACTATTCAAGCTTGAAATAGTGTTTACTAAAAAACATTGATTTTCTCAAAAGTGGTTGATTAAATTTACACCAAAATGCTTGAAATCAACGTAAAGTAATGAATTGCAATGAAAGCAATATATTATTCCAATGATTTCCCCCTAGTCTTTCAGAAATACCTTGTCATTTGCAATGACTCTAACCAAGCTTGAAACATTGTTTACTAAAAAAGCAATGAAATTCTTAAATTGTCCATTAAGTTCAAACAAAGGTTCTTCAAATGTACGTTCAGTATAGAATTGCAATGAAAAGAAGCTATTATTTCAATGATTCACTGCCTGTTTTTGAGAAATACCTTGTCATTGGCAATGAGTCCAACCATACTTTCAGCATTGTTTACTAAAAGAACATTAATTTTTAAAAAAGGGTCGATGGCGGTACCACAAAAATGCTTGAAATCAAGGTAGAGTACAGAGTTGCAATGAAAACAAGCTAGTATTTGATTGATTTCCCTCTAGTCTTTCAGAAATGCGTTGTGATTTGCAATGACTCTAACTAAGCCTTCAACATTATTTACTAAAACAAAATTGATTTTCTTAAAAATTGTCCATTAATATCAACCAAAATGCTTAACATCAACGTAAAGAAAAGAATTGCAATGAGATCAACCTATTATTCCAATGATTTCCCGCTAGTCTTTCAGAAAAACCGTGAGATTTGCAATGACTCTAACTAAGCCTTCAAAATTATTTACTAAAACAAAATTGATTTTCTTAAAAATTGTCCATTAATATCAAACAAAGATGCTTAAAATCAACGTAAAGTAAAGAGTTGCAATGAAAACAAGATATTATTCAATTAATTTCCCGCTGGTCTTTCAGCAATACCGTGTGATTTGCAATGACTCTATTTAAGCTTGTAACAGTGTATACTAAAACAATATTGATTTTCTAAAAAATTGTGCATTAATATCAAGCAAATATGCTTGAAATCAAGGTAATGTACAGAATTGCAATGAAAAAGGAAGTTATTATTCCAATGATTTACTGCTTGTTTTTCACAAGAATCTTGACATTTGCAATGACTCTCAATAAGCTTTAAACATTGTTTACTAAAAAAACATTGATTTTCCCAAGAAAGGTCGATTAAATTTAGACAAAAGTGAGATGCGATGAGATGATTCGAGAAAAAGGAATGCGATGAGATGAAATGTGCAGAATTGCAATGAAAACAACCTATTATTCCGTTGATTTACTGCTTGTTTTTTAGAAACTCTTTCTTATTAGCAATGATACTATTTAAGCTATAAACAGTGTTTACTAAAGCAATATTGATTTTCTAGGAAATTGTCCATTAATTTCAAACAAATATGCTTGAAATCAACCTAAAGTACAGAATTGCAATGAAAACAAGCTATTATTCCATTGATTTACTGCTTCCTCTTCAAAAAAACTGTGTCATTTGCAATGACTCTAACTCAGCTTTAAACATTGTTTACTAAAACAACATTGATTTTTTAAAACAGGGTTGATTAAAGTTTCACAAAATTTCATGAAATCAAGGTAAAGTACAGAGTTGCAATGAAAACATGCTAGTACTCCATTGTTTTCCGCTAATCTTCCAGAAATACCTTCTCATTTGCAATGACTCTAACTTAGCTCTTAACATTGTTTACTAAAATAACATTGATTGTCTTAACTTTGCCATCAAATTCAAACACACATGCTTAAAATCAACGTAAAGTACAGAATTGCAATGAAAACAAGTTTTTATTCCATTGACTTACTGCCCCCTTTTCAGAAAAACCTTGTCATTTGCAAGGACTCTAACTCAGCTTTAAATTGTTTACAAAACCTTCATTAATGTTTTAAAACAGGGCCATTTAAAGTCAGACAAAAGTGCATGAAATCAAGGTAAGGTACAGAGTTCCGATGAAAACAAGCTATTATTCCATTGATTTCCTGCTAGTCTTTCAGAAATGCCTTGTGATTTGCAATGACTCTAACTAAGCCTTCAACATTATTTACTAAAGCAAAATTGATTTTCTTAAAAATTGTCCATTAATATCAAACAAAAATGCTTAAAATCAACGTAAAGAACAGAATTGCAATGAGAAAAACCTATTATTCCAATGATTTATTGCTTGTTTTTGATAAATACCTTGTCATTTGCAATGACTCTTACTAAGCTTCAAACATTGTTTACTGAAAAAACATTGATTTTCCCAAGAAAGGTCGATTAAATTTACACAAAAGTGAGATGTGATGAGATAATTAGACAAAAATGAATGAGATGAGATGAAATGTGCAGAATTGCAATCAAAGCAATCTATTATTCCGTTGATTTACTGCTTGTTTTTGAGAAAATCTTTCTTATTAGCAATGATACTATTTAAGCTATAAACAGTGTTTACTAAAGCAATATTGATTTTCTAAGAAATTGTCCATTAAGTTCAAACAAATATGCTTGAAATCAACCTAAAGTACAGACTTGCAATGAAAACAAGCTATTATTCCATTGGCTTACTGCTTCCTTTTAAAAAAAACTGTGTCATTTGCAATGACTCTAACTCAGCTTTAAACATTGTTTACTAAAACAACATTGAGTTTTTAAAACAGGGTTGATTAAAGTTTCACAAAAACTCTTGAAATCAAGGTAAAGTACAGAGTTGCAATGAAAACAAGCTAGTATTCCATTGTTTTCCGCTAATCTTCCAGAAATACCTTGTCATTTGCAATGACTCTAACTTAGCTTTTAACATTGTTTACTAAAAAAACATTGATTGTCTTAACTTTGCCATCAAATTCAAACACACATGCTTAAAATCAACGTAAAGTACAGAATTGCAATGAAAACAAGTTTGTAGTCCATTGACTTACTGCCCCCTTTTCAGAAAAACCTTGTCATTTGCAAGGACTCTAACTCAGCTTTAAACATTGTTTACAAAACCTTCATTGATGTTTTAAAACAGGGCCATTTAAAGTCAGACAAAAGTGCATGAAATCAAGGTAAGGTACAGAGTTCCGATGAAAACAAGCTATTATTCCATTGATTTCCTGCTAGTCTTTCAGAAATGCCTTGTGATTTGCAATGACTCTAACTAAGCCTTCAACATTATTTACTAAAACAAAATTGATTTTCTTAAAAATTGTCCATTAATATCAAACAAAAATGCTTAAAATCAGCGTAAAGAACAGAATTGCAATGAGAACAACCTATTATTCCAATGATTTACTGCTTGTTTTTCATAAGTACCTTGTCATTTGCAATGACTCTTACTAAGCTTCAAACATTGTCTACTAAAAAAGCATTGATTTTCCCAAGAAAGGTCGATTAAATTTACACAAAAGTGAGATGTGATGAGATAATTAGACAAAAATGAATGAGATGAGATGAAATGTGCAGAATTGCAATGAAAGCAATCTATTATTCCGTTGATCTACTGCTTGTTTTTGAGAAACTCTTTCTTATTAGCAATGATACTATTTAAGCTATAAACAGTGTTTACCAAAAAACATTGATTTAAAGTTGTTGATTAAATTTACACCAAAATGCTTGAAATCAACGAAAAGTAAAGATTTGCAATGAAAGCAAGATATTATTCCAATGATTTCCCGCTAGTCTTTCAGAAATACCTTGTCATTTGCAATGACTCTTAGTAAGCTTCAAACATTGTTCACTAAAAAAACATTGATTTTCCCAAGAAAGGTCGATTAAATTTACACAAAAGTGAGATGTGATGAGATAATTAGACAAAAATGAATGAGATGAGATGAAATGTGCAGAATTGCAATCAAAGCAATCTATTATTCCGTTGATTTACTGCTTGTTTTTGAGAAAATCTTTCTTATTAGCAATGATACTATTTAAGCTATAAACAGTGTTTACTAAAGCAATATTGATTTTCTAAGAAATTGTCCATTAAGTTCAAACAAATATGCTTGAAATCAACCTAAAGTACAGACTTGCAATGAAAACAAGCTATTATTCCATTGATTTACTGCTTCCTTTTAAAAAAAACTGTGTCATTTGCAATGACTCTAACTCAGCTTTAAAGATTGTTTACTAAAACAACATTGAGTTTTTAAAACAGGGTTGATTAAAGTTTCACAAAAACTCTTGAAATCAAGGTAAAGTACAGAGTTGCAATGAAAACAAGCTAGTATTCCATTGTTTTCCGCTAATCTTCCAGAAATACCTTGTCATTTGCAATGACTCTAACTTAGCTTTTAACATTGTTTACTAAAAAACCATTGATTGTCTTAACTTTGCCATCAAATTCAAACACACATGCTTAAAATCAACGTAAAGTACAGAATTGCAATGAAAACAAGTTTGTAGTCCATTGACTTACTGCCCCCTTTTCAGAAAAACCTTGTCATTTGCAAGGACTCTAACTCAGCTTTAAACATTGTTTACAAAACCTTCATTGATGTTTTAAAACAGGGCCATTTAAAGTCAGACAAAAGTGCATGAAATCAAGGTAAGGTACAGAGTTCCGATGAAAACAAGCTATTATTCCATTGATTTCCTGCTAGTCTTTCAGAAATGCCTGGTGATTTGCAATGACTCTAACTAAGCCTTCAACATTATTTACTAAAACAAAATTGAGTTTCTTAAAAATTGTCCATTAATATCAACCAAAATGCTTAAAATCAACGTAAAGAACAGAATTGCAATGAGAACAACCTATTATTCCAATGATTTCCCGCTAGTCTTTCAGAAAAACCGTGAGATTTGCAATGACTCTAACTAAGCCTTTAACATTATTTACTAAAACAAAATTGATTTTCTTAAAAAGTGTCCATTAATATCAAACAAAAATGCTGAAAATCAACGAAAAGTAAAGAGTTGCAATGAAAACAAGATATTATTCAATTAATTTCCCGCTGGTCTTTCAGAAATACCGTGTGATTTGCAATGACTCTATTTAAGCTTTTAACAGTGTATACTAAAACATTTTGATTTTCTAAAAAATTGTGCATTAATATCAAATAAATATGCTTGAAATCAACGTAATGTACAGAATTGCAATGAAAAAGGAAGCTATTATTCCAATGATTTACTGCTTGTTTTTTATAAAAATCTTGACATTTGCAATGATTCTCAATAAGCTTTAAACATTGTTTACCAAAAAAACATTGATTTTCCCAAGAAAGGTCGATTAAATTTACACAAAAGTGAGATGCGATGAGATGATTCGAGAAAAAGGAATGAGATGAGATAAAATGTGCAGAATTGCAATGAAAACAACCTATTATTCCGTTGATTTACTGCTTGTTTTTCAGAAACTCTTTTTTATTAGCAATGATACTATTCAAGCTATAAAAAGCGTTTAGTAAAGCAATATTGATTTTCTAAGAAATTGTCCATTAAGTTCAAAGTAATATCCTTGAAATCAACGTAAAATACAGAATTGCAATGAAAACAAGCTATTATTCCATTGATTTACTGCTTCCTTTTCAGAAAAACTGTGTCATTGGCAATCACTCTAACTCAGCTTTAAACATTGTTTACTAAAACAACATTGATTTTCTAAAACAGGGTTGATTAAAGTTTCACAAAATTTCTTGAAATCAAGGTAAACTAAAGAGTTGCAATGAAAAGAAGCTAGTATTCCATTGTTTTCCCGCTAATATTCCAGAAATACTTGTCATTTGCAATGACTCTAACTAAACATTCAACATTGCTTACCAAGAAAAAATTGATTTTTCCAAAAAAGGTCGATTAAATTTTCACAAAAGTGAGATGTGATGAGAGGATGAGACAAAAATGAATGAGATGAGATGAAATGTGCAGAATTACAATGAAAGCAACCTATTATTACGTTGATTCACTGGCTTTTTTACAGAAACTCTTTCTAGCAATGATACTATTCAAGCTTGAAATAGTGTTTACAAAAAAACATTGATTTTCTCAAAAGTGGTTGAATAAATTTACACCAAAATGCTTGAAATCAACGAAAAGTAGAGAATTGCAATGAAAGCAAGATATTATTTCATTAATTTCCCGCTAGTCTTTCAGAAATACCTTGTCATTTGCAATGACTCTAACTTAGCTTCAAACATTGTTTACTAAAAAAACATTGATTTTCCCAAGAAAGGTCGATTAAATTTACACGAAGTAAGATGCGATGAGATGATTCGAGAAAAAGGAATGAGATGAGATGAAATGTGCAGAATTGCAATGAAAACAACCTATTATTCCGTTGATTTACTGCATGTTTTTCAGAAACTCTTTCTTATTAGCAATGATACTATTTAAGCTATAAAAAGCGTTTAGTAAAGCAATATTGATTTTCTAAGAAATTGTCCATTAAGTTCAAAGCAATATCCTTGAAATCAACGTAAAATACAGAATTGCAATGAAAACAAGCTATTATTCCATTGATTTACTGCTTCCTTTTCAGACAAACTGTGTCATTTGCAATCACTCTAACTCAGATTTAAACATTGTTTACTAAAACAACATTGATTTTCTAAAACAGGGTTGATTAAAGTTTCACAAAATTTCTTGAAATCAAGGTAAAGTAAAGAGTTGCAATGAAAAGAAGCTAGTATTCCATTGTTTTCCCGCTAATATTCCAGAAATACTTGTCATTTGCAATGACTCTAACTAAACGTTCAACATTGCTTACTAAAAAAACATTGATTTTTCCAAAAAAGGTCGATTAAATTTACGCAAAAGTGAGATGTGATGAGAGGATGAGACAAAAATGAATGAGATGAGATGAAATGTGCAGAATTACAATGAAAGCAACCTATTATTCCGTTGATTTCCCGCTAGTCTTTCAGAAAAACCGTGTGATTTGCAATGACTCTATTTAAGCTTTCAACAGTGTATACTAGAACATTAATGATTTTCTAAAGTATTGTCCATTAATATCAAGCAAAAATGCTTGACATCAACGTAATGTACAGAAATGCAATGAAAAAAAAATCTATTATTCCAATGATTTACTGCTTGTTTTTCACAAAAATCTTGTCATTTGCAATGACTCTAACTAAACGTTCAACATTGCTTACTAAAAAAGCATTGATTTTTCCAAGAAAGGTCGATTAAAATTAGACAAAAGTGAGATGTGATGTGATGATGAGACAAAAAAGAATTGGATGAGATGAAATGTGCAAAATTGCAATAAAAGCAACCTATTATTCCGTTGATTTACTGCTTGTTTTTCAGAAAGTCTTTCTTCTTAGCAATGATACTATTCAAGCTTGAAATAGTGTTTACCAAAAAACATTGGTTGTCTCAAAAGTGGTTGATTAAATTTACACCAAAATGCTTGAAATCAGCGTAAAGTAAAGAATTGCAATGAAAGCAATATATTATTCCAATGATTTCCCGCTGGTCTTTCAGAAATACCTTGTCATTTGCAATGACTCTAACTAAGCTTTCAACAGTGTTTACTAAAAAAACATTGATTTTCCGAAGAAAGGTCGATTAAATTTACGCGAAAATGAGATGTGATGAGATGATTAGACAAAAATGAATGAGATCAGATGAAATGTACAGAATTGCAAAGAAAGCAACCTATTATTCCGTTGATTTCCTGCTTGTTTTTCAGAAACTCTTTCTTATTAGGGATGATACTATTCATGCTTGAAATACTGTTTACCACAAAATTATTAGTTTTTTCTAAAATGGTTGATTAAATTTACACACAAATGCTTAAAATCAACGTAAAGTAAAGAGTTTGAATGAAAACAAGATATTATTCCATTAATTTCCCGCTAGTCTTTCAGAAAAACCGTGTGATTTGCAATGACTCTATTTAACATTTCAACAGTGTATACTAAAACAATAATGATTTTCTAAAAAATTGTCCATTAATATCAAACAAAAATGCTTGACATCAACGTAATGTACAGAAATGCAATGAAAAAACAAGCTATTATTCCAATGAGTTACTGCTTGTTTTTCATAAAAATCTTGTCATTTGCAAGGACTCTAACTCAGTTTTAAACATTGTTTACAAAAACTTCATTGCTTTTTAAAACAGGGCCAATTAAAGTCACACAAAAGTGCTTGAAATCAAGGTAAGGTACAGAGTTGCAATGAAAACAAGCTATTATTCCAATGAATTGTCGCTAGTCTTTAAGAAATACTGTGTGATTTCCAATGACTCTATTCAAGCTTTCAACAGTGTTTACTAAAAAAGCAATGAATTTCTTAAATTGTCCATTAAGTTCAAACTAAGATGCTTTAAATGTACTTTAACTATAGAATTGCAATGAAAACAAGCTATTATTCCAATGATTCACTGCCTGTTTTTGAGAAATACCTTGTCATTTGCAATGACTCTAACTATACTTTAAGCATTGTTTACTAAAACAACATTAATTTTTTAAAAAAGGGTCGATTGAAGTAGCACAAAAATGCTTTAAATCAAGGTAAAGTACAGAGTTGCAATGAATACAAGCTAGTATTCCATTGATTTCCCGCTAGTCTTTCAGAATTACCTTGCCATTTGCAATGACTTTAACTTAGCTTTTAACATTGTTTACTAAAAAGACATTGATTTTCTTAACTTTGCAATCAAATTCAAACACACATGCTTAAAATCAAGCTAAAGTACAGAATTGCAATGAAAACAAGTTTGTATTCCATTGACTTACTGCCCCATTTTCAGAAAAACCTTGTCATTTTCAAGGACTCTAACTCAGCTTTAAACATTGTTTGCAAAACCTTCATTGATGTTTTAAAACAGGGCCAATTAATGTCACACAAAAGTGCATGAAATCAAGGTAGGGTACAGAGTTCCGATGAAAACAAGCTATTATTCCATTGATTTCCCTCTAGTCTTTCAGAAATGTGCTGTGATTTGCAATGAATTTAACTAAGCCTTCAAAATTATTTACTAAAACAAAATTGATTTTCTTAAAAATTGTCTATTAATATCAACAAAAATGCAAAGTAATCAATGTAAAGAACAGAATTGCAATGAGAACAACCTATTATTCCAATGATTTCCCGCTATTCTTTCAGAAAAACCGTGAGATTTGCAATGACTCTAACTAAGCCTTCAACATTATTTACTAAAACAAAATTGATTTTCTTAAAAAGTGTCCATTAACATCAAACAAAAATGCTTAAAATCAACGATAAGTTAAGAGTTGCAATGAAAACAAGATATTATTCAATTAATTTCCCGCTGGTCTTTCAGAAATACCGTGTGATTTGCAATGATTCTATTTAAGCTTTTAACAGTGTATACTAAAACATTATTGATTTTCTAAAAAATTGTGCATTAATATCAAATAAATATGCTTGAAATCAACATAATGTACAGAATTGCAATGAAAAAGGAAGCTATTATTCCAATGATTTACTGCTTCCTTTTCAGAAAAATTTTGTCATTTGCAATCACTCTAACTCAGCTTTAAACATTGTTTACTAAAACAACATTGATTTTCTAAAACAGGGTTGATTAAAGTTTCACAAAATTTCTTGAAATCAAGGTAAAGTAAAGAGTTGCAATGAAAAGAAGCTAGTATTCCATTGTTTTCCCGCTAATATTCCAGAAATACTTGTCATTTGCAATGACTCTAACTAAACGTTCAACATTGCTTACTAAAAAAACATTGATTTTTCCAAAAAAGGTCGATTAAATTTACGCAAAAGTGAGATGTGATGAGAGGATGAGACACAAATGAATGAGATGAGATGAAATGTGCAGAATTACAATGAAAGCAACCTATTATTCCGTTGATTTACTGGCTTTTTTACAGAAACTCTTTCTAGCAATGATACTATTCAAGCTTGAAATCGTGTTTACAAAAAAACATTGATTTTGTCAAAAGTGGTTGAATAAATTTACACCAAAATGCTTGAAATCAACGAAAAGTAAAGAATTGCAATGAAAGCAAGATATTATTCCATTAATTTCCCGCTAGTCTTTCAGAAATACCTTGTCATTTGCAATGACTCTAACTTAGCTTCAAACATTGTTTACTAAAAAAAAGAATTGATTTTTCCAAGAAAGGTCGATTACATTTACACAAAAGTGAGATGTGATAGGATGATTAGACAAAAATGAATGAGATGAGATGAAATTTGCAAAATTGCAATAAAAGACACCTATTATTCCGTTGATTTACTGCTTGTTTTTCAGAAAGTCTTTCTTGTTAGCAATGATACTATTCAAGCTTGAAATAGTGTTTACAAAAAAACTTTTATTTTCTCAAAAGTGGTTGAATAAATTTACACCAAAATGCTTGAAATCAACGAAGAGTAAAGAATTGCAATGAAAGCAAGATATTATTCCAATGATTTCCCGCTAGTCTTACAGAAATACTGTGTGATTTGCAATGACTCTAACCAAGCTTTAAACATTGTTTACTGAAAAAACATTGATTTTCCCAAGAAAGGTCGATTAAATTTACACAAAAGTGAGATGCGATGAGATGATTCGAGAAAAAGGAATGAGATGAGATGAAATGTGCAGAATTGCAATGAAAGCAACCTATTATTACGTTGATTTACTGGCTTTTTTACAGAAACTCTTTCTAGCAATGATACTATTCAAGCTTGAAATAGTGTTTACAAAAAAACATTGATTTTCTCAAAAGTGGTTGAATAAATTTACACCAAAATGCTTGAAATCAACGAAAAGTAGAGAATTGCAATGAAAGCAAGATATTATTCCATTAATTTCCCGCTAGTCTTTCAGAAATACCTTGTCATTTGCAATGACTCTAACTTAGCTTCAAACATTGTTTACTAAAAAAACGTTGATTTTCCCAAGAAAGGTCGATTAAATTTACACGAAGTGAGATGCGATGAGATGATTCGAGAAAAAGGAATGAGATGAGATGAAATGTGCAGAATTGCAATGAAAACAACCTATTATTCCGTTGATTTACTGCATGTTTTTCAGAAACTCTTTCTTATTAGCAATGATACTATTTAAGCTATAAAAAGCGTTTAGTAAAGCAATATTGATTTTCTAAGAAATTGTCCATTAAGTTCAAAGTAATATCCTTGAAATCAACGTAAAATACAGAATTGCAATGAAAACAAGCTATTATTCCATTGATTTACTGCTTCCTTTTCAGACAAACTGTGTCATTTGCAATCACTCTAACTCAGATTTAAACATTGTTTACTAAAACAACATTGATTTTCTAAAACAGGGTTGATTAAAGTTTCACAAAATTTCTTGAAATCAAGGTAAAGTAAAGAGTTGCAATGAAAAGAAGCTAGTATTCCATTGTTTTCCCGCTAATATTCCAGAAATACTTGTCATTTGCAATGACTCTAACTAAACGTTCAACATTGCTTACTAAAAAAACATTGATTTTTCCAAAAAAGGTCGATTAAATTTACGCAAAAGTGAGATGTGATGAGAGGATGAGACACAAATGAATGAGATGAGATGAAATGTGCAGAATTACAATGAAAGCAACCTATTATTCCGTTGATTTCCCGCTAGTCTTTCAGAAAAACCGTGTGATTTGCAATGACTCTATTTAAGCTTTCAACAGTGTATACTAGAACATTAATGATTTTCTAAAGTATTGTCCATTAATATCAAGCAAAAATACTTGACATCAACGTAATGTACAGAAATGCAATGAAAAAACAATCTATTATTCCAATGATTTACTGCTTGTTTTTCATAAAAATCTTGTCATTTGCAAGGACTCTAACTCAGTTTTAAACATTGTTTACAAAAACTTCATTGCTTTTTAAAACAGGGCCAATTAAAGTCACACAAAAGTGCTTGAAATCAAGGTAAGGTACAGAGTTGCAATGAAAACAAGCTATTATTCCAGTGATTTCCTGCTAATCTTTCAGGAATGCTTTGTGATTTGTAATGACTCTAACTAAGCCTTCAACATTATTTACTAAAACAAAATTGAGTTGCGTAAAAATTGTCCATTAATATCAAACAAAAATGCTTAAAATCAATGTAAAGAACAAAATTGCAATGAGAACAACCTAATGTTCCAATGATTTACTGCTTGTTTCTCATAAATACCTTGTCATTTTCAATGACTCTAACTAAGCTTTAAACATTGTTCACTAAAAAAACAGTGATTTTCCCAAGAAAGGTCGATTAAATTTACCCAAAAATGAGATGTGATGTGATGATGAGACAAAAAAGAATGGGATGAGATGAAATGTGGAAAATTGCAACAAAAGCAACCTATTATTCCGTTTATATACTGCTTGTTTTTCAGAAAGTCTTTCTTCTTAGCAATGATGCTATTCAAGCTTGAAATAGTGTTTACCAAAAAAGATTGATTTTCTCAAAATTGGTTGATTAAATTTACACCAAAATGCTTGAAAACAACGTAAAATAAAGAATTGCAATGAAAGCAAGATATTATTCCAATGATTTCTCGCTAGTCTTTCAGAAATACTGTGTGATTTGCAATGACTCTATTCAAGCTTTCAACAGTGTTTACTAAAAAAACATTGATTTTCCCAAGAAAGGTCGATTAAATTTACGCGAAAATGAGATGTGATGAGATGATTAGACAAAAATGAATGAGATCAGATGAAATGTGCAGAATTGCAAAGAAAGCAACCTATTATTCCGTTGATTTCCTGCTTGTTTTTCAGAAACTCTTTCTTATTAGGGATGATACTATTCATGCTTGAAATAGTGTTTACCACAAAATTATTAGTTTTTTCTTAAATGGTTGATTAAATTTACACACAAATGCTTAAAATCAAGGTAAAGTAAAAAGTTTTAATGAAAACAAGATATTATTCCATTAATTTCCCGCTAGTCTTTCAGAAAAACCGTGTGATTTGCAATGACTCTATTTAACATTTCAACAGTGTATACTAAAACAATAATGATTTTCAAAAAAATTGTCCGTTAATATCAAACAAAAATGCCTGACATCAACGTCATGTACAGAAATGCAATGAAAAAACAATCTATTATTCCAATGATTTACTGCTTGTTTTTCATAAAAATCTTGTCATTTGCAAGGACTCTAACTCAGTTTTAAACATTGTTTACAAAAACTTCATTGCTTTTTAAAACAGGGCCAATTAAAGTCACACAAAAGTGCTTGAAATCAAGGTAAGGTACAGAGTTGCAATGAAAACAAGCTATTATTCCAGTGATTTCCTGCTAATCTTTCAGGAATGCTTTGTGATTTGTAATGACTCTAACTAAGCCTTCAACATTATTTACTAAAACAAAATTGAGTTGCGTAAAAATTGTCCATTAATATCAAACAAAAATGCTTAAAATCAATGTAAAGAACAAAATTGCAATGAGAACAACCTAATGTTCCAATGATTTACTGCTTTTTTCTCATAAATACCTTGTCATTTTCAATGACTCTAACTAAGCTTTAAACATTGTTCACTAAAAAAACAGTGATTTTCCCAAGAAAGGTCGATTAAATTTACCCAAAAATGAGATGTGATGTGATGATGAGACAAAAATGAATGAGATCAGATGAAATGTGCAGAATTGCAAAGAAAGCAACCTATTATTCCGTTGATTTACTGCTTGTTTTTCAGAAAGTCTTTCTTATTAGCAATGATGCTATTCAAGCTTGAAATAGTGTTTACCAAAAAAGATTGATTTTCTCAAAATTGGTTGATTAAATTTACACTAAAATGCTTGAAATCAACGTAAAATAAAGAATTGCAATGAAAGCAAGATATTATTCCAATGATTTCTCGCTAGTCTTTCAGAAATACTGTGTGATTTGCAATGACTCTATTCAAGTTTTCAACAGTGTTTACTAAAAAAACATTGATTTTCCCAAGAAAGGTCGATTAAATTTACGCGAAAATGAGATGTGATGAGATGATTAGACAAAAATGAATGAGATCAGATGAAATGTGCAGAATTGCAAAGAAAGCAACCTATTATTCCGTTGATTTCCTGCTTGTTTTTCAGAAACTCTTTCGTATTAGGGATGATACTATTCATGCTTGAAATAGTGTTTACCACAAAATTATTAGTTTTTTCTAAAATGGTTGATTAAATTTACAAACAAATGCTTAAAATCAACGTAAAGTAAAAAGTTTGAATGAAAACAAGATATTATTCCATTAATTTCCCGCTAGTCTTTCAGAAAAACCGTGTCATTTGCAATGACTCTATTTAACATTTCAACAGTGTATACTAAAACAATAATGATTTTCTAAAAAATTGTCCGTTAATATCAAACAAAAATGCCTGACATCAACGTCATGTACAGAAATGCAATGAAAAAACAATCTATTATTCCAATGATTTACTGCTTCTTTTTCATAAAAATCTTGTCATTTGCAAGGACTCTAACTCAGTTTTAAACATTGTTTACAAAAACTTCATTGCTTTTTAAAACAGGGCCAATTAAAGTCACACAAATGTGCTTGAAATCAAGGTAAGGTACAGAGTTGCAATGAAAACAAGCTATTATTCCAGTGATTTCCTGCTAGTCTTTCAGGAATGCTTTGTGATTTGTAATGACTCTAACTAAGCCTTCAACATTATTTACTAAAACAAAATTGAGTTGCGTAAAAATTGTCCATTAATATCAAACAAAAATGCTTAAAATCAACGTGAAGAACAAAATTGCAATGAGAACAACCTATTATTCAAATGATTTACTGCTTGTTTGTCATAAATACCTTGTCATTTTCAATGACTCTAACTAAGCTTTAAACATTGTTCACTAAAAAAACATTGATTTTCCCAAGAAAGGTCGATTAAATTTACCTGAAAATGAGATGTGATGTGATGATTAGACAAAAAAGAATGTGATGAGATGAAATGTGGAAAATTGCAATGAAAGCAACCTATTATTCCGTTGATTTACTGCTTGTTTTTCAGAAAGTCTTTCTTGTTAGCAATGATACTATTCAAGCTTGAAATAGTGTTTATCAAAAAAAATTGATTGTCTCAAAAGAGGTTGATTAAATTTACACCAAAATGCTTGAAATCAGCGTAAAGTAAAGAATTGCAATGAAATCAAGCTATTATTCCAATGATTTCCCTCTGGTCTTTCAGAAATACCTTGTCATTTGCAATGACTCTATCTAAGCTTCAAACATTGTTTACTAAAAAAACATTGATGTTCCCAAGAAAGGTCGATTAAATTTACACAAAAGTGAGATGTGATGAGATGATTAGACAAAAATGAATGAGATCAGATGAAATGTTCAGAACTGCAAAGAAAGCAACCTATTATTCCGTTGATTTCCTGCTTGATTTTCAGAAACTCTTTCTTATTAGGGATGATACTATTCATGCTTGAAATAGTGTTTACCACAAAATTATTAGTTTTTTCTAAAATGGTTTCTTAAATTTACACACAAATGCTTAAAATCAACGTAAAGTAAAGAGTTGCAATGAAAACAAGATATTATTCCATTAATTTCCCGCTAGTCTTTCAGAAAAACCGTGTGATTTGCAATGACTCTATTTAAAATTTCAACAGTGTATACTAAAACAATAATGATTTTCTAAAAAATTGTCCATTAATATCAAACAAAAATGCTTGACATCAACGTAATGTACAGAAATGCAATGAAAAAACAATCTATTATTCCAATGATTTACCGCTTATTTTTCATAAAAATCTTGTCATTTGCAAGGACTCTAACTCAGTTTTAAACATTGTTTACAAAAAACTTCGTTGCTTTTTAAAACAGGGCCAATTAGAATCACACAAAAGTGCTTGAAATCAAGGTAAGGTACAGAGTTGCAATGAAAACAAGCTATTATTCCAATGATTTCTCGCTAGTCTTTCAGATATACTAAGTGATTTGCAATGACTCTATTCAAGCTTTCAACAGTCTTTCAGAAATACCTTGCTATTTGCAATGACTTTAACTTAGCTTTTAACATTGTTTACTAAAAAGACATTGATTTTCTTAACTTTGCAATCAAATTCAAACACACATGCTTAAAATCAAGCTATAGTACAGAATTGCAATGAAAACAAGTTTTTATTCCATTGACTTACTGCCCCCTTTTCAGAAAAACCTTGTCATTTTCAAGGACTCTAACTCAGCTTTAAACATTGTTTGCAAAACCTTCATTAATGTTTTAAAACAGGGCCAATTTTTGTCAAACAAAAATGCTTAAAATCAACGTAAAGTAAAGAGTTGCAATGAAAACAAGATATTATTCCATTAATTTCCCGCTAGTCTTTCAGAAAAACCGTGTGATTTGCAATGACTCTATTTAAGCTTTCAACAGTGTATACTAGAACATTAATGATTTTCTAAAAAATTGTCCATTAATATCAAACAAAAATGCTTGACATCAACGTAATGTACAGAAATGCAATGAAAAAACAATCTATTATTCCAATGATTTACTGCTTGTTTTTCATAAAAATCTTGTCATTTGCAAGGACTCTAACTCAGTTTTAACATTGTTTAGAAAAACTTCATTGCTTTTTAAAACAGGGCCAATTAAAGTCACACAAATGTGCTTGAAATCAAGGTAAGGTACAGAGTTGCAATGAAAACAAGCTATTATTCCAATGATTTCTCGCTAGTCGTTCAGATATACTGTGTGATTTGCAATGCCTCTATTCAAGCTTTCAACAGTGTTTACTAGAAAAACATTGATTTTCCCAAGAAAGGTCGATTAAATTTACCCAAAAATGAGATGTGATGTGATGATTAGACAAAAAAGAATGGGATGAGATGAAATGTGGAAAATTGCAATGAAAGCAACCTATTATTCCGTTGATTTACTGCTTGTTTTTAAGAAAGTCTTTCTTGTTAGCAATGATACTATTCAAGCTTGAAATAGTGTTTACCAAAAAACATTGATTGTCTCAAAAGTGGTTGATTAAATTTACACCAAAATGCTTGAAATCAGCGTAAAGTAAAGAATTGCAATGAAAGCAAGATATTATTCCAATGATTTCCCGCTGGTCTTTCAGAAATACCTTGTCATTTGCAATGACTCTAACTAAGCTTCAAACATTGTTTACTAAAAAAACATTGATTTTCCCAAGAAAGGTCGATTAAATTTACACAAAAGTGAGATGTGATGAAATGATTAGACAAAAATGAATGAGATGAGATGAAATGTGAAAAATTGCAATAAAGGCAACCTATTATTCCGTTAATATACTGCTTGTTTTTCAGAAAGTCTTTCTTATTAAGGATGGTACTATTCATGCTTGAAATAGTGTTTACCACAAAATTATTAGTTATTTCTAAAATGGTTGATTAAATTTACACATAAATGCTTAAAATCAACGTAAAGTGAAGAGTTTGCATGAAAAGAATATATTATTCCATTAATTTCCCGCTAGTCTTTAAGAAAAACCGTGTGAGTTGCAATGACTCTATTTAACATTTCAACAGTGTATACTAAAACAATAATGATTTTCTAAAAAATTGTCCATTAATATCAAACAAAAATGCTTGACATCATCGTAATGTACAGAAATGCAATGAAAAAACAATCTATTATTCCAATGATTTACTGCTTGTTTTCATAAAAATCTTGTCATTTGCAAGGACTCTAACTCAGTTTTAAACATTGTTTACAAAAACGTCATTGCTTTTTAAAACAGATCCAATTAAAGTCACACAAAAGTGCTTGAGATCAAGGTAAGGTACAGAGTTGCAATGAAAACAAGCTATTATTCCAATGATTTCTCGCTAGTCTTTCAGATATACTGTGTGATTTACAATGACTCTATTTAAGCTTTCAACAGTGTATACTAGAACATTAATGATTTTCTAAAAAATTGTCGATTAATATCAAACAAAAATGCTTGACATCAACGTAATGTACAGAAATGCAATGAAAAAACAATCTATTATTCTATTGATTTCCTGCTAGTCTTTCAGGAATGCTTTATGATTTGCAATGACTCTAACTAAGCCATCAACATTATTTACTTAAATAAAATTGAGTTGCGTAAAAATTGTCCATTAATATCAAACCAAAATGCTTAAAATCAACGTAAAGAACAAAATTGCAATGAGAACAACCTATTATTCCAATGATTTACTGCTTTTTTGTCATAAATACCTTGTCATTTGCAATGACTCTAACTTAGCTTCAAACATTGTTTACTAAAAAAATGAATTAATTTTCCCAAGAAAGGTCGAGTAAATTTAGACAAAAGTGAGATGTGATGTGATGATGAGACAAAAAAGAATTGGATGAGATGAAATGTGCAAAGTTGCAGTAAAAGCAACCTATTATTCAGTTGATTTACTGCTTGTTTTTCAGAAAGTCTTTCTTGTTCGCAATGATACTATTCAAGCTTGAAATAGTGTTTACCAAAAAACATTGATTTTCTCAAAAGTGGTTGATTAAATTTACACCAAAATGCTTGAGATCAGCGTAAAAGTAAAGAATTGCAAGGAAAGCAAGATATTATTCCAATGATTTCCCGCTAGTCTTTCAGAAATACCTTGTCATTTGCAATGACTCTAACTAAGCTTCAAACATTGTTTACCAAAAAAACATTGATTTTCCCAAGAAAGGTCGATTAAATTTACACAAAAGTGAGATGTGATGAAATGATTAGACAAAAATGAATGAGATGAGATGAAATGTGGAAAATTGCAATAAAGGCAACCTATTATTCCGTTAATATACTGCTTGTTTTTCAGAAAGTCTTTCTTATTAAGGATGATACTATTCATGCTTGAAATAGTGTTTACCACAAAATTATTAGTTTTTTCTAAAATGGTTGATTAAATTTACACACAAATGCTTAAAATCAACGTAAAGTGAAGAGTTTGAATGAAAAGAAGATATTATTCCATTAATTTCCCGCTAGTCTTTAAGAAAAACCGTGTGAGTTGCAATGACTCTATTTAACATTTCAACAGTGTATACTAAAACAATAATGATTTTCTAAAAAATTGTCCATTAATATCAAACAAAAATGCTTGACATCAACGTAATGTACAGAAATGCAATGAAAAAACAATCTTTATTCCAATGATTTACTGCTTGTTTTTCATAAAAATCTTGTAATTTGCAAGGACTCTAACTGAGTTTTAAACATTGTTTACTAAAACTTCATTGCTTTTTAAAACAGGGCCAATTAAAGTCACAAAAAAGTGCTTGAAATCAAGGTAAGGTACAGAGTTGCAATGAAAACAAGCTATTATTCCAATGATTTCTCGCTAGTCTTTCAGAAATACTGTATGATTTGCAATGACTCTATTCAAGCTTTCAACAGTGTTTACTAAAAAAACAATGAATTTCTTAAATTGTCCATTAAGTTCAAACAAAGATGCTTAAAATGTACGTTAACTATAGAATTGCAATGAAAACAAGCTATTATTCCAATGATTCACTGCCTGTTTTTGAGAAATACCTTGTCATTTGCAATGACTCTAACTATACTTTAAGCATTGTTTACTAAAACAACATTAATTTTTTAAAAAAGGGTCGATTGAAGTACCACAAAAATGCTTGAAATCAAGGTAAAGTACAGAGTTACAATGAAAAAAAGATAGTATTCCATTGATTTCCCGCTAGTCTTTCAGAAATACCTTGCCATTTGCAATGACTTTAGCTTAGCTTTTAACATTGTTTACTAAAAAGACAGTGATTTTCTTAACTTTGCAATCAAATTCAAACATACATGCTTAAAATCAAGCTAAAGTACAGAATTGCAATGAAAACAAGTTTTTATTCCATTCACTTACTGCCCCCTTTTCAGAAAAACCTTGTCATTTTCAAGGACTCTAACTCAGCTTTAAACATTGTTTGCAAAACCTTCATTGATGTTTTAAAACAGGGCCAATTTTTGTCAAACAAAAATGCTTAAAATCAACGTAAAGTAAAGAGTTGCAATGAAAACAAGATATTATTCCATTAATTTCCCGCTAGTCTTTCAGAAAAACCGTGTGATTTGCAATGACTCTATTTAACATTTCAACAGTGTATACTAAAACAATAATGATTTTCTAAAAAATTGTCCGTTAATATCAAACAAAAATGTCTGACATCAACGTAATGTACAGAAATGCAATGAAAAAACAATCTATTATTCCAATGATTTACTGCTTGCTTTTCATAAAAATCTTGTCATTTGCAAGGACTGTAACTCAGTTTTAAATATTGTTTACAAAAACTTCATTGCTTTTTAAAACAGGGCCAATTAAAGTCACACAAAAGTGCTTGAAATCAAGGTAAGGTACAGAGTTGCAATGAAAACAAGCTATTATTCCAATGATTTCTCGCTAGTCTTTCAGAAATACTGTGTTATTTGCAATGACTCTATTCAAGCTTTCAACAGTGTTTACTAAAAAAACATTGATTTTCCCAAGAAAGGTCGATAAAATTTACATAAAAATGAGATGTGATGAGATGATTAGACAAAAATGAATGAGATCAGCTGAAATGTGCAGAATTGCAAAGAAAGCAACCTATTATTCCGTTGATTTACTGCTTGTTTTTCAGAAACTCTTTCTTATTAGGGATGATACTATTCATGCTTGAAATAGTGTTTACCACAAAATTATTAGTTTTCTCTAAAATGGTTGATTAAATTTACACACAAATGCTTAAAATCAAGCTAAAGTGAAGAATTGCAATGAAAACAAGATATTATTCCAATGCTTTCCCGCTTGTCTTTCAGAAATACTGTGTGATTTGCAATGACTCTATTCAAGCTTTCAACAGTGTTTACTAAAAAAGCAATGAATTTCTTAAATTGTCCATTAAGTTCAAACAAAGATGCTTAAAATGTACGTTAACTATAGAATTGCAATGAAAACAAGCTATTATTCCAATGATTCACTGCCTGTTTTTGAGAAATACCTTGTCATTTGCAATGACTCTAACTATACTTTAAGCATTGTTTACTAAAACAACATCAATTTTTTAAAAAAGGGTCGATTGAAGTGCCACAAACATGCTTGAAATCAAGGTAAAGTACAGAGTTACAATGAAGAAAATATAGTATTCCATTGATTTCCCGCTAGTCTTTCAGAAAATACCTTGCCATTTCCAATGACTTTAACTTAGCTTTTAATATTGTTTACTAAAAAGACATTGATTTTCTTAACTTTGCAATCAAATTCAACCACACATGCTTAAAATCAAGCTAAAGTACAGAATTGCAATGAAAACAAGTTTTTATTCCATTGACTTACTGCCCCCTTTTCAGAAAAACCTTGTCATTTTCAAGGACTCTAACTCAGCTTTAAACATTGTTTGCAAAACCTTCATTGATGTTTTAAAACAGGGCCAATTAATGTCACACAAAAGTGCATGAAATCAGGGTAGGGTACAGAGTTCCGATGAAAACAAGCTATTATTCCATTGATTTCCTGCTAGTCTTTAAGGAATGCCTTGTGATTTGCAATGACTCTAACTAAGCCTTCAACATTATTTACTAAAACAAAATTGATTTACTCAAAAATTGTCCATTAATATCAAACAAAAATGCTTAAAATCAACGTAAAGTAAAGAGTTGCAATGAAAACAAGATATTATTCCATTAATTTCCCGCTAGTCTTTCAGAAAAACCGTGTGATTTGCAATGACTCTATTTAAGCTTTCAACAGTGTATACTAGAACATTAATGATTTTCTAAAAAATTGTCCATTAATATCAAACAAAAATGCTTGACATCAACGTAATGTACAGAAATGCAATGAAAAAACAATCTATTATTCCAATGATTTACTGCTTGTTTTTCATAAAAATCTTGTCATTTGCAAGGACT
Organism: Catostylus mosaicus; assembly: GCA_964019065.1. Taxonomy (NCBI): domain Eukaryota; kingdom Metazoa; phylum Cnidaria; class Scyphozoa; order Rhizostomeae; family Catostylidae; genus Catostylus; species Catostylus mosaicus. Next base: position 3,443,048 of record OZ025199.1, read on the forward strand.
CTAACTCAGTTTTAAACATTGTTTACAAAAACGTCATTGCTTTTTAAAACAGGGCCAATTAAAGTCACACAAATGTGCTTGAAATCAAGGTAAGGTACAGAGTTGCAATGAAAACAAGCTATTATTCCAGTGATTTCCTGCTAGTCTTTCAGGAATGCTTTGTGATTTGTAATGACTCTAACTAAGCCTTCAACATTATTTACTAAAACAAAATTGAGTTGCGTAAAAATTGTCCATTAATATCAACCAAAAATGCTTAAAATCAACGTGAAGAACAAAATTGCAATGAGAACAACCTATTATTCAAATGATTTACTGCTTGTTTGTCATAAATACCTTGTCATTTTCAATGACTCTAACTAAGCTTTAAACTCTGTTCACTAAAAAAACATTGATTTTCCCAAGAAAGGTCGATTAAATTTACCTTAAAATGAGATGTGATGTGATGATTAGACAAAAAAGAATGTGATGAGATGAAATGTGGAAAATTGCAATGAAAGCAACCTATTATTCCGTTGATTTACTGCTTGTTTTTCAGAAAGTCTTTCTTGTTAGCAATGATACTATTCAAGCTTGAAATAGTGTTTACCAAAAAAAATTGATTGTCTCAAAAGTGGTTGATTAAATTTACACCAAAATGCTTGAAATCAGCGTAAAGTAAAGAATTGCAATGAAATCAAGCTATTATTCCAATGATTTCCCTCTGGTCTTTCAGAAATACCTTGTCATTTGCAATGACTCTATCTAAGCTTCAAACATTGTTTACTAAAAAAACATTTATGTTCCCAAGAAAGGTCGATTTAATTTACACAAGAGTGAGATGTGATGAGATGATTAGACAAAAATGAATGAGATCAGATGAAATGTTCAGAATTGCAAAGAAAGCAACCTATTATTCCGTTGATTTCCTGCTTGTTTTTCAGAAACTCTTTCTTATTGGGGATGATACTATTAATGCTTGAAATAGTGTTTACCACAAAATTATTAGTTTTTTCTAAAATGGTTGATTAAATTTACACACAAATGCTTAAAATCAACGTAAAGTAAAGAGTTGCAATGAAAACAAGATATTATTCCATTAATTTCCCGCTAGTCTTTCAGAAAAACCGTGTGATTTGCAATGACTCTATTTAAAATTTCAACAGTGTATACTAAAACAATAATGATTTTCTAAAAAATTGTCCATTAATATCAAACAAAAATGCTTGACATCAACGTAATGTACAAAAATGCAATGAAAAAACAATCTATTATTCCAATGATTTACCGCTTATTTTTCATAAAAATCTTGTCATTTGCAAGGACTCTAACTCAGTTTTAAACATTGTTTACAAAAACTTCATTGCTTTTTAAAACAGGGCCAATTAAAGTCACACAAAAGTGCTTGAAATCAAGGTAAGGTACAGAGTTGCAATGAAAACAAGCTATTATTCCAATGATTTCTCGCTAGTCTTTCAGATATACTGTGTGATTTGCAATGACTCTATTCAAGCTTTCAACAGTCTTTCAGAAATACCTTGCTATTTGCAATGACTTTAACTTAGCTTTTAACATTGTTTACTAAAAAGACATTGATTTTCTTAACTTTGCAATCAAATTCAAATACATATGCTTAAAATCAAGCTATAGTACAGAATTGCAATGAAAACAAGTTTTTATTCCATTGACTTACTGCCCCCTTTTCAGAAAAACCTTGTCATTTTCAAGGACTCTAACTCAGCTTTAAACATTGTTTGCAAAACCTTCATTGATGTTTTAAAACAGGGCCAATTTTTGTCAAACAAAAATGCTTAAAATCAACGTAAAGTAAAGAGTTGCAATGAAAACAAGATATTATTCCATTAATTTCCCGCTAGTCTTTCAGAAAAACCGTGTGATTTGCAATGACTCTATTTAAGCTTTCAACAGTGTGTACTAGAACATTAATGATTTTCTAAAAAATTGTCCATTAATATCAAACAAAAATGCTTGACATCAACGTAATGTACAGAAATGCAATGAAAAAACAATCTATTATTCCAATGATTTACTGCTTGTTTTTCATAAAAATCTTGTCATTTGCAAGGACTCTAACTCAGTTTTAAACATTGTTTACAAAAACGTCATTGCTTTTTAAAACAGATCCAATTAAAGTCACACAAAAGTGCTTGAAATCAAGGTCAGGTACAGAGTTGCAATGAAAACAAGCTATTATTCCAATGATTTCTCGCTAGTCGTTCAGATATACTGTGTGATTTGCAATGACTCTATTTAAGCTTTCAACAGTGTATACTAGAAAATTAATGATTTTCTAAAAAATTGTCCATTAATATCAAACAAAAATGCTTGACATCAACGTAATGTACAGAAATGCAATGAAAAAACAATCTATTATTCTATTGATTTCCTGCTAGTCTTTCAGGAATGCTTTATGATTTGCAATGACTCTAACTAAGCCATCAACATTATTTACTTAAATAAAATTGAGTTGCGTAAAAATTGTCCATTAATATCAAACCAAAATGCTTAAAATCAACGTAAAGAACAAAATTGCAATGAGAACAACCTATTATTCCAATGATTTACTGCTTGTTTGTCATAAATACCTTGTCATTTGCAATGACTCTAACTTAGCTTCAAACATTGTTTACTAGAAAAATGAATTGATTTTCCCAAGAAAGGTCGAGTAAATTTAGACAAAAGTGAGATGTGATGTGATGATGAGACAAAAAGGAATTGGATGAGATGAAATGTGCAAAGTTGCAGTAAAAGCAACCTATTATTCCGTTGATTTACTGCTTGTTTTTCAGAAAGTCTTTCTTGTTCGCAATGATACTATTCAAGCTTGAAATAGTGTTTACCAAAAAACATTGATTGTCTCAAAAGTGGTTGATTAAATTTACACCAAAATGCTTGAAATCAGCGTAAAAGTAAAGAATTGCAAGGAAAGCAAGATATTATTCCAATGATTTCCCGCTGGTCTTTCAGAAATACCTTGTCATTTGCAATGACTCTAACTAAGCTTCAAACATTGTTTACTAAAAAAACATTGATTTTCCCAAGAAAGGTCGATTAAATTTACACAAAAGTGAGATGTGATGAAATGATTAGACAAAAATGAATGAGATGAGATGAAAAGTGGAAAATTGCAATAAAGGCAACCTATTATTCCGTTAATATACTGCTTGTTTTTCAGAAAGTTTTTCTTATTAAGGATGATACTATTCATGCTTGAAATAGTGTTTACCACAAAATTATTAGCTTTTTCTAAAATGGTTGATTAAATTTACAAACAAATGCTTAAAATCAACGTAAAGTGAAGAGTTTGAATGAAAAGAAGATATTATTCCATTAATTTCCCGCTAGTCTTTAAGAAAAACCGTGTGAGTTGCAATGACTCTATTTAACATTTCAACAGTGTTTACTAAAACAATAATGATTTTCTAAAAAATTGTCCATTAATATCAAACAAAAATGCTTGACATCAACGTAATGTACAGAAATGCAATGAAAAAACAATCTATTATTCCAATGATTTACTGCTTGTTTTTCATAAAAATCTTGTCATTTGCAAGGACTCTAACTGAGTTTTAAACATTGTTTACTAAAACTTCATTGCTTTTTAAAACAGGGCCAATTAAAGTCACAAAAAAGTGCTTGAAATCAAGGTAAGGTACAGAGTTGCAATGAAAACAAGCTATTATTCCAATGATTTCTCGCTAGTCTTTCAGAAATACTGTGTGATTTGCAAAGACTCTATTCAAGCTTTCAACAGTGTTTACTAAAAAAACAATGAATTTCTTAAATTGTCCATTAAGTTCAAACAAAGATGCTTAAAATGTACGTTAACTATAGAATTGCAATGAAAACAAGCTATTATTCCAATGATTCACTGGCTGTTTTTGAGAAATACCTTGTCATTTGCAATGACTCTAACTATACTTTAAGCATTGTTTACTAAAACAACATTAATTGTTTAAAAAAGGGTCGATTGAAGTACCACAAAAATGCTTGAAATCAAGGTGAAATACAGAGTTACAATGAAAAAAAGATAGTATTCCATTGATTTCCCGCTAGTCTTTCAGAAATACCTTGCCATTTGCAATGACTTTAGCTTAGCTTATAACATTGTTTACTAAAAAGACAGTGATTTTCTTAACTTTGCAATCAAATTCAAACATACATGCTTAAAATCAAGCTAAAGTACAGAATTGCAATGAAAACAAGTTTTTATTCCATTCACTTACTGCCCCCTTTTCAGAAAAACCTTGTCATTTTCAAGGACTCTAACTCAGCTTTAAACATTGTTTGCAGAACCTTCATTGATGTTTTAAAACAGGGCCAATTTCTGTCAAACAAAAATGCTTAAAATCAACGTAAAGTAAAGAGTTGCAATGAAAACAAGATATTATTCCATTAATTTCCCGCTAGTCTTTCAGAAAAACCGTGTGATTTGCAATGACTCTATTTAAGCTTTCAACAGTGTATACTAGAACAATAATGATTTTCTGAAACATTATCCATTAATATCAAACAAAACAGCTTGACATCAACGTAATGTACAGAAATGCAATGAATATACAATCTATTATTCCAATGATTTACTGCTTGTTTTTCATAAAAATCTTGTCATTTGCAAGGACTCTAACTCAGTTTTAAACATTGTTTACAAAAACTTCATTGCTTTTTAAAACAGGGCCAATTAACGTCACACAAAAGTGCTTGAAATCAAGGTAAGGAACAGAGTTGCAATGAAAACAAGCTATTATTCCAGTGATTTCTTGCTAGTCCTTCAGGAATGCTTTGTGATTTGTAATGACTCTAACTAAGCCTTCAACATTATTTACTAAAACAAAATTGAGTTGCGTAAAAATTGTCCATTAATATCAAACAAAAATGCTTAAAATCAACGTAAAGAACAAAATTGCAATGAGAACAACCTATTATTCCAATGATTTACTGCTTGTTTGTCATAAATACCTTGTCATTTGCAATGACTCTAACTTAGCTTCAAACATTGTTTACTAAAAAAATGAATTGATTTTACCAAGAAAGGTCGAGTAAATTTAGACAAAAGTGAGATGTGATGTGATGATGAGACAAAAAAGAATTGGATGAGATGAAATGTGCAAAATTGCAATAAAAGCAACCTATTATTCCGTTGATTTACTGCTTGTTTTTCAGAAAGTCTTTCTTGTTAGCAATGATACTATTCAAGCTTGAAATAGTGTTTACCAAAAAACATTGATTTTCTCAAAAGTGGTTGATTAAATTTACACCAAAATCCTTGAAATCAGCGTAAAGTAAAGAATTGCAATGAGAGCAAGGTATTATTCCAATGATTTCCCGCTGGTCTTTCAGAAATACCTTGTCATTTGCAATGACTCTAACTAAGCTTCAAACATTGTTTACTAAAAAAGAATTGATTTTCCCAAGAAAGGTCGATTAAATTTACAAAAAAGTGAGATGTGATGAAATGATTAGACAAAAATGAATGAGATGAGATGAAATGTGGAAAATTGCAATAAAAGCAACCTATTATTCCGTTTATATACTGCTTGCTTTTCAGAAAGTCTTTCTTCTTAGCAATGATGCTATTCAAGCTTGAAATAGTGTTTACCAAAAAAGATTGATTTTCTCAAAATTCGTTGATTAAATTTACACCAAAATGATTGAAATCAACGTAAAATAAAGAATTGCAATGAAAGCAAGATATTATTCCAATGATTTCTCGCTAGTCTTTCAGAAATACTGTGTGATTTGCAATGACTCTATTCAAGCTTTCAACAGTGTTTACTAAAAAAACATTGTTTTTCCCAAGAAAGGTCGATTAAATTTACGCGAAAATGAGATGTGATGATATGATTAGACAAAAATGAATGAGATCAGATGAAATGTGCAGAATTGCAAAGAAAGCAACCTATTATTCCGTTGATTTACTGCTTGTGTTTCAAAAACTCTTACTTATTAGGGATGATACTATTCATGCCTGAAATAGTGTTTACCACAAAATTATTAGTTTTTTCTAAAATGGTTGACTAAATTTACACACAAATGCTTAAAATCAACGTAAAGTAAAGAGTTGCAATGAAAACAAGATATTATTCCATTAATTTCCCGCTAGTCTTTCAGAAAAACCGTGTGATTTGCAATGACTCTTTTTAAAATTTCAACAGTGTATACTAAAACAATAATGATTTTCTAAAAAATTGTCCATTAATATCAAACAAAAATGCTTGACATCAACGTAATGTAAAGAAATGCAATGAAAAAACAATCTATTATTCCAATGATTTACCCCTTGTTTTTCGTAAAAATCTTGTCATTTGCAAGGACTCTAACTCAGTTTTAAACATTGTTTACAAAAAACTTCATTGCTTTTTAAAACAGGGCCAATTAAAGTTACACAAAAGTGCTTGAAATCAAGGTAAGGTACAGAGTTGCAATGAAAACAAGCTATTATTCCAATGATTTCTCGCTAGTCTTTCAGATATACTGTGTGATTTGCAATGACTCTATTCAAGCTTTCAACAGTCTTTCAGAAATACCTTGCTATTTGCAATGACTTTAACTTAGCTTTTAACATTGTTTACTAAAAAGACATTGATTTTCTTAACTTTGCAATCAAATTAAAACACACATGCTTAAAATCAAGCTAAAGTACAGAATTGCAATGAAAACAAGTTTTTATTCCATTGACTTACTGCCCCCTTTTCAGAAAAACCTTGTCATTTTCAAGGACTCTAACTCAGCTTTAAACATTGTTTGCAAAACCTTCATTGATGTTTTAAAACAGGGCCAATTTTTGTCAAACAAAAATGCTTAAAATCAACGTAAAGTAAAGAGTTGCAATGAAAACAAGATATTATTCCAGTGATTTCCTGCTAGTCTTTCAGGAATGCTTTGTGATTTGTAATGACTCTAACTAAGCCTTCAACATTATTTACTAAAACAAAATTGAGTTGCGTAAAAATTGTCCATTAATATCAAACAAAAATGCTTAAAATCAACGTAAAGAACAAAATTGCAATGAGAACAACCTATTATTCCAATGATTTACTGCTTGTTTGTCATAAATACCATGTCATTTGCAATGACTCTAACTTAGCTTCAAACATTGTTTACTAAAAAAATGAATTGATTTTCCCAAGAAAGGTCGAGTAAATTTAGACAAAAGCGAGATGTGATGTGATGATGAGACAAAAAAGAATTGGATGAGATGAAATGTGCAAAATTGCAATAAAAGCAACCTATTATTCCGTTGATTTACTGCTTGTTTTTCAGAAAGTCTTTCTTGTTCGCAATGATACTATTCAAGCTTGAAATAGTGTTTACCAAAAAACATTGATTGTCTCAAAAGTGGTTGATTAAATTTACACCAAAATGCTTGAAATCAGCGTAAAAGTAAAGAATTACAAGGAAAGCAAGATATTATTCCAAGGATTTCCCGCTGGTCTTTCAGAAATACCTTGTCATTTGCAATGACTCTAACTAAGCTTCAAACATTGTTTACTAAAAAAACATTGATTTTCCCAAGAAAGGTCGATTAAATTTACACAAAAGTGAGATGTGATGAAATGATTAGACAAAAATGAATGAGATGAGATGAAATGTGGAAAATTGCAATAAAGGCAACCTATTATTCCGTTAATATACTGCTTGTTTTTCAGAAAGTCTTTCTTATTAAGGATGATACTATTCATGCTTGAAATAGTGTTTACCACAAAATTATTAGTTTTTTCTAAAAAGGTTGATTAAATTTACACACAAATGCTTAAAATCAACGTAAAGTGAAGAGTTTGAATGAAAAGAAGATATTATTCCATTAATTTCCCGCCAGTCTTTAAGAAAAACCGTGTGAGTTGCAATGACTCTATTTAACATTTCAAAAGTGTATACTAAAACAATTATGATTTTCTAAAAAATTGTCCATTAATATCAAACAAAAATGCTTGACATCAACGTAATCTACAGAAATGCAATGAAAAAACAATCTATTATTCCAATGATTTACTGCTTGTTTTTCATAAAAATCTTGTCATTTGCAAGGACTCTAACTGAGTTTTAAACATTGTTTACTAAAACTTCATTGCTTTTTAAAACAGGGCCAATTAAAGTCACAAAAAAGTGCTTGAAATCAAGGTAAGGTACAGAGTTGCAATGAAAACAAGCTATTATTCCAATGATTTCTCGCTAGTCTTTCAGAAATACTGTGTGATTAGCAATGACTCTATTCAAGCTTTCAACAGTGTTTACTAAAAAAACAATGAATTTCTTAAATTGTTCATTAAGTTCAAACAAAGATGCTTAAAATGTACGTTAACTATAGAATTGCAATGAAAACAAGCTATTATTCCAATGATTCACTGCCTGTTTTTGAGAAATACCTTGTCATTTGCAATGACTCTAACTATACTTTAAGCATTGTTTACTAAAACAACATTAATTGTTTAAAAAAGGGTCGATTGAAGTACCACAAAAATGCTTGAAATCAAGGTAAAGTACAGAGTTACAATGAAAAAAAGATAATATTCCATTGATTTCCCGCTAGTCTTTCAGAAATACCTTGCCATTTGCAATGACTTTAGCTTAGCTTTTAACATTGTTTACTAAAAAGACAGTGATTTTCTTAACTTTGCAATCAAATTCAAGCACACATGCTTAAAATCAAGCTAAAGTACAGAATTGCAATGAAAACAAGGTTTTATTCCATTGACTTACTGCCCACTTTTCAGAAAAACCTTGTCATTTTCAAGGACTCTAACTCAGCTTTAAACATTGTTTGCAAAACCTTCATTGATGTTTTAAAACAGGGCCAATTTTTGTCAAACAAAAATGCTTAAAATCAACGTAAAGTAAAGAGTTGCAATGAAAACAAGATATTATTCCATTAATTTCCCGCTAGTCTTTCAGAAAAACCGTGTGATTTGCAATGACTCTATTTAAGCTTTCAACAGTGTATACTAGAACAATAATGATTTTCTGAAACATTATCCATTAATATCAAACAAAACAGCTTGACATCAACGTAATGTACAGAAATGCAATGAATAAACAATCTATTATTCCACTGACTTACTGCCCCCTTTTCATAAAAATCTTGTCATTTGCAAGGATTCTAACTCAGTTTTAAACATTGTTTACAAAAACTTCATTGCTTTTTAAAACAGGGCCAATTAAAGTCACACAAAAGTGCTTGAAATCAAGGTAAGGTACAGAATTGCAATGAAAACAAGCTATTATTCCAGTGATTTCTTGCTAGTCTTTCAGGAATGCTTTGTGATTTGTAATGACTCTAACTAAGCCTTCAACATTATTTACTAAAACAAAATTGAGTTGCGTAAAAATTGTCCATTAATATCAAACAAAAATGCTTAAAATCAACGTAAAGAATAAAATTGCAATGAGAACAACCTATTATTCCAATGATTTACTGCTTGTTTGTCATAAATACCTTGTCATTTGCAATGACTCTAACTTAGCTTCAAACATTGTTTACTAAAAAAATGAATTGATTTTACCAAGAAAGGTCGAGTAAATTTAGACAAAAGTGAGATGTGATGTGATGATGAGACAAAAATGAATGAGATCAGATGAAATGTGCAAAATTGCAATAAAAGCAACCTATTATTCCGTTGATTTACTGCTTGTTTTTCAGAAAGTCTTTCTTGTTAGCAATGATACTATTCAAGCTTGAAATAGTGTTTACCAAAAAACATTGATTTTCTCAAAAGTGGTTGATTAAATTTACACCAAAATCCTTGAAATCAGCGTAAAGTAAAGAATTGCAATGAAAGCAAGGTATTATTCCAATGATTTCCCGCTGGTCTTTCAGAAATACCTTGTCATTTGCAATGACTCTAACTAAGCTTCAAACATTGTTTACTAAAAAAACATTGATTTTCCCAAGAAAGGTCGATTAAATTTACAAAATAGTGAGATGTGATGAAATGATTAGACAAAAATGAATGAGATGAGATGAAATGTGGAAAATTGCAATAAAAGCAACCTATTATTCCGTTAATATACTGCTTGTTTTTCAGAAAGTCTTTCTTCTTAGCAATGATGCTATTCAAGCTTGAAATAGTGTTTACCAAAAAAGATTGATTTTCTCAAAATTCGTTGATTAAATTTACACCAAAATGCTTGAAATCAACGTAAAATAAAGAATTGCAATGAAAGCAAGATATTATTCCAATGATTTCTCGCTAGTCTTTCAGAAATACTGTGTGATTTGCAATGACTCTATTCAAGCTTTCAACAGTGTTTACTAAAAAAACATTGTTTTTCCCAAGAAAGGTCGATAAAATTTACGCGAAAATGAGATGTGATGATATGATTAGACAAAAATGAATGAGATCAGATGAAATGTGCAGAATTGCAAAGAAAGCAACCTATTATTCCGTTGATTTACTGCTTGTGTTTCAAAAACTCTTTCTTATTAGGGATGATACTATTCATGCCTGAAATAGTGTTTACCACAAAATTATTAGTTTTTTCTAAAATGGTTGATTAAATTTACACACAAATGCTTAAAATCAACCTAAAGTAAAGAGTTGCAATGAAAACAAGATATTATTCCATTAATTTCCCGCTAGTCTTTCAGAAAAACCGTGTGATTTGCAATGACTCTTTTTAAAATTTCAACAGTGTATACTAAAACAATAATGATTTTCTAAAAAATTGTCCATTAATATCAAACAAAAATGCTTGACATCAACGAAATGTAAAGAAATGCAATGAAAAAACAATCTATTATTCCAATGATTTACCGCTTGTTTTTCATAAAAATCTTGTCATTTGCAAGGACTCTAACTCAGTTTTAAACATTGTTTACAAAAAACTTCATTGCTTTTTAAAACAGGGCCAATTAAAGTTACACAAAAGTGCTTGAAATCAAGGTAAGGTACAGAGTTGCAATGAAAACAAGCTATTATTCCAATGATTTCTCGCTAGTCTTTCAGATATACTGTGTGATTTGCAATGACTCTATTCAAGCATTCAACAGTCTTTCAGAAATACCTTGCTATTTGCAATGACTTTAACTTAGCTTTTAACATTGTTTACTAAAAAGACATTGATTTTCTTAACTTTGCAATCAAATTAAAACACACATGCTTAAAATCAAGCTAAAGTACAGAATTTCAATGAAAACAAGTTTTTATTCCATTGACTTACTGCCCCCTTTTCAGAAAAACCTTGTCATTTTCAAGGACTCTAACTCAGCTTTAAACATTGTTTGCAAAACCTTCATTGATGTTTTAAAACAGGGCCAATTTTTGTCAAACAAAAATGCTTAAAATCAACGTAAAGTAAAGAGTTCCAATGAAAACAAGATATTATTCCATTAATTTCCCGCTAGTCTTTCAGAAATACCTTGTCATTTGCAATGACTCTAACTAAGCTTCAAACATTGTTTACTAAAAAAACATTGATTTTCCCAAGAAAGGTCGATTAAATTTACACAAAAGTGAGATGTGATGAAATGATTAGCCAAAAATGAATGAGATGAGATGAAATGTGGAAAATTGCAATAAAAGAAACCTATTATTCCGTTAATATACTGCTTGTTTTTCAGAAAGTCTTTCTTATTAAGGATGATACTATTCATGCTTGAAATAGTGTTTACCACAAAATTATTAGTTTTTTCTAAAATGGTTGATTAAATTTACACACAAATGCTTAAAATCAACGTAAAGTGAAGAGTTTGAATGAAAAGAAGATATTATTCCATTAATTTCCCGCTAGTCTTTAAGAAAAACCGTGTGAGTTGCAATGACTCTATTTAACATTTCAACAGTGTATACTAAAACAATAATGATTTTCTAAAAAATTGTCCATTAATATCAATCAAAAATGCTTGACATCAAAGTAATGTACAGAAATGCAATGAAAAAACAATCTATTAGTCCAATGATTTACTGCTTGTTTTTCATAAAAATCTTTTCATTTTCAAGGACTCTAACTGAGTTTTAAACATTGTTTACTAAAACTTCATTGCTTTTTAAAACAGGGCCAATTAAAGTCACACAAAAGTGCTTGAAATCAAGGTAAGGTACAGAGTTGCAATGAAAACAAGCTATTATTCCAATGATTTCCCGCTAGTCTTTCAGAAATACTGTGTGATTTGCAATGACTCTATTCAAGCTTTCAACAGTGTTTACTAAAAAAACAATGAATTTCTTAAATTGTCCATTAAGTTCAAGCAAAGATGCTTAAAATGTACGTTAACTATAGAATTGCAATGAAAACAAGCTATTATTCCAATGATTTACTGCCTGTTTTTGAGAAATACCTTGTCATTTGCAATGACTCTAACTATACTTTAAGCATTGTTTACTAAAACAACATTAATTTTTTAAAAAAGGGTCGATTGAAGTACCACAAAAATGCTTGAAATCAAGGTAAAGTACAGAGTTACAATGAAAAAAAGATAGTATTCCAGTGATTTCTCGCTAGTCTTTCAGAAATACCTTGCCATTTGCAATGACTTTAACTTAGCTTTTAACATTGTTTACTAAAAAGACATTGATTTTCTTAACTTTGCAATCAAATTCAAACACACATGCTTAAAATCAAGCTAAAGTACAGAATTGCAATGAAAACAAGTTTTTAGTCCATTGACTTACTGCCCACTTTTCAGAAAAACCTTGTCATTTTCAAGGACTCTAACTCAGCTTTAAACATTGTTTGCAAAACCTTCATTGATGTTTTAAAACGGGGCCAATTAATGTCACACAAAAGTGCATGAAATCAAGGTAGGGTACAGAGTTTCGATGAAAGCAAGCTATTATTCCATTGATTTTACTGCTAGTCCTTAAGGAATGCTTTGTGATTTGCAATGACTCTAACTAAGCCTTCAACATTATTTACTAAAACAAAATTGATTTACTCAAAAATTGTCCATTAATATCAAACAAAAATGCTTAAAATCAACGTAAAGTAAAGAGTTGCAATGAAAACAAGATATTATTCCATTAATTTCCCGCTAGTCTTTCAGAAAAACCGTGTGATTTGCAATGACTCTATTTAAGCTTTCAACAGTGTATACTAGAACATTAATGATTTTCTAAAAAATTGTCCATTAATATCAAACAAAAATGCTTGACATCAACGTAATGTACAGAAATGCAATGAATAAACAATCTATTATTCCAATGATTTACTGCTTGTTTTTCATAAAAATCTTGTCATTTGCAAGGACTCTAACTCAGTTTTAAACATTGTTTACAAAAACTTCATTGCTTTTTAAAACAGGGCCAATTAAAGTCACACAAAAGTGCTTGAAATCAAGGTAAGGTACGGAGTTGCAATGAAAACAAGCTATTATTCCAGTGATTTCTTGCTAGTCTTTCAGGAATGCTTTGTGATTTGTAATGACTCTAACTAAGCCTTCAACATTATTTACTAAAACAAAATTGAGTTGCGTAAAAATTGTCCATTAATATCAAACAAAAATGCTTAAAATCAACGTAAAGAACAAAATTGCAATGAGAACAACCTATTATTCCAATGATTTACTGCTTGTTTGTCATAAAGTCTTTCTTTTTAGCAATGATACTATTCAAGCTTGAAATAGTGTTTACCAAAAAACATTGATTTTCTCAAAAGTGGTTGATTAAATGTACACCAAAATGCTTGAAATCAGCGTAAAGTAAAGAATTGCAATGAAAGCAAGGGATAATTTCAATGATTTCCGGCTGGTCTTTCAGAAATACCTTGTCATTTGCAATGACTCTAACTAAGCTTCAAACATAGTTTACTAAAAAAACATTGATTTTCCCAAGAAAGGTCGATAAAATTTACACAATAGTGAGATGTGATGAAATGATTAGACAAAAATGAATGAGATGAGATGAAATGTGCAAAATTGCAATAAAAGCAACCTATTATTCCGTTAATATACTGCTTGTCTTTCAGAAAGTCTTTCTTGTTAGCAATGATACTATTCAAGCTTGAAATAATGTTTACCAAAAAACATTGAATTTCTCAAAATTGGTTGATTGAATTTACACCAAAATGCCTGAAATCAACGTTAAGTAAAGAATTGCAATGAAAGCAAGATATTATTCCAATGATTTCCCGCTAGTCTTTCAGAAATACTGTGTGATTTGCAATGACTCTATTCAAGCTTTAACAGTGTTTACTAAAAAAACAATGAATTTCTTAAATTGTCCATTAAGTTCAAACAAAGATGCTTAAAATGTACGTTAACTATAGAATTGCAATGAAAACAATCTATTATTCCAATGATTCACTGCCTGTTTTTGAGAAATACCTTGTCATTTGCAATGACTCTAACTATACTTTAAGGATTGTTTACTAAAACAACATTAATTGTTTAAAAAAGGGTCGATTGAAGTACCACAAAAATGCTTGCAATCAAGGTAAAGTACAGAGTTGCAATGAAAACAAGCTAGTATTCCATTGATTTCCCGCTAGTCTTTCAGAAATACCTTGCCATTTGCAATGACTTTAACTTAGCTTTTAACATTGTTTACTAAAAGGACATTGATTTTCTTAACTTTGCAATCAAATTCAAACACACATGCTTAAAATCAAGCTAAAGTACAGAATTGCAATGAAAATAAGTTTTTATTCCATTGACTTACTGCCCCCTTTTCAGAAAAGCCTTGTCATTTGCAACGACTCTAACTCAGCTTTAAACATTGTTTGCAAAACCTTCATTGATGTTTTAAAACAGGGCCAATTAATGTCACACAAATGTGCATGAAATCAAGGTAAGGTACAGAGTTCCGATGAAAACAAGCTGTTATTCCATTGATTTCCCGCTAGTTTCTAAGGAATGCCTTGTGATTTGCAATGACTCTAACTAAGCCTTCAACATTATTTACTAAAACAAAATTGATTTTCTCAAAAATTGTCCATTAATATCAAACAAAAATGCTTAAAATCAACGTAAAGTAAAGAGTTGCAATGAAAACAAGATATTATTCCATTAATTTCCCGCTAGTTTTTCAGAAAAACCGTGTGATTTGCAATGACTCTATTTAAGCTTTCAACAGTGTATACTAGAACATTAATGATTTTCTAAAAAATTGTCCATTAATATCAAACAAAAATGCTTGACATCAACGTAATGTACAGAAATGCAATGAAAAAACAATCTATTATTCCAATGATTTACTGCTTGTTTTTCATAAAAATCTTGTCATTTCCAAGGACTCTAACTCAGTTTAAACATTGTTTACAAAAACTTCATTGCTTTTTAAAACAGATCCAATTAAAGTCACACAACAGTGCTTGAAATCAAGGTAAGGTACAGAGTTGCAATGAAAAAAAGCTATTATTCCATTGATTTCCTGCTAGTCTTTCAGGAATGCTTTGTGATTTGCAATGACTCTAACTAAGCCTTCAACATTATTTACTAAAACAAAATTGAGTTGCGTAAAAATTGTCCATTAATATAAAAAAAAAATGCTTAAAATCAACGTAAAGAATAAAATTGCAATGAGAACAACCTATTATTCCAATGATTTACTGCTTGTTTGTCATAAAGTCTTTCTTTTTAGCAATGATACTATTCAAGCTTGAAATAGTGTTTACCAAAAAACATTGATTTTCTCAAAATTGGTTGATTAAATGTACACCAAAATGCTTGAAATCAGCATAAAGTAAAGAATTGCAATGAAAGCAAGAGATAATTCCAATGATTTCCGGCTGGGCTTTCAGAAATACCTTGTCATTTGCAATGACTCTAACTAAACTTCAAACATAGTTTACTAAAAAAACATTGATTTTCCAAAGAAAGGTCGATAAAATTTACACAAAAGTGAGATGTGATGAAATGATTAGACAAAAATGAATGAGATGAGATGAAATGTGCAAAATTGCAATAAAAGCAACCTATTATTCCGTTAATATACTGCTTGTTTTTCAGAATGTCTTTCTTTTTAGCAATGATACTATTCAAGCTTGAAATAGTGTTTACCAAAAAACATTGAATTTCTCAAAATTGGTTGATTGAATTTACACCAAAATGCCTGAAATCAACGTTAAGTAAAGAATTGCAATGAAAGCAAGATATTATTCCAATGATTTCCCGCTAGTCTTTCAGAAATACTGTGTGATTTGCAATGACTCTATTCAAGCTTTAACAGTGTTTACTAAAAAAACAATGAATTTCTTAAATTGTCCATTAAGTTCCAACAAAGATGCTTAAAATGTACGTTAACTATAGAATTGCAATGAAAACAATCTATTATTCCAATGATTCACTGCCTGTTTTTGAGAAATACCTTGTCATTTGCAATGACTCTAACTATACTTTAAGGATTGTTTACTAAAACAACATTAATTGTTTAAAAAAGGGTCGATTGAAGTACCACAAAAATGCTTGCAATCAAGGTAAAGTACAGAGTTGCAATGAAAACAAGCTAGTATTCCATTGATTTCCCGCTAGTCTTTCAGAAATACCTTGCCATTTGCAATGACTTTAACTTAGCTTTTAACATTGTTTACTAAAAGGACATTGATTTTCTTAACTTTGCAATCAAATTCAAACACACATGCTTAAAATCAAGCTAAAGTACAGAATTGCAATGAAAATAAGTTTTTATTCCATTGACTTACTGCCCCCTTTTCAGAAAAACCTTGTCATTTGCAACGACTCTAACTCAGCTTTAAACATTGTTTGCAAAACCTTCATTGATGTTTTAAAACAGGGCCAATTAATGTCACACAAATGTGCATGAAATCAAGGTAAGGTACAGAGTTCCGATGAAAACAAGCTGTTATTCCATTGATTTCCCGCTAGTTTCTAAGGAATGCCTTGTGATTTGCAATGACTCTAACTAAGCCTTCAACATTATTTACTAAAACAAAATTGATTTTCTCAAAAATTGTCCATTAATATCAAACAAAAATGCTTAAAATCAACGTAAAGTAAAGAGTTGCAATGAAAACAAGATATTATTCCATTAATTTCCCGCTAGTTTTTCAGAAAAACCGTGTGATTTGCAATGACTCTATTTAAGCTTTCAACAGTGTATACTAGAACATTAATGATTTTCTAAAAGATTGTCCATTAATATCAAACAAAAATGCTTGACATCAACGTAATGTACAGAAATGCAATGAAAAAACAATCTATTATTCCAATGATTTACTGCTTGTTTTTCATAAAAATCTTGTCATTTCCAAGGACTCTAACTCAGTTTAAACATTGTTTACAAAAACTTCATTGCTTTTTAAAACAGATCCAATTAAAGTCACACAACAGTGCTTGAAATCAAGGTAAGGTACAGAGTTGCAATGAAAAAAAGCTATTATTCCATTGATTTCCTGCTAGTCTTTCAGGAATGCTTTGTGATTTGCAATGACTCTAACTAAGCCTTCAACATTATTTACTAAAACAAAATTGAGTTGCGTAAAAATTGTCCATTAATATAAAAAAAAATGCTTAAAATCAACGTAAAGAATAAAATTGCAATGAGAACAACCTATTATTCCAATGATTTACTGCTTGTTTGTGATAAAGTCTTTCTTTTTAGCAATGATACTATTCAAGCTTGAAATAGTGTTTACCAAAAAACATTGATTTTCTCAAAATTGGTTGATTAAATGTACACCAAAATGCTTGAAATCAGCATAAAGTAAAGAATTGCAATGAAAGCAAGAGATAATTCCAATGATTTCCGGCTGGTCTTTCAGAAATACCTTGTCATTTGCAATGACTCTAACTAAACTTCAAACATAGTTTACTAAAAAAACATTGATTTTCCCAAGAAAGGTCGATAAAATTTACACAAAAGTGAGATGTGATGAAATGATTAGACAAAAATGAATGAGATGAGATGAAATGTGCAAAATTGCAATAAAAGCAACCTATTATTCCGTTAATATACTGCTTGTTTTTCAGAATGTCTTTCTTGTTAGCAATGATACTATTCAAGCTTGAAATAGTGTTTACCAAAAAAGATTGATTTTCTCAAAATTGGTTGATTAAATTTACACCAAAATGCCTGAAATTAACGTAAAGTAAAGAATTGCAATGAAAGCAAGATATTATTCCAATGAATTCCCGCTAGTCTTTCAGAAATACTGTGTGATTTGCAATGACTCTATTCAAGCTTTCAACAGTGTTTACTAAAAAAACCATGAAGTTCTTAAATTGTCCATTAAGTTCAAACAAAGATGCTTAAAATGTACGTTCACTATAGATTTGCAATGAAAACAAGCTATTATTCCAATAATTCACTGCCTGTTCTTGAGAAATACCTTGTCATTTGGAATGATTCTAACTATACTTTAAGCATTGTTTACTAAAACAACATTAATTGTTTAAAAAAGGGTCGATTGAAGTACCACAAAAATGCTTGAAATCAAGGTAAAGTACAGAGTTCCGATGAAAACAAGCTATTATTCCATTGATTTCCTGCAAGTCTTTAAGGATTGCCTTGTGATTTGCAATGACTCTAACTAAGCCTTCAACATTATTTACTAAAACAAAATTGATTTTCTCAAAACTTGTCCATTAATATCAAACAAAAGTGCTTAAAATCAACGTAGAGTAAAGAGTTGCAATGAAAACAAGATATTATTCCATTAATTTCCCGCTAGTTTTTCAGAAAAACCGTGAGATTTGCAATGACTCTAACTAAGCTTCAAACATAGTTTACTAAAAAAACATTGATTTTCCGAAGAAAGGTCGATTAAATTTACACAAAAGTGAGATGTGATGAAATGATTAGACAAAAATGAATGACATGAGATGAAATGTGCAAAATTGAAATAAAAGCAACCTATTATTCCGTTAATATACTGCTTGTCTTTCAGAAAGTCTTTCTTGTTAGCAATGATACTATTCAAGCTTGAAATAGTGTTTACCAAAAAACATTGAATTTCTCAAAATTGGTTGATTGAATTTACACCAAAATGCCTGAAATCAACGTTAAGTAAAGAATTGCAATGAAAGCAAGATATTATTCCAATGATTTCCAGCTAGTCTTTCAGAAATACTGTGTGATTTGCAATGACTCTATTCAAGCTTTAACAGTGTTTACTAAAAAAACAATGAATTTCTTAAATTGTCCATTAAGTTCAAACAAAGATGCTTAAAATGTACGTTAACTATAGAATTGCAATGAAAACAATCTATTATTCCAATGATTCACTGCCTGTTTTTGAGAAATACCTTGTCATTTGCAATGACTCTAACTATACTTTAAGCATTGTTTACTAAAACAACATTAATTGTTTAAAAAAGGGTCGATTGAAGTACCACAAAAATGCTTGCAATCAAGGTAAAGTACAGAGTTGCAATGAAAACAAGCTAGTATTCCATTGATTTCCCGCTAGTCTTTCAGAAATACCTTGCCATTTGCAATGACTTTAACTTAGCTTTTAACATTGTTTACTAAAAGGACATTGATTTTCTTAACTTTGCAATCAAATTCAAACACACATGCTTAAAATCAAGCTAAAGTACAGAATTGCAATGAAAATAAGTTTTTATTCCATTGACTTACTGCCCCCTTTTCAGAAAAACCTTGTCATTTGCAACGACTCTAACTCAGCTTTAAACATTGTTTGCAAAACCTTCATTGATGTTTTAAAACAGGGCCAATTAATGTCACACAAATGTGCATGAAATCAAGGTAAGGTACAGAGTTCCGATGAAAACAAGCTGTTATTCCATTGATTTCCCGCTAGTTTCTAAGGAATGCCTTGTGATTTGCAATGACTCTAACTAAGCCTTCAACATTATTTACTAAAACAAAATTGATTTTCTCAAAAATTGTCCATTAATATCAAACAAAAATGCTTAAAATCAACGTAAAGTAAAGAGTTGCAATGAAAACAAGATATTATTCCATTAATTTCCCGCTAGTTTTTCAGAAAAACCGTGTGATTTGCAATGACTCTATTTAAGCTTTCAACAGTGTATACTAGAACATTAATGATTTTCTAAAAGATTGTCCATTAATATCAAACAAAAATGCTTGACATCAACGTAATGTACAGAAATGCAATGAAAAAACAATCTATTATTCCAATGATTTACTGCTTGTTTTTCATAAAAATCTTGTCATTTCCAAGGACTCTAACTCAGTTTAAACATTGTTTACAAAAACTTCATTGCTTTTTAAAACAGATCCAATTAAAGTCACACAACAGTGCTTGAAATCAAGGTAAGGTACAGAGTTGCAATGAAAAAAAGCTATTATTCCATTGATTTCCTGCTAGTCTTTCAGGAATGCTTTGTGATTTGCAATGACTCTAACTAAGCCTTCAACATTATTTACTAAAACAAAATTGAGTTGCGTAAAAATTGTCCATTAATATAAAAAAAAAATGCTTAAAATCAACGTAAAGAATAAAATTGCAATGAGAACAACCTATTATTCCAATGATTTACTGCTTGTTTGTCATAAAGTCTTTCTTTTTAGCAATGATACTATTCAAGCTTGAAATAGTGTTTACCAAAAAACATTGATTTTCTCAAAATTGGTTGATTAAATGTACACCAAAATGCTTGAAATCAGCATAAAGTAAAGAATTGCAATGAAAGCAAGAGATAATTCCAATGATTTCCGGCTGGTCTTTCAGAAATACCTTGTCATTTGCAATGACTCTAACTAAACTTCAAACATAGTTTACTAAAAAAACATTGATTTTCCCAAGAAAGGTCGATAAAATTTACACAAAAGTGAGATGTGATGAAATGATTAGACAAAAATGAATGAGATGAGATGAAATGTGCAAAATTGCAATAAAAGCAACCTATTATTCCGTTAATATACTGCTTGTTTTTCAGAATGTCTTTCTTGTTAGCAATGATACTATTCAAGCTTGAAATAGTGTTTACCAAAAAAGATTGATTTTCTCAAAATTGGTTGATTAAATTTACACCAAAATGCCTGAAATTAACGTAAAGTAAAGAATTGCAATGAAAGCAAGATATTATTCCAATGAATTCCCGCTAGTCTTTCAGAAATACTGTGTGATTTGCAATGACTCTATTCAAGCTTTCAACAGTGTTTACTAAAAAAACCATGAAGTTCTTAAATTGTCCATTAAGTTCAAACAAAGATGCTTAAAATGTACGTTCACTATAGATTTGCAATGAAAACAAGCTATTATTCCAATAATTCACTGCCTGTTCTTGAGAAATACCTTGTCATTTGGAATGATTCTAACTATACTTTAAGCATTGTTTACTAAAACAACATTAATTGTTTAAAAAAGGGTCGATTGAAGTACCACAAAAATGCTTGAAATCAAGGTAAAGTACAGAGTTCCGATGAAAACAAGCTATTATTCCATTGATTTCCTGCAAGTCTTTAAGGATTGCCTTGTGATTTGCAATGACTCTAACTAAGCCTTCAACATTATTTACTAAAACAAAATTGATTTTCTCAAAACTTGTCCATTAATATCAAACAAAAGTGCTTAAAATCAACGTAGAGTAAAGAGTTGCAATGAAAACAAGATATTATTCCATTAATTTCCCGCTAGTTTTTCAGAAAAACCGTGAGATTTGCAATGACTCTAACTAAGCTTCAAACATAGTTTACTAAAAAAACATTGATTTTCCGAAGAAAGGTCGATTAAATTTACACAAAAGTGAGATGTGATGAAATGATTAGACAAAAATGAATGACATGAGATGAAATGCGCAGAATTGCAATGAAAGCAACCTATTATTCCGTTAATATACTGCTTGTTTTTCAGAATGTCTTTCTTGTTAGCAATGATACTATTCAAGCTTGAAATAGTGTTTACCAAAAAACATTGAATTTCTCAAAATTGGTTGATTGAATTTACACCAAAATGCCTGAAATCAACGTTAAGTAAAGAATTGCAATGAAAGCAAGATATTATTCCAATGATTTCCAGCTAGTCTTTCAGAAATACTGTGTGATTTGCAATGACTCTATTCAAGCTTTAACAGTGTTTACTAAAAAAACAATGAATTTCTTAAATTGTCCATTAAGTTCAAACAAAGATGCTTAAAATGTACGTTAACTATAGAATTGCAATGAAAACAATCTATTATTCCAATGATTCACTGCCTGTTTTTGAGAAATACCTTGTCATTTGCAATGACTCTAACTATACTTTAAGCATTGTTTACTAAAACAACATTAATTGTTTAAAAAAGGGTCGATTGAAGTACCACAAAAATGCTTGCAATCAAGGTAAAGTACAGAGTTGCAATGAAAACAAGCTAGTATTCCATTGATTTCCCGCTAGTCTTTCAGAAATACCTTGCCATTTGCAATGACTTTAACTTAGCTTTTAACATTGTTTACTAAAAGGACATTGATTTTCTTAACTTTGCAATCAAATTCAAACACACATGCTTAAAATCAAGCTAAAGTACAGAATTGCAATGAAAATAAGTTTTTATTCCATTGACTTACTGCCCCCTTTTCAGAAAAACCTTGTCATTTGCAACGACTCTAACTCAGCTTTAAACATTGTTTGCAAAACCTTCATTGATGTTTTAAAACAGGGCCAATTAATGTCACACAAATGTGCATGAAATCAAGGTAAGGTACAGAGTTCCGATGAAAACAAGCTGTTATTCCATTGATTTCCCGCTAGTTTCTAAGGAATGCCTTGTGATTTGCAATGACTCTAACTAAGCCTTCAACATTATTTACTAAAACAAAATTGATTTTCTCAAAAATTGTCCATTAATATCAAACAAAAATGCTTAAAATCAACGTAAAGTAAAGAGTTGCAATGAAAACAAGATATTATTCCATTAATTTCCCGCTAGTTTTTCAGAAAAACCGTGTGATTTGCAATGACTCTATTTAAGCTTTCAACAGTGTATACTAGAACATTAATGATTTTCTAAAAGATTGTCCATTAATATCAAACAAAAATGCTTGACATCAACGTAATGTACAGAAATGCAATGAAAAAACAATCTATTATTCCAATGATTTACTGCTTGTTTTTCATAAAAATCTTGTCATTTCCAAGGACTCTAACTCAGTTTAAACATTGTTTACAAAAACTTCATTGCTTTTTAAAACAGATCCAATTAAAGTCACACAACAGTGCTTGAAATCAAGGTAAGGTACAGAGTTGCAATGAAAAAAAGCTATTATTCCATTGATTTCCTGCTAGTCTTTCAGGAATGCTTTGTGATTTGCAATGACTCTAACTAAGCCTTCAACATTATTTACTAAAACAAAATTGAGTTGCGTAAAAATTGTCCATTAATATAAAAAAAAAATGCTTAAAATCAACGTAAAGAATAAAATTGCAATGAGAACAACCTATTATTCCAATGATTTACTGCTTGTTTGTCATAAAGTCTTTCTTTTTAGCAATGATACTATTCAAGCTTGAAATAGTGTTTACCAAAAAACATTGATTTTCTCAAAATTGGTTGATTAAATGTACACCAAAATGCTTGAAATCAGCATAAAGTAAAGAATTGCAATGAAAGCAAGAGATAATTCCAATGATTTCCGGCTGGTCTTTCAGAAATACCTTGTCATTTGCAATGACTCTAACTAAACTTCAAACATAGTTTACTAAAATAACATTGATTTTCCCAAGAAAGGTCGATAAAATTTACACAAAAGTGAGATGTGATGAAATGATTAGACAAAAATGAATGAGATGAGATGAAATGTGCAAAATTGCAATAAAAGCAACCTATTATTCCGTTAATATACTGCTTGTTTTTCAGAATGTCTTTCTTGTTAGCAATGATACTATTCAAGCTTGAAATAGTGTTTACCAAAAAAGATTGATTTTCTCAAAATTGGTTGATTAAATTTACACCAAAATGCCTGAAATTAACGTAAAGTAAAGAATTGCAATGAAAGCAAGATATTATTCCAATGAATTCCCGCTAGTCTTTCAGAAATACTGTGTGATTTGCAATGACTCTATTCAAGCTTTCAACAGTGTTTACTAAAAAAACCATGAAGTTCTTAAATTGTCCATTAAGTTCAAACAAAGATGCTTAAAATGTACGTTCACTATAGATTTGCAATGAAAACAAGCTATTATTCCAATAATTCACTGCCTGTTCTTGAGAAATACCTTGTCATTTGGAATGATTCTAACTATACTTTAAGCATTGTTTACTAAAACAACATTAATTGTTTAAAAAAGGGTCGATTGAAGTACCACAAAAATGCTTGAAATCAAGGTAAAGTACAGAGTTCCGATGAAAACAAGCTATTATTCCATTGATTTCCTGCAAGTCTTTAAGGATTGCCTTGTGATTTGCAATGACTCTAACTAAGCCTTCAACATTATTTACTAAAACAAAATTGATTTTCTCAAAACTTGTCCATTAATATCAAACAAAAGTGCTTAAAATCAACGTAGAGTAAAGAGTTGCAATGAAAACAAGATATTATTCCATTAATTTCCCGCTAGTTTTTCAGAAAAACCGTGAGATTTGCAATGACTCTAACTAAGCTTCAAACATAGTTTACTAAAAAAACATTGATTTTCCGAAGAAAGGTCGATTAAATTTACACAAAAGTGAGATGTGATGAAATGATTAGACAAAAATGAATGACATGAGATGAAATGCGCAGAATTGCAATGAAAGCAACCTATTATTCCGTTAATATACTGCTTGTTTTTCAGAATGTCTTTCTTGTTAGCAATGATACTATTCAAGCTTGAAATAGTGTTTACCAAAAAACATTGAATTTCTCAAAATTGGTTGATTGAATTTACACCAAAATGCCTGAAATCAACGTTAAGTAAAGAATTGCAATGAAAGCAAGATATTATTCCAATGATTTCCAGCTAGTCTTTCAGAAATACTGTGTGATTTGCAATGACTCTATTCAAG
The DNA here is from genome assembly GCA_964019065.1 of Catostylus mosaicus. Taxonomy (NCBI): domain Eukaryota; kingdom Metazoa; phylum Cnidaria; class Scyphozoa; order Rhizostomeae; family Catostylidae; genus Catostylus; species Catostylus mosaicus. Next base: position 3,467,832 of record OZ025199.1, read on the forward strand.
CTTTAACAGTGTTTACTAAAAAAACAATGAATTTCTTAAATTGTCCATTAAGTTCAAACAAAGATGCTTAAAATGTACGTTAACTATAGAATTGCAATGAAAACAATCTATTATTCCAATGATTCACTGCCTGTTTTTGAGAAATACCTTGTCATTTGCAATGACTCTAACTATACTTTAAGCATTGTTTACTAAAACAACATTAATTGTTTAAAAAAGGGTCGATTGAAGTACCACAAAAATGCTTGCAATCAAGGTAAAGTACAGAGTTGCAATGAAAACAAGCTAGTATTCCATTGATTTCCCGCTAGTCTTTCAGAAATACCTTGCCATTTGCAATGACTTTAACTTAGCTTTTAACATTGTTTACTAAAAGGACATTGATTTTCTTAACTTTGCAATCAAATTCAAACACACATGCTTAAAATCAAGCTAAAGTACAGAATTGCAATGAAAATAAGTTTTTATTCCATTGACTTACTGCCCCCTTTTCAGAAAAACCTTGTCATTTGCAACGACTCTAACTCAGCTTTAAACATTGTTTGCAAAACCTTCATTGATGTTTTAAAACAGGGCCAATTAATGTCACACAAATGTGCATGAAATCAAGGTAAGGTACAGAGTTCCGATGAAAACAAGCTGTTATTCCATAGATTTCCTGCTAGTTTCTAAGGAATGCCTTGTGATTTGCAATGACTCTAACTAAGCCTTCAAAATTATGTACTACAACAAAATTGATTTTCTCAAAAATTGTCCGTTAATATCAAACAAAAATGCTTAAAATCAACGTAAAGTAAAGAGTTGCAATGAAAACAAGATATTATTTCATTAATTTCCCGCTAGTCTTTCAGAAAAACCGTGTGATTTGCAATGACTCTATTTAAGCTTTCAACAGTGTATACTAGAACAATAATGATTTTCTGAAACATTATCCATTAATATCAAACAAAACAGCTTGACATCAACATTATGTACAGAAATGCAATGAAAAAACAATCTATTATTCCAATGATTTACTGCTTGTTTTTCATAACAATCTTGTCATTGCAAGGACTCTAACTCAATTTAAACATTGTTTACAAAAACTTTATTGCTTTTTAAAACAGGGCTAATTAAAGTCACACAAAAGTGCTTGAAATCAAGGTAAGGTACAGAGTTGCAATGAAAACAAGCTATTATTCCATTGATTTCCTGCTAGTCTTTCATGAATGCTTTGTGATTTGCAATGACTCTAACTAAGCCTTCAACATTATTTACTAAAACAAAATTGAGTTGCGTAAAAATTGTCCATTAATATCAAACAAAAATGCTTAAAATCAACGTAAAGAATAAAATTGCAATGAGAACAACCTATTATTCCTAAGATTTACTGCTTGTTTGTCATAAAGTCTTTCTTTTTAGCAATGATACTATTCAAGCTTGAAATAGTGTTTACCAAAAAACATTGATTTTCTCAAAACTTGTCCATTAATATCAAACAAAAATGCTTAAAATGAACGTAAAGTAAAGAGTTGCAATGAAAACAAGATATTATTCCATTAATTTCCCGCTAGTTTTTCAGAAAAACCGTGAGATTTGCAATGACTCTAACTAAGCTTCAAACATAGTTTACTAAAAAAACATTGATTTTCCGAAGAAAGGTCGATTAAATTTACACAAAAGTGAGATGTGATGAAATGATTAGACAAAAATGAATGACATGAGATGAAATGTGCAAAATTGCAATAAAAGCAACCTATTATTCCGTCAATATACTGCTTGTCTTTCAGAAAGTCTTTCTTGTTAGCAATGATACTATTCAAGCTTGAAATAGTGTTTACCAAAAAAGATTGATTTTCTCAAAATTGGTTGATTGAATTTACACCAAAATGCCTGAAATCAACGTAAAGTAAAGAATTGCAATGAAAGCAAGATATTATTCCAATGATTTCCCGCTAGTCTTTCAGAAATACTGTGTGATTTGCAATGACTCTATTCAAGCTTTAACAGTGTTTACTAAAAAAACAATGAATTTCTTAAATTGTCCATTAAGTTCAAACAAAGATGCTTAAAATGTACGTTAACTATAGAATTGCAATGAAAACAATCTATTATTCCAATGATTCACTGCCTGTTTTTGAGAAATACCTTGTCATTTGCAATGACTCTATATATACTTTAAGCATTGTTTACTAAAACAACATTAATTGTTTAAAAAAGGGTCGATTGAAGTACCACAAAAATGCTTGCAATCAAGGTAAAGTACAGAGTTGCAATGAAAACAAGCTAGTATTCCATTGATTTCCCGCTAGTCTTTCAGAAATACCTTGCCATTTGCAATGACTTTAACTTAGCTTTTAACATTGTTTACTAAAAAGACATTGATTTTCTCAAGAAAGGTCGATAAAATTTACACAAAAGTGAGATGTGATGAAATGATTAGACAAAAATGAATGAGATGAGATGAAATGTGCAAAATTGCAATAAAAGCAACCTATTATTCCGTTAATATACTGCTTGTTTTTCACAATGTCTTTCTTGTTATCAATGATACTATTCAAGCTTGAAATAGTGTTTACCAAAAAAGATTGATTTTCTCAAAATTGGTTGATTAAATTTACACCAAAATGCCCGAAATCAACGTAAAGTAAAGAATTGCAATGAAAGCAAGATATTATTCCAATGAATTCCCGCTAGTCTTTCAGAAATACTGTGTGATTTGCAATGACTCTATTCAAGCTTTCAACAGTGTTTACTAAAAAAACCATGAAGTTCTTAAATTGTCCATTAAGTTCAAACAAAGATGCTTAAAATGTACGTTCACTATAGATTTGCAATGAAAACAAGCTATTATTCCAATATTTCACTGCCTGTTCTTGAGAAATACCTTGTCATTTGGAATGACTCTAACTATACTTTAAGCATTGTTTACTAAAACAACATTAATTGTTTAAAAAAGGGTCGATTGAAGTACCACAAAAATGCTTGAAATCAAGGTAGAGTACAGAGTTCCGATGAAAAGAAGCTATTATTCCATTGATTTCCTGCTAGTCTTTCATGAATGTATTGTGATTTGCAATGACTCTAACTATACCTTCAACATTATTTACTAAAACAAAATTGATTTTCTCAAAACTTGTCCATTAATATCAAACAAAAATGCTTAAAATCAACGTAAAGTAAAGAGTTGCAATGAAAACAAGATATTATTCCATTAATTTCCCGCTAGTCTTTCAGAAAAACCGTGTGATTTGCAATGACTCTATTTAAGCTTTCAACAGTGTATACTAGAACAATAATGATTTTCTGAAACATTATCCATTAATATCAAACAAAACAGCTTGACATCAACATTATGTACAGAAATGCAATGAAAAAACAATCTATTATTCCAATGATTTACTGCTTGTTTTTCATAACAATCTTGTCATTGCAAGGACTCTAACTCAATTTAAACATTGTTTACAAAAACTTTATTGCTTTTTAAAACAGGGCTAATTAAAGTCACACAAAAGTGCTTGAAATCAAGGTAAGGTACAGAGTTGCAATGAAAACAAGCTATTATTCCATTGATTTCCTGCTAGTCTTTCATGAATGCTTTGTGATTTGCAATGACTCTAACTAAGCCTTCAACATTATTTACTAAAACAAAATTGAGTTGCGTAAAAATTGTCCATTAATATCAAACAAAAATGCTTAAAATCAACGTAAAGAATAAAATTGCAATGAGAACAACCTATTATTCCTAAGATTTACTGCTTGTTTGTCATAAAGTCTTTCTTTTTAGCAATGATACTATTCAAGCTTGAAATAGTGTTTACCAAAAAACATTGATTTTCTCAAAACTTGTCCATTAATATCAAACAAAAATGCTTAAAATGAACGTAAAGTAAAGAGTTGCAATGAAAACAAGATATTATTCCATTAATTTCCCGCTAGTTTTTCAGAAAAACCGTGAGATTTGCAATGACTCTAACTAAGCTTCAAACATAGTTTACTAAAAAAACATTGATTTTCCGAAGAAAGGTCGATTAAATTTACACAAAAGTGAGATGTGATGAAATGATTAGACAAAAATGAATGACATGAGATGAAATGTGCAAAATTGCAATAAAAGCAACCTATTATTCCGTCAATATACTGCTTGTCTTTCAGAAAGTCTTTCTTGTTAGCAATGATACTATTCAAGCTTGAAATAGTGTTTACCAAAAAAGATTGATTTTCTCAAAATTGGTTGATTGAATTTACACCAAAATGCCTGAAATCAACGTAAAGTAAAGAATTGCAATGAAAGCAAGATATTATTCCAATGATTTCCCGCTAGTCTTTCAGAAATACTGTGTGATTTGCAATGACTCTATTCAAGCTTTAACAGTGTTTACTAAAAAAACAATGAATTTCTTAAATTGTCCATTAAGTTCAAACAAAGATGCTTAAAATGTACGTTAACTATAGAATTGCAATGAAAACAATCTATTATTCCAATGATTCACTGCCTGTTTTTGAGAAATACCTTGTCATTTGCAATGACTCTATATATACTTTAAGCATTGTTTACTAAAACAACATTAATTGTTTAAAAAAGGGTCGATTGAAGTACCACAAAAATGCTTGCAATCAAGGTAAAGTACAGAGTTGCAATGAAAACAAGCTAGTATTCCATTGATTTCCCGCTAGTCTTTCAGAAATACCTTGCCATTTGCAATGACTTTAACTTAGCTTTTAACATTGTTTACTAAAAAGACATTGATTTTCTCAAGAAAGGTCGATAAAATTTACACAAAAGTGAGATGTGATGAAATGATTAGACAAAAATGAATGAGATGAGATGAAATGTGCAAAATTGCAATAAAAGCAACCTATTATTCCGTTAATATACTGCTTGTTTTTCACAATGTCTTTCTTGTTATCAATGATACTATTCAAGCTTGAAATAGTGTTTACCAAAAAAGATTGATTTTCTCAAAATTGGTTGATTAAATTTACACCAAAATGCCCGAAATCAACGTAAAGTAAAGAATTGCAATGAAAGCAAGATATTATTCCAATGAATTCCCGCTAGTCTTTCAGAAATACTGTGTGATTTGCAATGACTCTATTCAAGCTTTCAACAGTGTTTACTAAAAAAACCATGAAGTTCTTAAATTGTCCATTAAGTTCAAACAAAGATGCTTAAAATGTACGTTCACTATAGATTTGCAATGAAAACAAGCTATTATTCCAATATTTCACTGCCTGTTCTTGAGAAATACCTTGTCATTTGGAATGACTCTAACTATACTTTAAGCATTGTTTACTAAAACAACATTAATTGTTTAAAAAAGGGTCGATTGAAGTACCACAAAAATGCTTGAAATCAAGGTAGAGTACAGAGTTCCGATGAAAAGAAGCTATTATTCCATTGATTTCCTGCTAGTCTTTCATGAATGTATTGTGATTTGCAATGACTCTAACTATACCTTCAACATTATTTACTAAAACAAAATTGATTTTCTCAAAACTTGTCCATTAATATCAAACAAAAATGCTTAAAATCAACGTAAAGTAAAGAGTTGCAATGAAAACAAGATATTATTCCATTAATTTCCCGCTAGTTTTTCAGAAAAACCGTGAGATTTGCAATGACTCTAACTTAGCTTCAAACATAGTTTACTAAAAAAACATTGATTTTCCCAAGAAAGGTCGACTAAATTTACACAAAAGTGAGATGTGATGAGATGATGAGACAAAAATGAATGAGATGAGATGAAATGTGCAAAATTGCAATAAAAGCAACCTATTATTCCGTCAATATACTGCTTGTCTTTCAGAAAGTCTTTCTTGTTAGCAATGATACTATTCAAGCTTGAAATAGTGTTTACCAAAAAACATTGAATTTCTCAAAATTGGTTGATTGAATTTACACCAAAATGCCTGAAATCAACGTAAAGTAAAGAATTGCAATGAAAGCAAGATATTATTCCAATGATTTCCCGCTAGTCTTTCAGAAATACTGTGTGATTTGCAATGACTCTATTCAAGCTTTAACAGTGTTTACTAAAAAAACAATGAATTTCTTAAATTGTCCATTAAGTTCAAACAAAGATGCTTAAAATGTACGTTAACTATAGAATTGCAATGAAAACAATCTATTATTCCAATGATTCACTGCCTGTTTTTGAGAAATACCTTGTCATTTGCAATGACTCTAACTATACTTTAAGCATTGTTTACTAAAACAACATTAATTGTTTAAAAAAGGGTCGATTGAAGTACCACAAAAATGCTTGCAATCAAGGTAAAGTACAGAGATGCAATGAAAACAAGCTAGTATTCCATTGATTTCCCGCTAGTCTTTCAGAAATACCTTGCCATTTGCAATGACTTTAACTTAGCTTTTAACATTGTTTACTAAAAAGACATTGATTTTCTTAACTTTGCAATCAAATTCAAACACACATGCTTAAAATCAAGCTAAAGTACAGAATTGCAATGAAAATAAGTTTTTATTCCATTGACTTACTGCCCCCTTTTCAGAAAAACCTTGTCATTTGCAACGACTCTAACTCAGCTTTAAACATTGTTTGCAAAACCTTCATTGATGTTTTAAAACAGGGCCAATTAATGTCACACAAATGTGCATGAAATCAAGGTAAGGTACAGAGTTCCGATGAAAACAAGCTGTTATTCCATTGATTTCCCGCTAGTTTCTGAGGAATGCCTTGTGATTTGCAATGACTCTAACTAAGCCTTCAACATTATTTACTAAAACAAAATTGATTTTCTCAAAAATTGTCCATTAATATCAAACAAAAATGCTTAAAATCAACGTAAAGTAAAGAGTTGCAATGAAAACAAGATATTATTCCATTAATTTCCCGCTAGTCTTTCAGAAAAACCGTGTGATCTGCAATGACTCTATTTAAGCTTTCAACAGTGTATACTAGAACAATAATGATTTTCTGAAACATTATCCATTAATATCAAACAAAACAGCTTGACATCAACGTAATGTACAGTAATGCAATGAAAAAACAATCTATTATTCCAATGATTTACTGCTTGTTTTTCATAAAAATCTTGTCATTTGCAAGGACTCTAACTCAGTTTAAACATTGTTTACAAAAACTTTATTGCTTTTTAAAACAGGGCCACTTAAAGTCACACAAAAGTGCTTGAAATCAAGGTAAGGTACAGAGTTGCAATGAAAACAAGCTATTATTCCATTGATTTCCTGCTAGTCTTTCATGAATGTATTGTGATTTGTAATGACTCGAACTATACCTTCAACATTATTTACTAAAACAAAATTGATTTTCTCAAAAATTGTCCATTAATATCAAACAAAAATGCTTAAAATCAACGTAAAGTAAAGAGTTGCAATGAAAACAAGATATTATTCCATTAATTTCCCGCTAGTCTTTCAGAAAAACCGTGCGATTTGCAATGACTCTATTTAAGCTTTCAACAGTGTATACTAAAACAATATTGATTTTCTAAAAAATTGTCCATTAATATCAAACAAATATGCTTGACATCAACGTAATGTACAGAATTGCAATGAAAAAGGAAGCTATTATTCCAATGATTTACTGCTTGTTTTTCATAAAAATCTTGTCATTTGCAATGCTCACTAAGCTTTAAACATTGTTTACTAAAAATACATTGATTTTCCCAAGAACGGTCGATTAAATTTACACAATATGAGATGTAATGAGATGATTTGACAAAAATGAATGAGATCAGATGAAATGCGCAGAATTGCAATGAAAACAACCTATTATTCCGTTGATTTACTGCTTGTTTTTGAGAATTTCTTTCTTATTAGCAATGATACTATTTAAGCTATAAACAGTGCTTACTAAAGCAATATTAATTTTCCATGAAATTGTCCATTAAGTTCAAACAAATATGCTTGAAATCAACGTAATGTACAGAATTGCAATGAAAAAACAATCTATTATTCTAATGATTTACTGCTTGTTTTTCACAAAAATCTTGTCATTTGCAATGACTCTAACTGAGCTTCAAACATTGTTTACTAAAAAAATGAATTGATTTTCCCAAGAAAGGTCGAATAAATTTAGACAAAAGTGAGGGGCGATGAGATGATTCGAGAAAAATGAATGAGATGAGATGAAATGTGCAGAATTGCAATGAAAACAACCTATTATTCCGTTGATTTACTGCTTGTTTTTCAGAAACTCTTTCTTATTAAGGATGATACTATTCATGCCTGAAATAGTAATTACCACAAAATTATTAGTTTTTTCTAAAATGGTTGATTAAATTTACACACAAATGCTTAAAATCAACGTAAAGTAACGAGTTGCAATGAAAACAAGATATTATTCCATTAATTTCCCGCTAGTCTTTCAGAAAAACCGTGTGATTTGGAATGACTTTATTTAAAATTTCAACAGTGTATACTAAAACAATAATGATTTTCTAAAAAATTGTCCATTAATATCAAACAAAACAGCTTGACATCAACGTAATGTACAGAAATGCAATGAAAAAACAATCTATTATTCCAATGATTTACTGCTTGTTTTTCATAAAAATCTTGTCATTTGCAAGGACTCCAACTCAGTTTTAAACATTGTTTACAAAAACTTCATTGCTTTTTAAAACAGGGCCAATTAAAGTCACACTAAAGTGCTTGAAATCAAGGTAAGGTACAGAGTTGCAATGAAAACAAGCTATTATTCCATTGATTTCCTGCTAGTCTTTCAGAAATGCTTTGTGATTTGCAATGACTCTAACTAAGCCTTCAACATTATTTACTAAAACAAAATTGAGTTGCGTAAAAATTGTCCATTAATATCAAACAAAAATGCTTAAAATCAACGTAAAGAACAAAATTGCAATGAGAACAACCTATTATTCCAATGATTTACTGCTTGTTTGTCATAAATACCTTGTCATTTTCAATGACTCTAACTAAGCTTTAAACATTGTTCACTAAAAAAACATTGATTTTCCCAAGAAAGGTCGATTAAATTTACCCAAAAATGAGATGTGATGTGATGATGAGACAAAAAAGAATTGGATGAGATGAAATGTGCAAAATTGCAATAAAAGCAACCTATTATTCCGTTGATTTACTGCTTGTTTTTCCGAAGTCTTTCATGTTAGCAATGATACTATTAAAGCTTGACATAGTGTTTACCAAAAAGCATTGAATTTCTCAAAAGTGGTTCATTAAATGTACACCAAAATGCTTGAAATCAGCGTAAAGTAAAGAATTGCAATGAAAGCAAGATATTATTCCAATGATTTCCGCTGGTCTTTCAGAAATACCTTGTCATTTGCAATGACTCTATTCAAGCTTTCAACAGTGTTTACTAAAAAAACAATGAAGTTCTTAAATTGTCCATTAAGTTCAAACAAAGGTGCTTAAAATGTACGTTCCCTATAGAATTGCAATGAAAACAAGCTATTATTCCAATGATTCACTGCCTGTTCTTGAGAAATACCTTGTCATTTGGAATGACTCTAACTATACTTTAAGCATTGTTTACTAAAACAACATTAATTGTTTAAAAAAGGGTCGATTGAAGTACCATAAAAATGCTTGAAATCAAGGTAAAGTACAGAGTTGCAATGAAAACAAGATAGTATTCCATTGATCTCCCGCTAGTCTTTCAGAAATACCTTGCCATTTGCAATGACTTTAACTTAGCTTTTAACATTGTTTACTAAAAAGACATTGATTTTCTTAACTTTGCAATCAAATTCAAACACACATGCTTAAAATCAAGCTAAAGTACAGAATTGCAATGAAAACAAGTTTTTATTCCATTGACTTACTGCCCCCTTTTCAGAAAAACCTTGTCATTTGCAACGCCTCTAACTCAGCTTTAAACATTGTTTGCAAAACCTTCATTGATGTTTTAAAACAGGGCCAATTAATGTCACACAAATGTGCATGAAATCAAGGTAAGGTACAGAGTTCCGATGAAAACAAGCTGTTATTCCATTGATTTCCTGCTAGTTTCTAAGGAATGCCTTGTGATTTGCAATGACTCTAACTAAGCCTTCAAAATTATTTACTAAAACAAAATTGATTTTCTCAAAAATTGTCCGTTAATATCAAACAAAAATGCTTAAAATCAACGTAAAGTAAAGAGTTGCAATGAAAACAAGATAATATTCCATTAATTTCCCGCTAGTCTTTCAGAAAAACCGTGTGATTTGCAATGACTCTATTTAAGCTTTCAACAGTGTATACTAGAACAATAATGATTTTCTGAAACATTATCCATTAATATCAAACAAAACAGCTTGAAATCAACGTAATGTACAGAAATGCAATGAAAAAACAATCTATTATTCCAATGATTTACTGCTTGTTTTTCATAACAATCTTGTCATTTGCAAGGACTCTAACTCAATTTAAACATTGTTTACAAAAACTTTATTGCTTTTTAAAACAGGGCCAATTAAAGTCACACAAAAGTGCTTGAAATCAAGGTAAGGTACAGAGTTGCAATGAAAACAAGCTATTATTCCATTGATTTCCTGCTAGTCTTTCATGAATGCTTTGTGATTTGCAATGACTCTAACTAAGCCTTCAACATTATTTACTAAAACAAAATTGATTTTCTCAAAACTTGTCCATTAATATCAAACAAAAATGCTTAAAATCAACGTAAAGAATAAAATTGCAATGAGAACAACCTATTATTCCAATGATTTACTGCTTGTTTGTCATAAATACCTTGTCATTTGCAATGACTCTAACTAAGCTTTAAACATTGTTCATTAAAAAACCATTGATTTTCCCAAGAAAGGTCGATTGAATTTACCCAAAAATGAGATGTGATGTGATGATGAGACAAAAAGGAATGAGATGAGATGAAATGTGGAAAATTGCAATGAAAGCAACCTATTATTCCGTTGATTTACTGCTTGTTTTTCAGAAAGTCTTTCTTGTTAGCAATGATACTATTCAAGCTTGAAATAGCGTTTACCAAAAACATTGATTGTCTCAAAAGTGGTTGATTAAATTTACACCAAAATGCTTGAAATCAGCGTAAAGTAAAGAATTGCAATGAAAGCAAGATATTATTCCAATGATTTCCCGCTGGTCTTTCAGAAATACCTTGTCATTTGCAATGACTCTAACTAAGCTTCAAACATAGTTTACTAAAGAAACATTGATTTTCCGAAGAAAGGTCGATTAAATTTACACAAAAGTGAGATGTGATGAAATGATTAGACAAAAATGAATGAGATAAGATGAAATGTGCAAAATTGCAATAAAAGCAACCTATTATTCCGTTAATATACTGCTTGTCTTTCAGAAAGTCTTTCTTCTTAGCAATGATACTATTCAAGCTTGAAATAGTGTTTACCAAAAAAGATTGATTTTCTCAAAATTGGTTGATTGAATTTACACCAAAATGCCTGAAATCAACGTAAAGTAAAGAATTGCAATGAAAGCAAGATATTATTCCAATGATTTCCCGCTAGTCTTTCAGAAATACTGTGTGATTTGCAATGACTCTATTCAAGCTTTAACAGTGTTTACTAAAAAAACAATGAATTTCTTAAATGGTCCATTAAGTTCAAACAAAGACTCTTAAAATGTACGTTAACTATAGAATTGCAATGAAAACAATCTATTATTCCAATGATTCACTGCCTGTTTTTGAGAAATACCTTGTCATTTGCAATGACTCTAACTATACTTTAAGCATTGTTTACTAAAACAACATTAATTGTTTAAAAAAGGGTCGATTGAAGTACCACAAAAATGCTTGAAATCAAGGTAAAGTACAGATTTGCAATGAAAACAAGCTAGTATTCCATTGATTTCCCGCTAGTCTTTCAGAAATACGTTGCCATGTGCAATGACTTTAACTTAGCTTTTAACATTGTTTACTAAAAAGACATTGATTTTCTTAACTTTGCAATCAAATTCAAACACACATGCTTAAAATCAAGCTAAAGTACAGAATTGCAATGAAAACAAGTTTTTATTCCATTGACTTACTGCCCCCTTTTCAGAAAAACCTTGTCATTTGCAACGACTCTAACTCAGCTTTAAACATTGTTTGCAAAACCTTCATTGATGTTTTAAAACAGGGCCAATTAATGTCACACAAATGTGCATGAAATCAAGGTAAGGTACAGTGTTCCGATGAAAACAAGCTGTTATTCCATTGATTTCCTGCTAGTTTCTAAGGAATGCCTTGTGATTTGCAATGACTCTAACTAAGCCTTCAACACTATTTACTAAAACAAAATTGATTTTCTCAAAAATTGTCCATTAATATCAAACAAAAATGCTTAAAATCAACGTAAAGTAAAGAGTTGCAATGAAAACAAGATATTATTCCATTAATTTCCCGCTAGTCTTTCAGAAAAACCGTGTGATTTGCAATGACTCTATTTAAGCTTTCAACAGTGTATACTAGAACAATAATGATTTTCTGAAACATTATCCATTAATATCAAACAAAACAGCTTGACATCAACGTAATGTACAGAAATGCAATGAAAAACAATCTATTATTCCAATGATTTACTGCTTGTTTTTCATAAAAATCTTGTCATTTGCAATGCTCACTAAGCTTTAAACATTGTTTACTAAAAATACATTGATTTTCCCAAGAACGGTCGATTAAATTTACACAAAAGTGAGATGTGATGAGATGATTTGACAAAAATGAATGAGATCAGATGAAATGTGCAGAATTGCAATGAAAACAACCTATTATTCCGTTGATTTACTGCTTGTTTTTGAGAATTTCTTTCTTATTAGCAATGATACTATTTAAGCTATAAACAGTGCTTACTAAAGCAATATTGATTTTCCATGAAATTGTCCATTAAGTTCAATCAAATATGCTTGAAATCAACGTAATGTACAGAATTGCAATGAAAAAACAATCTATTATTCCAATGATGTACTGCTTGTTTTTCACAAAAATCTTGTCATTTGCAATGACTCTAACTGAGCTTCAAACATTGTTTACTAAAAAAATGAATTGATTTTCCCAAGAAAGGTCGAATAAATTTAGACAAAAGTGAGAGGCGATGAGATGATTCGAGAAAAATGAATGAGATGAGATGAAATGTGCAGAATTGCAATGAAAACAACCTATTATTCCGTTGATTTACTGCTTGTTTTTCAGAAACTCTTTCTTATTAAGGATGATACTATTCATGCCTGAAATAGTAATTACCACAAAATTATTAGTTTTTTCTAAAATGGTTGATTAAATTTACACACAAATGCTTAAAATCAACGTAAAGTAAAGAGTTGCAATGAAAACAAGATATTATTCCATTAATTTCCCGCTAGTCTTTCAGAAAAACCGTGTGATTTGAAATGACTCTTTTTAAAATTGCAACAGTGTATACTAAAACAATAATCATTTTCTAAAAAATTGTCCATTAATATCAAACAAAAATACTTGACAACAACGTAATGTACAGAAATGCAATGAAAAAATAATCTATTATTCCAATGATTTACTGCTTGTTTTTAATAAAAATCTTGTCATTTGCAAGGACTCTAACTCAGTTTTAAACATTGTTTAAAAAAACTTCATTGCTTTTTAAAACAGGGCCAATTAAAGTCACACAAAAGTGCTTGAAATCAAGGTAAGGTACAGAGTTGCAATGAAAACAAGCTATTATTCCATTGATTTCCTGCTAGTCTTTCAGAAATGCTTTGTGATTTGCAATGACTCTAACTAAGCCTTCAACATTATTTACTAAAACAAAATTGAGTTGCGTAAAAATTGTCCATTAATATCAAACAAAAATGCTTAAAATCAACGTAAAGAACGAAATTGCAATGAGAACAACCTATTATTCCAATGATTTACTGCTTGTTTGTCATAAATACCTTGTCATTTTCAATGACTCTAACTAAGCTTTAAACATTGTTCACTAAAAAAACATTGATTTTCCCAAGAAAGGTCGATTAAATTTACCCAAAAATGAGATGTGATGTGATGATGAGACAAAAAAGAATTGGATGAGATGAAATGTGCAAAATTGCAATAAAAGCAACCTATTATTTCGTTAATATACTGCTTGTTTTTCAGAAAGTCTTTCTTGTTAGCAATGCTACTATTCAAGCTTGAAATAGTGTTTACCCAAAAAAGATTGATTTTCTCAAAATTGGTTGATTAAATTTACACCAAAATGCCTGAAATCAACGTAAAGTAAAGAATTGCAATGAAAGCAAGATATTATTCCAATGAATTCCCGCTAGTCTTTCAGAAATACTGTGTGATTTGCAATGACTCTATTCAAGCTTTCAACAGTGTTTACTAAAAAAACCATGAAGTTCTTAAATTGTCCATTAAGTTCAAACAAAGATGCTTAAAATGTACGTTCACTATAGAATTGCAATGAAAACAAGCTATTATTCCAATGATTCACTGCCTGTTCTTGAGAAATACCTTGTCATTTGGAATGACTCTAACTATACTCTAAGCATTGTTTACTAAAACAACATTAATTGTTTAAAGAAGGGTCGATTGAAGTACCACAAAAATGCTTGAAATCAAGGTAAAGTACAGAGTTGCAATGAAAACAAGATAGTATTCCATTGATCTCCCGCTAGTCTTTCAGAAATACCTTGCCATTTGCAATGACTTTAACTTAGCTTTTAACATTGTTTACTAAAAAGACATTGATTTTCTTAACTTTGCAATCAAATTCAAACACACATGCTTAAAATCAAGCTAAAGTACAGAATTGCAATGAAAACAAGTTTTTATTCCATTGACTTACTGCCCCCTTTTCAGAAAAACCTTGTCATTTGCAACGACATTAACTCAGCTTTAAACATTGTTTGCAAAACCTTCATTGATGTTTTAAAACAGGGCCAATTAATGTCACACAAAATTGCATGAAATCAAGGTAAGGTACAGAGTTCCGATGAAAACAAGCTATTATTCCATTGATTTCCTGAAAGTCTTTAAGGAATGCCTTGTGATTTGCAATGACTCTAACTAAGCCTTCAACATTATTTACTAAAACAAAATTGATTTTCTCAAAACTTGTCCATTAATATCAAACAAAAATGCTTAAAATCAACGTAAAGAATAAAATTGCAATGACAACAACCTATTATTCCAATGATTTACTGCTTGTTTGTCATAAAGTCTTTCTTTTTAGCAATGATACTATTCAAGCTTGAAATAGTGTTTACCAAAAAACATTGATTTTCACAAAAGTGGTTGATTAAATGTACACCAAAATGCTTGAAATCAGCGTAAAGTAAAGAATTGCAATGAAAGCAAGAGATAATTCCAATGATTTCCGGCTGGTCTTTCAGAAATACCTTGTCATTTGCAATGACTCTAACTAAGCTTCAAACATAGTTTACTAAAAAAACATTGATTTTCCCAAGAAAGGTCGATAAAATTTACACAAAAGTGAGATGTGATGAAATGATTAGACAAAAATGAATGAGATGAGATGAAATGTGCAAAATTGCAATAAAAGCAACCTATTATTCCGTTAATATACTGCTTGTTTTTCACAATGTCTTTCTTGTTATCAATGATACTATTCAAGCTTGAAATAGTGTTTACCAAAAAACATTGATTTTCTCAAAATTGGTTGATTAAATTTACACCAAAATGCCCGAAATCAACGTAAAGTAAAGAATTGCAATGAAAGCAAGATATTATTCCAATGAATTCCCGCTAGTCATTCAGAAATACTGTGTGATTTGCAATGACTCTATTCAAGCTTTCAACAGTGTTTACTAAAAAAACCATGAAGTTCTTAAATTGTCCATTAAGTTCAAACAAAGATGCTTAAAATGTACGTTCACTATAGAATTGCAATGAAAACAATCTATTATTCCAATGATTCACTGCCTGTTTTTGAGAAATACCTTGTCATTTGCAATGACTCTAACTATACTTTAAGGATTGTTTACTAAAACAACATTAATTGTTTAAAAAAGGGTCGATTGAAGTACCACAAAAATGCTTGCAATCAAGGTAAAGTACAGAGTTGCAATGAAAACAAGCTAGTATTCCATTGATCTCCCGCTAGTCTTTCAGAAATACCTTGCCATTTGCAATGACTTTAACTTAGCTTTTAACATTGTTTACTAAAAAGACATTGATTTTCTTAACTTTGCAATCAAATTCAAACACACATGCTTAAAATCAAGCTAAAGTACAGAATTGCAATGAAAACAAGTTTTTATTCCATTGACTTACTGCCCCCTTTTCAGAAAAACCTTGTCATTTGCAACGACATTAACTCAGCTTTAAACATTGTTTGCAAAACCTGCATTGATGTTTTAAAACAGGGCCAATTAATGTCACACAAATGTGCATGAAATCAAGGTAAGGTACAGTGTTCCGATGAAAACAAGCTATTATTCCATTGATTTCCTGCTAGTTTCTAAGGAATGCCTTGTGATTTGCAATGACTCTAACTAAGCCTTCAACATTATTTACTAAAACAAAATTGATTTTCTCAAAACTGGTCCATTAATATCAAACAAAAATGCTTAAAATCAACGTAAAGTAAAGAGTTGCAATGAAAACAAGATATTATTCCATTAATTTCCCGCTAGTCTTTCAGAAAAACCATGTGATTTGCAATGACTCTATTTGAGCTTTCAACAGTGTATACTAGAACATTAATGATTTTCTAAAAAATTGTCCATTAATATCAAACAAAAATGCTTGACATCAACGTAATGTACAGAAATGCAATGAAAAAACAATCTATTATTCCAATGATTTACTGCTTGTTTTTCATAAAAATCTTGTCATTTGCAAGGACTCTAACTCAGTTTAAACATTGTTTACAAAAACTTCATTGCTTTTTAAAACAGATCCAATTCAAGTCACACAAAAATGCTTGAAATCAAGGTAAGGTACAGAGTTGCAATGAAAACAAGCTATTATTCCAATGCTTTCCCGCTAGTCTTTCAGAAATACTGTGTGATTTGCAATGACTCTATTCAAGCTTTCAACAGTGTTTAATTAAAAAAACAATGAATTTCTTAAATTGTCCATTAAGTTCAAACAAAGATGCTTAAAATGTACGTTAACTATAGAATTGCAATGAAAACAAGCTATTATTCCAATGATTCACTGCCTGTTTTTGAGAAATACCTTGTCATTTGCAATGACTCTAACTATACTTTAAGCATTGTTTACTAAAACAATATTAATTTTTTAAAAAAGGGGCGATTGAAGTACCACAAAAATGCTTGAAATCAAGGTAAAGTACAGAGTTACAATGAAAAAAAGATAGTATTCCATTGATTTCCCGCTAGTCTTTCAGAAATACCTTGCCATTTGCAATGACTTTAGCTTAGCTTTTAACATTGTTTACTAAAAAGACAGTGATTTTCTTAACTTTGCAATCAAATTCAAACATACATGCTTAAAATCAAGCTAAAGTACAGAATTGCAATGAAAACAAGTTTTTATTCCATTCACTTACTGCCCCCTTTTCAGAAAAACCTTGTCATTTTCAAGGACTCTAACTCAGCTTTAAACATTGTTTGCAAAACCTTCATTGATGTTTTAAAACAGGGCCAATTTTTGTCAAACAAAAATGCTTAAAATCAACGTAAAGTAAAGAGTTGCAATGAAAACAAGATATTATTCCATTAATTTCCCGCTAGTCTTTCAGAAAAACCGTGTGATTTGCAATGACTCTATTTAACATTTCAACAGTGTATACTAAAACAATAATGATTTTCTAAAAAATTGTCCGTTAATATCAAACAAAAATGTCTGACATCAACGTAATGTACAGAAATGCAATGAAAAAACAATCTATTATTCCAATGATTTACTGCTTGTTTTTCATAAAAATCTTGTCATTTGCAAGGACTCTAACTCAGATTTAAACATTGTTTACAAAAACTTCATTGCTTTTTAAAACAGGGCCAATTAAAGTCACACAAAAGTGCTTGAAATCAACGTAAAGTACAGAATTGCAATGAAAACAAGCTATTATTCCAATGATTTCTCGCTAGTCTTTCAGAAATACTGTGTGATTTGCAATGCCTCTATTCAAGCTTTCAACAGTGTTTACTTAAAAAACATTGATTTTCCCAAGAAAGGTCGATAAAATTTACATAAAAATGAGATGTGATGAGATGATTAGACAAAAATGAATGAGATCAGCTGAAATGTGCAGAATTGCAAAGAAAGCAACCTATTATTCCGTTGATTTACTGCTTGCTTTTCAGAAACTCTTTCTTATTAGGGATGATACTATTCATGCTTGAAATAGTGTTTACCACAAAATTATTAGTTTTTTCTAAAATGGTTGATTAAATTTACACACAAATGCTTAAAATCAAGCTAAAGTGAAGAATTGCAATGAAAACAAGATATTATTCCAATGCTTTCCCGCTAGTCTTTCAGAAATACTGTGTGATTTGCAATGACTCTATTCAAGCTTTCAACAGTGTTTACTAAAAAAACCATGAAGTTCTTAAATTGTCCATTAAGTTCAAACAAAGATGCTTAAAATGTACGTTCACTATAGAATTGCAATGAAAACAAGCTATTATTCCAATGATTCACTGCCTGTTCTTGAGAAATACCTTGTCATTTGAAATTACTCTAACTATACTTTAAGCAATGTTTACTAAAACAACATTAATTGTTTAAAAAAGGGTCGATTGAAGTACCATAAAAATGCTTGAAATCAAGGTAAAGTACAGAGTTGCAATGAAAACAATATAGCATTCCATTGATCTCCCGCTAGTCTTTCAGAAATACCTTGCCATTTGCAATGACTTTAACTTAGCTTTTAACATTGTTTACTAAAAAGACATTGATTTTCTTAACTTTGCAATCAAATTCAAACATACATGCTTAAAATCAAGCTAAAGTACAGAATTGCAATGAAAACAAGTTTTTATTCCATTCACTTACTGCCCCCTTTTCAGAAAAACCTTGTCATTTTCAAGGACTCTAACTCAGCTTTAAACATTGTTTGCAAAACCTTCATTGATGTTTTAAAACAGGGCCAATTTTTGTCAAACAAAAATGCTTAAAATCAACGTAAAGTAAAGAGTTGCAATGAAAACAAGATATTATTCCATTAATTTCCCGCTAGTCTTTCAGAAAAACCGTGTGATTTGCAATGACTCTATTTAACATTTCAACAGTGTATACTAAAACAATAATGATTTTCTAAAAAATTGTCCGTTAATATCAAACAAAAATGTCTGACATCAACGTAATGTACAGAAATGCAATGAAAAAACAATCTATTATTCCAATGATTTACTGCTTGTTTTTCATAAAAATCTTGTCATTTGCAAGGACTCTAACTCAGATTTAAACATTGTTTACAAAAACTTCATTGCTTTTTAAAACAGGGCCAATTAAAGTCACACAAAAGTGCTTGAAATCAACGTAAAGTACAGAATTGCAATGAAAACAAGCTATTATTCCAATGATTTCTCGCTAGTCTTTCAGAAATACTGTGTGATTTGCAATGCCTCTATTCAAGCTTTCAACAGTGTTTACTTAAAAAACATTGATTTTCCCAAGAAAGGTCGATAAAATTTACATAAAAATGAGATGTGATGAGATGATTAGACAAAAATGAATGAGATCAGCTGAAATGTGCAGAATTGCAAAGAAAGCAACCTATTATTCCGTTGATTTACTGCTTGCTTTTCAGAAACTCTTTCTTATTAGGGATGATACTATTCATGCTTGAAATAGTGTTTACCACAAAATTATTAGTTTTTTCTAAAATGGTTGATTAAATTTACACACAAATGCTTAAAATCAAGCTAAAGTGAAGAATTGCAATGAAAACAAGATATTATTCCAATGCTTTCCCGCTAGTCTTTCAGAAATACTGTGTGATTTGCAATGACTCTATTCAAGCTTTCAACAGTGTTTACTAAAAAAACCATGAAGTTCTTAAATTGTCCATTAAGTTCAAACAAAGATGCTTAAAATGTACGTTCACTATAGAATTGCAATGAAAACAAGCTATTATTCCAATGATTCACTGCCTGTTCTTGAGAAATACCTTGTCATTTGAAATTACTCTAACTATACTTTAAGCAATGTTTACTAAAACAACATTAATTGTTTAAAAAAGGGTCGATTGAAGTACCATAAAAATGCTTGAAATCAAGGTAAAGTACAGAGTTGCAATGAAAACAATATAGCATTCCATTGATCTCCCGCTAGTCTTTCAGAAATACCTTGCCATTTGCAATGACTTTAACTTAGCTTTTAACATTGTTTACTAAAAAGACATTGATTTTCTTAACTTTGCAATCAAATTCAAACACACATGCCTAAAATCAAGCTAAAGTACAGAATTGCAATGAAAACAAGTTTTTATTCCATTGACTTACTGCCCCCTTTTCAGAAAAACCTTGTCATTTGCAACGACTCTAACTCAGCTTTAAACATTGTTTGCAAAACCTTCATTGATGTTTTAAAACAGGGCCAATTAATGTCACACAAATGTGCATGAAATCAAGGTAAGGTACAGAGTTCCGATGAAAACAAGCTTTTATTCCATTGATTTCCTGCTAGTTTCTAAGGAATGCCTTGTGATTTGCAATGACTCTAACTAAGCCTTCAACATTATTTACTAAAACAAAATTGATTTTCTCAAACATTCTCCATTAATATCAAACAAAAATGCTTAAAATCAACGTAAAGTAAAGAGTTGCAATGGAAACAAGATATTATTCCATTAATTTCCCGCTAGTCTTTCAGAAAAACCGTGTGATTGCAATGACTCTATTTAACATTTCAACACTGTATACTAAAAAAATATTGATTTTCTAAAAAATTGTCCATTAATATCAAACAAATATGCTTGAAATCAACGTAATGTACAGAATTGCAATGAAAAAGGAAGCTATTATTCCAATGATTTACTGCATGTTTTTCATAAAAATCTTGTCATTTGCAATGCTCACTAAGCTTTAAACATTGTTTACTAAAAATACTTTGATTTTCCCAAGAACGGTCGATTAAATTTACACAATATGAGATCTAATGAGATGATTTGACAAAAATGAATGAGATCAGATGAAATGTGCAGATTTGCAATGAAAACAACTTATTATTCCGCTGATTTACTGCTTGTTTTTGAGAATTTCTTTCTTATTAGCAATGATACTATTTAAGCTATAAACAGTGCTTACTAAAGCAATATTGATTTTCCATGAAATTGTCCATTAAGTTCAAACAAATATGCTTGAAATCAACGTAATGCACAGAATTGCAATGAAAAAACAATCTATTATTCCAATGATTTACTGCTTGTTTCTCACAAAAATCTTGTCATTTGCAATGACTCTAACTGAGCTTCAAACATTGTTTACTAAAAAAATGAATTGATTTTCCCAAGAAAGGTCGATTAAATTTAGACAAAAGTGAGAGGGGATGAGATGATTCGAGAAAAATGAATGAGATGAGATGAAATGTGCAGAATTGCAATGAAAACAACCTATTATTCCGTTGATTTACTGCTTGTTTTTCAGAAACTCTTTCTTATTAAGGTTGATACTATTCATGCCTGAAAAAGTAATTAGCACAAAATTATTAGTTTTTTCTAACATAGTTGATTAAATTTACTCACAAATGCTAAAAATCAACGTAGAGTAAAGAGTTGCAATGAAAACAAGATATTATTCCATTAATTTCCCGCTAGTCTTTCAGAAAAACCGTGTGATTTGCAATGACTCTATTTAAAATTCCAACAGTGTATACTAAAACAATAATGATTTTCTAAAAAATTGTCCAATAATATCAAACAAAAATACTTGACATCAACGTAATGTACAGAAATGCAATGAAAAAATAATCTATTATTCCAATGATATACTGCTTGTTTTTAATAAAAATCTTGTTATTTGCAAGGACTCTAACTCAGTTTTAAACATTGTTTACAACAACTTCATTGCTTTTTAAAACAGGGCCAATTAAAGTCACACTAAAGTGCTTGAAATAAAGGTAAGGTACAGAGTTGCAATGAAAACAAGCTATTATTCCATTGATTTCCTGCTAGTCTTTCAGAAATGCTTTGTGATTTGCAATGACTCTAACTAAGCCTTCAACATTATTTACTAAAACAAAATTGAGTTGCGTAAAAATTGTCCATTAATATCAAACAAAAATGCTTAAAATCAACGTAAAGAACAAAATTGCAATGAGAGCAACCTATTATTCCAATGATTTACTGCTTGTTTGTCATAAATACCTTGTCATTTTCAATGACTCTAACGAAGCTTTAAACATTGTTCACTAAAAAAACATTGATTTTCCCAAGAAAGGTCAATTAAATTTACCCGAAAATGAGATGTGATGTGATGATGAGACAAAAAAGAATTGGATGAGATGAAATGTGCAAAATTGCAATAAAAGCAACCTATTATTCCGTTGATTTACTGCTTGTTTTTCAGAAGTCTTTCATGTTAGCATTGATACTATTCAAGCTTGACATAGTGTTTACCAAAAAACATTGAATTTCTCAAAAGTGGTTGATTGAATTTACACCAAAATGCTCGAAATCAGCGTAAAGTAAAGAATTGCAATGAAAGCAAGATATTATTCCAATGATTTCCCGCTAGTCTTTCAGAAATACTGTGTGATTTGCAATGACTCTATTCAAGCTTTAACAGTGTTTACTAAAAAAACAATGAAGTTCTTAAATTGTCCATTAAGTTCAAACAAAGATGCTTAAAATGTACGTTCACTATAGAATTGCAATGAAAACAAGCTATGATTCCAATGATTCACTGCCTGTTCTTGAGAAATACCTTGTCATTTGGAATGACTCTAACTATACTTTAAGCATTGTTTACTAAAACAACATTAATTGTTTAAAAAAGGGTCGATTGAAGTACCACAAAAATGCTTGAAATCAAGGTAAAGTACAGAGTTGCAATGAAAACAAGATAGTATTCCATTGATCTCCCGCTAGTCTTTCAGAAATACCTTGCCATTTGCAATGACTTTAACTTAGCTTTTAACATTGTTTACTAAAAAGACATTGATTTTCTTAACTTTGCAATCAAATTCAAACACACATGCTTAAAATCAAGCTAAAGTACAGAATTGCAATGAAAACAAGTTTTTATTCCATTGACTTACTGCCCCCGTTTCAGAAAAACCTTGTCATTTGCAACGACTCTAACTCAGCTTTAAACATTGTTTGCAAAACCTTCATTGATGTTTTAAAACAGGGCCAATTAATGTCACACAAAAGTGCATGAAATCAAGGTAAGGTACAGAGTTCTGATGAAAACAAGCTATTATTCCATTGATTTCCTGCTAGTCTTTAAGGAATGCCTTGTCATTTGCAATGACTCTAACTAAGCCTTCAACATTATTTACTAAAACAAAATTGATTTTCTCAAAACTTGTCCATTAATATCAAACAAAAATGCTTAAAATCAACGTAAAGTAAAGAGTTGCAATGAAAACAAGATATTATTCCATTAATTTCCCGCTAGTCTTTCAGAAAAACCGTGTGATTTGCAATGACTCTATTTAAGCTTTCAACAGTGTATACTAGAACATTATTGATTTTCTAAAACATTGTCCATTAATATCAAACAAAAATGCTCGACATCAACGTAATGTACAGAAATGCAATGAAAAAACAATCTATTATTCCAATGATTTACTTCCTGTTTTTCATAAACATCTTGTCATTTGCAAGGACTCCAACTCAGTTTAAACATTGTTTACAAAAACTTCATTGCTTTTTAAAACAGGGCCAATTAAAGTCACACAAAAGTGCTTGAAATCAGGGTAAGGTAAGAGTTCCAATGAAAACAAGCTATTATTCCATTGATTTCCTGCTAGTCTTTCAGAAATGCTTTGTGTTTTGCAATGACTCTAACTAAGCCTTCAACATTATTTACTAAAACAAAATTGAGTTGCGTAAAAATTGTCCATTAATATCAAACAAAAATGCTTAAAATCAACGTAAAGAACAAAATTGCAATGAGAACAACCTATTATTCCAATGAATTACTGCTTGTTTGTCATAAATACCTTGTCATTTTCAATGACTCTAACTAAGCTTTAAACATTGTTCACTAAAAAAACATTGATTTTCCCAAGAAAGATCCATTAAATTTACCCAAAAATGAGATGTGATGTGATGATGAGACAAATAAGAATTGGATGAGATGAAATGTGCAAAATTGCAATAAAAGCAACCTATTATTCCGTTGATTTACTGCTTGTTTTTCAGAAGTCTTTCATGTTAGCATTGATACTATTCAAGCTTGACATAGTGTTTACCAAAAAACATTGATTTTCTCAAAATTGGTTGATTAAATTTACACCAAAATGCTTGAAATCAGCGTAAAGTAAAGAATTGCAATGAAAGCAAGATATCATTCCAATGATTTCCCGCTGGTCTTTCAGAAATACCTTGTCATTTGCAATGACTCTAACTAAGCTCCAAACATAGTTTACTAAAAAAACATTGATTTTTCCAAGAAAGGTCGATTAAATTTACACAAAAGTGAGATGTGATGAAATGATTAGACAAAAAAGAATGAGATGAGATGAAATGTGCAAAATTGCAATAAAAGCAACCTATTATTCCGTTAATATACTGCTTGTTTCTCAGAATGTCTTTCTTTTTAGCAATGATACTATTCAAGCTTGAAATAGTGTTTACCAAAAAACATTGAATTTCTCAAAATTGGTTGATTAAATTTACACCAAAATGCCTGAAATCAGCGTACAGTAAAGAATTGCAGTGAAAGCAAGATATTATTCCAATGATTTCCCGCTAGTCTTTCAGAAATACTGTGTGATTTGCAATGACTTTAACTTAGCTTTTAACATTGTTTACTAAAAAGACATTGATTTTCTTAACTTTGCAATCAAATTCAAACACACATGCTTAATATCAAGCTAAAGTACAAAATTGCAATGAAAACAAGTTTTTATTCCATTGACTTGCTGCCCCTTTTCAGAAAAACCTTGTCATTTGCAACGACTCTAACTCAGCTTTAAACATTGTTTGCAAAACCTTCATTGATGTTTTAAAACAGGGCCAATTAATGTCACACAAAAGTGCATGAAATGAAGGTAAGGTACAGAGTTCCGATGAAAACAAGCTATTCTTCCATTGATTTCCTGCTAGTCTTCAAGGAATGCCTTGTGATTTGCAATGACTCTAACTAAACCTTCAACATTATTTACTAAAACAAAATTGATTTTCTCAAAAATTGTCCATTAATATCAAACAAAAATGCTTAAAATCAACGTAAAGTAAAGAGTTGCAATGAAAATAAAGATATTATTCCATTAATTTTCCGCTAGTCTTTCAGAAAAACCGTGGGATTTGCAATGACTCTAACTAAGCTTCAAACATAGTTTACTAAAAGAACATTGATTTTCCCAAGAAAGGTCGATAAAATTTACACAAAAGTGAGATGTGATGAAATGATTAGACAAAAATGAATGAGATGAGATGAAATGTGCAAAATTGCAATAAAGGCAACCTATTATTCCGTTAATATACTGCTTGTTTTTCAGAAAGTCTTTCTTGTTAGCAATGATACTATTCAAGCTTGAAATAGTGTTTACCAAAAAACATTGATTTTCTCAAAATTGTTTGATTAAATTTACACCAAAATGCTTGAAATCAGCGTAAAGTAAAGAATTGCAATGAAAGCAAGATATCATTCCAATGATTTCCCGCTAGTCTTTCAGAAAAACCGTGGGATTTGCAATGACTCTTACTAAGCTTCAAACATAGTTTACTAAAAAAACATTAATTTTCCCAAGAAAGGTCGATAAAATTTACACAAAAGTGAGATGTGATGAAATGATTAGACAAAAATGAATGAGATGAGATGAAATGTGCAAAATTGAAATAAAAGCAACCTATTATTCCGTTAATATACTGCTTGTTTTTCAGAAAGTCTTTCTTGTTAGCAATGATACTATTCAAGCTTGAAATAGTGTTTACCAAAAGACATTGATTTTCTCAAAATTGGTTGATTAAATTTACACAAAAATGCCTGAAATCAACGTACAGTAAAGAATTGCAGTGAAAGCAAGATATTATTCCAATGATTTCCCGCCAGTCTTTCAGAAATACTGTGTGATTTGCAATGACTCTATTCAAGCTTTCAACAGTGTTTACTAAAAAAACAATGAATTTCTTAAATTGTCGATTAAGTTCAAACAAAGATGCTTAAAATGTACGTTAACTATAGAATTGCAATGAAAACAATCTATTATTCCAATGATTCACTGCCTGTTTTTGAGAAATACCTTGTCATTTGCAATGACTCTAACTATACTTTAAGCATTGTTTACTGAAACAACATTAATTGTTTAAAAAAGGGTCGATTGAAGTACCACAAAGATGCTTGAAATCAAGGTAAAGTACAGAGTTGCAATGAAAACAAGCTAGTATTCCATTGATTTCCCGCTAGTCTTTCAGAAATACCTTGCCATTTGCAATGACTTTAACTTAGCTTTTAACATTGTTTACTAAAAAGACATTGATTTTCTTAACTTTGCAATCAAATTCAAACACACATGCTTAATATCAAGCTAAAGTACAAAATTGCAATGAAAACAAGTTTTTATTCCATTGACTTGCTGCCCCTTTTCAGAAAAACCTTGTCATTTGCAACGACTCTAACTCAGCTTTAAACATTGTTTGCAAAACCTTCATTGATGTTTTAAAACAGGGCCAATTAATGTCACACAAAAGTGCATGAAATCAAGGTAAGGTACAGAGTTCCGATGAAAACAAGCTATTCTTCCATTGATTTCCTGCTAGTCTTCAAGGAATGCCTTGTGATTTGCAATGACTCTAACTAAGCCTTCAACATTATTTACTAAAACAAAATTGATTTTATCAAAAATTGTCCATTAATATCAAACAAAAATGCTTAAAATCAACGTAAAGTAAAGAGTTGCAATGAAAATAAAGATATTATTCCATTAATTTCCCGCTAGTCTTTCAGAAAAACCGTGGGATTTGCAATGACTCGAACTAAGCTTCAAACATAGTTTACTAAAAAACCATTGATTTTCCCAAGAAAGGTCGATAAAATTTACACAAAAGTGAGATGTGATGAAATGATTAGACAAAAATGAATGAGATGAGATGAAATGTGCAAAATTGCAATAAAGGCAACCTATTATTCCGTTAA
The DNA here is from genome assembly GCA_964019065.1 of Catostylus mosaicus. Lineage (NCBI taxonomy): Eukaryota > Metazoa > Cnidaria > Scyphozoa > Rhizostomeae > Catostylidae > Catostylus > Catostylus mosaicus. Next base: position 3,494,947 of record OZ025199.1, read on the forward strand.
TATACTGCTTGTTTTTCAGAAAGTCTTTCTTGTTAGCAATGATACTATTCAAGCTTGAAATAGTGTTTACCAAAAAACATTGATTTTCTCAAAATTGGTTGATTAAATTTACACCAAAATGCTTGAAATCAGCGTAAAGTAAAGAATTGCAATGAAAGCAAGATATCATTCCAATGATTTCCCGCTAGTCTTTCAGAAAAACCGTGGGATTTGCAATGACTCTAACTAAGCTTCAAACATAGTTTACTAAAAAAACATTAATTTTCCCAAGAAAGGTCGATAAAATTTACACAAAAGTGAGATGTGATGAAATGATTAGACAAAAATGAATGAGATGAGATGAAATGTGCAAAATTGCAATAAAGGCAACCTATTATTCCGTTAATATACTGCTTGTTTTTCAGAAAGTCTTTCTTGTTAGCAATGATACTATTCAATCTTGAAATAGTGTTTACCAAAAAACATTGATTTTCTCAAAATTGGTTGATTAAATTTACACAAAAATGCCTGAAATCAACGTACAGTAAAGAATTGCAGTGAAAGCAAGATATTATTCCAATGATTTCCCGCTAGTCTTTCAGAAATACTGTGTGATTTGCAATGACTCTATTCAAGCTTTCAACAGTGTTTACTAAAAAAACAATGAATTTCTTAAATTGTCCATTCAGTTCAAACAAAGATGCTTAAAATGTACGTTAACTATAGAATTGCAATGAAAACAATCTATTATTCAAATGATTCACTGCCTGTTTTTGAGAAATACCTTGTCATTTGAAATGACTCTAACGATACTTTAAGCATTGTTTACTAAAACAACATTAATTGTTTAAAAAAAGGTCGATTGAAGTACCACAAAAATGCTTGAAATCAAGGTAAAGTACAGAGTTGCAATGAAAACAAGCTAGTATTCCATTGATTTCCCTCTAGTCTTTCAGAAATACCTAGCCATTTGCAATGACTTTAACTTACCTTTTAACATTGTTTACTAAAAAGACATTGATTTTCTTAACTTTGCAATCAAATTTAAACACACATGCTTAAAATCAAGCGAAAGTACAGAATTCCAATGAAAACAAGTTTTTATTCCATTGACTTACTGCCCCCTTTTCAGAAAAACCTTGTCGTTTGCAACGACTCTAACTCAGCTTTAAACATTGTTTGCAAAACCTTCATTGATGTTTTAAAACAGGGCCAATTAATGTCACACAAAATTGCATGAAATCAAGGTAAGGTACAGAGTTCCGATGAAAACAAGCAATTATTCCATTGATTTCCTGCTAGTCTTTAAGGAATGCCTTGTCATTTGCAATCACTCTAACTAAGCCTTCAACATTATTTACTAAAACAAAATTTATTTTCTCAAAACTTGTCCATTAATATCAATCAAAAATGCTTAAAATCAACGTAAAGTAAAGAGTTGCAATGAAAACAAGATATTATTCCATTAATTTCCCGCTAGTCTTTCAGAAAAACCGTGTGATTTGCAATGACTCTATTTAAGCTTTCAACAGTGTATACTAGAACATTAATGATTTTCTAAAACATTGTCCATTAATATCAAACAAAAATGCTTGACATCAACGTAATGTACAGAAATGCAATGAAAAAACAATCTATTATTCCAATGATTTACTGCTTGTTTTCAATAAAAATCTTGTCATTTGCAAGGACTCTAACTCAGTTTAAACATTGTTTACAAAAACTTCATTGCTTTTTAAAACAGATCCAATTAAAGTCACACAAAAGTGCTTGAAATGAAGGTAAGGTACAGAGTTGCAATGAAAAAAAGCTATTATTCTATTGATTTCCTGCTAGTCTTTCAGGAATGCTTTGTGATTTGCAATGACTCTAACTAAGCCTTCAACATTATTTACTAAAACAAAATTGAGTTGCGTAAAAATTGTCCATTAATATCGATTAATAATGCTTAAAATCAACGTAAAGAACAAAATTGCAATGAGAACAACCTCTTATTCCAATGATTTACTTCTTGTTTGTCATAAATACCTTGTCATTTGCAATGACTCTAACTAAGCTTTAAACATTGTTCACTAAAAGAACATTGATTTTCCCCAGAAAGGTCGATTTAATTTACACGAAAATGAGATGTGATGAGATGATTAGTTAAAAATGAATGAGATGAGATGAAATGTGCAGAATTGCAATGAAAACAACCTATTATTCCGTTGATTTACTGCTTGTTTTTCAGAAACTCTTTCTTATTAAGGATGATACTATTCATGCTTGAAATAGTAATTACCACAAAATTATTAGTTTTTTCTAAAATGGTTGATTAAATTTACACACAAATGCTTAAAATCAACGTAAAGTAAAGAGTTGCAATGAAAACAAGATATTATTCCATTAATTTCCCGCTAGTCTTTCAGAAAAATCGTGTGATTTGCAATGACTCTATTTAAAATTTCAACAGTGTATACTAAAACAATATTGATTTTCTAAAAAATTGTCCATTAATATCAAACAAAAATACTTGACATCAACGTAATGTACAGAAATGCAATGAAAGAATAAACTATTTTTCCAATGATTTACTGCTTGTTTTCAATAAAAATCTTGTCATTTGGAACGACTCTAACTCAGTTTTAAACATTGTTTACAAAAACTTCATTGCTTTTTAAAACAGGGCCAATTAAAGTCACACAAAAGTGCTTGAAATCAAGGTAAGGTAAGAGTTCCAATGAAAACAAGCTATTATTCCATTGATTTCCTGCTAGTCTTTCAGAAATGCTTTGTGTTTTGCAATGACTCTAACTAAGCCTTCAACATTATTTACTAAAACAAAATTGAGTTGCGTAAAAATTGTCCATTAATATCAAACAAAAATGCTTAAAATCAACGTAAAGAACAAAATTGCAATGAGAACAACCTATTATTCCAATGAATTACTGCTTGTTTGTCATAAATACCTTGTCATTTTCAATGACTCTAACTAAGCTTTAAACATTGTTCACTAAAAGAACATTGATTTTCCCAAGAAAGATCCATTAAATTTACCCAAAAATGAGATCTGATGTGATGATGAGACAAATAAGAATTGGATGAGATGAAATGTGCAAAATTGCAATACAAGCAACCTATTATTCCGTTGATTTACTGCTTGTTTTTCAGAAGTCTCTCATGTTAGCATTGATACTATTCAAGCTTGACATAGTGTTTACCAAAAAACATTGATTTTCTCAAAATTGGTTGATTAAATTTACACCAAAATGCTTGAAATCAGCGTAAAGTAAAGAATTGCAATGAAAGCAAGATATCATTCCAATGATTTCCCGCTGGTCTTTCAGAAATACCTTGTCATTTGCAATGACTCTAACTAAGCTCCAAACATAGTTTACTAAAAAAACATTGATTTTTCCAAGAAAGGTCGATTAAATTTACACAAAAGTGAGATGTGATGAAATGATTAGACAAAAAAGAATGAGATGAGATGAAATGTGCAAAATTGCAATAAAAGCAATCTATTATTCCGTTAATATACTGCTTGTTTCTCAGAATGACTTTCTTGTTAGCAATGATACTATTCAAGCTTGAAATAGTGTTTAGCAAAAAACATTGATTTTCTTAACTTTGCAATCAAATTCAAACACACATGCTTAATATCAAGCTAAAGTACAAAATTGCAATGAAAACAAGTTTTTATTCCATTGACTTGCTGCCCCTTTTCAGAAAAACCTTGTCATTTGCAACGACTCTAACTCAGCTTTAAACATTGTTTGCAAAACCTTCATTGATGTTTTAAAACAGGGCCAATTAATGTCACACAAAAGTGCATGAAATCAAGGTAAGGTACGGAGTTCCGATGAAAACAAGCTATTCTTCCATTGATTTCCTGCTAGTCTTCAAGGAATGCCTTGTGATTTGCAATGACTCTAACTAAACCTTCAACATTATTTACTAAAACAAAATTGATTTTCTCAAAAATTGTCCATTAATATCAAACAAAAATGCTTAAAATCAACGTAAAGTAAAGAGTTGCAATGAAAATAAAGATATTATTCCAATGAATTACTGCTTGTTTGTCATAAATACCTTGTCATTTTCAATGACTCTAACTAAGCTTTAAACATTGTTCACTAAAAGAACATTGATTTTCCCAAGAAAGATCCATTAAATTTACCCAAAAATGAGATCTGATGTGATGATGAGACAAATAAGAATTGGATGAGATGAAATGTGCAAAATTGCAATACAAGCAACCTATTATTCCGTTGATTTACTGCTTGTTTTTCAGAAGTCTCTCATGTTAGCATTGATACTATTCAAGCTTGACATAGTGTTTACCAAAAAACATTGATTTTCTCAAAATTGGTTGATTAAATTTACACCAAAATGCTTGAAATCAGCGTAAAGTAAAGAATTGCAATGAAAGCAAGATATCATTCCAATGATTTCCCGCTGGTCTTTCAGAAATACCTTGTCATTTGCAATGACTCTAACTAAGCTCCAAACATAGTTTACTAAAAAAACATTGATTTTTCCAAGAAAGGTCGATTAAATTTACACAAAAGTGAGATGTGATGAAATGATTAGACAAAAAAGAATGAGATGAGATGAAATGTGCAAAATTGCAATAAAAGCAATCTATTATTCCGTTAATATACTGCTTGTTTCTCAGAATGACTTTCTTGTTAGCAATGATACTATTCAAGCTTGAAATAGTGTTTAGCAAAAAACATTGATTTTCTTAACTTTGCAATCAAATTCAAACACACATGCTTAATATCAAGCTAAAGTACAAAATTGCAATGAAAACAAGTTTTTATTCCATTGACTTGCTGCCCCTTTTCAGAAAAACCTTGTCATTTGCAACGACTCTAACTCAGCTTTAAACATTGTTTGCAAAACCTTCATTGATGTTTTAAAACAGGGCCAATTAATGTCACACAAAAGTGCATGAAATCAAGGTAAGGTACAGAGTTCCGATGAAAACAAGCTATTCTTCCATTGATTTCCTGCTAGTCTTCAAGGAATGCCTTGTGATTTGCAATGACTCTAACTAAGCCTTCAACATTATTTACTAAAACAAAATTGATTTTCTCAAAAATTGTCCATTAATATCAAACAAAAATGCTTAAAATCAACGTAAAGTAAAGAGTTGCAATGAAAATAAAGATATTATTCCATTAATTTCCCGCTAGTCTTTCAGAAAAACCGTGGGATTTGCAATGACTCTAACTAAGCTTCAAACATAGTTTACTAAAAGAACATTGATTTTCCCAAGAAAGGTCGATAAAATTTACACAAAAGTGAGATGTGATGAAATGATTAGACAAAAATGAATGAGATGAGATGAAATGTGCAAAATTGCAATAAAGGCAACCTATTATTCCGTTAATATACTGCTTGTTTTTCAGAAAGTCTTTCTTGTTAGCAATGATACTATTCAAGCTTGAAATAGTGTTTACCAAAAGACATTGATTTTCTCAAAATTGGTTGATTAAATTTACACAAAAATGCCTGAAATCAACGTACAGTAAAGAATTGCAGTGAAAGCAAGATATTATTCCAATGATTTCCCGCCAGTCTTTCAGAAATACTGTGTGATTTGCAATGACTCTATTCAAGCTTTCAACAGTGTTTACTAAAAAAACAATGAATTTCTTAAATTGTCCATTAAGTTCAAACAAAGATGCTTAAAATGTACGTTAACTATAGAATTGCAATGAAAACAATCTATTATTCCAATGATTCACTGCCTGTTTTTGAGAAATACCTTGTCATTTGCAATGACTCTAACTATACTTTCAGCATTGTTTACTAAAACAACATTAATTGTTTAAAAAAGGGTCGATTGAAGTACCACAAAAATGCTTGAAATCAAGGTAAAGTACAGAGTTGCAATGAAAACAAGCTAGTATTCCATTGATTTCCCTCTAGTGTTTCAGAAATACCTTGCCATTTGCAATGACTTTAACTTACCTTAAAAGATTGTTTACTAAAAAGACATTGATTTTCTTAACTTTGCAATCAAATTTAAACACACATGCTTAAAATCAAGCGAAAGTACAGAATTCCAATGAAAACAAGTTTTTATTCCATTGACTTACTGCCCCCTTTTCAGAAAAACCTTGTCATTTGCAACGACTCTAACTCAGCTTTAAACATTGTTTGCAAAACCTTCATTGATATTTTAAAACAGGGCCAATTAATGTCACACAAATGTGCATGAAATCAAGGTAGGGTACAGAGTTCCGATGAAAACAAGCTATTATTCCATTGATTTTCTGCTAGTCTTGAAGGAATGCCATGTCATTTGCAATGACTCTAACTAAGCCTTCAACATTATTTACTAAAACAAAATTGATTTTCTCAAAAATTGTCCATTAATATCAAACAAAAATGCTTAAAATCAACGTAAAGTAAAGAGTTGCAATGAAATAAAAGATATTATTCCATTAATTTCCCGCTAGTCTTTCAGAAAAACCGTGTGATTTGCAATGACTCTATTTAAGCTTTCAACAGTGTATACTAGAACAATAATGATTTTCTAAAACATTGTCCATTAATATCAAACAAAAAAGCTTGACATCAACGTAATGTACAGAAGTGCAATGAAAAAACAATCTATTATTCCAATGATTTACTGCTTGTTTTTCATAAGAATCTTGTCATTTGCAAGGACTCTAACTCAGTTTAAACATTGTTTACAAAAACTTCATTGCTTTTTAAAACAGATCCAATTAAAGTCACACAAAAGTGCTTGAAATCAAGGTAAGGTACAGAGTTGCAATGAAAACAAGCTATTATTCCATTGATTTCCTGCTAGTCTTTCAGGAATGCTTTGTGATTTGCAATGACTCTAACTAAGCCTTCAACATTATTTACTAAAACAAAATTGAGTTGCGTAAAAATTGTCCATTAATATCGATTAATAATGCTTAAAATCAACGTAAAGAACAAAATTGCAATGAGAACAACCTCTTATTCCAATGATTTACTTCTTGTTTGTCATAAATACCTTGTCATTTGCAATGACTCTAACTAAGCTTTAAACATTGTTCACTAAAAGAACATTGATTTTCCCCAGAAAGGTCGATTTAATTTACACGAAAATGAGATGTGATGAGATGATTAGTTAAAAATGAATGAGATGAGATGAAATGTGAAAAAAAATGCAATAAAAGTAACCCATTATTCCGTTAATATACCGCTTGTTTTTCAGAAAGTCTTTCTTGTTAGCAATGATACTATTCAAGCTTGAAATAGTGTTTACCAAAAAACATTGATTTTCTCAAAAGTGATTGATTAAATTTACACCAAAATGCTTGAAATCAGCGTAAAGTAAAGAATTGCAATGAAAACAAGATATTATTCCAATGATTTCCCGCTAGTCTTTCAGAAATACTGTGTGATTTGCAATGACTCTTTTCAAGCTTTCAACAGTGTTTACTAAAAAAACAATGAATTTCTTAAATTGTCCATTAAGTTCAAACAAAGATGCTTAAAATGTACGTTAACTATAGAATTGCAATGAGAACAATCTATTATTCCAATGATTCACTGCCTGTTTTTTAGAAATACCTTGTCATTTGCAATGACTCTAACTATACTTTAAGCATTGTTTACTAAAACAACATTAATTGTATAAAAAAGGGTCGATTCAAGTACCACAAAAATGCTTGAAATCAAGGTAAAGTACAGATTTGCAATGAAAAAAAGCTAGTATTCAATTGATTTCCCGCTAGTCTTTCAGAAATACCTTGCCATTTGCAATGACTTTAACTTAGCTTTTAACATTGTTTACTAAAAAGACATTGATTTTCTTAACTTTGCAATCAAATTCAAACACACATGCTTAAAATCAAGCTAAAGTACAGAATTGCAATGAAAACAAGTTTTCATTCCATTGACTTACTGCCCCCTTTTCAGAAAAACCTTGTCATTTGCAACAACTCTAACTCAGCTTTAAACATTGTTTGCAAAACCTTCATTGATGTTTTAAAACAGGGCCAATTAATGTCACACAAAAGTGCATGAAATCAAGGTAAGGTACAGAGTTCCGATGAAAACAAGCTATTATTCTATTGATTTCCTGCTAGTCTTTAAGGAATGCCTTGTGATTTGCAATGACTCTAACTAAGCCTTCAACATTATTTACTAAAACAAAATTGATTTTCTCAAAAATTGTCCATTAATATCAAACAAAAATGCTTAAAATCAACGTAAAGTAAAGAGTTGCAATGAAAACAAGATATTATTCCATTAATTTCCCGCTAGTCATTCAGAAAAACCTTGTGATTTGCAATGACTCTATTTAAGCTTTCAACAGTGTATGCTAGAACAATAATGATTTTCTAAAACATTGTCCATTAATATCAAACAAAAAAAGCTTGACATCAACGTAATGTACAGAAATGCAATGAAAAAACAATCTATTATTCCAATGATTTACTGCTTGTTTTTCATAAAAATCTTGTCATTTGCAAGGACTCTAACTCAGTTTTAAACATTGTTTACAAAAACTTCATTGCTTTTTTTAAAACAGATCCAATTAAAGTCACACAAAAGTGCTTGAAATCAAGGTAAGGTACAGAGTTACAATGAAAAAAAGCTATTATTCCATTGATTTCCTGCTAGTCTTTAAGGAATGCTTTGTGATTTGCAATGACTCTCTAACTAAGCCTTCAACATTATTTACTAAAACAGAATTGAGTTGCGTAAAAATTGTCCATTAATATCAAACAAAAATGCTTAAAATCAACGTAAAGAATAAAATTGCAATGAGAACAATCTATTATTCCAACGATTTACTGCTTGTTTGTGATAAATACCTTGTCATTTGCAATGACTCTAACTAAGCATTAAACATTGTTGACTTAAAAAGCATTGATTTTCCCAAGAAAGGTCGATTAAATTTACCCAAAAATGAGATGTGATGTGATGATGAGACAAAAAAGAATGGGATGAGATGAAATGTGCAGAATTGCAATGAAAGCAACCTATTATTCCTTTGATTTACTGCTTGTTTTTCAGAAAGTCTTTCTTGTTAGCAATGATACTATTCAAGCTTGAAATAGTGTTTACCAAAAAACATTGATTTTCTCAAAAGTGATTGATTAAATTTACACCAAAATGCTTGAAATCAGCGTAAAGTAAAGAATTGCAATGAAAACAAGATATTATTCCAATGATTTCCCGCTAGTCTTTCAGAAATACTGTGTGATTTGCAATGACTCTTTTCAAGCTTTCAACAGTGTTTACTAAAAAAACAATGAATTTCTTAAATTGTCCATTAAGTTCAAACAAAGATGCTTAAAATGTACGTTAACTATAGAATTGCAATGAAAACAATCTATTATTCCAATGATTCACTGCCTGTTTTTTAGAAATACCTTGTCATTTGCAATGACTCTAACTATACTTTAAGCATTGTTTACTAAAACAACATTAATTGTATAAAAAAGGGTCGATTCAAGTACCACAAAAATGCTTGAAATCAAGGTAAAGTACAGATTTGCAATGAGAAAAAGCTAGTATTCAATTGATTTCCCGCTAGTCTTTCAGAAATACCTTGCCATTTGCAATGACTTTAACTTAGCTTTTAACATTGTTTACTAAAAAGACATTGATTTTCTTAACTTTGCAATCAAATTCAAACACACATGCTTAAAATCAAGCTAAAGTACAGAATTGCAATGAAAACAAGTTTTCATTCCATTGACTTACTGCCCCCTTTTCAGAAAAGCCTTGTCATTTGCAACGACTCTAACTCAGCTTTAAACATTGTTTGCAAAACCTTCATTGATGTTTTAAAACAGGGCCAATTAATGTCACACAAAAGTGCATGAAATCAAGGTAAGGTACAGAGTTCCGATGAAAACAAGCTATTATTCTATTGATTTCCTGCTAGTCTTTAAGGAATGCCTTGTGATTTGCAATGACTCTAACTAAGCCTTCAACATTATTTACTAAAACAAAATTGATTTTCTCAAAAATTGTCCATTAATATCAAACAAAAATGCTTAAAATCAACGTAAAGTAAAGAGTTGCAATGAAAACAAGATATTATTCCATTAATTTCCCGCTAGTCATTCAGAAAAACCGTGTGATTTGCAATGACTCTATTTAAGCTTTCAACAGTGTATGCTAGAACAATAATGATTTTCTAAAACATTGTCCATTAATATCAAACAAAAAAAGGTTGACATCAACGTAATGTACAGAAATGCAATGAAAAAACAATCTATTATTCCAATGATTTACTGCTTGTTTTTCATAAAAATCTTGTCATTTGCAAGGACTCTAACTCAGTTTTAAACATTGTTTACAAAAACTTCATTGCTGTTTTAAAACAGATCCAATTAAAGTCACACAAAAGTGCTTGAAATCAAGGTAAGGTACAGAGTTACAATGAAAAAAAGCTATTATTCCATTGATTTCCTACTAGTCTTTAAGGAATGCTTTGTGATTTGCAATGACTCTCTAACTAAGCCTTCAACATTATTTACTAAAACAGAATTGAGTTGCGTAAAAATTGTCCATTAATATCAAACAAAAATGCTTAAAATCAACGTAAAGAATAAAATTGCAATGAGAACAATCTATTATTCCAACGATTTACTGCTTGTTTGTGATAAATACCTTGTCATTTGCAATGACTCTAACTAAGCATTAAACATTGTTGACTTAAAAAACATTGATTTTCCCAAGAAAGGTCGATTAAATTTACCCAAAAATGAGATGTGATGTGATGATGAGACAAAAAAGAATGGGATGAGATGAAATGTGCAGAATTGCAATGAAAGCAACCTATTATTCCTTTGATTTACTGCTTGTTTTTCAGAAAGTCTTTCTTGTTAGCAATGATACTATTCAGGCTTGAAATAGTGTTTACCAAAAAAGATTGATTTTCTCAAAATTGGTTGATTAAATTTACACACAAATGCTTGAAATCAACGTAAAATAAAGAATTGCAATGAAAGCAAGATATTATTCCAAAGATTTCTCGCTAGTCTTTCCGAAATACTGTGTGATTTGCAATGACTCTCACTAAGCTTTAAACATTGTTTACTAGAAAAACATTGATTTTCCCAAGAAAGGTCGATTTACTTTACACGAAAATGAGATGTGATGAGATGATTAGTTAAAAATGAATGAGATCAGATGAAATGTGCAGAATTGCAAAGAAAGCAACCTATTATTCCGTTGATTTACTGCTTGTTTTTCAGAAAGTCTTTCTTATTAGGGATGATACTATTCAAGCTTGAAATAGTTTTTACCAAAAAAATATTGATTTTCTCAAAAGTGGTTGATTAACTTTACACACAAATGCTTGAAATCAACGTAAAGTAAAGAATTGCAATGAAAACAAGATATTATTCCAATGATATCCCGCTAGTCTTTCAGAAATACTGTGTGATTTGCAATGACTCTATTCAAGCTTTCAACAGTGTTTACTAAAAAAACAATGAATTTCTTAAATTGTCCATTAAGTTCAAACAAAGATGCTTAAAATGTACGTTAACTATAGAATTGCAATGAAAACAAGCTATTATTCCAATGATTCACTGCCTGTTTTTGAAAAAAACCTTGTCATTTGCAATGACTCTAACTATACTTTAAGCATTGTTTACTAAAACAACATTAATTGTATAAAAAAGGGTCGATTCAAGTACCACAAAAATGCTTGAAATCAAGGTAAAGTACAGATTTGCAATGAAAAAAAGCTAGTATTCCATTGATTTCCCGCTAGTCTTTCAGAAATACCTTGCCATTTGCAATGACTTTAACTTAGCTTTTAACATTGTTTACTAAAAAGACATTGATTTTCTTAACTTTGCAATCAAATTCAAACACACATGCTTAAAATCAAGCGAAAGTACAGAATTGCAATGAAAACAAGTTTTCATTCCATTGACTTACTGCCCCCTTTTCAGAAAAACCTTGTCATTTGCAACGACTCTAACTCAGCTTTAAACATTGTTTGCAAAACCTTCATTGATGTTTTAAAACAGGGCCAATTAATGTCACACAAAAGTGCATGAAATCAAGGTAAGGTACAGAGTTCCGATGAAAACAAGCTATTATTCTATTGATTTCCTGCTAGTCTTTAAGGAATGCCTTGTGATTTGCAATGACTCTAACTAAGCCTTCAACATTATTTACTAAAACAAAATTGATTTTCTCAAAAATTGTCCATTAATATCAAACAAAAATGCTTAAAATCAACGTAAAGTAAAGAGTTGCAATGAAAACAAGATATTATTCCATTAATTTCCCGCTAGTCATTCAGAAAAACCGTGTGATTTGCAATGACTCTATTTAAGCTTTCAACAGTGTATGCTAGAACAATAATGATTTTCTAAAACATTGTCCATTAATATCAAACAAAAAAAGCTTGACATCAACGTAATGTACAGAAATGCAATGAAAAAACAATCTATTATTCCAATGATTTACTGCTTGTTTTTCATAAAAATCTTGTCATTTGCAAGGACTCTAACTCAGTTTTAAACATTGTTTACAAAAACTTCATTGCTGTTTTAAAACAGATCCAATTAAAGTCACACAAAAGTGCTTGAAATCAAGGTAAGGTACAGAGTTACAATGAAAAAAAGCTATTATTCCATTGATTTCCTACTAGTCTTTAAGGAATGCTTTGTGATTTGCAATGACTCTCTAACTAAGCCTTCAACATTATTTACTAAAACAGAATTGAGTTGCGTAAAAATTGTCCATTAATATCAAACAAAAATGCTTAAAATCAACGTAAAGAATAAAACTGCAATGAGAACAATCTATTATTCCAACGATTTACTGCTTGTTTGTGATAAATACCTTGTCATTTGCAATGACTCTAACTAAGCATTAAACATTGTTGACTTAAAAAACATTGATTTTCCCAAGAAAGGTCGATTAAATTTACCCAAAAATGAGATGTGATGTGATGATGAGACAAAAAAGAATGGGATGAGATGAAATGTGCAGAATTGCAATGAAAGCAACCTATTATTCCTTTGATTTACTGCTTGTTTTTCAGAAAGTCTTTCTTGTTAGCAATGATACTATTCAGGCTTGAAATAGTGTTTACCAAAAAAGATTGATTTTCTCAAAATTGGTTGATTAAATTTACACACAAATGCTTGAAATCAACGTAAAATAAAGAGTTGCAATTAAAGCAAGATATTATTCCAATGATTTCTCGCTAGTCTTTCCGAAATACTGTGTGATTTGCAATGACTCTCACTAAGCTTTAAACATTGTTTACTAGAAAAACATTGATTTTCCCAAAAAAGGTCGATTTACTTTACACGAAAATGAGATGTGATGAGATGATTAGTTAAAAATGAATGAGATCAGATGAAATGTGCAGAATTGCAAAGAAAGCAACCTATTATTCCGTTGATTTACTGCTTGTTTTTCAGAAAGTCTTTCTTATTAGGGATGATACTATTCAAGCTTGAAATAGTTTTTACCAAAAAAATATTGATTTTCTCAAAAGTGGTTGATTAACTTTACACACAAATGCTTGAAATCAACGTAAAGTAAAAAATTGCAATGAAAACAAGATATTATTCCAATGATATCCCGCTAGTCTTTCAGAAATACTGTGTGATTTGCAATGACTCTATTCAAGCTTTCAACAGTGTTTACTAAAAAGACAATGAATTTCTTAAATTGTCCATTAAGTTCAAACAAAGATGCTTAAAATGTACGTTAACTATAGAATTGCAATGAAAACAAGCTATTATTCCAATGATTCACTGCCTGTTTTTGAAAAAAACCTTGTCATTTGCAATGACTCTAACTATACTTTAAGCATTGTTTACTAAAACAACATTAATTGTATAAAAAAGGGTCGATTCAAGTACCACAAAAATGCTTGAAATCAAGGTAAAGTACAGATTTGCAATGAAAAAAAGCTAGTATTGCATTGATTTCCCGCTAGTCTTTCAGAAATACCTTGCCATTTGCAATGACTTTAACTTAGCTTTTAACATTGTTTACTAAAAAGACATTGATTTTCTTAACTTTGCAATCAAATTCAAACACACATGCTTAAAATCAAGCTAAAGTACAGAATTGCAATGAAAACAAGTTTTCATTCCATTGACTTACTGCCCCCTTTTCAGAAAAACCTTGTCATTTGCAACGACTCTAACTCAGCTTTAAACATTGTTTGCAAAACCTTCATTGATGTTTTAAAACAGGGCCAATTAATGTCACACAAAAGTGCATGAAATCAAGGTAAGGTACAGAGTTCCGATGAAAACAAGCTATTATTCTATTGATTACCTGCTAGTCTTTAAGGAATGCCTTGTGATTTGCAATGACTCTAACTAAGCCTTCAACATTATTTACTAAAACAAAATTGATTTTCTCAAAAATTGTCCATTAATATCAAACAAAAATGCTTAAAATCAACGTAAAGTAAAGAGTTGCAATGAAAACAAGATATTCTTCCATTAATTTCCCGCTAGTCATTCAGAAAAACCGTGTGATTTGCAATGACTCTATTTAAGCTTTCAACAGTGTATACTAGAACAATAATGATTTTCTAAAACATTGTCCATTAATATCAAACAAAAAAAGCTTGACATCAACGTAATGTACAGAAATGCAATGAAAAAACAATCTATTATTCCAATGATTTACTGCTTGTTTTTCATAAAAATCTTGTCATTTGCAAGGACTCTAACTCAGTTTTAAACATTGTTTACAAAAACTTCATTGCTGTTTTAAAACAGATCCAATTAAAGTCACACAAAAGTGCTTGAAATCAAGGTAAGGTACAGAGTTACAATGAAAAAAAGCTATTATTCCATTGATTTCCTACTAGTCTTTAAGGAATGCTTTGTGATTTGCAATGACTCTCTAACTAAGCCTTCAACATTATTTACTAAAACAGAATTGAGTTGCGTAAAAATTGTCCATTAATATCAAACAAAAATGCTTAAAATCAACGTAAAGAATAAAATTGCAATGAGAACAATCTATTATTCCAACGATTTACTGCTTGTTTGTGATAAATACCTTGTCATTTGCAATGACTCTAACTAAGCATTAAACATTGTTGACTTAAAAAACATTGATTTTCCCAAGAAAGGTCGATTAAATTTACCCAAAAAAGAGATGTGATGTGATGATGAGACAAAAAAGAATGGGATGAGATGAAATGTGCAGAATTGCAATGAAAGCAACCTATTATTCCTTTGATTTACTGCTTGTTTTTCAGAAAGTCTTTCTTGTTAGCAATGATACTATTCAGGCTTGAAATAGTGTTTACCAAAAAAGATTGATTTTCTCAAAATTGGTTGATTAAATTTACACACAAATGCTTGAAATCAACGTAAAATAAAGAATTGCAATTAAAGCAAGATATTATTCCAATGATTTCTCGCTAGTCTTTCCGAAATACTGTGTGATTTGCAATGACTCTCACTAAGCTTTAAACATTGTTTACTAGAAAAACATTGATTTTCCCAAGAAAGGTCGATTTACTTTACACGAAAATGAGATGTGATGAGATGATTAGTTAAAAATGAATGAGATCAGATGAAATGTGCAGAATTGCAAAGAAAGCAACCTATTATTCCGTTGATTTACTGCTTGTTTTTCAGAAAGTCTTTCTTATTAGGGATGATACTATTCAAGCTTGAAATAGTTTTTACCAAAAAAATATTGATTTTCTCAAAAGTGGTTGATTAACTTTACACACAAATGCTTGAAATCAACGTAAAGTAAAGAATTGCAATGAAAACAAGATATTATTCCAATGATATCCCGCTAGTCTTTCAGAAATACTGTGTGATTTGCAATGACTCTATTCAAGCTTTCAACAGTGTTTACTAAAAAAACAATGAATTTCTTAAATTGTCCATTAAGTTCAAACAAAGATGCTTAAAATGTACGTTAACTATAGAATTGCAATGAAAACAAGCTATTATTCCAATGATTCACTGCCTGTTTTTGAAAAAAACCTTGTCATTTGCAATGACTCTAACTATACTTTAAGCATTGTTTACTAAAACAACATTAATTGTATAAAAAAGGGTCGATTCAAGTACCACAAAAATGCTTGAAATCAAGGTAAAGTACAGATTTGCAATGAAAAAAAGCTAGTATTCCATTGATTTCCCGCTAGTCTTTCAGAAATACCTTGCCATTTGCAATGACTTTAACTTAGCTTTCAACATTGTTTACTAAAAAGACATTGATTTTCTTAACTTTGCAATCAAATTCAAACACACATGCTTAAAATCAAGCTAAAGTACAGAATTGCAATGAAAACAAGTTTTCATTCCATTGACTTACTGCCCCCTTTTCAGAAAAACCTTGTCATTTGCAACGACTCTAACTCAGCTTTAAACATTGTTTGCAAAACCTTCATTGATGTTTTAAAACAGGGCCAATTAATGTCACACAAAAGTGCATGAAATCAAGGTAAGGTACAGAGTTCCGATGAAAACAAGCTATTATTCTATTGATTTCCTGCTAGTCTTTAAGGAATGCCTTGTGATTTGCAATGACTCTAACTAAGCCTTCAACATTATTTACTAAAACAAAATTGATTTTCTCAAAAATTGTCCATTAATATCAAACAAAAATGCTTAAAATCAACGTAAAGTAAAGAGTTGCAATGAAAACAAGATATTATTCCATTAATTTCCCGCTAGTCATTCAGAAAAACCGTGTGATTTGCAATGACTCTATTTAAGCTTTCAACAGTGTATGCTAGAACAATAATGATTTTCTAAAACATTGTCCATTAATATCAAACAAAAAAAGCTTGACATCAACGTGATGTACAGAAATGCAATGAAAAAACAATCTATTATTCCAATGATTTACTGCTTGTTTTTCATAAAAATCTTGTCATTTGCAAGGACTCTAACTCAGTTTTAAACATTGTTTACAAAAACTTCATTGCTGTTTTAAAACAGATCCAATTAAAGTCACACAAAAGTGCTTGAAATCAAGGTAAGGTACAGAGTTACAATGAAAAAAAGCTATTATTCCATTGATTTCCTACTAGTCTTTAAGGAATGCTTTGTGATTTGCAATGACTCTCTAACTAAGCCTTCAACATTATTTACTAAAACAGAATTGAGTTGCGTAAAAATTGTCCATTAATATCAAACAAAAATGCTTAAAATCAACGTAAAGAATAAAATTGCAATGAGAACAATCTATTATTCCAACGATTTACTGCTTGTTTGTGATAAATACCTTGTCATTTGCAATGACTCTAACTAAGCATTAAACATTGTTGACTTAAAAAACATTGATTTTCCCAAGAAAGGTCGATTAAATTTACCCAAAAAAGAGATGTGATGTGATGATGAGACAAAAAAGAATGGGATGAGATGAAATGTGCAGAATTGCAATGAAAGCAACCTATTATTCCTTTGATTTACTGCTTGTTTTTCAGAAAGTCTTTCTTGTTAGCAATGATACTATTCAGGCTTGAAATAGTGTTTACCAAAAAAGATTGATTTTCTCAAAATTGGTTGATTAAATTTACACACAAATGCTTGAAATCAACGTAAAATAAAGAATTGCAATTAAAGCAAGATATTATTCCAATGATTTCTCGCTAGTCTTTCCGAAATACTGTGTGATTTGCAATGACTCTCACTAAGCTTTAAACATTGTTTACAAGAAAAACATTGATTTTCCCAAGAAAGGTCGATTTACTTTACACGAAAATGAGATGTGATGAGATGATTAGTTAAAAATGAATGAGATCAGATGAAATGTGCAGAATTGCAAAGAAAGCAACCTATTATTCCGTTGATTTACTGCTTGTTTTTCAGAAAGTCTTTCTTATTAGGGATGATACTATTCAAGCTTGAAATAGTTTTTACCAAAAAAATATTGATTTTCTCAAAAGTGGTTGATTAACTTTACACACAAATGCTTGAAATCAACGTAAAGTAAAGAATTGCAATGAAAACAAGATATTATTCCAATGATATCCCGCTAGTCTTTCAGAAATACTGTGTGATTTGCAATGACTCTATTCAAGCTTTCAACAGTGTTTACTAAAAAAACAATGAATTTCTTAAATTGTCCATTAAGTTCAAACAAAGATGCTTAAAATGTACGTTAACTATAGAATTGCAATGAAAACAAGCTATTATTCCAATGATTCACTGCCTGTTTTTGAAAAAACCTTGTCATTTGCAATGACTCTAACTATACTTTAAGCATTGTTTACTAAAACAACATTAATTGTATAAAAAAGGGTCGATTCAAGTACCACAAAAATGCTTGAAATCAAGGTAAAGTACAGATTTGCAATGAAAAAAAGCTAGTATTCCATTGATTTCCCGCTAGTCTTTCAGAAATACCTTGCCATTTGCAATGACTTTAACTTAGCTTTTAACATTGTTTACTAAAAAGACATTGATTTTCTTAACTTTGCAATCAAATTCAAACACACATGCTTAAAATCAAGCTAAAGTACAGAATTGCAATGAAAACAAGTTTTCATTCCATTGACTTACTGCCCCCTTTTCAGAAAAACCTTGTCATTTGCAACGACTCTAACTCAGCTTTAAACATTGTTTGCAAAACCTTCATTGATGTTTTAAAACAGGGCCAATTAATGTCACACAAAAGTGCATGAAATCAAGGTAAGGTACAGAGTTCCGATGAAAACAAGCTATTATTCTATTGATTTCCTGCTAGTCTTTGAGGAATGCTTTGTGATTTGCAATGACTCTAACTAAGCCTTCAACATTATTTACTAAAACAAAATTGATTTTCTCAAAAATTGTCCATTAATATCAAACAAAAATGCTTAAAATCAACGTAAAGTAAAGAGTTGCAATGAAAACAAGATATTATTCCAGTAATTTCCCGCTAGTCATTCAGAAAAACCGTGTGATTTGCAATGACTCTATTTAAGCTTTCAACAGTGTATGCTAGAACAATAATGATTTTCTAAAACATTGTCCATTAATATCAAACAAAAAAAGCTTGACATCAACGTAATGTACAGAAATGCAATGAAAAAACAATCTATTATTCCAATGATTTACTGCTTGTTTTTCATAAAAATCTTGTCATTTGCAAGGACTCTAACTCAGTTTTAAACATTGTTTACAAAAACTTCATTGCTTTTTTAAAACAGATCCAATTAAAGTCACACAAAAGTGCTTGAAATCAAGGTAAGGTACAGAGTTACAATGAAAAAAAGCTATTATTCCATTGATTTCCTGCTAGTCTTTAAGGAATGCTTTGTGATTTGCAATGACTCTCTAACTAAGCCTTCAACATTATTTACTAAAACAGAATTGAGTTGCGTAAAAATTGTCCATTAATATCAAACAAAAATGCTTAAAATCAACGTAAAGAATAAAATTGCAATGAGAACAATCTATTATTCCAACGATTTACTGCTTGTTTGTGATAAATACCTTGTCATTTGCAATGACTCTAACTAAGCATTAAACATTGTTGACTTAAAAAACATTGATTTTCCCAAGAAAGGTTTATTAAATTTACCCAAAAATGAGATGTGATGTGATGATGAGACCAAAAAGAATGGGATGAGATGAAATGTGCAGAATTGCAATGAAAGCAACCTATTATTCCTTTGATTTACTGCTTGTTTTTCAGAAAGTCTTTCTTGTTAGCAATGATACTATTCAGGCTTGAAATAGTGTTTACCAAAAAAGATTGATTTTCTCAAAATTGGTTGATTAAATTTACACACAAATGCTTGAAATCAACGTAAAATAAAGAATTGCAATTAAAGCAAGATATTATTCCAATGATTTCTCGCTAGTCTTTCCGAAATACTGTGTGATTTGCAATGACTCTCACTAAGCTTTAAACATTGTTTACTAGAAAAACATTGATTTTCCCAAGAAAGGTCGATTTACTTTACATGAAAATGAGAAGTGATGAGATGATTAGTTAAAAATGAATGAGATCAGATGAAATGTGCAGAATTGCAAAGAAAGCAACCTATTATTCCGTTGATTTACTGCTTGTTTTTCAGAAAGTCTTTCTTATTAGGGATGATACTATTCAAGCTTGAAATAGTTTTTACCAAAAAAATATTGATTTTCTCAAAAGTGGTTGATTAACTTTACACACAAATGCTTGAAATCAACGTAAAGTAAAGAATTGCAATGAAAACAAGATATTATTCCAATGATATCCCGCTAGTCTTTCAGAAATACTGTGTGATTTGCAATGACTCTATTCAAGCTTTCAACAGTGTTTACTAAAAAAACAATGAATTTCTTAAATTGTCCATTAAGTTCAAACAAAGATGCTTAAAATGTACGTTAACTATAGAATTGCAATGAAAACAAGCTATTGTTCCCATGATTCACTGCCTGTTTTTGAAAAAAACCTTGTCATTTGCAATGACTCTAACTATACTTTAAGCATTGTTTACTAAAACAACATTAATTGTTTAAAAAAGGGTCGATTGAAGTACCACAAAAATGCTTGAAATCAAGGCAAAGTACAGATTTGCAATGAGAACAAGCTAGTAATCCATTGATTTCCCGCTAGTCTTTCAGAAATACCTTGCCATTTGCAATGACTTTAACTTAGCTTTTAACATTGTTTACTAAAAAGACATTGATTTTCTTAACTTTGCAATCAAATTCAAACACACATGCTTAAAATCAAGCTAAAGTACAGAATTGCAATGAAAACAAGTTTTCATTCCATTGACTTACTGCCCCCTTTTCAGAAAAACCTTGTCATTTGCAACGACTCTAACTCAGCTTTAAACATTGTTTGCAAAACCTTCATTGATGTTTTAAAACAGGGCCAATTAATGTCACACAAAAGTGCATGAAATCAAGGTAAGGTACAGAGTTCCGATGAAAACAAGCTATTATTCTTTTGATTTCCTGCTAGTCTTTAAGGAATGCCTTGTGATTTGCAATGACTCTAACTAAGCCTTCAACATTATTTACTAAAACAAAATTGATTTTCTCAAAAATTGTCCATTAATATCAAACAAAAATGCTTAAAATCAACGTAAAGTAAAGAGTTGCAATGAAAACAAGATATTATTCCAGTAATTTCCCGCTAGTCATTCAGAAAAACCGTGTGATTTGCAATGACTCTATTGAAGCTTTCAACAGTGTATGCTAGAACAATAATGATTTTCTAAAACATTGTCCATTAATATCAAACAAAAAAAGCTTGACATCAACGTAATGTACAGAAATGCAATGAAAAAACAATCTATTATTCCAATGATTTACTGCTTGTTTTTCATAAAAATCTTGTCATTTGCAAGGACTCTAACTCAGTTTTAAACATTGTTTACAAAAACTTCATTGCTGTTTTAAAACAGATCCAATTAAAGTCACACAAAAGTGCTTGAAATCAAGGTAAGGTACAGAGTTACAATGAAAAAAAGCTATTATTCCATTGATTTCCTGCTAGTCTTTAAGGAATGCTTTGTGATTTGCAATGACTCTCTAACTAAGCCTTCAACATTATTTACTAAAACAGAATTGAGTTGCGTAAAAATTGTCCATTAATATCAAACAAAAATGCTTAAAATCAACGTAAAGAATAAAATTGCAATGAGAACAATCTATTATTCCAACGATTTACTGCTTGTTTTTGATAAATACCTTGTCATTTGCAATGACTCTAACTAAGCATTAAACATTGTTGACTTAAAAAACATTGATTTTCCCAAGAAAGGTCGATTAAATTTACCCAAAAATGAGATGTGATGTGATGATGAGACCAAAAAGAATGGGATGAGATGAAATGTGCAGAATTGCAATGAAAGCAACCTATTATTCCTTTGATTTACTGCTTGTTTTTCAGAAAGTCTTTCTTGTTAGCAATGATACTATTCAGGCTTGAAATAGTGTTTACCAAAAAAGATTGATTTTCTCAAAAGTGGTTGATTAACTTTACACACAAATGCTTGAAATCAACGTAAAGTAAAGAATTGCAATGAAAACAAGATATTATTCCAATGATATCCCGCTAGTCTTTCAGAAATACTGTGTGATTTGCAATGACTCTATTCAAGCTTTCAACAGTGTTTACTAAAAAAACAATGAATTTCTTAAATTGTCCATTAAGTTCAAACAAAGATGCTTAAAATGTTCGTTAACTATAGAATTGCAATGAAAACAAGCTATTGTTCCAATGATTCACTGCCTGTTTTTGAAAAAAACCTTGTCATTTGCAATGACTCTAACTATACTTTAAGCATTGTTTACTAAAACAACATTAATTGTTTAAAAAAGGGTCGATTGAAGTACCACAAAAATGCTTGAAATCAAGGCAAAGTACAGAGTTGCAATGAGAACAAGCTAGTAATCCATTGATTTCCCGCTAGTCTTTCAGAAATACCTTGCCATTTGCAATGACTTTAACTTAGCTTTTAACATTGTTTACTAAAAAGACACTGATTTTCTTAACTTTGCAATCAAATTCAAACACACATGCTTAAAATCAAGCTAAAGTACAGAATTGCAATGAAAACAAGTTTTCATTCCATTGACTTACTGGCCCCTTTTCAGAAAAACCTTGTCATTTGCAACGACTCTAACTCAGCTTTAAACATTGTTTGCAAAACCTTCATTGATGTTTTTAAACAGGGCCAATTAATGTCACACAAAAGTGCATGAAATCAAGGTAAGGTACAGAGTTCCGATGAAAACAAGCTATTATTCTATTGATTTCCTGCTAGTCTTTAAGGAATGCCATGTGATTTGCAATGACTCTAACTAAGCCTTCAACATTATTTACTAAAACAAAATTGATTTTCTCAAAAATTGTCCATTAATATCAAACAAAAATGCTTAAAATCAACGTAAAGTAAAGAGTTGCAATGAAAACAAGATATTATTCCATTAATTTCCCGCTAGTCATTCAGAAAAACCGTGTGATTTGCAATGACTCTATTTAAGCTTTCAACAGTGTATGCTAGAACAATAATGATTTTCTAAAACATTGTCCATTAATATCAAACAAAAAAAGCTTGACATCAACGTAATGTACAGAAATGCAATGAAAAAACAATCTATTATTCCAATGATTTACTGCTTGTTTTTCATAAAAATCTTGTCATTTGCAAGGACTCTAACTCAGTTTTAAACATTGTTTACAAAAACTTCATTGCTTTTTTAAAACAGATCCAATTAAAGTCACACAAAAGTGCTTGAAATCAAGGTAAGGTACAGAGTTACAATGAAAAAAAGCTATTATTCCATTGATTTCCTGCTAGTCTTTAAGGAATGCTTTGTGATTTGCAATGACTCTCTAACTAAGCCTTCAACATTATTTACTAAAACAGAATTGAGTTGCGTAAAAATTGTCCATTAATATCAAACAAAAATGCTTAAAATCAACGTAAAGAATAAAATTGCAATGAGAACAATCTATTATTCCAACGATTTACTGCTTGTTTTTGATATATACCTTGTCATTTGCAATGACTCTAACTAAGCATTAAACATTGTTGACTTAAAAAACATTGATTTTCCCAAGAAAGGTCGATTAAATTTACCCAAAAATGAGATGTGATGTGATGATGAGACCAAAAAGAATGGGATGAGATGAAATGTGCAGAATTGCAATGAAAGCAACCTATTATTCCTTTGATTTACTGCTTGTTTTTCAGAAAGTCTTTCTTGTTAGCAATGATACTATTCAGGCTTGAAATAGTGTTTACCAAAAAAGATTGATTTTCTCAAAATTGGTTGATTAAATTTACACACAAATGCTTGAAATCAACGTAAAATAAAGAATTGCAATTAAAGCAAGATATTATTCCAATGATTTCTGGCTAGTCTTTCCGAAATACTGTGTGATTTGCAATGACTCTCACTAAGCTTTAAACATTGTTTACTAGAAAAACATTGATTTTCCAAAGAAAGGTCGATTTACTTTACACGAAAATGAGATGTGATGAGATGATTAGTTAAAAATGAATGAGATCAGATGAAATGTGCAGAATTGCAAAGAAAGCAACCTATTATTCCGTTGATTTACTGCTTGTTTTTCAGAAAGTCTTTCTTATTAGGGATGATACTATTCAAGCTTGAAATAGTTTTTACCAAAAAAATATTGATTTTCTCAAAAGTGGTTGATTAACTTTACACACAAATGCTTGAAATCAACGTAAAGTAAAGAATTGCAATGAAAACAAGATATTATTCCAATGATATCCCGCTAGTCTTTCAGAAATACTGTGTGATTTGCAATGACTCTATTCAAGCTTTCAACAGTGTTTACTAAAAAAACAATGAATTTCTTAAATTGTCCATTAAGTTCAAACAAAGATGCTTAAAATGTACGTTAACTATAGAATTGCAATGAAAATAAGCTATTGTTCCAATGATTCACTGCCTGTTTTTGAAAAAAACCTTGTCATTTGCAATGACTCTAACTATACTTTAAGCATTGTTTACTAAAACAACATTAATTGTTTAAAAAAGGGTCGATTGAAGTACCACAAAAATGCTTGAAATCAAGGCAAAGTACAGAGTTGCAATGAGAACAAGCTAGTAATCCATTGATTTCCCGCTAGTCTTTCAGAAATACCTTGCCATTTGCAATGACTTTAACTTAGCTTTTAACATTGTTTACTAAAAAGACACTGATTTTCTTAACTTTGCAATCAAATTCAAACACACATGCTTAAAATCAAGCTAAAGTACAGAATTGCAATGAAAACAAGTTTTCATTCCATTGACTTACTGGCCCCTTTTCAGAAAAACCTTGTCATTTGCAACGACTCTAACTCAGCTTTAAACATTGTTTGCAAAACCTTCATTGATGTTTTTAAACAGGGCCAATTAATGTCACACAAAAGTGCATGAAATCAAGGTAAGGTACAGAGTTCCGATGAAAACAAGCTATTATTCTATTGATTTCCTGCTAGTCTTTAAGGAATGCCATGTGATTTGCAATGACTCTAACTAAGCCTTCAACATTATTTACTAAAACAAAATTGATTTTCTCAAAAATTGTCCATTAATATCAAACAAAAATGCTTAAAATCAACGTAAAGTAAAGAGTTGCAATGAAAACAAGATATTATTCCATTAATTTCCCGCTAGTCATTCAGAAAAACCGTGTGATTTGCAATGACTCTATTTAAGCTTTCAACAGTGTATGCTAGAACAATAATGATTTTCTAAAACATTGTCCATTAATATCAAACAAAAAAAGCTTGACATCAACGTAATGTACAGAAATGCAATGAAAAAACAATCTATTATTCCAATGATTTACTGCTTGTTTTTCATAAAAATCTTGTCATTTGCAAGGACTCTAACTCAGTTTTAAACATTGTTTACAAAAACTTCATTGCTTTTTTAAAACAGATCCAATTAAAGTCACACAAAAGTGCTTGAAATCAAGGTAAGGTACAGAGTTACAATGAAAAAAAGCTATTATTCCATTGATTTCCTGCTAGTCTTTAAGGAATGCTTTGTGATTTGCAATGACTCTCTAACTAAGCCTTCAACATTATTTACTAAAACAGAATTGAGTTGCGTAAAAATTGTCCATTAATATCAAACAAAAATGCTTAAAATCAACGTAAAGAATAAAATTGCAATGAGAACAATCTATTATTCCAACGATTTACTGCTTGTTTGTGATAAATACCTTGTCATTTGCAATGACTCTAACTAAGCATTAAACATTGTTGACTTAAAAAACATTGATTTTCCCAAGAAAGGTCGATTAAATTTACCCAAAAATGAGATGTGATGTGATGATGAGACCAAAAAGAATGGGATGAGATGAAATGTGCAGAATTGCAATGAAAGCAACCTATTATTCCTTTGATTTACTGCTTGTTTTTCAGAAAGTCTTTCTTGTTAGCAATGATACTATTCAGGCTTGAAATAGTGTTTACCAAAAAAGATTGATTTTCTCAAAATTGGTTGATTAAATTTACACACAAATGCTTGAAATCAACGTAAAATAAAGAATTGCAATTAAAGCAAGATATTATTCCAATGATTTCTGGCTAGTCTTTCCGAAATACTGTGTGATTTGCAATGACTCTCACTAAGCTTTAAACATTGTTTACTAGAAAAACATTGATTTTCCAAAGAAAGGTCGATTTACTTTACACGAAAATGAGATGTGATGAGATGATTAGTTAAAAATGAATGAGATCAGATGAAATGTGCAGAATTGCAAAGAAAGCAACCTATTATTCCGTTGATTTACTGCTTGTTTTTCAGAAAGTCTTTCTTATTAGGGATGATACTATTCAAGCTTGAAATAGTTTTTACCAAAAAAATATTGATTTTCTCAAAAGTGGTTGATTAACTTTACACACAAATGCTTGAAATCAACGTAAAGTAAAGAATTGCAATGAAAACAAGATATTATTCCAATGATATCCCGCTAGTCTTTCAGAAATACTGTGTGATTTGCAATGACTCTATTCAAGCTTTCAACAGTGTTTACTAAAAAAACAATGAATTTCTTAAATTGTCCATTAAGTTCAAACAAAGATGCTTAAAATGTACGTTAACTATAGAATTGCAATGAAAATAAGCTATTGTTCCAATGATTCACTGCCTGTTTTTGAAAAAAACCTTGTCATTTGCAATGACTCTAACTATACTTTAAGCATTGTTTACTAAAACAACATTAATTGTTTAAAAAAGGGTCGATTGAAGTACCACAAAAATGCTTGAAATCAAGGCAAAGTACAGAGTTGCAATGAGAACAAGCTAGTAATCCATTGATTTCCCGCTAGTCTTTCAGAAATACCTTGCCATTTGCAATGACTTTAACTTAGCTTTTAACATTGTTTACTAAAAAGACACTGATTTTCTTAACTTTGCAATCAAATTCAAACACACATGCTTAAAATCAAGCTAAAGTACAGAATTGCAATGAAAACAAGTTTTCATTCCATTGACTTACTGGCCCCTTTTCAGAAAAACCTTGTCATTTGCAACGACTCTAACTCAGCTTTAAACATTGTTTGCAAAACCTTCATTGATGTTTTTAAACAGGGCCAATTAATGTCACACAAAAGTGCATGAAATCAAGGTAAGGTACAGAGTTCCGATGAAAACAAGCTATTATTCTATTAATTTCCTGCTAGTCTTTAAGGAATGCCATGTGATTTGCAATGACTCTAACTAAGCCTTCAACATTATTTACTAAAACAAAATTGATTTTCTCAGAAATTGTCCATTAATATCAAACAAAAATGCTTAAAATCAACGTAAAGTAAAGAGTTGCAATGAAAACAAGATATTATTCCATTAATTTCCCGCTAGTCATTCAGAAAAACCGTGTGATTTGCAATGACTCTATTTAAGCTTTCAACAGTGTATGCTAGAACAATAATGATTTTCTAAAACATTGTCCATTAATATCAAACAAAAAAAGCTTGACATCAACGTAATGTACAGAAATGCAATGAAAAAACAATCTATTATTCCAATGATTTACTGCTTGTTTTTCATAAAAATCTTGTCATTTGCAAGGACTCTAACTCAGTTTTAAACATTGTTTACAAAAACTTCATTGCTTTTTTAAAACAGATCCAATTAAAGTCACACAAAAGTGCTTGAAATCAAGGTAAGGTACAGAGTTACAATGAAAAAAAGCTATTATTCCATTGATTTCCTGCTAGTCTTTAAGGAATGCTTTGTGATTTGCAATGACTCTCTAACTAAGCCTTCAACATTATTTACTAAAACAGAATTGAGTTGCGTAAAAATTGTCCATTAATATCAAACAAAAATGCTTAAAATCAACGTAAAGAATAAAATTGCAATGAGAACAATCTATTATTCCAACGATTTACTGCTTGTTTTTGATAAATACCTTGTCATTTGCAATGACTCTAACTAAGCATTAAACATTGTTGACTTAAAAAACATTGATTTTCCCAAGAAAGGTCGATTAAATTTACCCAAAAATGAGATGTGATGTGATGATGAGACCAAAAAGAATGGGATGAGATGAAATGTGCAGAATTGCAATGAAAGCAACCTATTATTCCTTTGATTTACTGCTTGTTTTTCAGAAAGTCTTTCTTGTTAGCAATGATACTATTCAGGCTTGAAATAGTGTTTACCAAAAAAGATTGATTTTCTCAAAATTGGTTGATTAAATTTAAACACAAATGCTTGAAATCAACGTAAAATAAAGAATTGCAATTAAAGCAAGATATTATTCCAATGATTTCTGGCTAGTCTTTCCGAAATACTGTGTGATTTGCAATGACTCTCACTAAGCTTTAAACATTGTTTACAAGAAAAACATTGATTTTCCAAAGAAAGGTCGATTTACTTTACACGAAAATGAGATGTGATGAGATGATTAGTTAAAAATGAATGAGATCAGATGAAATGTGCAGAATTGCAAAGAAAGCAACCTATTATTCCGTTGATTTACTGCTTGTTTTTCAGAAAGTCTTTCTTATTAGGGATGATACTATTCAAGCTTGAAATAGTTTTTACCAAAAAAATATTGATTTTCTCAAAAGTGGTTGATTAACTTTACACACAAATGCTTGAAATCAACGTAAAGTAAAGAATTGCAATGAAAACAAGATATTATTCCAATGATATCCCGCTAGTCTTTCAGAAATACTGTGTGATTTACAATGACTCTATTCAAGCTTTCAACAGTGTTTACTAAAAAAACAATGAATTTCTTAAATTGTCCATTAAGTTCAAACAAAGATGCTTAAAATGTACGTTAACTATAGAATTGCAATGAAAACAAGCTATTGTTCCAATGATTCACTGCCTGTTTTTGAAAAAAACCTTGTCATTTGCAATGACTCTAACTATACTTTAAGCATTGTTTACTAAAACAACATTAATTGTTTAAAAAAGGGTCGATTGAAGTACCACAAAAATGCTTGAAATCAAGGCAAAGTACAGAGTTGCAATGAGAACAAGCTAGTAATCCATTGATTTCCCGCTAGTCTTTCAGAAATACCTTGCCATTTGCAATGACTTTAACTTAGCTTTTAACATTGTTTATTAAAAAGACATTGATTTTCTTAACTTTGCAATCAAATTCAAACACACATGCTTAAAATCAAGCTAAAGTACAGAATTGCAATGAAAACAAGTTTTCATTCCATTGACTTACTGGCCCCTTTTCAGAAAAACCTTGTCATTTGCAACGACTCTAACTCAGCTTTAAACATTGTTTGCAAAACCTTCATTGATGTTTTAAAACAGGGCCAATTAATGTCACACAAAAGTGCATGAAATCAAGGTAAGGTACAGAGTTCCGATGAAAACAAGCTATTATTCTATTGATTTCCTGCTAGTCTTTAAGGAATGCCATGTGATTTGCAATGACTCTAACTAAGCCTTCAACATTATTTACTAAAACAAAATTGATTTTCTCAAAAATTGTCCATTAATATCAAACAAAAATGCTTAAAATCAACGTAAAGTAAAGAGTTGCAATGAAAACAAGATATTATTCCATTAATTTCCCGCTAGTCATTCAGAAAAACCGTGTGATTTGCAATGACTCTATTTAAGCTTTCAACAGTGTATGCTAGAACAATAATGATTTTCTAAAACATTGTCCATTAATATCAAACAAAAAAAGCTTGACATCAACGTAATGTACAGAAATGCAATGAAAAAACAATCTATTATTCCAATGATTTACTGCTTGTTTTTCATAAAAATCTTGTCATTTGCAAGGACTCTAACTCAGTTTTAAACATTGTTTACAAAAACTTCATTGCTTTTTTAAAACAGATCCAATTAAAGTCACACAAAAGTGCTTGAAATCAAGGTAAGGTACAGAGTTACAATGAAAAAAAGCTATTATTCCATTGATTTCCTGCTAGTCTTTAAGGAATGCTTTGTGATTTGCAATGACTCTCTAACTAAGCCTTCAACATTATTTACTAAAACAGAATTGAGTTGCGTAAAAATTGTCCATTAATATCAAACAAAAATGCTTAAAATCAACGTAAAGAATAAAATTGCAATGAGAACAATCTATTATTCCAACGATTTACTGCTTGTTTGTGATAAATACCTTGTCATTTGCAATGACTCTAACTAAGCATTAAACATTGTTGACTTAAAAAACATTGATTTTCCCAAGAAAGGTCGATTAAATTTACCCAAAAAAGAGATGTGATGTGATGATGAGACAAAAAAGAATGGGATGAGATGAAATGTGCAGAATTGCAATGAAAGCAACCTATTATTCCTTTGATTTACTGCTTGTTTTTCAGAAAGTCTTTCTTGTTAGCAATGATACTATTCAGGCTTGAAATAGTGTTTACCAAAAAAGATTGATTTTCTCAAAATTGGTTGATTAAATTTACACACAAATGCTTGAAATCAACGTAAAATAAAGAATTGCAATTAAAGCAAGATATTATTCCAATGATTTCTCGCTTGTCTTTCCGAAATACTGTGTGATTTGCAATGACTCTCACTAAGCTTTAAACATTGTTTACAAGAAAAACATTGATTTTCCCAAGAAAGGTCGATTTACTTTACACGAAAATGAGATGTGATGAGATGATTAGTTAAAAATGAATGAGATCAGATGAAATGTGCAGAATTGCAAAGAAAGCAACCTATTATTCCGTTGATTTACTGCTTGTTTTTCAGAAAGTCTTTCTTATTAGGGATGATACTATTCAAGCTTGAAATAGTTTTTACCAAAAAAATATTGATTTTCTCAAAAGTGGTTGATTAACTTTACACACAAATGCTTGAAATCAACGTAAAGTAAAGAATTGCAATGAAAACAAGATATTATTCCAATGATATCCCGCTAGTCTTTCAGAAATACTGTGTGATTTGCAATGACTCTATTCAAGCTTTCAACAGTGTTTACTAAAAAAACAATGAATTTCTTAAATTGTCCATTAAGTTCAAACAAAGATGCTTAAAATGTACGTTAACTATAGAATTGCAATGAAAACAAGCTATTATTCCAATGATTCACTGCCTGTTTTTGAAAAAAACCTTGTCATTTGCAATGACTCTAACTATACTTTAAGCATTGTTTACTAAAACAACATTAATTGTATAAAAAAGGGTCGATTCAAGTACCACAAAAATGCTTGAAATCAAGGTAAAGTACAGATTTGCAATGAAAAAAAGCTAGTATTCCATTGATTTCCCGCTAGTCTTTCAGAAATACCTTGCCATTTGCAATGACTTTAACTTAGCTTTTAACATTGTTTACTAAAAAGACATTGATTTTCTTAACTTTGCAATCAAATTCAAACACACATGCTTAAAATCAAGCTAAAGTACAGAATTGCAATGAAAACAAGTTTTCATTCCATTGACTTACTGCCCCCTTTTCAGAAAAACCTTGTCATTTGCAACGACTCTAACTCAGCTTTAAACATTGTTTGCAAAACCTTCATTGATGTTTTAAAACAGGGCCAATTAATGTCACACAAAAGTGCATGAAATCAAGGTAAGGTACAGAGTTCCGATGAAAACAAGCTATTATTCTATTGATTTCCTGCTAGTCTTTAAGGAATGCCATGTGATTTGCAATGACTCTAACTAAGCCTTCAACATTATTTACTAAAACAAAATTGATTTTCTCAAAAATTGTCCATTAATATCAAACAAAAATGCTTAAAATCAACGTAAAGTAAAGAGTTGCAATGAAAACAAGATATTATTCCATTAATTTCCCGCTAGTCATTCAGAAAAACCGTGTGATTTGCAATGACTCTATTTAAGCTTTCAACAGTGTATGCTAGAACAATAATGATTTTCTAAAACATTGTCCATTAATATCAAACAAAAAAAGCTTGACATCAACGTAATGTACAGAAATGCAATGAAAAAACAATCTATTATTCCAATGATTTACTGCTTGTTTTTCATAAAAATCTTGTCATTTGCAAGGACTCTAACTCAGTTTTAAACATTGTTTACAAAAACTTCATTGCTTTTTTAAAACAGATCCAATTAAAGTCACACAAAAGTGCTTGAAATCAAGGTAAGGTACAGAGTTACAATGAAAAAAAGCTATTATTCCATTGATTTCCTGCTAGTCTTTAAGGAATGCTTTGTGATTTGCAATGACTCTCTAACTAAGCCTTCAACATTATTTACTAAAACAGAATTGAGTTGCGTAAAAATTGTCCATTAATATCAAACAAAAATGCTTAAAATCAACGTAAAGAATAAAATTGCAATGAGAACAATCTATTATTCCAACGATTTACTGCTTGTTTGTGATAAATACCTTGTCATTTGCAATGACTCTAACTAAGCATTAAACATTGTTGACTTAAAAAACATTGATTTTCCCAAGAAAGGTCGATTAAATTTACCCAAAAAAGAGATGTGATGTGATGATGAGACAAAAAAGAATGGGATGAGATGAAATGTGCAGAATTGCAATGAAAGCAACCTATTATTCCTTTGATTTACTGCTTGTTTTTCAGAAAGTCTTTCTTGTTAGCAATGATACTATTCAGGCTTGAAATAGTGTTTACCAAAAAAGATTGATTTTCTCAAAATTGGTTGATTAAATTTACACACAAATGCTTGAAATCAACGTAAAATAAAGAATTGCAATTAAAGCAAGATATTATTCCAATGATTTCTCGCTTGTCTTTCCGAAATACTGTGTGATTTGCAATGACTCTCACTAAGCTTTAAACATTGTTTACAAGAAAAACATTGATTTTCCCAAGAAAGGTCGATTTACTTTACACGAAAATGAGATGTGATGAGATGATTAGTTAAAAATGAATGAGATCAGATGAAATGTGCAGAATTGCAAAGAAAGCAACCTATTATTCCGTTGATTTACTGCTTGTTTTTCAGAAAGTCTTTCTTATTAGGGATGATACTATTCAAGCTTGAAATAGTTTTTACCAAAAAAATATTGATTTTCTCAAAAGTGGTTGATTAACTTTACACACAAATGCTTGAAATCAACGTAAAGTAAAGAATTGCAATGAAAACAAGATATTATTCCAATGATATCCCGCTAGTCTTTCAGAAATACTGTGTGATTTGCAATGACTCTATTCAAGCTTTCAACAGTGTTTACTAAAAAAACAATGAATTTCTTAAATTGTCCATTAAGTTCAAACAAAGATGCTTAAAATGTACGTTAACTATAGAATTGCAATGAAAACAAGCTATTATTCCAATGATTCACTGCCTGTTTTTGAAAAAAACCTTGTCATTTGCAATGACTCTAACTATACTTTAAGCATTGTTTACTAAAACAACATTAATTGTATAAAAAAGGGTCGATTCAAGTACCACAAAAATGCTTGAAATCAAGGTAAAGTACAGATTTGCAATGAAAAAAAGCTAGTATTCCATTGATTTCCCGCTAGTCTTTCAGAAATACCTTGCCATTTGCAATGACTTTAACTTAGCTTTTAACATTGTTTACTAAAAAGACATTGATTTTCTTAACTTTGCAATCAAATTCAAACACACATGCTTAAAATCAAGCTAAAGTACAGAATTGCAATGAAAACAAGTTTTCATTCCATTGACTTACTGCCCCCTTTTCAGAAAAACCTTGTCATTTGCAACGACTCTAACTCAGCTTTAAACATTGTTTGCAAAACCTTCATTGATGTTTTAAAACAGGGCCAATTAATGTCACACAAAAGTGCATGAAATCAAGGTAAGGTACAGAGTTCCGATGAAAACAAGCTATTATTCTATTGATTTCCTGCTAGTCTTTGAGGAATGCTTTGTGATTTGCAATGACTCTAACTAAGCCTTCAACATTATTTACTAAAACAAAATTGATTTTCTCAAAAATTGTCCATTAATATCAAACAAAAATGCTTAAAATCAACGTAAAGTAAAGAGTTGCAATGAAAACAAGATATTATTCCAGTAATTTCCCGCTAGTCATTCAGAAAAACCGTGTGATTTGCAATGACTCTATTTAAGCTTTCAACAGTGTATGCTAGAACAATAATGATTTTCTAAAACATTGTCCATTAATATCAAACAAAAAAAGCTTGACATCAACGTAATGTACAGAAATGCAATGAAAAAACAATCTATTATTCCAATGATTTACTGCTTGTTTTTCATAAAAATCTTGTCATTTGCAAGGACTCTAACTCAGTTTTAAACATTGTTTACAAAAACTTCATTGCTTTTTTAAAACAGATCCAATTAAAGTCACACAAAAGTGCTTGAAATCAAGGTAAGGTACAGAGTTACAATGAAAAAAAGCTATTATTCCATTGATTTCCTGCTAGTCTTTAAGGAATGCTTTGTGATTTGCAATGACTCTCTAACTAAGCCTTCAACATTATTTACTAAAACAGAATTGAGTTGCGTAAAAATTGTCCATTAATATCAAACAAAAATGCTTAAAATCAACGTAAAGAATAAAATTGCAATGAGAACAATCTATTATTCCAACGATTTACTGCTTGTTTGTGATAAATACCTTGTCATTTGCAATGACTCTAACTAAGCATTAAACATTGTTGACTTAAAAAACATTGATTTTCCCAAGAAAGGTTTATTAAATTTACCCAAAAATGAGATGTGATGTGATGATGAGACCAAAAAGAATGGGATGAGATGAAATGTGCAGAATTGCAATGAAAGCAACCTATTATTCCTTTGATTTACTGCTTGTTTTTCAGAAAGTCTTTCTTGTTAGCAATGATACTATTCAGGCTTGAAATAGTGTTTACCAAAAAAGATTGATTTTCTCAAAATTGGTTGATTAAATTTACACACAAATGCTTGAAATCAACGTAAAATAAAGAATTGCAATTAAAGCAAGATATTATTCCAATGATTTCTCGCTAGTCTTTCCGAAATACTGTGTGATTTGCAATGACTCTCACTAAGCTTTAAACATTGTTTACTAGAAAAACATTGATTTTCCCAAGAAAGGTCGATTTACTTTACATGAAAATGAGATGTGATGAGATGATTAGTTAAAAATGAATGAGATCAGATGAAATGTGCAGAATTGCAAAGAAAGCAACCTATTATTCCGTTGATTTACTGCTTGTTTTTCAGAAAGTCTTTCTTATTAGGGATGATACTATTCAAGCTTGAAATAGTTTTTACCAAAAAAATATTGATTTTCTCAAAAGTGGTTGATTAACTTTACACACAAATGCTTGAAATCAACGTAAAGTAAAGAATTGCAATGAAAACAAGATATTATTCCAATGATTTCTCGCTAGTCTTTCCGAAATACTGTGTGATTTGCAATGACTCTATTCAAGCTTTCAACAGTGTTTACTAAAAAAACAATGAATTTCTTAAATTGTCCATTAAGTTCAAACAAAGATGCTTAAAATGTACGTTAACTATAGAATTGCAATGAAAACAAGCTATTATTCCAATGATTCACTGCCTGTTTTTGAAAAAAACCTTGTCATTTGCAATGACTCTAACTATACTTTAAGCATTGTTTACTAAAACAACATTAATTGTATAAAAAAGGGTCGATTCAAGTACCACAAAAATGCTTGAAATCAAGGTAAAGTACAGATTTGCAATGAAAAAAAGCTAGTATTCCATTGATTTCCCGCTAGTCTTTCAGAAATACCTTGCCATTTGCAATGACTTTAACTTAGCTTTTAACATTGTTTACTAAAAAGACATTGATTTTCTTAACTTTGCAATCAAATTCAAACACACATGCTTAAAATCAAGCTAAAGTACAGAATTGCAATGAAAACAAGTTTTCATTCCATTGACTTACTGCCCCCTTTTCAGAAAAACCTTGTCATTTGCAACGACTCTAACTCAGCTTTAAACATTGTTTGCAAAACCTTCATTGATGTTTTAAAACAGGGCCAATTAATGTCACACAAAAGTGCATGAAATCAAGGTAAGGTACAGAGTTCCGATGAAAACAAGCTATTATTCTATTGATTTCCTGCTAGTCTTTGAGGAATGCTTTGTGATTTGCAATGACTCTAACTAAGCCTTCAACATTATTTACTAAAACAAAATTGATTTTCTCAAAAATTGTCCATTAATATCAAACAAAAATGCTTAAAATCAACGTAAAGTAAAGAGTTGCAATGAAAACAAGATATTATTCCAGTAATTTCCCGCTAGTCATTCAGAAAAACCGTGTGATTTGCAATGACTCTATTTAAGCTTTCAACAGTGTATGCTAGAACAATAATGATTTTCTAAAACATTGTCCATTAATATCAAACAAAAAAAGCTTGACATCAACGTAATGTACAGAAATGCAATGAAAAAACAATCTATTATTCCAATGATTTACTGCTTGTTTTTCATAAAAATCTTGTCATTTGCAAGGACTCTAACTCAGTTTTAAACATTGTTTACAAAAACTTCATTGCTTTTTTAAAACAGATCCAATTAAAGTCACACAAAAGTGCTTGAAATCAAGGTAAGGTACAGAGTTACAATGAAAAAAAGCTATTATTCCATTGATTTCCTGCTAGTCTTTAAGGAATGCTTTGTGATTTGCAATGACTCTCTAACTAAGCCTTCAACATTATTTACTAAAACAGAATTGAGTTGCGTAAAAATTGTCCATTAATATCAAACAAAAATGCTTAAAATCAACGTAAAGAATAAAATTGCAATGAGAACAATCTATTATTCCAACGATTTACTGCTTGTTTGTGATAAATACCTTGTCATTTGCAATGACTCTAACTAAGCATTAAACATTGTTGACTTAAAAAACATTGATTTTCCCAAGAAAGGTTTATTAAATTTACCCAAAAATGAGATGTGATGTGATGATGAGACCAAAAAGAATGGGATGAGATGAAATGTGCAGAATTGCAATGAAAGCAACCTATTATTCCTTTGATTTACTGCTTGTTTTTCAGAAAGTCTTTCTTGTTAGCAATGATACTATTCAGGCTTGAAATAGTGTTTACCAAAAAAGATTGATTTTCTCAAAATTGGTTGATTAAATTTACACACAAATGCTTGAAATCAACGTAAAATAAAGAATTGCAATTAAAGCAAGATATTATTCCAATGATTTCTCGCTAGTCTTTCCGAAATACTGTGTGATTTGCAATGACTCTCACTAAGCTTTAAACATTGTTTACTAGAAAAACATTGATTTTCCCAAGAAAGGTCGATTTACTTTACATGAAAATGAGATGTGATGAGATGATTAGTTAAAAATGAATGAGATCAGATGAAATGTGCAGAATTGCAAAGAAAGCAACCTATTATTCCGTTGATTTACTGCTTGTTTTTCAGAAAGTCTTTCTTATTAGGGATGATACTATTCAAGCTTGAAATAGTTTTTACCAAAAAAATATTGATTTTCTCAAAAGTGGTTGATTAACTTTACACACAAATGCTTGAAATCAACGTAAAGTAAAGAATTGCAATGAAAACAAGATATTATTCCAATGATATCCCGCTAGTCTTTCAGAAATACTGTGTGATTTGCAATGACTCTATTCAAGCTTTGAACAGTGTTTACTAAAAAAACAATGAATTTCTTAAATTGTCCATTAAGTTCAAACAAAGATGCTTAAAATGTACGTTAACTATAGAATTGCAATGAAAACAAGCTATTGTTCCCATGATTCACTGCCTGTTTTCGAAAAAAACCTTGTCATTTGCAATGACTCTAACTATACTTTAAGCATTGTTTACTAAAACAACATTAATTGTTTAAAAAAGGGTCGATTGAAGTACCACAAAAATGCTTGAAATCAAGGCAAAGTACAGAGTTGCAATGAGAACAAGCTAGTAATCCATTGATTTCCCGCTAGTCTTTCAGAAATACCTTGCCATTTGCAATGACTTTAACTTAGCTTTTAACATTTTTTACTAAAAAGACATTGATTTTCTTAACTTTGCAATCAAATTCAAACACACATGCTTAAAATCAAGCTAAAGTACAGAATTGCAATGAAAACAAGTTTTCATTCCATTGACTTACTGCCCCCTTTTCAGAAAAACCTTGTCATTTGCAACGACTCTAACTCAGCTTTAAACATTGTTTGCAAAACCTTCATTGATGTTTTAAAACAGGGCCAATTAATGTCACACAAAAGTGCATGAAATCAAGGTAAGGTACAGAGTTCCGATGAAAACAAGCTATTATTCTATTGATTTCCTGCTAGTCTTTAAGGAATGCCTTGTGATTTGCAATGACTCTAACTAAGCCTTCAACATTATTTACTAAAACAAAATTGATTTTCTCAAAAATTGTCCATTAATATCAAACAAAAATGCTTAAAATCAACGTAAAGTAAAGAGTTGCAATGAAAACAAGATATTATTCCAGTAATTTCCCGCTAGTCATTCAGAAAAACCGTGTGATTTGCAATGACTCTATTTAAGCTTTCAACAGTGTATGCTAGAACAATAATGATTTTCTAAAACATTGTCCATTAATATCAAACAAAAAAAGCTTGACATCAACGTAATGTACAGAAATGCAATGAAAAAACAATCTATTATTCCAATGATTTACTGCTTGTTTTTCATAAAAATCTTGTCATTTGCAAGGACTCTAACTCAGTTTTAAACATTGTTTACAAAAACTTCATTGCTGTTTTAAAACAGATCCAATTAAAGTCACACAAAAGTGCTTGAAATCAAGGTAAGGTACAGAGTTACAATGAAAAAAAGCTATTATTCCATTGATTTCCTACTAGTCTTTAAGGAATGCTTTGTGATTTGCAATGACTCTCTAACTAAGCCTTCAACATTATTTACTAAAACAGAATTGAGTTGCGTAAAAATTGTCCATTAATATCAAACAAAAATGCTTAAAATCAACGTAAAGAATAAAATTGCAATGAGAACAATCTATTATTCCAACGATTTACTGCTTGTTTGTGATAAATACCTTGTCATTTGCAATGACTCTAACTAAGCATTAAACATTGTTGACTTAAAAAACATTGATTTTCCCAAGAAAGGTCGATTAAATTTACCCAAAAATGAGATGTGATGTGATGATGAGACAAAAAAGAATGGGATGAGATGAAATGTGCAGAATTGCAATGAAAGCAACCTATTATTCCTTTGATTTACTGCTTGTTTTTCAGAAAGTCTTTCTTGTTAGCAATGATACTATTCAGGCTTGAAATAGTGTTTACCAAAAAAGATTGATTTTCTCAAAATTGGTTGATTAAATTTACACACAAATGCTTGAAATCAACGTAAAATAAAGAATTGCAATTAAAGCAAGATATTATTCCAATGATTTCTCGCTAGTCTTTCCGAAATACTGTGTGATTTGCAATGACTCTCACTAAGCTTTAAACATTGTTTACTAGAAAAACATTGATTTTCCAAAGAAAGGTCGATTTACTTTACACGAAAATGAGATGTGATGAGATGATTAGTTAAAAATGAATGAGATCAGATGAAATGTGCAGAATTGCAAAGAAAGCAACCTATTATTCCGTTGATTTACTGCTTGTTTTTCAGAAAGTCTTTCTTATTAGGGATGATACTATTCAAGCTTGAAATAGTTTTTACCAAAAAAATATTGATTTTCTCAAAAGTGGTTGATTAACTTTACACACAAATGCTTGAAATCAACGTAAAGTAAAGAATTGCAATGAAAACAAGATATTATTCCAATGATATCCCGCTAGTCTTTCAGAAATACTGTGTGATTTGCAATGACTCTATTCAAGCTTTCAACAGTGTTTACTAAAAAAACAATGAATTTCTTAAATTGTCCATTAAGTTCAAACAAAGATGCTTAAAATGTACGTTAACTATAGAATTGCAATGAAAACAAGCTATTATTCCAATGATTCACTGCCTGTTTTTGAAAAAAACCTTGTCATTTGCAATGACTCTAACTATACTTTAAGCATTGTTTACTAAAACAACATTAATTGTATAAAAAAGGGTCGATTCAAGTACCACAAAAATGCTTGAAATCAAGGTAAAGTACAGATTTGCAATGAAAAAAAGCTAGTATTCCATTGATTTCCCGCTAGTCTTTCAGAAATACCTTGCCATTTGCAATGACTTTAACTTAGCTTTTAACATTGTTTATTAAAAAGACATTGATTTTCTTAACTTTGCAATCAAATTCAAACACACATGCTTAAAATCAAGCTAAAGTACAGAATTGCAATGAAAACAAGTTTTCATTCCATTGACTTACTGCCCCCTTTTCAGAAAAACCTTGTCATTTGCAACGACTCTAACTCAGCTTTAAACATTGTTTGCAAAACCTTCATTGATGTTTTAAAACAGGGCCAATTAATGTCACACAAAAGTGCATGAAATCAAGGTAAGGTACAGAGTTCCGATGAAAACAAGCTATTATTCTATTGATTTCCTGCTAGTCTTTGAGGAATGCTTTGTGATTTGCAATGACTCTAACTAAGCCTTCAACATTATTTACTAAAACAAAATTGATTTTCTCAAAAATTGTCCATTAATATCAAACAAAAATGCTTAAAATCAACGTAAAGTAAAGAGTTGCAATGAAAACAAGATATTATTCCAGTAATTTCCCGCTAGTCATTCAGAAAAACCGTGTGATTTGCAATGACTCTATTTAAGCTTTCAACAGTGTATGCTAGAACAATAATGATTTTCTAAAACATTGTCCATTAATATCAAACAAAAAAAGCTTGACATCAACGTAATGTACAGAAATGCAATGAAAAAACAATCTATTATTCCAATGATTTACTGCTTGTTTTTCATAAAAATCTTGTCATTTGCAAGGACTCTAACTCAGTTTTAAACATTGTTTACAAAAACTTCATTGCTTTTTTAAAACAGATCCAATTAAAGTCACACAAAAGTGCTTGAAATCAAGGTAAGGTACA
The DNA here is from genome assembly GCA_964019065.1 of Catostylus mosaicus. NCBI lineage: Eukaryota > Metazoa > Cnidaria > Scyphozoa > Rhizostomeae > Catostylidae > Catostylus > Catostylus mosaicus. Next base: position 3,535,667 of record OZ025199.1, read on the forward strand.
GAGTTACAATGAAAAAAAGCTATTATTCCATTGATTTCCTGCTAGTCTTTAAGGAATGCTTTGTGATTTGCAATGACTCTCTAACTAAGCCTTCAACATTATTTACTAAAACAGAATTGAGTTGCGTAAAAATTGTCCATTAATATCAAACAAAAATGCTTAAAATCAACGTAAAGAATAAAATTGCAATGAGAACAATCTATTATTCCAACGATTTACTGCTTGTTTGTGATAAATACCTTGTCATTTGCAATGACTCTAACTAAGCATTAAACATTGTTGACTTAAAAAACATTGATTTTCCCAAGAAAGGTTTATTAAATTTACCCAAAAATGAGATGTGATGTGATGATGAGACCAAAAAGAATGGGATGAGATGAAATGTGCAGAATTGCAATGAAAGCAACCTATTATTCCTTTGATTTACTGCTTGTTTTTCAGAAAGTCTTTCTTGTTAGCAATGATACTATTCAGGCTTGAAATAGTGTTTACCAAAAAAGATTGATTTTCTCAAAATTGGTTGATTAAATTTACACACAAATGCTTGAAATCAACGTAAAATAAAGAATTGCAATTAAAGCAAGATATTATTCCAATGATTTCTCGCTAGTCTTTCCGAAATACTGTGAGATTTGCAATGACTCTCACTAAGCTTTAAACATTGTTTACTAGAAAAACATTGATTTTCCCAAGAAAGGTCGATTTACTTTACATGAAAATGAGATGTGATGAGATGATTAGTTAAAAATGAATGAGATCAGATGAAATGTGCAGAATTGCAAAGAAAGCAACCTATTATTCCGTTGATTTACTGCTTGTTTTTCAGAAAGTCTTTCTTATTAGGGATGATACTATTCAAGCTTGAAATAGTTTTTACCAAAAAAATATTGATTTTCTCAAAAGTGGTTGATTAACTTTACACACAAATGCTTGAAATCAACGTAAAGTAAAGAATTGCAATGAAAACAAGATATTATTCCAATGATATCCCGCTAGTCTTTCAGAAATACTGTGTGATTTGCAATGACTCTATTCAAGCTTTCAACAGTGTTTACTAAAAAAACAATGAATTTCTTAAATTGTCCATTAAGTTCAAACAAAGATGCTTAAAATGTACGTTAACTATAGAATTGCAATGAAAACAAGCTATTGTTCCCATGATTCACTGCCTGTTTTTGAAAAAAACCTTGTCATTTGCAATGACTCTAACTATACTTTAAGCATTGTTTACTAAAACAACATTAATTGTTTAAAAAAGGGTCGATTGAAGTACCACAAAAATGCTTGAAATCAAGGCAAAGTACAGAGTTGCAATGAGAACAAGCTAGTAATCCATTGATTTCCCGCTAGTCTTTCAGAAATACCTTGCCATTTGCAATGACTTTAACTTAGCTTTTAACATTTTTTACTAAAAAGACATTGATTTTCTTAACTTTGCAATCAAATTCAAACACACATGCTTTAAATCAAGCTAAAGTACAGAATTGCAATGAAAACAAGTTTTCATTCCATTGACTTACTGCCCCCTTTTCAGAAAAACCTTGTCATTTGCAACGACTCTAACTCAGCTTTAAACATTGTTTGCAAAACCTTCATTGATGTTTTAAAACAGGGCCAATTAATGTCACACAAAAGTGCATGAAATCAAGGTAAGGTACAGAGTTCCGATGAAAACAAGCTATTATTCTATTGATTTCCTGCTAGTCTTTAAGGAATGCCTTGTGATTTGCAATGACTCTAACTAAGCCTTCAACATTATTTACTAAAACAAAATTGATTTTCTCAAAAATTGTCCATTAATATCAAACAAAAATGCTTAAAATCAACGTAAAGTAAAGAGTTGCAATGAAAACAAGATATTATTCCAGTAATTTCCCGCTAGTCATTCAGAAAAACCGTGTGATTTGCAATGACTCTATTGAAGCTTTCAACAGTGTATGCTAGAACAATAATGATTTTCTAAAACATTGTCCATTAATATCAAACAAAAAAAGCTTGACATCAACGTAATGTACAGAAATGCAATGAAAAAACAATCTATTATTCCAATGATTTACTGCTTGTTTTTCATAAAAATCTTGTCATTTGCAAGGACTCTAACTCAGTTTTAAACATTGTTTACAAAAACTTCATTGCTGTTTTAAAACAGATCCAATTAAAGTCACACAAAAGTGCTTGAAATCAAGGTAAGGTACAGAGTTACAATGAAAAAAAGCTATTATTCCATTGATTTCCTGCTAGTCTTTAAGGAATGCTTTGTGATTTGCAATGACTCTCTAACTAAGCCTTCAACATTATTTACTAAAACAGAATTGAGTTGCGTAAAAATTGTCCATTAATATCAAACAAAAATGCTTAAAATCAACGTAAAGAATAAAATTGCAATGAGAACAATCTATTATTCCAACGATTTACTGCTTGTTTTTGATAAATACCTTGTCATTTGCAATGACTCTAACTAAGCATTAAACATTGTTGACTTAAAAAACATTGATTTTCCCAAGAAAGGTCGATTAAATTTACCCAAAAATGAGATGTGATGTGATGATGAGACCAAAAAGAATGGGATGAGATGAAATGTGCAGAATTGCAATGAAAGCAACCTATTATTCCTTTGATTTACTGCTTGTTTTTCAGAAAGTCTTTCTTGTTAGCAATGATACTATTCAGGCTTGAAATAGTGTTTACCAAAAAAGATTGATTTTCTCAAAATTGGTTGATTAAATTTACACACAAATGCTTGAAATCAACGTAAAATAAAGAATTGCAATTAAAGCAAGATATTATTCCAATGATTTCTGGCTAGTCTTTCCGAAATACTGTGTGATTTGCAATGACTCTCACTAAGCTTTAAACATTGTTTACTAGAAAAACATTGATTTTCCAAAGAAAGGTCGATTTACTTTACACGAAAATGAGATGTGATGAGATGATTAGTTAAAAATGAATGAGATCAGATGAAATGTGCAGAATTGCAAAGAAAGCAACCTATTATTCCGTTGATTTACTGCTTGTTTTTCAGAAAGTCTTTCTTATTAGGGATGATACTATTCAAGCTTGAAATAGTTTTTACCAAAAAAATATTGATTTTCTCAAAAGTGGTTGATTAACTTTACACACAAATGCTTGAAATCAACGTAAAGTAAAGAATTGCAATGAAAACAAGATATTATTCCAATGATATCCCGCTAGTCTTTCAGAAATACTGTGTGATTTGCAATGACTCTATTCAAGCTTTCAACAGTGTTTACTAAAAAAACAATGAATTTCTTAAATTGTCCATTAAGTTCAAACAAAGATGCTTAAAATGTACGTTAACTATAGAATTGCAATGAAAACAAGCTATTGTTCCAATGATTCACTGCCTGTTTTTGAAAAAAACCTTGTCATTTGCAATGACTCTAACTATACTTTAAGCATTGTTTACTAAAACAACATTAATTGTTTAAAAAAGGGTCGATTGAAGTACCACAAAAATGCTTGAAATCAAGGCAAAGTACAGAGTTGCAATGAGAACAAGCTAGTAATCCATTGATTTCCCGCTAGTCTTTCAGAAATACCTTGCCATTTGCAATGACTTTAACGTAGCTTTTAACATTGTTTACTAAAAAGACACTGATTTTCTTAACTTTGCAATCAAATTCAAACACACATGCTTAAAATCAAGCTAAAGTACAGAATTGCAATGAAAACAAGTTTTCATTCCATTGACTTACTGGCCCCTTTTCAGAAAAACCTTGTCATTTGCAACGACTCTAACTCAGCTTTAAACATTGTTTGCAAAACCTTCATTGATGTTTTTAAACAGGGCCAATTAATGTCACACAAAAGTGCATGAAATCAAGGTAAGGTACAGAGTTCCGATGAAAACAAGCTATTATTCTATTGATTTCCTGCTAGTCTTTAAGGAATGCCATGTGATTTGCAATGACTCTAACTAAGCCTTCAACATTATTTACTAAAACAAAATTGATTTTCTCAAAAATTGTCCATTAATATCAAACAAAAATGCTTAAAATCAACGTAAAGTAAAGAGTTGCAATGAAAACAAGATATTATTCCATTAATTTCCCGCTAGTCATTCAGAAAAACCGTGTGATTTGCAATGACTCTATTTAAGCTTTCAACAGTGTATGCTAGAACAATAATGATTTTCTAAAACATTGTCCATTAATATCAAACAAAAAAAGCTTGACATCAACGTAATGTACAGAAATGCAATGAAAAAACAATCTATTATTCCAATGATTTACTGCTTGTTTTTCATAAAAATCTTGTCATTTGCAAGGACTCTAACTCAGTTTTAAACATTGTTTACAAAAACTTCATTGCTTTTTTAAAACAGATCCAATTAAAGTCACACAAAAGTGCTTGAAATCAAGGTAAGGTACAGAGTTACAATGAAAAAAAGCTATTATTCCATTGATTTCCTGCTAGTCTTTAAGGAATGCTTTGTGATTTGCAATGACTCTCTAACTAAGCCTTCAACATTATTTACTAAAACAGAATTGAGTTGCGTAAAAATTGTCCATTAATATCAAACAAAAATGCTTAAAATCAACGTAAAGAATAAAATTGCAATGAGAACAATCTATTATTCCAACGATTTACTGCTTGTTTTTGATAAATACCTTGTCATTTGCAATGACTCTAACTAAGCATTAAACATTGTTGACTTAAAAAACATTGATTTTCCCAAGAAAGGTCGATTAAATTTACCCAAAAATGAGATGTGATGTGATGATGAGACCAAAAAGAATGGGATGAGATGAAATGTGCAGAATTGCAATGAAAGCAACCTATTATTCCTTTGATTTACTGCTTGTTTTTCAGAAAGTCTTTCTTGTTAGCAATGATACTATTCAGGCTTGAAATAGTGTTTACCAAAAAAGATTGATTTTCTCAAAATTGGTTGATTAAATTTACACACAAATGCTTGAAATCAACGTAAAATAAAGAATTGCAATTAAAGCAAGATATTATTCCAATGATTTCTGGCTAGTCTTTCCGAAATACTGTGTGATTTGCAATGACTCTCACTAAGCTTTAAACATTGTTTACAAGAAAAACATTGATTTTCCAAAGAAAGGTCGATTTACTTTACACGAAAATGAGATGTGATGAGATGATTAGTTAAAAATGAATGAGATCAGATGAAATGTGCAGAATTGCAAAGAAAGCAACCTATTATTCCGTTAATATACTGCTTGTTTTTCAGAAAGTCTTTCTTATTAGGGATGATACTATTCAAGCTTGAAATAGTTTTTACCAAAAAAATATTGATTTTCTCAAAAGTGGTTGATTAACTTTACACACAAATGCTTGAAATCAACGTAAAGTAAAGAATTGCAATGAAAACAAGATATTATTCCAATGATATCCCGCTAGTCTTTCAGAAATACTGTGTGATTTGCAATGACTCTATTCAAGCTTTCAACAGTGTTTACTAAAAAAACAATGAGTTTCTTAAATTGTCCATTAAGTTCAAACAAAGATGCTTAAAATGTACGTTAACTATAGAATTGCAATGAAAACAAGCTATTGTTCCAATGATTCACTGCCTGTTTTTGAAAAAAACCTTGTCATTTGCAATGACTCTAACTATACTTTAAGCATTGTTTACTAAAACAACATTAATTGTTTAAAAAAGGGTCGATTGAAGTACCACAAAAATGCTTGAAATCAAGGCAAAGTACAGAGTTGCAATGAGAACAAGCTAGTAATCCATTGATTTCCCGCTAGTCTTTCAGAAATACCTTGCCATTTGCAATGACTTTAACTTAGCTATTAACATTGTTTACTAAAAAGACACTGATTTTCTTAACTTTGCAATCAAATTCAAACACACATGCTTAAAATCAAGCTAAAGTACAGAATTGCAATGAAAACAAGTTTTCATTCCATTGACTTACTGGCCCCTTTTCAGAAAAACCTTGTCATTTGCAACGACTCTAACTCAGCTTTAAACATTGTTTGCAAAACCTTCATTGATGTTTTAAAACAGGGCCAATTAATGTCACACAAAAGTGCATCAAATCAAGGTAAGGTACAGAGTTCCGATGAAAACAAGCTATTATTCTATTGATTTCCTGCTAGTCTTTAAGGAATGCCATGTGATTTGCAATGACTCTAACTAAGCCTTCAACATTATTTACTAAAACAGAATTGATTTTCTCAAAAATTGTCCATTAATATCAAACAAAAATGCTTAAAATCAACGTAAAGTAAAGAGTTGCAATGAAAACAAGATATTATTCCATTAATTTCCCGCTAGTCATTCAGAAAAACCGTGTGATTTGCAATGACTCTATTTAAGCTTTCAACAGTGTATGCTAGAACAATAATGATTTTCTAAAACATTGTCCATTAATATCAAACAAAAAAAGCTTGACATCAACGTAATGTACAGAAATGCAATGAAAAAACAATCTATTATTCCAATGATTTACTGCTTGTTTTTCATAAAAATCTTGTCATTTGCAAGGACTCTAACTCAGTTTTAAACATTGTTTACAAAAACTTCATTGCTGTTTTAAAACAGATCCAATTAAAGTCACACAAAAGTGCTTGAAATCAAGGTAAGGTACAGAGTTACAATGAAAAAAAGCTATTATTCCATTGATTTCCTGCTAGTCTTTAAGGAATGCTTTGTGATTTGCAATGACTCTCTAACTAAGCCTTCAACATTATTTACTAAAACAGAATTGAGTTGCGTAAAAATTGTCCATTAATATCAAACAAAAATGCTTAAAATCAACGTAAAGAATAAAATTGCAATGAGAACAATCTATTATTCCAACGATTTACTGCTTGTTTTTGATAAATACCTTGTCATTTGCAATGACTCTAACTAAGCATTAAACATTGTTGACTTAAAAAACATTGATTTTCCCAAGAAAGGTCGATTAAATTTACCCAAAAATGAGATGTGATGTGATGATGAGACCAAAAAGAATGGGATGAGATGTAATGTGCAGAATTGCAATGAAAGCAACCTATTATTCCTTTGATTTACTGCTTGTTTTTCAGAAAGTCTTTCTTGTTAGCAATGATACTATTCAGGCTTGAAATAGTGTTTACCAAAAAAGATTGATTTTCTCAAAATTGGTTGATTAAATTTACACACAAATGCTTGAAATCAACGTAAAATAAAGAATTGCAATTAAAGCAAGATATTATTCCAATGATTTCTGGCTAGTCTTTCCGAAATACTGTGTGATTTGCAATGACTCTCACTAAGCTTTAAACATTGTTTACTAGAAAAACATTGATTTTCCAAAGAAAGGTCGATTTACTTTACACGAAAATGAGATGTGATGAGATGATTAGTTAAAAATGAATGAGATCAGATGAAATGTGCAGAATTGCAAAGAAAGCAACCTATTATTCCGTTGATTTACTGCTTGTTTTTCAGAAAGTCTTTCTTATTAGGGATGATACTATTCAAGCTTGAAATAGTTTTTACCAAAAAAATATTGATTTTCTCAAAAGTGGTTGATTAACTTTACACACAAATGCTTGAAATCAACGTAAAGTAAAGAATTGCAATGAAAACAAGATATTATTCCAATGATATCCCGCTAGTCTTTCAGAAATACTGTGTGATTTGCAATGACTCTATTTAAGCTTTCAACAGTGTATGCTAGAACAATAATGATTTTCTAAAACATTGTCCATTAATATCAAACAAAAAAAGCTTGACATCAACGTAATGTACAGAAATGCAATGAAAAAACAATCTATTATTCCAATGATTTACTGCTTGTTTTTCATAAAAATCTTGTCATTTGCAAGGACTCTAACTCAGTTTTAAACATTGTTTACAAAAACTTCATTGCTGTTTTAAAACAGATCCAATTAAAGTCACACAAAAGTGCTTGAAATCAAGGTAAGGTACAGAGTTACAATGAAAAAAAGCTATTATTCCATTGATTTCCTGCTAGTCTTTAAGGAATGCTTTGTGATTTGCAATGACTCTCTAACTAAGCCTTCAACATTATTTACTAAAACAGAATTGAGTTGCGTAAAAATTGTCCATTAATGTCAAACAAAAATGCTTAAAATCAACGTAAAGAATAAAATTGCAATGAGAACAATCTATTATTCCAACGATTTACTGCTTGTTTTTGATAAATACCTTGTCATTTGCAATGACTCTAACTAAGCATTAAACATTGTTGACTTAAAAAACATTGATTTTCCCAAGAAAGGTCGATTAAATTTACCCAAAAATGAGATGTGATGTGATGATGAGACCAAAAAGAATGGGATGAGATGTAATGTGCAGAATTGCAATGAAAGCAACCTATTATTCCTTTGATTTACTGCTTGTTTTTCAGAAAGTCTTTCTTGTTAGCAATGATACTATTCAGGCTTGAAATAGTGTTTACCAAAAAAGATTGATTTTCTCAAAATTGGTTGATTAAATTTACACACAAATGCTTGAAATCAACGTAAAATAAAGAATTGCAATTAAAGCAAGATATTATTCCAATGATTTCTGGCTAGTCTTTCCGAAATACTGTGTGATTTGCAATGACTCTCACTAAGCTTTAAACATTGTTTACTAGAAAAACATTGATTTTCCAAAGAAAGGTCGATTTACTTTACACGAAAATGAGATGTGATGAGATGATTAGTTAAAAATGAATGAGATCAGATGAAATGTGCAGAATTGCAAAGAAAGCAACCTATTATTCCGTTGATTTACTGCTTGTTTTTCAGAAAGTCTTTCTTATTAGGGATGATACTATTCAAGCTTGAAATAGTTTTTACCAAAAAAATATTGATTTTCTCAAAAGTGGTTGATTAACTTTACACACAAATGCTTGAAATCAACGTAAAGTAAAGAATTGCAATGAAAACAAGATATTATTCCAATGATATCCCGCTAGTCTTTCAGAAATACTGTGTGATTTGCAATGACTCTATTCAAGCTTTCAACAGTGTTTACTAAAAAAACAATGAATTTCTTAAATTGTCCATTAAGTTCAAACAAAGATGCTTAAAATGTACGTTAACTATAGAATTGCAATGAAAACAAGCTATTGTTCCAATGATTCACTGCCTGTTTTTGAAAAAAACCTTGTCATTTGCAATGACTCTAACTATACTTTAAGCATTGTTTACTAAAACAACATTAATTTTTTAAAAAAGGGTCGATTGAAGTACCACAAAAATGCTTGAAATCAAGGCAAAGTACAGAGTTGCAATGAGAACAAGCTAGTAATCCATTGATTTCCCGCTAGTCTTTCAGAAATACCTTGCCATTTGCAATGACTTTAACTTAGCTTTTAACATTGTTTACTAAAAAGACACTGATTTTCTTAACTTTGCAATCAAATTCAAACACACATGCTTAAAATCAAGCTAAAGTACAGAATTGCAATGAAAACAAGTTTTCATTCCATTGACTTACTGGCCCCTTTTCAGAAAAACCTTGTCATTTGCAACGACTCTAACTCAGCTTTAAACATTGTTTGCAAAACCTTCATTGATGTTTTTAAACAGGGCCAATTAATGTCACACAAAAGTGCATGAAATCTAGGTAAGGTACAGAGTTCCGATGAAAACAAGCTATTATTCTATTGATTTCCTGCTAGTCTTTAAGGAATGCCATGTGATTTGCAATGACTCTAACTAAGCCTTCAACATTATTTACTAAAACAAAATTGATTTTCTCAAAAATTGTCCATTAATATCAAACAAAAATGCTTAAAATCAACGTAAAGTAAAGAGTTGCAATGAAAACAAGATATTATTCCATTAATTTCCCGCTAGTCATTCAGAAAAACCGTGTGATTTGCAATGACTCTATTTAAGCTTTCAACAGTGTATGCTAGAACAATAATGATTTTCTAAAACATTGTCCATTAATATCAAACAAAAAAAGCTTGACATCAACGTAATGTACAGAAATGCAATGAAAAAACAATCTATTATTCCAATGATTTACTGCTTGTTTTTCATAAAAATCTTGTCATTTGCAAGGACTCTAACTCAGTTTTAAACATTGTTTACAAAAACTTCATTGCTTTTTTAAAACAGATCCAATTAAAGTCACACAAAAGTGCTTGAAATCAAGGTAAGGTACAGAGTTACAATGAAAAAAAGCTATTATTCCATTGATTTCCTGCTAGTCTTTAAGGAATGCTTTGTGATTTGCAATGACTCTCTAACTAAGCCTTCAACATTATTTACTAAAACAGAATTGAGTTGCGTAAAAATTGTCCATTAATATCAAACAAAAATGCTTAAAATCAACGTAAAGAATAAAATTGCAATGAGAACAATCTATTATTCCAACGATTTACTGCTTGTTTTTGATAAATACCTTGTCATTTGCAATGACTCTAACTAAGCATTAAACATTGTTGACTTAAAAAACATTGATTTTCCCAAGAAAGGTTTATTAAATTTACCCAAAAATGAGATGTGATGTGATGATGAGACCAAAAAGAATGGGATGAGATGAAATGTGCAGAATTGCAATGAAAGCAACCTATTATTCCTTTGATTTACTGCTTGTTTTTCAGAAAGTCTTTCTTGTTAGCAATGATACTATTCAGGCTTGAAATAGTGTTTACCAAAAAAGATTGATTTTCTCAAAATTGGTTGATTAAATTTACACACAAATGCTTGAAATCAACGTAAAATAAAGAATTGCAATTAAAGCAAGATATTATTCCAATGATTTCTCGCTAGTCTTTCCGAAATACTGTGTGATTTGCAATGACTCTCACTAAGCTTTAAACATTGTTTACTAGAAAAACATTGATTTTCCCAAGAAAGGTCGATTTACTTTACACGAAAATGAGATGTGATGAGATGATTAGTTAAAAATGAATGAGATCAGATGAAATGTGCAGAATTGCAAAGAAAGCAACCTATTATTCCGTTGATTTACTGCTTGTTTTTCAGAAAGTCTTTCTTATTAGGGATGATACTATTCAAGCTTGAAATAGTTTTTACCAAAAAAATATTGATTTTCTCAAAAGTGGTTGATTAACTTTACACACAAATGCTTGAAATCAACGTAAAGTAAAGAATTGCAATGAAAACAAGATATTATTCCAATGATATCCCGCTAGTCTTTCAGAAATACTGTGTGATTTGCAATGACTCTATTCAAGCTTTCAACAGTGTTTACTAAAAAAACAATGAATTTCTTAAATTGTCCATTAAGTTCAAACAAAGATGCTTAAAATGTACGTTAACTATAGAATTGCAATGAAAACAAGCTATTGTTCCAATGATTCACTGCCTGTTTTTGAAAAAAACCTTGTCATTTGCAATGACTCTAACTATACTTTAAGCATTGTTTACTAAAACAACATTAATTGTTTAAAAAAGGGTCGATTGAAGTACCACAAAAATGCTTGAAATCAAGGCAAAGTACAGAGTTGCAATGAGAACAAGCTAGTAATCCATTGATTTCCCGCTAGTCTTTCAGAAATACCTTGCCATTTGCAATGACTTTAACTTAGCTATTAACATTGTTTACTAAAAAGACACTGATTTTCTTAACTTTGCAATCAAATTCAAACACACATGCTTAAAATCAAGCTAAAGTACAGAATTGCAATGAAAACAAGTTTTCATTCCATTGACTTACTGGCCCCTTTTCAGAAAAACCTTGTCATTTGCAACGACTCTAACTCAGCTTTAAACATTGTTTGCAAAACCTTCATTGATGTTTTAAAACAGGGCCAATTAATGTCACACAAAAGTGCATGAAATCAAGGTAAGGTACAGAGTTCCGATGAAAACAAGCTATTATTCTATTGATTTCCTGCTAGTCTTTAAGGAATGCCATGTGATTTGCAATGACTCTAACTAAGCCTTCAACATTATTTACTAAAACAAAATTGATTTTCTCAAAAATTGTCCATTAATATCAAACAAAAATGCTTAAAATCAACGTAAAGTAAAGAGTTGCAATGAAAACAAGATATTATTCCATTAATTTCCCGCTAGTCATTCAGAAAAACCGTGTGATTTGCAATGACTCTATTTAAGCTTTCAACAGTGTATGCTAGAACAATAATGATTTTCTAAAACATTGTCCATTAATATCAAACAAAAAAAGCTTGACATCAACGTAATGTACAGAAATGCAATGAAAAAACAATCTATTATTCCAATGATTTACTGCTTGTTTTTCATAAAAATCTTGTCATTTGCAAGGACTCTAACTCAGTTTTAAACATTGTTTACAAAAACTTCATTGCTTTTTTAAAACAGATCCAATTAAAGTCACACAAAAGTGCTTGAAATCAAGGTAAGGTACAGAGTTACAATGAAAAAAAGCTATTATTCCATTGATTTCCTGCTAGTCTTTAAGGAATGCTTTGTGATTTGCAATGACTCTCTAACTAAGCCTTCAACATTATTTACTAAAACAGAATTGAGTTTCGTAAAAATTGTCCATTAATATCAAACAAAAATGCTTAAAATCAACGTAAAGAATAAAATTGCAATGAGAACAATCTATTATTCCAACGATTTACTGCTTGTTTTTGATAAATACCTTGTCATTTGCAATGACTCTAACTAAGCATTAAACATTGTTGACTTAAAAAACATTGATTTTCCCAAGAAAGGTCGATTAAATTTACCCAAAAATGAGATGTGATGTGATGATGAGACCAAAAAGAATGGGATGAGATGAAATGTGCAGAATTGCAATGAAAGCAACCTATTATTCCTTTGATTTACTGCTTCTTTTTCAGAAAGTCTTTCTTGTTAGCAATGATACTATTCAGGCTTGAAATAGTGTTTACCAAAAAAGATTGATTTTCTCAAAATTGGTTGATTAAATTTACACACAAATGCTTGAAATCAACGTAAAATAAAGAATTGCAATTAAAGCAAGATATTATTCCAATGATTTCTGGCTAGTCTTTCCGAAATACTGTGTGATTTGCAATGACTCTCACTAAGCTTTAAACATTGTTTACAAGAAAAACATTGATTTTCCAAAGAAAGGTCGATTTACTTTACACGAAAATGAGATGTGATGAGATGATTAGTTAAAAATGAATGAGATCAGATGAAATGTGCAGAATTGCAAAGAAAGCAACCTATTATTCCGTTGATTTACTGCTTGTTTTTCAGAAAGTCTTTCTTATTAGGGATGATACTATTCAAGCTTGAAATAGTTTTTACCAAAAAAATATTGATTTTCTCAAAAGTGGTTGATTAACTTTACACACAAATGCTTGAAATCAACGTAAAGTAAAGAATTGCAATGAAAACAAGATATTATTCCAATGATATCCCGCTAGTCTTTCAGAAATACTGTGTGATTTGCAATGACTCTATTCAAGCTTTCAACAGTGTTTACTAAAAAAACAATGAATTTCTTAAATTGTCCATTAAGTTCAAACAAAGATGCTTAAAATGTAAGTTAACTATAGAATTGCAATGAAAACAAGCTATTGTTCCAATGATTCACTGCCTGTTTTTGAAAAAAACCTTGTCATTTGCAATGACTCTAACTATACTTTAAGCATTGTTTACTAAAACAACATTAATTGTTTAAAAAAGGGTCGATTGAAGTACCACAAAAATGCTTGAAATCAAGGCAAAGTACAGAGTTGCAATGAGAACAAGCTAGTAATCCATTGATTTCCCGCTAGTCTTTCAGAAATACCTTGCCATTTGCAATGACTTTAACTTAGCTATTAACATTGTTTACTAAAAAGACACTGATTTTCTTAACTTTGCAATCAAATTCAAACACACATGCTTAAAATCAAGCTAAAGTACAGAATTGCAATGAAAACAAGTTTTCATTCCATTGACTTACTGGCCCCTTTTCAGAAAAACCTTGTCATTTGCAACGACTCTAACTCAGCTTTAAACATTGTTTGCAAAACCTTCATTGATGTTTTTAAACAGGGCCAATTAATGTCACACAAAAGTGCATGAAATCTAGGTAAGGTACAGAGTTCCGATGAAAACAAGCTATTATTCTATTGATTTCCTGCTAGTCTTTAAGGAATGCCATGTGATTTGCAATGACTCTAACTAAGCCCTCAACATTATTTACTAAAACAAAATTGATTTTCTCAAAAATTGTCCATTAATATCAAACAAAAATGCTTAAAATCAACGTAAAGTAAAGAGTTGCAATGAAAACAAGATATTATTCCATTAATTTCCCGCTAGTCATTCAGAAAAACCGTGTGATTTGCAATGACTCTATTTAAGCTTTCAACAGTGTATGCTAGAACAATAATGATTTTCTAAAACATTGTCCATTAATATCAAACAAAAAAAGCTTGACATCAACGTAATGTACAGAAATGCAATGAAAAAACAATCTATTATTCCAATGATTTACTGCTTGTTTTTCATAAAAATCTTGTCATTTGCAAGGACTCTAACTCAGTTTTAAACATTGTTTACAAAAACTTCATTGCTTTTTTAAAACAGATCCAATTAAAGTCACACAAAAGTGCTTGAAATCAAGGTAAGGTACAGAGTTACAATGAAAAAAAGCTATTATTCCATTGATTTCCTGCTAGTCTTTAAGGAATGCTTTGTGATTTGCAATGACTCTCTAACTAAGCCTTCAACATTATTTACTAAAACAGAATTGAGTTGCGTAAAAATTGTCCATTAATATCAAACAAAAATGCTTAAAATCAACGTAAAGAATAAAATTGCAATGAGAACAATCTATTATTCCAACGATTTACTGCTTGTTTGTGATAAATACCTTGTCATTTGCAATGACTCTAACTAAGCATTAAACATTGTTGACTTAAAAAACATTGATTTTCCCAAGAAAGGTTTATTAAATTTACCCAAAAATGAGATGTGATGTGATGATGAGACCAAAAAGAATGGGATGAGATGAAATGTGCAGAATTGCAATGAAAGCAACCTATTATTCCTTTGATTTACTGCTTGTTTTTCAGAAAGTCTTTCTTGTTAGCAATGATACTATTCAGGCTTGAAATAGTGTTTACCAAAAAAGATTGATTTTCTCAAAATTGGTTGATTAAATTTACACACAAATGCTTGAAATCAACGTAAAATAAAGAATTGCAATTAAAGCAAGATATTATTCCAATGATTTCTCGCTAGTCTTTCCGAAATACTGTGTGATTTGCAATGACTCTCACTAAGCTTTAAACATTGTTTACAAGAAAAACATTGATTTTCCCAAGAAAGGTCGATTTACTTTACATGAAAATGAGATGTGATGAGATGATTAGTTAAAAATGAATGAGATCAGATGAAATGTGCAGAATTGCAAAGAAAGCAACCTATTATTCCGTTGATTTACTGCTTGTTTTTCAGAAAGTCTTTCTTATTAGGGATGATACTATTCAAGCTTGAAATAGTTTTTACCAAAAAAATATTGATTTTCTCAAAAGTGGTTGATTAACTTTACACACAAATGCTTGAAATCAACGTAAAGTAAAGAATTGCAATGAAAACAAGATATTATTCCAATGATATCCCGCTAGTCTTTCAGAAATACTGTGTGATTTGCAATGACTCTATTCAAGCTTTCAACAGTGTTTACTAAAAAAACAATGAATTTCTTAAATTGTCCATTAAGTTCAAACAAAGATGCTTAAAATGTACGTTAACTATAGAATTGCAATGAAAACAAGCTATTGTTCCCATGATTCACTGCCTGTTTTTGAAAAAAACCTTGTCATTTGCAATGACTCTAACTATACTTTAAGCATTGTTTACTAAAACAACATTAATTGTTTAAAAAAGGGTCGATTGAAGTACCACAAAAATGCTTGAAATCAAGGCAAAGTACAGAGTTGCAATGAGAACAAGCTAGTAATCCATTGATTTCCCGCTAGTCTTTCAGAAATACCTTGCCATTTGCAATGACTTTAACTTAGCTTTTAACATTTTTTACTAAAAAGACATTGATTTTCTTAACTTTGCAATCAAATTCAAACACACATGCTTAAAATCAAGCTAAAGTACAGAATTGCAATGAAAACAAGTTTTCATTCCATTGACTTACTGCCCCCTTTTCAGAAAAACCTTGTCATTTGCAACGACTCTAACTCAGCTTTAAACATTGTTTGCAAAACCTTCATTGATGTTTTAAAACAGGGCCAATTAATGTCACACAAAAGTGCATGAAATCAAGGTAAGGTACAGAGTTCCGATGAAAACAAGCTATTATTCTTTTGATTTCCTGCTAGTCTTTAAGGAATGCCTTGTGATTTGCAATGACTCTAACTAAGCCTTCAACATTATTTACTAAAACAAAATTGATTTTCTCAAAAATTGTCCATTAATATCAAACAAAAATGCTTAAAATCAACGTAAAGTAAAGAGTTGCAATGAAAACAAGATATTATTCCAGTAATTTCCCGCTAGTCATTCAGAAAAACCGTGTGATTTGCAATGACTCTATTGAAGCTTTCAACAGTGTATGCTAGAACAATAATGATTTTCTAAAACATTGTCCATTAATATCAAACAAAAAAAGCTTGACATCAACGTAATGTACAGAAATGCAATGAAAAAACAATCTATTATTCCAATGATTTACTGCTTGTTTTTCATAAAAATCTTGTCATTTGCAAGGACTCTAACTCAGTTTTAAACATTGTTTACAAAAACTTCATTGCTGTTTTAAAACAGATCCAATTAAAGTCACACAAAAGTGCTTGAAATCAAGGTAAGGTACAGAGTTACAATGAAAAAAAGCTATTATTCCATTGATTTCCTGCTAGTCTTTAAGGAATGCTTTGTGATTTGCAATGACTCTCTAACTAAGCCTTCAACATTATTTACTAAAACAGAATTGAGTTGCGTAAAAATTGTCCATTAATATCAAACAAAAATGCTTAAAATCAACGTAAAGAATAAAATTGCAATGAGAACAATCTATTATTCCAACGATTTACTGCTTGTTTTTGATAAATACCTTGTCATTTGCAATGACTCTAACTAAGCATTAAACATTGTTGACTTAAAAAACATTGATTTTCCCAAGAAAGGTCGATTAAATTTACCCAAAAATAAGATGTGATGTGATGATGAGACCAAAAAGAATGGGATGAGATGAAATGTGCAGAATTGCAATGAAAGCAACCTATTATTCCTTTGATTTACTGCTTGTTTTTCAGAAAGTCTTTCTTGTTAGCAATGATACTATTTAGGCTTGAAATAGTGTTTACCAAAAAAGATTGATTTTCTCAAAATTGGTTGATTAAATTTACACAAAAATGCTTGAAATCAACGTAAAATAAAGAATTGCAATTAAAGCAAGATATTATTCCAATGATTTCTCGCTAGTCTTTCCGAAATACTGTGTGATTTGCAATGACTCTCACTAAGCTTTAAACATTGTTTACAAGAAAAACATTGATTTTCCCAAGAAAGGTCGATTTACTTTACACGAAAATGAGATGTGATGAGATGATTAGTTAAAAATGAATGAGATCAGATGAAATGTGCAGAATTGCAAAGAAAGCAACCTATTATTCCGTTGATTTACTGCTTGTTTTTCAGAAAGTCTTTCTTATTAGGGATGATACTATTCAAGCTTGAAATAGTTTTTACCAAAAAAATATTGATTTTCTCAAAAGTGGTTGATTAACTTTACACACAAATGCTTGAAATCAACGTAAAGTAAAGAATTGCAATGAAAACAAGATATTATTCCAATGATATCCCGCTAGTCTTTCAGAAATACTGTGTGATTTGCAATGACTCTATTCAAGCTTTCAACAGTGTTTACTAAAAAAACAATGAATTTCTTAAATTGTCCATTAAGTTCAAACAAAGATGCTTAAAATGTACGTTAACTTTAGAATTGCAATGAAAACAAGCTATTGTTCCAATGATTCACTGCCTGTTTTTGAAAAAAACCTTGTCATTTGCAATGACTCTAACTATACTTTAAGCATTGTTTACTAAAACAACATTAATTGTTTAAAAAAGGGTCGATTGAAGTACCACAAAAATGCTTGAAATCAAGGCAAAGTACAGAGTTGCAATGAGAACAAGCTAGTAATCCATTGATTTCCCGCTAGTCTTTCAGAAATACCTTGCCATTTGCAATGACTTTAACTTAGCTTTTAACATTGTTTACTAAAAAGACACTGATTTTCTTAACTTTGCAATCAAATTCAAACACACATGCTTAAAATCAAGCTAAAGTACAGAATTGCAATGAAAACAAGTTTTCATTCCATTGACTTACTGGCCCCTTTTCAGAAAAACCTTGTCATTTGCAACGACTCTAACTCAGCTTTAAACATTGTTTGCAAAACCTTCATTGATGTTTTAAAACAGGGCCAATTAATGTCACACAAAAGTGCATGAAATCAAGGTAAGGTACAGAGTTCCGATGAAAACAAGCTATTATTCTATTGATTTCCTGCTAGTCTTTAAGGAATGCCTTGTGATTTGCAATGACTCTAACTAAGCCTTCAACATTATTTACTAAAACAAAATTGATTTTCTCAAAAATTGTCCATTAATATCAAACAAAAATGCTTAAAATCAACGTAAAGTAAAGAGTTGCAATGAAAACAAGATATTATTCCATTAATTTCCCGCTAGTCATTCAGAAAAACCGTGTGATTTGCAATGACTCTATTTAAGCTTTCAACAGTGTATGCTAGAACAATAATGATTTTCTAAAACATTGTCCATTAATATCAAACAAAAAAAGCTTGACATCAACGTAATGTACAGAAATGCAATGAAAAAACAATCTATTATTCCAATGATTTACTGCTTGTTTTTCATAAAAATCTTGTCATTTGCAAGGACTCTAACTCAGTTTTAAACATTGTTTACAAAAACTTCATTGCTGTTTTAAAACAGATCCAATTAAAGTCACACAAAAGTGCTTGAAATCAAGGTAAGGTACAGAGTTACAATGAAAAAAAGCTATTATTCCATTGATTTCCTGCTAGTCTTTAAGGAATGCTTTGTGATTTGCAATGACTCTCTAACTAAGCCTTCAACATTATTTACTAAAACAGAATTGAGTTGCGTAAAAATTGTCCATTAATATCAAACAAAAATGCTTAAAATCAACGTAAAGAATAAAATTGCAATGAGAACAATCTATTATTCCAACGATTTACTGCTTGTTTTTGATAAATACCTTGTCATTTGCAATGACTCTAACTAAGCATTAAACATTGTTGACTTAAAAAACATTGATTTTCCCAAGAAAGGTCGATTTACTTTACCCAAAAATGAGATGTGATGTGATGATGAGACCAAAAAGAATGGGATGAGATGAAATGTGCAGAATTGCAATGAAAGCAACCTATTATTCCGTTGATTTACTGCTTGTTTTTCAGAAAGTCTTTCTTGTTAGCAATGATACTATTCAGGCTTGAAATAGTGTTTACCAAAAAAGATTGATTTTCTCAAAATTGGTTGATTAAATTTACACACAAATGCTTGAAATCAACGTAAAATAAAGAATTGCAATTAAAGCAAGATATTGTTCCAATGATTTCTCGCTAGTCTTTCCGAAATACTGTGTGATTTGCAATGACTCTCACTAAGCTTTAAACATTGTTTACTAGAAAAACATTGATTTTCCCAAGAAAGGTCGATTTACTTTACACGAAAATGAGATGTGATGAGATGATTAGTTAAAAATGAATGAGATCAGATGAAATGTGCAGAATTGCAAAGAAAGCAACCTATTATTCCGTTGATTTACTGCTTGTTTTTCAGAAAGTCTTTCTTATTAGGGATGATACTATTCAAGCTTGAAATAGTTTTTACCAAAAAAATATTGATTTTCTCAAAAGTGGTTGATTAACTTTACACACAAATGCTTGAAATCAACGTAAAGTAAAGAATTGCAATGAAAACAAGATATTATTCCAATGATATCCCGCTAGTCTTTCAGAAATACTGTGTGATTTGCAATGACTCTATTCAAGCTTTCAACAGTGTTTACTAAAAAAACATTGATTTTCCGAAGAAAGGTCGATTAAATTAACACAAATGTGAGATGTGATGAGATGATTGGACAAAAATGACTGAGACGAGATGACATGTGCAGAATTTAATGAAAACAACCTATTATTCCGTTGATTTACTGCTTGTTTTTCAGAATTTCTTTCTTATTAGCAATGATACTATTTAAGCTATAAACAATGTTTACTAAACCAATATTGATTTTCTAAGAAATTGTCTCTTAAGTTCATACAAATATGCTTGAAATCAACGTAAAGTACAGAGTTGCAATGAAAACAAGCTATTATTCAATTGATTTCCTGCTAGTCTTTCAGGAACGCCTTGTGATTTGCAATGCCTCTAACTAAGCCTTCAACATCATTTACTAAAACAAAATTGAGTTTCTCAAAAATTGTCCATTAATATCAAACAAAAATGCTTAGAGAACAGAATTGCAATGAGAACAACCTATTATTTCAATGATTTACTGCTTGTTTTTCATAAATACCTTGTCATTTGCAATGACTCTAACTAAGCTTTAAACATTATTCACTAAAAAGCATTGATTTTCCCAAGAAAGGTCGATTAAATTTACCCAAAAATGAGATGTGATGAGATGATGAGACAAAAGAGAATGAGATGAGATGAAATGTGCAAAATTGCAATGAAAGTAATCGACAGTTTTTGAGAAAATCAATGTTTTTTTGTTAAACACTCTTTTAGGCCAAGTTAGTGTTACTGGAAACAATATGCTTTCTCTGAAAAACTAGCAGTTATTCATTGCAAAAATTGCTTTGTTCTATTGTAGCTCTGTGCGTTACGTCGTTTTAGAGCATTTTTTTGTTAATTTAATCGACAGTTTTTGAGAAAGTCAATGTTTATTTGATAAACACTCTTTTAGGCCTAGTTAGTGTTAATGCAAAAAATATGCTTTTTCTGAAAAACTAGCAGTTATTCATTGGAAAAAGTGCTTTGTTTTATTGTAGTTCTTTACGCTACGTTGTTTTAGAGCATTTTAATGTGATTTTAATCGACAGTTTTTGAGAACATCAATGGTTTTTTGATAAACACTGTTTTAGTCTAAGTTAGTGTTAATGCAAATGCTCTGCTTTTTCTGAAAAACCAGCGGTTATTCATTGGAAAAATTGCTTGGTTCTATTGTAGTTCCGTACGCTACGTCGTTTTAGAGCATTTTTTTGTGATTTTAATCGACAGTTTTTGAGAAAATCAATGTTTTTTTGATAAACACTGTTTTAGGCCAAGTTAGTGTTAATGCAAACAATATGCTTTTTCCGAAAAACTAGCAGTTATTCATTTGAAATTTGGCTTGCTTCTATTGTATTTTGGTACGGTACGTTGTTTTGGAGCATTTTAATGTGATTTTAATAGATAGTTTTTGAGAAAATAAATTTTTTTGTTTAGGCCAAGTTAGTGTTAATGCAAACAATATGCTTTTTCCGAAAAACTAGCAGTTATTCATTGGAAAAATTGCTTGTTTCTGTTGTAGTTCTGTACGATACGTTGTTTTAGAGCATTTTAATGTGATATTGATAGAGAGTTTTTGAGAAAATCAATGGTTTTTTGATAAACACTGTTTTAGGCAAAATCAGTGTTAATGCAAACAATATGCTTTTTCCGAAAAACTAGCAGTTATTCATTTGAAATTTGGCTTGCTTCTATTGTAATTCTGTACGTTACGTCGTTTTAGAGCATTTTTATGTGATTTTAATCGACAGTTTTTGAGAAAGTCAATGTTTTTTTGATGAACATTCTTTTAGGCCAAGTTAGTGTCAATGAAAACAATATGCTTTTTCTGAAAAACTAGCAGTTATTCATTGGAAGAATTGCTTGGTTCTATTGTAGTTCTGTACGTTACGTTGTTTTAGAGCATTTTATAGTGATTTTAATCGACAGTTTTTGAGAAAATCAATGCTTTTTTGTTAAACACTGTTTTAGGCCAAGTTAGTGTTAATGCAAACAATATGCTTTTTCTGAAAAACTAGCAGTTATTCACTGAAAAAATTGCTTGGTTCTATTGTAGTTCTGTACGTTACGTTGTTTTAGAGCATTTTAATGTGATTTTAATCGACAGGTTTTGAGAAAATCAATGTTTTTTTGATAAAAACTCTTTTAAGCCCAGTTAGTGTTAATGCAAACAATATGCTTTTTTCGAAAAACTAGCAGTTATTCATTGGAAAAATTGCTTGGTTTTATTGTAGTTCTGTACGTTATGTTGTTTTAGAGCATTTTAATGTAATTTTAATCGACAGTTTTTGAGAAAATCAATGTTTTCTTGTTAAACACTCTTTTAGGCCTAGTTAGTGTTAATGCAAACAATATGCTTTTTCCGAAAAACTAGCAGTGATTCATTGGAAAAATTGCTTGGTTCTGTTATAGTTCTGTACGATACGTTGTTTTAGAGCATTTTAATGTGATATTAATAGAGAGTTTTTGAGAAAATCAATGGTTTTTTGATAAACACTGTTTTAGGCCAAGTTAGTGTTAATGCAAACAATATGCTTTTTCCGAAAAACTAGCAGCTTTTCATTTGAAATTTGGCTTGCTTCTATTGTAATTCTATACGTTACGTCGTTTTAGAGCATTTTTATGTGATTTTAATCGACAGTTTTTGAGAAAATCAATGTTTTTTTGATGAACATTCTTTTAGGCCAAGTTAGTGTCAATGGAAACAATATGCTTTTTCCGAAAAACTAGCAGTTATTCATTGGAAAAATTGCTGGGTTCTATTGTAGTTCTGTACGTTACGTTGTTTTAGAGGATTTTATAGTGATTTTAATCGACAGTTTTTGAGAAAATCAATGTCTTTTTGTTAAACACTTTTTAAGGCCAAGTTAGTGTTAATGGAAACAATATGCTTTTTCTGACAAACTAGCGGTTATTCACTGAAAAAATTGCTTGGTTCTATTGAAGTTCTGTACGTTACGTTGTTTTAGAGCATTTTAATGTGATTTTAATCGACAGGTTTTGAGAAAATCAATGTTCTTTTGATAAACACTCTTTTAGGCCCAGTTAGTGTTAATGCAAACAATATGCTTTTTCTGAAAAACTAGCCGTTATTCATTGAAAAAATTGCTTGGTTCTATTGTAGTTCTGTATGTTACGTTGCTTTCGAGCATTTTAATGTGATTTTAATCGACAGTTTTTGAGAAAATCAATGTTTTGTTGATAAATACTGTTTTAGGCCCAGTTAGTGTTAATGCAAACAATATGCTTTTTTCGAAAAACTAGCAGTTATTCATTGGAAAAATTGCTTGGTTCTATTGTAATTCTGTACGTTACGTCGTTTTAGAGCATTTTTATGTGATTTTAATCGACAGTTTTTGAGAAAATCAATGTTTTTTTGGTGAACATTCTTTTAGGCCAAGTTAGTGTCAATGGAAACAATATGCTTTTTCTGAAAAACTAGCAGTTATTCATTGGAAGAATTGCTTGGTTCTATTGTAGTTCTGCACGTTACGTTGTTTTAGAGGATTTTATAGTGATTTTAATCCACAGTTTTTGAGAAAATCAATGTTTTTTTGTTAAACACTCTTTTAGGCCAAGTTAGTGTTAATGCAAACAATTTGCTTTTTCTGAAAAGCTATCAGTTGTTCATTGAAAGAATTGCCTGGTTCTATTGTAGTTCTGTACGATACGTTGTTTTAGAGCACTTTTATGTGATTTTAATCGACAGTTTTTGATAAAATCAATGTCTTTTTGATGAACATTCTTTTAGGCCAAGTTAGTGTCAATGGAAACAGTATGCTTTTTCTGAAAAACTAGCAGCTATTCATTGGAAAAATTGCTTGGTTCTATTGTAGTTCTGTACGTTACGTTGTTTTAGAGGATTTTATAGTGATTTTAATCGACAGTTTTTGAGAAAATCAATGTTTTTTTGTTAAACACTCTTTTAGGCCAAGTTAGTGTTACTGGAAACAATATGCTTTCTCTGAAAAACTAGCAGTTATTCATTGCAAAAATTGCTTTGTTCTATTGTAGCTCTGTGCGTTACGTCGTTTTAGAGCATTTTTTTGTTAATTTAATCGACAGTTTTTGAGAAAGTCAATGTTTATTTGATAAACACTCTTTTAGGCCTAGTTAGTGTTAATGCAAACAATATGCTTTTTCTGAGAAACTACCAGTTATTCATTGGAAAAAGTGCTTTGTTTTATTGTAGTTCTTTACGTTACGTTGTTTTAGAGCATTTTAATGTGATTTTAATAGATAGTTTTTGAGAACATCAATGTTTTTTTGATAAACACTATTTTAGTCTAAGTTAGTGTTAATGCAAATGCTCTGCTTTTTCTGAAAAACCAGCGGTTATTCATTGGAAAAATTGCTTGGTTCTATTGTAGTTCTGTACGCTAAGTCGTTTTAGAGCATTTTAATGTGATTTTAATAGACAGTTTTTGAGAAAATCAATGTTTTTTTGTTAAACACTCTTTTAGGCCAAGTTAGTGTTAATGCAAACAATATGCTTTTTCTGAAAAACTAGCAGTTATTCATTGGAGAAATTGCTTGGTTCTATTGTAGTTCTGTACGTTACGTTGTTTTAGAGCATTTTAATGTGATTTTAATCGACAGTTTTTGAGAAAATCAATGCTTTTTTGATGAGCATTCTTTTATGCCAAGTTAATGTCAATGGAAACAGTATGCTTTTTCTGAAAAACTAGCAGTTATTCATTGGAAAAATTGCTTGGTTCTATTGTAGTTCTGTACGTTACGTTGTTTTAGAGGATTTTATAGTGATTTTAATCGATAGTTTTTGAGAAAATCAATGTTTTTTTGTTAAGCACTCTTTTAGGCCAAGTTAGTGTTAATGCAAACAATATGCTTTTTCTTAAAAACTAGCAGTTATTCATTGGAAAAATTGCTTGGTTCTATTGTAGTTCTGTACGTTACGTTGTTTTAGAGGATTTTATAGTGATTTTAATCCGCAGTTTTTGAGAAAATCAATGTTTTTTTGTTAAACACTCTTTTAGGCCAAGTTAGTGTTAATGCAAACAATATGCTTTTTCTGAAAAACTAACGGTTATTCACTGAAAAAATTGCTTGGTTCTATTGTAGTTCTGTACGTTACGTTGTTTTAGAGGATTTTATAGTGATTTTAATCGACAGTTTTTGAGAAAATCAATGTGTTTTTGTTAAACACTCTTTAAGGCCAAGTTAGTGTTAATGCAAACAATATGCTTTTTCTGAAAAACTAGCGGTTATTCACTGAAGAAATTGCTAGCAGTTATTCATTGGAAAAATTGATTGGTTCTATTGTAGTTCTGTACGTTACGTTGTTTTAGAGCATTTTAATGTGATTTTAATCGACAGTTTTTGAGAAAATCAATGTATTTTTGTTAAACACTCTTCAAGGCCAAGTTAGTGTTAATGCAAACAATATGCTTTTTCTGAAAAACTAGCGGTTATTCACTGAAGAAATTGCTTGGTTCTATTGTAGTTCTGTACGTTACGTTGTTTTCGAGCATTTTAATGTGATTTTAATCGACAGTTGTTGAGAAAATCAATATTTTGTTGATAAATACTGTTCTAGGCCAAGTTAGTATTGATGCAAACAATATGCTTTTTCCGAAAAACTAGCAGTTATTCATTGGAAAAATTGATTGATTCTATTGTAGTTCTGTACGTTACGTTGTTTTGGAGCATTTTAATGTGATTTTAATCGACAGGTAGTGAGAAAATCAATGTTTTTTTGATAAACACTCTTTTAGGCCCAGTTAGTGTTAATGCAAACAATATGTTTTTTTCGAAAAACTAGCAGTTATTCATTGGAAAAATTGATTGGTTCTATTGTAGTTCTGTATGTTACGTTGTTTTCGAGCATTTTAATGTGATTTTAATCGACAGTTTTTGAGAAAATCAATGTTTTGTTGATAAATACTGTTTTAAGCCAAGTTAGTATTGATGCAAACAATATGCTTTTTCCGAAAAACTAGCAGTTATTCATTGGAAAAATTGCTTGGTTTTATTGTATTTTGGTACGTTACGTTGTTTTGGAGCATTTTAATGTGATTTTAATAGACAGTTTTTGAGAAAATCAATGTTTTTTTGTTAAACACTCTTTTAGGCCAAGTTAGTGTTAATGCAAACAATATGCTTTTTCTGAAAAACTAGCAGTTATTCATTGGAGAAATTGCTTGGTTCTATTGTAGTTCTGTACGTTACGTTGTTTTAGAGCATTTTAATGTGATTTTAATCGACAGTTTTTGAGAAAATCAATGCTTTTTTGATGAGCATTCTTTTATGCCAAGTTAATGTCAATGGAAACAGTATGCTTTTTCTGAAAAACTAGCAGTTATTCATTGGAAAAATTGCTTGGTTCTATTGTAGTTCTGTACGTTACGTTGTTTTAGAGGATTTTATAGTGATTTTAATCGATAGTTTTTGAGAAAATCAATGTTTTTTTGTTAAGCACTCTTTTAGGCCAAGTTAGTGTTAATGCAAACAATATGCTTTTTCCGAAAAACTAGCAGTTATTCATTGGAAAAATTGGTTGGTTCTATTGTAGTTCAGTGCGTTACGTTCTTTTAGAGTATTTTAATGTGATTTTAATCGACAGTTTTTGAGAAAATCAATGTTTTTTTGATGAACATTCTTTTAGGCCAAGTTAGTGTCAATGGAAACAATATGCTTTTTCTGAAAAACTAGCAGTTATTCATTGGAAGAATTGCTTGGTTCTATTGTAATTCTGTACGTTACGTTGTTTTAGAGGATTTTATAGTGATTTTAATCGACAGTTTTTGAGAAAATCAATGTTTTTTTGTGAAACACTCTTTTAGGCCAAGTTAGTGTTAATGCAAACATTATGCTTTTTCTGAAAAGCTAGCAGTTGTTCATTGGAAAAATTGATTGGTTTTATTGTATTTTGGTACGGTACGTTGTTTTGGAGCATTTTAATGTGATTTTAATCGACAGTTTTTGAGAAAATCAATGTTTTTTTGATGAACATTCTTTTAGGCCAAGTTAGTGTTAATGCAAACAATATGCTTTTTCTGAAAAACTAGCGGTTATTCACTGAAAAAATTGCTTGGTTCTATTGTAGTTCTGTACGTTACGTTGTTTTCGAGCGTTTTAATGTGATTTTAATCGACAGTTGTTGAGAAAATCAATGTTTTGTTGATAAATACTGTTTTAGGCCAAGTTAGTATTGATGCAAACAATATGCTTTTTCCGAAAAACTAGCAGTTATTCATTGGAAAAATTGATTGGTTTTATTGTATTTTGGTACGGTACGTTGTTTTGGAGCATTTTAATCTGATATTAATAGAGAGTTTTTGAGAAAATCAATGGTTTTTTGATGAACATTCTTTTGGGCCAAGTTAGTGTTAATGCAAACAATATGCTTTTTCCGAAAAACAAGCAGTTATTCACTTGAAATTTGGCTTGCTTCTATTGTAATTCTGTACGTTACGTCGTTTTAGAGCATTTTTATGTGATTTTAATCGACAGTTTTTGAGACAATCAATGTTTTTTTGATGAACATTCTTTTAGGCCAAGTTAGTGTAAATGGAAACAATCAGCTTTTTCCGAAAAACTAGCACTTATTCATTGGAAAAATTGCTTGGTTCTATTGTAGTTCTGTACGTTACGTTGTTTTAGAGGATTTTATAGTGATTTTAATCGACAGTTTTTGAGAAAATCAATGTTTTTTTGTTAAACACTCTTTTAGGCCAAGTTAGTGTTAATGCCAACAATATGCTTTTTCCGAAAAACTAGCAGTTATTCATTTGAAATTTGGCTTGCTTCTATTGTAATTCTGTACGTTACGTCGTTTTAGAGCATTTTTATGTGATTTTAATCGACAGTTTTTGAGAAAATCAATGTTTTTTTGGTGAACATTCTTTTAGGCCAAGTTAGTGTCAATGGAAACAATATGCTTTTTCCGAAAAACTAGCTGTTATTCATTGGAAAAATTGATTGGTTCTATTGTAGTTCTGTACGTTACGTTGTTTTGGAGCATTTTAATGTGATTTTAATCGACAGGTAGTGAGAAAATCAATGTTTTTTTGATAAACACTCTTTTAGGCCCAGTTAGTGTTAATGCAAACAATATGTTTTTTTCGAAAAACTAGCAGTTATTCATTGGAAAAATTGATTGGTTCTATTGTAGTTCTGTATGTTACGTTGTTTTCGAGCATTTTAATGTGATTTTAATCGACAGTTTTTGAGAAAATCAATGTTTTGTTGATAAATACTGTTTTAAGCCAAGTTAGTATTGATGCAAACAATATGCTTTTTCCGAAAAACTAGCAGTTAATCATTGGAAAAATTGCTTGGTTTTATTGTATTTTGGTACGTTACGTTGTTTTGGAGCATTTTAATGTGATTTTAATAGACAGTTTTTGAGAAAATCAATTTTTTTTGTTAAACACTCTTTTAGGCCAAGTTAGTAATAATGCAAACAATATGCTTTTTCTGAAAAACTAGCAGTTATTCATTGGAGAAATTGCTTGCTTCTATTGTAGTTCTGTACGTTACGTTGTTTTAGAGCATTTTAATGTGATTTTAATCGACAGTTTTTGAGAAAATCAATGTTTTTTTGATGAGCATTCTTTTAGGCCAAGTTAGTGTCAATGGAAACAGTATGCTTTTTCTGAAAAACTAGCAGTTATTCATTGGAAAAATTGCTTGGTTCTATTGTAGTTCTGTACGTTACGTTGTTTTAGAGGATTTTATAGTGATTTTAATCGATAGTTTTTGAGAAAATCAATGTTTTTTTGTTAAGCACTCTTTTAGGCCAAGTTAGTGTTAATGCAAACAATATGCTTTTTCCGAAAAACTAGCAGTTATTCATTGGAAAAATTGGTTGGTTCTATTGTAGTTCAGTACGTTACGTTCTTTTAGAGCATTTTAATGTGATTTTAATCGACAGTTTTTGAGAAAATCAATGTTTTTTTGTTAAACACTCTTTTAGGCCAAGTTAGTGTTAATGCAAACAATATGCTTTTTCCGAAAAACTAGCAGTTATTCATTTGAAATTTGGCTTGCTTCTATTGTAATTCTGTACGTTACGTCGTTTTAGAGCATTTTTATGTGATTTTAATCGACAGTTTTTGAGACAATCAATGTTTTTTTGTTAAACACTGTTTTAGGCCAAGTTTGTGTTAATGCAAACAATATGCTTTTTCTGAAAAACTAGCAGTTATTCACTGAAAAAATTGCTTGGTTCTATTGTAGTTCTGTACGTTACGTTGTTTTGGAGCATTTTAATGTGATTTTAATCGACAGGTTGAGAGAAAATCAATGTTTTTTTGATAAACACTCTTTTAGGCCCAGTTAGTGTTAATGCAAACAATATGTTTTTTTCGAAAAACTAGCAGTTAGTCATTGGAAAAATTGCTTGGTTCTATTGTAGTTCTGTACGTTACGTTGTTTTAGAGCATTTTAATGTGATTTTAATCGACAGTTTTTGAGAAAATCAATGTTTTTTTGATAAACACTCTTTTAGGCCCAGTTAGTGTTAGTGCAAACAATATGCTTTTTTCGAAAAAAAAGCAGTTATTCATTGGAAAAATTGCTTGGTTCTATTGTAGTTCTGTACGTTACGTTGTTTTAGAGCATTTTAATGTGATTTTAATCGACAGTTTTTGAGAAAATCAATATTTTTTTGTTAAACACTCTTTTAGGCCTAGTTAGTGTTAATGAAAACAATATGCTTTTTCTGAAAAACTAGCAGTTATTCACTGAAAAAATTGCTTGGTTCTATTGTAGTTCTGTACGTTACGTTGTTTTGGAGCATTTTAATGTGATTTTAATCGACAGGTTGTGAGAAAATCAATGTTTTTTTGATAAACACTCTTTTAGGCCCAGTTAGTG
This sequence comes from Catostylus mosaicus, assembly GCA_964019065.1. Taxonomy (NCBI): domain Eukaryota; kingdom Metazoa; phylum Cnidaria; class Scyphozoa; order Rhizostomeae; family Catostylidae; genus Catostylus; species Catostylus mosaicus. The sequence goes on from OZ025199.1 coordinate 3,565,424, forward strand.
TTAATGCAAACAATATGTTTTTTTCGAAAAACTAGCAGTTATTCATTGGAAAAATTGATTGGTTCTATTGTAGTTCTGTACGTTACGTTGTTTTAGAGCATTTTAATGTGATTTTAATCGACAGTTTTTGAGAAAATCAATGTTTTTTTGATAAACACTCTTTTAGGCCCAGTTAGTGTTAGTGCAAACAATATGCTTTTTTCGAAAAAAAAACAGTTATTCATTGGAAAAATTGCTTGGTTCTATTGTAGTTCTGTACGTTACGTTGTTTTAGAGCATTTTAATGTGATTTTAATCGACAGTTTTTGAGAAAATCAATGTTTTTTTGTTAAACACTCTTTTAGGCCAAGTTAGTGTTAATGCAAACAATATGCTTTTTCATAAAAACTAGCAGTTATTCATTGGAAAAATTGCTTGGTTTTATTTTATTTTGGTACGTTACGTTGTTTTCGAGCATTTTAATGTGATTTTAATCGACAGTTTTTGAGAAAATCAATGTTTTTTTGATAAACACTCTTTTAGGCCCAGTTAGTGTTAGTGCAAACAATATGCTTTTTTCGAAAAAAAAGCAGTTATTCATTGGAAAAATTGCTTGGTTCTATTGTAGTTCTGTACGTTACGTTGTTTTAGAGCATTTTAATGTGATTTTAATCGACAGTTTTTGAGAAAATCAATATTTTTTTGTTAAACACTCTTTTAGGCCTAGTTAGTGTTAATGAAAACAATATGCTTTTTCTGAAAAACTAGCAGTTATTCACTGAAAAAATTGCTTGGTTCTATTGTAGTTCTGTACGTTACGTTGTTTTGGAGCATTTTAATGTGATTTTAATCGACAGGTTGTGAGAAAATCAATGTTTTTTTGATAAACACTCTTTTAGGCCCAGTTAGTGTTAATGCAAACAATATGTTTTTTTCGAAAAACTAGCAGTTATTCATTGGAAAAATTGATTGGTTCTATTGTAGTTCTGTACGTTACGTTGTTTTAGAGCATTTTAATGTGATTTTAATCGACAGTTTTTGAGAAAATCAATGTTTTTTTGATAAACACTCTTTTAGGCCCAGTTAGTGTTAGTGCAAACAATATGCTTTTTTCGAAAAAAAAACAGTTATTCATTGGAAAAATGGCTTGGTTTTATTGTAGTTCTGTACGTTACGTTGTTTTAGAGCATTTTAATGTGATTTTAATCGACAGTTTTTGAGAAAATCAATGTTTTTTTGTTAAACACTCTTTTAGGCCAAGTTAGTGTTAATGGAAACAATATGCTTTTTCTGAAAAACTAGCCTTTATTCATTGAAAAAATTGATTGGTTCTATTGTAGTTCTGTATGTTACGTTGTTTTCGAGCATTTTAATGTGATTTTAATCGACAGTTTTTGAGAAAATGAATGTTTTGTTGATAAATACTGTTTTAAGCCAAGTTAGTATTGATGCAAACAAAATGCTTTTTCCGAGAAACTAGCAGTTATTCATTGGAAAAATTGCTTGGTTTTATTGTATTTTGGTACGTTACGTTGTTTTGGAGCATTTTAATGTGATTCTAATAGACAGTTTTTGAGAAAATCAATGTTTTTTTGTTAAACACTCTTTTAGGCCAAGTTAGTGTTAATGCAAACAATATGCTTTTTCATAAAAACTAGCAGTTATTCATTGGACAAATTGCTTGGTTTTATTTTATTTTGGTACGTTACGTTGTTTTGGAGCATTTTAATGTGATTTTAATAGACAGTTTTTGAGAAAATCAATGTTTTTTTGTTAAACACTCTTTTAGGCCAAGTTAGTGTTAGTGCAAACAATATGCTTTTTCTGAAAAGCTAGCAGTTGTTCATTGAAAGAATTGCTTGGTTTTATTGTAGTTCTGTACGATACGTTGTTTTAGAGCATTTTAATGTGATATTAATCGACAGTTTTTGAGAAAATCAATGTTTTTTTGTTAAACACTGTTTTAGGCCAAGTTTGTGTTAATGCAAACAATATGCTTTTTCTGAAAAACTAGCAGTTATTCACTGAAAAAATTGCTTGGTTCTATTGTAGTTCTGTACGTTACGTTGTTTTGGAGCATATTAATGTGATTTTAATCGACAGGTTTTGAGAAAATCAATGTTTTTTTGATAAACACTCTTTTAAGCCCAGTTAGTGTTAATGCAAACAATATGGTTTTTTCGAAAAACTAGCAGTTATTCATTGGAAAAATTGATTGGTTCTATTGTAGTTCTGTACGTTACGTTGTTTTAGAGCATTTTAATGTGATTTTAATAGACAGTTTTTGAGAAAATCAATGTTTTGTTGATAAATACTGTTTTAGGTCAAGTTAGTATTGATGCAAACAATATGCTTTTTCCGAAAAACTAGCAGTTATTCATTGGAAAAATTGCTTGGTTTTATTGTATTTTGGTACGTTACGTTGTTTTGGAGCATTTTAATGTGATTTTAATAGACAGTTTTTGAGAAAATCAATGTTTTTTTTGTTAAACACTCTTTTAGGCCAAGTTAGTGTTAATGCAAACAATATGCTTTTTCTGAAAAACTAGCAGTTATTCATTGGAGAAATTGCTTGGTTTTATTGTATTTTGGTACGTTACGTTGTTTTGGAGCATTTTAATGTGATTTTAATAGACAGTTTTTGAGAAAATCAATGTTTTTTTGATAAACACTCTTTTAAGCCCAGTTAGTGTTAATGCAAACAATATGGTTTTTTCGAAAAACTAGCAGTTATTCATTGGAAAAATTGATTGGTTCTATTGTAGTTCTGTACGTTACGTTGTTTTAGAGCATTTTAATGTGATTTTAATAGACAGTTTTTGAGAAAATCAATGTTTTGTTGATAAATACTGTTTTAGGTCAAGTTAGTATTGATGCAAACAATATGCTTTTTCCGAAAAACTAGCAGTTATTCATTGGAAAAATTGCTTGGTTTTATTGTATTTTGGTACGTTACGTTGTTTTGGAGCATTTTAATGTGATTCTAATAGACAGTTTTTGAGAAAATCAATGTTTTTTTGTTAAACACTCTTTTAGGCCAAGTTAGTGTTAATGAAAACAATATGCTTTTTCTGAAAAACTAGCAGTTATTCACTGAAAAAATTGCTTGGTTCTATTGTAGTTCTGTACGTTACGTTGTTTTGGAGCATTTTAATGTGATTTTAATCGACAGGTTGTGAGAAAATCAATGTTTTTTTGATAAACACTCTTTTAGGCCCAGTTAGTGTTAATGCAAACAATATGTTTTTTTCGAAAAACTAGCAGTTATTCATTGGAAAAATTGATTGGTTCTATTGTAGTTCTGTACGTTACGTTGTTTTAGAGCATTTTAATGTGATTTTAATCGACAGTTTTTGAGAAAATCAATGTTTTTTTGATAAACACTCTTTTAGGCCCAGTTAGTGTTAGTGCAAACAATATGCTTTTTTCGAAAAAAGAACAGTTATTCATTGGAAAAATTGCTTGGTTCTATTGTAGTTCTGTACGTTACGTTGTTTTAGAGCATTTTAATGTGATTTTAATCGACAGTTTTTGAGAAAATCAATGTTTTTTTGTTAAACACTCTTTTAGGCCAAGTTAGTGTTAATGCAAACAATATGCTTTTTCATAAAAACTAGCAGTTATTCATTGGAAAAATTGCTTGGTTTTATTTTATTTTGGTACGTTACGTTGTTTTCGAGCATTTTAATGTGATTTTAATCGACAGTTTTTGAGAAAATCAATGTTTTTTTGATAAACACTCTTTTAGGCCCAGTTAGTGTTAGTGCAAACAATATGCTTTTTTCGAAAAAAAAGCAGTTATTCATTGGAAAAATTGCTTGGTTCTATTGTAGTTCTGTACGTTACGTTGTTTTAGAGCATTTTAATGTGATTTTAATCGACAGTTTTTGAGAAAATCAATATTTTTTTGTTAAACACTCTTTTAGGCCTAGTTAGTGTTAATGAAAACAATATGCTTTTTCTGAAAAACTAGCAGTTATTCATTGGAAAAATTGCTTGGTTCTATTGTACTTTTGTACTTTACGTTGTTTTAGAGCATTTTAAAGTGATTTTAATCGACAGTTTTTGAGAAAATCAATGTTTTTTTGTGAAACACTTTTTAGGCCAAGTTAGTGTTAATGCAAATAATATGCCTTTTCTGAAAAACTAGCAGTTATTCACTGAAAAAATTGCTTGGTTCTATTGTAGTTCTGTACGTTACGTTGTTTTGGAGCATTTTAATGTGATTTTAATCGACAGGTTGTGAGAAAATCAATGTTTTTTTGATAAACACTCTTTTAGGCCCAGTTAGTGTTAATGCAAACAATATGTTTTTTTCGAAAAACTAGCAGTTATTCATTGGAAAAATTGATTGGTTCTATTGTAGTTCTGTACGTTACGTTGTTTTAGAGCATTTTAATGTGATTTTAATCGACAGTTTTTGAGAAAATCAATGTTTTTTTGATAAACACTCTTTTAGGCCCAGTTAGTGTTAGTGCAAACAATATGCTTTTTTCGAAAAAAAAACAGTTATTCATTGGAAAAATTGCTTGGTTCTATTGTAGTTCTGTACGTTACGTTGTTTTAGAGCATTTTAATGTGATTTTAATCGACAGTTTTTGAGAAAATCAATGTTTTTTTGTTAAACACTCTTTTAGGCCAAGTTAGTGTTAATGCAAACAATATGCTTTTTCATAAAAACTAGCAGTTATTCATTGGAAAAATTGCTTGGTTTTATTTTATTTTGGTACGTTACGTTGTTTTCGAGCATTTTAATGTGATTTTAATCGACAGTTTTTGAGAAAATCAATGTTTTTTTGATAAACACTCTTTTAGGCCCAGTTAGTGTTAGTGCAAACAATATGCTTTTTTCGAAAAAAAAGCAGTTATTCATTGGAAAAATTGCTTGGTTCTATTGTAGTTCTGTACGTTACGTTGTTTTAGAGCATTTTAATGTGATTTTAATCGACAGTTTTTGAGAAAATCAATATTTTTTTGTTAAACACTCTTTTAGGCCTAGTTAGTGTTAATGAAAACAATATGCTTTTTCTGAAAAACTAGCAGTTATTCACTGAAAAAATTGCTTGGTTCTATTGTAGTTCTGTACGTTACGTTGTTTTGGAGCATTTTAATGTGATTTTAATCGACAGGTTGTGAGAAAATCAATGTTTTTTTGATAAACACTCTTTTAGGCCCAGTTAGTGTTAATGCAAACAATATGTTTTTTTCGAAAAACTAGCAGTTATTCATTGGAAAAATTGATTGGTTCTATTGTAGTTCTGTACGTTACGTTGTTTTAGAGCATTTTAATGTGATTTTAATCGACAGTTTTTGAGAAAATCAATGTTTTTTTGATAAACACTCTTTTAGGCCCAGTTAGTGTTAGTGCAAACAATATGCTTTTTTCGAAAAAAAAACAGTTATTCATTGGAAAAATGGCTTGGTTTTATTGTAGTTCTGTACGTTACGTTGTTTTAGAGCATTTTAATGTGATTTTAATCGACAGTTTTTGAGAAAATCAATGTTTTTTTGTTAAACACTCTTTTAGGCCAAGTTAGTGTTAATGGAAACAATATGCTTTTTCTGAAAAACTAGCCTTTATTCATTGAAAAAATTGATTGGTTCTATTGTAGTTCTGTATGTTACGTTGTTTTCGAGCATTTTAATGTGATTTTAATCGACAGTTTTTGAGAAAATGAATGTTTTGTTGATAAATACTGTTTTAAGCCAAGTTAGTATTGATGCAAACAAAATGCTTTTTCCGAGAAACTAGCAGTTATTCATTGGAAAAATTGCTTGGTTTTATTGTATTTTGGTACGTTACGTTGTTTTGGAGCATTTTAATGTGATTCTAATAGACAGTTTTTGAGAAAATCAATGTTTTTTTGTTAAACACTCTTTTAGGCCAAGTTAGTGTTAATGCAAACAATATGCTTTTTCATAAAAACTAGCAGTTATTCATTGGACAAATTGCTTGGTTTTATTTTATTTTGGTACGTTACGTTGTTTTGGAGCATTTTAATGTGATTTTAATAGACAGTTTTTGAGAAAATCAATGTTTTTTTGTTAAACACTCTTTTAGGCCAAGTTAGTGTTAGTGCAAACAATATGCTTTTTCTGAAAAGCTAGCAGTTGTTCATTGAAAGAATTGCTTGGTTTTATTGTAGTTCTGTACGATACGTTGTTTTAGAGCATTTTAATGTGATATTAATCGACAGTTTTTGAGAAAATCAATGTTTTTTTGTTAAACACTGTTTTAGGCCAAGTTTGTGTTAATGCAAACAATATGCTTTTTCTGAAAAACTAGCAGTTATTCACTGAAAAAATTGCTTGGTTCTATTGTAGTTCTGTACGTTACGTTGTTTTGGAGCATATTAATGTGATTTTAATCGACAGGTTTTGAGAAAATCAATGTTTTTTTGATAAACACTCTTTTAAGCCCAGTTAGTGTTAATGCAAACAATATGGTTTTTTCGAAAAACTAGCAGTTATTCATTGGAAAAATTGATTGGTTCTATTGTAGTTCTGTACGTTACGTTGTTTTAGAGCATTTTAATGTGATTTTAATAGACAGTTTTTGAGAAAATCAATGTTTTGTTGATAAATACTGTTTTAGGTCCAGTTAGTATTGATGCAAACAATATGCTTTTTCCGAAAAACTAGCAGTTATTCATTGGAAAAATTGCTTGGTTTTATTGTATTTTGGTACGTTACGTTGTTTTGGAGCATTTTAATGTGATTTTAATAGACAGTTTTTGAGAAAATCAATGTTTTTTTGTTAAACACTCTTTTAGGCCAAGTTAGTGTTAATGCAAACAATATGCTTTTTCTGAAAAACTAGCAGTTATTCATTGGAGAAATTGCTTGGTTTTATTGTATTTTGGTACGTTACGTTGTTTTGGAGCATTTTAATGTGATTTTAATAGACAGTTTTTGAGAAAATCAATGTTTTTTTGATAAACACTCTTTTAAGCCCAGTTAGTGTTAATGCAAACAATATGGTTTTTTCGAAAAACTAGCAGTTATTCATTGGAAAAATTGATTGGTTCTATTGTAGTTCTGTACGTTACGTTGTTTTAGAGCATTTTAATGTGATTTTAATAGACAGTTTTTGAGAAAATCAATGTTTTGTTGATAAATACTGTTTTAGGTCAAGTTAGTATTGATGCAAACAATATGCTTTTTCCGAAAAACTAGCAGTTATTCATTGGAAAAATTGCTTGGTTTTATTGTATTTTGGTACGTTACGTTGTTTTGGAGCATTTTAATGTGATTCTAATAGACAGTTTTTGAGAAAATCAATGTTTTTTTGTTAAACACTCTTTTAGGCCAAGTTAGTGTTAATGAAAACAATATGCTTTTTCTGAAAAACTAGCAGTTATTCACTGAAAAAATTGCTTGGTTCTATTGTAGTTCTGTACGTTACGTTGTTTTGGAGCATTTTAATGTGATTTTAATCGACAGGTTGTGAGAAAATCAATGTTTTTTTGATAAACACTCTTTTAGGCCCAGTTAGTGTTAATGCAAACAATATGTTTTTTTCGAAAAACTAGCAGTTATTCATTGGAAAAATTGATTGGTTCTATTGTAGTTCTGTACGTTACGTTGTTTTAGAGCATTTTAATGTGATTTTAATCGACAGTTTTTGAGAAAATCAATGTTTTTTTGATAAACACTCTTTTAGGCCCAGTTAGTGTTAGTGCAAACAATATGCTTTTTTCGAAAAAAAAACAGTTATTCATTGGAAAAATGGCTTGGTTCTATTGTAGTTCTGTACGTTACGTTGTTTTAGAGCATTTTAATGTGATTTTAATCGACAGTTTTTGAGAAAATCAATGTTTTTTTGTTAAACACTCTTTTAGGCCAAGTTAGTGTTAATGGAAACAATATGCTTTTTCTGAAAAACTAGCCTTTATTCATTGAAAAAATTGATTGGTTCTATTGTAGTTCTGTATGTTACGTTGTTTTCGAGCATTTTAATGTGATTTTAATCGACAGTTTTTGAGAAAATGAATGTTTTGTTGATAAATACTGTTTTAAGCCAAGTTAGTATTGATGCAAACAAAATGCTTTTTCCGAGAAACTAGCAGTTATTCATTGGAAAAATTGCTTGGTTTTATTGTATTTTGGTACGTTACGTTGTTTTGGAGCATTTTAATGTGATTCTAATAGACAGTTTTTGAGAAAATCAATGTTTTTTTGTTAAACACTCTTTTAGGCCAAGTTAGTGTTAATGCAAACAATATGCTTTTTCATAAAAACTAGCAGTTATTCATTGGACAAATTGCTTGGTTTTATTTTATTTTGGTAGGTTACGTTGTTTTGGAGCATTTTAATGTGATTTTAATAGACAGTTTTTGAGAAAATCAATGTTTTTTTGTTAAACACTCTTTTAGGCCAAGTTAGTGTTAGTGCAAACAATATGCTTTTTCTGAAAAGCTAGCAGTTGTTCATTGAAAGAATTGCTTGGTTTTATTGTAGTTTTGTACGATACGTTGTTTTAGAGCATTTTAATGTGATATTAATCGACAGTTTTTGAGAAAATCAATGTTTTTTTGTTAAACACTGTTTTAGGCCAAGTTTGTGTTAATGCAAACAATATGCTTTTTCTGAAAAACTAGCAGTTATTCACTGAAAAAATTGCTTGGTTCTATTGTAGTTCTGTACGTTACGTTGTTTTGGAGCATATTAATGTGATTTTAATCGACAGGTTTTGAGAAAATCAATGTTTTTTTGATAAACACTCTTTTAAGCCCAGTTAGTGTTAATGCAAACAATATGGTTTTTTCGAAAAACTAGCAGTTATTCATTGGAAAAATTGATTGGTTCTATTGTAGTTCTGTACGTTACGTTGTTTTAGAGCATTTTAATGTGATTTTAATAGACAGTTTTTGAGAAAATCAATGTTTTGTTGATAAATACTGTTTTAGGTCAAGTTAGTATTGATGCAAACAATATGCTTTTTCCGAAAAACTAGCAGTTATTCATTGGAAAAATTGCTTGGTTTTATTGTATTTTGGTACGTTACGTTGTTTTGGAGCATTTTAATGTGATTTTAATAGACAGTTTTTGAGAAAATCAATGTTTTTTTGTTAAACACTCTTTTAGGCCAAGTTAGTGTTAATGCAAACAATATGCTTTTTCTGAAAAACTAGCAGTTATTCATTGGAGAAATTGCTTGGTTTTATTGTATTTTGGTACGTTACGTTGTTTTGGAGCATTTTAATGTGATTTTAATAGACAGTTTTTGAGAAAATCAATGTTTTTTTGATAAACACTCTTTTAAGCCCAGTTAGTGTTAATGCAAACAATATGGTTTTTTCGAAAAACTAGCAGTTATTCATTGGAAAAATTGATTGGTTCTATTGTAGTTCTGTACGTTACGTTGTTTTAGAGCATTTTAATGTGATTTTAATAGACAGTTTTTGAGAAAATCAATGTTTTGTTGATAAATACTGTTTTAGGTCAAGTTAGTATTGATGCAAACAATATGCTTTTTCCGAAAAACTAGCAGTTATTCATTGGAAAAATTGCTTGGTTTTATTGTATTTTGGTACGTTACGTTGTTTTGGAGCATTTTAATGTGATTTTAATAGACAGTTTTTGAGAAAATCAATGTTTTTTTGTTAAACACTCTTTTAGGCCAAGTTAGTGTTAATGCAAACAATATGCTTTTTCTGAAAAACTAGCAGTTATTCATTGGAGAAATTGCTTGGTTTTATTGTATTTTGGTACGTTACGTTGTTTTGGAGCATTTTAATGTGATTTTAATAGACAGTTTTTGAGAAAATCAATGTTTTTTTGTTAAACACTCTTTTAGGCCAAGTTAGTGTTAATGCAAACAATATGCTTTTTCTGAAAAACTAGCAGTTATTCATTGGAGAAATTGCTTGGTTTTATTGTAGTTCTGTACGTTACGTTGTTTTAGAGCATTTTAATGTGATTTTAATCGACAGTTTTTGAGAAAATCAATGTTTTTTTGATGAGCATTCTTTTAGGCCAAGTTAGTGTCAATGGAAACAGTATGCTTTTTCTGAAAAACTAGCAGTTATTCATTGGAAAAATTGGTTGGTTCTATTGTAGTTCTTTACGTTACGTTCTTTTAGAGCATTTTAATGTGATTTTAATCGACAGTTTTTGAGATAATCAATGTTTTTTTGATGAACATTCTTTTAGGCCAAGTTAGTGTCAATGGAAACAATATGCTTTTTCTGAAAAACTAGCAGTTATTCATTGGAAGAATTGCTTGGTTCTATTGTAGTTCTGTACGTTACGTTGTTTTAGAGGATTTTATAGTGATTTTAATCGACAGTTTTTGAGAAAATCAATGTTTTTTTGTGAAACACTCTTTTAGCCCAAGTTAGTGTTAATGCAAACATTATGCTTTTTCCGAAAAACTAGCAGTTATTCATTGGAAAAATTGATTGGTTCTATTGTAATTCTGTACGTTACGTCGTTTTAGAGCATTTTTATGTGATTTTAATCGACAGTTTTTGAGAAAATAAATTTTTTTGTTTAGGCCAAGTTAGTGTTAATGCAAACAATATGCTTTTTCCGAAAAACTAGCAGTTATTCATTGGAAAAATTGCTTGGTTCAGATGTAGTTCTGTACGATACGTTGTTTTAGAGCATTTTAATGTGATATTAATAGAGAGTTTTTGAGAAAATCAATGGTTTTTTGATAAACACTGTTTTAGGCCAAGTTAGTGTTAATGCAACCAATATGCTTTTTCCGAAAAACTAGCAGCTTTTCATTTGAATTTTGGCTTGCTTTTATTGTAATTCTGTACGTTACGTCATTTTAGAGCATTTTTATGTGATTTTAATCGACAGTTTTTGAGAAAATCAATGTTTTTTTGATGAACATTCTTTTAGGCCAAGTTAGTGTCAATGGAAACAATATGCTTTTTCCGAAAAACTAGCAGTTATTCATTGGAAAAATTGCTGGGTTCTATTGTAGTTCTTTACGTTACGTTGTTTTAGAGGATTTTATAGTGATTTTAATCGACAGTTTTTGAGAAAATCAATGTTTTTTTGTTAAACACTTTTTAAGGCCAAGTTAGTGTTAATGCAAACAATATGCTTTTTCTGACAAACTAGCGGTTATTCACTGAAAAAATTGCTTGATTCTATTGTAGTTCTGTACGTTACGTTGTTTTAGAGCATTTTAATGTGATTTTAATCGACAGGTTTTGAGAAAATCAATGTTCTTTTGATAAACACTCTTTTAGGCCCAGTTAGTGTTAATGCAAAAAATATGCTTTTTCTGAAAAACTAGCCGTTATTCATTGAAAAAATTGCTTGGTTCTATTGTGGTTCTGTATGTTACGTTGCTTTCGAGCATTTTAATGTGATTTTAATCGACAGTTTTTGAGAAAATCAATGTTTTGTTGATAAATACTGTTTTAGGCCCAGTTAGTGTTAATGCAAACAATATGCTTTTTTCGCAAACCTAGCAGTTATTCATTGGAAAAATTGCTTGGTTCTATTGTAATTCTGTACGTTACGTCGCTTTAGAGCATTTTTATGTGATTTTAATCGACAGTTTTTGAGAAAATCAATGTTTTTTTGGTGAACATTCTTTTAGGCCAAGTTAGTGTCAATGGAAACAATATGCTTTTTCTGAAAAACTAGCAGTTATTAATTGGAAGAATTGCTTGGTTCTATTATAGTTCTGTACGTTACGTTGTTTTAGAGGATTTTATAGTGATTTTAATCCACAGTTTTTGAGAAAATCAATGTTTTTTTGTTAAACACTCTTTTAGGCCAAGTTAGTGTTAATGCAAACAATATGCTTTTTCTGAAAAGCTATCAGTTGTTCATTGAAAGAATTGCCTGGTTCTATTGTAGTTCTGTACGATACGTTGTTTTAGAGCATTTTTATGTGATTTTAATCGACAGTTTTTGATAAAATCAATTTCTTTTTGATGAACATTCTTTTAGGCCAAGTTAGTGTCAATGGAAACAATATGCTTTTTCTGAAAAACTAGCCGTTATTCATTGAAAAAATTGCTTGATTCTATTGTAGTTCTGTATGTTACGTTGTTTTCGAGCATTTTAATGTGATTTTAATCGACAGTTGTTGAGAAAATCAATGTTTTGTTGATAAATACTGTCTTAGGCCAAGTTAGTATTGATGCAAACAATATGCTTTTTCCGAAAAACTAGCAGTTATTCACTGGAAAAATTGCTTGGTTTTATTGTAGTTCTGTACGTTACGTTGTTTTGGAGCATTTTAATGTGATTTTAATCGACAGTTTTTGAGAAATAACAATGTTTTTTTGTTAAACACTCTTTTAGGCCTAGTTAGTGTTAATGCAAACAATATGCTTTTTCCGAAAAACTAGCAGTTATTCATTGGAAAAATTGCTGGGTTCTATTGTAGTTCTGTACGTTACGTTGTTTTAGATGATTTTATAGTGATTTTAATCGACAGTTTTTGAGAAAATCAATGTTTTTTTGTTAAACACTTTTTAAGGCCAAGTTAGTGTTAATGCAAACAATATGCTTTTTCTGACAAACTAGCGGTTATTCACTGAAAAAATTGCTTGGTTCTATTTTAGTTCTGTACGTTACGTTGTTTTAGAGCATTTTAATGTGATTTTAATCGACAGGTTTTGAGAAAATCAATGTTCTTTTGATAAACACTCTTTTAGGCCCAGTTAGTGTTAATGCAAACAATATGCTTTTTCTGAAAAACTAGCCGTTATTCATTGAAAAAATTGCTTGGTTCTATTGCAGTTCTGTATGTTACGTTGCTTTCGAGCATTTTAATGTGATTTTAATCGACAGTTTTTGAGAAAATCAATGTTTTGTTGATAAATACTGTTTTAGGCCCAGTTAGTGTTAATGCAAACAATATGCTTTTTTCGAAAAACTAGCAGTTATTAATTGGAAAAATTGCTTGGTTCTATTGTAATTCTGTACGTTACGTCGTTTTAGAGCATTTTTATGTGATTTTAATCGACAGTTTTTGAGAAAATCAATGTTTTTTTGGTGAACATTCTTTTAGGCCAAGTTAGTGTCAATGGAAACAATATGCTTTTTCTGAAAAACTAGCAGTTATTCATTGGAAGAATTGCTTGGTTCTATTGTAGTTCTGTACGTTACGTTGTTTTAGAGGATTTTATAGTGATTTTAATCCACAGTTTTTGAGAAAATCAATGTTTTTTTGTTAAACACTCTTTTAGGCCAAGTTAGTGTTAATGGAAACAATATGCTTTTTCTGAAAAGCTATCAGTTGTTCATTGAAAGAATTGCCTGGTTCTATTGTAGTTCTGTACGATACGTTGTTTTAGAGCATTTTTATGTGATTTTAATCGACAGTTTTTGATAAAATCAATGTTTTGTTGATAAATACTGTTTTAGGCCAAGTTAGTATTGATGCAAACAATATGCTTTTTCCGAAAAACTAGCAGCTATTCATTGGAAAAATTGCTTGGTTCTATTGTAGTTCTGTACGTTACGTTGTTTTAGAGGATTTTATAGTGATTTTAATCGACAGTTTTTGAGAAGATCAATGTTTTTTTGATAAACACTGTTTTAGTCTAAGTTAGTGTTAATGCAAATGCTCTGCTTTTTCTGAAAAACCAGCGATTATTCATTGGAAAAATTGCTTGGTTCTATTGTAGTTCTGTACGCTACGTCGTTTTAGAGCATTTTTATGTGATTTTAATCGACAGTTTTTGAGAAAATCAATGTTTTTTTGATAAACACTGTTTTAAGCCAAGTTAGTGTTAATGAAAACAATATGCTTTTATAGAAAAACTAGCAGTTATTCATTGCAAAAATTGCTTGGATCTATTGTAGTTCTATAAGTTACGTCGTTTTGGAGCATTTTTTTGTGAATTTAATCGACAGTTTTTCAAAAAATCAATGTTTATTTGATAAACACTGTTGTAGGCCTCGTTAGTGTTAATTTAATTAATATGCTTTTTCTGAAAAACTAGCAGTTATTCATTGAAAAAATTGCTTGGTTCTATTGTAGTTCTGTACGTTACGTCGTTTTAGAGCATTTTTTTGTGACTTTAATTGACAGTTTTTGAGAAAATCAATGTTTTTTTGATAAACACTCTTTTAGGCCCAGTTAGTGTTAATGCAAAAAATATGCTTTTTCTGAAAAACTAGCCGTTATTCATTGAAAAAATTGCTTGGTTCTATTGTGGTTCTGTATGTTACGTTGCTTTCGAGCATTTTAATGTGATTTTAATCGACAGTTTTTGAGAAAATCAATGTTTTGTTGATAAATACTGTTTTAGGCCCAGTTAGTGTTAATGCAAACAATATGCTTTTTTCGAAAACCTAGCAGTTATTCATTGGAAAAATTGCTTGGTTCTATTGTAATTCTGTACGTTACGTCGTTTTAGAGCATTTTTATGTGATTTTAATCGACAGTTTTTGAGAAAATCAATGTTTTTTTGGTGAACATTCTTTTAGGCCAAGTTAGTGTCAATGGAAACAATATGCTTTTTCTGAAAAACTAGCAGTTATTAATTGGAAGAATTGCTTGGTTCTATTATAGTTCTGTACGTTACGTTGTTTTAGAGGATTTTATAGTGATTTTAATCCACAGTTTTTGAGAAAATCAATGTTTTTTTGTTAAACACTCTTTTAGGCCAAGTTAGTGTTAATGCAAACAATATGCTTTTTCTGAAAAGCTATCAGTTGTTCATTGAAAGAATTGCCTGGTTCTATTGTAGTTCTGTACGATACGTTGTTTTAGAGCATTTTTATGTGATTTTAATCGACAGTTTTTGATAAAATCAATTTCTTTTTGATGAACATTCTTTTAGGCCAAGTTAGTGTCAATGGAAACAATATGCTTTTTCTGAAAAACTAGCCGTTATTCATTGAAAAAATTGCTTGATTCTATTGTAGTTCTGTATGTTACGTTGTTTTCGAGCATTTTAATGTGATTTTAATCGACAGTTGTTGAGAAAATCAATGTTTTGTTGATAAATACTGTCTTAGGCCAAGTTAGTATTGATGCAAACAATATGCTTTTTCCGAAAAACTAGCAGTTATTCATTGGAAAAATTGCTTGGTTTTATTGTAGTTCTGTACGTTACGTTGTTTTGGAGCATTTTAATGTGATTTTAATCGACAGTTTTTGAGAAATAACAATGTTTTTTTGTTAAACACTCTTTTAGGCCTAGTTAGTGTTAATGCAAACAATATGCTTTTTCCGAAAAACTAGCAGTTATTCATTGGAAAAATTGCTGGGTTCTATTGTAGTTCTGTACGTTACGTTGTTTTAGATGATTTTATAGTGATTTTAATCGACAGTTTTTGAGAAAATCAATGTTTTTTTGTTAAACACTTTTTAAGGCCAAGTTAGTGTTAATGCAAACAATATGCTTTTTCTGACAAACTAGCGGTTATTCACTGAAAAAATTGCTTGGTTCTATTGTAGTTCTGTACGTTACGTTGTTTTAGAGCATTTTAATGTGATTTTAATCGACAGGTTTTGAGAAAATCAATGTTCTTTTGATAAACACTCTTTTAGGCCCAGTTAGTGTTAATGCAAACAATATGCTTTTTCTGAAAAACTAGCCGTTATTCATTGAAAAAATTGCTTGGTTCTATTGCAGTTCTGTATGTTACGTTGCTTTCGAGCATTTTAATGTGATTTTAATCGACAGTTTTTGAGAAAATCAATGTTTTGTTGATAAATACTGTTTTAGGCCCAGTTAGTGTTAATGCAAACAATATGCTTTTTTCGAAAAACTAGCAGTTATTAATTGGAAAAATTGCTTGGTTCTATTGTAATTCTGTACGTTACGTCGTTTTAGAGCATTTTTATGTGATTTTAATCGACAGTTTTTGAGAAAATCAATGTTTTTTTGGTGAACATTCTTTTAGGCCAAGTTAGTGTCAATGGAAACAATATGCTTTTTCTGAAAAACTAGCAGTTATTCATTGGAAGAATTGCTTGGTTCTATTGTAGTTCTGTACGTTACGTTGTTTTAGAGGATTTTATAGTGATTTTAATCCACAGTTTTTGAGAAAATCAATGTTTTTTTGTTAAACACTCTTTTAGGCCAAGTTAGTGT
This sequence comes from Catostylus mosaicus, assembly GCA_964019065.1. Taxonomy (NCBI): domain Eukaryota; kingdom Metazoa; phylum Cnidaria; class Scyphozoa; order Rhizostomeae; family Catostylidae; genus Catostylus; species Catostylus mosaicus. The sequence continues at coordinate 3,581,434 of OZ025199.1, forward strand.
TAATGGAAACAATATGCTTTTTCTGAAAAGCTATCAGTTGTTCATTGAAAGAATTGCCTGGTTCTATTGTAGTTCTGTACGATACGTTGTTTTAGAGCATTTTTATGTGATTTTAATCGACAGTTTTTGATAAAATCAATGTTTTGTTGATAAATACTGTTTTAGGCCAAGTTAGTATTGATGCAAACAATATGCTTTTTCCGAAAAACTAGCAGCTATTCATTGGAAAAATTGCTTGGTTCTATTGTAGTTCTGTACGTTACGTTGTTTTAGAGGATTTTATAGTGATTTTAATCGACAGTTTTTGAGAAGATCAATGTTTTTTTGAGAAACACTGTTTTAGTCTAAGTTAGTGTTAATGCAAATGCTCTGCTTTTTCTGAAAAACCAGCGATTATTCATTGGAAAAATTGCTTGGTTCTATTGTAGTTCTGTACGCTACGTCGTTTTAGAGCATTTTTATGTGATTTTAATCGACAGTTTTTGAGAAAATCAATGTTTTTTTGATAAACACTGTTTTAAGCCAAGTTAGTGTTAATGAAAACAATATGCTTTTATAGAAAAACTAGCAGTTATTCATTGCAAAAATTGCTTGGATCTATTGTAGTTCTATAAGTTACGTCGTTTTGGAGCATTTTTTTGTGAATTTAATCGACAGTTTTTCAAAAAATCAATGTTTATTTGATAAACACTGTTGTAGGCCTCGTTAGTGTTAATTTAATTAATATGCTTTTTCTGAAAAACTAGCAGTTATTCATTGAAAAAATTGCTTGGTTCTATTGTAGTTCTGTACGTTACGTCGTTTTAGAGCATTTTTTTGTGACTTTAATTGACAGTTTTTGAGAAAATCAATGTTTTTTTGATAAACACTTTTTTAGGCAAAGTTAGTGTTAATGCAAACAATTTGCTTTTTCCGAAAAAGTAGCAGTTATTCATTTGAAATTTGGCTTTCTTCTATTTGTATTTTGGTACGGTACGTTGTTTTGGAGCATTTTAATGTGATTTTAATAGACAGTTTTGAGAAAATCAATGTTTTTTTGTTAAACACTCTTTTAGGCCAAGTTAGTGTTAATGCAAACAATATGCTTTTTCCGAAAAACTAGCAGTTATTCATTGGAAAAATTGCTTGGTTCTGTTGTAGTTCTGTACGATACGTTGTTCTAGAGCATTTTATGTGATATTAATAGACAGTTTTTGAGAAAATTAATGGTTTTTTGATAAACACTGTTTTAGGCAAAATTAGTGTTAATGCAAACAATATGCTTTTTCCGAAAAACTAGCAGTTATTCATTTGAAATTTGGCTTGCTTCTATTGTAATTCTGTACGTTACGTCGTTTTAAAGCATTTTTATGTGATTTTAATCGACAGTTTTTGAGAAAGTCAATGTTTTTTTGATGAACATTCTTATAGGCCAAGTTAGTGTCAATCAAAACAATATGCTTTTTCTGAAAAACTAGCAGTTATTCATTGAAAGAATTGCTTGGTTCTATTGTAGTTCTGTACGTTACGTTGTTTTAGAGCATTTGAATGTGATTTTAATAGACAGTTTTTGAGAACATCAATGTTTTTTTGATAAACACTGTTTTAGTCTAAGTTAGTGTTAATGCAAATGCTCTGCTTTTTCTGAAAAACCAGCGGTTATTCATTGGAAAAATTGCTTGGTTCTATTGTAGTTCTGTACGCTACGTCGTTTTAGAGTATTTTTATGTGATTTTAATCGACAGTTTTTGAGAAAATCAATGTTTTTTTGATAAACACTGTTTTAAGCCAAGTTAGTGTTAATGAAAACAATATGCTTTTATAGAAAAACTAGCAGTTATTCATTGCAAAAATTGCTTGGATCTATTGTAGTTCTATAAGTTACGTCGTTTTGGAGCATTTTTTTGTGAATTTAATCGACAGTTTTTCAAAAAATCAATGTTCATTTGATAAACACTGTTGTAGGCCTTGTTAGTGTTAATTTAATTAATATGCTTTTTCTGAAAAACTAGCAGTTATTCATTGAAAAAATTGCTTGGTTCTATTGTAGTTCTGTACGTTACGTCGTTTTAGAGCATTCTTTTGTGACTTTAATTGACAGTTTTTGAGAAAATCAATGTTTTTTTGATAAACACTTTTTTAGGCAAAGTTAGTGTTAATGCAAACAATTTGCTTTTTCCGAAAAAGTAGCAGTTATTCATTTGAAATTTGGCTTTCTTCTATTTGTATTTTGGTACGGTACGTTGTTTTGGAGCATTTTAATGTGATTTTAATAGACAGTTTTGAGAAAATCAATGTTTTTTTGTTAAACACTCTTTTAGGCCAAGTTAGTGTTAATGCAAACAATATGCTTTTTCCGAAAAACTAGCAGTTATTCATTGGAAAAATTGCTTGGTTCTGTTGTAGTTCTGTACGATACGTTGTTCTAGAGCATTTTATGTGATATTAATAGACAGTTTTTGAGAAAATCAATGGTTTTTTGATAAACACTGTTTTAGGCAAAATTAGTGTTAATGCAAACAATATGCTTTTTCCGAAAAACTAGCAGTTATTCATTTGAAATTTGGCTTGCTTCTATTGTAATTCTGTACGTTACGTCGTTTTAAAGCATTTTTATGTGATTTTAATCGACAGTTTTTGAGAAAGTCAATGTTTTTTTGATGAACATTCTTTTAGGCCAAGTTAGTGTCAATGAAAACAATATGCTTTTTCTGAAAAACTAGCAGTTATTCATTGAAAGAATTGCTTGGTTCTATTGTAGTTCTGTACGTTACGTTGTTTTAGAGGATTTTATAGTGATTTTAATCGACAGTTTTTGAGAAAATCAATGTTTTTTTGTTAAACACTCTTTTAGGCCAAGTTAGTGTTAATGCAAACAATATGCTTTTTCTGAAAAACTAGCAGTTATTCACTGAAAAAATTGCTTGGTTCTATTGTAGTTCTGTACGTTACCTTGTTTTAGAGCATTTTAATGTGATTTTAATCGACAGGTTTTGAGAAAATCAATGTTTTTTTGATAAACACTCTTTTAGGCCCAGTTAGTGTTAATGCAAACAATATGCATTTTTCGAAAAAAATAGCAGTTATTCATTGGAAAAACTGCTTGGTTTTATTGTATTTTGGTATGTTACGTTGTTTTAGAGCATTTTAATGTGATTTTAATCGACAGTTTTTGAGAAATAACAAGGTTTTTTTGTTAAATACTCTTTTAGGCCTAGTTAGTGTTAATGCAAACAATATGCTTTTTCCGAAAAACTAGCAGTTATTCATTGGAAAAATTGCTGGGTTCTATTGTAATTCTGTACGTTACGTTGTTTTAGAGGATTTTATAGTGATTTTAATCGACAGTTTTTGAGAAAATCAATGTTTTTTTGTTAAACACTCTTTTAGGCCAAGTTAGTGTTAATGCAAACAATATGCTTTTTCTGAAAAACTAGCAGTTATTCACTGAAAAAATTGCTTGGTTCTATTGTAGTTCTGTACGTTACCTTGTTTTAGAGCATTTTAATGTGATTTTAATCGACAGGTTTTGAGAAAATCAATGTTTTTTGATAAACACTCTTTTAGGCCCAGTTAGTGTTAATGCAAACAATATGCATTTTTCGAAAAAAATAGCAGTTATTCATTGGAAAAGTTGCTTGGTTTTATTGTATTTTGGTATGTTACGTTGTTTTAGAGCATTTTAATGTGATTCTTTTATCGACAATTTTTGAGAAAATCAATGTTTTTTTGTTAAACACTCTTTTAGGTCTAGTTAGTGTTAATGGAAACAATATGCTTTTTCTGAAAAACTAGCCGTTATTCCTTGAAAAAATTGCTTGGTTCTAATGTAGTTCTGCATGTTACGTTGTTTTCGAGCATTTTAATGTGATTTTAATGGACAGTTTTTGAGAAAATCAATGTTTTGTTGATAAATACTGTTTTAGGCCCAGTTAGTGTTAATGCAAACAATATGCTTTTTTCGAAAAACTAGCAGTTATTCATTGGAAAAATTGCTTGATTCTATTGTAGTTCTGTACGTTACGTTGTTTACGAGCATTTTAATGTGATTTTAATCGACAGTTGTTGAGAAAATCAATGTTTTGTTGATAAATACTGTCTTAGGCCAAGTTAGTATTGATGCAAACAATATGCTTTTTCCGAAAAACTAGCAGTTATTCATTGGAAAAATTGCTTGGTTTTATTGTATTTTGGTACTGTACGTTGTTTTGGAGCATTTTAATGTGATTTTAATCGACAGTTTTTGAGAAATAACAATGTTTTTTTGTTAAACACTCTTTTAGGCCTAGTTAGTGTTAATGCAAACAATATGCTTTTTCCGAAAAACTAGCAGTTATTCATTGGAAAAATTGCTGGGTTCTATTGTAGTTCTGTACGTTACGTTGTTTTAGAGGATTTTATAGTGATTTTAATCGACAGTTTTTGAGAAAATCAATGTTTTTTTGTTAAACACTTTTTAAGGCCAAGTTAGTGTTAATGCAAACAATATGCTTTTTCTGACAAACTAGCGGTTATTCACTGAAAAAATTGCTTGGTTCTATTGTAGTTCTGTACGTTACGTTGTTTTAGAGCATTTTAATGTGATTTTAATCGACAGGACTTGAGAAAATCAATGTTCTTTTGAAAAACACTCTTTTAGGCCCAGTTAGTGTTAATGCAAACAATATGCTTTTTCTGAAAAACTAGCCGTTATTCATTGAAAAAATTGCTTGGTTCTATTGTAGTTCTGTATGTTACGTTGCTTTCGAGCATTTTAATGTGATTTTAATCGACAGTTTTTGAGAAAATCAATGTTTTGTTGATAAATACTGTTTTAGGCCCAGTTAGTGTTAATGCAAACAATATGCTTTTTTCGAAAAACTAGCAATTATTCATTGGAAAAATTGCTTGGTTCTATTGTAATTCTGTACGTTACGTCGTTTTAGAGCATTTTTATGTGATTTTAATCGACAGTTTTTGAGAAAATCAATGTTTTTTTGGTGAACATTCTTTTAGGCCAAGTTAGTGTCAATGGAAACAATATGCTTTTTCTGAAAAACTAGCAGTTATTCATTGGAAGAATTGCTTGGTTCTATTGTAGTTCTGTACGTTACGTTGTTTTAGAGGATTTTATAGTGATTTTAATCCACAGTTTTTGAGAAAATCAATGTTTTTTTGTTAAACACTCTTTTAGGCCAAGTTAGTGTTAATGGAAACAATATGCTTTTTCTGAAAAGCTATCAGTTGTTCATTGAAAGAATTGCCTGGTTCTATTGTAGTTCTGTACGATACGTTGTTTTAGAGCATTTTTATGTGATTTTAATCGACAGTTTTTGATAAAATCAATGTCTTTTTGATGAACATTCTTTTAGGCCAAGTTAGTGTCAATGGAAACAATATGCTTTTTCTGAAAAACTAGGAGCTATTCATTGGAAAAATTGCTTGGTCTATTGTAGTTCTGTACGTTACGTTGTTTTAGAGGATTTTATAGTGATTTTAATCGACAGTTTTTGAGAAGATCAATGTTTTTTTGTTAAACACTCTTTTAGGCCAAGTTAGTGTTACTGGAAACAATATGCTTTCTCTGAAAAACTAGCAGTTATTCATTGCAAAAATTGCTTTGTTCTATTGTAGCTCTGTGCGTTACGTCGTTTTAGAGCATTTTTTTGTTAATTTAATCGACAGTTTTTGAGAAAGTCAATGTTTATTTGATAAACACTCTTTTAGGCCTAGTTAGTGTTAATGCAAACAATATGCTTTTTCTGAAAAACTACCAGTTATTCATTGGAAAAAGTGCTTTGTTTTATTGTAGTTACGTTACGTTGTTTTAGAGCATTTTAATGTGATTCTAATAGACAGTTTTTGAGAAAATCAATGTTTTTTTGATAAACACTGTTTTAGTCTAAGTTAGTGTTAATGCAAATGCTCTGCTTTTTCTGAAAAACCAGCGGTTATTCATTGGAAAAATTGCTTGGTTCTATTGTAGTTCTGTACGCTACGTCGTTTTAGAGCATTTTTATGTGATTTTAATCGACAGTTTTTGAGAAAATCAATGTTTTTTTGATAAACACTGTTTTAAGCCTAGTTAGTGTTAATGCAAACAATATGCTTTTTCCGAAAAACTAGCAGTTTTTCATTGGAAAAATTGCTGGGTTCTATTGTAGTTCTGTACGTTACGTTGTTTTAGAGGATTTTATAGTGATTTTAATCGACAGTTTTTGAGAAAATCAATGTTTTTTTGTTAAACACTTTTTAAGGCCAAGTTAGTGTTAATGCAAACAATATGCTTTTTCTGACAAACTAGCGGTTATTCACTGAAAAAATTGCTTGGTTCTATTGTAGTTCTGTACGTTACGTTGTTTTAGAGCATTTTAATGTGATTTTAATCGACAGGACTTGAGAAAATCAATGTTCTTTTGAAAAACACTCTTTTAGGCCCAGTTAGTGTTAATGAAAACAATATGCTTTTTCTGAAAAACTAGCAGTTATTCATTGAAAGAATTGCTTGGTTCTATTGTAGTTCTGTACGTTACGTTGTTTTAGAGGATTTTATAGTGATTTTAATCGACAGTTTTTGAGAAAATCAATGTTTTTTTGTTAAACACTCTTTTAGGCCAAGTTAGTGTTAATGCAAACAATATGCTTTTTCTGAAAAACTAGCAGTTATTCACTGAAAAAATTGCTTGGTTCTATTGTAGATCTGTACGTTACGTTGTTTTAGAGCATTTTAATGTGATTTTAATCGACAGGTTTTGAGAAAATCAATGTTTTTTTGATAAACACTCTTTTAGGCCCAGTTAGTGTTAATGCAAACAATATGCATTTTTCGAGAAAAATAGCAGTTATTCATTGGAAAAATTGCTTGGTTTTATTGTATTTTGGTATGTTACGTTGTTTTAGAGCATTTTAATGTGATTTTTTTATCGACAATTTTTGAGAAAATCAATGTTTTTTTGTTAAACACTCTTTTAGGCCTAGTTAGTGTTAATGGAAACAATATGCTTTTTCTGAAAAACTAGCCGTTATTCCTTGAAAAAATTGCTTGGTTCTAATGTAGTTCTGCATGTTACGTTGTTTTCGAGCATTTTAATGTGATTTTAATGGACAGTTTTTGAGAAAATCAATGTTTTGTTGATAAATACTGTTTTAGGCCCAGTTAGTGTTAATGCAAACAATATGCTTTTTTCGAAAAACTAGCAGTTATTCATTGGAAAAATTGCTTGGTTCTATTGTAGTTCTGTACGTTACGTTGTTTTCGAGCATTTTAATGTGATTTTAATCGATAGTTGTTGAGAAAATCAATGTTTTATTGATAAATACTGTCTTAGGCCAAGTTAGTATTGATGCAAACAATATGCTTTTTCCGAAAAACTAGCAGTTATTCATTGGAAAAATTGCTTGGTTTTATTGTATTTTGGTACTGTACGTTGTTTTGGAGCATTTTAATGTGATTTTAATCGACAGTTTTTGAGAAATAACAATGTTTTTTTGTTAAACACTCTTTTAGGCCTAGTTAGTGTTAATGCAAACAATATGCTTTTTCCGAAAAACTAGCAGTTATTCATTGGAAAAATTGCTGGGTTCTATTGTAGTTCTGTACGTTACGTTGTTTTAGAGGATTTTATAGTGATTTTAATCGACAGTTTTTGAGAAAATCAATGTTTTTTTGTTAAACACTTTTTAAGGCCAAGTTAGTGTTAATGCAAACAATATGCTTTTTCTGACAAACTAGCGGTTATTCACTGAAAAAATTGCTTGGTTCTATGGTAGTTCTGTACGTTACGTTGTTTTAGAGCATTTTAATGTGATTTTAATCGACAGGACTTGAGAAAATCAATGTTCTTTTGAAAAACACTCTTTTAGGCCCAGTTAGTGTTAATGCAAACAATATGCTTTTTCTGAAAAACTAGCCGTTATTCATTGAAAAAATTGCTTGGTTCTATTGTAGTTCTGTATGTTACGTTGCTTTCGAGCATTTTAATGTGATTTTAATCGACAGTTTTTGAGAAAATCAATGTTTTGTTGATAAATACTGTTTTAGGCCCAGTTAGTGTTAATGCAAACAATATGCTTTTTTCGAAAAACTAGCAATTATTCATTGGAAAAATTGCTTGGTTCTATTGTAATTCTGTACGTTACGTCGTTTTAGAGCATTTTTATGTGATTTTAATCGACAGTTTTTGAGAAAATCAATGTTTTTTTCGTGAACATTCTCTTAGGCCAAGTTAGTGTCAATGGAAACAATATGCTTTTTCTGAAAAACTAGCAGTTATTCATTGGAAGAATTGCTTGGTTCTATTGTAGTTCTGTACGTTACGTTGTTTTAGAGGATTTTATAGTGATTTTAATCCACAGTTTTTGAGAAAATCAATGTTTTTTTGTTAAACACTCTTTTAGGCCAAGTTAGTGTTAATGGAAACAATATGCTTTTTCTGAAAAGCTATCAGTTGTTCATTGAAAGAATTGCCTGGTTCTATTGTAGTTCTGTACGATACGTTGTTTTAGAGCATTTTTATGTGATTTTAATCGACAGTTTTTGATAAAATCAATGTCTTTTTGATGAACATTCTTTTAGGCCAAGGTAGTGTCAATGGAAACAATATGCTTTTTCTGAAAAACTAGCAGCTATTCATTGGAAAAATTGCTTGGTTCTATTGTAGTTCTGTACGTTACGTTGTTTTAGAGGATTTTATAGTGATTTTAATCGACAGTTTTTGAGAAGATCAATGTTTTTTTGTTAAACACTCTTTTAGGCCAAGTTAATGTTACTGGAAACAATATGCTTTCTCTGAAAAACTAGCAGTTATTCATTGCAAAAATTGCTTTGTTCTATTGTAGCTCTGTGCGTTACGTCGTTTTAGAGCATTTTTTTGTTAATTTAATCGACAGTTTTTGAGAAAGTCAATGTTTATTTGATAAACACTCTTTTAGGCCTAGTTAGTGTTAATGCAAACAATATGCTTTTTCTGAAAAACTACCAGTTATTCATTGGAAAAAGTGCTTTGTTTTATTGTAGTTACGTTACGTTGTTTTAGAGCATTTTAATGTGATTCTAATAGACAGTTTTTGAGAACATCAATGTTTTTTTGATAAACACTGTTTTAGTCTAAGTTAGTGTTAATGCAAATGCTCTGCTTTTTCTGAAAAACCAGCGGTTATTCATTGGAAAAATTGCTTGGTTCTATAGTAGTTCTGTACGCTACGTCGTTTTAGAGCATTTTTATGTGATTTTAATCGACAGTTTTTGAGAAAATCAATGTTTTTTTGATAAACACTGTTTTAAGCCAAGTTAGTGTTAATGAAAACAATATGCTTTTATAGAAAAACTAGCAGTTATTCATTGCAAAAATTGCTTGGATCTATTGTAGTTCTATAAGTTACGTCGTTTTGGAGCATTTTTTTGTGAATTTAATCGACAGTTTTTGAAAAAGTCAATGTTTATTTGATAAACACTGTTGTAGGCCACGTTAGTGTTAATTTAATTAATATGCTTTTTCTGAAAAACTAGCAGTTATTCATTGAAAAAATTGCTTGGTTCTATTGTAGTTCTGTACGTTACGTCGTTTTAGAGCATTTTTTTGTGACTTTAATTGACAGTTTTTGAGAAAATCAATGTTTTTTTGATAAACACTTTTTTAGGCAAAGTTAGTGTTAATGCAAACAATTTGCTTTTTCCGAAAAAGTAGCAGTTATTCATTTGAAATTTGGCTTTCTTCTATTTGTATTTTGGTACGGTACGTTGTTCTGGAGCATTTTAATGTGATTTTAATAGACAGTTTTGAGAAAATCAATGTTTTTTTGTTAAACACTCTTTTAGGCCAAGTTAGTGTTAATGCAAACAATATGCTTTTTCTGAAAAACTAGCAGCTATTCATTGGAAAAATTGCTTGGTTCTATTGTAGTTCTGTACGTTACGTTGTTTTAGAGGATTTTATAGTGATTTTAATCGACAGTTTTTGAGAAGATCAATGTTTTTTTGTTAAACACTCTTTTAGGCCAAGTTAGTGTTACTGGAAACAATATGCTTTCTCTGAAAAACTAGCAGTTATTCATTGCAAAAATTGCTTTGTTCTATTGTAGCTCTGTGCGTTACGTCGTTTTAGAGCATTTTTTTGTTAATTTAATCGACAGTTTTTGAGAAAGTCAATGTTTATTTGATAAACACTCTTTTAGGCCTAGTTAGTGTTAATGCAAACAATATGCTTTTTCTGAAAAACTACCAGTTATTCATTGGAAAAAGTGCTTTGTTTTATTGTAGTTACGTTACGTTGTTTTAGAGCATTTTAATGTGATTCTAATAGACAGTTTTTGAGAACATCAATGTTTTTTTGATAAACACTGTTTTAGTCTAAGTTAGTGTTAATGCAAATGCTCTGCTTTTTCTGAAAAACCAGCGGTTATTCATTGGAAAAATTGCTTGGTTCTATTGTAGTTCTGTACGCTACGTCGTTTTAGAGCATTTTTATGTGATTTTAATCGACAGTTTTTGAGAAAATCAATGTTTTTTTGATAAACACTGTTTTAAGCCAAGTTAGTGTTAATGAAAACAATATGCTTTTATAGAAAAACTAGCAGTTATTCATTGCAAAAATTGCTTGGATCTATTGTAGTTCTATAAGTTACGTCGTTTTGGAGCATTTTTTTGTGAATTTAATCGACAGTTTTTGAAAAAATCAATGTTTATTTGATAAACACTGTTGTAGGCCACGTTAGTGTTAATTTAATTAATATGCTTTTTCTGAAAAATTAGCAGTTATTCATTGAAAAAATTGCTTGGTTCTATTGTAGTTCTGTACGTTACGTCGTTTTAGAGCATTTTTTTGTGACTTTAATTGACAGTTTTTGAGAAAATCAATGTTTTTTTGATAAACACTTTTTTAGGCAAAGTTAGTGTTAATGCAAACAATTTGCTTTTTCCGAAAAAGTAGCAGTTATTCATTTGAAATTTGGCTTTCTTCTATTTGTATTTTGGTACGGTACGTTGTTTTGGAGCATTTTAAAATGCTCTAAAACAACGTAACGTACAGAACTGCAATAGAACCAAGCAATTCTTCCAATGAATAACTGCTAGTTTTTCGGAAAAAGCATATTGTTTGCATTAACACTAACTTGGCCTAAAAGAGTGTTTAACAAAAAAACATTGATTTTCTCAAAACTGTCTATTAAAATCACATTAATGTAATTTTAATAGACAGTTTTTGAGAAAATCAATGTTTTTTTGTTAAACACTCTTTTAGGTCTAGTTAGTGTTAATGGAAACAATATGCTTTTTCTGAAAAACTAGCCGTTATACATTGAGAAAATTGCTTGATTCTATTGTAGTTCTGTATGTTACGTTGTTTTCGAGCATTTTAATGTGATTTTAATCGACAGTTGTTGAGAAAATCAATGTTCTTTTGAAAAACACTCTTTTAGGCCCAGTTAGTGTTAATGCAAACAATATGCTTTTTCTGAAAAACTAGCCGTTATTCATTGAAAAAATTGCTTGGTTCTATTGTAGTTCTGTATGTTACGTTGCTTTCGAGCATTTTAATGTGATTTTAATCGACAGTTTTTGAGAGAATCAATGTTTTGTTGATAAATACTGTTTTAGGCCCAGTTAGTGTTAATGCAAACAATATGCTTTTTTCGAAAAACTAGCAATTATTCATTGGAAAAATTGCTTGGTTCTATTGTAATTCTGTACGTTACGTCGTTTTAGAGCATTTTTATGTGATTTTAATCGACAGTTTTTGAGAAAATCAATGTTTTTTTCGTGAACATTCTCTTAGGCCAAGTTAGTGTTAATGGAAACAATATGCTTTTTCTGAAAAGCTATCAGTTGTTCATTGTAAGAATTGCCTGGTTCTATTGTAGTTCTGTACGATACGTTGTTTTAGAGCATTTTTATGTGATTTTAATCGACAGTTTTTGATAAAATCAATGTCTTTTTGATGAACATTCTTTTAGGCCAAGGTAGTGTCAATGGAAACAATATGCTTTTTCTGAAAAACTAGCAGCTATTCATTGGAAAAATTGCTTGGTTCTATTGTAGTTCTGTACGTTACGTTGTTTTAGAGGATTTTATAGTGATTTTAATCGACAGTTTTTGAGAAGATCAATGTTTTTTTGTTAAACACTCTTTTAGGCCAAGTTAGTGTTACTGGAAACAATATGCTTTCTCTGAAAAACTAGCAGTTATTCATTGCAAAAATTGCTTTGTTCTATTGTAGCTCTGTGCGTTACGTCGTTTTAGAGCATTTTTTTGTTAATTTAATCGACAGTTTTTGAGAAAGTCAATGTTTATTTGATAAACACTCTTTTAGGCCTAGTTAGTGTTAATGCAAACAATATGCTTTTTCTGAAAAACTACCAGTTATTCATTGGAAAAAGTGCTTTGTCTTATTGTAGTTACGTTACGTTGTTTTAGAGCATTTTAATGTGATTCTAATAGACAGTTTTTGAGAACATCAATGTTTTTTTGATAAACACTGTTTTAGTCTAAGTTAGTGTTAATGCAAATGCTCTGCTTTTTCTGAAAAACCAGCGGTTATTCATTGGAAAAATTGCTTGGTTCTATAGTAGTTCTGTACGCTACGTCGTTTTAGAGCATTTTTATGTGATTTTAATCGACAGTTTTTGAGAAAATCAATGTTTTTTTGATAAACACTGTTTTAAGCCAAGTTAGTGTTAATGAAAACAATATGCTTTTATAGAAAAACTAGCAGTTATTCATTGCAAAAATTGCTTGGATCTATTGTAGTTCTATAAGTTACGTCGTTTTGGAGCATTTTTTTGTTGAATTTAATCGACAGTTTTTGAAAAAATCAATGTTTATTTGATAAACACTGTTGTAGGCCACGTTAGTGTTAATTTAATTAATATGCTTTTTCTGAAAAACTAGCAGTTATTCATTGAAAAAATTGCTTGGTTCTATTGTAGTTCTGTACGTTACGTCGTTTTAGAGCATTTTTTTGTGACTTTAATTGACAGTTTTTGAGAAAAGCAATGTTTTTTTGATAAACACTTTTTTAGGCAAAGTTAGTGTTAATGCAAACAATTTGCTTTTTCCGAAAAAGTAGCAGTTATTCATTTGAAATTTGGCTTTCTTCTATTTGTATTTTGGTACGGTACGTTGTTCTGGAGCATTTTAATGTGATTTTAATAGACAGTTTTGAGAAAATCAATGTTTTTTTGTTAAACACTCTTTTAGGCCAAGTTAGTGTTAATGCAAACAATATGCTTTTTCTGAAAAACTAGCGGCTATTCATTGGAAAAATTGCTTGGTTCTATTGTAGTTCTGTACGTTACGTTGTTTTAGAGGATTTTATAGTGATTTTAATCGACAGTTTTTGAGAAGATCAATGTTTTTTTGTTAAACACTCTTTTAGGCCAAGTTAGTGTTACTGGAAACAATATGCTTTCTCTGAAAAACTAGCAGTTATTCATTGCAAAAATTGCTTTGTTCTATTGTAGCTCTGTGCGTTACGTCGTTTTAGAGCATTTTTTTGTTAATTTAATCGACAGTTTTTGAGAAAGTCAATGTTTATTTGATAAACACTCTTTTAGGCCTAGTTAGTGTTAATGCAAACAATATGCTTTTTCTGAAAAACTACCAGTTATTCATTGGAAAAAGTGCTTTGTTTTATTGTAGTTACGTTACGTTGTTTTAGAGCATTTTAATGTGATTCTAATAGACAGTTTTTGAGAACATCAATGTTTTTTTGATAAACACTGTTTTAGTCTAAGTTAGTGTTAATGCAAATGCTCTGCTTTTTCTGAAAAACCAGCGGTTATTCATTGGAAAAATTGCTTGGTTCTATTGTAGTTCTGTACGCTACGTCGTTTTAGAGCATTTTTATGTGATTTTAATCGACAGTTTTTGAGAAAATCAATGTTTTTTTGATAAACACTGTTTTAAGCCAAGTTAGTGTTAATGAAAACAATATGCTTTTATAGAAAAACTAGCAGTTATTCATTGCAAAAATTGCTTGGATCTATTGTAGTTCTATAAGTTACGTCGTTTTGGAGCATTTTTTTGTGAATTTAATCGACAGTTTTTGAAAAAATCAATGTTTATTTGATAAACACTGTTGTAGGCCACGTTAGTGTTAATTTAATTAATATGCTTTTTCTGAAAAACTAGCAGTTATTCATTGAAAAAATTGCTTGGTTCTATTGTAGTTCTGTACGTTACGTCGTTTTAGAGCATTTTTTTGTGACTTTAATTGACAGTTTTTGAGAAAATCAATGTTTTTTTGATAAACACTTTTTTAGGCAAAGTTAGTGTTAATGGAAACAATTTGCTTTTTCCGAAAAAGTAGCAGTTATTCATTTGAAATTTGGCTTTCTTCTATTTGTATTTTGGTACGGTACGTTGTTTTGGAGCATTTTAAAATGCTCTAAAACAACGTAACGTACAGAACTACAATAGAACCAAGCAATTCTTCCAATGAATAACTGCTAGTTTTTCGGAAAAAGCATATTGTTTGCATTAACACTAACTTGGCCTAAAAGAGTGTTTAACAAAAAAACATTGATTTTCTCAAAACTGTCTATTAAAATCACATTAATGTAATTTTAATAGACAGTTTTTGAGAAAATCAATGTTTTTTTGTTAAACACTCTTTTAGGTCTAGTTAGTGTTAATGGAAACAATATGCTTTTTCTGAAAAACTAGCCGTTATACATTGAAAAAATTGCTTGATTCTATTGTAGTTCTGTATGTTACGTTGTTTTCGAGCATTTTAATGTGATTTTAATCGACAGTTGTTGAGAAAATCAATGTTTTGTTGATAAATACTGTCTTAGGCCAAGTTAGTATTGATGCAAACAATATGCTTTTTCCGAAAAACTAGCAGTTATTCATTGGAAAAATTGCTTGTTTTTATTGTATTTTGGTACTGTACGTTGTTTTGGAGCATTTTAATGTGATTTTAATCGACAGTTTTTGAGAAATAACAATCTTTTTTTGTTAAACACTGTTTTAGGCCTAGTTAGTGTTAATGCAAACAATATGCTTTTTCCGAAAAACTAGCAGTTATTCATTGGAAAAATTGCTGGGTTCTATTGTAGTTCTGTACGTTACGTTGTTTTAGAGGATTTTATAGTGATTTTAATCGACAGTTTTTGAGAAAATCAATGTTTTTTTGTTAAACACTTTTTAAGGCCAAGTTAGTGTTAATGCAAACAATATGCTTTTTCTGACAAACTAGCGGTTATTCACTGAAACAATTGCTTGGTTCTATTGTAGTTCTGTACGTTACGTTGTTTTAGAGCATTTTAATGTGATTTTAATCGACAGGTTTTGAGAAAATCAATGTTCTTTTGAAAAACACTCTTTTAGGCCCAGTTAGTGTTAATGCAAACAATATGCTTTTTCTGAAAAACTAGCCGTTATTCATTGAAAAAATTGCTTGGTTCTATTGTAGTTCTGTATGTTACGTTGCTTTCGAGCATTTTAATGTGATTTTAATCGACAGTTTTTGAGAAAATCAATGTTTTGTTGATAAATACTGTTTTAGGCCCAGTTAGTGTTAATGCAAACAATATGCTTTTTTCGAAAAACTAGCAGTTATTCATTGGAAAAATTGCTTGGTTCTATTGTAATTCTGTACGTTACGTCGTTTTAGAGCATTTTTATGTGATTTTAATCGACAGTTTTTGAGAAAATCAATGTTTTTTTGGTGAACATTCTTTTAGGCCAAGTTAGTGTCAATGGAAACAATATGCTTTTTCTGAAAAACTAGCAGTTATTCATTGGAAGAATTGCTTGGTTCTATTGTAGTTCTGTACGTTACGTTGTTTTAGAGGATTTTATAGTGATTTTAATCCACAGTTTTTGAGAAAATCAATGTTTTTTTGTTAAACACTCTTTTAGGCCAAGTTAGTGTTAATGGAAACAATATGCTTTTTCTGAAAAGCTATCAGTTGTTCATTGAAAGAATTGCCTGGTTCTATTGTAGTTCTGTACGATACGTTGTTTTAGAGCATTTTTATGTGATTTTAATCGACAGTTTTTGATAAAATCAATGTCTTTTTGATGAACACTCTTTTAGGCCAAGTTAGTGTCAATGGAAACAATATGCTTTTTCTGAAAAACTAGCAGCTATTCATTGGAAAAATTGCTTGGTTCTATTGTAGTTCTGTACGTTACGTTGTTTTAGAGGATTTTATAGTGATTTTAATCGACAGTTTTTGAGAAGATCAATGTTTTTTTGTTAAACACTCTTTTAGGCCAAGTTAGTGTTACTGGAAACAATATGCTTTCTCTGAAAAACTAGCAGTTATTCATTGCAAAAACTGCTTTTTTCTATTGTAGCTCTGTGCGTTACGTCGTTTTAGAGCATTTTTTTGTTAATTTAATCGACAGTTTTTGAGAAAGTCAATGTTTATTTGATAAACACTCTTTTAGGCCTAGTTATTGTTAATGCAAACAATATGCTTTTTCTGAAAAACTACCAGTTATTCATTGGAAGAAGTGCTTTGTTTTATTGTAGTTACGTTACGTTGTTTTAGAGCATTTTAATGTGATTCTAATAGACAGTTTTTGAGAACATCAATGTTTTTTTGATAAACACTGTTTTAGTCTAAGTTAGTGTTAATGCAAATGCTCTGCTTTTTCTGAAAAACCAGCGGTTATTCATTGGAAAAATTGCTTGGTTCTATTGTAGTTCTGTACGCTACGTCGTTTTAGAGCATTTTAATGTGATTTTAATCGACAGTTTTTGAGAAAATCAATGTTTTTTTGATAAACACTGTTTTAAGCCAAGTTAGTGTTAATGAAAACAATATGCTTTTATAGAAAAACTAGCAGTTATTCATTGCAAAAATTGCTTGGATCTATTGTAGTTCTATAAGTTACGTCGTTTCGGAGCATTTTTTTGTGAATTTAATCGACAGTTTTTGAAAAAATCAATGTTTATTTGATAAACACTGTTGTAGGCCACGTTAGTGTTAATTTAATTAATATGCTTTTTCTGAAAAACTAGCAGTTATTCATTGAAAAAATTGCTTGGTTCTATTGTAGTTCTGTACGTTACGTCGTTTTAGAGCATTTTTTTGTGACTTTAATTGACAGTTTTTGAGAAAATCAATGTTTTTTTGATTAACACTTTTTTAGGCAAAGTTAGTGTTAATGCAAACAATTTGCTTTTTCCGAAAAAGTAGCAGTTATTCATTTGAAATTTGGCTTTCTTCTATTTGTATTTTGGTACGGTACGTTGTTTTGGAGCATTTTAATGTGATTTTAATAGACAGTTTTGAGAAAATCAATGTTTTTTTGTTAAACACTCTTTTAGGCCAAGTTAGTGTTAATGCAAACAATATGCTTTTTCCGAAAAACTAGCAGTTATTCATTGGAAAAATTGCTTGGTTCTGTTGTAGTTCTGTACGATACGTTGTTCTAGAGCATTTTATGTGATATTAATAGACAGTTTTTGAGAAAATCAATGGTTTTTTGATAAACACTGTTTTAGGCAAAATTAGTGTTAATGCAAACAATATGCTTTTTCCGAAAAACTAGCAGTTATTCATTTGAAATTTGGCTTGCTTCTATTGTAATTCTGTACGTTACGTCGTTTTAAAGCATTTTTATGTGATTTTAATCGACAGTTTTTGAGAAAGTCAATGTTTTTTTGATGAACATTCTTTTAGGCCAAGTTAGTGTCAATGAAAACAATATGCTTTTTCTGAAAAACTAGCAGTTATTCATTGAAAGAATTGCTTGGTTCTATTGTAGTTCTGTACGTTACGTTGTTTTAGAGGATTTTATAGTGATTTTAATCGACAGTTTTTGAGAAAATCAATGTTTTTTTGTTAAACACTCTTTTAGGCCAAGTTAGTGTTAATGCAAACAATATGCTTTTTCTGAAAAACTAGCAGTTATTCACTGAAAAAATTGCTTGGTTCTATTGTAGTTCTGTACGTTAGGTTCTTTTAGAGCATTTTAATGTGATTTTAATCGACAGGTTTTGAGAAAATCAATGTTTTTTTGATAAACACTCTTTTAGGCCCAGTTAGTGTTAATGCAAACAATATGCATTTTTCGAAAAAAATAGCAGTTATTCATTGGAAAAATTGCTTGGTTTTATTGTATTTTGGTATGTTACGTTGTTTTAGAGCATTTTAATGTGATTTTTTTATCGACAATTTTTGAGAAAATCAATGTTTTTTTGTTAAACACTCTTTTAGGCCTAGTTAGTGTTAATGGAAACAATATGCTTTTTCTGAAAAACTAGCCGTTATTCATTGGAAAAATTGCTTGGTTCTATTGTAGTTCTGTACGTTACGTTGTTTTAGAGCATTTTAATGTAATTTTAATAGACAGTTTTTGAGAAAATCAATGTTTATTTGTTAAACACTCTTTTAGGTCTAGTTAGTGTTAATGGAAACAATATGCTTTTTCTGAAAAACTAGCCGTTATTCATTGAAAAAATTGCTTGATTCTATTGTAGTTCTGTATGTTACGTTGTTTTCGAGCATTTTAATGTGATTTTAATCGACAGTTGTTGAGAAAATCAATGTTTTGTTGATAAATACTGTCTTAGGCCAAGTTAGTATTGATGCAAACAATATGCTTTTTCCGAAAAACTAGCAGTTATTCATTGGAAAAATTGCTTGGTTTTATTGTATTTTGGTACTGTACGTTGTTTTCGAGCATTTTAATGTGATTCTAATCGACAGTTTTTGAGAAGATCAATGTTTTTTTGTTAAACACTCTTTTAGGCCAAGTTAGTGTTACTGGAAACAATATGCTTTTTCCGAAAAACTAGCAGTTATTCATTGGAAAAATTGCTTGGTTTTATTGTATTTTGGTACTGTACGTTGTTTTCGAGCATTTTAATGTGATTCTAATCGACAGTTTTTGAGAAGATCAATGTTTTTTTGTTAAACACTCTTTTAGGCCAAGTTAGTGTTACTGGAAACAATATGCTTTCTCTGAGAAACTAGCAGTTATTCATTGCAAAAATTGCTTTGTTCTATTGTAGCTCTGTGCGTTACGTCGTTTTAGAGCATTTTTTTGTGAATTTAATCGACAGTTTTTGAAAAAATCAATGTTTATTTGATAAACACTGTTGTAGGCCACGTTAGTGTTAATTTAATTAATATGCTTTTTCTGAAAAACTAGCAGTTATTCATTGAAAAAATTGCTTGGTTCTATTGTAGTTCTGTACGTTACGTCGTTTTAGAGCATTTTTTTGTGACTTTAATTGACAGTTTCTGAGAAAATCAATGTTTTTTTGATAAACACTTTTTTAGGCAAAGTTAGTGTTAATGCAAACAATTTGCTTTTTCCGAAAAAGTAGCAGTTATTCATTTGAAATTTGGCTTTCTTCTATTTGTATTTTGGTACGGTAAGTTGTTTTGGAGCATTTGAATGTGATTTTAATAGACAGTTTTGAGAAAATCAATGTTTTTTTGTTAAACACTCTTTTAGGCCAAGTTAGTGTTAATGCAAACAATATGCTTTTTCCGAAAAACTAGCAGTTATTCATTGGAAAAATTGCTTGGTTCTGTTGTAGTTCTGTACGATACGTTGTTCTAGAGCATTTTATGTGATATTAATAAACAGTTTTTGAGAAAATCAATGGTTTTTTGATAAACACTGTTTTAGGCAAAATTAGTGTTAATGCAAACAATATGCTTTTTCCGAAAAACTAGCAGTTATTCATTGGAAAAATTGCTTGGTTTTATTGTATTTTGGTACTGTACGTTGTTTTCGAGCATTTTAATGTGATTCTAATCGACAGTTTTTGAGAAGATCAATGTTTTTTTGTTAAACACTCTTTTAGGCCAAGTTAGTGTTACTGGAAACAATATGCTTTCTCTGAAAAACTAGCAGTTATTCATTGCAAAAATTGCTTTGTTCTATTGTAGCTCTGTGCGTTACGTCGTTTTAGAGCATTTTTTTGTGAATTTAATCGACAGTTTTTGAAAAAATCAATGTTTATTTGATAAACACTGTTGTAGGCCACGTTAGTGTTAATTTAATTAATATGCTTTTTCTGAAAAACTAGCAGTTATTCATTGAAAAAATTGCTTGGTTCTATTGTAGTTCTGTACGTTACGTCGTTTTAGAGCATTTTTTTGTGACTTTAATTGACAGTTTTTGAGAAAATCAATGTTTTTTTGATAAACACTTTTTTAGGCAAAGTTAGTGTTAATGCAAACAATTTGCTTTTTCCGAAAAAGTAGCAGTTATTCATTTGAAATTTGGCTTTCTTCTATTTGTATTTTGGTACGGTAAGTTGTTTTGGAGCATTTGAATGTGATTTTAATAGACAGTTTTGAGAAAATCAATGTTTTTTTGTTAAACACTCTTTTAGGCCAAGTTAGTGTTAATGCAAACAATATGCTTTTTCCGAAAAACTAGCAGTTATTCATTGGAAAAATTGCTTGGTTCTGTTGTAGTTCTGTACGATACGTTGTTCTAGAGCATTTTATGTGATATTAATAAACAGTTTTTGAGAAAATCAATGGTTTTTTGATAAACACTGTTTTAGGCAAAATTAGTGTTAATGCAAACAATATGCTTTTTCCGAAAAACTAGCAGTTATTCATTGGAAAAATTGCTTGGTTTTATTGTATTTTGGTACTGTACGTTGTTTTCGAGCATTTTAATGTGATTCTAATCGACAGTTTTTGAGAAGATCAATGTTTTTTTGTTAAACACTCTTTTAGGCCAAGTTAGTGTTACTGGAAACAATATGCTTTCTCTGAAAAACTAGCAGTTATTCATTGCAAAAATTGCTTTGTTCTATTGTAGCTCTGTGCGTTACGTCGTTTTAGAGCATTTTTTTGTGAATTTAATCGACAGTTTTTGAAAAAATCAATGTTTATTTGATAAACACTGTTGTAGGCCACGTTAGTGTTAATTTAATTAATATGCTTTTTCTGAAAAACTAGCAGTTATTCATTGAAAAAATTGCTTGGTTCTATTGTAGTTCTGTACGTTACGTCGTTTTAGAGCATTTTTTTGTGACTTTAATTGACAGTTTTTGAGAAAATCAATGTTTTTTTGATAAACACTTTTTTAGGCAAAGTTAGTGTTAATGCAAACAATTTGCTTTTTCCGAAAAAGTAGCAGTTATTCATTTGAAATTTGGCTTGCTTCTATTGTAATTCTGTACGTTACGTCGTTTTAAAGCATTTTTATGTGATTTTAATCGACAGTTTTTGAGAAAGTCAATGTTTTTTTGATGAACATTCTTTTAGGCCAAGTTAGTGTCAATGAAAACAATATGCTTTTTCTGAAAAACTAGCAGTTATTCATTGAAAGAATTGCTTGGTTCTATTGTAGTTCTGTACGTTACGTTGTTTTAGAGGATTTTATAGTGATTTTAATCGACAGTTTTTGAGAAAATCAATGTTTTTTTGTTAAACACTCTTTTAGGCCAAGTTAGTGTTAATGCAAACAATATGCTTTTTCTGAAAAACTAGCAGTTATTCACTGAAAAAATTGCTTGGTTCTATTGTAGTTCTGTACGTTACGTTGTTTTAGAGCATTTTAATGTGATTTTAATCGACAGGTTTTGAGAAAATCAATGTTTTTTTGATAAACACTCTTTTAGGCCCAGTTAGTGTTAATGCAAACAATATGCATTTTTCGAAAAAAATAGCAGTTATTCATTGGAAAAATTGCTTGGTTTTATTGTATTTTGGTATGTTACGTTGTTTTAGAGCATTTTAATGTGATTTTTTTATCGACAATTTTTGAGAAAATCAATGTTTTTTTGTTAAACACTCTTTTAGGCCTAGTTAGTGTTAATGGAAACAATATGCTTTTTCTGAAAAACTAGCCGTTATTCATTGGAAAAATTGCTTGGTTCTATTGTAATTCTGTACGTTACGTCGTTTTAAAGCATTTTTATGTGATTTTAATCGACAGTTTTTGAGAAAGTCAATGTTTTTTTGATGAACATTCTTTTAGGCCAAGTTAGTGTTAATGCAAACAATATGCTTTTTCTGAAAAACTAGCAGTTATTCACTGAAAAAATTGCTTGGTTCTATTGTAGTTCTGTACGTTACGTTGTTTTAGAGCATTTTAATGTGATTTTAATCGACAGGTTTTGAGAAAATCAATGTTTTTTTGATAAACACT
The DNA here is from genome assembly GCA_964019065.1 of Catostylus mosaicus. Lineage (NCBI taxonomy): Eukaryota > Metazoa > Cnidaria > Scyphozoa > Rhizostomeae > Catostylidae > Catostylus > Catostylus mosaicus. The sequence continues at coordinate 3,603,473 of OZ025199.1, forward strand.
CTTTTAGGCCCAGTTAGTGTTAATGCAAACAATATGCATTTTTCGAAAAAAATAGCAGTTATTCATTGGAAAAATTGCTTGGTTTTATTGTATTTTGGTATGTTACGTTGTTTTAGAGCATTTTAATGTGATTTTTTTATCGACAATTTTTGAGAAAATCAATGTTTTTTTGTTAAACACTCTTTTAGGCCTAGTTAGTGTTAATGGAAACAATATGCTTTTTCTGAAAAACTAGCCGTTATTCATTGGAAAAATTGCTTGGTTCTATTGTAGTTCTGTACGTTACGTTGTTTTAGAGCATTTTAATGTAATTTTAATAGACAGTTTTTGAGAAAATCAATGTTTTTTTGTTAAACACTCTTTTAGGTCTAGTTAGTGTTAATGGAAACAATATGCTTTTTCTGAAAAACTAGCCGTTATTCATTGAAAAAATTGCTTGATTCTATTGTAGTTCTGTATGTTACGTTGTTTTCGAGCATTTTAATGTGATTTTAATCGACAGTTGTTGAGAAAATCAATGTTTTGTTGATAAATACTGTCTTAGGCCAAGTTAGTATTGATGCAAACAATATGCTTTTTCCGAAAAACTAGCAGTTATTCACTGAAAAAATTGCTTGGTTCTATTGTAGTTCTGTACGTTACGTTGTTTTAGAGCATTTTAATGTGATTTTAATCGACAGGTTTTGAGAAAATCAATGTTTTTTTGATAAACACTCTTTTAGGCCCAGTTAGTGTTAATGCAAACAATATGCATTTTTCGAAAAAAATAGCAGTTATTCATTGGAAAAATTGCTTGTTTTTATTGTATTTTGGTATGTTACGTTGTTTTAGAGCATTTTAATGTGATTTTTTTATCGACAATTTTTGAGAAAATCAATGTTTTTTTGTTAAACACTCTTTTAGGCCTAGTTAGTGTTAATGGAAACAATATGCTTTTTCTGAAATTCTAGCCGTTATTCATTGGAAAAATTGCTTGGTTCTATTGTAGTTCTGTACGTTACGTTGTTTTAGAGCATTTTAATGTAATTTTAATAGACAGTTTTTGAGAAAATCAATGTTTTTTTGTTAAACACTCTTTTAGGTCTAGTTAGTGTTAATGGAAACAATATGCTTTTTCTGAAAAACTAGCCGTTATTCATTGAAAAAATTGCTTGATTCTATTGTAGTTCTGTATGTTACGTTGTTTTCGAGCATTTTAATGTGATTTTAATCGACAGTTGTTGAGAAAATCAATGTTTTGTTGATAAATACTGTCTTAGGCCAAGTTAGTATTGATGCAAACAATATGCTTTTCCGAAAAACTAGCAGTTATTCATTGGAAAATAAGCTTGGTTTTATTGTATTTTGGTACTGTACGTTGTTTTGCAGCATTTTAATGTGATTTTAATCGACAGTTTTTGAGAAAATCAATGTTTTGTTGATAAATACTGTTTTAGGCCCAGTTAGTGTTAATGCAAACAATATGCTTTTTTCGAAAAACTAGCAGTTATTCATTGGAAAAATTGATAGGTTCTATTGTAATTCTGTACGTTACGTCGTTTTAGAGCATTTTTATGTGATTTTAATCGACAGTTTTTGAGAAAATCAATGTTTTTTTGGTGAACATTCTTTTAGGCCAAGTTAGTGTCAATGGAAACAATATGCTTTTTCTGAAAAACTAGCAGTTATTCATTGGAAGAATTGCTTGGTTCTATTGTAGTTCTGTACGTTACGTTGTTTTAGAGGATTTTATAGTGATTTTAATCCACAGTTTTTGAGAAAATCAATGTTTTTTTGTTAAACACTCTTTTAGGCCAAGTTAGTGTTACTGGAAACAATATGCTTTCTCTGAAAAACTAGCAGTTATTCATTGCAAAAATTGCTTTGTTCTATTGTAGCTCTGTGCGTTACGTCGTTTTAGAGCATTTTTTTGTTAATTTAATCGACAGTTTTTTAGAAAGTCAATGTTTATTTGATAAACACTCTTTTAGGCCTAGTTAGTGTTAATGCAAACAATATGCTTTTTCTGAAAAACTACCAGTTATTCATTGGAAAAAGTGCTTTGTTTTATTGTAGTTCTTTACGTTACGTTGTTTTAGAGCATTTTAATGTGATTTTAATAGACAGTTTTTTAGAACATCAATGTTTTTTTGATAAACACTGTTTTAGTCTAAGTTAGTGTTAATGCAAATGCTCTGCTTTTTCTGAAAAACCAGCGGTTATTCATTGGAAAAATTGCTTGGTTCTATTGTAGTTCTGTACGGTACGTCGTTTTAGAGCATTTTTATGTGATTTTAATAGACAGTTTTTGAGAACATCAATGTTTTTTTGATAAACACTGTTTTAGTCTAAGTTAGTGTTAATGCAAATGCTCTGCTTTTTCTGAAAAACCAGCGGTTATTCATTGGAAAAATTGCTTGGTTCTATTGTAGTTCTGTACGGTACGTCGTTTTAGAGCATTTTTATGTGATTTTAATCGACAGTTTTTGAGAAAATCAATGTTTTTTTGATAAACACTGTTTTAAGCCAAGTTTAATGTTAATGAAAACAATATGCTTTTATAGAAAAACTAGCAGTTATTCATTGCAAAAATTGCTTGGATCTATTGTAGTTCTATAAGTTACGTCGTTTTGGAGCATTTTTTTGTGAATTTAATCGACAGTTTTTGAAAAAATCAATGTTTATTTGATAAACACTGTTGTAGGCCACGTTAGTGTTAATTTAATTAATATGCTTTTTCTGAAAAACTAGCAGTTATTCATTGAAAAAATTGATTGGTTCTATTGTAGTTCTGCACGTTACGTCGTTTTAGAGCATTTTTTTGTGACTTTAATTGACAGTTTTTGAGAAAATCAATGTTTTTTTGATAAACACTTTTTTAGGCAAAGTTAGTGTTAATGCAAACAATTTGCTTTTTCCGAAAAAGTAGCAGTTATTCATTTGAAATTTGGCTTTCTTCTATTTGTATTTTGGTACGGTACGTTGTTTTGGAGCATTTTAATGTGATTTTAATAGACAGTTTTTGAGAAAATCAATGTTTTTTTGATGAACATTCTTTTAGGCCAAGTTAGTGTCAATGAAAACAATATGCTTTTTCTGAAAAACTAGCAGTTATTCATTGAAAGAATTGCTTGGTTCTATTGTAGTTCTGTACGTTACGTTGTTTTAGAGGATTTTATAGTGATTTTAATCGACAGTTTTTGAGAAAATCAATGTTTTTTTGTTAAACACTCTTTTAGGCCAAGTTAGTGTTAATGCAAACAATATGCTTTTTCTGAAAAACTAGCAGTTATTCACTGAAAAAATTGCTTGGTTCTATTGTAGTTCTGTACGTTACGTTGTTTTAGAGCATTTTAATGTGATTTTAATCGACAGGTTTTGAGAAAATCAATGTTTTTTTGATAAACACTCTTTTAGGCCCAGTTAGTGTTAATGCAAACAATATGCATTTTTCGAGAAAAATAGCAGTTATTCATTGGAAAAATTGCTTGGTTTTATTGTATTTTGGTATGTTACGTTGTTTTAGAGCATTTTAATGTGATTTTTTTATCGACAATTTTTGAGAAAATCAATGTTTTTTTGTTAAACACTCTTTTAGGCCTAGTTAGTGTTAATGGAAACAATATGCTTTTTCTGAAAAACTAGCCGTTATTCCTTGAAAAAATTGCTTGCTTCTAATGTAGTTCTGCATGTTACGTTGTTTTCGTGCATTTTAATGTGATTTTAATGGACAGTTTTTGAGAAAATCAATGTTTTGTTGATAAATACTGTTTTAGGCCCAGTTAGTGTTAATGCGAACAATATGCTTTTTTCGAAAAACTAGCAGTTATTCATTGGAAAAATTGCTTGGTTCTATTGTAGTTCTGTACGTTACGTTGTTTTAGAGCATTTTAATGTAATTTTAATAGACAGTTTTTGAGAAAATCAATGTTTTTTTGTTAAACACTCTTTTAGGTCTAGTTAGTGTTAATGGAAACAATATGCTTTTTCTGAAAAACTAGCGGTTATTCACTGAAAAAATTGCTTGGTTCTATTGTAGTTCTGTACGTTACGTTGTTTTCGAGCATTTTAATGTGATTTTAATCGACAGTTGTTGAGAAAATCAATGTTTTGTTGATAAATACTGTTTTAGGCTAAGTTAGTATTGATGCAAACAATATGCTTTTTCCGAAAAACTAGCAGTTATTCATTGGAAAAATTGATTGGTTTTATTGTATTTTGGTACGGTACGTTGTTTTGGAGCATTTTAATGTGATTTTAATCGACAGTTTTTGAGAAAATCAATGTTTTTTTGTTAAACACACTTTTAGGCCAAGTTAGTGTTAATGGAAACAATATGCTTTTTCCGAAAAACTAGCAGTTATTCATTGAAAAAATTGCTTGGTTGTAGTGTAGTTCTGTACATTACGTTGTTTTCGAGCATTTTAATGTGATTTTAATCGACAGTTGTTGAGAAAATCAATGTTTTGTTGATAAATACTGTTTTAGGCCAAGTTAGTATTGATGCAAACAATATGCTTTTTCCGAAAAACTAGCAGTTATTCATTGGAAAAATTGATTGGTTTTATTGTATTTTGGTACGGTACGTTGTTTTGGAGCATTTTAATGTGATTTTAATCGACAGTTTTTGAGAAAATCAATGTTTTTTTGTTAAACACACTTTTAGGCCAAGTTAGTGTTAATGCAAACAATATGCTTTTTTCGAAAAACTAGCAGTTATTCATTGGAAAAATTGATTGGTTCTATTGTAATTCTGTACGTTACGTCGTTTTAGAGCATTTTTATGTGATTTTAATCGACAGTTTTTGAGAAAATCAATGTTTTTTTGGTGAACATTCTTTTAGGCCAAGTTATTGTCAATGGAAACAATATGCTTTTTCTGAAAAACTAGCAGTTATTCATTGGAAGAATTGCTTGGTTCTATTGTAGTTCTGTTCGTTACGTTGTTTTAGAGGATTTTATAGTGATTTTAATCCACAGTTTTTGAGAAAATCAATGTTTTTTTCTTAAACACTCTTTTAGGCCAAGTTAGTGTTAATGGAAACAATATGCTTTTTCTGAAAAGCTATCCGTTGTTCATTGAAAGAATTGCCTGGTTCTATTGTAGTTCTGTAGGATACGTTGTTTTAGAGCATTTTTATGTGATTTTAATTGACAGTTTTTGATAAAATCAATGTCTTTTTGATGAACATTCTTTTAGGCCAAGTTAGTGTTAATGGAAACAATATGCTTTTTCTGAAAAGCTATCCGTTGTTCATTGAAAGAATTGCCTGGTTCTATTGTAGTTCTGTAGGATACGTTGTTTTAGAGCATTTTTATGTGATTTTAATTGACAGTTTTTGATAAAATCAATGTCTTTTTGATGAACATTCTTTTAGGCCAAGTTAGTGTCAATGGAAACAATATGCTTTTTCCGAAAAACTAGCAGCTACTCATTGGAAAAATTGCTTGGTTCTATTGTAGTTCTGTACGTTACGTTGTTTTAGAGGATTTTATAGTGATTTTAATCGACAGTTTTTGAGAAGATCAATATTTTTTTGTTAAACACTCTTTTAGGCCAAGTTAGTGTTACTGGAAACAATATGCTTTCTCTGAAAAACTAGCAGTTATTCATTGCAAAAATTGCTTTGTTCTATTGTAGCTCTGTGCGTTACGTCGTTTTAGAGCATTTTTTTGTTAATTTAATCGACAGTTTTTGAGAAAGTCAATGTTTATTTGATAAACACTCTTTTAGGCCTAGTTAGTGTTAATGCAAACAATATGCTTTTTCTGAAAAACTACCAGTTATTCATTGGAAAAAGTGTTTTGTTTTATTGTAGTTCTTTACGTTACGTTGTTTTAGAGCATTTTAATGTGATTTTAATAGACAGTTTTTGAGAACATCAATGTTTTTTTGATAAACACTGTTTTATTCTAAGTTAGTGTTAATGCAAATGCTCTGCTTTTTCTGAAAAACCAGCGGTTATTCATTGGCAAAATTGCTTGGTTCTATTGTAGTTCTGTACGTTACGTTGTTTTCGAGCATTTTAATGTGATTTTAATCGACAGTTGTTGAGAAAATCAATTTTTTGTTGATAAATACTGTTTTAGGCTAAGTTAGTATTGATGCAAACAATATGCTTTTTCCGAAAAACTAGCAGTTATTCATTGGAAAAATTGATTGGTTTTATTGTATTTTGGTACGGTACGTTGTTTTGGAGCATTTTAATGTGATTTTAATCGACAGTTTTTGAGAAAATCAATGTTTTTTTGTTAAACACACTTTTAGGCCAAGTTAGTGTTAATGCAAACAATATGCTTTTTCCGAAAAACTAGCAGTTATTCATTGGAAAAATTGCTTGGTTTTATTGTATTTTGGTACTGTACGTTGTTTTGGAGCATTTTAATGTGATTTTAATCGACAGTTTTTGAGAAAATCAATGTTTTGTTGATAAATACTGTTTTAGGCCCAGTTAGTGTTAATGCAAACAATATGCTTTTTTCGAAAAACTAGCAGTTATTCATTGGAAAAATTGATTGGTTCTATTGTAATTCTGTACGTTACGTCGTTTTAGAGCATTTTTATGTGATTTTAATCGACAGTTTTTGAGAAAATCAATGTTTTTTTGGTGAACATTCTTTTAGGCCAAGTTAGTGTCAATGGAAAGAATATGCTTTTTCTGAAAAACTAGCAGTTATTCATTGGAAGAATTGCTTGGTTCTATTGTAGTTCTGTACGTTACATTGTTTTAGAGGATTTTATAGTGATTTTAATCCACAGTTTTTGAGAAAATCAATGTTTTTTTGTTAAACACTCTTTTAGGCCAAGTTAGTGTTAATGGAAACAATATGCTTTTTCTGAAAAGCTATCAGTTGTTCATTGAAAGAATTGCCTGGTTCTATTGTAGTTCTGTACGATACGTTGTTTTAGAGCATTTTTATGTGATTTTAATTGACAGTTTTTGATAAAATCAATGTCTTTTTGATGAACATTCTTTTAGGCCAAGTTAGTGTCAATGGAAACAATATGCTTTTTCTGAAAAACTAGCAGCTATTCATTGGAAAAATTGCTTGGTTCTATTGTAGTTCTGTACGTTACGTTGTTTTAGAGGATTTTATAGTGATTTTAATCGACAGTTTTTGAGAAGATCAATGTTTTTTTGTTAAACACTCTTTTAGGCCAAGTTAGTGTTACTGGAAGCAATATGCTTTCTCTGAAAAACTAGCAGTTATTCATTGCAAAAATTGCTTTGTTCTATTGTAGCTCTGTGCGTTACGTCGTTTTAGAGCATTTTTTTGTTAATTTAATCGACAGTTTTTGAGAAAGTCAATATTTATTTGATAAACACTCTTTTAGGCCTAGTTAGTGTTAATGCAAACAATATGCTTTTTCTGAAAAACTACCAGTTATTCATTGGAAAAAGTGCTTTGTTTTATTGTAGTTCTTTACGTTACGTTGTTTTAGAGCATTTTAATGTGATTTTAATAGACAGTTTTTGAGAACATCAATGTTTTTTTGATAAACACTGTTTTAGTCTAAGTTAGTGTTAATGCAAATGCTCTGCTTTTTCTGAAAAACCAGCGGTTATTCATTGGAAAAATTGCTTGGTTCTATTGTAGTTCTGTACGGTACGTCGTTTTAGAGCATTTTTATGTGATTTTAATCGACAGTTTTTGAGAAAATCAATGTTTTTTTGATAAACACTGTTTTAAGCCAAGTTAGTGTTAATGAAAACAATATGCTTTTATAGAAAAACTAGCAGTTATTCATTGCAAAAATTGCTTGGATCTATTGTAGTTCTATAAGTTACGTCGTTTTGGAGCATTTTTTTGTGAATTTAATCGACAGTTTTTGAAAAAATCAATGTTTATTTGATAAACACTGTTGTAGGCCACGTTAGTGTTAATTTTTTAATTAATATGCTTTTTCTGAAAAACTAGCAGTTATTCATTGAAAAAATTGATTGGTTCTATTGTAGTTCTGTACGTTACGTCGTTTTAGAGCATTTTTTTGTGACTTTAATTGACAGTTTTTGAGAAAATCAATGTTTTTTTGATAAACACTTTTTTAGGCAAAGTTAGTGTTAATGCAAACAATTTGCTTTTTCCGAAAAAGTAGCAGTTATTCATTTGAAATTTGGCTTTCTTCTATTTGTATTTTGGTACGGTACGTTGTTTTGGAGCATTTTATTGTGATTTTAATAGACAGTTTTGAGAAAATCAATGTTTTTTTGTTAAACACTCTTTTAGGCCAAGTTAGTGTTAATGCAAACAATATGCTTTTTCCGAGAAACTAGCAGTTATTCATTGGAAAAATTGCTTGGTTCTGTTGTAGTTCTGTACGATACGTTGTTCTAGAGCATTTTATGTGATATTAATAGACAGTTTTTGAGAAAATCAATGGTTTTTTGATAAACACTGTTTTAGGCAAAATTAGTGTTAATGCAAACAATATGCTTTTTCCGAAAAACTAGCAGTTATTCATTTGAAATTTGGCTTGCTTCTATTGTAATTCTGTACGTTACGTCGTTTTAAAGCATTTTTATGTGATTTTAATCGACAGTTTTTGAGAAAGTCAATGTTTTTTTGATGAACATTCTTTTAGGCCAAGTTAGTGTCAATGAAAACAATATGCTTTTTCTGAAAAACTAGCAGTTATTCATTGAAAGAATTGCTTGGTTCTATTGTAGTTCTGTACGTTACGTTGTTTTAGAGGATTTTATAGTGATTTTAATCGACAGTTTTTGAGAAAATCAATGTTTTTTTGTTAAACACTCTTTTAGGCCAAGTTAGTGTTAATGCAAACAATATGCTTTTTCTGAAAAACTAGCAGTTATTCACTGAAAAAATTGCTTGGTTCTATTGTAGTTCTGTACGTTACGTTGTTTTAGAGCATTTTAATGTGATTTTAATCGACAGGTTTTGAGAAAATCAATGTTTTTTTGATAAACACTCTTTTAGGCCCAGTTAGTGTTAATGCAAACAATATGCATTTTTCGAAAAAAATAGCAGTTATTCATTGGAAAAATTGCTTGGTTTTATTGTATTTTGGAATGTTACGTTGTTTTAGAGCATTTTAATGTGATTTTTTTATCGACAATTTTTGAGAAAATCAATGTTTTTTTGTTAAACACTCTTTTAGGCCTAGTTAGTGTTAATGGAAACAATATGCTTTTTCTGAAAAACTAGCGGTTATTCACTGAAAAAATTGCTTGGTTCTATTGTAGTTCTGTACGTTTCGTTGTTTTCGAGCATTTTAATGTGATTTTAATCGACAGTTGTTGAGAAAATCAATGTTTTGTTGATAAATACTGTTTTAGGCTAAGTTAGTATTGATGCAAACAATATGCTTTTTCCGAAAAACTAGCAGTTATTCATTGCAAAAATTGCTTGGTTCTGTTGTAGTTCTGTACGATACGTTGTTTTAGAGCATTTTAATGTGATATTAATAGAGAGTTTTTGAGAAAATCAATGGTTTTTTGATAAACACTGTTTTAGGCCAAGTTAGTGTTAATGCAAACAATATGCTTTTTCCGAAAAACTAGCAGTTATTCATTGAAAAAATTGCTTGGTTGTATTGTAGTTCTGTACATTACGTTGTTTTCGAGCATTTTAATGTGATTTTCATCGACAGTTGTTGAGAAAATCAATGTTTTGTTGATAAATACTTTTTTAGGCCAAGTTAGTATTGATGCAAACAATATGCTTTTTCCGAAAAACTAGCAGTTATTCATTGGAAAAATTGATTGGTTTTATTGTATTTTGGTAGGGTACGTTGTTTTGGAGCATTTTAATGTGATTTTAATCGACAGTTTTTGAGAAAATCAATGTTTTTTTGTTAAACACACTTTTAGGCCAAGTTAGTGTTAATCCAAACAATATGCTTTTTCCGAAAAACTAGCAGTTATTCATTGGAAAAATTGCTTGGTTCTGTTGTAGTTCTGTACAAAACGTTGTTTTAGAGCATTTTAATGTGATATTAATAGAGAGTTTTTGAGAAAATCAATGGTTTTTTGATAAACACTGTTTTAGGCCAAGTTAGTGTTAATGCAAACAATATGCTTTTTCCGAAAAACTAGCAGTTATTCATTTGAAATTTGGCTTGCTTCTATTGTAATTCTGAACGTTACGTCGTTTTAGAGCATTTTTATGTGATTTTAATCGACAGTTTTTGAGACAATCAATTTTTTTTTGATGAACATTCTTTTAGGCCAAGTTAGTGTCAATGGAAACAATAAGCTTTTTGTGAAAAACTAGCAGTTATTCATTGGAAAAATTGCTTGGTTCTATTGTAGTTCTGTACGTTACGTTGTTTTAGAGGATTTTAAAGTGATTTTAATCCACAGTTTTTGAGAAAATCAATGTTTTTTTGTTAAACACTCTTTAAGGCCAAGTTAGTGTTAATGCAAACAATATGCTTCTACTGAAAAACTAGCGGTTATTCACTGAAAAAAATGCTTGGTTCTATTGTAGTTCTGTACGTTACGTTGTTTTAGAGGATTTTATAGTGATTTTAATCGACAGTTTTTGAGAAAATCAATGTTTTGTTGATAAATACTGTTTTAGGCCAAGTTAGTATTGATGCAAACAATATGCTTTTTCCGAAAAACTAGCAGTTATTCATTGGAAAAATTGATTGGTTTTATTGTATTTTGGTAAGGTACGTTGTTTTGGAGCATTTTAATGTGATTTTAATCGACAGTTTTTGAGAAAATCAATGTTTTTTTGTTAAACACTTTTTTAGGCCAAGTTAGTGTTAATGCAAACAATATGCTTTTTTTGAAAAACTAGCAGTTATTCATTGGAAAAATTGCTTGGTTCTGTTGTAGTTCTGTACGATACGTTGTTTTAGAGCATTTTAATGTGATATTAATAGAGAGTTTTTGAGAAAATCAATGGTTTTTTGATGAACATTCTTTTAGGCCAAGTTAGTGTTAATGCAAACAATATGCTTTTTCCGAAAAACTAGCAGTTATTCATTTGAAATTTGGCTTGCTTCTATTGTAATTCTGTACGTTACGTCTTTTTAGAGCATTTTTATGTGATTTTAATCGACAGTTTTTGAGACAATCAATGTTTTTTTGATGAACATTCTTTTAGGCCAAGTTAGTGTCAATGGAAACAATAAGCTTTTTCTGAAAAACTAGCAGTTATTCATTGGAAAAATTGCTTGGTTCTATTGTAGTTCTGGACGTTACGTTGTTTTAGAGGATTTTATAGTGATTTTAATCCACAGTTTTTGAGAAAATCAATGTTTTTTTGTTAAACACTCTTTAAGGCCAAGTTAGTGTTAATGCAAACAATATGCTTTTACTGAGAAACTAGCGGTTATTCACTGAAAAAATTGCTTGGTTCTATTGTAGTTCTGTACGTTACGTTGTTTTAGAGGATTTTATAGTGATTTTAATCGACAGTTTTTGAGAAAATCATTGTATTTTTGTTAAACACTCTTTAAGGCCAAGTTAGTGTTAATGCAAACAATATGCTTTTTCTGAAAAACTAGCGGTTATTCACTGAAAAAATTGCTTGGATCTATTGTAGTTCTGTACGTTACGTTGTTTTCGAGCATTTTAATGTGATTTTAATAGACAGTTGTTGAGAAAATCAATGTTTTGTTGATAAATACTGTTTTAGGCCAAGTTAGTATTGATGCAAACAATATGCTTTTTCCGAGAAACTAGCAGTTATACATTGGAAAAATTGATTGGTTTTATTGTATTTTGGTACGGTACGTTCTTTTGGAGCATTTTAATGTGATTTTAATCGACAGTTTTTGAGAAAATCAATGTTTTTTTGTTAAACACTTTTTTAGGCCAAGTTAGTGTTAATGCAAACAATATGCTTTTTCCGAAAAACTAGCAGTTATTCATTGGAAAAATTGCTTGGTTCTGTTGTAGTTCTGTACGATACGTTGTTTTAGAGCATTTTAATGTGATATTAATACAGAGTTTTTGAGAAAATCAATGGTTTTTTGATGAACATTCTTTTAGGCCAAGTTAGTGTTAATGCAAACAATATGCTTTTTCCGAAAAACAAGCAGTTATTCATTTGAAATTTGGCTTGCTTCTATTGTAATTCTGTACGTTACGTCGTTTTAGAGCATTTTTATGTGATTTTAATCGATAGTTTTTGAGACAATCAATGTTTTTTTGATGAACATTCTTTTAGGCCAAGTTAGTGTCAATGGAAACAATAAGCTTTTTCCGAAAAACTAGCAGTTATTCATTGGAAAAATTGCTTGGTTCTATTGTAGTTCTGTACGTTACGTTGTTTTAGAGGATTTTATAGTGATTTTAATCGATAGTTTTTGAGAAAATCAATGTTTTTTTGTTAAACACTCTTTTAGGCCAAGTTAGTGTTAATGCAAACAATATGCTTTTTCCGAAAAACTAGCAGTTATTCATTGGAAAAATTGGTTGGTTCTATTGTAGTTCTGTACGTTACGTTCTTTTAGAGCATTTTAATGTGATTTTAATCGACAGTTTTTGAGAAAATCAATGCTTTTTTGATGAACATTCTTTTAGGCCAAGTTAGTGTCAATGGAAACAATATGCTTTTTCTGAAAAACTAGCAGTTATTCATTGGAAGAATTGCTTGGTTCTATTGTAGTTCTGTACGTTACGTTGTTTTAGAGGATTTTATAGTGATTTTAATCGACAGTTTTTGAGAAAATCAATGTTTTTTGTGAAACACTCTTTTAGGCCAAGTTCGTGTTAATGCAAACATTATGCTTTTTCTGAAAAGCTAGCAGTTGTTCAATGAAAGAATTGCTTGGTTCTATTGTAGTTCTGTACAATACGTTGTTTTAGCGCATTTTTATGTGATTTTAATCGACAGTTTTTGAGAAAATCAATGTTTTTTTGATGAACATTCTTTTAGGCCAAGTAAGTGTCAATGGAAACAATATGCTTTTTCTGAAAAGCTAGCAGTTATTCATTGGAAAAATTGCTTGGTTCTATTGTAATTCTGTACGTTACGTTGTTTTAGAGGATTTTATAGTGATTTTAATCGACAGTTTTTGAGAAAATCAATGTTTTTTTGTTAAACACTCTTTTAGGCCTAGTTAGTGTTAATGGAAACAATATGCTTTTTCTGAAAAACTAGCCGTTATTCATTGAAAAAATTGATTGGTTCTATTATAGTTCTGTATGTTACGTTGGTTTCGAGCATTTTAATGTGATTTTAATCGACAGTTTTTGAGAAAATCAATGTTTTGTTGATAAATACTGTTTTAAGCCAAGTTAGTATTGATGCAAACAATATGCTTTTTCCGAAAAACTAGCAGTTATTCATTGGAAAAATTGCTTGGTTTTATTGTATTTTGGTACGTTACGTTGTTTTGGAGCATTTTAATGTGATTTTAATAGACAGTTTTTGAGAAAATCAATGTTTTTTTGTTAAACACTCTTTTAGGCCAAGTTAGTGTTAATGGAAACAATATGCTTTTTCTGAAAAACTAGCAGTTATTCATTGGAAAAATTGCTTGGTTTTATTTTATTTTGGTACGTTACGTTGTTTTGGAGCATTTTAATGTGATTTTAATAGACAGTTTTTGAGAAAATCAATGTTTTTTTGTTAAACACTCTTTTAGGCCAAGTTAGTGGTAATGCAAACAATATGCTTTTTCTGAAAAACTAGCAGTTATTCATTGGAGAAATTGCTTGGTTCTATTGTAGTTCTGTACGTTACGTTGTTTTAGAGCATTTTAATGTGATTTTAATCGACAGTTTTTGAGAAAATCAATGTTTTTTTGATGAGCATTCTTTTAGGCCAAGTTAGTGTCAATGGAAACAGTATGCTTTTTCTGAAAAACTAGCAGTTATTTATTGGAAAAATTGCTTGGTTCTATTGTAGTTCTGTACGTTACGTTGTTTTAGAGGATTTTACAGTGATATTAATCGATAGTTTTTGAGAAAATCAATATTTTTTTGTTAAACACTCTTTTAGGCCAAGTTAGTGTTAATGCAAACAATATGCTTTTTCCGAAAAACTAGCAGTTATTCATTGGAAAAATTGGTTGGTTCTATTGTATTTCTGTACGTTACGCTCTTTTAGAGCATTTTAATGTGATTTTAATCGACAGTTTTTGAGAAAATCAATGTTTTTTTTATGAACATTCTTTTAGGCCAAGTTAGTGTCAATGGACACAATATGCTTTTTCTGAAAAACTAGCATTTATTCATTGGAAGAATTGCTTGGTTCTATTGTAGTTCTGTACGATACGTTGTTTTAGAGCGTTTTAATGTGATATTAATCGACAGTTTTTGAGAAAATCAATGTTTTTTTGTTAAACACTTTTTTAGGCCAAGTTAGTGTTAATGCAAACAATATGCTTTTTTTGAAAAACTAGCAGTTATTCATTGGAAAAATTGCTTGGTTCTGTTGTAGTTCTGTACGATACGTTGTTTTAGAGCATTTTAATGTGATATTAATAGAGAGTTTTTGAGAAAATCAATGGTTTTTTGATGAACATTCTTTTAGGCCAAGTTAGTGTTAATGCAAACAATATGCTTTTTCCGAAAAACTAGCAGTTATTCATTTGAAATTTGGCTTGCTTCTATTGTAATTCTGTACGTTACGTCTTTTTAGAGCATTTTTATGTGATTTTAATCGACAGTTTTTGAGACAATCAATGTTTTTTTGATGAACATTCTTTTAGGCCAAGTTAGTGTCAATGGAAACAATAAGCTTTTTCTGAAAAACTAGCAGTTATTCATTGGAAAAATTGCTTGGTTCTATTGTAGTTCTGGACGTTACGTTGTTTTAGAGGATTTTATAGTGATTTTAATCCACAGTTTTTGAGAAAATCAATGTTTTTTTGTTAAACACTCTTTAAGGCCAAGTTAGTGTTAATGCAAACAATATGCTTTTACTGAGAAACTAGCGGTTATTCACTGAAAAAATTGCTTGGTTCTATTGTAGTTCTGTACGTTACGTTGTTTTAGAGGATTTTATAGTGATTTTAATCGACAGTTTTTGAGAAAATCAATGTGTTTTTGTTAAACACTCTTTAAGGCCAAGTTAGTGTTAATGCAAACAATATGCTTTTTCTGAAAAACTAGCGGTTATTCACTGAAAAAATTGCTTGGATCTATTGTAGTTCTGTACGTTACGTTGTTTTCGAGCATTTTAATGTGATTTTAATAGACAGTTGTTGAGAAAATCAATGTTTTGTTGATAAATACTGTTTTAGGCCAAGTTAGTATTGATGCAAACAATATGCTTTTTCCGAGAAACTAGCAGTTATACATTGGAAAAATTGATTGGTTTTATTGTATTTTGGTACGGTACGTTCTTTTGGAGCATTTTAATGTGATTTTAATCGACAGTTTTTGAGAAAATCAATGTTTTTTTGTTAAACACTTTTTTAGGCCAAGTTAGTGTTAATGCAAACAATATGCTTTTTCCGAAAAACTAGCAGTTATTCATTGGAAAAATTGCTTGGTTCTGTTGTAGTTCTGTACGATACGTTGTTTTAGAGCATTTTAATGTGATATTAATACAGAGTTTTTGAGAAAATCAATGGTTTTTTGATGAACATTCTTTTAGGCCAAGTTAGTGTTAATGCAAACAATATGCTTTTTCCGAAAAACAAGCAGTTATTCATTTGAAATTTGGCTTGCTTCTATTGTAATTCTGTACGTTACGTCGTTTTAGAGCATTTTTATGTGATTTTAATCGATAGTTTTTGAGACAATCAATGTTTTTTTGATGAACATTCTTTTAGGCCAAGTTAGTGTCAATGGAAACAATAAGCTTTTTCCGAAAAACTAGCAGTTATTCATTGGAAAAATTGCTTGGTTCTATTGTAGTTCTGTACGTTACGTTGTTTTAGAGGATTTTATAGTGATTTTAATCGATAGTTTTTGAGAAAATCAATGTTTTTTTGTTAAACACTCTTTTAGGCCAAGTTAGTGTTAATGCAAACAATATGCTTTTTCCGAAAAACTAGCAGTTATTCATTGGAAAAATTGGTTGGTTCTATTGTAGTTCTGTACGTTACGTTCTTTTAGAGCATTTTAATGTGATTTTAATCGACAGTTTTTGAGAAAATCAATGCTTTTTTGATGAACATTCTTTTAGGCGAAGTTAGTGTCAATGGAAACAATATGCTTTTTCTGAAAAACTAGCAGTTATTCATTGGAAGAATTGCTTGGTTCTATTGTAGTTCTGTACGTTACGTTGTTTTAGAGGATTTTATAGTGATTTTAATCGACAGTTTTTGAGAAAATCAATGTTTTTTGTGAAACACTCTTTTAGGCCAAGTTCGTGTTAATGCAAACATTATGCTTTTTCTGAAAAGCTAGCAGTTGTTCAATGAAAGAATTGCTTGGTTCTATTGTAGTTCTGTACAATACGTTGTTTTAGCGCATTTTTATGTGATTTTAATCGACAGTTTTTGAGAAAATCAATGTTTTTTTGATGAACATTCTTTTAGGCCAAGTAAGTGTCAATGGAAACAATATGCTTTTTCTGAAAAGCTAGCAGTTATTCATTGGAAAAATTGCTTGGTTCTATTGTAATTCTGTACGTTACGTTGTTTTAGAGGATTTTATAGTGATTTTAATCGACAGTTTTTGAGAAAATCAATGTTTTTTTGTTAAACACTCTTTTAGGCCTAGTTAGTGTTAATGGAAACAATATGCTTTTTCTGAAAAACTAGCCGTTATTCATTGAAAAAATTGATTGGTTCTATTATAGTTCTGTATGTTACGTTGGTTTCGAGCATTTTAATGTGATTTTAATCGACAGTTTTTGAGAAAATCAATGTTTTGTTGATAAATACTGTTTTAAGCCAAGTTAGTATTGATGCAAACAATATGCTTTTTCCGAAAAACTAGCAGTTATTCATTGGAAAAATTGCTTGGTTTTATTGTATTTTGGTACGTTACGTTGTTTTGGAGCATTTTAATGTGATTTTAATAGACAGTTTTTGAGAAAATCAATGTTTTTTTGTTAAACACTCTTTTAGGCCAAGTTAGTGTTAATGGAAACAATATGCTTTTTCTGAAAAACTAGCAGTTATTCATTGGAAAAATTGCTTGGTTTTATTTTATTTTGGTACGTTACGTTGTTTTGGAGCATTTTAATGTGATTTTAATAGACAGTTTTTGAGAAAATCAATGTTTTTTTGTTAAACACTCTTTTAGGCCAAGTTAGTGGTAATGCAAACAATATGCTTTTTCTGAAAAACTAGCAGTTATTCATTGGAGAAATTGCTTGGTTCTATTGTAGTTCTGTACGTTACGTTGTTTTAGAGCATTTTAATGTGATTTTAATCGACAGTTTTTGAGAAAATCAATGTTTTTTTGATGAGCATTCTTATAGGCCAAGTTAGTGTCAATGGAAACAGTATGCTTTTTCTGAAAAACTAGCAGTTATTTATTGGAAAAATTGCTTGGTTCTATTGTAGTTCTGTACGTTACGTTGTTTTAGAGGATTTTACAGTGATATTAATCGATAGTTTTTGAGAAAATCAATATTTTTTTGTTAAACACTCTTTTAGGCCAAGTTAGTGTTAATGCAAACAATATGCTTTTTCCGAAAAACTAGCAGTTATTCATTGGAAAAATTGGTTGGTTCTATTGTATTTCTGTACGTTACGCTCTTTTAGAGCATTTTAATGTGATTTTAATCGACAGTTTTTGAGAAAATCAATGTTTTTTTTATGAACATTCTTTTAGGCCAAGTTAGTGTCAATGGACACAATATGCTTTTTCTGAAAAACTAGCATTTATTCATTGGAAGAATTGCTTGGTTCTATTGTAGTTCTGTACGATACGTTGTTTTAGAGCGTTTTAATGTGATATTAATCGACAGTTTTTGAGAAAATCAATGTTTTTTTGTTAAACACTGTTTTAGGCCAAGTTTGTGTTAATGCAAACAATATGCTTTTTCTGAAAAACTAGCAGTTATTCACTGAAAAAATTGCTTGGTTCTATTGTAGTTCTGTACGTTACGTTGTTTTGGAGCATTTTAATGTGATTTTAATAGACAGTTTTTGAGAAAATCAATGTTTTTTTGTTAAAAGCTCTTTTAGGCCAAGTTAGTGTTAATGCAAACAATATGCTTTTTCTGAAAAATTAGCAGTTATTCATTGGAGAAATTGCTTGGTTCTATTGTAGTTCTGTACGATACGTTGTTTTAGAGCATTTTAATGTGATATTAATCGACAGTTTTTGAGAAAATCAATGTTTTTTTGTTAAACACTGTTTCAGGCCAAGATTGTGTTAATGCAAACAATATGCTTTTTCCGAAAAACTAGCAGTTGTTCATTGAAAGAATTGCCTGGTTTTATTGTAGTTCTGTACGATACGTTGTTTTAGAGCATTTTAATTTGATATTAATAGAAAGTTTTTGAGAAAATCAATGTTTTTTTGTTAAAAACTCTTTTAGGCCAAGTTAGTGTTAATGCAAACAATATGCTTTTTCTGAAAAACTAGCAGTTATTCATTGGAGAAATTGCTTGGTTCTATTGTAGTTCTGTACGTTACGTTGTTTTAGAGGATTTTATAGTGATTTTAATCGATAGTTTTTGAGAAAATCAATGTTTTTTTGTTAAACACTCTTTTAGGCCAAGTTAGTGTTGATGCAAACAATATGCTTTTTCCGAAAAACTAGCAGTTGTTCATTGAAAGAATTGCTTGGTTTTATTGTAGTTCTGTACGATAAGTTGTTTTAGAGCATTTTAATGTGATATTAATCGACAGTTTTTGAGAAAATCAATGTTTTTTTGTTAAACACTGTTTTAGGCCAAGTTTGTGTTAATGCAAACAATATGCTTTTTCTGAAAAACTAGCAGTTATTCACTAAAAAAATTGCTTGGTTCTATTGTAGTTCTGTACGTTACGTTGTTTTGGAGCATTTTAATGTGATTTTAATAGACAGTTTTTGAGAAAATCAATGTTTTTTTGTTAAAAACTCTTTTAGGCCAAGTTAGTGTTAATGCAAACAATATGCTTTTTCTGAAAAACTAGCAGTTATTCATTGGAAAAATTGCTTGGTTCTATTGTAGTTCTGTACGTTACGTTGTTTTAGAGCATTTTAATGTGATTTTAATCGACAGTTTTTGAGAAAATCAATGTTTTTTTGATGAGCATTCTTTTAGGCCAAGTTAGTGTCAATGGAAACAGTATGCTTTTTCTGAAAAACTAGCAGTTATTCATTGGAAAAAATGCTTGGTTCTAATGTAGTTCTGTACGTTACGTTGTTTTAGAGGATTTTATAGTGATTTTAATCGATAGTTTTTGAGAAAATCAATGTTTTTTTGTTAAACACTCTTTTAGGCCAAGTTAGTGTTAATGCAAACAATATGCTTTTCCGAAAAACTAGCAGTTATTCATTGGAAAAATTGGATGGTTCTATTGTAGTTCTGTACAATACGTTGTTTTAGCGCATTTTTATGTGATTTTAATCGACAGTTTTTGAGAAAATCAATGTTTTTTTGATGAACATTCTTTTAGGCCAAGTTAGTGTCAATGGAAACAATATGCTTTTTCTGAAAAACTAGCAGTTATTCATTGGAAAAATTGCTTGGTTCTATTGTAGTTCTGTACGTTACGTTGTTTTAGAGGATTTTATAGTGATTTTAATCGACAGTTTTTGAGAAAATCAATGTTTTTTTGTTAAACACTCTTTTAGGCCAAGTTAGTGTTAATGCAAACAATATGCATTTTCCGAAAAACTACCAGTGATTCACTGAAAAAATTGCTTGATTGTATTGTAGTTCTGTACGTTACGTTGTTTTAGAGCATTTTATTGTGATTTTAATCGACAGGTTTTGAGAAAATCAATGTTTTTTTGATAAACACTGTTTTAGGCCAAGTTAGTGTTAATGCAAAGAATATGCTTTTTTCGAACAACTAGCAGTTATTCATGGGAAAAATTGCTTGGTTCTATTGTAGTTTGGTACATCACGTTGTTTTAGGGCATTTTAATGTGATTTTAATCGACAGTTTTTGAAAAAATCAATGTTTTTTTATTAAACACTCTTTTAGGCCAAGTTAGTGTTAATGGAAACAATATGCTTTTTCTGAAAAGCTAGCCGTTATTCATTAAAAAAATTGCTTGGTTCTATTGTAGTTCTGTACGTTACGTTGTTTTAGAGCATTTGAATGTGATTTTAATCGACAGTTTTTGAGAAAATCAATGTTTTTTTGATGAACATTCTTTTAGGCCAAGTTAGTGTCAATGGAAACAATATGCTTTTTCTGAAAAACTAGCAGTTATTCATTGGAAGAATTGCTTGGTTCTATTGTAGTTCTGTACGTTACGTTGTCTTAGAGTATTTTATAGTGATTTTAATCCACAGTTTTTGAGAAAATCAATGTTTTTTTGTTAAACATTCTTTTAGGCCAAGTTAGTGTTAATGGAAACAATATGCTTTTTCCGAAAAACTAGCAGTTATTCATTGGAAAAATTGCTTGGTTCTATTGTAATTCTGTACGTTACGTTGTTTTGGAGCATTTTAATGTGATTTTAATCGACAGTTTTTGAGAAAATCAATTTTTTTTTGATAAACACTCTTTTAGGCCAAGTTAGTGTTAATGGAAACAATATGCTTTTTCCGAGAAACTAGCAGTTATTCATTGGAAAAATTGCTTGGTTCTGTTGTAGTTCTGTACGAAACGTTGTTTTAGAGCATTTTAATGTGATATTAATAGAGAGTTTTTGAGAAAATCAATGGTTTTTTGATAAACACTGTTTTAGGCCAAGTTAGTGTTAATGCAAACAATATGCTTTTTCCGAAAAACTAGCAGTTATTCATTTGAAATTTGGCTTGCTTCTATTGTAATTCTGAACGTTACGTCGTTTTAGAGCATTTTTATGTGATTTTAATCGACAGTTTTTGAGACAATCAATTTTTTTTTGATGAACATTCTTTTAGGCCAAGTTAGTGTCAATGGAAACAATAAGCTTTTTGTGAAAAACTAGCAGTTATTCATTGGAAAAATTGCTTGGTTCTATTGTAGTTCTGTACGTTACGTTGTTTTAGAGGATTTTATAGTGATTTTAATCCACAGTTTTTGAGAAAATCAATTTTTTTTTGTTAAACACTCTTTAAGGCCAAGTTAGTGTTAATGCAAACAATATGCTTCTACTGAAAAACTAGCGGTTATTCACTGAACAAAATGCTTGGTTCTATTGTAGTTCTGTACGTTACGTTGTTTTAGAGGATTTTATAGTGATTTTAATCGACAGTTTTTGAGAAAATCAATGTTTTGTTGATAAATACTGTTTTAGGCCATGTTAGTATTGATGCAAACAATATGCTTTTTCCGAAAAACTAGCAGTTATTCATTGGAAAAATTGATTGGTTTTATTGTATTTTTGTAAGGTACGTTGTTTTGGAGCATTTTAATGTGATTTTAATCGACAGTTTTTGAGAAAATCAATGTTTTTTTGTTAAACACTTTTTTAGGCCAAGTTAGTGTTAATGCAAACAATATGCTTTTTCCGAAAAACTAGCAGTTATTCATTGGAAAAATTGCTTGGTTCTGTTGTAGTTCTGTACGATACGTTGTTTTAGAGCATTTTAATGTGATATTAATAGAGAGTTTTTGAGAAAATCAATGGTTTTTTGATGAACATTCTTTTAGGCCAAGTTAGTGTTAATGCAAACAATATGCTTTTTCCGAAAAACTAGCAGTTATTCATTTGAAATTTGGCTTGCTTCTATTGTAATTCTGTACGTTACGTCGTTTTAGAGCATTTTTATGTGATTTTAATCGACAGTTTTTGAGACAATCAATGTTTTTTTGATGAACATTCTTTTAGGCCAAGTTAGTGTCAATGGAAACAATAAGCTTTTTCTGAAAAACTAGCAGTTATTCATTGGAAAAATTGCTTGGTTCTGTTGTAGTTCTGGACGTTACGTTGTTTTAGAGGATTTTATAGTGATTTTAATCCACAGTTTTTGAGAAAATCAATGTTTTTTTGTTAAACACTCTTTAAGGCCAAGTTAGTGTTAATGCAAACAATATGCTTTTACTGAGAAACTAGCGGTTATTCACTGAAAAAATTGCTTGGTTCTATTGTAGTTCTTTACGTTACGTTGTTTTAGAGGATTTTATAGTGATTTTAATCGACAGTTTTTGAGAAAATCAATGTTTTTTTGTTAAACACTCTTTAAGGCCAAGTAAGTGTCAATGGAAACAATATGCTTTTTCTGAAAAACTAGCGGTTATTCACTGAAAAAATTGCTTGGATCTATTGTAGTTCTGTACGTTACGTTGTTTTCGAGCATTTTAATGTGATTTTAATAGACAGTTGTTGAGAAAATCAATGTTTTGTTGATAAATACTGTTTTAGGCCAAGTTAGTATTGATGCAAACAATATGCTTTTTCCGAGAAACTAGCAGTTATACATTGGAAAAATTGATTGGTTTTATTGTATTTTGGTACGGTACGTTCTTTTGGAGCATTTTAATGTGATTTTAATCGACAGTTTTTGAGAAAATCAATGTTTTTTTGTTAAACACTTTTTTAGGCCAAGTTAGTGTTAATGCAAACAATATGCTTTTTCCGAAAAACTAGCAGTTATTCATTGGAAAAATTGCTTGGTTCTGTTGTAGTTCTGTACGATACGTTGTTTTAGAGCATTTTAATGTGATATTAATACAGAGTTTTTGAGAAAATCAATGGTTTTTTGATGAACATTCTTTTAGGCCAAGTTAGTGTTAATGCAAACAATATGCTTTTTCTGAAAAACTAGCAGTTATTCATTGGAAGAATTGCTTGGTTCTATTGTAGTTCTGTACGTTACGTTGTCTTAGAGTATTTTATAGTGATTTTAATCCACAGTTTTTGAGAAAATCAATGTTTTTTTGTTAAACATTCTTTTAGGCCAAGTTAGTGTTAATGGAAACAATATGCTTTTTCCGAAAAACTAGCAGTTATTCATTGGAAAAATTGCTTGGTTCTATTGTAATTCTGTACGTTACGTTGTTTTGGAGCATTTTAATGTGATTTTAATCGACAGTTTTTGAGAAAATCAATTTTTTTTTGATAAACACTCTTTTAGGCCAAGTTAGTGTTAATGGAAACAATATGCTTTTTCCGAGAAACTAGCAGTTATTCATTGGAAAAATTGCTTGGTTCTGTTGTAGTTCTGTACGAAACGTTGTTTTAGAGCATTTTAATGTGATATTAATAGAGAGTTTTTGAGAAAATCAATGGTTTTTTGATAAACACTGTTTTAGGCCAAGTTAGTGTTAATGCAAACAATATGCTTTTTCCGAAAAACTAGCAGTTATTCATTTGAAATTTGGCTTGCTTCTATTGTAATTCTGAACGTTACGTCGTTTTAGAGCATTTTTATGTGATTTTAATCGACAGTTTTTGAGACAATCAATTTTTTTTTGATGAACATTCTTTTAGGCCAAGTTAGTGTCAATGGAAACAATAAGCTTTTTGTGAAAAACTAGCAGTTATTCATTGGAAAAATTGCTTGGTTCTATTGTAGTTCTGTACGTTACGTTGTTTTAGAGGATTTTATAGTGATTTTAATCCACAGTTTTTGAGAAAATCAATTTTTTTTTGTTAAACACTCTTTAAGGCCAAGTTAGTGTTAATGCAAACAATATGCTTCTACTGAAAAACTAGCGGTTATTCACTGAACAAAATGCTTGGTTCTATTGTAGTTCTGTACGTTACGTTGTTTTAGAGGATTTTATAGTGATTTTAATCGACAGTTTTTGAGAAAATCAATGTTTTGTTGATAAATACTGTTTTAGGCCAAGTTAGTATTGATGCAAACAATATGCTTTTTCCGAAAAACTAGCAGTTATTCATTGGAAAAATTGATTGGTTTTATTGTATTTTGGTAAGGTACGTTGTTTTGGAGCATTTTAATGTGATTTTAATCGACAGTTTTTGAGAAAATCAATGTTTTTTTGTTAAACACTTTTTTAGGCCAAGTTAGTGTTAATGCAAACAATATGCTTTTTCCGAAAAACTAGCAGTTATTCATTGGAAAAATTGCTTGGTTCTGTTGTAGTTCTGTACGATACGTTGTTTTAGAGCATTTTAATGTGATATTAATAGAGAGTTTTTGAGAAAATCAATGGTTTTTTGATGAACATTCTTTTAGGCCAAGTTAGTGTTAATGCAAACAATATGCTTTTTCCGAAAAACTAGCAGTTATTCATTTGAAATTTGGCTTGCTTCTATTGTAATTCTGTACGTTACGTCGTTTTAGAGCATTTTTATGTGATTTTAATCGACAGTTTTTGAGACAATCAATGTTTTTTTGATGAACATTCTTTTAGGCCAAGTTAGTGTCAATGGAAACAATAAGCTTTTTCTGAAAAACTAGCAGTTATTCATTGGAAAAATTGCTTGGTTCTGTTGTAGTTCTGGACGTTACGTTGTTTTAGAGGATTTTATAGTGATTTTAATCCACAGTTTTTGAGAAAATCAATGTTTTTTTGTTAAACACTCTTTAAGGCCAAGTTAGTGTTAATGCAAACAATATGCTTTTACTGAGAAACTAGCGGTTATTCACTGAAAAAATTGCTTGGTTCTATTGTAGTTCTGTACGTTACGTTGTTTTAGAGGATTTTATAGTGATTTTAATCGACAGTTTTTGAGAAAATCAATGTTTTTTTGTTAATTACTCTTTAAGGCCAAGTAAGTGTCAATGGAAACAATATGCTTTTTCTGAAAAACTAGCGGTTATTCACTGAAAAAATTGCTTGGATCTATTGTAGTTCTGTACGTTACGTTGTTTTCGAGCATTTTAATGTGATTTTAATAGACAGTTGTTGAGAAAATCAATGTTTTGTTGATAAATACTGTTTTAGGCCAAGTTAGTATTGATGCAAACAATATGCTTTTTCCGAGAAACTAGCAGTTATACATTGGAAAAATTGATTGGTTTTATTGTATTTTGGTACGGTACGTTCTTTTGGAGCATTTTAATGTGATTTTAATCGACAGTTTTTGAGAAAATCAATGTTTTTTTGTTAAACACTTTTTTAGGCCAAGTTAGTGTTAATGCAAACAATATGCTTTTTCCGAAAAACTAGCAGTTATTCATTGGAAAAATTGCTTGGTTCTGTTGTAGTTCTGTACGATACGTTGTTTTAGAGCATTTTAATGTGATATTAATACAGAGTTTTTGAGAAAATCAATGGTTTTTTGATGAACATTCTTTTAGGCCAAGTTAGTGTTAATGCAAACAATATGCTTTTTCCGAAAAACAAGCAGTTATTCATTTGAAATTTGGCTTGCTTCTATTGTAATTCTGTACGTTACGTCGTTTTAGAGCATTTTTATGTGATTTTAATCGATAGTTTTTGAGACAATCAATGTTTTTTTGATGAACATTCTTTTAGGCCAAGTTAGTGTCAATGGAAACAATATGCTTTTTCCGAAAAACTAGCAGTTATTCATTGGAAAAATTGGTTGGTTCTATTGTAGTTCTGTACGTTACGTTCTTTTAGAGCATTTTAATGTGATTTTAATCGACAGTTTTTGAGAAAATCAATGCTTTTTTGATGAACATTCTTTTAGGCCAAGTTAGTGTCAATGGAAACAATATGCTTTTTCTGAAAAACTAGCAGTTGTTCATTGGAAGAATTGCTTGGTTCTATTGTAGTTCTGTACGTTACGTTGTTTTAGAGGATTTTATAGTGATTTTAATCGACAGTTTTTGAGAAAATCAATGTTTTTTTGTGAAACACTCTTTTAGGCCAAGTTCGTGTTAATGCAAACATTATGCTTTTTCTGAAAAGCTAGCAGTTGTTCATTGAAAGAATTGCTTGGTTCTATTGTAGTTCTGTACAATACGTTGTTTTAGCGCATTTTTATGTGATTTTAATCGACAGTTTTTGAGAAAATCAATGTTTTTTTGATGAACATTCTTTTAGGCCAAGTAAGTGTTAATGGAAACAATATGCTTTTTCTGAAAAGCTAGCAGTTATTCATTGGAAAAATTGCTTGGTTCTATTGTAATTCTGTACGTTACGTTGTTTTAGAGGATTTTATAGTGATTTTAATCGACAGTTTTTGAGAAAATCAATGTTTTTTTGTTAAACACTCTTTTAGGCCTAGTTAGTGTTAATGGAAACAATATGCTTTTTCTGAAAAACTAGCCGTTATTCATTGAAAAAATTGATTGGTTCTATTATAGTTCTGTATGTTACGTTGGTTTCGAGCATTTTAATGTGATTTTAATCGACAGTTTTTGAGAAAATCAATGTTTTGTTGATAAATACTGTTTTAAGCCAAGTTAGTATTGATGCAAACAATATGCTTTTTCCGAAAAACTAGCAGTTATTCTTTGGAAAAATTGCTTGGTTTTATTGTATTTTGGTACGTTACGTTGTTTTGGAGCATTTTAATGTGATTTTAATAGACAGTTTTTGAGAAAATCAATGTTTTTTTGATGAACATTCTTTTAGGCCAAGTTAGTGGTAATGCAAACAATATGCTTTTTCTGAAAAACTAGCAGTTATTCATTGGAGAAATTGCTTGGTTCTATTGTAGTTCTGTACGTTACGTTGTTTTAGAGCATTTTAATGTGATTTTAATCGACAGTTTTTGAGAAAATCAATGTTTTTTTGATGAGCATTCTTTTAGGCCAAGTTAGTGTCAATGGAAACAGTATGCTTTTTCTGAAAAACTAGCAGTTATTCATTGGAAAAATTGCTTGGTTCTATTGTAGTTCTGTACGTTACGTTGTTTTAGAGGATTTTACAGTGATATTAATCGATAGTTTTTGAGAAAATCAATATTTTTTTGTTAAACACTCTTTTAGGCCAAGTTAGTGTTAATGCAAGCAATATGCTTTTTCCGAAAAACTAGCAGTTATTCATTGGAAAAATTGGTTGGTTCTATTGTATTTCTGTACGTTACGCTCTTTTAGAGCATTTTAATGTGATTTTAATCGACAGTTTTTTAGAAAATCAATGTTTTTTTTATGAACATTCTTTTAGGCCAAGTTAGTGTCAATGGACACAATATGCTTTTTCTGAAAAACTAGCATTTATTCATTGGAAGAATTGCTTGGTTCTATTGTAGTTCTGTACGATACGTTGTTTTAGAGCATTTTAATGTGATATTAATCGACAGTTTTTGAGAAAATCAATGTTTTTTTGTTAAACACTGTTTTAGGCCAAGTTTGTGTTAATGCAAACAATATGCTTTTTCTAAAAAACTAGCAGTTATTCACTGAAAAAATTGCTTGGTTCTATTGTAGTTCTGTACGTTACGTTGTTTTGGAGCATTTTAATGTGATTTTAATAGACAGTTTTTGAGAAAATCAATGTTTTTTTGTTAAAAACTCTTTTAGGCCAAGTTAGTGTTAATGCAAACAATATGCTTTTTCTGAAAAATTAGCAGTTATTCATTGGAGAAATTGCTTGGTTCTATTGTAGTTCTGTACGATACGTTGTTTTAGAGCATTTTAATGTGATATTAATCGACAGTTTTTGAGAAAATCAATGTTTTTTTGTTAAACACTGTTTCAGGCCAAATTTGTGTTAATGCAAACAATATGCTTTTTCCGAAAAACTAGCAGTTGTTCATTGAAAGAATTGCTTGGTTTTATTGTAGTTCTGTACGATACGTTGTTTTAGAGCATTTTAATTTGATATTAATAGACAGTTTTTGAGAAAATCAATGTTTTTTTGTTAAAAACTCTTTTAGGCCAAGTTAGTGTTAATGCAAACAATATGCTTTTTCTGAAAAACTAGCAGTTATTCATTGGAGAAATTGCTTGGTTCTATTGTAGTTCTGTGCGTTACGTTGTTTTAGAGCATTTTAATGTGATTTTAATAGACAGTTTTTGAGAAAATCAATGTTTTTTTGATGAGCATTCTTTTAGGCCAAGTTAGTGTCAATGGAAACAGTATGCTTTTTCTGAAAAACTAGCAGTTATTCATTGGAAAAATTGCTTGGTTCTATTGAAGTTCTGTACGTTACGTTGTTTTAGAGGATTTTATAGTGATTTTAATCGATAGTTTTTGAGAAAATCAATGTTTTTTTGTTAAACACTCTTTTAGGCCAAGTTAGTGTTGATGCAAACAATATGCTTTTTCCGAAAAACTAGCAGTTGTTCATTGAAAGAATTGCTTGGTTTTATTGTAGTTCTGTACGATAAGTTGTTTTAGAGCATTTTAATGTGATATTAATCGACAGTTTTTGAGAAAATCAATGTTTTTTTGTTAAACACTGTTTTAGGCCAAGTTTGTGTTAATGCAAACAATATGCTTTTTCTGAAAAACTAGCAGTTATTCACTAAAAAAATTGCTTGGTTCTATTGTAGTTCTGTACGTTACGTTGTTTTGGAGCATTTTAATGTGATTTTAATAGACAGTTTTTGAGAAAATCAATGTTTTTTTGTTAAAAACTCTTTTAGGCCAAGTTAGTGTTAATGCAACCAATATGCTTTTTCTGAAAAACTAGCAGTTATTCATTGGAAAAATTGCTTGGTTCTATTGTAGTTCTGTACGTTACGTTGTTTTAGAGCATTTTAATGTGATTTTAATCGACAGTTTTTGAGAAAATCAATGTTTTTTTGATGAGCATTCTTTTAGGCCAAGTTAGTGTCAATGGAAACAGTATGCTTTTTCTGAAAAACTAGCAGTTATTCATTGGAAAAAATGCTTGGTTCTAATGTAGTTCTGTACGTTACGTTGTTTTAGAGGATTTTATAGTGATTTTAATCGATAGTTTTTGAGAAAATCAATGTTTTTTTGTTAAACACTCTTTTAGGCCAAGTTAGTGTTAATGCAAACAATATGCTTTTCCGAAAAACTAGCAGTTATTCATTGGAAAAATTGGATGGTTCTATTGTAGTTCTGTACAATACGTTGTTTTAGCGCATTTTTATGTGATTTTAATCGACAGTTTTTGAGAAAATCAATGTTTTTTTGATGAACATTCTTTTAGGCCAAGTTAGTGTCAATGGAAACAATATGCTTTTTCTGAAAAACTAGCAGTTATTCATTGGAAAAATTGCTTGGTTCTATTGTAGTTCTGTACGTTACGTTGTTTTAGAGGATTTTATAGTGATTTTAATCGACAGTTTTTGAGAAAATCAATGTTTTTTTGTTAAACACTCTTTTAGGCCAAGTTAGTGTTAATGCAAACAATATGCATTTTCCGAAAAACTTCCAGTGATTCACTGAAAAAATTGCTTGATTGTATTGTAGTTCTCTACGTTACGTTGTTTTAGAGCATTTTATTGTGATTTTAATCGACAGGTTTTGAGAAAATCAATGTTTTTTTGATAAACACTGTTTTAGGCCAAGTTAGTGTTAATGCAAAGAATATGCTTTTTTCGAACAACTAGCAGTTATTCATGGGAAAAATTGCTTGGTTCTATTGTAGTTTGGTACATCACGTTGTTTTAGGGCATTTTAATGTGATTTTAATCGACAGTTTTTGAGAAAATCAATGTTTTTTTATTAAACACTCTTTTAGGCCAAGTTAGTGTTAATGGAAACAATATGCTTTTTCTGAAAAGCTAGCCGTTATTCATTAAAAAAATTGCTTGGTTCTATTGTAGTTCTGTACGTTACGTTGTTTTAGAGCATTTGAATGTGATTTTAATCGACAGTTTTTGAGAGAATCAATGTTTTTTTCATGAACATTCTTTTAGGCCAAGTTAGTGTCAATGGAAACAATATGCTTTTTCTGAAAAACTAGCAGTTATTCATTGGAAGAATTGCTTGGTTCTATTGTAGTTCTGTACGTTACGTTGTCTTAGAGTATTTTATAGTGATTTTAATCCACAGTTTTTGAGAAAATCAATGTTTTTTTGTTAAACATTCTTTTAGGCCAAGTTAGTGTTAATGGAAACAATATGCTTTTTCCGAAAAACTAGCAGTTATTCATTGGAAAAATTGCTTGGTTCTATTGTAATTCTGTACGTTACGTTGTTTTGGAGCATTTTAATGTGATTTTAATCGACAGTTTTTGAGAAAATCAATTTTTTTTTGATAAACACTCTTTCAGGCCAAGTTAGTGTTAATGGAAACAATATGCTTTTTCTGAAAAACTAGCCGTTATTCATTGAAAAAACTTGCTTGGTTCTATTGTAGTTCTGTACGTTACGTTGTCTTAGCGCATTTTAATGTGATTCTATTCTACAGTTTTTGAGAAAATCAATGTTTTGTTGATAAATACTCTTTTAGGCCAAGTTAGTGTTAATGCAAACAATATGCCTTTTCTGAAAAAGTAGCAGTTATTCATTGGAAAAATTGCTTGGTTCTATTGTAGTTCTGTACGTTACGTTGTTTTAGAGCATTTTAATGTGATTTTAATAGACAGTTTTTGAGAAAATCAATGTTTTTTTGATGAGCATTCTTTTAGGCCAAGTTAGTGTCAATGGAAACAGTATGCTTTTTCTGAAAAACTAGCAGTTATTCATTGGAAAAATTGCTTGGTTCTATTGAAGTTCTGTACGTTACGTTGTTTTAGAGGATTTTATAGTGATTTTAATCGATAGTTTTTGAGAAAATCAATGTTTTTTTGTTAAACACTCTTTTAGGCCAAGTTAGTGTTGATGCAAACAATATGCTTTTTCTGAAAAACTAGCAGTTGTTCATTGAAAGAATTGCTTGGTTTTATTGTAGTTCTGTACGATAAGTTGTTTTAGAGCATTTTAATGTGATATTAATCGACAGTTTTTGAGAAAATCAATGTTTTTTTGTTAAACACTGTTTTAGGCCAAGTTTGTGTTAATGCAAACAATATGCTTTTTCTGAAAAACTAGCAGTTATTCACTAAAAAAATTGCTTGGTTCTATTGTAGTTCTGTACGTTACGTTGTTTTGGAGCATTTTAATGTGATTTTAATAGACAGTTTTTGAGAAAATCAATGTTTTTTTGTTAAAAACTCTTTTAGGCCAAGTTAGTGTTAATGCAAACAATATGCTTTTTCTGAAAAACTAGCAGTTATTCATTGGAAAAATTGCTTGGTTCTATTGTAGTTCTGTACGTTACGTTGTTTTAGAGCATTTTAATGTGATTTTAATCGACAGTTTTTGAGAAAATCAATGTTTTTTTGATGAGCATTCTTTTAGGCCAAGTTAGTGTCAATGGAAACAGTATGCTTTTTCTGAAAAACTAGCAGTTATTCATTGGAAAAAATGCTTGGTTCTAATGTAGTTCTGTACGTTACGTTGTTTTAGAGGATTTTATAGTGATTTTAATCGATAGTTTTTGAGAAAATCAATGTTTTTTTGTTAAACACTCTTTTAGGCCAAGTTAGTGTTAATGCAAACAATATGCTTTTCCGAAAAACTAGCAGTTATTCATTGGAAAAATTGGATGGTTCTATTGTAGTTCTGTACAATACGTTGTTTTAGCGCATTTTTATGTGATTTTAATCGACAGTTTTTGAGAAAATCAATGTTTTTTTGATGAACATTCTTTTAGGCCAAGTTAGTGTCAATGGAAACAATATGCTTTTTCTGAAAAACTAGCAGTTATTCATTGGAAAAATTGCTTGGTTCTATTGTAGTTCTGTACGTTACGTTGTTTTAGAGGATTTTATAGTGATTTCAATCGACAGTTTTTGAGAAAATCAATGTTTTTTTGTTAAACACTCTTTTAGGCCAAGTTAGTGTTAATGCAAACAATATGCATTTTCCGAAAAACTTCCAGTGATTCACTGAAAAAATTGCTTGATTGTATTGTAGTTCTCTACGTTACGTTGTTTTAGAGCATTTTATTGTGATTTTAATCGACAGGTTTTGAGAAAATCAATGTTTTTTTGATAAACACTGTTTTAGGCCAAGTTAGTGTTAATGCAAAGAATATGCTTTTTTTGAACAACTAGCAGTTATTCATGGGAAAAATTGCTTGGTTCTATTGTAGTTTGGTACATCACGTTGTTTTAGGGCATTTTAATGTGATTTTAATCGACAGTTTTTGAGAAAATCAATGTTTTTTTATTAAACACTCTTTTAGGCCAAGTTAGTGTTAATGGAAACAATATGCTTTTTCTGAAAAGCTAGCCGTTATTCATTAAAAAAATTGCTTGGTTCTATTGTAGTTCTGTACGTTACGTTGTTTTAGAGCATTTGAATGTGATTTTAATCGACAGTTTTTGAGAGAATCAATGTTTTTTTGATGAACATTCTTTTAGGCCAAGTTAGTGTCAATGGAAACAATATGCTTTTTCTGAAAAACTAGCAGTTATTCATTGGAAGAATTGCTTGGTTCTATTGTAGTTCTGTACGTTACGTTGTCTTAGAGTATTTTATAGTGATTTTAATCCACAGTTTTTGAGAAAATCAATGTTTTTTTGTTAAACATTCTTTTAGGCCAAGTTAGTGTTAATGGAAACAATATGCTTTTTCCGAAAAACTAGCAGTTATTCATTGGAAAAATTGCTTGGTTCTATTGTAATTCTGTACGTTACGTTGTTTTGGAGCATTTTAATGTGATTTTAATCGACAGTTTTTGAGAAAATCAATTTTTTTTTGATAAACACTCTTTTAGGCCAAGTTAGTGTTAATGGAAACAATATGCTTTTTCTGAAAAACTAGCCGTTATTCATTGAAAAAACTTGCTTGGTTCTATTGTAGTTCTGTACGTTACGTTGTCTTAGCGCATTTTAATGTGATTTTATTCTACAGTTTTTGAGAAAATCAATGTTTTGTTGATAAATACTCTTTTAGGCCAAGTTAGTGTTAATGCAAACAATATGCCTTTTCTGAAAAAGTAGCAGTTATTCATTGGAAAAATTGCTTGGTTCTATTGTAGTTCTGTACGTTACGTTGTTTATGAGCATTTTAATGTGATTTTAATCGACAGTTCTTGAGAAAATCAATTTTTTTTGATAAACACTGTATTAGGCCAAGTTAGTGTTAATGCAAACAATATGCTTGTTCTGAAAAACTAGCCGTTATTCATTGAAAAAACTTGCTTGGTTCTATTGTAGTTCTGTACGTTACGTTGTCTTAGCGCATTTTAATGTGATTTTATTCTACAGTTTTTGAGAAAATCAATGTTTTGTTGATAAATACTCTTTTAGGCCAAGTTAGTGTTAATGCAAACAATATGCCTTTTCTGAAAAAGTAGCAGTTATTCATTGGAAAAATTGCTTGGTTCTATTGTAGTTCTGTACGTTACGTTGTTTATGAGCATTTTAATGTGATTTTAATCGACAGTTTTTGAGAAAATCAATTTTTTTTGATAAACACTGTATTAGGCCAAGTTAGTGTTCATGCAAACAATATGCTTTTTCCGAAAGACTAGCAGTTATTCATTGGAAGAATTGCTTGGTTCTATTGTAGTTCTGTACGTTACGTTGTTTTAGAGGATTTTATAGTAATTTTAATGGACCGTTTTTGAGAAAATCAATGTTTTTTTGTTAAACACTCTTTTAGGCCAAGTTAGTGTTAATGCAAACAATATGCTTTTTCTGAAAAGCTAGCAGTTATTCATTGAAAGAATTGCTTGGTTTTATTGTAGTTCTGTACGATACGTTGTTTTAGAGCTTTTTAATTTGATATTAATAGACAGTTTTTGAGAAAATCAATTTTTTTTTGTTAAAAACTCTTTTAGGCCAAGTTAGTGTTAATGCAAACAATATGCTTTTTCTGAAAAACTAGCAGTTATTCATTGGAGAAATTGCTTGGTTCTATTGTAGTTCTGTACGTTACGTTGTTTTAGAGCATTTTAATGTGATTTTAATAGACAGTTTTTGAGAAAATCAATGTTTTTTTGATGAGCATTCTTTTAGGCCAAGTTAGTGTCAATGGAAACAGTATGCTTTTTCTGAAAAACTAGCAGTTATTCATTGGAAAAATTGCTTGGTTCTATTGAAGTTCTGTACGTTACGTTGTTTTAGAGGATTTTATAGTGATTTTAATCGATAGTTTTTGAGAAAATCAATGTTTTTTTGTTAAACACTCTTTTAGGCCAAGTTAGTGTTGATGCAAACAATATGCTTTTTCCGAAAAACTAGCAGTTGTTCATTGAAAGAATTGCTTGGTTTTATTGTAGTTCTGTACGATAAGTTGTTTTAGAGCATTTTAATGTGATATTAATCGACAGTTTTTGAGAAAATCAATGTTTTTTTGTTAAACACTGTTTTAGGCCAAGTTTGTGTTAATGCAAACAATATGCTTTTTCTGAAAAACTAGCAGTTATTCACTAAAAAAATTGCTTGGTTCTATTGTAGTTCTGTACGTTACGTTGTTTTGGAGCATTTTAATGTGATTTTAATAGACAGTTTTTGAGAAAATCAATGTTTTTTTGTTAAAAACTCTTTTAGGCCAAGTTAGTGTTAATGCAAACAATATGCTTTTTCTGAAAAACTAGCAGTTATTCATTGGAAAAATTGCTTGGTTCTATTGTAGTTCTGTACGTTACGTTGTTTTAGAGCATTTTAATGTGATTTTAATCGACAGTTTTTGAGAAAATCAATGTTTTTTTGATGAGCATTCTTTTAGGCCAAGTTAGTGTCAATGGAAACAGTATGCTTTTTCTGAAAAACTAGCAGTTATTCATTGGAAAAAATGCTTGGTTCTAATGTAGTTCTGTACGTTACGTTGTTTTAGAGGATTTTATAGTGATTTTAATCGATAGTTTTTGAGAAAATCAATGTTTTTTTGTTAAACACTCTTTTAGGCCAAGTTAGTGTTAATGCAAACAATATGCTTTTCCGAAAAACTAGCAGTTATTCATTGGAAAAATTGGATGGTTCTATTGTAGTTCTGTACAATACGTTGTTTTAGCGCATTTTTATGTGATTTTAATCGACAGTTTTTGAGAAAATCAATGTTTTTTTGATGAACATTCTTTTAGGCCAAGTTAGTGTCAATGGAAACAATATGCTTTTTCTGAAAAACTAGCAGTTATTCATTGGAAAAATTGCTTGGTTCTATTGTAGTTCTGTACGTTACGTTGTTTTAGAGGATTTTATAGTGATTTTAATCGACAGTTTTTGAGAAAATCAATGTTTTTTTGTTAAACACTCTTTTAGGCCAAGTTAGTGTTAATGCAAACAATATGCATTTTCCGAAAAACTACCAGTGATTCACTGAAAAAATTGCTTGATTGTATTGTAGTTCTCTACGTTACGTTGTTTTA
This sequence comes from Catostylus mosaicus, assembly GCA_964019065.1. Lineage (NCBI taxonomy): Eukaryota > Metazoa > Cnidaria > Scyphozoa > Rhizostomeae > Catostylidae > Catostylus > Catostylus mosaicus. Next base: position 3,638,485 of record OZ025199.1, read on the forward strand.
GAGCATTTTATTGTGATTTTAATCGACAGGTTTTGAGAAAATCAATGTTTTTTTGATAAACACTGTTTTAGGCCAAGTTAGTGTTAATGCAAAGAATATGCTTTTTTCGAACAACTAGCAGTTATTCATGGGAAAAATTGCTTGGTTCTATTGTAGTTTGGTACATCACGTTGTTTTAGGGCATTTTAATGTGATTTTAATCGACAGTTTTTGAGAAAATCAATGTTTTTTTATTAAACACTCTTTTAGGCCAAGTTAGTGTTAATGGAAACAATATGCTTTTTCTGAAAAGCTAGCCGTTATTCATTAAAAAAATTGCTTGGTTCTATTGTAGTTCTGTACGTTACGTTGTTTTAGAGCATTTGAATGTGATTTTAATCGACAGTTTTTGAGAGAATCAATGTTTTTTTGATGAACATTCTTTTAGGCCAAGTTAGTGTCAATGGAAACAATATGCTTTTTCTGAAAAACTAGCAGTTATTCATTGGAAGAATTGCTTGGTTCTATTGTAGTTCTGTACGTTACGTTGTCTTAGAGTATTTTATAGTGATTTTAATCCACAGTTTTTGAGAAAATCAATGTTTTTTTGTTAAACATTCTTTTAGGCCAAGTTAGTGTTAATGGAAACAATATGCTTTTTCCGAAAAACTAGCAGTTATTCATTGGAAAAATTGCTTGGTTCTATTGTAATTCTGTACGTTACGTTGTTTTGGAGCATTTTAATGTGATTTTAATCGACAGTTTTTTGAGAAAATCAATTTTTTTTTGATAAACACTCTTTTAGGCCAAGTTAGTGTTAATGGAAACAATATGCTTTTTCTGAAAAACTAGCCGTTATTCATTGAAAAAACTTGCTTGGTTCTATTGTAGTTCTGTACGTTACATTGTCTTAGCGCATTTTAATGTGATTCTATTCTACAGTTTTTGAGAAAATCAATGTTTTGTTGATAAATACTCTTTTAGGCCAAGTTAGTGTTAATGCAAACAATATGCTTTTTCTGAAAAAGTAGCAGTTATTCATTGGAAAAATTGCTTGGTTCTATTGTAGTTCTGTACGTTACGTTGTTTATGAGCATTTTAATGTGATTTTAATCGACAGTTCTTGAGAAAATCAATTTTTTTTGATAAACACTGTATTAGGCCAAGTTAGTGTTAATGCAAACAATATGCTTGTTCTGAAAAACTAGCCGTTATTCATTGAAAAAACTTGCTTGGTTCTATTGTAGTTCTGTACGTTACGTTGTCTTAGCGCATTTTAATGTGATTCTATTCTACAGTTTTTGAGAAAATCAATGTTTTGTTGATAAATACTCTTTTAGGCCAAGTTAGTGTTAATGCAAACAATATGCCTTTTCTGAAAAAGTAGCAGTTATTCATTGGAAAAATTGCTTGGTTCTATTGTAGTTCTGTACGTTACGTTGTTTATGAGCATTTTAATGTGATTTTAATCGACAGTTTTTGAGAAAATCAATTTTTTTTGATAAACACTGTATTAGGCCAAGTTAGTGTTCATGCAAACAATATGCTTTTTCCGAAAGACTAGCAGTTATTCATTGGAAGAATTGCTTGGTTCTATTGTAGTTCTGTACGTTACGTTGTTTTAGAGGATTTTATAGTAATTTTAATGGACCGTTTTTGAGAAAATCAATGTTTTTTTGTTAAACACTCTTTTAGGCCAAGTTAGTGTTAATGCAAACAATATGCTTTTTCTGAAAAGCTAGCCGTTATTCATTGAAAGAATTGCTTGGTTCTATTGTAATTCTGTACGATACGTTGTTCTAGAGCATTTTAATGTGATATTAATAGGAAGTTTTTGAGAAAATCAATGTTTTTTTGTTAAACACTCTTTTAGGCCAAGTTAGTGTTACTGCAAACAATATGCTTTTTCCGAAAAACTAGCAGTTATTCATTGGAAAAATTGCTTGGTTCTATTGTAGTTCTGTACGATACGTTGTTTTAGAGCATTTTAATGTGATATTAATAGGCAGTTTTTGAGAAAATCAATGTTTTTTTGTTAAACACTCTTTTAGGCCAAGTTAGTGTTAATGCAAACAATATACTTTTTCCGAAAAACTAACAGTTATTCACTGAAAAAATTGCTTGGTTCTCTTGTAGTTCTGTACGTTGCGTTGTGTTAGAGCATTTGAATGTGATTTTAATCGACAGTTTTTGAGAAAATCAATGTTTTTTTGTTAAACACTCTTTTAGGCCAGGTTAGTGTTAATGGAAGCAATATGCTTTTTCTGAAAAACTAGCAGTTATTCATTGGAAGAATTGCTTGGTTCTATTGTAGTTCTGTACGTTACGTTGTTTTAGAGCATTTTAATGTGATTTTAATCGACAGTTTTTGAGAAAATCAATGTTTTGTTGATAAATACTGTTTTAGGCCAAGTTAGTGTTAATGCAAACAATATGCTTTTTCTGAAAAACTAGCAGGTATTCATAGGAAAAATTGCTTGGTTGTATTGTAGTTCTGTACGTTACGTTGTTTTAGAGCATTTTAATGTGATTTTAATTAATAATTTTTGAGAAAATCAATTTTTTTTGTTAAACACTCTTTTAGGCCAAGCTAGTGTTAATGCAAACAATATTCTTTATCCGAAAAACTAGCAGTTATTCATTGGAAAAATAGCTTGGTTCTGTTGTAGTTCTGTACGTTACGTTGTTTTAGAGGATTTGAATGTGATTTTAATGGACAGTTTTTGAGAAAATCAATGTTTTTTTGTTAAACACTCTTTTAGGCCAAGTTAGTGTTAATGCAAACAATATGCTTTTTCTGTAAAATTAGCATTTATTCATTAAAAAAATTGCTTGGTTCTATTGTATTTCTGTACGTTACGTTGTTTTAGATCATTTTGATGTGATTTTAATCGACAGTTTTTGAGAAAATCAATGTTTTGTTGATTAATACTGTTTTAGGCCAAGTTAGTGTTAATGTAAACAATATGCCTTTTCTGAAAAACTAGCAGTTATTCATTGGAAAAATTGCTTGGTTCTATTGTAATTCTGTACGATACGTTGTTTTAGAGCATTTTAATGTGATATTAATAGACAGTTTTTGAGAAAATCAATGTTTTTTTGTCAAACACTCTTTTAGGCCAAGTTAGTGTTGATGCAAACAATATACTTTTTCCGAAAACCTAGCAGTTATTCATTGGAAAAATTGCTTGGTTCTATTGTAATTCTGTACGATACGTTGTTTTAGAGCATTTTAATGTGATATTAATAGACAGTTTTTGAGAAAATCAATGTTTTTTTGTTAAACACTCTTTTAGGCCAAGTTGGTGTTAATGCAAACAATATGCTTTTTCTGTAAAATTAGCATTTATTCATTGAAAAAATTGCTTGGTTCTATTGTATTTCTGTACGTTACGTTGTTTTAGATCATTTTGATGTGATTTTAATCGACAGTTTTTGAGAAAATCAATGTTTTGTTGATTAATACTGTTTTAGGCCAAGTTAGTGTTAATGCAAACAATATACTTTTTCTGAAAAACTAACAGTTATTCACTGAAAAAATTGCTTGGTTCTGTTGTAGTTCTGTACGTTACGTTGTTTTAGAGGATTTGAATGTGATTTTAATGGACAGTTTTTGAGAAAATCAATGTTTTTTTGTTAAACACTCTTTTAGGCCAAGTTAGTGTTAATGCAAACAATATGCTTTTTCTGTAAAATTAGCATTTATTCATTGAAAAAATTGCTTGGTTCTATTGTATTTCTGTACGTTACGTTGTTTTAGATCATTTTGATGTGATTTTAATCGACAGTTTTTGAGAAAATCAATGTTTTGTTGATTAATACTGTTTTAGGCCAAGTTAGTGTTAATGCAAACAATATACTTTTTCTGAAAAACTAACAGTTATTCACTGAAAAAATTGCTTGGTTCTGTTGTAGTTCTGTACGTTACGTTGTTTTAGAGGATTTGAATGTGATTTTAATGGACAGTTTTTGAGAAAATCAATGTTTTTTTGTTAAACACTCTTTTAGGCCAAGTTAGTGTTAATGCAAACAATATGCTTTTTCTGTAAAATTAGCATTTATTCATTGAAAAAATTGCTTGGTTCTATTGTATTTCTGTACGTTACGTTGTTTTAGATCATTTTGATGTGATTTTAATCGACAGTTTTTGAGAAAATCAATGTTTTGTTGATTAATACTGTTTTAGGCCAAGTTAGTGTTAATGCAAACAATATGCTTTTTCTGAAAAGCTAGCAGTTATTCATTGAAAGAATTGCTTGGTTCTATTGTAGTTATGTACGATACGTCGTTTTAGAGCATTTTTATTTGATTTTAATCGACCGTTTTTGAGAAAATCAATTTTTTTTTGATAAACACTCTTTTAGGCCAAGTTAGTGTTAATGGAAACAATATGCTTTTTCTGAAAAACTAGCCGTTATTCATTGAAAAAATTGCTTGGTTCTATTGTAGTTCTGTCGCTACGTTGTTTTAGATCATTTTAATGTGATTTTAATCGACGGTTTTTGAGAAAATCAATGTTTTTTTGTTAAACACTCTTTTAGGCCAAGTTAGTGTTAATGCAAACAATATGCTTTTTCCGAAAAAATAGCAGTTATTCAATGGAAAAATTGCTTGCTTCTATTGTAGTTCTGTACGATACGTTGTTTTAGAGCATTTTAATGTGATATTAATAGACAGTTTTTGAGAAAATCAATGTTTTTTTGTTAAACACTCTTTTAGGCCAAGTTAGTGTTAATGCAAACAATATACTTTTTCCGAAAAACTAACAGTTATTCACTGAAAAAATTGCTTGGTTCTATTGTAGTTCTGTACGTTACATTGTCTTAGCGCATTTTAATGTGATTCTATTCTACAGTTTTTGAGAAAATCAATGTTTTGTTGATAAATACTCTTTTAGGCCAAGTTAGTGTTAATGCAAACAATATGCTTTTTCTGAAAAAGTAGCAGTTATTCATTGGAAAAATTGCTTGGTTCTATTGTAGTTCTGTACGTTACGTTGTTTATGAGCATTTTAATGTGATTTTAATCGACAGTTCTTGAGAAAATCAATTTTTTTTGATAAACACTGTATTAGGCCAAGTTAGTGTTAATGCAAACAATATGCTTGTTCTGAAAAACTAGCCGTTATTCATTGAAAAAACTTGCTTGGTTCTATTGTAGTTCTGTACGTTACGTTGTCTTAGCGCATTTTAATGTGATTCTATTCTACAGTTTTTGAGAAAATCAATGTTTTGTTGATAAATACTCTTTTAGGCCAAGTTAGTGTTAATGCAAACAATATGCCTTTTCTGAAAAAGTAGCAGTTATTCATTGGAAAAATTGCTTGGTTCTATTGTAGTTCTGTACGTTACGTTGTTTATGAGCATTTTAATGTGATTTTAATCGACAGTTTTTGAGAAAATCAATTTTTTTTGATAAACACTGTATTAGGCCAAGTTAGTGTTCATGCAAACAATATGCTTTTTCCGAAAGACTAGCAGTTATTCATTGGAAGAATTGCTTGGTTCTATTGTAGTTCTGTACGTTACGTTGTTTTAGAGGATTTTATAGTAATTTTAATGGACCGTTTTTGAGAAAATCAATGTTTTTTTGTTAAACACTCTTTTAGGCCAAGTTAGTGTTAATGCAAACAATATGCTTTTTCTGAAAAGCTAGCCGTTATTCATTGAAAGAATTGCTTGGTTCTATTGTAATTCTGTACGATACGTTGTTCTAGAGCATTTTAATATGATATAAATAGGAAGTTTTTGAGAAAATCAATGTTTTTTTGTTAAACACTCTTTTAGGCCAAGTTAGTGTTACTGCAAACAATATGCTTTTTCCGAAAAACTAGCAGTTATTCATTGGAAAAATTGCTTGGTTCTATTGTAGTTCTGTACGATACGTTGTTTTAGAGCATTTTAATGTGATATTAATAGGCACTTTTTGAGAAAATCAATGTTTTTTTGTTAAACACTCTTTTAGGCCAAGTTAGTGTTAATGCAAACAATATACTTTTTCCGAAAAACTAACAGTTATTCACTGAAAAAATTGCTTGGTTCTCTTGTAGTTCTGTACGTTGCGTTGTGTTAGAGCATTTGAATGTGATTTTAATCGACAGTTTTTGAGAAAATCAATGTTTTTTTGTTAAACACTCTTTTAGGCCAGGTTAGTGTTAATGGAAGCAATATGCTTTTTCTGAAAAACTAGCAGTTATTCATTGGAAGAATTGCTTGGTTCTATTGTAGTTCTGTACGTTACGTTGTTTTAGAGGATTTTATAGTAATTTTAATGGACCGTTTTTGAGAAAATCAATGTTTTTTTGTTAAACACTCTTTTAGGCCAAGTTAGTGTTAATGCAAACAATATGCTTTTTCTGAAAAGCTAGCCGTTATTCATTGAAAGAATTGCTTGGTTCTATTGTAATTCTGTACGATACGTTGTTCTAGAGCATTTTAATATGATATAAATAGGAAGTTTTTGAGAAAATCAATGTTTTTTTGTTAAACACTCTTTTAGGCCAAGTTAGTGTTACTGCAAACAATATGCTTTTTCCGAAAAACTAGCAGTTATTCATTGGAAAAATTGCTTGGTTCTATTGTAGTTCTGTACGATACGTTGTTTTAGAGCATTTTAATGTGATATTAATAGGCACTTTTTGAGAAAATCAATGTTTTTTTGTTAAACACTCTTTTAGGCCAAGTTAGTGTTAATGCAAACAATATACTTTTTCCGAAAAACTAACAGTTATTCACTGAAAAAATTGCTTGGTTCTCTTGTAGTTCTGTACGTTGCGTTGTGTTAGAGCATTTGAATGTGATTTTAATCGACAGTTTTTGAGAAAATCAATGTTTTTTTGTTAAACACTCTTTTAGGCCAGGTTAGTGTTAATGGAAGCAATATGCTTTTTCTGAAAAACTAGCAGTTATTCATTGGAAGAATTGCTTGGTTCTATTGTAGTTCTGTACGTTACGTTGTTTTAGAGCATTTTAATGTGATTTTAATCGACAGTTTTTGAGAAAATCAATGTTTTGTTGATAAATACTGTTTTAGGCCAAGTTAGTGTTAATGCAAACAATATGCTTTTTCTGAAAAACTAGCAGGTATTCATAGGAAAAATTGCTTGGTTGTATTGTAGTTCTGTACGTTACGTTGTTTTAGAGCATTTTAATGTGATTTTAATTAATAATTTTTGAGAAAATCAATTTTTTTTGTTAAACACTCTTTTAGGCCAAGTTAGTGTTAATGCAAACAATATACTTTTTCCGAAAAACTAACAGTTATTCACTGAAAAAATTGCTTGGTTCTATTGTAGTTTTGTACGTTACATTGTCTTAGCGCATTTTAATGTGATTCTATTCTACAGTTTTTGAGAAAATCAATGTTTTGTTGATAAATACTCTTTTAGGCCAAGTTAGTGTTAATGCAAACAATATGCTTTTTCTGAAAAAGTAGCAGTTATTCATTGGAAAAATTGCTTGGTTCTATTGTAGTTCTGTACGTTACGTTGTTTATGAGCATTTTAATGTGATTTTAATCGACAGTTCTTGAGAAAATCAATTTTTTTTGATAAACACTGTATTAGGCCAAGTTAGTGTTAATGCAAACAATATGCTTGTTCTGAAAAACTAGCCGTTATTCATTGAAAAAACTTGCTTGGTTCTATTGTAGTTCTGTACGTTACGTTGTCTTAGCGCATTTTAATGTGATTCTATTCTACAGTTTTTGAGAAAATCAATGTTTTGTTGATAAATACTCTTTTAGGCCAAGTTAGTGTTAATGCAAACAATATGCCTTTTCTGAAAAAGTAGCAGTTATTCATTGGAAAAATTGCTTGGTTCTATTGTAGTTCTGTACGTTACGTTGTTTATGAGCATTTTAATGTGATTTTAATCGACAGTTTTTGAGAAAATCAATTTTTTTTGATAAACACTGTATTAGGCCAAGTTAGTGTTCATGCAAACAATATGCTTTTTCCGAAAGACTAGCAGTTATTCATTGGAAGAATTGCTTGGTTCTATTTTAGTTCTGTACGTTACGTTGTTTTAGAGGATTTTATAGTAATTTTAATGGACCGTTTTTGAGAAAATCAATGTTTTTTTGTTAAACACTCTTTTAGGCCAAGTTAGTGTTAATGCAAACAATATGCTTTTTCTGAAAAGCTAGCCGTTATTCATTGAAAGAATTGCTTGGTTCTATTGTAATTCTGTACGATACGTTGTTCTAGAGCATTTTAATATGATATAAATAGGAAGTTTTTGAGAAAATCAATGTTTTTTTGTTAAACACTCTTTTAGGCCAAGTTAGTGTTACTGCAAACAATATGCTTTTTCCGAAAAACTAGCAGTTATTCATTGGAAAAATTGCTTGGTTCTATTGTAGTTCTGTACGATACGTTGTTTTAGAGCATTTTAATGTGATATTAATAGGCACTTTTTGAGAAAATCAATGTTTTTTTGTTAAACACTCTTTAAGGCCAAGTTAGTGTTAATGCAAACAATATACTTTTTCCGAAAAACTAACAGTTATTCACTGAAAAAATTGCTTGGTTCTCTTGTAGTTCTGTACGTTGCGTTGTGTTAGAGCATTTGAATGTGATTTTAATCTACAGTTTTTGAGAAAATCAATGTTTTTTTGTTAAACACTCTTTTAGGCCAGGTTAGTGTTAATGGAAGCAATATGCTTTTTCTGAAAAACTAGCAGTTATTCATTGGAAGAATTGCTTGGTTCTATTGTAGTTCTGTACGTTACGTTGTTTTAGAGCATTTTAATGTGATTTTAATCGACAGTTTTTGAGAAAATCAATGTTTTGTTGATAAATACTGTTTTAGGCCAAGTTAGTGTTAATGCAAACAATATGCTTTTTCTGAAAAACTAGCAGGTATTCATAGGAAAAATTGCTTGGTTGTATTGTAGTTCTGTACGTTACGTTGTTTTAGAGCATTTTAATGTGATTTTAATTAATAATTTTTGAGAAAATCAATTTTTTTTGTTAAACACTCTTTTAGGCCAAGCTAGTGTTAATGCAAACAATATTCTTTATCCGAAAAACTAGCAGTTATTCATTGGAAAAATTGCTTGGTTCTGTTGTAGTTCTGTACGTTACGTTGTTTTAGAGGATTTGAATGTGATTTTAATGGACAGTTTTTGAGAAAATCTATGTTTTTTTGTTAAACACTCTTTTAGGCCAAGTTAGTGTTAATGCAAACAATATGCTTTTTCTGTAAAATTAGCATTTATTCATTAAAAAAATTGCTTTGTTCTATTGTATTTCTGTACGTTACGTTGTTTTAGATCATTTTGATGTGATTTTAATCGACAGTTTTTGAGAAAATCAATGTTTTGTTGATTAATACTGTTTTAGGCCAAGTTAGTGTTAATGCAAACAATATGCTTTTTCTGAAAACCTAGCAGTTATTCATTGGAAAAATTGCTTGGTTCTATTGTAATTCTGTACGATACGTTGTTTTAGAGCATTTTAATGTGATATTAATAGACAGTTTTTGAGAAAATCAATTTTTTTTGTTAAACACTCTTTTAGGCCAAGTTAGTGTTAATGCAAACAATATACTTTTTCTGAAAAACTAACAGTTATTCACTGAAAAAATTGCTTGGTTCTGTTGTAGTTCTGTACGTTACGTTGTTTTAGAGGATTTGAATGTGATTTTAATGGACAGTTTTTGAGAAAATCAATGTTTTTTTGTTAAACACTCTTTTAGGCCAAGTTAGTGTTAATGCAAACAATATGCTTTTTCTGTAAAATTAGCATTTATTCATTGAAAAAATTGCTTGGTTCTATTGTATTTCTGTACGTTACGTTGTTTTAGATCATTTTGATGTGATTTTAATCGACAGTTTTTGAGAAAATCAATGTTTTGTTGATTAATACTGTTTTAGGCCAAGTTAGTGTTAATGCAAACAATATGCTTTTTCTGAAAAGCTAGCAGTTATTCATTGAAAGAATTGCTTGGTTCTATTGTAGTTATGTACGATACGTCGTTTTAGAGCATTTTTATTTGATTTTAATCGACCGTTTTTGAGAAAATCAATTTTTTTTTGATAAACACTCTTTTAGGCCAAGTTAGTGTTAATGGAAACAATATGCTTTTTCTGAAAAACTAGCCGTTATTCATTGAAAAAATTGCTTGGTTCTATTGTAGTTCTGTCGCTACGTTGTTTTAGATCATTTTAATGTGATTTTAATCGACGGTTTTTGAGAAAATCAATGTTTTTTTGTTAAACACTCTTTTAGGCCAAGTTAGTGTTAATGCAAACAATATGCTTTTTCCGAAAAAATAGCAGTTATTCAATGGAAAAATTGCTTGGTTCTATTGTAGTTCTGTACGATACGTTGTTTTAGAGCATTTTAATGTGATATTAATAGACAGTTTTTGAGAAAATCAATGTTTTTTTGTTAAACACTCTTTTAGGCCAAGTTAGTGTTAATGCAAACAATATACTTTTTCCGAAAAACTAACAGTTATTCACTGAAAAAATTGCTTGGTTCTATTGTAGTTCTGTACGTTGCGTTGTGTTAGAGCATTTGAATGTGATTTTAATCGACAGTTTTTGAGAAAATCAATGTTTTTTTGTTAAACACTCTTTTAGGCCAAGTTAGTGTTAATGGAATCAATATGCTTTTTCCGAAAAACTAGCAGTTATTCACTGAGAAAATTGCTTGGTTCTATTGTAGTTCTGTACGTTGCGTTGTGTTAGAGCATTTGAATGTGATTTTAATCGACAGTTTTTGAGAAAATCAATGTTTTTTTGTTTAACACTCTTTTAGGCCAAGTTAGTGTTAATGGAAGCAATATGCTTTTTCCGAAAAACTAGCAGTTATTCATTGGAAGAATTGCTTGGTTCTATTGTAGTTCTGTACGTTACGTTGTTTTAGAGGATTTTATAGTGATTTTAATGGACCGTTGTTGAGAAAGTCAATGTTTTTTTGTTAAACACTCTTTTAGGCCAAGTTAGTGTTAATGCAAACAATATGCTTTTTCTGAAAAGCTAGCAGTTATTCATTGAAAGAATTGCTCGGTTCTATTGTAGTTCTGTACGATACGTTTTTTAGAGCATTTTAATGTGATATTAATAGACAGTTTTTGAGAAAATCAATGTTTTTTTGTTAAACACTCTTTTAGGCCAAGTTAGTGTTAATGCAAACAATATACTTTTTCTGAAAAACTAACAGTTATTCACTGAAAAAATTGCTTGGTTCTATTGTAGTTCTTTACGTTACGTTGTGTCAGAGCATTTGAATGTGATTTTAATCGACAGTTTTTGAGAAAATCAATGTTTTTTTGTTAAACATTCTTTTAGGCCAAGTTAGTGTTAATGCAAACAATATGCTTTTTCTGAAAAGCTAGCAGTTATTCATTGAAAGAATTGCTTGGTTCTATTGTAGTTATGTACGATACGTCGTTTTAGAGCATTTTTATGTGATTTTAATCGACAGTTTTTGAGAAAGTCAATGTTTTTTTGTTAAACATTCGTTTAGGCCAAGTTAGTGTCAATGGAAACAATATGTTTTTTTCTGAAAAACTAGCAGTTATTCATTGGAAGAATTGCTTGGTTCTATTGTAGTTCTGTACGTTACGTTGTTTTAGAGGATTTAATAGTGATTTTAATCGACAGTTTTTGAGAAAATCAATGTTTTTTTGTTAAACACTCTTTTAAGCTAAGTTAGTGTTAATGCAAACAATATGCTTTTTCTGAAAAGCTAGCAGTTATTCATTGGAAAAATTGCTTGGTTCTATTGTAATTCTGTACGTTACGTTGTTTTGGAGCATTTTAATGTGATTTTAATCGACAGTTTTTGAGAAAATCAATTTCTTTTTGATAAACACTCTCTTAGGCCAAGTTAGTGTTAATGTAAACAATATGCCTTTTCTGAAAAACTAGCAGTTATTCATTGGAAAAATTGCTTGGTTCTATTGTTATTCTGTAGGATACGTTGTTTTAGAGCATTTTAATGTGATATTAATAGGCAGTTTTTGAGAAAATCAATGATTTTTTGTTAAACACTCTTTTAGGCCAAGTTAGTGTTAATGCAAACAATATGCTTTTTCTTTAAAACTAGCAGTTATTCACTGAAAAAATTGTTTGGTTCTATTGTAATTCTGTACGTTACGTTGTTTTGGAGCTTTTTAATCTGATTTTAATCGACAGTTTTTGAGAAAATCAATTTTTTTTTATAAACACTCTTTTAGGCCAAGTTAGTGTTAATGGAAACAATATGCTTTTTCTGAAAAACTAGCCGTTATTCATTGAAAAAATTGCTTGGTTCTATTGTAGTTCTGTACGCTACGTTGTTTTAGATCATTTTAATGTGATTTTAATCGACGGTTTTTGAGAAAATCAATGCTTTTTTGTTAAACACTCTTTTAGGCCAAGTTAGTGTTAATGCAAACAATATACTTTTTCCGAAAAACTAACAGTTATTCACTGAAAAAATTGCTTGGTTCTATTGTAGTTCTGTACGTTGCGTTGTGTTAGAGCATTTTAATGTGATTTTAATCGACAGTTTTTGAGAAAATCAATGTTTTTTTGTTAAACACTCTTTTAGGCCAAGTTAGTGTTAATGGAAGCAATATGCTTTTTCTGAAAAACTAGCAGATATTCATTGGAAGAATTGCTTGGTTCTATTGTAGTTCTTTACGTTACGTTGTTTTAGAGGATTTTATAGTGATTTTAATTGACCTTTTTTGAGAAAGTCAATGTTTTTTTGTTAAACACTCTTTTAGGCCAAGTTAGTGTTAATGCAAACAATATGCTTGTTCTGAAAAGCTAGCAGTTATTCATTGAAAGAATTGCTTGGTTCTATTGTAGTTCTGCACAATACGTTGTTTTAGAGCATTTTAATGTGATATTAATAGACAGTTTTTGAGAAAATCAATGCTTTTTTGTTAAACACTCTTTTAGGCCAAGTTAGTGTTAATGCAAACAATATACTGTTTCTGAAAAACTAGCAGTTATTCATTGAAAAAATTGCTTGGTTCTATTGTAGTTCTGTACGTTACGTTGTGTTAGAGCATTTGAATGTGATTTTAATCGACAGTTTTTGAGAAAATCAATGTTTTTTTGTTAAACACTCTTTTAGGCCAAGTTAGTGTTAATGCAAATAATATGCTTTTTCTGAAAAACTAGCAGTTATTCATTGAAAAAATTGCTTGGTTCTATTGTAGTTATGTACGTTACGTTGTTTTAGAGCATTTTAATGTGATTTTAATCGACAGTTTTTGAGAAGATCAATGTTTTTTTTCAAACACTCTTTTAGGCGAAGTTAGTGTTAATGCAAACAATATGCTTTTTCCGAAAAACTAGTAGTTATTCATTGGAAAAAATGCTTGGTTCTATTATAATTCTGTACGGTACGTTATTTTAGAGCATTTTAATGTGATTTTAATCGACAGTTTTTGAGAAAATCAATGTTTTTTTGTTAAACACTCTTTTAGGCCAAGTTAGTGTTAATGCAAACAATATGCTTTTTCTGAAAAACTAGCAGTTATTCATTGAAAAAATTGTTTGGTTCTATTGTAGTTCTGTACGTTACGTTGTTTTAGAGCATTATAATGTGATTTTAATCGACAGTTTCTGAGAAAATCAATGTTTTTTTGTCAAACACTCTTTTAGGCCAAGTTAGTGTTAATGCAAATAATATGCTTTTTCCGAAAAACTAGCAGTTATTCATTGGAAAAATTGCTTGGTTCTATTATTATTCTGTACGTTACGTTGTTTTAGAGCATTTTGATTTGATTTTAATCGACAGTTTCTGAGAAAATCAATGTTTTTTTGTTAAACACTCTTTTAGGCCAAGTTAGTGTTAATGCAAACAATATGCTTTTTCCGAAAAACTAGTAGTTATTCATTGGAAAAATTGCTTGGTTCTATTATAATTCTGTACGGTACGTTATTTTAGAGCATTTTAATGTGATTTTAATCGACAGTTTTTGAGAAAATCAATGTTTTTTTGTTAAACACTCTTTTAGGCCAAATTAGTGTAAATGCAAACAATATGCCTTTTCTGAAAAACTTGCAGTTATTCATTGGAAAAATTGCTTGGTTCTATTTTACTTCTGTACGTTACGTTGTTTTAGAGCATTTTAATGTGATTTTAATCGACAGTTTTTGAGAAAATCAATGTTTTTTTGTCAAGCACTCTTTTAGGCCAAGTTAGTGTTAATGCAAACAATATGCTTTTTCCGAAAAACTAGCAGTTATTCATTGGAAAAATTGCTTGGTTCTATTATAAATCTGTACGGTACGTTATTATAGAGCATTTTAATGTGATTTTAATCGACAGTTTTTGAGAAAATCAATGTTTTTTTGTTAAACACTCTTTTAGGCCAAGTTAGTGTTAATGCAAACAATATGCTTTTTCTGAAAAACTAGCAGTTATTCATTGAAAAAATTGTTTGGTTCTATTGTAGTTCTGTACGTTACGTTGTTTTAGAGCATTATAATGTGATTTTAATCGACAGTTTCTGAGAAAATCAATGTTTTTTTGTCAAACACTCTTTTAGGCCAAGTTAGTGTTAATGCAAATAATATGCTTTTTCCGAAAAACTAGCAGTTATTCATTGGAAAAATTGCTTGGTTCTATTATTATTCTGTACGTTACGTTGTTTTAGAGCATTTTGATTTGATTTTAATCGACAGTTTCTGAGAAAATCAATGTTTTTTTGTTAAACACTCTTTTAGGCCAAGTTAGTGTTAATGCAAACAATATGCTTTTTCCGAAAAACTAGTAGTTATTCATTGGAAAAATTGCTTGGTTCTATTATAATTCTGTACGGTACGTTATTTTAGAGCATTTTAATGTGATTTTAATCGACAGTTTTTGAGAAAATCAATGTTTTTTTGTTAAACACTCTTTTAGGCCAAATTAGTGTAAATGCAAACAATATGCCTTTTCTGAAAAACTTGCAGTTATTCATTGGAAAAATTGCTTGGTTCTATTTTACTTCTGTACGTTACGTTGTTTTAGAGCATTTTAATGTGATTTTAATCGACAGTTTTTGAGAAAATCAATGTTTTTTTGTCAAGCACTCTTTTAGGCCAAGTTAGTGTTAATGCAAACAATATGCTTTTTCCGAAAAACTAGCAGTTATTCATTGGAAAAATTGCTTGGTTCTATTATAAATCTGTACGGTACGTTATTATAGAGCATTTTAATGTGATTTTAATCGACAGTTTTTGAGAAAATCAATGTTTTTTGTCAAACACTCTTTTAGTTCAAGTTAGTGTTAATGCAAATAATATGCTTTTTCTTAAAAACTAGCAGTTATTCACTGAAAAAATTGCTTGGTTCTATTGCAGTTCTGTACGTTACGTTGTTTTAGAGCATTTTAATGTGATTTTAATCGACAGTTTTTGAGAAAATCAATGTTTTTTTGTCAAGCACTCTTTTAGGCCAAGTTAGTGTTAATGCAAACAATATGCTTTTTCCGAAAAACTAGCAGTTATTCATTGGAAAAATTGCTTGGTTCTATTATAAATCTGTACGGTACGTTAGTATAGAGCATTTTAATGTGATTTTAATCGACAGTTTTTGAGAAAATCAATGTTTTTTGTCAAACACTTTTTTAGTACAAGTTAGTGTTAATGCAAATAATATGCTTTTTCTTAAAAACTAGCAGTTATTCACTGAAAAAATTTCTTGGTTCTATTGTAGTTCTGTACGTTACGCTGTTTTAGAGCATTTTAATAAGATTTTAATCGACAGTTTTTGAGAAAATCAATGTTTTTTTGTTAAACACTCTTTAAGGCCAAGTTAGTGTAAATGCAAACAATATGCTTTTTCCAAAAAACTAGCAGTTATTCATTGGAAAAATTGCTTGGTTCTATTGTAGTTTTGTACGTTACATTGTTTTAGAGCATTTTAATGTGATTTTAATCGACAGTTTTTGAGAAAATCAATGTTTTTTTGTTAAACACTCTTTTAGGCCAAGTTAGTGTTAATGCAAATAATATGCTTTTTCTGAAAAACTAGCAGTTATTCATTGAAAAAATTGCTTGGTTCTATTGTAGTTATGTACGTTACGTTGTTTTAGAGCATTTTAATGTGATTTTAATCGACAGTTTTTGAGAAGATCAATGTTTTTTTTCAAACACTCTTTTAGGCGAAGTTAGTGTTAATGCAAACAATATGCTTTTTCCGAAAAACTAGTAGTTATTCATTGGAAAAAATGCTTGGTTCTATTATAATTCTGTACGGTACGTTATTTTAGAGCATTTTAATGTGATTTTAATCGACAGTTTTTGAGAAAATCAATGTTTTTTTGTTAAACACTCTTTTAGGCCAAGTTAGTGTTAATGCAAACAACATGCTTTTTCTGAAAAACTAGCAGTTATTCATTGAAAAAATTGTTTGGTTCTATTGTAGTTCTGTACGTTACTTTGTTTTAGAGCATTTTAATGTGATTTTAATCGACAGTTTCTGAGAAAATCAATGTTTTTTTGTTAAACACTCTTTTAGGCCAAGTTAGTGTTAATGCAAACAATATGCTTTTTCCGAAAAACTAGTAGTTATTCATTGGAAAAATTGCTTGGTTCTATTATAATTCTGTACAGTAGGTTATTTTAGAGCATTTTAATGTGATTTTAATCGACAGTTTTTGAGAAAATCAATGTTTTTTTGTTAAACACTCTTTTAGGCCAAATTAGTGTAAATGCAAACAATATGCCTTTTCTGAAAAACTTGCAGTTATTCATTGGAAAAATTGCTTGGTTCTATTTTACTTCTGTACGTTACGTTGTTTTAGAGCATTTTAATGTGATTTTAATCGACAGTTTTTGAGAAAATCAATGTTTTTTTGTTAAACACTCTTTTAGGCCAAGTTAGTGTTAATGCAAATAATATGCTTTTTCTGAAAAACTAGCAGTTATTCATTGAAAAAATTGCTTGGTTCTATTGTAGTTATGTACGTTACGTTGTTTTAGAGCATTTTAATGTGATTTTAATCGACAGTTTTTGAGAAGATCAATGTTTTTTTTCAAACACTCTTTTAGGCGAAGTTAGTGTTAATGCAAACAATATGCTTTTTCCGAAAAACTAGTAGTTATTCATTGGAAAAAATGCTTGGTTCTATTATAATTCTGTACGGTACGTTATTTTAGAGCATTTTAATGTGATTTTAATCGACAGTTTTTGAGAAAATCAATGTTTTTTTGTTAAACACTCTTTTAGGCCAAATTAGTGTAAATGCAAACAATATGCCTTTTCTGAAAAACTTGCAGTTATTCATTGGAAAAATTGCTTGTTTCTATTTTACTTCTGTACGTTACGTTGTTTTAGAGCATTTTAATGTGATTTTAATGGACAGTTTTTGAGAAAATCAATGTTTTTTTGTTAAACACTCTTTTAGGCCAAGTTAGTGTTAATGCAAATAATATGCCTTTTCTGAAAAACTAGCAGTTATTCATTGAAAAAATTGCTTGGTTCTATTGTAGTTATGTACGTTACGTTATTTTAGAGCATTTTAATGTGATTTTAATAGACAGTTTTTGAGAAAATCAATGTTTTTTTGTTAAACACTCTTTTAGGCCAAGTTAGTGTTAATGCAAACAATATGCTTTTTCCGAAAAACTAGTAGTTATTCATTGGAAAAATTGCTTGGTTCTATTGTAGTTATGTACGTTACGTTATTCTAGAGCATTTTTATGTGATTTTAATCGACAGTTTTTGAGAAAATCAATGTTTTTTTGATGAACATTCTTTTAGGCCAAGTTAGTGTCAATGGAAACAATATGTTTTTTCTGAAAAACTAGCAGTTATTCATTGGAAGAATTGCTTGGTTCTATTGTAGTTCTGTACGTTACGTTGTTTTAGAGGATTTAATAGTGATTTTAATCGACAGTTTTTGAGAACATCAATGTTTTTTTGTTAAACACTCTTTTAGGCCAAGTTAGTGTTAATGCAAACAATATGCTTTTTCTGAACAGCTAGCAGTTGCTCATTTAAAGAATTGCTCGGATCTATTGTAGTTCTGTACGATACGTTGTTTTAGAGCATTTCAAAGTGATATTAATCTACAGTTTTTGAGAAAATCAATGTTTTTTTGTTAAACACTCTTTTAGGCCAAATTAGTGTTAATGCAAACAATATGCTTTTTCCGAAAGACTAGCAGTTATTCATTGGAAAAATTGCTTGGTTCTATTGTAGTTCTGTACCTTACGTTGTTTTAGAGCATTTTAATGTGATTTTTTTCTACAGTTTTTGAGAAAATCAATTTTTTTTGATAAACACTGTTTAGGCCAAGTTAGTGTTAATGCAAACAATATTCTTTATCCGAAAAACTAGCAGTTATTCATTGGAATAATTGCTTGGTTCTGTTGTAGTTCTGTACGTTACGTTGTTTTAGAGGATTTGAATGTGATTTTAATGGACAGTTTTTGAGAAAATCAATGTTTTTTTGTTAAACACTCTTTTAGGCCAAGTTAGTGTTAATGCAAACAATATGCTTTTTCTGTAAAATTAGCATTTATTCATTGAAAAAATTGCTTGGTTCTATTGTATTTCTGTACGTTACGTTGTTTTAGATCATTTTGATGTGATTTTAATCGACAGTTTTTGAGAAAATCAATGTTTTGTTGATTAATACTGTTTTAGGCCAAGTTAGTGTTAATGCAAATAATATGCTTTTTCTGAAAAACTAGCAGTTATTCATAGGAAAAATTGCTTGGTTCTATTGTAATTCTGTACGTTACGTTGTTTTGGAGCATTTTAATGTAATTTTAATCGACAGTTTTTGAGAAAATCAACTTTTTTTTGATAAACACCGTTTTAGGCCAAATTAGTGTTAATGCAAACAATATACTTTTTCTGAAAAACTAGCAGTTATTCATTGAAAAAATTGCTTGGTTTTATTGTAGTTCTGTACGTTACGTTGTTTTAGAGCATTTTAATGTGATTTTAATTAACAGTTTTTGAGAAAATCAATGTTTTTTTGTTAAACACTTTTTTAGGCCAAGTTAGTGTTGATGCAAACAATATACTTTTTCCGAAAACCTAGCAGTTATTCATTGGAAAAATTGCTTGGTTCTATTGTAATTCTGTACGATACGTTGTTTTAGAGCATTTTAATGTGATACTAATAGACAGTTTTTGAGAAAATCAATGTTTTTTTGTTAAAAGCTCTTTTAGGCCAAGTTAGTGTTAATGCAAACAATATGCTTTTTCCGAAAAACTAGCAGTTATTCAATGGAAAAATTGCTTGGTTCTATTGTAGTTCTGTACGATACGTTGTTTTAGAGCATTTTAATGTGATATTAATAGACAGTTTTTGAGAAAATCAATGTTTTTTTGTTAAACACTCTTTTAGGCCAAGTTAGTGTTAATGCAAACAATATACTTTTTCCGAAAAACTAACAGTTATTCACTGAAAAAATTGCTTGGTTGTATTGTAGTTCTGTACGTTGCGTTGTGTTAGAGCATTTGAATGTGATTTTAATCGACAGTTTTTGAGAAAATCAATGTTTTTTTGTTAAACACTCTTTTAGGCCAAGTTAGTGTTAATGGAAGCAATATGCTTTTTCCGAAAAACTAGCAGTTATTCATTGGAAGAATTGCTTGGTTCTATTGTAGTTCTGTACGTTACGTTGTTTTAGAGGATTTTATAGTGATTTTAATGGACCGTTGTTGAGAAAGTCAATGTTTTTTTGTTAAACACTCTTTTAGGCCAAGTTAGTGTTAATGCAAACAATATGCTTTTTCTGAAAAGCTAGCAGTTATTCATTGAAAGAATTGCTCGGTTCTATTGTAGTTCTGTACGATACGTTGTTTTAGAGCATTTTAATGTGATATTAATAGACAGTTTTTGAGAAAATCAATGTTTTTTTGTTAAACACTCTTTTAGGCCAAGTTAGTGTTAATGCAAACAATATACTTTTTCTGAAAAACTAACAGTTATTCACTGAATAAATTGCTTGGTTCTATTGTAGTTCTTTACGTTACGTTGTGTCAGAGCATTTGAATGTGATTTTAATCGACAGTTTTTGAGAAAATCAATGTTTTTTTGTTAAACATTCTTTTAGGCCAAGTTAGTGTTAATGCAAACAATATGCTTTTTCTGAAAAGCTAGCAGTTATTCATTGAAAGAATTGCTTGGGTCTATTGTAGTTATGTACGATACGTCGTTTTAGAGCATTTTTATGTGATTTTAATCGACAGTTTTTGAGAAAGTCAATGTTTTTTTGTTAAACATTCTTTTAGGCCAAGTTAGTGTCAATGGAAACAATATATTTTTTTCTGAAAAACTAGCAGTTATTCATTGGAAGAATTGCTTGGTTCTATTGTAGTTCTGTACGTTACGTCGTTTTAGAGCATTTTTATGTGATTTTAATCGACAGTTTTTGAGAAAGTCAATGTTTTTTTGTTAAACATTCTTTTAGGCCAAGTTAGTGTCAATGGAAACAATATATTTTTTTCTGAAAAACTAGCAGTTATTCATTGGAAGAATTGCTTGGTTCTATTGTAGTTCTGTACGTTACGTTGTTTTAGAGCATTTTTATGTGATTTTAATCGACAGTTTTTGAGAAAGTCAATGTTTTTTTGTTAAACATTCTTTTAGGCCAAGTTAGTGTCAATGGAAACAATATATTTTTTTCTGAAAAACTAGCAGTTATTCATTGGAAGAATTGCTTGGTTCTATTGTAGTTCTGTACGTTACGTTGTTTTAGAGGATTTAATAGTGATTTTAATCGACAGTTTTTGAGAAAATCAATGTTTTTTTGTTAAACACTCTTTTAGGCTAAGTTAGTGTTAATGCAAACAATATGCTTTTTCTGAAAAGCTAGCAGTTATTCATTGGAAAAATTGCTTGGTTCTATTGTAATTCTGTACGTTACGTTGTTTTGGAGCATTTTAATGTGACTTTAATCGACAGTTTTTGAGAAAATCAATTTTTTTTTGATAAACACTCTCTTAGGCCAAGTTAGTGTTAATGTAAACAATATGCCTTTTCTGAAAAACTAGCAGTTATTCATTGGAAAAATTGCTTGGTTCTATTGTAATTCTGTACGATACGTTGTTTTAAAGCATTTTAATGTGATATTAATAGGCAGTTTTTGAGAAAATCAATGTTTTTTTGTTAAACTCTTATTTAGGCCAAGTTAGTGTTAATGCAAACAATATGCTTTTTCTTTAAAACTAGCAGTTATTCACTGAAAAAATTGTTTGGTTCTATTGTAATTCTGTACGTTACGTTGTTTTGGAGCTTTTTAATGTGATTTTAATCGACAGTTTTTGAGAAAATCAATTTTTTTTTATAAACACTCTTTTAGGCCAAGTTAGTGTTAATGGAAACAATATGCTTTTTCTGAAAAACTAGCCGTTATTCATTGAAAAAATTGCTTGGTTCTATTGTAGTTCTGTACGCTACGTTGTTTTAGATCATTTTAATGTGATTTTAATCGACGGTTTTTGAGAAAATCAATGTTTTTTTGTTAAACACTCTTTTAGGCCAAGTTAGTGTTAATGCAAACAATATACTTTTTCTGAAAAACTAGCAGATATTCATTGGAAGAATTGCTTGGTTCTATTGTAGTTCTGTACGTTACGTTGTTTTAGAGGATTTTATAGTGATTTTAATTGACCTTTTTTGAGAAAGTCAATGCTTTTTTGTTAAACACTCTTTTAGGCCAAGTTAGTGTTAATGCAAACAATATGCTTGTTCTGAAAAGCTAGCAGTTATTCATTGAAAGAATTGCTTGGTTCTATTGTAGTTCTGCACGATACGTTGTTTTAGAGCATTTTAATGTGATATTAATAGACAGTTTTTGAGAAAATCAATGCTTTTTTGTTAAACACTCTTTTAGGCCAAGTTAGTGTTAATGCAAACAATATACTGTTTCTGAAAAACTAACAGTTATTCACTGAAAAAATTGCTTGGTTCTATTGTAGTTCTGTACGTTACGTTGTGTTAGAGCATTTGAATGTGATTTTAATCGACAGTTTTTGAGAAAATCAATGTTTTTTTGTTAAAAACTCTTTTAGGCCAAGTTAGTGTTAATGCAAACAATACGCTTTTTCTGAAAAGCTGGCAGTTATTCATTGAAAGAATTGCTTGGTTCTATTGTAGTTATCTACAATACGTCGTTTTAGAGCATTTTTATGTGATTTTAATCGACAGTTTTTGAGAAAATCAATGTTTTTTTGATGAACATTCTTTTAGGCCAAGTTAGTGTCAATGGAAACAATATGTTTTTTCTGAAAAACTAGCAGTTATTCATTGGAAGAATTGCTTGGTTCTATTGTGGTTCTGTACGTTACGTTGTTTTAGAGGATTTAATAGTGATTTTAATCGACAGTTTTTGAGAACATCAATGTTTTTTTGTTAAACACTCTTTTAGGCCAAGTTAGTGTTAATGCAAACAATACGCTTTTTCTGAAAAGCTGGCAGTTATTCATTGAAAGAATTGCTCGGATCTATTGTAGTTCTGTACGATACGTTGTTTTAGAGCATTTCAAAGTGATATTAATCGACAGTTTTTGAGAAAATCAATGTTTTTTTGTTAAACACTCTTTTAGGCCAAATTAGTGTTAATGCAAACAATATGCTTTTTCCGAAAGACTAGCAGTTATTCATTGGAAAAATTGCTTGGTTCTATTGTAGTTCTGTACCTTACGTTGTTTTAGAGCATTTTAATGTGATTTTTTTCTACAGTTTTTGAGAAAATCAATTTTTTTTGATAAACACTGTATTAGGCCAAGTTAGTGTTAATGCAAACAATATGCTTTTTCCGAAAGACTAGCAGTTATTCATTGGAAAAATTGCTTGGTTCTATTGTAGTTCTGTACGTTACGTTGTTTTAGAGCATTTAAATGTGATTTTTTTCTACAGTTTTTGAGAAAATCAACGTTTTTTTGTTAAACACTCTTTTAGGCCAAGTTAGTGTTAATGGAAACAATATGCTTTTTCTGAAAAACTAGCCGTTATTCATTGAAAAAATTGCTTGGTTCTATTGTAGTTCTGTACGCTACGTTGTTTTAGATCATTTTAATGTGATTTTAATCGACGGTTTTTGAGAAAATCAATGTTGTTTTGTTAAACACTCTTTTAGGCCAAGTTAGTGTTAATGCAAACAATATACTTTTGCCGAAAAACTAACAGTTATTCACTGAAAAAATTGCTTGGTTCTATTGTAGTTCTGTACGTTGCGTTGTGTTAGAGCATTTGAATGTGATTTTAATCGACAGTTTTTGAGAAAATCAATGTTTTTTTGCTAAACACTCTTTTAGGCCAAGTTAGTGTTAATGGAAGCAATATGCTTTTTCTGAAAAACTAGCAGTTTTTCATTGGAAGAATTGCTTGGTTCTATTGTAGTTCTGTATGTTACGTTGTTTTAGAGGATTTTATAATGATTTTAATGGACCGTTTTTGAGAAAGTCAATGTTTTTTTGTTAAACACTCTTTTAGGCCAAGTTAGTGTTAATGCAAACAATATGCTTTTTCTGAAAAGCTAGCAGTTATTCATTGAAAGAATTGCTTGGTTCTATTGTAGTTCTGCACGATACGTTGTTTTAGAGCATTTTAATGTGATATTAATAGACAGTTTTTGAGAAAATCAATGTTTTTTTGTTAAACACTCTTTTAGGCCAAGTTAGTGTTAATGCAAACAATAAACTTTTTCTGAAAAACTAACAGTTATTCACTGAAAAAATTGCTTGGTTCTATTGTAGTTCTGTACGTTACGTTGTGTTAGAGCATTTGAATGTGATTTTAATCGACAGTTTTTGAGAAAATCAATGTTTTTTTGTTAAACACTCTTTTAGGCCAAGTTAGTGTTAATGCAAACAATACGCTTTTTCTGAAAAGCTGGCAGTTATTCATTGAAAGAATTGCTTGGTTCTATTGTAGTTATCTACAATACGTCGTTTTAGAGCATTTTTATGTGATTTTAATCGACAGTTTTTGAGAAAATCAATGTTTTTTTGATGAACATTCTTTTAGGCCAAGTTAGTGTCAATGGAAACAATATGTTTTTTCTGAAAAACTAGCAGTTATTCATTGGAAGAATTGCTTGGTTCTATTGTGGTTCTGTACGTTACGTTGTTTTAGAGGATTTAATAGTGATTTTAATCGACAGTTTTTGAGAACATCAATGTTTTTTTGTTAAACACTCTTTTAGGCCAAGTTAGTGTTAATGCAAACAATATGCTTTTTCTGAAAAGCTAGCAGTTGTTCATTGAAAGAATTGCTCGGATCTATTGTAGTTCTGTACGATACGTTGTTTTAGAGCATTTCAAAGTGATATTAATCGACAGTTTTTGAGAAAATCAATGTTTTTTTGTTAAACACTCTTTTAGGCAAAATTAGTGTTAATGCAAACAATATGCTTTTTCCGAAAGACTAGCAGTTATTCATTGGAAAAATTGCTTGGTTCTATTGTAGTTCTGTACCTTACGTTGTTTTAGAGCATTTTAATGTGATTTTAATCGACAGTTTTTGAGAAAATCAATTTTTTTTGATAAACACTGTATTAGGCCAAGTTAGTGTTAATGCAAACAATATGCTTTTTCCGAAAGACTAGCAGTTATTCATTGGAAAAATTGCTTGGTTCTATTGTAGTTCTGTACGTTACGTTGTTTTAGAGCATTTAAATGTGATTTTTTTCTACAGTTTTTGAGAAAATCAACGTTTTTTTGTTAAACACTCTTTTAGGCCAAGTTAGTGTTAATGGAAACAATATGCTTTTTCTGAAAAACTAGCCGTTATTCATTGAAAAAATTGCTTGGTTCTATTGTAGTTCTGTACGCTACGTTGTTTTAGATCATTTTAATGTGATTTTAATCGACGGTTTTTGAGAAAATCAATGTTTTTTTGTTAAACACTCTTTTAGGCCAAGTTAGTGTTAATGCAAACAATATACTTTTGCCGAAAAACTAACAGTTATTCACTGAAAAAATTGCTTGGTTCTATTGTAGTTCTGTACGTTGCGTTGTCTTAGAGCATTTGAATGTGATTTTAATCGACAGTTTTTGAGAAAATCAATGTTTTTTTGCTAAACACTCTTTTAGGCCAAGTTAGTGTTAATGGAAGCAATATGCTTTTTCTGAAAAACTAGCAGTTATTCATTGGAAGAATTGCTTGGTTCTATTGTAGTTCTGTACGTTACGTTGTTTTAGAGGATTTTATAGTGATTTTAATGGACCGTTTTTGAGAAAGTCAATGTTTTTTTGTTAAACACTCTTTTAGGCCAAGTTAGTGTTAATGCAAACAATATGCTTTTTCTGAAAAGCTAGCAGTTATTCATTGAAAGAATTGCTTGGTTCTATTGTAGTTCTGCACGATACGTTGTTTTAGAGCATTTTAATGTGATATTAATAGACAGTTTTTGAGAAAATCAATGTTTTTTTGTTAAACACTCTTTTAGGCCAAGTTAGTGTTAATGCAAACAATATACTTTTTCTGAAAAACTAACAGTTATTCACTTAAAAAATTGCTTGGTTCTATTGTAGTTCTGTACGTTACGTTGTGTTAGAGCATTTGAATGTGATTTTAATGGACAGTTTTTGAGAAAATCAATGTTTTTTTGTTAAACTCTTTTAGGCCAAGTTAGTGTTAATGCAAACAATATGCTTTTTCTGAAAAGCTAGCAGTTATTCATTGAAAGAATTGCTTGGTTCTATTGTAGTTATGTACGATACGTCGTTTTAGAGCATTTTTATGTGATTTTAATCGACAGTTTTTGAGAAAATCAATGCTTTTTTGATGAACATTCTTTTAGGCCAAGTAAGTGTTAATGCAAACAATATGTTTTTTCTGAAAAACTAGCAGTTATTCATTGGAAGAATTGCTTGGTTCTATGGTAGTTCTGTACGTTACGTTGTTTTAGAGGATTTAATAGTGATTTTAATCGACAGTTTTTGAGAAAATCAATGTCTTTTTGTTAAACACTCTTTTACGTCAAGTTAGTGTTAATGCAAACAATATGCTTTTTCTGAAAAGCTAGCAGTTGTTCATTGAAAGAATTGCTCGGTTCTATTGTAGTTCCGTACGATACGTTGTTTAAAAGCATTTCAATGTGATATTAATCGACAGTTTTTGAGAAAATCAATGTTTTTTTGTTAAACACTCTTTTAGGCCAAGTTAGTGTTAATGCAAACAATATGCTTTTTCTGAAAAACTAGCAGTTATTCACTGAAAAAATTGCTTGTTTCCATTGTAGTCTTGTATGTTACGTTGTTTTAGAGCATTTTAATGTGATTTTAATCGACAGGTTTTGAGAAAATCAATGTTTTTTTGATAAACACTGTTTTAGGCCAAGTTAGTGTTAATGCAAACAATATGCTTTTTCTGAAAAACTAGCCGTTATTCATTGAAAAAATTGCTTGGTTCTATTGTAGCTCTGTACCTTACGTTGTTTTAGAGCATTTTAATGTGACTTTATTCTACAGTTTTTGAGAAAATCAATGTTTTGTTGATAAATACTCTTTTAGGCCAAGTTATTGTTAATGCAAACAATATGCTTTTTCTGAAAAGCTAGCAGTTATTCATTGAAAGAATTGCTTGGTTCTATTGTAGTTCTGCACGTTACGTTGCTTTAGAGCATTTTAATGTGATTATCATAGACAGTTTTTTAGAAAATCAATGTTTTTTTGTTAAACACTCTTCTAGGCCAAGTTAGTGTTAATGCAAACAATATGCTTTTTCTGAAAAACTGACAGTTATTCACTGAAAAAATTGCTTGGTTCTATTGTAGTTCTGTACGTTTTGTTGTTTTAGAGCAATTTAATGTGATTTTAATCGACAGTTTTTGAGAAAATCAATGTTTTTTTGATAAACACTGTTTTAGGCTAAGTTAGTGTTAATGCAAACAATATGCATTTTCGAAAAACTAGCAGTTATTCATTGGAAAAATTGTTTGGTTCTATTGTAGTTCTGTACGTTACGTTGTTTTAGAGCATTTTAATGTGATTTTAATCGACAGTTTTTGAGAAAAGCAATGTTTTTTTGTTAAACACTCTTTTAGGCCAAGTTAGTGTTAATGCAAACAATATGCTTTTTCTGAAAAGCTAGCAGTTATTCATTGAAAGAATTGCTTGGTTCTATTCTAGTTATGTACGATACGTCGCTTTAGAGCATTTTTATGTGATTTTAATCGACAGTTTTTGAGAAAATCAATGTTTTTTTGATGAACATTCTTTTAGGCCAAGTTAGTGTCAATGGAAACAATATGTTTTTTCTGAAAAACTAGCAGTTATTCATTGGAAGAATTGCTTGGTTCTATTGTAGTTCTTTACGTTGCGTTGTTTTAGAGGATTTAATAGTGATTTTAATCGACAGTTTTTGAGAAAATCAATGTTTTTTTGTTAAACACTCTTTTAGGCCAAGTTAGTGTTAATGCAAACAATATGCTTTTTCTGAAAAGCTAGCAGTTATTCACGGAAAAAATTGCTTGGTTCTATTGTAGTTCTGTACGATACGTTGTTTTAGAGCATTTCAATGTGATATTAATCGACAGTTTTTGAGAAAATCAATGTTTTTTTGTTAAACACTCTTTTAGGCCAAGTTAGTGTTAATGCAAACAATATGCTTTTTCTGAAAAGCTAGCAGTTATTCACGGAAAAAATTGCTTGTTTCTATTGTAGCTCTGTATGTTACGTTGTTTTAGTGCATTTTAATGTGATTTTAATCGACAGGTTTTGAGAAAATCAATGTTTTTTTGATAAACACTTTTTTAGGCCAAGTGAGTGTTAATGCAAACAATATGCTTTTTCTGAAAAACTAGTAGTTATTCATTGGAAAAATTGCTTGGTTCTATTGTAATTCTGTACGTTACGTTTTTTTAGAGCATTTTAATGTGATTTTAATCGACAGTTTTTGAGAAAATCAATTTTTTTTTGATAAACGCTCTTTTAGGCCAAGTTAGTGTTAATGCAAACAATATGCTTTTTCTGAAAAGCTAGCAGTTATTCACGGAAAAAATTGCTTGTTTCTATTGTAGCTCTGTATGTTAAGTTGTTTTAGAGCATTTTAATGTGATTTTAATCGACAGGTTTTGAGAAAATCAATGTTTTTTTGATAAACACTGTTTTAGGCCAAGTTAGTGTTAATGCAAACAATATGCTTTTTCTGAAAAACTAGCAGTTATTCATTGGAGAAATTGCTTGGTTCTATTGTAGTTCTGTACGTTTTGTTGTTTTAGAGCATTTTAATGTGATTTTAATCGACAGTTTTTGAGAAAATCAATGTTTTTTTGATAAACGCTCTTTTAGGCCAAGTTAGTGTTAATGGAAACAATATGCTTTTTGTGAAAAACTAGCCGTTATTCATTGAAAAAATTGCTTGGTTCTATTGTAGTTCTGTACCTTACGTTGTTTTAGAGCATTTTAATGTGACTTTATTCTACAGTTTTTGAGAAAATTAATGTTTTGTTGATAAATACTCTTTTAGGCCAAGTTAGTGTTAATGCAAACAATATGCTTTTTCTAAAAAGCTAGCAGTTATTCATTGAAAGAATTGCTTGGTTCTATTGTAGTTCTGTACGATACGTTGTTTTAGAGCATTTTAATGTGATATTAATCAGCAGTTTTTGAGAAAATCAATGTTTTTTTGTTAAACAATCTTTTAGGCCAAGTTAGTGTTAATGCAAACAATATGCTTTTTCTGAAAAACTAGCAGTTATTCATAGGAAAAATTGCTTGGTTCTATTGTAATTCTGTACGTTACGTTGTTTTGGAGCATCTTAATGTAATTTTAATCGACAGTTTTTGAGAAAATCAACTTTTTTTTGATAAACACCGTTTTAGGCCAAATTAGTGTTAATGCAAACAATATACTTTTTCTGAAAAACTAGCAGTTATTCATTGAAAAAATTGCTTGGTTTTATTGTAATTCTGTACGTTACGTTGTTTTAGAGCATTTTAATGTGATTTTAATTAACAGTTTTTGAGAAAATCAATGTTTTTTTGTTAAACACTTTTTTAGGCCAAGTTAGTGTTGATGCAAACAATATACTTTTTCCGAAAACCTAGCAGTTATTCATTGGAAAAATTGCTTGGTTCTATTGTAATTCTTTACGATACGTCGTTTTAGAGCATTTTAATGTGATATTAATAGACAGTTTTTGAGAAAATCAATTTTTTTTGTTAAACACTCTTTTAGGCCAAGTTAGTGTTAATGCAAACAATATACTTTTTCTGAAAAACTAACAGTTATTCACTGAAAAAATTGCTTGGTTCTATTGTAGTTCTGTACGTTACGTTGTTTTAGAGCATTTTAATGTGATTTTAATCGACAGTTTTTGAGAAAATCAATGTTTTTTTGTTAAACACTCTTTTAGGCCAAGTTAGTGTTAATGCAAACAATATGCTTTTTCTGAAAAGCTAGCAGTTATTCATTGAAAGAATTGCTTGGTTCTATTGTAGTTATGTACGATACGTCGTTTTAGAGCATTTTTATTTGATTTTAATCGACCGTTTTTGAGAAAATCAATTTTTTTTTGATAAACACTCTTTTAGGACAAGTTAGTGTTAATGGAAACAATATGCTTTTTCTGAAAAACTAGCAGTTATTCATTGGAAGAAATGCTTGGTTCTATTGTAGTTCTTTACGTTGCGTTGTTTTAGAGGATTTAATAGTGATTTTAATCGACAGTTTTTGAGAAAATCAATGTTTTTTTGTTAAACACTCTTTTAGGCCAAGTTAGTGTTAATGCAAACAATATGCTTTTTCTGAAAAGCTAGCAGTTGTTCATTGAAAGAATTGCTTGGTTCTATTGTAGTTCTGTACGATACGTTGTTTTAGAGCATTTCAATGTGATATTAATCGACAGTTTTTGAGAAAATCAATGTTTTTTTGTTAAACACTCTTTTAGGCCAAGTTAGTGTTAATGCAAACAATATGCTTTTTCTGAAAAGCTAGCACTTATTCACGGAAAAAATTGCTTGTTTCTATTGTAGCTCTGTATGTTACGTTGTTTTAGTTCATTTTAATGTGATTTTAATCGACAGGTTTTGAGAAAATCAATGTTTTTTTGATAAACACTCTTTTAGGCCAAGTTAGTGTTAATGCAAACAATATGCTTTTTCTGAAAAACTAGTAGTTATTCATTGGAAAAATTGCTTGGTTCTATTGTAATTCTGTACGTTACGTTTTTTTAGAGCATTTTAATGTGATTTTAATCGACAGTTTTTGAGAAAATCAATTTTTTTTTGATAAACGCTCTTTTAGGCCAAGTTAGTGTTAATGCAAACAATATGCTTTTTCTGAAAAGCTAGCAGTTATTCACGGAAAAAATTACTTGTTTCTATTGTAGCTCTTTATGTTACGTTGTTTTAGAGCATTTTAATGTGATTTTAATCGACAGGTTTTGAGAAAATCAATGTTTTTTTGATAAACACTGTATTAGGCCAAGTTAGTGTTAATGCAAACAATATGCTTTTTCTGAAAAACTAGTAGTTATTCATTGGAAAAATTGCTTGGTTCTATTGTAATTCTGTACGTTACGTTTTTTTAGAGCATTTTAATGTGATTTTAATCGACAGTTTTTGAGAAAATCAATTTTTTTTTGATAAACGCTCTTTTAGGCCAAGTTAGTGTTAATGGAAACAATATGCTTTTTGTGAAAAACTAGCCGCTATTCATTGAAAAAATTGCTTGGTTCTATTGTAGTTCTGTACCTTACGTTGTTTTAGAGCATTTTAATGTGACTTTATTCTACAGTTTTTGAGAAAATTAATGTTTTGTTGATAAATACTCTTTTAGGCCAAGTTAGTGTTAATGCAAAGAATATGCTTTTTCTAAAAAGCTAGCAGTTATTCATTGAAAGAATTCCTTGGTTCTATTGTAGTTCTGTACGATACGTTGTTTTAGAGCATTTTAATGTGATATTAATCAGCAGTTTTTGAGAAAATCAATGTTTTTTTGTTAAACACTCTTTTAGGCCAAGTTAGTGTTAATGCAAACAATATGCTTTTTCTGAAAAACTAGCAGTTATTCATAGGAAAAATTGCTTGGTTCTATTGTAATTCTGTACGTTACGTTGTTTTGGAGCATTTTAATGTAATTTTAATCGACAGTTTTTGAGAAAATCAACTTTTTTTTGATAAACACCGTTTTAGGCCAAATTAGTGTTAATGCAAACAATATACTTTTTCCGAAAAACTAGCAGTCATTCATTGAAAAAATTGCTTGGTTCTATTGTAGGTCTGTACGATACGTTGTTTTAAAGCATTTTAATGTGATTTTAATCGACAGTTTTTGAGAAAATCAATGTTTTTTTGTAAAACACTCTTTAAGGCCAAGTTAGTGTTAATGCAAATAATATGCTTTTTCCGAAAAACTAGCAGTTATTCATTGAAAAAATTGCTTGGTTTTATTGTAGTTCTGTACGTTACGTTGTTTTAGAGCATTTTAATGTGATTTTAATTAACAGTTTTTGAGAAAATCAATGTTTTTTTGTTAAACACTTTTTTAGGCCAAGTTAGTGTTGATGCAAACAATATACTTTTTCCGAAAACCTAGCAGTTATTCATTGGAAAAATTGCTTGGTTCTATTGTAATTCTGTACGATACGTTGTTTTAGAGCATTTTAATGTGATATTAATAGACAGTTTTTGAGAAAATCAATTTTTTTTGTTAAACACTCTTTTAGGCCAAGTTAGTGTTAATGCAAACAATATACTTTTTCTGAAAAACTAACAGTTATTCACTGAAAAAATTGCTTGGCTCTATTGTACTTCTGTACGTTACGTTGTTTTAGAGCATTTTAATGTGATTTTAATCGACAGTTTTTGAGAAAATCAATGTTTTTTTGTTAAACACTCTTTTAGGCCAAGTTAGTGTTAATGCAAACAATATGCTTTTTCTGAAAAGCTAGCAGTTATTCATTGAAAGAATTGCTTGGTTCTATTGTAGTTATGTACGATACGTCGTTTTAGAGCATTTTTATTTGATTTTAATCGACCGTTTTTGAGAAAATCAATTTTTTTCTGATAAACACTCTTTTAGGCCAAGTTAGTGTTAATGGAAACAATATGCTTTTTCTGAAAAACTAGCCATTATTCATTGAAAAAATTGCTTGGTTCTATTGTAGTTCTGTCGCTACGTTGTTTTAGATCATTTTAATGTGATTTTAATGGACGGTTTTTGAAAAAATCAATGTTTTTTTGTTAAACACTCTTTTAGGCCAAGTTAGTGTTAATGCAAACAATATGCTTTTTCCGAAAAACTAGCAGTTATTCAATGGAAAAATTGCTTGGTTCTATTGTAGTTCTGTACGATACGTTGTTTTAGAGCATTTTAATGTGATATTAATAGACAGTTTTTGAGAAAATCAATGTTTTTTTGTTAAACACTCTTTTAGGCCAAGTTAGTGTTAATGCAAACAATATACTTTTTCCGAAAAACTAACAGTTATTCACTGAAAAAATTGCTTGGTTCTATTGTAGTTCTGTACGTTGCGTTGTGTTAGAGCATTTGAATGTGATTTTAATCGACAGTTTTTGAGAAAATCAATGTTTTTTTGTTAAACACTCTTTTAGGCCAAGTTAGTGTTAATGGAAGCAATATGCTTTTTCCGAAAAACTAGCAGTTATTCATTGGAAGAATTGCTTGGTTCTATTGTAGTTCTGTACGTTACGTTGTTTTAGAGGATTTTATAGTGATTTTAATGGACCGTTGTTGAGAAAGTCAATGTTTTTTTGTTAAACACTCTTTTAGGCCAAGTTAGTGTTAATGCAAACAATATGCTTTTTCTGAAAAGCTAGCAGTTATTCATTGAAAGAATTGCTCGGTTCTATTGTAGTTCTGTACGATACGTTGTTTTAGAGCATTTTAATGTGATATTAATAGACAGTTTTTGAGAAAATCAATGTTTTTTTGTTAAACACTCTTTTAGGCCAAATTAGTGTTAATGCAAACAATATACTTTTTCTGAAAAACTAACAGTTATTCACTGAAAAAATTGCTTGGCTCTATTGTACTTCTGTACGTTACGTTGTTTTAGAGCATTTTAATGTGATTTTAATCGACAGTTTTTGAGAAAATCAATGTTTTTTTGTTAAACACTCTTTTAGGCCAAGTTAGTGTTAATGCAAACAATATGCTTTTTCTGAAAAGCTAGCAGTTATTCATTGAAAGAATTGCTTGGTTCTATTGTAGTTATGTACGATACGTCGTTTTAGAGCATTTTTATGTGATTTTAATCGACAGTTTTTGAGAAAGTCAATGTTTTTTTGTTAAACATTCTTTTAGGCCAAGTTAGTGTCAATGGAAACAATATATTTTTTTCTGAAAAACTAGCAGTTATTCATTGGAAGAATTGCTTGGTTCTATTGTAGTTCTGTACGTTACGTTGTTTTAGAGGATTTAATAGTGATTTTAATCGACAGTTTTTGAGAAAATCAATGTTTTTTTGTTAAACACTCTTTTAGGCTAAGTTAGTGTTAATGCAAACAATATGCTTTTTCTGAAAAGCTAGCAGTTATTCATTGGAAAAATTGCTTGGTTCTATTGTAATTCTGTACGTTACGTTGTTTTGGAGCATTTTAATGTGATTTTAATCGACAGTTTTTGAGAAAATCAATTTTTTTTTGATAAACACTCTCTTAGGCCAAGTTAGTGTTAATGTAAACAATATGCCTTTTCTGAAAAACTAGCAGTTATTCATTTAAAAAATTGCTTGGTTCTATTGTAATTCTGTACGATACGTTGTTTTAGAGCATTTTAATGTGATATTAATAGGCAGTTTTTGAGAAAATCAATGTTTTTTTGTTAAACACTCTTTTAGGCCAAGTTAGTGTTAATGCAAACAATATGCTTTTTCTTTAAAACTAGCAGTTATTCACTGAAAAAATTGTTTGGTTCTATTGTAATTCTGTACGTTACGTTGTTTTGGAGCTTTTTAATGTGATTTTAATCGACAGTTTTTGAGAAAATCAATTTTTTTTTATAAACACTCTTTTAGGCCAAGTTAGTGTTAATGGAAACAATATGCTTTTTCTGAAAAACTAGCCGTTATTCATTGAAAAAATTGCTTGGTTCTATTGTAGTTCTGTACGCTACGTTGTTTTAGATCATTTTAATGTGATTTTAATCGACGGTTTTTGAGAAAATCAATGTTTTTTTGTTAAACACTCTTTTAGGCCAAGTTAGTGTTAATGCAAACAATATACTTTTTCCGAAAAACTAACAGTCATTCACTGAAAAAATTGCTTGGTTCTATTGTAGTTCTGTACGTTGCGTTGTGTTAGAGCATTTGAATGTGATTTTAATCGACAGTTTTTGAGAAAATCAATGTTTTTTTGTTAAACACTCCTTTAGGCCAAGTTAGTGTTAATGGAAGCAATATGCTTTTTCTGAAAAACTAGCAGTTATTCATTGGAAGAATTGCTTGGTTCTATTGTAGTTCTGTACGTTACGTTGTTTTAGAGGATTTTATAGTGATTTTAATGGACCTTTTTTGAGAAAGTCAATGTTTTTTTGTTAAACACTCTTTTAGGCCAAGTTAGTGTTAATGCAAACAATATGCTTGTTCTGAAAAGCTAGCAGTTATTCATTGAAAGAATTGCTTGGTTCTATTGTAGTTCTGCACGATACGTTGTTTTAGAGCATTTTAATGTGATATTAATAGACAGTTTTTGAGAAAATCAATGCTTTTTTGTTAAACACTCTTTTAGGCCAAGTTAGTGTTAATGCAAACAATATACTGTTTCTGAAAAACTAACAGTTATTCACTGAAAAAATTGCTTGGTTCTATTGTAGTTCTGTACGTTACGTTGTGTTAGAGCATTTGAATGTGATTTTAATCGACAGTTTTTGAGAAAATCAATGTTTTTTTGTTAAACACTCTTTTAGGCCAAGTTAGTGTTAATGCAAACAATATGCTTTTTCTAAAAAGCTGGCAGTTATTCATTGAAAGAATTGCTTGGTTCTATTGTAGTTATCTACAATACGTCGTTTTAGAGCATTTTTATGTGATTTTAATCAACAGTTTTTGAGAAAATCAATGTTTTTTTGATGAACATTCTTTTAGGCCAAGTTAGTGTCAATGGAAACAATATGTTTTTTCTGAAAAACTAGCAGTTATTCATTGGAAGAATTGCTTGGTTCTATTGTAGTTCTGTACGTTACGTTGTTTTAGAGGATTTAATAGTGATTTTAATCGACAGTTTTTGAGAACATCAATGTTTTTTTGTTAAACACTCTTTTAGGCCAAGTTAGTGTTAATGCAAACAATATGCTTTTTCTGAAAAGCTAGCAGTTGTTCATTGAAAGAATTGCTCGGATCTATTGTAGTTCTGTACGATACGTTGTTTTAGAGCATTTCAAAGTGATATTAATCGACAGTTTTTGAGAAAATCAATGTTTTTTGTTAAACACTCTTTTAGGCCAAATCAGTGTTAATGCAAACAATATGCTTTTTCCGAAAGACTAGCAGTTATTCATTGGAAAAATTGCTTGGTTCTATTGTAGTTCTGTACCTTACGTTGTTTTAGAGCATTTTAATGTGATTTTTTTCTACAGTTTTTGAGAAAATCAATTTTTTTTGATAAACACTGTATTAGGCCAAGTTAGTGTTAATGCAAACAATATGCTTTTTCCGAAAGACTAGCAGTTATTCATTGGAAAAATTGCTTGGTTCTATTGTAGTTCTGTATGTTACGTTGTTTTAGAGCATTTTAATGTGATTTTTTTCTGCAGTTTTTGAGAAAATCAACGTTTTTTTGT
This sequence comes from Catostylus mosaicus, assembly GCA_964019065.1. NCBI lineage: Eukaryota > Metazoa > Cnidaria > Scyphozoa > Rhizostomeae > Catostylidae > Catostylus > Catostylus mosaicus. Next base: position 3,674,118 of record OZ025199.1, read on the forward strand.
TAAACACTCTTTTAGGCCAAGTTAGTGTTAATGGAAACAATATGCTTTTTCTGAAAAACTAGCCGTTATTCATTGAAAAAATTGCTTGGTTCTATTGTAGTTCTGTACGCTACGTTGTTTTAGATCATTTTAATGTGATTTTAATCGACGGTTTTTGAGAAAATCAATGTTTTTTTGTTAAACACTCTTTTAGGCCAAGTTAGTGTTAATGCAAACAATATACTTTTTCCGAAAAACTAACAGTTATTCACTGAAAAAATTGCTTGGTTCTATTGTAGTTCTGTACGTTGCGTTGTGTTAGAGCATTTGAATGTGATTTTAATCGACAGTTTTTGAGAATATCAATGTTTTTTTGCTAAACACTCTTTTAGGCCAAGTTAGTGTTAATGGAAGCAATATGCTTTTTCTGAAAAACTAGCAGTTATTCATTGGAAGAATTGCTTGGTTCTATTGTAGTTCTGTACGTTACGTTGTTTTAGAGGATTTAATAGTGATTTTAATCGACAGTTTTTGAGAAAATCAATGTCTTTTTGTTAAACACTCTTTTAGGCCAAGTTAGTGTTAATGCAAACAATATGCTTTTTCTGAAAAGCTAGCAGTTGTTCATTGAAAGAATTGCTCGGTTCTATTGTAGTTCCGTACGATACGTTGTTTTAGAGCATTTCAATGTGATATTAATCGACAGTTTTTGAGAAAATCAATGTTTTTTTGTTAAACACTCTTTTAGGCCAAGTTAGTGTTAATGCAAACAATATGCTTTTTCTGAAAAACTAGCAGTTATTCACTGAAAAAATTGCTTGTTTCTATTGTAGTTTTGTATGTTACGTTGTTTTAGAGCATTTTAATGTGATTTTAATCGACAGTTTTTGAGAAAATAAATTTTTTTTTGATAAACGCTCTTTTAGGCCAAGTTAGTGTTAATAGAAACAATATGCTTTTTCTGAAAAACTAGCCGTTATTCATTGAAAAAATTGCTTGGTTCTATTGTAGTTCTGTACCTTACGTTGTTTTAGAGCATTTTAATGTGACTTTATTCTACAGTTTTTGAGAAAATCAATGTTTTGTTGATAAATACTCTTTTAGGCCAAGTTAGTGTTAATGCAAACAATATGCTTTTTCTGAAAAGCTAGCAGTTATTCATTGAAAGAATTGCTTGGTTCTATTGTAGTTCTGCACGTTACGTTGCTTTAGAGCATTTTAATGTCATTATCATAGACAGTTTTTTAGAAAATCAATGTTCTTTTGTTAAACACTCTTTTAGGCCAAGTTAGTGTTAATGCAAACAATATGCTTTTTCTGAAAAACTAACAGTTATTCACTGAAAAAATTGCTTGGTTCTATTGTGGTTCTGTACGTTTCGTTGTTTTAGAGCATTTTAATGTGATTTTAATCGACAGTTTTTGAGAAAATCAATGTTTTTTTGATAAACACTGTTTTAGGCTAAGTTAGTGTTAATGCAAACAATATGCATTTTCGAAAAACTAGCAGTTATTCATTGGAAAAATTGTTTGGTTCTATTGTAGTTCTGTACGTTACGTTGTTTTAGACCATTTTAATGTGATTTTAATCGACAGTTTTTGAGAAAAGCAATGTTTTTTTGTTAAACACTCTTTTAGGCCAAGTTAGTGTTAATGCAAACAATATGCTTTTTGTGAAAAGCTAGCAGTTATTCATTGAAAGAATTGCTTGGTTCTATTGTAGTTATGTACGATACGTCGTTTTAGAGCATTTTTATGTGATTTTAATCGACAGTTTTTGAGAAAATTAATGTTTTTTTGATGAACATTCTTTTAGGCCAAGTTAGTGTCAATGGAAACAATATGTTTTTTCTGAAAAACTAGCAGTTATTCATTGGAAGAATGGCTTGGTTCTATTGTAGTTCTTTACGTTGCGTTGTTTTAGAGGATTTAATAGTGATTTTAATCGACAGTTTTTGAGAAAATCAATGCTTTTTTGTTAAACACTCTTTTAGGCCAAGTTAGTGTTAATGCAAACAATATGCTTTTTCTGAAAAGCTAGCAGTTGTTCATTGAAAAAATTGCTTGGTTCTATTGTAGTTCTGTACGATACGTTGTTTTAGAGCATTTCAATGTGATATTAATCGACAGTTTTTGAGAAAATCAATGTTTTCTTGTTAAACACTCTTTTAGGCCAAGTTAGTGTTAATGCAAACAATATGCTTTTTCTGAAAAGCTAGCAGTTATTCACGGAAAAAATTGCTTGTTTCTATTGTTGCTCTGTATGTTACGTTGTTTCAGTGCATTTTAATGTGATTTTAATCGACAGGTTTTGAGAAAATCAATGTTTTTTTGATAAACACTCTTTTAGGCCAAGTTAGTGTTAATGCAAACACTATGCTTTTTCTGAAAAACTAGTAGTTATTCATTGTAAAAATTGCTTGGTTCTATTGTAATTCTGTACGTTACGTTTTTTAGACCATTTTAATGTGATTTTAATCGACAGTTTTTGAGAAAAGCAATGTTTTTTTGTTAAACACTCTTTTAGGCCAAGTTAGTGTTAATGCAAACAATATGCTTTTTCTGAAAAGCTAGCAGTTATTCATTGAAAGAATTGCTTGGTTCTATTGTAGTTATGTACGATACGTCGTTTTAGAGCATTTTTATGTGATTTTAATCGACAGTTTTTGAGAAAATCAATGTTTTTTTGATGAACATTCTTTTAGGCCAAGTTAGTGTCAATGGAAACAATATGTTTTTTCTGAAAAACTAGCAGTTATTCATTGGAAGAATGGCTTGGTTCTATTGTAGTTCTTTACGTTGCGTTGTTTTAGAGGATTTAATAGTGATTTTAATCGACAGTTTTTGAGAAAATCAATGCTTTTTTGTTAAACACTCTTTTAGGCCAAGTTAGTGTTAATGCAAACAATATGCTTTTTCTGAAAAGCTAGCAGTTGTTCATTGAAAAAATTGCTTGGTTCTATTGTAGTTCTGTACGATACGTTGTTTTAGAGCATTTCAATGTGATATTAATCGACAGTTTTTGAGAAAATCAATGTTTTTTTGTTAAACACTCTTTTAGGCCAAGTTAGTGTTAATGCAAACAATATGCTTTTTCTGAAAAGCTAGCAGTTATTCACGGAAAAAATTGCTTGTTTCTATTGTTGCTCTGTATGTTACGTTGTTTTAGTGCATTTTAATGTGATTTTAATCGACAGGTTTTGAGAAAATCAATGTTTTTTTGATAAACACTCTTTTAGGCCAAGTTAGTGTTAATGCAAACAATATGCTTTTTCTGAAAAACTAGTAGTTATTCATTGGAAAAGTTGCTTGGTTCTATTGTAATTCTGTACGTTACGTTTTTTTAGAGCATTTTAATGTGATTTTAATCGACAGTTTTTGAGAAAATCAATTTTTTTTTGATAAACGCTCTTTTAGGCCAAGTTAGTGTTAATGCAAACAATATGCTTTTTCTGAAAAGCTAGCAGTTATTCACGGAAAAAATTGCTTGTTTCTATTGTAGCTCTGTATGTTACGTTGTTTTAGAGCATTTTAATGTGATTTTAATCGACAGGTTTTGAGAAAATCAATGTTTTTTTGATAAACACTGTTTTAGGCCAAGTTAGTGTTAATGCAAACAATATGCTTTTTCTGAAAAGCTAGCAGTTATTCACGGAAAAAATTGCTTGTTTCTATTGTTGCTCTGTATGTTACGTTGTTTTAGTGCATTTTAATGTGATTTTAATCGACAGGTTTTGAGAAAATCAATGTTTTTTTGATAAACACTCTTTTAGGCCAAGTTAGTGTTAATGCAAACAATATGCTTTTTCTGAAAAACTAGTAGTTATTCATTGGAAAAATTGCTTGGTTCTATTGTAATTCTGTACGTTACGTTTTTTTAGAGCATTTTAATGTGATTTTAATCGACAGGTTTTGAGAAAATCAATGTTTTTTTGATAAACACTCTTTTAGGCCAAGTTAGTGTTAATGCAAACACTATGCTTTTTCTGAAAAACTAATAGTTATTCATTGTAAAAATTGCTTGGTTCTATTGTAATTCTGTACGTTACGTTTTTTTAGACCATTTTAATGTGATTTTAATCGACAGTTTTTGAGAAAAGCAATGTTTTTTTGTTAAACACTCTTTTAGGCCAAGTTAGTGTTAATGCAAACAATATGCTTTTTCCGAAAAGCTAGCAGTTATTCATTGGAAGACTGGCTTGGTTCTATTGTAGTTCTTTACGTTGCGTTGTTTTAGAGGATTTAATAGTGATTTTAATCGACAGTTTTTGAGAAAATCAATGCTTTTTTGTTAAACACTCTTTTAGGCCAAGTTAGTGTTAATGCAAACAATATGCTTTTTCTGAAAAGCTAGCAGTTGTTCATTGAAAAAATTGCTTGGTTCTATTGTAGTTCTGTACGATACGTTGTTTTAGAGCATTTCAATGTGATTTTAATCGACAGTTTTTGAGAAAATCAATGTTTTTTTGTTAAACACTCTTTTAGGCCAAGTTAGTGTTAATGCAAACAATATGCTTTTTCTGAAAAGCTAGCAGTTATTCACGGAAAAAATTGCTTGTTTCTATTGTTGCTCTGTATGTTACGTTGTTTTAGTGCATTTTAATGTGATTTTAATCGACAGGTTTTGAGAAAATCAATGTTTTTTTGATAAACACTCTTTTAGGCCAAGTTAGTGTTAATGCAAACAATATGCTTTTTCTGAAAAACTAGTAGTTATTCATTGGAAAAATTGCTTGGTTCTATTGTAATTCTGTACGTTACGTTTTTTTAGAGCATTTTAATGTGATTTTAATCGACAGTTTTTGAGAAAATCAATTTTTTTTTGATAAACGCTCTTTTAGGCCAAGTTAGTGTTAATGCAAACAATATGCTTTTTCTGAAAAGCTAGCAGTTATTCACGGAAAAAATTGCTTGTTTCTATTGTAGCTCTGTATGTTACGTTGTTTTAGAGCATTTTAATGTGATTTTACTCGACAGGTTTTGAGAAAATCAATGTTTTTTTGATAAACACTGTTTTAGGCCAAGTTAGTGTTAATGCAAACAATATGCTTTTTCTGAAAAGCTAGCAGTTATTCACGGAAAAAATTGCTTGTTTCTATTGTTGCTCTGTATGTTACGTTGTTTTAGTGCATTTTAATGTGATTTTAATCGACAGGTTTTGAGAAAATCAATGTTTTTTTGATAAACACTCTTTTAGGCCAAGTTAGTGTTAATGCAAACAATATGCTTTTTCTGAAAAACTAGTAGTTATTCATTGGAAAAATTGCTTGGTTCTATTGTAATTGTGTACGTTACGTTTTTTTAGAGCATTTTAATGTGATTTTAATCGACAGTTTTTGAGAAAATCAATTTTTTTTTGATAAACGCTCTTTTAGGCCAAGTTAGTGTTAATGCAAACAATATGCTTTTTCTGAAAAGCTAGCAGTTATTCACGGAAAAAATTGCTTGTTTCTATTGTAGCTCTGTATGTTACGTTGTTTTAGAGCATTTTAATGTGATTTTAATCGACAGGTTTTGAGAAAATCAATGTTTTTTTGATAAACACTGTTTTAGGCCAAGTTAGTGTTAATGCAAACAATATGCTTTTTCTGAAAAACTAGTAGTTATTCATTGGAAAAATTGCTTGGTTGTATTGTAATTCTGTACGTTACGTTTTTTTAGAGCATTTTAATGTGATTTTAATCGGCAGTTTTTGAGAAAATCAATTTTTTTTTGATAAACGCTCTTTTAGGCCAAGTTAGTGTTAATGGAAACAATATGCTTTTTGTGAAAAACTAGCCGTTATTCATTGAAAAAATTGCTTGGTTCTATTGTAGTTCTGTACCTTACGTTGTTTTAGAGCATTTTAATGTGACTTTATTCTACAGTTTTTGAGAAAATTAATGTTTTGTTGATAAATACTCTTTTAGGCCAAGTTAGTGTTAATGCAAACAATATGCTTTTTCTAAAAAGCTAGCAGTTATTCATTGAAAAAATTGCTTGGTTCTATTGTAGTTATGTACGATACGTCGTTTTAGAGCATTTTTATGTGATTTTAATCGACAGTTTTTGAGAAAATCAATGTTTTTTTGATGAACATTCTTTTAGGCCAAGTTAGTGTCAATGGAAACAATATGTTTTTTCTGAAAAACTAGCAGTTATTCATTGGAAGAATGGCTTGGTTCTATTGTAGTTCTTTACGTTGCGTTGTTTTAGAGGATTTAATAGTGATTTTAATCGACAGTTTTTGAGAAAATCAATGCTTTTTTGTTAAACACTCTTTTAGGCCAAGTTAGTGTTAATGCAAACAATATGCTTTTTCTGAAAAGCTAGCAGTTGTTCATTGAAAAAATTGCTTGGTTCTATTGTAGTTCTGTACGATACGTTGTTTTAGAGCATTTCAATGTGATATTAATGGACAGTTTTTGAGAAAATCAATGTTTTTTTGTTAAACACTCTTTTAGGCCAAGTTAGTGTTAATGCAAACAATATGCTTTTTCTGAAAAGCTAGCAGTTATTCACGGAAAAAATTGCTTGTTTCTATTGTTGCTCTGTATGTTACGTTGTTTCAGTGCATTTTAATGTGATTTTAATCGACAGGTTTTGAGAAAATCAATGTTTTTTTGATAAACACTCTTTTAGGCCAAGTTAGTGTTAATGCAAACACTATGCTTTTTCTGAAAAACTAGTAGTTATTCATTGTAAAAATTGCTTGGTTCTATTGTAATTCTGTACGTTACGCTTTTTTAGACCATTTTAATGTGATTTTAATCGACAGTTTTTCAGAAAAGCAATGTTTTTTTGTTAAACACTCTTTTAGGCCAAGTTAGTGTTAATGCAAACAATATGCTTTTTCTGAAAAGCTAGCAGTTATTCATTGAAAGAATTGCTTGGTTCTATTGTAGTTATGTACGATACGTCGTTTTAGAGCATTTTTATGTGATTTTAATCGACAGTTTTTGAGAAAATCAATGTTTTTTTGATGAACATTCTTTTAGGCCAAGTTAGTGTCAATGGAAACAATATGTTTTTTCTGAAAAACTAGCAGTTATTCATTGGAAGAATGGCTTGGTTCTATTGTAGTTCTTTACGTTGCGTTGTTTTAGAGGATTTAATAGTGATTTTAATCGACAGTTTTTGAGAAAATCAATGCTTTTTTGTTAAACACTCTTTTAGGCCAAGTTAGTGTTAATGCAAACAATATGCTTTTTCTGAAAAGCTAGCAGTTGTTCATTGAAAAAATTGCTTGGTTCTATTGTAGTTCTGTACGATACGTTGTTTTAGAGCATTTCAATGTGATATTAATCGACAGTTTTTGAGAAAATCAATGTTTTTTTGTTAAACACTGTTTTAGGCCAAGTTAGTGTTAATGCAAACAATATGCTTTTTCTGAAAAGCTAGCAGTTATTCACGGAAAAAATTGCTTGTTTCTATTGTTGCTCTGTATGTTACGTTGTTTTAGTGCATTTTAATGTGATTTTAATCGACAGGTTTTGAGATAATCAATGTTTTTTTGATAAACACTCTTTTAGGCCAAGTTAGTGTTAATGCAAACAATATGCTTTTTCTGAAAAACTAGTAGTTATTCATTGGAAAAATTGCTTGGTTCTATTGTAATTCTGTACGTTACGTTTTTTTAGAGCATTTTAATGTGATTTTAATCGACAGTTTTTGAGAAAATCAATTTTTTTTTGATAAACGCTCTTTTAGGCCAAGTTAGTGTTAATGCAAACAATATGCTTTTTCTGAAAAGCTAGCAGTTATTCACGGAAAAAATTGCTTGTTTCTATTGTAGCTCTGTATGTTACGTTGTTTTAGAGCATTTTAATGTGATTTTAATCGACAGGTTTTGAGAAAATCAATGTTTTTTTGATAAACACTGTTTTAGGCCAAGTTAGTGTTAATGCAAACAATATGCTTTTTCTGAAAAGCTAGCAGTTATTCACGGAAAATATTGCTTGTTTCTATTGTTGCTCTGTATGTTACGTTGTTTTAGTGCATTTAAATGTGATTTTAATCGACAGGTTTTGAGAAAATCAATGTTTTTTTGATAAACACTCTTTTAGGCCAAGTTAGTGTTAATGCAAACAATATGCTTTTTCTGAAAAACTAGTAGTTATTCATTGGAAAAATTGCTTGGTTCTATTGTAATTCTGTACGTTACGTTTTTTTAGAGCATTTTAATGTGATTTTAATCGACAGTTTTTGAGAAAATCAATTTTTTTTTGATAAACGCTCTTTTAGGCCAAGTTAGTGTTAATGCAAACAATATGCTTTTTCTGAAAAGCTAGCAGTTATTCACGGAAAAAATTGCTTGCTTCTATTGTAGCTCTGTATGTTACGTTGTTTTAGAGAATTTTAATGTGATTTTAATCGACAGGTTTTGAGAAAATCAATGTTTTTTCGATAAACACTATTTTAGGCCAAGTTAGTGTTAATGCAAACAATATGCTTTTTCTGAAAAACTTGTAGTTATTCATTGGAAAAATTGCTTGGTTGTATTGTAATTCTGTACGTTACGTTTTTTTAGAGCATTTTAATGTGATTTTTATCGACAGTTTTTGAGAAAATCAATTTTTTTTTGATAAACGCTCTTTTAGGCCAAGTTAGTGTTAATGGAAACAATATGCTTTTTGTGAAAAACTAGCCGTTATTCATTGAAAAAATTGCTTGGTTCTATTGTAGTTCTGTACCTTACGTTGTTTTAGAGCATTTTAATGTGACTTTATTCTACAGTTTTTGAGAAAATTAATGTTTTGTTGATAAATACTCTTTTAGGCCAAGTTAGTGTTAATGCAAACAATATGCTTTTTCTAAAAAGCTAGCAGTTATTCATTGAAAAAACTGCTTGGTTCTATTGTAGTTCTGTACGATACGTTGTTTTAGAGCATTTTAATGTGATATTAATCAGCAGTTTTTGAGAAAATCAATGTTTTTTTGTTAAACACTCTTTTAGGCCAAGTTAGTGTTAATGCAAACAATATACTTTTTCTGAAAAACTAACAGTTATTCACTGAAAAAATTGCTTGGTTCTATTGTAGTTTTGTATGTTACGTTGTTTTAGAGCATTTTAATGTGATTTTAATCGACAGGTTTTGAGAAAATCAATGTTTTTTTGATAAATACTCTTTTAGGCCAAGTTAGTGTTAATGCAAACAATATGCTTTTTCTGAAAAGCTAGCAGTTATTCATTGAAAGAATTGCTTGGTTCTATTGTAGTTCTGCACGTTACGTTGCTTTAGAGCATTTTAATGTCATTATCATAGACAGTTTTTTAGAAAATCAATGTTTTTTTGTTAAACACTCTTTTAGGCCAAGTTAGTGTTAATGCAAACAATATGCTTTTTCTGAAAAACTAACAGTTATTCACTGAAAAAATTGCTTGGTTCTATTGTAGTTCTGTACGTTTCGTTGTTTTAGAGCATTTTAATGTGATTTTAATCGACAGTTTTTGAGAAAATCAATGTTTTTTTGATAAACACTGTTTTAGGCCAAGTTAGTGTTAATGCAAACAATATGCATTTTCGAAAAACTAGCAGTTATTCATTGGAAAAATTGCTTGGTTCTATTGTAGTTCTGCACGTTACGCTGTTTTAGAGCATTTTAATGTGATTTTAATCGACAGTTTTTGGGAAAAGCAATGTTTTTTTGTTAAACACTATTTTAGGCCAAGTTAGTGTTAATGCAAACAATATGCTTTTTCTGAAAAACTAGCAGTTATTCACGGAAAAAATTGCTTGTTTCTATTGTAGCTCTGTATGTTACGTTGTTTTAGAGCATTTTAATGTGATTTTAATCGACAGGTCTTGAGAAAATCAATGTTTTTTTGATAAACACTCTTTTAGGCCAAGTTAGTGTTAATGCAAACAATATGCTTTTTCTGAAAAGCTAGCAGTTATTCATTGAAAGAATTGCTTGGTTCTATTGTAGTTATGTAGGATGCGTCGTTTTGGAGCATTTTTATGTGATTTTAATCGACAGTTTTTGATAAAATCAATGTTTTTTTGATGAACATTCTTTTAGGCCAAGTTAGTGTCAATGGAAACAATATGCTTTTTCTGAAAAACTAGCAGTTATTCATTGGAAGAATTGCTTGGTTCTATTGTAGTTCTGTACGTTACGTTGTTTTAGAGAATTTAATAGTGATTTTAATCGACAGTTTTTGAGAAAATCAATGTTTTTTTGTTAAACACTCTTTTAGGCCAAGTTAGTGTTAATGCAAACAATATGCATTTTCGAGAAACTAGCAGTTATTCATTGGAAAAATTGCTTGGTTCTATTGTAGTTCTGCACGTTACGTTGTTTTAGAGCATTTTAATGTGATTTTAATCGACAGTTTTTGGGAAAAGCAATGTTTTTTTGTTAAACACTCTTTTAGGCCAAGTTAGTGTTAATGCAAACAATATGCTTTTTCTGAAAAACTAGCAGTTATTCACGGAAAAAATTGCTTGTTTCTATTGTAGCTCTGTATGTTACGTTGTTTTAGAGCATTTTAATGTGATTTTAATCGACAGTTTTTGATAAAATCAATGTTTTTTTGATGAACATTCTTTTAGGCCAAGTTAGTGTCAATGGAAACAATATGCTTTTTCTGAAAAACTAGCAGTTATTCATTGGAAGAATTGCTTGGTTCTATTGTAGTTCTGTACGTTACGTTGTTTTAGAGAATTTAATAGTGATTTTAACGACAGTTTTTGAGAAAATCAATGTTTTTTTGTTAAACAATCTTTTAGGCCAAGTTAGTGTTAATGCAAACAATATGCTTTTTCTGAAAAACTAGCAGTTATTCACTGAAAAAATTGCTTGTTTCTATTGTAGTTCTGTATGTTACGTTGTTTTAGAGCATTTTAATGTGATTTTAATCGACAGGTTTTGAGAAAATCAATGTTCTTTTGATAAACACTCTTTTAGGCCAAGTTAGTGTTAATGCAAACAATATGCTTTTTCTGAAAAACTAGCAGTTATTCATTGGAAAAATTGCTTGGTTCTATTGTAGTTCTGTACGTTACGTTGTTTTAGAGGATTTAATAATGATTTTAATCGACTGTTTTTGAGAAAATTAATGTTTTTTTGTTAAACACTCTTTTAGGCCAAGTTAGTGTTAATGCAAACAATATGCTTTTTCCCGAAAAGCTAGGAGTTGTTCATTGAAAGAATTGCTTGGTTCTATTGTAGTTCTGTACGATACGTTGTTTTAGAGCATTTCAATGTGATATTAATCGTTCGTTTTTGAGAAAATCAAGGTTTTTTTGTTAAACACTCTTTTAGGCCAAGTTAGTGTTAATGCAAACAATATGCTTTTTCTGAAAAACTAGCAGTTATTCATTGGAAAAATTGCTTGGTTCTATTGTAATTCTGTACGTTACGTTTTTTTAGAGCATTTTAATGTGATTTTAATCGACAGTTTTTGAGAAAATCAATTTTTTTTTTATAAACGCTCTTTTAGGCCAAGTTAGTGTTAATGGAAACAATATGCTTTTTCTAAAAAACTAGCCGTTATTCATTGAAAAAATTTCTTGGTTCTATTGTAGTTCTGTATCTTACGTTGTTTTAGAGCATTTTAATGTGACTTTATTCTACAGTTTTTGAGAAAATCAATGTTTTGTTGATCAATACTCTTTTAGGCCAAGTTAGTGTTAATGCAAACAATATGCTTTTTCTGAAAAGCTAGCAGTTATTCATTGAAAGAATTGCTTGGTTCTATTGTAGTTCTGTACGATACGTTGTTATAGAGCATTTTAATGTGATACTAATCAGCAGTTTTTGAGAAAATCAATGTTTTTTTCTTAAACACTCTTTGAGGCCAAGTTAGTGTTAATGCAAACAATATACTTTTTCTGAAAAACTAGCAGTTATTCATTGAAAAAATTGCTTGGTTCTATTGTAGTTCTGTACGCTACGTTGTTTTAGAGCATTTTAATGTGATTTTAATCGACAGTTTCTGAGAAAATCAATGTTTTTTTGTCAAACACTCTTTTAGGCCAAGTTAGTGTTAATGCAAACAATATGCTTTTTCCGAAAAACTAGCAGTTATTCATTGGAAAAATTGCTTGGTTCTATTGTACTTCTGTACGTTACGTTGTTTTAGAGCATTTTAATGTGATTTTAATCGACAGTTTTTGAGAAAATCAATTTTTTTTTTATAAACGCTCTTTTAGGCCAAGTTAGTGTTAATGGAAACAATATGCTTTTTCTAAAAAACTAGCCGTTATTCATTGAAAAAATTTCTTGGTTCTATTGTAGTTCTGTACCTTACGTTGTTTTAGAGCATTTTAATGTGACTTTATTCTACAGTTTTTGAGAAAATCAATGTTTTGTTGATCAATACTCTTTTAGGCCAAGTTAGTGTTAATGCAAACAATATGCTTTTTCTGAAAAGCTAGCAGTTATTCATTGAAAGAATTGCTTGGTTCTATTGTAGTTCTGTACGATACGTTGTTTTAGAGCATTTTAATGTGATACTAATAAGCAGTTTTTGAGAAAATCAATGTTTTTTTGTCAAACACTCTTTTAGGCCAAGTTAGTGTTAATGCAAACAATATGCTTTTTCCGAAAAACTAGCAGTTATTCATTGGAAAAATTGCTTGGTTCTATTGTACTTCTGTACGTTACGTTGTTTTAGAGCATTTTAATGTGATTTTAATCTACAGTTTTTGAGAAAATCATTGTTTTTTTGTTAACAACTCTTTTAGGCTAAGTTAGTGTTAATGCAAATAATATGCTTTTTCTGAAAAACTAGCAGTTATTCATTGAAAAAATTGCTTGGTTCTATTGTAGTTCTGTACGTTACGTTGTTTTAGAGCATTTTAATGTGATTTTAATCGACAGTTTTTGAGAAAATCAATTTTTTTTTGATAAACGCTCTTTTAGGCCAAGTTAGTGTTAATGCAAACAATATGCTTTTTCCGAAAAACTAGCAGTTATTCATTGGAAAAATTGCTTGGTTCTATTGTACTTCTGTACGTTACGTTGTTTTAGAGCATTTTAATGTGATTTTAATCGACAGTTTTTGAGAAAATCAATTTTTTTTTTATAAACGCTCTTTTAGGCCAAGTTAGTGTTAATGGAAACAATATGCTTTTTCTAAAAAACTAGCCGTTATTCATTGAAAAAATTTCTTGGTTCTATTGTAGTTCTGTACCTTACGTTGTTTTAGAGCATTTTAATGTGACTTTATTCTACAGTTTTTGAGAAAATCAATGTTTTGTTGATCAATACTCTTTTAGGCCAAGTTAGTGTTAATGCAAACAATATGCTTTTTCTGAAAAGCTAGCAGTTATTCATTGAAAGAATTGCTTGGTTCTATTGTAGTTCTGTACGATACGTTGTTTTAGAGCATTTTAATGTGATACTAATCAGCAGTTTTTGAGAAAATCAATGTTTTTTTCTTAAACACTCTTTGAGGCCAAGTTAGTGTTAATGCAAACAATATACTTTTTCTGAAAAACTAGCAGTTATTCATTGAAAAAATTGCTTGGTTCTATTGTAGTTCTGTACGCTACGTTGTTTTAGAGCATTTTAATGTGATTTTAATCGACAGTTTCTGAGAAAATCAATGTTTTTTTGTCAAACACTCTTTTAGGCCAAGTTAGTGTTAATGCAAACAATATGCTTTTTCCGAAAAACTAGCAGTTATTCATTGGAAAAATTGCTTGGTTCTATTGTACTTCTGTACGTTACGTTGTTTTAGAGCATTTTAATGTGATTTTAATCGACAGTTTTTGAGAAAATCAATTTTTTTTTTATAAACGCTCTTTTAGGCCAAGTTAGTGTTAATGGAAACAATATGCTTTTTCTAAAAAACTAGCCGTTATTCATTGAAAAAATTTCTTGGTTCTATTGTAGTTCTGTACCTTACGTTGTTTTAGAGCATTTTAATGTGACTTTATTCTACAGTTTTTGAGAAAATCAATGTTTTGTTGATCAATACTCTTTTAGGCCAAGTTAGTGTTAATGCAAACAATATGCTTTTTCTGAAAAGCTAGCAGTTATTCATTGAAAGAATTGCTTGGTTCTATTGTAGTTCTGTACGATACGTTGTTTTAGAGCATTTTAATGTGATACTAATAAGCAGTTTTTGAGAAAATCAATGTTTTTTTGTCAAACACTCTTTTAGGCCAAGTTAGTGTTAATGCAAACAATATGCTTTTTCCGAAAAACTAGCAGTTATTCATTGGAAAAATTGCTTGGTTCTATTGTACTTCTGTACGTTACGTTGTTTTAGAGCATTTTAATGTGATTTTAATCTACAGTTTTTGAGAAAATCATTGTTTTTTTGTTAACAACTCTTTTAGGCTAAGTTAGTGTTAATGCAAATAATATGCTTTTTCTGAAAAACTAGCAGTTATTCATTGAAAAAATTGCTTGGTTCTATTGTAGTTCTGTACGTTACGTTGTTTTAGAGCATTTTAATGTGATTTTAATCGACAGTTTTTGAGAAAATCAATTTTTTTTTGATAAACGCTCTTTTAGGCCAAGTTAGTGTTAATGGAAACAATATGCTTTTTCTAAAAAACTAGCCGTTATTCATTGAAAAAATTTCTTGGTTCTATTGTAGTTCTGTACCTTACGTTGTTTTAGAGTATTTTAATGTGACTTTATTCTACAGTTTTTGAGAAAATCAATGTTTTGTTGATCAATACTCTTTTAGGCCGAGTTAGTGTTAATGCAAACAATATGCTTTTTCTGAAAAGCTAGCAGTTATTCATTGAAAGAATTGCTTGGTTCTATTGTAATTCTGTACGATACGTTGTTTTAGAGCATTTTAATGTGATACTAATAAGCAGTTTTTGAGAAAATCAATGTTTTTTTCTTAAACATTCTGTGAGGCCAAGTTAGTGTTAATGCAAACAATATACTTTTTCTGAAAAACTAGCAATTATTCATTGAAAAAATTGCTTGGTTCTATTTTAGTTCTGTACGTTACGTTGTTTTAGAGCATTTTAATGTGATTTTAATCGACAGTTTTTGAGAAAATCAATGTTTTTTTGTCAAACACTCTTATAGGCCAAGTAAGTGTTAATGCAAATAATATGCTTTTTCTGAAAAACTAGCAGTTATTCATTGAAAAAATTGTTTGGTTCTATTGTAGTTCTGTACGTTACGTTGTTTTAGAGCATTATAATGTGATTTTAATCGACAGTTTCTGAGAAAATCAAGGTTTTTTTGTCAAACACTCTTTTAGGCCAAGTTAGTGTTAATGCAAACAATATGCTTTTTCCGAAAAACTAGCAGTTATTCATTGGAAAAATTGCTTGGTTCTATTGTACTTTTGTACATTACGTTGTTTAAGAGCATTTTAATGTGATTTTAATCGACAGTTTTTGAGAAAATCAATGTTTTTTTGTTAAAGACTCTTTTAGGCTAAGTTAGTGTTATTGCAAATAATATGCTTTTTCTGAAAAACTAGCAGTTATTCATTGAAAAAATTGCTTGGTTCTATTGTAGTTCTGTACGTTACGTTGTTTTAGAGCATTTTAATGTGATTTTAATCGACAGGTCTTGAGAAAATCAATGTTTTTTTGATAAACACTCTTTTAGGCCAAGTAAGTGTTAATGCAAATAATATGTTTTTTCTGAAAAACTGGCAGTTATTCATTGAAAAAATTGCTTGGTTCTATTGTAGTTCTGTACGTTAAGTTGTTTTAGAGCCTTTTAATTTGATTTTAATCGACAGTTTTTGAGAAAATCAATGTTTTATTGTTAAACACTCTTTTAGGCCAAGTTAGTGTTAATGCAAATAATATGCTTTTTCTGAAAAACAAGCAGTTATTCATTGCAAAAATTGCTTGGTTCTATTGTAGTTTTGCACGTTACGTTGTTTTAGAGCATTTTAATGTGATTTTAATCGACAGTTTTTGAGAAAATCAATGTCTTTTTGTTAAACACTCTTTTAGGCCAAGTTAGTGTTAATGCAAATAATATGCTTTTTCTGAAAAACTAGCAGTTATTCATTGAAAAAATTGCTTGGTTCTATTGTAGGTCTGTACGATACGTTGTTTTAAAGCATTTTAATGTGATTTTAATCGACAGTTTTTGAGAAAATCAATGTTTTTTTGTAAAACACTCTTTAAGGCCAAGTTAGTGTTAATGCAAATAATATGCTTTTTCCGAAAAACTAGCAGTTATTCATTGAAAAAATTGCTTGGTTCTATTGTAGTTCTGTACGTTACGTTGTTTTAGAGCATTTTAATGTGACTTTATTCTACAGTTTTTGAGAAAATCAATGTTTTGTTGATCAATACTCTTTTAGGCTAAGTTAGTGTTAATGCAAACAATATGCTTTTTCTGAAAAGCTAGCAGTTATTCATTGAAAGAATTGCTTAGTTCTATTGTAGTTCTGTACGATACGTTGTTTTAGAGCATTTTAATGTGATACTAATAAGCAGTTTTTGAGAAAATCAATGTTTTTTTCTTAAACACTCTGTGAGGCCAAGTTAGTGTTAATGCAAACAATATGCTTTTTCCGAAAAACTAGCAGTTATTCATTGGAAAAATTGCTTGGTTCTATTGTACTTCTGTACGTTACGTTGTTTTAGAGCATTTTAATGTGATTTTAATCTACAGTTTTTGAGAAAATCAATGTTTTTTTGTTAAAGACTCTTTTAGGCTAAGTTAGTGTTAATGCAAATAATATGCTTTTTCTGAAAAACTAGCAGTTATTCATTGGAAAAATCGCTTGGTTCTATTATAATGCTGTACGGTACGTTATTTTAGAGCATTTTAAAGTGATTTTAATCGACAGTTTTTGAGAAAATCAATGTTTTTTTGTTAAACACTCTTTTAGGCCAAGTTAGTGTTAATGCAAACAATATGCTTTTTCCGAGAAACTAGCAGTTATTCATTTAAAAAATTGCTTGGTTCTATTATAATTCTGTACGGTACGTTATTTTCGAGCATTTTAATGTGATTTTAATCGACAGTTTTTGAGAAAATCAATTTTTTATTGTTAAACACTCTTTTAGGCCAAGTTAGTGTTAATGCAAACAATATGCTTTTTCTGAAAACCTAGCAGTTATTCATTGGAAAAATTGCTTGGTTCTATTGTAGTTATGTACGTTACGTTGTTTTAGAGCATTTTAATGTGATTTTAATCGACCGTTTTTGAGAAAATCAATGTTTTTTTGTTAAACACTCTTTTAGGCCAAGTTAGTGTTAATGCAAACAATATGCTTTTTCCGAAAAACTAGCAGTTATTCATTGGAAAAATTGCTTGGTTCTATTGTACTGCTGTACGTTACGTTGTTTTAGAGCATTTTAATGTGATTTTAATCGACAGTTTTTGAGAAAATCAATGTTTTTTTCTTAAACACTCTGTGAGGCCAAGTTAGTGTTAATGCAAACAATATACTTTTTCTGAAAAATTAGCAGTTATTCATTGAAAAAATTGCTTGGTTCTATTGTAGTTCTGTACGTTACGTTGTTTTAGAGCATTTTAATGTGATTTTAATCCACAGTTTTTGAGAAAATCAATGTTTTTTTGTCAAACACTCTTTTAGGCCAAGTAAGTGTTAATGCAAATAATATGCTTTTTCTGAAAAACTAGCAGTTATTCATTGAAAAAATTGCTTGGTTCTATTGTAGTTCTGTACGTTAAGTTGTTTTAGAGCATTTTAATTTGATTTTAATCGACAGTTTTTGAGAAAATCAATGTTTTATTGTTAAACACTCTTTTAGGCCAAGTTAGTGTTAATGCAAATAATATGCTTTTTCTGAAAAACAAGCAGTTATTCATTGCAAAAATTGCTTGGTTCTATTGTAGTTTTGCACGTTACGTTGTTTTAGAGCATTTTAATGTGATTTTAATCGACAGTTTTTGAGAAAATCAATGTTTTTTTGTTAAACACTCTTTTAGGCCAAGTTAGTGTTAATGCAAATAATATGCTTTTTCTGAAAAACTAGCAGTTATTCATTGAAAAAATTGCTTGGTTCTATTGTAGGTCTGTACGATACGTTGTTTTAAAGCATTTTAATGTGATTTTAATCGACAGTTTTTGAGAAAATCAATGTTTTTTTGTAAAACACTCTTTAAGGCCAAGTTAGTGTTAATGCAAATAATATGCTTTTTCCGAAAAACTAGCAGTTATTCATTGAAAAAATTGCTTGGTTCTATTGTAGTTCTGTACGTTACGTTGTTTTAGAGCATTTTAATGTGACTTTATTCTACAGTTTTTGAGAAAATCAATGTTTTGTTGATCAATACTCTTTTAGGCCAAGTTAGTGTTAATGCAAATAATATGCTTTTTCTGAAAAACTAGCAGTTATTCATTGAAAAAATTGCTTGGTTCTATTGTAGTTTTGTACGTTACATTGTTTTAGAGCATTTTAATGTGATTTTAATCCACAGTTTTTGAGAAAATCAATGTTTTTTTGTCAAACACTCTTTTAGGCCAAGTAAGTGTTAATGCAAATAATATGCTTTTTCTGAAAAACTAGCAGTTATTCATTGAAAAAATTGCTTGGTTCTATTGTAGTTCTGTACGTTAAGTTGTTTTAGAGCATTTTAATTTGATTTTAATCGACAGTTTTTGAGAAAATCAATGTTTTATTGTTAAACACTCTTTTAGGCCAAGTTAGTGTTAATGCAAATAATATGCTTTTTCTGAAAAACAAGCAGTTATTCATTGCAAAAATTGCTTGGTTCTATTGTAGTTTTGCACGTTACGTTGTTCTAGAGCATTTTAATGTGATTTTAATCGACAGTTTTTGAGAAAATCAATGTTTTTTTGTAAAACACTCTTTAAGGCCAAGTTAGTGTTAATGCAAATAATATGCTTTTTCCGAAAAACTAGCAGTTATTCATTGGAAAAATTGCTTGGTTCTATTATAATTCTGTACGGTACGTTATTTTAGAGCATTTTAATGTGATTTTAATCGAAAGTTTTTGAGAAAATCAATGTTTTTTTGTTAAATACTCTTTCAGGCCAAGTTAGTGTAAATGCAAACAATATGCTTTTTCTGAAAAACTAGCTGTTATTTATTGGAAAAATTGCTTGGTTCTATTGTAGTTATGTACGTTACGTTGTTTTAGAGCATTTTAATGTGATTTTAATCGACCGTTTTTGAGAAAATCAATGTTTTTTTGTTAAACACTCTTTTAGGCCAAGTTAGTGTTAATGCAAACAATATGCTTTTTCCGAAAAACTAGCAGTTATACATTGGAAAAATTGCTTGGTTCTATTGTACTGCTGCACGTTACGTTGTTTTAGAGCATTTTAATGTGATTTTAATCGACAGTTTTTGAGAAAATCAATGTTTTTTTGTTAAAGACTCTTTTAGGCTAAGTTAGTGTTAATGCAAATAATATGCTTTTTCTGAAAAACTAGCAGTTATTCATTGAAAAAATTGCTTGGTTCTATTGTAGTTCTGTACGTTACGTTGTTTTAGAGCATTTTAATGTGACTTTATTCTACAGTTTTTGAGAAAATCAATGTTTTGTTGATCAATACTCTTTTAGGCCAAGTTAGTGTTAATGCAAATAATATGCTTTTTCTGAAAAACTAGCAGTTATTCATTGAAAAAATTGCTTGGTTCTATTGTAGTTTTGTACGTTACATTGTTTTAGAGCATTTTAATGTGATTTTAATCCACAGTTTTTGAGAAAATCAATGTTTTTTTGTCAAACACTCTTTTAGGCCAAGTAAGTGTTAATGCAAATAATATGCTTTTTCTGAAAAACTAGCAGTTATTCATTGAAAAAATTGCTTGGTTCTATTGTAGTTCTGTACGTTAAGTTGTTTTAGAGCATTTTAATTTGATTTTAATCGACAGTTTTTGAGAAAATCAATGTTTTATTGTTAAACACTCTTTTAGGCCAAGTTAGTGTTAATGCAAATAATATGCTTTTTCTGAAAAACAAGCAGTTATTCATTGCAAAAATTGCTTGGTTCTATTGTAGTTTTGCACGTTACGTTGTTCTAGAGCATTTTAATGTGATTTTAATCGACAGTTTTTGAGAAAATCAATGTTTTTTTGTAAAACACTCTTTAAGGCCAAGTTAGTGTTAATGCAAATAATATGCTTTTTCCGAAAAACTAGCAGTTATTCATTGGAAAAATTGCTTGGTTCTATTATAATTCTGTACGGTACGTTATTTTAGAGCATTTTAATGTGATTTTAATCGAAAGTTTTTGAGAAAATCAATGTTTTTTTGTTAAATACTCTTTCAGGCCAAGTTAGTGTAAATGCAAACAATATGCTTTTTCTGAAAAACTAGCTGTTATTTATTGGAAAAATTGCTTGGTTCTATTGTAGTTATGTACGTTACGTTGTTTTAGAGCATTTTAATGTGATTTTAATCGACCGTTTTTGAGAAAATCAATGTTTTTTTGTTAAACACTCTTTTAGGCCAAGTTAGTGTTAATGCAAACAATATGCTTTTTCCGAAAAACTAGCAGTTATACATTGGAAAAATTGCTTGGTTCTATTGTACTGCTGCACGTTACGTTGTTTTAGAGCATTTTAATGTGATTTTAATCGACAGTTTTTGAGAAAATCAATGTTTTTTTGTTAAAGACTCTTTTAGGCTAAGTTAGTGTTAATGCAAATAATATGCTTTTTCTGAAAAACTAGCAGTTATTCATTGAAAAAATTGCTTGGTTCTATTGTAGTTCTGTACGTTACGTTGTTTTAGAGCATTTTAATGTGATTTTAATCGACAGTTTTTGAGAAAATCAATGTTTTTTTGTCAAACACTCTTTTAGGCCAAGTAAGTGTTAATGCAAACAATATACTTTTTCTGAAAAACTAGCAGTTATTCATTGAAAAAATTGCTTGGTTCTATTGTAGTTCTGTACGTTACGTTGTTTTAGAGCATTTTAATGTGATTTTAATCGACAGTTTTTGAGAAAATCAATGTTTTTTTGTTAAAGACTCTTTTAGGCTAAGTTAGTGTTAATGCAAATAATATGCTTTTTCTGAAAAACTAGCAGTTATTCATTGAAAAAATTGCTTGGTTCTATTGTAGTTCTGTACGTTACGTTGTTTTAGAGCATTTTAATGTGATTTTAATAGACAGTTTTTGAGAAAATCAATGTTTTTTTGTTAAAGACTCTTTTAGGCTAAGTTAGTGTTTATGCAAATAATATGCTTTTTCTGAAAAACTAGCAGTTATTCATTGAAAAAATTGCTTGGTTCTATTGTAGTTTTGTACGTTACGTTGTTTTAGAGCATTTTAATGTGATTTTAATCCACAGTTTTTGAGAAAATCAATGTTTTTTTGTCAAACACTCTTTTAGGCCAAGTAAGTGTTAATGCAAATAATATGCTTTTTCTGAAAAACTAGCAGTTATTCATTGAAAAAATTGCTTGGTTCTATTGTAGTTCTGTACGTTAAGTTGTTTTAGAGCATTTTAATTTGATTTTAATCGACAGTTTTTGAGAAAATCAATGTTTTATTGTTAAACACTCTTTTAGGCCAAGTTAGTGTTAATGCAAATAATATGCTTTTTCTGAAAAACAAGCAGTTATTCATTGCAAAAATTGCTTGGTTCTATTGTAGTTTTGCACGTTACGTTGTTTTAGAGCATTTTAATGTGATTTTAATCGACAGTTTTTGAGAAAATCAATGTTTTTTTGTTAAACAATCTTTTAGGCCAAGTTAGTGTTAATGCAAATAATATGCTTTTTCTGAAAAACTAGCAGTTATTCATTGAAAAAATTGCTTGGTTCTATTGTAGGTCTGTACGATACGTTGTTTTAAAGCATTTTAATGTGATTTTAATCGACAGTTTTTGAGAAAATCAATGTTTTTTTGTAAAACACTCTTTAAGGCCAAGTTAGTGTTAATGCAAATAATATGCTTTTTCCGAAAAACTAGCAGTTATTCATTGAAAAAGTTGCTTGGTTCTATTGTAGTTCTGTACGTTACGTTGTTTAAGAGCATTTTAATGTGACTTTATTCTACAGTTTTTGAGAAAATCAATGTTTTGTTGATCAATACTCTTTTAGGCCAAGTTAGTGTTAATGCAAACAATATGCTTTTTCTGAAAAGCTAGCAGTTATTCATTGAAAGAATTGCTTGGTTCTATTGTAGTTCTGTACGATACGTTGTTTTAGAGCATTTTAATGTGATACTAATAAGCAGTTTTTGAGAAAATCAATGTTTTTTTCTTAAACACTCTGTGAGGCCAAGTTAGTGTTAATGCAAACAATATACTTTTTCTGAAAAACTAGCAGTTATTCATTGAAAAAATTGCTTGGTTCTATTGTAGTTCTGTACGTTACGTTGTTTTAGAGCATTTTAATGTGATTTTAATCGACAGGTTTTGAGAAAATCAATGTTTTTTTGTCAAACACTCTTTTAGGCCTAGTAAATGTTAATGCAAATAATATGCTTTTTCTGAAAAACTAGCAGTTATTCATTGAAAAAATTGTTTGGTTGTATTGTAGTTCTGTACGTTACGTTGTTTTAGAGCATTTTAATGTGATTTTAATCGACAGTTTCTGAGAAAATCAATGTTTTTTTGTAAAACACTCTTTAAGGCCAAGTTAGTGTTAATGCAAATAATATGCTTTTTCCGAAAAACTAGCAGTTATTCATTGGAAAAATTCCTTGGTTCTATTATAATTCTGTACGGTACGTTATTTTAGAGCATTTTAATGTGATTTTAATCGAAAGTTTTTGAGAAAATCAATGTTTTTTTGTTAAATACTCTTTCAGGCCAAGTTAGTGTAAATGCAAACAATATGCTTTTTCTGAAAAACTAGCTGTTATTTATTGGAAAAATTGCTTGGTTCTATTGTAGTTATGTACGTTACGTTGTTTTAGAGCATTTTAATGTGATTTTAATCGACCGTTTTTGAGAAAATCAATGTTTTTTTGTTAAACACTCTTTTAGGCCAAGTTAGTGTTAATGCAAACAATATGCTTTTTCCGAAAATCTAGCAGTTATACATTGGAAAAATTGCTTGGTTCTATTGTACTGCTGTACGTTACGTTGTTTTAGAGCATTTTAATGTGATTTTAATCGACAGTTTTTGAGAAAATCAATGTTTTTTTGTTAAAGACTCTTTTAGGCTAAGTTAGTGTTAATGCAAATAATATGCTTTTTCTGAAAAACTAGCAGTTATTCATTGAAAAAATTGCTTGGTTCTATTGTAGTTCTGTACGTTACGTTGTTTTAGAGCATTTTAATGTGATTTTAATCGACAGTTTTTGAGAAAATCAATGTTTTTTTGTCAAACACTCTTTTAGGCCAAGTAAGTGTTAATGCAAACAATATACTTTTTCTGAAAAACTAGCAGTTATTCATTGAAAAAATTGCTTGGTTCTATTGTAGTTCTGTACGTTACGTTGTTTTAGAGCATTTTAATGTGATTTTAATCGACAGTTTTTGAGAAAATCAATGTTTTTTTGTTAAAGACTCTTTTAGGCTAAGTTAGTGTTAATGCAAATAATATGCTTTTTCTGAAAAACTAGCAGTTATTCATTGAAAAAATTGCTTGGTTCTATTGTAGTTCTGTACGTTACGTTGTATTAGAGCATTTTAATGTGATTTTAATAGACAGTTTTTGAGAAAATCAATGTTTTTTTGTTAAAGACTCTTTTAGGCTAAGTTAGTGTTAATGCAAATAATATGCTTTTTCTGAAAAACTAGCAGTTATTCATTGAAAAAATTGCTTGGTTCTATTGTAGTTTTGTACGTTACGTTGTTTTAGAGCATTTTAATGTGATTTTAATCCACAGTTTTTGAGAAAATCAATGTTTTTTTGTCAAACACTCTTTTAGGCCAAGTAAGTGTTAATGCAAATAATATGCTTTTTCTGAAAAACTAGCAGTTATTCATTGAAAAAATTGCTTGGTTCTATTGTAGTTCTGTACGTTAAGTTGTTTTAGAGCATTTTAATTTGATTTTAATCGACAGTTTTTGAGAAAATCAATGTTTTATTGTTAAACACTCTTTTAGGCCAAGTTAGTGTTAATGCAAATAATATGCTTTTTCTGAAAAACAAGCAGTTATTCATTGCAAAAATTGCTTGGTTCTATTGTAGTTTTGCACGTTACGTTGTTTTAGAGCATTTTAATGTGATTTTAATCGACAGTTTTTGAGAAAATCAATGTTTTTTTGTTAAACACTCTTTTAGGCCAAGTTAGTGTTAATGCAAATAATATGCTTTTTCTGAAAAACTAGCAGTTATTCATTGAAAAAATTGCTTGGTTCTATTGTAGGTCTGTACGATACGTTGTTTTAAAGCATTTTAATGTGATTTTAATCGACAGTTTTTGAGAAAATCAATGTTTTTTTGTTAAACACTCTTTTAGGCCAAGTTAGTGTTAATGCAAATAATATGCTTTTTCTGAAAAACTAGCAGTTATTCATTGAAAAAATTGCTTGGTTCTATTGTAGTTCTGTACGTTACGTTGTTTTAGAGCATTTTAATGTGATTTTAATCGACAGGTTTTGAGAAAATCAATGTTTTTTTGTCAAACACTCTTTTAGGCCTAGTAAATGTTAATGCAAATAATATGCTTTTTCTGAAAAACTAGCAGTTATTCATTGAAAAAATTGTTTGGTTGTATTGTAGTTCTGTACGTTACGTTGTTTTAGAGCATTTTAATGTGATTTTAATCGACAGTTTCTGAGAAAATCAATGTTTTTTTGTAAAACACTCTTTAAGGCCAAGTTAGTGTTAATGCAAATAATATGCTTTTTCCGAAAAACTAGCAGTTATTCATTGGAAAAATTGCTTGGTTCTATTATAATTCTGTACGGTACGTTATTTTAGAGCATTTTAATGTGATTTTAATCGAAAGTTTTTGAGAAAATCAATGTTTTTTTGTTAAATACTCTTTCAGGCCAAGTTAGTGTAAATGCAAACAATATGCTTTTTCTGAAAAACTAGCTGTTATTTATTGGAAAAATTGCTTGGTTCTATTGTAGTTATGTACGTTACGTTGTTTTAGAGCATTTTAATGTGATTTTAATCGACCGTTTTTGAGAAAATCAATGTTTTTTTGTTAAACACTCTTTTAGGCCAAGTTAGTGTTAATGCAAACAATATGCTTTTTCCGAAAATCTAGCAGTTATACATTGGAAAAATTGCTTGGTTCTATTGTACTGCTGTACGTTACGTTGTTTTAGAGCATTTTAATGTGATTTTAATCGACAGTTTTTGAGAAAATCAATGTTTTTTTGTTAAAGACTCTTTTAGGCTAAGTTAGTGTTAATGCAAATAATATGCTTTTTCTGAAAAACTAGCAGTTATTCATTGAAAAAATTGCTTGGTTCTATTGTAGTTCTGTACGTTACGTTGTTTTAGAGCATTTTAATGTGATTTTAATCGACAGTTTTTGAGAAAATCAATGTTTTTTTGTCAAACACTCTTTTAGGCCAAGTAAGTGTTAATGCAAACAATATACTTTTTCTGAAAAACTAGCAGTTATTCATTGAAAAAATTGCTTGGTTCTATTGTAGTTCTGTACGTTACGTTGTTTTAGAGCATTTTAATGTGATTTTAATCGACAGTTTTTGAGAAAATCAATGTTTTTTTGTTAAAGACTCTTTTAGGCTAAGTTAGTGTTAATGCAAATAATATGCTTTTTCTGAAAAACTAGCAGTTATTCATTGAAAAAATTGCTTGGTTCTATTGTAGTTCTGTACGTTACGTTGTTTTAGAGCATTTTAATGTGATTTTAATCGACAGTTTTTGAGAAAATCAATGTTTTTTTGTTAAAGACTCTTTTAGGCTAAGTTAGTGTTAATGCAAATAATATGCTTTTTCTGAAAAACTAGCAGTTATTCATTGAAAAAATTGCTTGGTTCTATTGTAGTTTTGTACGTTACGTTGTTTTAGAGCATTTTAATGTGATTTTAATCCACAGTTTTTGAGAAAATCAATGTTTTTTTGTCAAACACTCTTTTAGGCCAAGTAAGTGTTAATGCAAATAATATGCTTTTTCTGAAAAACTAGCAGTTATTCATTGAAAAAATTGCTTGGTTCTATTGTAGTTCTGTACGTTAAGTTGTTTTAGAGCATTTTAATTTGATTTTAATCGACAGTTTTTGAGAAAATCAATGTTTTATTGTTAAACACTCTTTTAGGCCAAGTTAGTGTTAATGCAAATAATATGCTTTTTCTGAAAAACAAGCAGTTATTCATTGCAAAAATTGCTTGGTTCTATTGTAGTTTTGCACGTTACGTTGTTTTAGAGCATTTTAATGTGATTTTAATCGACAGTTTTTGAGAAAATCAATGTTTTTTTGTTAAACACTCTTTTAGGCCAAGTTAGTGTTAATGCAAATAATATGCTTTTTCTGAAAAACTAGCAGTTATTCATTGAAAAAATTGCTTGGTTCTATTGTAGGTCTGTACGATACGTTGTTTTAAAGCATTTTAATGTGATTTTAATCGACAGTTTTTGAGAAAATCAATGTTTTTTTGTTAAACACTCTTTTAGGCCAAGTTAGTGTTAATGCAAATAATATGCTTTTTCTGAAAAACTAGCAGTTATTCATTGAAAAAATTGTTTGGTTGTATTGTAGTTCTGTACGTTACGTTGTTTTAGAGCATTTTAATGTGATTTTAATCGACAGTTTCTGAGAAAATCAATGTTTTTTTGTTAAACACTCTTTTAGGCCAAGTTAGTGTTAATGCAAATAATATGCTTTTTCTGAAAAACTAGCAGTTATTCATTGAAAAAATTGTTTGGTTGTATTGTAGTTCTGTACGTTACGTTGTTTTAGAGCATTTTAATGTGATTTTAATCGACAGTTTCTGAGAAAATCAATGTTTTTTTGTCAAACACTCTTTTAGGCCAAGTTAGTGTTAATGCAAACAATATGCTTTTTCCGAAAAACTAGCAGTTATTCATTGGAAAAATTGCTTGGTTCTATTGTACTTCTGTACGTTACGTTGTTTTAGAGCATTTTAATGTGATTTTAATCGACAGTTTTTGAGAAAATCAATGTCTTTTTGTTAAAGACTCTTTTAGGCTAAGTTAGTGTTAATGCAAATAATATGCTTTTTCCGAAAAACTAGCAGTTATTCATTTAAAAAATTGCTTGGTTCTATTATAATTCTGTACGGTACGTTATTTTCGAGCATTTTAATGTGATTTTAATCGACAGTTTTTGATAAAATCAATTTTTTATTGTTAAACACTCTTTTAGGCCAAGTTAGTGTTAATGCAAACAATATGCTTTTTCTGAAAACCTAGCAGTTATTCATTGGAAAAATTGCTTGGTTCTATTGTAGTTATGTACGTTACGTTGTTTTAGAGCATTTTAATGTGATTTTAATCGACCGTTTTTGAGAAAATCAATGTTTTTTTGTTAAACACTCTTTTAGGCCAAGTTAGTGTTAATGCAAACAATATGCTTTTTCCGAAAAACTAGCAGTTATACATTGGAAAAATTGCTTGGTTCTATTGTACTGCTGTACGTTACGTTGTTTTAGAGCATTTTAATGTGATTTTAATCGACAGTTTTTGAGAAAATCAATGTTTTTTTGTTAAAGACTCTTTTAGGCTAAGTTAGTGTTAATGCAAATAATATGCTTTTTCTGAAAAACTAGCAGTTATTCATTGAAAAAATTGCTTGGTTCTATTGTAGTTCTGTACGTTACGTTGTTTTAGAGCATTTTAATGTGATTTTAATCGACAGTTTTTGAGAAAATCAATGTTTTTTTGTTAAACACTCTTTTAGGCCAAGTTAGTGTTAATGCAAATAATATGCTTTTTCTGAAAAACTAGCAGTTATTCATTGAAAAAATTGTTTGGTTGTATTGTAGTTCTGTACGTTACGTTGTTTTAGAGCATTTTAATGTGATTTTAATCGACAGTTTCTGAGAAAATCAATGTTTTTTTGTTAAACACTCTTTTAGGCCAAGTTAGTGTTAATGCAAATAATATGCTTTTTCTGAAAAACTAGCAGTTATTCATTGAAAAAATTGTTTGGTTGTATTGTAGTTCTGTACGTTACGTTGTTTTAGAGCATTTTAATGTGATTTTAATCGACAGTTTCTGAGAAAATCAATGTTTTTTTGTCAAACACTCTTTTAGGCCAAGTTAGTGTTAATGCAAACAATATGCTTTTTCCGAAAAACTAGCAGTTATTCATTGGAAAAATTGCTTGGTTCTATTGTACTAGTGTACGTTACGTTGTTTTAGAGCATTTTAATGTGATTTTAATCGACAGTTTTTGAGAAAATCAATGTCTTTTTGTTAAAGACTCTTTTAGGCTAAGTTAGTGTTAATTCAAATAATATGCTTTTTCCGAAAAACTAGCAGTTATTCATTTAAAAAATTGCTTGGTTCTATTATAATTCTGTACGGTACGTTATTTTCGAGCATTTTAATGTGATTTTAATCGACAGTTTTTGATAAAATCAATTTTTTATTGTTAAACACTCTTTTAGGCCAAGTTAGTGTTAATGCAAACAATATGCTTTTTCTGAAAACCTAGCAGTTATTCATTGGAAAAATTGCTTGGTTCTATTGTAGTTATGTACGTTACGTTGTTTTAGAGCATTTTAATGTGATTTTAATCGACCGTTTTTGAGAAAATCAATGTTTTTTTGTTAAACACTCTTTTAGGCCAAGTTAGTGTTAATGCAAACAATATGCTTTTTCCGAAAAACTAGCAGTTATACATTGGAAAAAGTGCTTGGTTCTATTGTACTGCTGTACGTTACGTTGTTTTAGAGCATTTTAATGTGATTTTAATCGACAGTTTTTGAGAAAATCAATGTTTTTTTGTTAAAGACTCTTTTAGGCTAAGTTAGTGTTAATGCAAATAATATGCTTTTTCTGAAAAACTAGCAGTTATTCATTGAAAAAATTGCTTGGTTCTATTGTAGTTCTGTACGTTACGTTGTTTTAGAGCATTTTAATGTGATTTTAATCGACAGTTTTTGAGAAAATCAATGTTTTTTTGTCAAACACTCTTTTAGGCCAAGTAAGTGTTAATGCAAACAATATACTTTTTCTGAAAAACTAGCAGTTATTCATTGAAAAAATTGCTTGGTTCTATTGTAGTTCTGTACGTTACGTTGTTTTAGAGCATTTTAATGTGATTTTAATCGACAGTTTTTGAGAAAATCAATGTTTTTTTGTTAAAGACTCTTTTAGGCTAAGTTAGTGTTAATGCAAATAATATGCTTTTTCTGAAAAACAAGCAGTTATTCATTGCAAAAATTGCTTGGTTCTATTGTAGTTTTGTATGTTACGTTTTTTTAGAGCATTTTAATGTGATTTTAATCGACAGTTTTTGAGAAAATCAATGTTTTTTTGTCAAACACTCTTTTAGGCCAAGTAAGTGTTAATGCAAACAATATACTTTTTCTGAAAAACTAGCAGTTATTCATTGAAAAAATTGCTTGGTTCTATTGTAGTTCTGTACGTTACGTTGTTTGAGAGCATTTTAATTTGATTTTAATCGACAGTTTTTGAGAAAATCAATGTTTTATTGTTAAACATTCTTTTAGGCCAAGTTAGTGTTAATGCAAATAATATGCTTTTTCTGAAAAACAAGCAGTTATTCATTGCAAAAATTGCTTGGTTCTATTGTAGTTTTGTATGTTACGTTTTTTTAGAGCATTTTAATGTGATTTTAATCGACAGTTTTTGAGAAAATCAATGTTTTTTTGTTAAACACTCTTTTAGGCCAAGTTAGTGTTAATGCAAATAATATGCTTTTTCTGAAAAACTAGCAGTTATTCATTGAAAAAATTGCTTCGTTCTATTGTAGTTTTTTACGATACGTTGTTTTAAAGCATTTTAATGTGATTTTAATCGACAGTTTTTGAGAAAATCAATGTTTTTTTGTAAAACACTCTTTAAGGCCAAGTTAGTGTTAATGCAAATAATATGCTTTTTCCGAAAAACTAGCAGTTATTCATTGGAAAAATTGCTTGGTTCTATTATAATTCTGTACGGTACGTTATTTTAGAGCATTTTAATGTGATTTTAATCGAAAGTTTTTGAGAAAATCAATGTTTTTTTGTTAAATACTCTTTCAGGCCAAGTTAGTGTAAATGCAAACAATATGCTTTTTCTGAAAAACTAGCTGTTATTTATTGGAAAAATTGCTTGGTTCTATTGTAGTTATGTACGTTACGTTGTTTTAGAGCATTTTAATGTGATTTTAATCGACCGTTTTTGAGAAAATCAATGTTTTTTTGTTAAACACTCTTTTAGGCCAAGTTAGTGTTAAAGCAAACAATATGCTTTTTCCGAAAAACTAGCAGTTATACATTGGAAAAATTGCTTGGTTCTATTGTACTGCTGTACGTTACGTTGTTTTAGAGCATTTTAATGTGATTTTAATCGACAGTTTTTGAGAAAATCAATGTTTTTTTGTTAAAGACTCTTTTAGGCTAAGTTAGTGTTAATGCAAATAATATGCTTTTTCTGAAAAACTAGCAGTTATTCATTGAAAAAATTGCTTGGTTCTATTGTAGTTCTGTACGTTACGTTGTTTTAGAGCATTTTAATGTGATTTTAATCGACAGTTTTTGAGAAAATCAATGTTTTTTTGTCAAACACTCTTTTAGGCCAAGTAAGTGTTAATGCAAACAATATACTTTTTCTGAAAAACTAGCAGTTATTCATTGAAAAAATTGCTTGGTTCTATTGTAGTTCTGTACGTTACGTTGTTTTAGAGCATTTTAATGTGATTTTAATCGACAGTTTTTGAGAAAATCAATGTTTTTTTGTTAAAGACTCTTTTAGGCTAAGTTAGTGTTAATGCAAATAATATGCTTTTTCTGAAAAACTAGCAGTTATTCATTGAAAAAATTGCTTGGTTCTATTGTAGTTCTGTACGTTACGTTGTTTTAGAGCATTTTAATGTGATTTTAATAGACAGTTTTTGAGAAAATCAATGTTTTTTTGTTAAAGACTCTTTTAGGCTAAGTTAGTGTTAATGCAAATAATATGCTTTTTCTGAAAAACTAGCAGTTATTCATTGAAAAAATTGCTTGGTTCTATTGTAGTTTTGTACGTTACGTTGTTTTAGAGCATTTTAATGTGATTTTAATCCACAGTTTTTGAGAAAATCAATGTTTTTTTGTCAAACACTCTTTTAGGCCAAGTAAGTGTTAATGCAAATAATATGCTTTTTCTGAAAAACTAGCAGTTATTCATTGAAAAAATTGCTTGGTTCTATTGTAGTTCTGTACGTTAAGTTGTTTTAGAGCATTTTAATTTGATTTTAATCGACAGTTTTTGAGAAAATCAATGTTTTATTGTTAAACACTCTTTTAGGCCAAGTTAGTGTTAATGCAAATAATATGCTTTTTCTGAAAAACAAGCAGTTATTCATTGCAAAAATTGCTTGGTTCTATTGTAGTTTTGCACGTTACGTTGTTTTAGAGCATTTTAATGTGATTTTAATCGACAGTTTTTGAGAAAATCAATGTTTTTTTGTTAAACACTCTTTTAGGCCAAGTTAGTGTTAATGCAAATAATATGCTTTTTCTGAAAAACTAGCAGTTATTCATTGAAAAAATTGCTTGGTTCTATTGTAGGTCTGTACGATACGTTGTTTTAAAGCATTTTAATGTGATTTTAATCGACAGTTTTTGAGAAAATCAATGTTTTTTTGTAAAACACTCTTTAAGGCCAAGTTAGTGTTAATGCAAATAATATGCTTTTTCCGAAAAACTAGCAGTTATTCATTGAAAAAGTTGCTTGGTTCTATTGTAGTTCTGTACGTTACGTTGTTTAAGAGCATTTTAATGTGACTTTATTCTACAGTTTTTGAGAAAATCAATGTTTTGTTGATCAATACTCTTTTAGGCCAAGTTAGTGTTAATGCAAACAATATGCTTTTTCTGAAAAGCTAGCAGTTATTCATTGAAAGAATTGCTTGGTTCTATTGTAGTTCTGTACGATACGTTGTTTTAGAGCATTTTAATGTGATACTAATAAGCAGTTTTTGAGAAAATCAATGTTTTTTTCTTAAACACTCTGTGAGGCCAAGTTAGTGTTAATGCAAACAATATACTTTTTCTGAAAAACTAGCAGTTATTCATTGAAAAAATTGCTTGGTTCTATTGTAGTTCTGTACGTTACGTTGTTTTAGAGCATTTTAATGTGATTTTAATCGACAGGTTTTGAGAAAATCAATGTTTTTTTGTCAAACACTCTTTTAGGCCTAGTAAATGTTAATGCAAATAATATGCTTTTTCTGAAAAACTAGCAGTTATTCATTGAAAAAATTGTTTGGTTGTATTGTAGTTCTGTACGTTACGTTGTTTTAGAGCATTTTAATGTGATTTTAATCGACAGTTTCTGAGAAAATCAATGTTTTTTTGTAAAACACTCTTTATAGCCAAGTTAGTGTTAATGCAAATAATATGCTTTTTCCGAAAAACTAGCAGTTATTCATTGGAAAAATTGCTTGGTTCTATTATAATTCTGTACGGTACCTTATTTTAGAGCATTTTAATGTGATTTTAATCGAAAGTTTTTGAGAAAATCAATGTTTTTTTGTTAAATACTCTTTCAGGCCAAGTTAGTGTAAATGCAAACAATATGCTTTTTCTGAAAAACTAGCTGTTATTTATTGGAAAAATTGCTTGGTTCTATTGTAGTTATGTACGTTACGTTGTTTTAGAGCATTTTAATGTGATTTTAATCGACCGTTTTTGAGAAAATCAATGTTTTTTTGTTAAACACTCTTTTAGGCCAAGTTAGTGTTAATGCAAACAATATGCTTTTTCCGAAAAACTAGCAGTTATACATTGGAAAAATTGCTTGGTTCTATTGTACTGCTGTACGTTACGTTGTTTTAGAGCATTTTAATGTGATTTTAATCGACAGTTTTTGAGAAAATCAATGTTTTTTTGTTAAAGACTCTTTTAGGCTAAGTTAGTGTTAATGCAAATAATATGCTTTTTCTGAAAAACTAGCAGTTATTCATTGAAAAAATTGCTTGGTTCTATTGTAGTTCTGTACGTTACGTTGTTTTAGAGCATTTTAATGTGATTTTAATAGACAGTTTTTGAGAAAATCAATGTTTTTTTGTTAAAGACTCTTTTAGGCTAAGTTAGTGTTAATGCAAATAATATGCTTTTTCTGAAAAACTAGCAGTTATTCATTGAAAAAATTGCTTGGTTCTATTGTAGTTTTGTACGTTACGTTGTTTTAGAGCATTTTAATGTGATTTTAATCCACAGTTTTTGAGAAAATCAATGTTTTTTTGTCAAACACTCTTTTAGGCCAAGTAAGTGTTAATGCAAATAATATGCTTTTTCTGAAAAACTAGCAGTTATTCATTGAAAAAATTGCTTGGTTCTATTGTAGTTCTGTACGTTAAGTTGTTTTAGAGCATTTTAATTTGATTTTAATCGACAGTTTTTGAGAAAATCAATGTTTTATTGTTAAACACTCTTTTAGGCCAAGTTAG
The DNA here is from genome assembly GCA_964019065.1 of Catostylus mosaicus. NCBI lineage: Eukaryota > Metazoa > Cnidaria > Scyphozoa > Rhizostomeae > Catostylidae > Catostylus > Catostylus mosaicus. The sequence continues at coordinate 3,707,425 of OZ025199.1, forward strand.
TGTTAATGCAAATAATATGCTTTTTCTGAAAAACAAGCAGTTATTCATTGCAAAAATTGCTTGGTTCTATTGTAGTTTTGCACGTTACGTTGTTTTAGAGCATTTTAATGTGATTTTAATCGACAGTTTTTGAGAAAATCAATGTTTTTTTGTTAAACACTCTTTTAGGCCAAGTTAGTGTTAATGCAAATAATATGCTTTTTCTGAAAAACTAGCAGTTATTCATTGAAAAAATTGCTTGGTTCTATTGTAGGTCTGTACGATACGTTGTTTTAAAGCATTTTAATGTGATTTTAATCGACAGTTTTTGAGAAAATCAATGTTTTTTTGTAAAACACTCTTTAAGGCCAAGTTAGTGTTAATGCAAATAATATGCTTTTTCCGAAAAACTAGCAGTTATTCATTGAAAAAGTTGCTTGGTTCTATTGTAGTTCTGTACGTTACGTTGTTTAAGAGCATTTTAATGTGACTTTATTCTACAGTTTTTGAGAAAATCAATGTTTTGTTGATCAATACTCTTTTAGGCCAAGTTAGTGTTAATGCAAACAATATGCTTTTTCTGAAAAGCTAGCAGTTATTCATTGAAAGAATTGCTTGGTTCTATTGTAGTTCTGTACGATACGTTGTTTTAGAGCATTTTAATGTGATACTAATAAGCAGTTTTTGAGAAAATCAATGTTTTTTTCTTAAACACTCTGTGAGGCCAAGTTAGTGTTAATGCAAACAATATACTTTTTCTGAAAAACTAGCAGTTATTCATTGAAAAAATTGCTTGGTTCTATTGTAGTTCTGTACGTTACGTTGTTTTAGAGCATTTTAATGTGATTTTAATCGACAGGTTTTGAGAAAATCAATGTTTTTTTGTCAAACACTCTTTTAGGCCTGGTAAGTGTTAATGCAAATAATATGCTTTTTCTGAAAAACTAGCAGTTATTCATTGAAAAAATTGTTTGGTTGTATTGTAGTTCTGTACGTTACGTTGTTTTAGAGCATATTAATGTGATTTTAATCGACAGTTTCTGAGAAAATCAATGTTTTTTTGTCAAACACTCTTTTAGGCCAAGTTAGTGTTAATGCAAACAATATGCTTTTTCCGAAAAACTAGCAGTTATTCATTGGAAAAATTGCTTGGTTCTATTGTACTTCTGTACGTTACGTTGTTTTAGAGCATTTTAATGTGATTTTAATCGACAGTTTTTGAGAAAATCAATGTCTTTTTGTTAAAGACTCTTTTAGGCTAAGTTAGTGTTAATGCAAATAATATGCTTTTTCTGAAAAACTAGCAGTTATTCATTGAAAAAATTGCTTGGTTCTATTGTAGTTCTGTACGTTACGTTGTTTTAGAGCATTTTAATGTGATTTTAATCCACAGTTTTTGAGAAAATCATTGTTTTTTTGTCAAACACTCTTTTAGGCCAAGTAAGTGTTAATGCAAATAATATGCTTTTTCTGAAAAACTAGCAGTTATTCATTGAAAAAATTGCTTGGTTCTATTGTAGCTCTGTACGTTAAGTTGTTTTAGAGCATTTTAATTTGATTTTAATCGACAGTTTTTGAGAAAATCAATGTTTTATTGTTAAACACTCTTTTAGGCCAAGTTAGTGTTAATGCAAATAATATGCTTTTTCTGAAAAACTAGCAGTTATTCATTGAAATAATTGCTTGGTTCTATTGTAGGTCTGTACGATACGTTGTTTTAAAGCATTTTAATGTGATTTTAATCGACAGTTTTTGAGAAAATCAATGTTTTTTGTAAAACACTCTTTTAGGCCAAGTTAGTGTTAATGCAAACAATATGCTTTTTCCGAAAAACTAGCAGTTATTCATTGGAAAAATCGCTTGGTTCTATTATAATGCTGTACGTTACGTTGTTTTAGAGCATTTTAATGTGATTTTAATCGACAGTTTTTGAGAAAATCAATGTTTTTTTGTTAAAGACTCTTTTAGGCTAAGTTAGTGTTAATGCAAATAATATGCTTTTTCTGAAAAACTAGCAGTTATTCATTGAAAAAATTGCTTGGTTCTATTGTAGTTCTGTACGTTACGTTGTTTTAGAGCATTTTAATGTGATTTTAATCGACAGTTTTTGAGAAAATCAATGTTTTTTTGTCAAACACTCTTTTAGGCCAAGTAAGTGTTAATGCAAATAATATGCTTTTTCTGAAAAACTAGCAGTTATTCATTGAAAAAATTGCTTGGTTCTATTGTAGTTCTGTACGTTAAGTTGTTTTAGAGCATTTTAATTTGATTTTAATCGACAGTTTTTGAGAAAATCAATGTTTTATTGTTAAACACTCTTTTAGGCCAAGTTAGTGTTAATGCAAATAATATGCTTTTTCTGAAAATCAAGCAGTTATTCATTGCAAAAATTGCTTGGTTCTATTGTAGTTTTGCACGTTACGTTGTTTTAGAGCATTTTAATGTGATTTTAATCGACAGTTTTTGAGAAAATCAATGTTTTTTTGTTAAACACTCTTTTAGGCCAAGTTAGTGTTAATGCAAATAATATGCTTTTTCTGAAAAACTAGCAGTTATTCATTGAAAAAATTGCTTGGTTCTATTGTAGGTCTGTACGATACGTTGTTTTAAAGCATTTTAATGTGATTTTAATCGACAGTTTTTGAGAAAATCAATGTTTTTTTGTCAAACACTCTTTGAGGCCAAGTTAGTGTTAATGCAAACAATATGCTTTTTCCGAAAAACTAGCAGTTATTCATTGAAAAAATTGCTTGGTTCTATTGTAGTTCTGTACGTTACGTTGTTTTAGAGCATTTTAATGTGATATTAATCGACAGTTTTTGAGAAAATCAATGTTTTTTTGTCAAACACTCTTTTAGGCCAAGTTAGTGTTAATGCAAACAATATGCTTTTTCCGAAAAACTAGCAGTTATTCATTGGAAAAATTGCCTGGTTCTATTATAATGCTGTACGGTACGTTATTTTAGAGCATTTTAATGTGATTTTAATCGACAGTTTTTGAGAAAATCAATGTTTTTTTGTTAAACACTCTTTTAGGCCAAGTTAGTGTTAATGCAAACAGTATGCTTTTTCTGAAAAACTAGCAGTTATTCATTGGAAAAATTGCCTGGTTCTATTATAATGCTGTACGGTACGTTATTTTAGAGCATTTTAATGTGATTTTAATCGACAGTTTTTGAGAAAATCAATGTTTTTTTGTTAAACACTCTTTTAGGCCAAGTTAGTGTTAATGCAAACAATATGCTTTTTCTGAAAAACTAGCAGTTATTCATTGGAAAAATTGCCTGGTTCTATTATAATGCTGTACGGTACGTTATTTTAGAGCATTTTAATGTGATTTTAATCGACAGTTTTTGAGAAAATCAATGTTTTTTTGTTAAACACTCTTTTAGGCCAAGTTAGTGTTAATGCAAACAATATGCTTTTTCTGAAAAACTAGCAGTTATTCATTTGAAAAAGTGCTTGGTTCTATTATAATTCTGTATGGTACGTTATTTTAGAGCATTTTAATGTGATTTTAATCGACAGTTTTTGAGAAAATCAATTTTTTTTTGTTAAACACTCTTTTAGGCCAAGTTAGTGTTAATGCAAACAATATGCTTTTTCTGAAAAACTAGCAGTTATTCATTGGAAAAATTGCTTGGTTCTATTGTAGTTATGTACGTTACGTTGTTTTAGAGCATTTTAATGTGATTTTAATCGACAGTTTTTGAGAAAATCAATGTTTTTTTGTTAAACACTCTTTTAGGCCAAGTTAGTGTTAATGCAAACAATATGCTTTTTCCGAAAAACTAGCAGTTATTCATTAGAAAAATTGCTTGGTTCTATTATAATTCTGTACGGTACGTTATCTTAGTGCATTTTAATGTGATTTTAATCGACAGTTTATGAGAAAATCAATGTTTTTTTGTTAAACACTCTTTTAGGCCAAGTTAGTGTAAATGCAAACAATATGCTTTTTCTGAAAAACTAGCAGTTATCCATTGGAAAAATTGCTTGGTTCTATTGTACTTCTGTACGTTACGTTGTTTTAGAGCATTTTAAAGTGATTTTAATCGACAGTTTTTGAGAAAATCAATGTTTTTTTGTTAAACACTCTTTTAGGCCAAGTTAGTGTTAATGCAAACAATATGCTTTTTCCGAAAAACTAGCAGTTATTCATTGGAAAAATTGCTTGGTTCTATTATAATTCTGTACAATACGTTATTTTAGAGCATTTTAATGTGATTTTAATCGATAGTTTTTGAGAAAATCAATGTTTTTTTGTTAAACACTCTTTTAGGCCAAGTTAGTGTTAATGCAAACAATATGCTTTTTCTGAAAAACTAGCAGTTATTCATTGGAAAAATTGCTTGGTTCTATTGTAGTTATGTACGTTACGTTGTTTTAGAGCATTTTAATGTGATTTTAATCGACAGTTTTTGAGAAAATCAATGTTTTTTTGTTGAACACTCTTTTAGGCCAAGATAGTGTTAATGCAAATAATATGCTTTTTCTGAAAAACTAGCAGTTATTCATTGAAAAAATTGCTTGGTTCTATTGTAGTTATGTACGTTACGTTGTTTTAGAGCATTTTAATGTGATTTTAATCGACAGTTTTTGAGAAAATCAATGTTTTTTTGTCAAACACTCTTTTAGGCCAAGTTAGTGTTAATGCAAACAATATGCTTTTTCCGAAAAACTAGCAGTTATTCATTGGAAAAATTGCTTGGTTCTATTATAATTCTGTACGTTACGTTATTTTAGAGCATTTTAATGTGATTTTAATTGACAGTTTTTGAGAAAATCAATGTTTTTTTTTAAACACTCTTTTAGGCCAAGTTAGTGTAAATGCAAACAATATGCTTTTTCTGAAAAACAAGCACTTATTCATTGGAAAAACTGCTTGGTTCTATTGTACTTCTATACGTTACGTTGTTTTAGAGCATTTTAAAGTGATTTTAATCGACAGTTTTTGAGAAAATCAATGTTTTTTTGTCAAACACTCTTTTAGGCCAAGTTAGTGTAAATGCAAACAAAATGCTTTTTCTGAAAAAATAGCAGTTATTCATTGAAAAAATTGCTTGGTTCTATTGTAGTTCTGTACGTTACGTTGTTTTAGAGCATTTTAATGTGATTTTAATCGACAGTTTTTGAGAAAATCAATGTTTTTTTGTTAAACACTCTTTTAGGCCAAGTTAGTGTTAATGCAAATAATATGCTTTTTCTGAAAAACTAGCAGTTATTCATTGAAAAAAGTGCTTGGTTCTATTGTAGTTATATACGTTACGTTGTTTTAGAGCATTTTAATGTGATTTTAATCGACAGTTTTTGAGAAAATCAATGTTTTTTTGTCAAACACTCTTTTAGGCCAAGTTAGTGTTAATGCAAACAATATGCTTTTTCCGAAAAACTAGCAGTTATTCATTGGAAAAATTGCTTGGTTCTATTATAATTCTGTACGTTACGTTATTTTAGAGCATTTTAATGTGATTTTAATCGACAGTTTTTGAGAAAATCAATGTTTTTTTTTAAACACTCTTTTAGGCCAAGTTAGTGTAAATGCAAACAATATGCTTTTTCTGAAAAACTAGCACTTATTCATTGGAAAAACTGCTTGGTTCTATTGTACTTCTATACGTTACGTTGTTTTAGAGCATTTTAAAGTGATTTTTATCGACAGTTTTTGAGAAAATCAATGTTTTTTTGTCAAACACTCTTTTAGGCCAAGTTAGTGTAAATGCAAACAATATGCTTTTTCTGAAAAAATAGCAGTTATTCATTGAAAAAATTGCTTGGTTTTATTGTAGTTCTGTACGTTACGTTGTTTTAGAGCATTTTAATGTGATTTTAATCGACAGGTTTTGAGAAAATCAATATTTTTTTGTTAAACACTCTTTTAGGCCAAGTTAGTGTTAACGCAAATAATATGCTTTTTCTGAAAAAGTAGCAGTTATTCATTGAAAAAATTGCTGTGTTCCATTGTAGTTATGTACGTTACGTTGTTTTAGAGCATTTTAATGTGATTTTAATCGACAGTTTTTGAGAAAATCAATGTTTTTTTGTCAAACACTCTTTTAGGCCAAGTTAGTGTTAATGCAAACAATATGCTTTTTCCGAAAAACTAGCAGTTATTCATTGGAAAAATTGCTTGGTTCTATTATAATTCTGTACGGTACGTTATTTTAGAGCATTTTAATGTGATTTTAATCGACGGTTTTTGAGAAAATCAATGTTTTTTTGTTAAACACTCCTTTAGGCCAAGTTAGTGTTAATGCAAACAATATGCTTTTTCCGAAAAACTAGCAGTTATTCATTGAAAAAATTGCTTGGTTCTATTGTAGTTCTGTACGTTACGTTGTTTTAGAGCATTTTAATGTGATATTAATCGACAGTTTTTGAGAAAATCAATGTTTTTTTGTCAAACACTCTTTTAGGCCAAGTTAGTGTTAATGCAAACAATATGCTTTTTCCGAAAAACTAGCAGTTATTCATTGGAAAAATTGCCTGGTTCTATTATAATGCTGTACGGTACGTTATTTTAGAGCATTTTAATGTGATTTTAATCGACAGTTTTTGAGAAAATCAATGTTTTTTTGTTAAACACTCTTTTAGGCCAAGTTAGTGTTAATGCAAACAATATGCTTTTTCCGAAAAACTAGCAGTTATTCATTTGAAAAAGTGCTTGGTTCTATTATAATTCTGTATGGTACGTTATTTTAGAGCATTTTAATGTGATTTTAATCGACAGTTTTTGAGAAAATCAATTTTTTTTTGTTAAACACTCTTTTAGGCCAAGTTAGTGTTAATGCAAACAATATGCTTTTTCTGAAAAACTAGCAGTTATTCATTGGAAAAATTGCTTGGTTCTATTGTAGTTATGTACGTTACGTTGTTTTAGAGCATTTTAATGTGATTTTAATCGACAGTTTTTGAGAAAATCAATGTTTTTTTGTTAAACACTCTTTTAGGCCAAGTTAGTGTTAATGCAAACAATATGCTTTTTCCGAAAAACTAGCAGTTATTCATTAGAAAAATTGCTTGGTTCTATTATAATTCTGTACGGTACGTTATCTTAGTGCATTTTAATGTGATTTTAATCGACAGTTTATGAGAAAATCAATGTTTTTTTGTTAAACACTCTTTTAGGCCAAGTTAGTGTAAATGCAAACAATATGCTTTTTCTGAAAAACTAGCAGTTATTCATTGGAAAAATTGCTTGGTTCCATTGTACTTCTGTACGTTACGTTGTTTTAGAGCATTTTAAAGTGATTTTAATCGACAGTTTTTGAGAAAATCAATGTTTTTTTGTTAAACACTCTTTTAGGCCAAGTTAGTGTTAATGCAAACAATATGCTTTTTCCGAAAAACTAGCAGTTATTCATTGGAAAAATTGCTTGGTTCTATTATAATTCTGTACAATACGTTATTTTAGAGCATTTTAATGTGATTTTAATCGATAGTTTTTGAGAAAATCAATGTTTTTTTGTTAAACACTCTTTTAGGCCAAGTTAGTGTTAATGCAAACAATATGCTTTTTCTGAAAAACTAGCAGTTATTCATTGGAAAAATTGCTTGGTTCTATTGTAGTTATGTACGTTACGTTGTTTTAGAGCATTTTAATGTGATTTTAATCGACAGTTTTTGAGAAAATCAATGTTTTTTTGTTAAACACTCTTTTAGGCCAAGTTAGTGTTAATGCAAATAATATGCTTTTTCTGAAAAACTAGCAGTTATTCATTGAAAAAATTGCTTGGTTCTATTGTAGTTATGTACGTTACGTTGTTTTAGAGCATTTTAATGTGATTTTAATCGACAGTTTTTGAGAAAATCAATGTTTTTTTGTCAAACACTCTTTTAGGCCAAGTTAGTGTTAATGCAAACAATATGCTTTTTCCGAAAAACTAGCAGTTATTCATTGGAAAAATTGCTTGGTTCTATTATAATTCTGTACGTTACGTTATTTTAGAGCATTTTAATGTGATTTTAATTGACAGTTTTTGAGAAAATCAATGTTTTTTTTTAAACACTCTTTTAGGCCAAGTTAGTGTAAATGCAAACAATATGCTTTTTCTGAAAAACTAGCACTTATTCATTGGAAAAACTGCTTGGTTCTATTGTACTTCTATACGTTACGTTGTTTTAGAGCATTTTAAAGTGATTTTAATCGACAGTTTTTGAGAAAATCAATGTTTTTTTGTCAAACACTCTTTTAGGCCAAGTTAGTGTAAATGCAAACAATATGCTTTTTCTGAAAAAATAGCAGTTATTCATTGAAAAAATTGCTTGGTTCTATTATAATTCTGTACGGTACGTTATCTTAGTGCATTTTAATGTGATTTTAATCGACAGTTTATGAGAAAATCAATGTTTTTTTGTTAAACACTCTTTTAGGCCAAGTTAGTGTAAATGCAAACAATATGCTTTTTCTGAAAAACTAGCAGTTATTCATTGGAAAAATTGCTTGGTTCCATTGTACTTCTGTACGTTACGTTGTTTTAGAGCATTTTAAAGTGATTTTAATCGACAGTTTTTGAGAAAATCAATGTTTTTTTGTTAAACACTCTTTTAGGCCAAGTTAGTGTTAATGCAAACAATATGCTTTTTCCGAAAAACTAGCGGTTATTCATTGAAAAAATTGCTTGGTTCTATTGTAGTTATTTACGTTACGTTGTTTTAGAGCATTTTAATGTGATTTTAATCGACAGTTTTTGAGAAAATCAATGTTTTTTTGTTAAACACTCTTTTAGGCCAAGTTAGTGTTAATGCAAATAATATGCTTTTTCTGAAAAACTAGCAGTTATTCATTGAAAAAATTGCTTGGTTCTATTGTAGTTATGTACGTTACGTTGTTTTAGAGCATTTTAATGTGATTTTAATCGACAGTTTTTGAGAAAATCAATGTTTTTTTGTCAAACACTCTTTTAGGCCAAGTTAGTGTTAATGCAAACAATATGCTTTTTCCGAAAAACTAGCAGTTATTCATTGGAAAAATTGCTTGGTTCTATTATAATTCTGTACGTTACGTTATTTTAGAGCATTTTAATGTGATTTTAATTGACAGTTTTTGAGAAAATCAATGTTTTTTTTTAAACACTCTTTTAGGCCAAGTTAGTGTAAATGCAAACAATATGCTTTTTCTGAAAAACTAGCACTTATTCATTGGAAAAACTGCTTGGTTCTATTGTACTTCTATACGTTACGTTGTTTTAGAGCATTTTAAAGTGATTTTAATCGACAGTTTTTGAGAAAATCAATGTTTTTTTGTCAAACACTCTTTTAGGCCAAGTTAGTGTAAATGCAAACAATATGCTTTTTCTGAAAAAATAGCAGTTATTCATTGAAAAAATTGCTTGGTTCTATTATAATTCTGTACGGTACGTTATCTTAGTGCATTTTAATGTGATTTTAATCGACAGTTTATGAGAAAATCAATGTTTTTTTGTTAAACACTCTTTTAGGCCAAGTTAGTGTAAATGCAAACAATATGCTTTTTCTGAAAAACTAGCAGTTATTCATTGGAAAAATTGCTTGGTTCCATTGTACTTCTGTACGTTACGTTGTTTTAGAGCATTTTAAAGTGATTTTAATCGACAGTTTTTGAGAAAATCAATGTTTTTTTGTTAAACACTCTTTTAGGCCAAGTTAGTGTTAATGCAAACAATATGCTTTTTCCGAAAAACTAGCAGTTATTCATTGGAAAAATTGCTTGGTTCTATTATAATTCTGTACAATACGTTATTTTAGAGCATTTTAATGTGATTTTAATCGATAGTTTTTGAGAAAATCAATGTTTTTTTGTTAAACACTCTTTTAGGCCAAGTTAGTGTTAATGCAAACAATATGCTTTTTCTGAAAAACTAGCAGTTATTCATTGGAAAAATTGCTTGGTTCTATTGTAGTTATGTACGTTACGTTGTTTTAGAGCATTTTAATGTGATTTTAATCGACAGTTTTTGAGAAAATCAATGTTTTTTTGTTAAACACTCTTTTAGGCCAAGTTAGTGTTAATGCAAATAATATGCTTTTTCTGAAAAACTAGCAGTTATTCATTGAAAAAATTGCTTGGTTCTATTGTAGTTATGTACGTTACGTTGTTTTAGAGCATTTTAATGTGATTTTAATCGACAGTTTTTGAGAAAATCAATGTTTTTTTGTCAAACACTCTTTTAGGCCAAGTTAGTGTTAATGCAAACAATATGCTTTTTCCGAAAAACTAGCAGTTATTCATTGGAAAAATTGCTTGGTTCTATTATAATTCTGTACGTTACGTTATTTTAGAGCATTTTAATGTGATTTTAATTGACAGTTTTTGAGAAAATCAATGTTTTTTTTTAAACACTCTTTTAGGCCAAGTTAGTGTAAATGCAAACAATATGCTTTTTCTGAGAAACTACCAGTTATTCATTGAAAAAATTGCTTGGTTCTATTGTAGTTATGTACGTTACGTTGTTTTAGAGCATTTTAATGTGATTTTAATCGACAGTTTTTGAGAAAATAAATGTTTTTTTGTTAAACACTGTTTTAGGCCAAGTTAGTGTTAATGCAAACAATATGCTTTTTCCGGAAAACTAGCAGTTTTTCATTGGAAAAAGTGCTTGGTTCTATTGTAGTTCTGTACGTTACGTTGTTTTAGAGCATTTTAATGTGATTTTAATCGACAGTTTTTGAGAAAATCAATGTTTTTTTGTTAAACACTCTTTTAGGCCAAGTTAGTGTTAATGCAAATAATATGCTTTTTCTGAAAAACTAGCAGTTATTCATTGAAAAAATTGCTTGGTTCTATTGTAGTTATATACGTTACGTTGTTTTAGAGCATTTTAATGTGATTTTAATCGACAGTTTTTGAGAAAATCAATGTTTTTTTGTCAAACACTCTTTTAGGCCAAGTTAGTGTTAATGCAAACAATATGCTTTTTCCGAAAAACTAGCAGTTATTCATTGGAAAAATTGCTTGGTTCTATTATAATTCTGTACGTTACGTTATTTTAGAGCATTTTAATGTGATTTTAATCGACAGTTTTTGAGAAAATCAATGTTTTTTTTTAAACACTCTTTTAGGCCAAGTTAGTGTAAATGCAAACAATATGCTTTTTCTGAAAAACTAGCACTTATTCATTGGAAAAACTGCTTGGTTCTATTGTACTTCTATACGTTACGTTGTTTTAGAGCATTTTAAAGTGATTTTAATCGACAGTTTTTGAGAAAATCAATGTTTTTTTGTCAAACACTCTTTTAGGCCAAGTTAGTGTAAATGCAAACAATATGCTTTTTCTGAAAAAATAGCAGTTATTCATTGAAAAAATTGCTTGGTTCTATTGTAGTTCTGTACGTTACGTTGTTTTAGAGCATTTTAATGTGATTTTAATCGACAGGTTTTGAGAAAATCAATGTTTTTTTTTCAAACACTCTTTTAGGCCAAGTTAGTGTTAACGCAAATAATATGCTTTTTCTGAAAAAGTAGCAGTTATTCATTGAAAAAATTGCTGTGTTCCATTGTAGTTATGTACGTTACGTTGTTTTAGAGCATTTTAATGTGATTTTAATCGACAGTTTTTGAGAAAATCAATGTTTTTTTGTCAAACACTCTTTTAGGCCAAGTTAGTGTTAATGCAAACAATATGCTTTTTCCGAAAAACTAGCAGTTATTCATTGGAAAAATTGCTTGTTTCTATTATAATTCTGTACGTTACGTTATTTTAGAGCATTTTAATGTGATTTTAATCGACGGTTTTTGAGAAAATCAATGTTTTTTTGTTAAACACTCCTTTAGGCCAAGTTAGTGTTAATGCAAACAATATGCTTTTTCCGAAAAACTAGCAGTTATTCATTGAAAAAATTGCTTGGTTCTATTGTAGTTCTGTACGTTACGTTGTTTTAGAGCATTTCAATGTGATTTTAATCGACAGTTTTTGAGAAAATCAATGTTTTTTTGTTAAACACTTTTTAGGCCCAGTTAGTGCTAATGCAAATAATATGCTTTTTCTGAAAAACTAGCAGTTATTCATTGAAAAAATTGCTTGATTCTATTGTAGTTCTGTAAGTTACGCTGTTTTAGAGCATTTTAATGTGATTTTAATCGACAGTTTTTGAGAAAATCAATGTTTTTTTGTAAAACACTCTTTAAGGCCAAGTTAGTGTTAAGGCAAATAATATGCTTGTTCTGAAAAACTAGCAGTTATTCATTGAAAAAATTGCTTGGTTCTATTGTAGTTCTGTACGTTACGTTGTTTTAGAGCATTTTAATGTGATTTTAATCGACAGTTTTTGAGAAAATCAATGTTTTTTTGTAAAACACTCTTTAAGGCCAAGTTAGTGTTAATGCAAATAATATGCTTGTTCCGAAAAACTAGCAGTTATTCATTGAAAAAATTGCTTGGTTCTATTGTAGTTCTGTACGTTACGTTGTTTTAGAGCATTTTAATGTGATTTTAATCGACAGTTTTTGAGAAAATCAATGTTTTTTTGTCAAACACTCTTTTAGGCCAAGTTAGTGTTAATGCATATAATATGCTTTTTCTGAAAAACTAGCAGTTATTCACTGAAAAAATTGCTTGGTTCTATTGTAGTTCTGTACGTTACGTTGTTTTAGAGCATTTTAATGTGATTTTAATCGACAGTTTTTGAGAAAATCAATGTTTTTTTGTTAAACACTCTTTTGGGCCAAATTAGTGTTAATGCAAATAATATGCTTTTTCTGAAAAACTAGCAGTTATTCATTGAAAAAATTGCTTGGTTCTATTGTAGTTATGTACGCTTCGTTGTTTTAGAGCATTTTAATGTGATTTTAATCGACAGTTTTTGAGAAAATCAATGTTTTTTTGTAAAACACTCGTTAAGGCCAAGTTAGTGTTAAGGCAAATAATATGCTTGTTCTGAAAAACTAGCAGTTATTCATTGAAAAAATTGCTTGGTTCGATTGTAGTTTTGTAAGTTACGTTGTTTTAGTGTAAACAATATGCTTTTTCCGAGAAACTAGCAGTTATTCATTGGAAAAAGTGCTTGGTTCTATTGTAGTTCTGTAAGTTACGTTGTTTTAGAGCATTTTAATGTGATTTTAATAGACAGTTTTTGAGAAAATCAATGTTTTTTTGTTAAACACTGTTTTAGGCCAAGTTAGTGTTAATGCAAACAATATGCTTTTTCCGAAAAACTAGCAGTTATTCATTGGAAAAAGTGCTTGGTTCTATTGTAGTTTTGTACGTTACGTTGTTTTAGAGCATTTTAATGTGATTTTAATCGACAGTTTTTGAGAAAATCAATGTTTTTTTGTAAAACACTCTTAAAGGCCAAGTTAGTGTTAATGCAAATAATATGCTTGTTCTGAAAAACTAGCAGTTATTCATTGAAAAAATTGCTTGGTTCTATTGTAGTTCTGTACGTTACGTTGTTTTAGAGCATTTTAATGTGATTTTAATCGACAGTTTTTTAGAAAATCAATGTTTTTTTGTTAAACACTCTTTTAGGCCAAGTTAGTGTTAATGCAAATAATATGCTTTTTCTGAAAAACTAGCAGTTATTCATTGAAAAAATTGCTTGGTTCTATTGTAGTTATGTACGTTACGTTGTTTTAGAGCATTTTAATGTGATTTTAATCGACAGTTTTTGAGAAAATCAATGTTTTTTTGTCAAACACTCTTCTAGGCCAAGTTAGTGTTAATGCAAACATTATCCTTTTTCCGAAAAACTAGTAGTTATTCATTGGAAAAATTGCTTGGTTCTATTATAATTCTGTACGGTACGTTATTTTAGAGCATTTTAATGTGATTTTAATCGACAGTTTTTGAGAAAATCAATGTTTTTTTGTTAAACACTGTTTTAGGCCAAGTTAGTGTTAATGCAAACAATATGCTTTTTCCGAAAAACTAGCAGTTATTCATTGGAAAAGTGCTTGGTTCTATTGTAGTTCTGTACGTTACGTTGTTTTAGAGCATTTTAATGTGATTTTAATCGACAGTTTTTGAGAAAATCAATGTTTTTTTGTTAAACACTCTTTTAGGCCAAGTTAGTGTTAATGCAAATAATATGCTTTTTCTGAAAAACTAGCAGTTATTCATTGAAAAAATTGCTTGGTTCTATTGTAGTTCTGTACGTTACGTTGTTTTAGAGCATTTTAATGTGATTTTAATGGACAGTTTTTGAGAAAATCAATGTTTTTTTGTCAAACACTCTTTTAGGCCAAGTTAGTGTTAATGCAAACAATATGCTTTTTCCGAGAAACTAGCAGTTATTCATTGGAAAAATTGCTTGCTTCTATTATAATTCTGTACGGTACGTTATTTTAGAGCATTTTAAAGTGATTTTAATCGACAGTTTTTGAGAAAATCAATGTTTTTTTGTTAAACACTTTTTTAGGCCAAGTTAGTGTTAATGCAAATAATATGCTTTTTCTGAAAAACTAGCAGTTATTCATTGAAAAAATTGCTTGGTTCTATTGTAGTTATGTACGTTACGTTGTTTTAGAGCATTTTAATGTGATTTTAATCGACAGTTTTTGAGAAAATCAATGTTTTTTTGTCAAACACTCTTTTAGGCCAAGTAAGTGTTAATGCAAATAATATGCTTTTTCTGAAAAACTAGCAGTTATTCATTGGAAAAATTGCTTGGTTCTATTATAATTCTGTACGGTACGTTATTTTAGAGCATTTTAAAGTGATTTTAATCGACAGTTTTTGAGAAAATCAATGTTTTTTTGTTAAACACTCTTTTAGGCCAAGTTAGTGTTAATGCAAATAATATGCTTGTTCTGAAAAACTAGCAGTTATTCATTGAAAAAATTGCTTGCTTCGATTGTAGTTTTGAAAGTTACGTTGTTTTAGTGCAAACAATATGCTTTTTCCGAAAAACTAGCAGTTATTCATTGGAAAAAGTGCTTGGTTCTATTGTAGTTCTTTAAGTTACGTTGTTTTAGAGCATTTTAATGTGATTTTAATAGACAGTTTTTGAGAAAATCAATGATTTTTTGTTAAACACTGTTTTAGGCCAAGTTAGTGTTAATGCAAACAATATGCTTATCCCGAAAAACTAGCAGTTATTCATTGGAAAAAGTGCTTGGTTCTATTGTAGTTCTGTACGTTACGTTGTTTTAGAGCATTTTAATGTGATTTTAATCGACAGTTTTTGAGAAAATCAATGTTTTTTTGTAAAACACTCTTTAAGGCCAAGTTAGTGTTAATGCAAATAATATGCTTGTTCTGAAAAACTAGCAGTTATTCATTGAAAAATTGCTTGGTTCTATTGTAGTTCTGTACGTTACGTTGTTTTAGAGCATTTTAATGTGATTTTAATGGACAGTTTTTGAGAAAATCAATGTTTTTTTGTTAAACACTCTTTTGGGCCAAGTTAGTGTTAATGCAAATAATATGCTTTTTCTGAAAAACTAGCAGTTATTCATTGAAAAAATTGCTTTGTTCTATTGTAGTTCTGTACGTTACGTTGTTTTAGAGCATTTTAATGTGATTTTAATCGACAGTTTTTGAGAAAATCAATGTTTTTTTGTTAAACACTCTTTTGGGCCAAGTTAGTGTTAATGCAAATAATATGCTTTTTCTGAAAAACCAGCAGTTATTCATTGAAAAAATTGCTTGGTTCTATTGTAGTTATGTACGTTTCGTTGTTTTAGAGCATTTTAATGTGATTTTAATGGACAGTTTTTGAGAAAATCAATGTTTTTTTGTCAAACACTCTTTAAGGCCAAGTTCGTGTAAATGCAAACAATATGCTTTTTCCGAAAAACTAGCAGTTATTCATTGGAAAAATTGCTTGGTTTTATTGTAGTTTTTTACGTGACGTTGTTTTAGAGCATTTTAATGTGATTTTAATCGACGGTTTTTGAGAAAATCAATGTTTTTTTGTTAAACACTCTTTTAGGCCAAGTTAGTGTTAATGCAAATAATATGCTTTTTCTGAAAAACTAGCAGTTATTCATTGAAAAAATTGCTTGGTTCTATTGTAGTTATGTACGTTACGTTTTTTTAGAGTATTTTGATTTGATTTTAATCGACAGTTTTTGAGAAAATCAATGTTTTTTTGTTAAACACTCTTTTAGGCCAAGTTAGTGTTAATGCAAACAATATGCTTTTTCTGAAAAACAAGCAGTTATTCATTGAAAAATTTGTTTGGTTCTATTGTAGTTCTGTACGTTACGTTGTTTTAGAGCATTTTAATGTGATTTTAATCGACAGTTTCTGAGAAAATCAATGTTTTTTTGTCAAACACTCGTTTAGGCCAAGTTAGTGTTAATGCAAACAATATGCTTTTTCCGAGAAACTAGCAGTTATTCATTGGAAAAATTGCTTGGTTCTATTGTACTTTTTTACGTTACGTTGTTTTAGAGCATTTTAATGTGATTTTAATCGACAGTTTTTGAGAAAATCAATGTTTTTTGTCAAACACTCTTTTAGGCCAAGTTAGTGTTAATGCAAATAATATGCTTTTTCTGAAAAACTAGCAGTTATTCACTGAAAAAATTGCTTGGTTGTATTGTAGTTCTGTACGTTACGTTGTTTTAGAGCATTTTGATTTGATTTTAATAGACAGTTTTTGAGAAAATCAATGTTTTTTTGTCAAACACTCTTTTAGGCCAAGTTCGTGTTAATTCAAACAATATGCTTTTTCTGAAAAACTAGCAGTTATTCATTGAAAAATTTGTTTGGTTCTATTGTAGTTCTGTACGTTACGTTGTTTTAGAGCATTTTAATGTGATTTTAATCGACAGTTTCTGAGAAAATCAATGTTTTTTTGTCAAACACTCGTTTAGGCCAAGTTAGTGTTAATGCAAACAATATGCTTTTTCCGAGAAACTAGCAGTTATTCATTGGAAAAATTGCTTGGTTCTATTGTACTTTTTTACGTTACGTTGTTTTAGAGCATTTTAATGTGATTTTAATCGACAGTTTTTGAGAAAATCAATGTTTTTTGTCAAACACTCTTTTAGGCCAAGTTAGTGTTAATGCAAATAATATGCTTTTTCTGAGAAACTAGCAGTTATTCACTGAAAAATTGCTTGGTTGTATTGTAGTTCTGTACGTTACGTTGTTTTAGAGCATTTTGATTTGATTTTAATAGACAGTTTTTGAGAAAATCAATGTTTTTTTGTCAAACACTCTTTTAGGCCAAGTTAGTGTTAATGCAAATAATATGCTTTTTCTGAAAAACTAGCAGTTATTCACTGAAAAAATTGCTTGGTTCTATTGTAGTTTTGTACGTTACGTTTTTCTAGAGCATTTTGATGTGATTTTAATCGACAGTTTTTGAGAAAATCAATGTTTTTTTGTTAAACACTCTTTTAGGCCAAGTTAGTGTTAATGCAAACAATATGCTTTTTCTGAAAAACTAGCAGTTATTCACTGAAAAAATTGCTTGTTTCTATTGTAGTTCTGTACGTTACGTTGTTTTAGAGCATTTTGATATGATTTTAATCGACAGTTTTTGAGAAAATCAATGTTTTTTGTCAAACACTCTTTTAGGCCAAGTTCGTGTTAATTCAAACAATATGCTTTTTCCGAAAAACTAGCAGTTATTCATTGAAAAATTTGTTTGTTTCTATTGTAGTTCTGTACGTTACGTTGTTTTAGAGCATTTTGATTTGATTTTAATCGACAGTTTTTGAGAAAATCAATGTTTTTTTGTCAAACACTCTTTTAGGACAAGTTAGTGTAAATGCAAATAATATGCTTGTTCTGAAAAACTAGCAGTTATTCACTGAAAAAATTGCCTGGTTCTATCATAATTCTGTACGGTACGTTGTTTTAGAGCATTTTAATGTGATTTTAATCGACAGTTTTTGAGAAAATCAATGTATTTTTTTCAAACACTCTTTTAGGCCAAGTTAGTGTTAATGCAAACAATATGCTTTTTCCGAAAAACTAGCAGTTATTCATTGGAAAAATTGCTTGGTTCTATTATAATTCTGTACGGTACGTTATTTTAGAGCATTTTAAAGTGATTTTAATCGACAGTTTTTGAGAAAATCAATGTTTTTTTGTTAAACACTCTTTTAGGCCAAGTTAGTGTTAATGCAAACAATATGCTTTTTCTGAAAAACTAGCAGTTATTCATTGAAAAAATTGCTTGGTTCTATTGTAGTTATGTACGTTACGTTGTTTTAGAGCATTTTAATGTGATTTTAATCGACAGTTTTTGAGAAAATCAATGTTTTTTTGTCAAACACTCTTTTAGGCCAAGTAAGTGTTAATGCAAACAATATGCTTTTTCTGAAAAACTAGCAGTTATTCATTGGAAAAATTGCTTGGTTCTATTATAATTCTGTACGGTACGTTATTTTAGAGCATTTTAAAGTAATTTTAATCGACAGTTTTTGAGAAAATCAATGTTTTTTTGTTAAACACTCTTTTAGGCCAAGTTAGTGTTAATGCAAACAATATGCTTTTTCTGAAAAACTAGCAGTTATTCATTGAAAAAATTGCTTGGTTCTATTGTAGTTATGTACGTTACGTTGTTTTAGAGCATTTTAATGTGATTTTAATCGACATTTTTTGAGAAAATCAATGTTTTTTTGTCAAACACTCTTTTAGGCCAAGTTAGTGTTAATTCAAACAATATGCTTTTTCCCAAAAACTAGCAGTTATTCATTGAAAAATTGATTAGTTCTATTGTAGTTCTGTACGTTACGTTGTTTTAGAGCATTTTGATTTGATTTTAATAGACAGATTTTGAGAAAATCAATGTTTTTTTGTCAAACACTCTTTTAGGCCAAGTTAGTGTTAATGCAAATAATATGCTTTTTCTGAGAAACTAGCAGTTATTCACTGAAAAAATTGCTTGGTTCTATTGTAGTTTTGTACGTTACGTTTTTTTAGAGCATTTTGATTTGATTTTAATCGACAGTTTTTGAGAAAATAAATGTTTTTTTGTTAAACACTGTTTTAGGCCAAGTTAGTGTTAATGCAAATAATATGCTTTTTCTGAGAAACTACCAGTTATTCATTGAAAAAATTGCTTGGTTCTATTGTAGTTATGTACGTTACGTTGTTTTAGAGCATTTTAATGTGATTTTAATCGACAGTTTTTGAGAAAATAAATGTTTTTTTGTTAAACACTGTTTTAGGCCAAGTTAGTGTTAATGCAAACAATATGCTTTTTCCGGAAAACTAGCAGTTTTTCATTGGAAAAAGTGCTTGGTTCTATTGTAGTTCTGTACGTTACGTTGTTTTAGAGCATTTTAATGTGATTTTAATCGACAGTTTTTGAGAAAATCAATGTTTTTTTGTTAAACACTCTTTTAGGCCAAGTTAGTGTTAATGCAAATAATATGCTTTTTCTGAAAAACTAGCAGTTATTCATTGAAAAAATTGCTTGGTTCTATTGTAGTTATGTACGTTACGTTGTTTTAGAGCATTTTGATTTGATTTTAATCGACATTTTTTGAGAAAATCAATGTTTTTTTGTCAAACACTCTTTTAGGCCAAGTTAGTGTTAATTCAAACAATATGCTTTTTCCCAAAAACTAGCAGTTATTCATTGAAAAATTGATTGGTTCTATTGTAGTTCTGTACGTTACGTTGTTTTAGAGCATTTTGATTTGATTTTAATAGACAGTTTTTGAGAAAATCAATGTTTTTTTGTCAAACACTCTTTTAGGCCGAGTTAGTGTTAATGCAAATAATATGCTTTTTCTGAGAAACTAGCAGTTATTCACTGAAAAAATTGCTTGGTTCTATTGTAGTTTTGTACGTTACGTTTTTTTAGAGCATTTTGATTTGATTTTAATCGACAGTTTTTGAGAAAATCAATGTATTTTTTTCAAACACTCTTTTAGGCCAAGTTAGTGTTAATGCAAACAATATGCTTTTTCTGAAAAACTAGCAGTTATTCATTGGAAAAATTGCTTGGTTCTATTGTAGTTCTGTACGTTACGTTGTTTTAGAGCATTTTGATTTGATTTTAATCGACAGTTTTTGAGAAAATCAATGTTTTTTTGTCAAACACTCTTTTAGGACAAGTTAGTGTAAATGCAAATAATATGCTTGTTCTGAAAAACTAGCAGTTATTCACTGAAAAAATTGCCTGGTTCTATTATAATTCTGTACGGTACGTTGTTTTAGAGCATTTTAATGTGATTTTAATCGACAGTTTTTGAGAAAATCAATGTATTTTTTTCAAACACTCTTTTAGGCCAAGTTAGTGTTAATGCAAACAATATGCTTTTTCCGAAAAACTAGCAGTTATTCATTGGAAAAATTGCTTGGTTCTATTATAATTCTGTACGGTACGTTATTTTAGAGCATTTTAAAGTGATTTTAATCGACAGTTTTTGAGAAAATCAATGTTTTTTTGTTAAACACTCTTTTAGGCCAAGTTAGTGTTAATGCAAATAATATGCTTTTTCTGAAAAACTAGCAGTTATTCATTGAAAAAATTGCTTGGTTCTATTGTAGTTATGTACGTTACGTTGTTTTAGAGCATTTTAATGTGATTTTAATCGACAGTTTTTGAGAAAATCAATGTTTTTTTGTCAAACACTCTTTTAGGCCAAGTAAGTGTTAATGCAAACAATATGCTTTTTCTGAAAAACTAGCAGTTATTCATTGGAAAAATTGCTTGGTTCTATTATAATTCTGTACGGTACGTTATTTTAGAGCATTTTAAAGTAATTTTAATCGACAGTTTTTGAGAAAATCAATGTTTTTTTGTTAAACACTCTTTTAGGCCAAGTTAGTGTTAATGCAAATAATATGCTTTTTCTGAAAAACTAGCAGTTATTCATCAAAAAAATTGCTTTGTTCGATTGTAGTTCTGTAAGTTACGTTGTTTTAGAGCATTTTAATGTGATTTTAATCGACAGTTTTTGAGAAAATAAATGTTTTTTTGTTAAACACTGTTTTAGGCCAAGTTAGTGTTAATGCAAACGATATGCTTTTTCCGGAAAAGTAGCAGTTATTCATTGAAAAAAGTGCTTGGTTCTATTGTAGTTCTGTACGTTACGTTGTTTTAGAGAATTTTAATGTGATTTTAATCGACAGTTTTTGAGAAAATCAATGTTTTTTTGTTAAACACTCTTTTAGGCCAAGTTAGTGTTAATGCAAATAATATGCTTTTTCTGAAAAACTAGCAGTTATTCATTGAAAAAATTGCTTGGTTCTATTGTAGTTATGTACGTTACGTTGTTTTAGAGCATTTTGATTTGATTTTAATCGACATTTTTTGAGAAAATCAATGTTTTTTTGTCAAACACTCTTTTAGGCCAAGTTAGTGTTAATTCAAACAATATGCTTTTTCCCAAAAACTAGCAGTTATTCATTGAAAAATTGATTGGTTCTATTGTAGTTCTGTACGTTACGTTGTTTTAGAGCATTTTGATTTGATTTTAATCGACAGTTTTTGAGAAAATCAATGTTTTTTTGTCAAACACTCTTTTAGGCCAAGTTAGTGTTAATGCAAATAATATGCTTTTTCTGAAAAACTAGCAGTTATTCACTGAAAAAATTGCTTGGTTCTATTGTAGTTTTGTACGTTACGTTTTTTTAGAGCATTTTGATTTGATTTTAATCGACAGTTTTTGAGAAAATCAATGTTTTTTTGTTAAACACTCTTTTAGGCCAAGTTAGTGTTAATGCAAATAATATGCTTTTTCTGAAAAACTAGCAGTTATTCATCAAAAAAATTGCTTGGTTCGATTGTAGTTCTGTAAGTTACGTTGTATTAGAGCATTTTAATGTGATTTTAATCGACAGTTTTTGAGAAAATAGATGTTTTTTTGTTAAACACTGTTTTAGGCCAAGTTAGTGTTAATGCAAACAATATGCTTTTTCCGGAAAACTAGCAGTTATTCTTTGAAAAAAGTGCTTGGTTCTATTGTAGTTCTGTACGTTACGTTGTTTTAGAGCATTTTAATGTCATTTTAATCGACAGTTTTTGAGAAAATCAATGTTTTTTTGTTAAACACTCTTTTAGGCCAAGTTAGTGTTAATGCAAATAATATGCTTTTTCTGAAAAACTAGCAGTTATTTATTGAAAAAATTGCTTGGTTCTATTGTAGTTATGTACGTTACGTTGTTTTAGAGCATTTTGATTTGATTTTAATCGACATTTTTTGAGAAAATCAATGTTTTTTTGTCAAACACTCTTTTAGGCCAAGTTAGTGTTAATTCAAACAATATGCTTTTTCCCAAAAACTAGCAGTTATTCATTGAAAAATTGATTGGTTCTATTGTAGTTCTGTACGTTACGTTGTTTTAGAGCATTTTGATTTGATTTTAATAGACAGTTTTTGCGAAAATCAATGTTTTTTTGTCAAACACTCTTTTAGGCCAAGTTAGTGTTAATGCAAATAATATGCTTTTTCTGAAAAACTAGCAGTTATTCACTGAAAAAATTGCTTGGTTCTATTGTAGTTTTGTACGTTACGTTTTTTTAGAGCATTTTGATTTGATTTTAATCAACAGTTTTTGAGAAAATCAATGTTTTTTTGTCAAACACTCTTTTAGGCCAAGTTAGTGTTAATGCAAATAATATGCTTTTTCTGAAAAACTAGCAGTTATTCACTGAAAAAATTGCCTGGTTCTATTGTAGTTCTGTACGTTACGTTGTTTTAGAGCATTTTAATGTGATTTTAATCGACAGTTTTTGAGAAAATCAATGTTTTTTTGTCAAACACTCTTTAAGGCCAAGTTAGTGTTAATTCAAACAATATGCTTTTTCCGAAAAACTAGCAGTTATTCATTGGAAAAATTGCTTGGTTCTATTATAATTCTGTACGGTACGTTATTTTAGAGCATTTTAATGTGATTTTAATCGACAGTTTTTGAGAAAATCAATGTTTTTTTGTTAAACACTCTTTTAGGCCAAGTTAGTGTTAATGCAAACAATATGCTTTTTCTGAAAAACTAGCAGTTATTCACTGAAAAAATTGCTTGGTTCTATTGTAGTTCTGTACGTTACGTTGTTTTAGAGCATTTTGATTTGATTTTAATCGACAGTTTTTGAGAAAATCAATGTTTTTTGTCAAACACTCTTTTAGGCCAAGTTCGTGTTAATTCAAACATTATGCTTTTTCCGAAAAACTAGCAGTTATTCATTGAAAAATTTGTTTGGTTCTATTGTAGTTCTGTACGTTACGTTGTTTTAGAGCATTTTGATTTGATTTTAATCGACAGTTTTTGATTAAACCTTTTCTTTTGTCAAACACTCTTTTAGGACAAGTTAGTGTTAATGCAAATAATATGCTTGTTCTGAAAAACTAGCAGTTATTCACTGAAAAAATTGCCTGGTTCTATTATAATTCTGTACGGTACGTTGTTTTAGAGCATTTTAATGTGATTTTAATCGACAGTTTTTGAGAAAATCAATGTATTTTTTTCAAACACTCTTTTAGGCCAAGTTAGTGTTAATGCAAACAATATGCTTTTTCCGAAAAACTAGCAGTTATTCATTGGAAAAATTGCTTGGTTCTATTATAATTCTGTACGGTACGTTATTTTAGAGCATTTTAAAGTGATTTTAATCGACAGTTTTTGAGAAAATCAATGTATTTTTGTTAAACACTCTTTTAGGCCAAGTTAGTGTTAATGCAAATAATATGCTTTTTCTGAAAAACTAGCAGTTATTCATTGAAAAAATTGCTTGGTTCTATTGTAGTTATGTACGTTACGTTGTTTTAGAGCATTTTAATGTGATTTTAATCGACAGTTTTTGAGAAAATCAATGTTTTTTTGTCAAACACTCTTTTAGGCCAAGTAAGTGTTAATGCAAACAATATGCTTTTTCTGAAAAACTAGCAGTTATTCATTGGAAAAATTGCTTGGTTCTATTATAATTCTGTACGGTACGTTATTTTAGAGCATTTTAAAGTAATTTTAATCGACAGTTTTTGAGAAAATCAATGTTTTTTTGTCAAACACTCTTTTAGGACAAGTTAGTGTTAATGCAAATAATATGCTTGTTCTGAAAAACTAGCAGTTATTCACTGAAAAAATTGCCTGGTTCTATTATAATTCTGTACGGTACGTTGTTTTAGAGCATTTTAATGTGATTTTAATCGACAGTTTTTGAGAAAATCAATGTATTTTTTTCAAACACTCTTTTAGGCCAAGTTAGTGTTAATGCAAACAATATGCTTTTTCCGAAAAACTAGCAGTTATTCATTGGAAAAATTGCTTGGTTCTATTATAATTCTGTACGGTACGTTATTTTAGAGCATTTTAAAGTGATTTTAATCGACAGTTTTTGAGAAAATCAATGTTTTTTTGTTAAACACTCTTTTAGGCCAAGTTAGTGTTAATGCAAATAATATGCTTTCTCTGAAAAACTAGCAGTTATTCATTGAAAAAATTGCTTGGTTCTATTGTAGTTATGTACGTTACGTTGTTTTAGAGCATTTTGATTTGATTTTAATCGACATTTTTTGAGAAAATCAATGTTTTTTTGTCAAACACTCTTTTAGGCCAAGTTAGTGTTAATTCAAACAATATGCTTTTTCCGAAAAACTAGCAGTTATTCATTGAAAAATTGATTGGTTCTATTGTAGTTCTGTACGTTTCGTTGTTTTAGAGCATTTTAATGTGATTTTAATCGACAGTTTCTGAGAAAATCAATGTTTTTTTGTCAAACACTCTTTTAGGCAAAGTTAGTGTTAATGCAAACAATATGCCTTTTCCGAAAAACTAGCAGTTATTCATTTGAAAAATTGCTTGTTTCTATTGTAGTTATGTACGTTACGCTGTTTTGGAGCATTTTAATGTGATTTTAATCGACAGTTTTTGAGAAAATCAATGTTTTTTGTCAAATACACTCTTTTAGGCCAAGTTAGTGTTAATGCAAATAATATGCTTTTTCTGAAAAACTAGCAGTTATTCACTGAAAAAATTGATTGGTTCTATTGTAGTTCTGTACGTTACGTTGTTTTAGAGCATTTTAATGTGATTTTAATCGACAGTTTTTGAGAAAATCAATGTTTTTTTGTCAAACACTCTTTTAGGCCAAGTTAGTGTTAATGCAAACAATATGCTTTTTCCGAGCAACTAGCAGTTATTTATTGGAAAAATTGCTTGGTTCTCTTATAATTCTGTACGGTACGTTATTTTAGAGCATTTTAAAGTGATTTTAATCGACAGTTTTTGAGAAAATCAATGTTTTTTTGTTAAACACTCTTTTAGTCCAAGTTAGTGTTAATGCAAATAATATGCTTATTCTGAAAAACTAGCAGTTATTCATTGGAAAAATTGCTTGGTTCTATTATAATTCTGTACGGTACGTTATTTTAGAGCATTTTAAAGTGATTTTAATCGACAGTTTTTGAGAAAATCAATGTTTTTTTGTTAAACACTCTTTTAGGCCAAGTTAGTGTTAATGCAAATAATATGCTTTTTCTGAAAAACTAGCAGTTATTCACTGAAAAAATTGCTTGGTTCTATTGTAGTTCTGTACGTTACGTTGTTTTAGGGCATTTTGATTTGATTTTAATCGACAGTTTTTGAGAAAATCAATGTTTTTTGTCAAACACTCTTTGAGGCCAAGTTAGTGTTAATTCAAACAATATGCTTTTTCCGAAAAACTAGCAGTTATTCATTGGAAAAATTGCTTGGTTCTATTATAATTCTGTACGGTACGTTATTTTAGAGCATTTTAATGTGATTTTAATCGACAGTTTTTGAGAAAATCAATGTTTTTTTGTTAAACACTCTTTTAGGCCAAGTTAGTGTTAATGCAAACAATATGCTTTTTCTGAAAAACTAGCAGTTATTCATTGAAAAAATTGCTTGGTTCTATTGTACTTCTGTACGTTACGTCCTTTTAGAGCATTTTAATGTGATTTTAATCGACAGTTTCTGAGAAAATCAATGTTTTTTTGTTAAAGTCTCTTTTAGGCTAAGTTAGTGTTAATGCAAATAATATGCTTTTTCTGAAAAACTAGCAGTTATTCATTGAAAAAATTGCTTGGTTCTATTGTAGTTATGTACGTTACGTTGTTTTAGAGCATTTTAATGTGATTTTAATCGACAGTTTTTGAGAAAATCAATGTTTTTTTGTCAAACACTCTTTTAGGCCAAGTTAGTGTTAATGCAAACAATATGCTTTTTCCGAAAAACTAGCAGTTATTCATTAGAAAAATTGCTTGGTTCTATTATAATTCTGTACGGTACGTTATTTTAGAGCATTTTAATGTGATTTTAATCGAAAGTTTTTGAGAAAATCAATGTTTTTTTGTTAAACACTCTTTTAGGCCAAGTTAGTGTTAATGCAAATAATATGCTTTTTCTGAAAAACTAGAAGCTATTCATTGAAAAATTGCTAGGTTCTATTGTAGTTCTGTACGTTACGTTGTTTTAGAGCATGTTAATGTGATTTTAATCGACAGTTTTTGAGAAAATCAATGTTTTTTTGTCAAACACTCTTTTAGGCCAAGTTAGTGTTAATGCAAACAATATGCTTTTTCCGAAAAACTAGCAGTTATTCATTGAAAAAATTGCTTGGTTCTATTGTAGTTCTGTACGTTACGTTGTTTTAGAGCATTTTAATGTGATTTTAATCGAAAGTTTTTGAGAAAATCAATGTTTTTTTGTCAAACACTCTTTTAGGCCAAGTTAGTGTTAATGCAAACAATATGCTTTTTCCGAAACACTAGCAGTTATTCATTGGAAAAATTGCTTGGTTCTATTATAATTCTTTACGGTACGTTATTTTAGAGCATTTTAATGTGATTTTAATCGACAGTTTTTGAGAAAATCAATGTTTTTTTGTTAAACACTCTTTTAGGACAAGTTTGTGTTAATGCAAACAATATGCTTTTTCCGAAAAGCTAGCAGTTATTCATTGGAAAAATTGCTTGGTTCTATTGTACTTTTATACTTTACGTTGTTTTAGAGCATTTTAATGTGATTTTAATCGACAGTTTTTGAGAAAATCAATGTTTTTGTGTAAAACACTCTTTAAGGCCAAGTTAGTGTTAATGCAAATAATATGCTTTTTCTGAAAAACTAGCAGTTATTCATTGAAAAAATTGCTTGGTTCTATTATAATTCTGTACGGTACGTTATTTTAGAGCATTTTAATGTGATTTTAATCGAAAGTTTTTGACAAAATCAATGTTTTTTTGTTAAACACTCTTTTAGGCCAAGTTAGTGTAAATGCAAACAATATGCTTGTTCTGAAAAACTAGCAGTTATTCATTGAAAAAATTGATTGGTTCTATTGTAGTTCTGTACGTTACGTTGTTTTACAGCATTTTAATGTGATTTTAATCGACAGTTTTTGAGAAAATCAATGTTTTTTTGTCAAACACTCCTTTTGGCCAAGTTAGTGTTAATGCAAATAATATGCTTTTTCTGAAAAACTAGCAGTTATTCATTGAAAAAATTGCTTGGTTCTATTTTAGTTCTGTACGTTACGTTGTTTTAGAGCATTTTAATGTGATTTTAATCGACAGTTTTTGAGAAAATCAATGCTTTTTTGTTAAACACTCTTTTAGGCCAAGTTAGTGTTAATGCAAATAATATGCTTTTTCTGAAAAAGTAGCAGTTATTCATTGAAAAAATTGCTTGGTTCTATTGTAGTTATGTACGTTACGTTGTTTTAGAGCATTTTAATGTGATTTTAATCGACAGTTTTTGAGAAAATCAATGTTTTTTTGTTAAATACTCTTTTAGGCCAAGTTAGTGTAAATGCAAACAATATGCTTTTTCTGAAAAACTAGCAGTTATTTTTTGGAAAAATTGCTTGGTTCTATTGTACTTCTGTACGTTATGTTGTTTTAGAGCATTTTAATGTGATTTTAATCGACAGTTTTTGAGAAAATCAATGCTTTTTTGTTAAATACTCTTTTAGGCCAAGTTAGTGTTAATGCAAATAATATGCTTTTTCTTAAAAAGTAGCAGTTATTCATTGAAAAAATTGCTTGGTTCTATTGTAGTTATGTACGTTACGTTGTTTTACAGCATTTTAATGTGATATTAATCGACAGTTTTTGAGAAAATCAATGTTTTTTTGTCAAACACTCCTTTTGGCCAAGTTAGTGTTAATGCAAATAATATGCTTTTTCTGAAAAACTAGCAATTATTCATTGGAAAAATTGCTTGGTTCTATTGTAGTTTTGTACGTTACGTTGTATTAGAGCATTTTAATGTGATTTTAACCGACAGTTTTTGAGAAAATCAATGTTCTTTTGTCAAATACTCTTTTAGGCCAAATTAGTGTTAATGCAAATAATATGCTTTTTCCGAAAAAATAGCAGTTATTCATTGAAAAAATTGCTTGGTTCTATTGTAGTTCTGTACGTTACGTTGTTTTAGAGCATTTTAATGTGATTTTAATCGACAGTTTTTGAGAAAATCAATGTTTTTTTGTTAAACACTCTTTTAGGCCAAGTTAGTGTTAATTCAAATAATATGCTTTTTCTGAAAAACTAGCAGTTATTCATTGGAAAATTTGCTTGGTTCTATTATAATTCTGTACGGTACGTTATTTTAGAGCATTTTAAAGTGATTTTAATCGACTGTTTTTGAGAAAATCAATGTTTTTTTGTTAAACACTGTTTTAGGCCAAGTTAGTGTTAATGCAAACAATATGCTTTTTCCGAAAAACTAGCAGTTATTCATTGGAAAAAGTGCTTGGTTCTATTGTAGTTCTGTACGTTACGTTGTTTTAGAGCATTTTAATGTGATTCTACCCGATTGTTTTTGAGAAAATCAATGTTTTTTTGTGAAACACTCTTTTAGGCCAAGTTAGTGTTAATGCAAATAATATGCTATTTCTGAAAAACTAGCAGTTATTTTTTGGAAAAATTGCTTGGTTCTATTGTACTTCTGTACGTTATGTTGTTTTAGAGCATTTTAATGTTATTTTAATCGACAGTTTTTGAGAAAATCAATGCTTTTTTGTTAAATACTCTTTTAGGCCAAGTTAGTGTTAATGCAAATAATATGCTTTTTCTTAAAAAGTAGCAGTTATTCATTGAAAAAATTGCTTGGTTCTATTGTAGTTATGTACGTTACGTTGTTTTACAGCATTTTAATGTGATTTTAATCGACAGTTTTTGAGAAAATCAATGTTTTTTTGTCAAACACTCCTTTTGGCCAAGTTAGTGTTAATGCAAATAATATGCTTTTTCTGAAAAACTAGCAATTATTCATTGGAAAAATTGCTTGGTTCTATTGTAGTTTTGTACGTTACGTTGTATTAGAGCATTTTAATGTGATTTTAATCGACAGTTTTTGAGAAAATCAATGTTCTTTTGTCAAAAACTCTTTTAGGCCAAATTAGTGTTAATGCAAATAATATGCTTTTTCCGAAAAACTAGCAGTTATTCATTGAAAAAATTGCTTGGTTCTATTGTAGTTCTGTACGTTACGTTGTTTTAGAGCATTTTAATGTGATTTTAATCGACAGTTTTTGAGAAAATCAATGTTTTTTTGTTAAACACTCTTTTAGGCCAAGTTAGTGTTAATTCAAATAATATGCTTTTTCTGAAAAACTAGCAGTTATTCATTGGAAAATTTGCTTGGTTCTATTATAATTCTGTACGGTACGTTATTTTAGAGCATTTTAAAGTGATTTTAATCGACTGTTTTTGAGAAAATCAATGTTTTTATGTTAAACACTGTTTTAGGCCAAGTTAGTGTTAATGCAAACAATATGCTTTTTCCGAGAAACTAGCAGTTATTCATTGGAAAAAGTGCTTGGTTCTATTGTAGTTCTGTACGTTACGTTGTTTTAGAGCATTTTAATGTGATTTTACCCGATTGTTTTTGAGAAAATCAATGTTTTTTTGTGAAACACTCTTTTAGGCCAAGTTAGTGTTAATGCAAATAATATGCTATTTCTGAAAAACTAGCAGTTATTCATTGAAAAAATTGCTTGGTTCTATTGTAGTTATGTACGTTACGTTGTTTTAGAGCATTTTAATGTGATTTTAATCGACAGTTTTTGAGAAAATCAATGTTTTTTTGTCAAACACTCTTTTAGGCCAAGTAAGTGTTAATGCAAATATTATGCTTTTTCTGAAAAACTAGCACTTATTAATTGAAAAAATTGCTTGGTTCTATTGTAGTTCTGTACGTTAAGTTGTTTGAGAGCATTTTAATTTGATTTTAATCGACAGTTTTTGAGAAAATCAATATTTTATTGTTAAACACTCTTTTAGGCCAAGTTAGTGTTAATGCAAATAATATGCTTTTTCTGAAAAACAAGCAGTTATTCATTGCAAAAATTGCTTGGTTCTATTGTAGTTTTGTATGTTACGTTTTTTTAGAGCATTTTAATGTGATTTTAATCGACAGTTTTTGAGAAAATCAATGTTTTTTTGTTAAACACTCTTTTAGGCCAAGTTAGTGTTAATGCAAATAATATGCTTTTTCTGAAAAACTAGCAGTTATTCATTGAAAAAATTGCTTGGTTCTATTGTAGTTCTGTACGATACGTTGTTTTAAAGCATTTTAATGTGATTTTAATCGACAGTTTTTGAGAAAATCAATGTTTTTTTGTAAAACACTCTTTAAGGCCAAGTTAGTGTTAATGCAAATAATATGCTTTTTCCGAAAAACTAGCAGTTATTCATTGAAAAAATTGCTTGGTTCTATTGTAGTTCTGTACGTTACGTTGTTTTAAAGCATTTTAATGTGATTTTAATCGACAGTTTTTGAGAAAATCAATGTTTTTTTGTCAAACACTCTTTTAGGCAAGTTAGTGTTAATGCAAACAATATGCTTTTTCAGAAAAACTAGCAGTTATTCATTGGAAAAATTGCTTGGTTCTATTATAATTCTGTACGGTACATTATTTTAGAGCATTTTAAAGTGATTTTAATCGACAGTTCTTGAGAAAATCAATGTTTTTTTGTTAAACACTCTATTAGGCCAAGTTAGTGTTAATGCAAACAATATGCTTTTTCCGAGAAACTAGCAGTTATTCATTGGAAAATTTGCTTGGTTCTATTATAATTCTGTACGGTACGTTATTTTAGAGCATTTTAAAGTGATTTTAATCGACAGTTTTTGAGAAAATCAATGTTTTTTTGTTAAACACTGTTTTAGGCCAAGTTAGTGTTAATGCAAACAATATGCTTTTTCCGAAAAACTAGCAGTTATTCATTGGAAAAAGTGCTTGGTTCTATTGTAGTTCTGTACGTTACGTTGTTTTAGAGCATTTTATTGTGATTTTACCCGATTGTTTTTGAGAAAATCAATGTTTTTTTGTGAAACACTCTTTTAGGCCAAGTTAGTGTTAATGCAAATAATATGCTATTTCTGAAAAACTAGCAGTTATTCATTGAAAAAATTGCTTGGTTCTATTGTAGTTGTGTACGTTACGTTGTTTTAGAGCATTTTAATGTGATTTTAATCGACAGTTTTTGAGAAAATCAATGTTTTTTTGTCAAACACTCTTTTAGGCCAAGTAAGTGTTAATGCAAATAATATGCTTTTTCTGAAAAAGTAGCAGTTATTCATTGAAAAAATTGATTGGTTCTATTGTAGTTCTGTACGTTACGTTGTTTTACAGCATTTTAATGTGATTTTAATCGACAGTTTTTGAGAAAATCAATGTTTTTTTGTCAAACACTCTTTTAGGCCAAGTTAGTGTTAATGCAAACAATATGCTTTTTCCGAAAAACTAGCAGTTATTCATTGAAAGAATTGCTTGGTTCTTTTATAATTCTGTACGGAAGGTTTTTTTAGAGCATTTTAATGTGATTTTAATCGACAGTTTTTGAGAAAATCAATGTTTTTTTGTTAAACACTCTTTTAGGCCAAGTTAGTGTTAATTCAAATAATATGCTTTTTCTGAAAAACTAGCAGTTATTCATTGGAAAATTTGCTTGGTTCTATTATAATTCTGTACGGTACGTTATTTTAGAGCATTTTAAAGTGATTTTAATCGACAGTTTTTGAGAAAATCAATGTTTTTTTGTTAAACACTGTTTTAGGCCAAGTTAGTGTTAATGCAAACAATATGCTTTTTCCGAAAAACTAGCAGTTATTCATTGGAAAAAGTGCTTGGTTCTATTGTAGTTCTGTACGTTACGTTGTTTTAGAGCATTTTAATGTGATTTTACCCGATTGTTTTTGAGAAAATCAATGTTTTTTTGTGAAACACTCTTTTAGGCCAAGTTAGTGTTAATGCAAATAATATGCTATTTCTGAAAAACTAGCAGTTATTCATTGAAAAAATTGCTTGGTTCTATTGTAGTTATGTACGTTACGTTGTTTTAGAGCATTTTAATGTGATTTTAATCGACAGTTTTTGAGAAAATCAATGTTTTTTTGTCAAACACTCTTTTAGGCCAAGTAAGTGTTAATGCAAATATTATGCTTTTTCTGAAAAACTAGCACTTATTTATTGAAAAAATTGCTTGGTTCTATTGTAGTTCTGTACGTTAAGTTGTTTGAGAGCATTTTAATTTAATTTTAATCGACAGTTTTTGAGAAAATCAATGTTTTATTGTTAAACACTCTTTTAGGCCAAGTTAGTGTTAATGCAAATAATATGCTTTTTCTGAAAAACAAGCAGTTATTCATTGCAAAAATTGCTTGGTTCTATTGTAGTTTTGTATGCTACGTTTTTTTAGAGCATTTTAATGTGATTTTAATCGACAGTTTTTGAGAAAATCAATGTTTTTTTGTTAAACACTCTTTTAGGCCAAGTTAGTGTTAATGCAAATAATATGCTTTTTCTGAAAAACTAGCAGTTATTCATTAAAAAAATTGCTTGGTTCTATTGTAGTTCTGTACGATACGTTGTTTTAAAGCATTTTAATGTGATTTTAATCGACAGTTTTTGAGAAAATCAATGTTTTTTTGTAAAACACTCTTTAAGGCCAAGTTAGTGTTAATGCAAATAATATGCTTTTTCCGAAAAACTAGCAGTTATTCATTGAAAAAATTGCTTGGTTCTATTGTAGTTCTGTACGTTACGTTGTTTTAGAGCATTTTAATGTGATTTTAATCGACAGTTTTTGAGAAAATCAATGTTTTTTTGTCAAACACTCTTTTAGGCCAAGTTAGTGTTAATGCAAACAATATGCTTTTTCAGAAAAACTAGCAGTTATTCATTGGAAAAATTCCTTGGTTCTATTATAATTCTGTACGGTACATTATTTTAGAGCATTTTAAAGTTATTTTAATCGACAGTTTTTGAGAAAATCAATGTTTTTTTGTTAAACACTCTATTAGGCCAAGTTAGTGTTAATGCAAACAATATGCTTTTTCCGAAAAACTAGCAGTTATTCATTGGAAAAAGTGCTTGGTTCTATTATAATTCTGTACGGTACGTTATTTTAGAGCATTTTAAAGTGATTTTAATCGACAGTTTTTAAGAAAATCAATGTATCTTTGTTAAACACTGTTTTAGGCCAAGTTAGTGTTAATGCAAACAATATGCTTTTTCCGAAAAACTAGCAGTTATTCATTGGAAAAAGTGCTTGGTTCTATTGTAGTTCTGTACGTTACGTTGTTTTAGAGCATTTTATTGTGATTTTACCCGATTGTTTTTGAGAAAATCAATGTTTTTTTGTGAAACACTCTTTTAGGCCAAGTTAGTGTTAATGCAAATAATATGCTATTTCTGAAAAACTAGCAGTTATTCATTGAAAAAATTGCTTGGTTCTATTGTAGTTATGTATGTTACGTTGTTTTAGAGCATTTTAATGTGATTTTAATCGACAGTTTTTGAGAAAATCAATGTTTTTTTGTCAAACACTCTTTTAGGCCAAGTAAGTGTTAATGCAAATATTATGCTTTTTCTGAAAAACTAGCACTTATTTATTGAAAAAATTGCTTGGTTCTATTGTCGTTCTGTACGTCAAGTTGTTTGAGAGCATTTTAATTTGATTTTAATCGACAGTTTTTGAGAAAATCAATGTTTTATTGTTAAACACTCTTTTAGGCCAAGTTAGTGTTAATGCAAATAATATGCTTTTTCTGAAAAACAAGCAGTTATTCATTGCAAAAATTGCTTGGTTCTATTGTAGTTTTGTATGTTACGTTTTTTTAGAGCATTTTAATGTGATTTTAATCGACAGTTTTTGAGAAAATCAATGTTTTTTTGTTAAACACTCTTTTAGGCCAAGTTAGTGTTAATGCAAATAATATGCTTTTTCTGAAAAACTAGCAGTTATTCATTGAAAAAATTGCTTGGTTCTATTGTAGTTTTTTACGATACGTTGTTTTAAATCATTTTAATGTGATTTTAATCGACAGTTTTTGAGAAAATCAATGTTTTTTTGTAAAACACTCTTTAAGGCCAAGTTAGTGTTAATGCAAATAATATGCTTTTTCCGAAAAACTAGCAGTTATTCATTGAAAAAATTGCTTGGTTCTATTGTAGTTCTGTACGTTACGTTGTTTTAGATCATTTTAATGAGATTTTAATCGACAGTTTTTGAGAAAATCAATGTTTTTTTGTCAAACACTCTTTTAGGCTAAGTTAGTGTTAATGCAAACAATATGCTTTTTCAGAAAAACTAGCAGTTATTCATTGGGAAAATTGCTTGGTTCTATTATAATTCTATACGGTACATTATTTTAGAGCATTTTAAAGTGATTTTAATCGACAGTTTTTGAGAAAATCAATGTTTTTTGTCAAACTTTCTTTTAGGCCAAGTTAGTGTTAA
Organism: Catostylus mosaicus; assembly: GCA_964019065.1. Classification (NCBI taxonomy): domain Eukaryota; kingdom Metazoa; phylum Cnidaria; class Scyphozoa; order Rhizostomeae; family Catostylidae; genus Catostylus; species Catostylus mosaicus. Next base: position 3,741,944 of record OZ025199.1, read on the forward strand.
TGCAAATAATATGCTTTTTCTGAAAAACTAGCAGTTATTCACTGAAAAAATTGCTTGGTTCTATTGTAGTTCTGCACGTTACGTTGTTTTAGAGCATTTTGATTTGATTTTAATCGACAGTTTTTGAGAAAATCAATGTTTTTTGTCAAACACACTTTTAGGCCAAGTTAGTGTTAATGCAAACAATATGCTTTTTCCGAAAAACTAGCAGTTATTCATTGGAAAAATTGCTTGGTTCTATTATAATTCTGTACGTTACGTTATTTTAGAGCATTTTAATGTGATTTTAATCGACAGTTTTTGAGAAAATCAATGTTTTTTTGTTAAACACTCTTTTAGGCCAAGTTAGTGTTAATGCAAACAATATGCTTTTTCTGAAAAACTAGCAGTTATTCATTGAAAAAATTGTTTGGTTCTATTGTAGTTCTGTACGTTACGTTGTTTTAAAGCATTTTAATGTGATTTTAATCGACAGTTTTTGAGAAAATCAATGTTTTTTTGTAAAACACTCTTTTAGGCCAAGTTAGTGTTAATGCAAATAATATGCTTTTTCCGAAAAACTAGCAGTTATTCATTGAAACAATTGCTTGTTTCTATTGTAGTTCTGTACGTTACGTTGTTTTAGAGCATTTTAATGTGATTTTAATCGACAGTTTTTGAGAAAATCAATGTTTTTTTGTTAAACACTCTATTAGGTCAAGTTAGTGTTAATGCAAATAATATGCTTTTTCTGAAAAACTAGCAGTTCTTCATTGAAAACATTGCTTGGTTCTATTGTAGTTCTGTACGTTACGTTGTTTTAGAGCATTTTAATGTGATTTTAATCGACAGTTTTTGAGAAAATCAATGCTTTTTTGTTAAACACTCTTTTAGGCCAAGTTAGTGTTAATGCAAATAATATGCTTTTTCTGAAAAAGTAGCAGTTATTCATTGAAAAAATTGATTGGTTCTATTGTAGTTCTGTACGTTACGTTGTTTTACAGAATTTTAATGTGATTTTAATCGACAGTTTTTGAGAAAATCAATGTTTTTTGTCAAACACTCTTTTAGGCCAAGTAAGTATTAATGCAAACAATATGCTTTTTCCGAAAAACTAGCAGTTATTCATTGAAAAAATTGCTTGGTTCTATTGTAGTTCTGTACGTTACGTTGTTTTAGAGCATTTTAATGTGATTTTAATCCAGAGTTTTTGAGAAAATCAATGTTTTTTTGTCAAACACTCTTTTAGGCCAAGTTAGTGTTAATGCAAACAATATGCTTTTTCCGAAAAACTAGCAGTTATTCATTGGAAAAATTGCTTGGTTCTATTATAATTCTTTACGGTACGTTATTTTAGAGCATTTTAATGTGATTTTAATCGAAAGTTTTTGAGAAAATCAATGTTTTTTTGTTAAACACTCTTTTAGGCCAAGTTAGTGTAAATGCAAAGAATATGCTTTTTCTGAAAAACTAGCAGTTATTCATTGGAAAAATTGCTTGGTTCTATTATAATTCTGTACGGTACGTTATTTTAGAGCATTTTAATGTGATTTTAATCGACAGTTTTTGAGAAAATCAATGTTTTTTTGTTAAATACTCTTTCAGGCCATATTAGTGTAAATGCAAACAATATGCTTTTTCTGAAAAACTAGCAGTTATTCATTGAAAACATTGCTTGGTTCTATTGTAGTTCTGTACGTTACGTTGTTTTAGAGCATTTTAATGTGATTTTAATCGACAGTTTTTGAGAAAATCAATGCTTTTTTGTTAAACACTCTTTTAGGCCAAGTTAGTGTTAATGCAAATAATATGCTTTTTCTGAAAAAGTAGCAGTTATTCATTGAAAAAATTGATTGGTTCTATTGTAGTTCTGTACGCTACGTTGTTTTACAGAATTTTAATGTGATTTTAATCGACAGTTTTTGAGAAAATCAATGTTTTTTTGTCAAACACTCTTTTAGGCCAAGTAAGTGTTAATGCAAACAATATGCTTTTTCCAAAAACTAGCAGTTATTCATTGAAAAAATTGCTTGGTTCTATTGTAGTTCTGTACGTTACGTTGTTTTAGAGCATTTTAATGTGATTTTAATCGAGAGTTTTTGAGAAAATCAATGTTTTTTTGTCAAACACTCTTTTAGGCCAAGTTAGTGTTAATGCAAACAATATGCTTTTTCCGAAAAACTAGCAGTTATTCATTGGAAAAATTGCTTGGTTCTATTATAATTCTTTACGGTACGTTATTTTAGAGCATTTTAATGTGATTTTAATCGAAAGTTTTTGAGAAAATCAATGTTTTTTTGTTAAACACTCTTTTAGGCCAAGTTAGTGTAAATGCAAACAATATGCTTGTTCTGAAAAACTAGCTGTTATTCATTGGAAAAATTGCTTGGTTCTATTGTACTTCTGTACGTTACGTTGTCTTAGAGCATTTTAATGTGATTTTAATCGACAGTTTTTGAGAAAATGAATGTTTTTTTGTCAAACACTCTTTTAGGCCAAGTTAGTGTTAATGCAAACAATATGCTTTTTCCGAAAAACTAGCAGTTATTCATTGAAAAAATTGCTTGGTTCTATTGTAGTTCTGTACGTTACGTTGTTTTAGAGCATTTTAATATGATTTTAATCGAGAGTTTTTGAGAAAATCAATGTTTTTTTGTCAAACACTCTTTTAGGGCAAGTTAGTGTTAATGCAAACAATATGCTTTTTCCGAAAAACTAGCAGTTATTCATTGGAAAAATTGCTTTGTTCTATTATAATTTTTTACGGTACGTTATTTTACAGCATTTTAATGTGATTTTAATCGACAGTTTTTGAGAAAATCAATGTTTTTTTGTTAAACACTCTATTAGGTCAAGTTAGTGTTAATGCAAATAATATGCTTTTTCTGAAAAACTAGCAGTTCTTCATTGAAAACATTGCTTGGTTCTATTGTAGTTCTGTACGTTACGTTGTTTTAGAGCATTTTAATGTGATTTTAATCGACAGTTTTTGAGAAAATCAATGCTTTTTTGTTAAACACTCTTTTAGGCCAAGTTAGTGTTAATGCAAATAATATGCTTTTTCTGAAAAAGTAGCAGTTATTCATTGAAAAAATTGATTGGTTCTATTGTAGTTCTGTACGTTACGTTGTTTTACAGAATTTTAATGTGATTTTAATCGACAGTTTTTGAGAAAATCAATGTTTTTTGTCAAACACTCTTTTAGGCCAAGTAAGTATTAATGCAAACAATATGCTTTTTCCGAAAAACTAGCAGTTATTCATTGAAAAAATTGCTTGGTTCTATTGTAGTTCTGTACGTTACGTTGTTTTAGAGCATTTTAATGTGATTTTAATCCAGAGTTTTTGAGAAAATCAATGTTTTTTTGTCAAACACTCTTTTAGGCCAAGTTAGTGTTAATGCAAACAATATGCTTTTTCAGAAAAACTAGCAGTTATTCATTGGAAAAATTCCTTGGTTCTATTATAATTCTGTACGGTACATTATTTTAGAGCATTTTAAAGTTATTTTAATCGACAGTTTTTGAGAAAATCAATGTTTTTTTGTTAAACACTCTATTAGGCCAAGTTAGTGTTAATGCAAACAATATGCTTTTTCCGAAAAACTAGCAGTTATTCATTGGAAAAAGTGCTTGGTTCTATTATAATTCTGTACGGTACGTTATTTTAGAGCATTTTAAAGTGATTTTAATCGACAGTTTTTAAGAAAATCAATGTATCTTTGTTAAACACTGTTTTAGGCCAAGTTAGTGTTAATGCAAACAATATGCTTTTTCCGAAAAACTAGCAGTTATTCATTGGAAAAAGTGCTTGGTTCTATTGTAGTTCTGTACGTTACGTTGTTTTAGAGCATTTTATTGTGATTTTACCCGATTGTTTTTGAGAAAATCAATGTTTTTTTGTGAAACACTCTTTTAGGCCAAGTTAGTGTTAATGCAAATAATATGCTATTTCTGAAAAACTAGCAGTTATTCATTGAAAAAATTGCTTGGTTCTATTGTAGTTATGTATGTTACGTTGTTTTAGAGCATTTTAATGTGATTTTAATCGACAGTTTTTGAGAAAATCAATGTTTTTTTGTCAAACACTCTTTTAGGCCAAGTAAGTGTTAATGCAAATATTATGCTTTTTCTGAAAAACTAGCACTTATTTATTGAAAAAATTGCTTGGTTCTATTGTCGTTCTGTACGTCAAGTTGTTTGAGAGCATTTTAATTTGATTTTAATCGACAGTTTTTGAGAAAATCAATGTTTTATTGTTAAACACTCTTTTAGGCCAAGTTAGTGTTAATGCAAATAATATGCTTTTTCTGAAAAACAAGCAGTTATTCATTGCAAAAATTGCTTGGTTCTATTGTAGTTTTGTATGTTACGTTTTTTTAGAGCATTTTAATGTGATTTTAATCGACAGTTTTTGAGAAAATCAATGTTTTTTTGTTAAACACTCTTTTAGGCCAAGTTAGTGTTAATGCAAATAATATGCTTTTTCTGAAAAACTAGCAGTTATTCATTGAAAAAATTGCTTGGTTCTATTGTAGTTTTTTACGATACGTTGTTTTAAATCATTTTAATGTGATTTTAATCGACAGTTTTTGAGAAAATCAATGTTTTTTTGTAAAACACTCTTTAAGGCCAAGTTAGTGTTAATGCAAATAATATGCTTTTTCCGAAAAACTAGCAGTTATTCATTGAAAAAATTGCTTGGTTCTATTGTAGTTCTGTACGTTACGTTGTTTTAGATCATTTTAATGAGATTTTAATCGACAGTTTTTGAGAAAATCAATGTTTTTTTGTCAAACACTCTTTTAGGCTAAGTTAGTGTTAATGCAAACAATATGCTTTTTCAGAAAAACTAGCAGTTATTCATTGGGAAAATTGCTTGGTTCTATTATAATTCTATACGGTACATTATTTTAGAGCATTTTAAAGTGATTTTAATCGACAGTTTTTGAGAAAATCAATGTTTTTTGTCAAACTTTCTTTTAGGCCAAGTTAGTGTTAATGCAAATAATATGCTTTTTCTGAAAAACTAGCAGTTATTCACTGAAAAAATTGCTTGGTTCTATTGTAGTTCTGCACGTTACGTTGTTTTAGAGCATTTTGATTTGATTTTAATCGACAGTTTTTGAGAAAATCAATGTTTTTTGTCAAACACACTTTTAGGCCAAGTTAGTGTTAATGCAAACAATATGCTTTTTCCGAAAAACTAGCAGTTATTCATTGGAAAAATTGCTTGGTTCTATTATAATTCTGTACGTTACGTTATTTTAGAGCATTTTAATGTGATTTTAATCGACAGTTTTTGAGAAAATCAATGTTTTTTTGTTAAACACTCTTTTAGGCCAAGTTAGTGTTAATGCAAACAATATGCTTTTTCTGAAAAACTAGCAGTTATTCATTGAAAAAATTGTTTGGTTCTATTGTAGTTCTGTACGTTACGTTGTTTTAAAGCATTTTAATGTGATTTTAATCGACAGTTTTTGAGAAAATCAATGTTTTTTTGTAAAACACTCTTTTAGGCCAAGTTAGTGTTAATGCAAATAATATGCTTTTTCCGAAAAACTAGCAGTTATTCATTGAAACAATTGCTTGTTTCTATTGTAGTTCTGTACGTTACGTTGTTTTAGAGCATTTTAATGTGATTTTAATCGACAGTTTTTGAGAAAATCAATGTTTTTTTGTTAAACACTCTATTAGGTCAAGTTAGTGTTAATGCAAATAATATGCTTTTTCTGAAAAACTAGCAGTTCTTCATTGAAAACATTGCTTGGTTCTATTGTAGTTCTGTACGTTACGTTGTTTTAGAGCATTTTAATGTGATTTTAATCGACAGTTTTTGAGAAAATCAATGCTTTTTTGTTAAACACTCTTTTAGGCCAAGTTAGTGTTAATGCAAATAATATGCTTTTTCTGAAAAAGTAGCAGTTATTCATTGAAAAAATTGATTGGTTCTATTGTAGTTCTGTACGTTACGTTGTTTTACAGAATTTTAATGTGATTTTAATCGACAGTTTTTGAGAAAATCAATGTTTTTTGTCAAACACTCTTTTAGGCCAAGTAAGTATTAATGCAAACAATATGCTTTTTCCGAAAAACTAGCAGTTATTCATTGAAAAAATTGCTTGGTTCTATTGTAGTTCTGTACGTTACGTTGTTTTAGAGCATTTTAATGTGATTTTAATCCAGAGTTTTTGAGAAAATCAATGTTTTTTTGTCAAACACTCTTTTAGGCCAAGTTAGTGTTAATGCAAACAATATGCTTTTTCCGAAAAACTAGCAGTTATTCATTGGAAAAATTGCTTGGTTCTATTATAATTCTTTACGGTACGTTATTTTAGAGCATTTTAATGTGATTTTAATCGAAAGTTTTTGAGAAAATCAATGTTTTTTTGTTAAACACTCTTTTAGGCCAAGTTAGTGTAAATGCAAAGAATATGCTTTTTCTGAAAAACTAGCAGTTATTCATTGGAAAAATTGCTTGGTTCTATTATAATTCTGTACGGTACGTTATTTTAGAGCATTTTAATGTGATTTTAATCGACAGTTTTTGAGAAAATCAATGTTTTTTTGTTAAATACTCTTTCAGGCCATATTAGTGTAAATGCAAACAATATGCTTTTTCTGAAAAACTAGCAGTTATTCATTGAAAACATTGCTTGGTTCTATTGTAGTTCTGTACGTTACGTTGTTTTAGAGCATTTTAATGTGATTTTAATCGACAGTTTTTGAGAAAATCAATGCTTTTTTGTTAAACACTCTTTTAGGCCAAGTTAGTGTTAATGCAAATAATATGCTTTTTCTGAAAAAGTAGCAGTTATTCATTGAAAAAATTGATTGGTTCTATTGTAGTTCTGTACGCTACGTTGTTTTACAGAATTTTAATGTGATTTTAATCGACAGTTTTTGAGAAAATCAATGTTTTTTTGTCAAACACTCTTTTAGGCCAAGTAAGTGTTAATGCAAACAATATGCTTTTTCCAAAAACTAGCAGTTATTCATTGAAAAAATTGCTTGGTTCTATTGTAGTTCTGTACGTTACGTTGTTTTAGAGCATTTTAATGTGATTTTAATCGAGAGTTTTTGAGAAAATCAATGTTTTTTTGTCAAACACTCTTTTAGGCCAAGTTAGTGTTAATGCAAACAATATGCTTTTTCCGAAAAACTAGCAGTTATTCATTGGAAAAATTGCTTGGTTCTATTATAATTCTTTACGGTACGTTATTTTAGAGCATTTTAATGTGATTTTAATCGAAAGTTTTTGAGAAAATCAATGTTTTTTTGTTAAACACTCTTTTAGGCCAAGTTAGTGTAAATGCAAACAATATGCTTGTTCTGAAAAACTAGCTGTTATTCATTGGAAAAATTGCTTGGTTCTATTGTACTTCTGTACGTTACGTTGTCTTAGAGCATTTTAATGTGATTTTAATCGACAGTTTTTGAGAAAATGAATGTTTTTTTGTCAAACACTCTTTTAGGCCAAGTTAGTGTTAATGCAAACAATATGCTTTTTCCGAAAAACTAGCAGTTATTCATTGAAAAAATTGCTTGGTTCTATTGTAGTTCTGTACGTTACGTTGTTTTAGAGCATTTTAATATGATTTTAATCGAGAGTTTTTGAGAAAATCAATGTTTTTTTGTCAAACACTCTTTTAGGGCAAGTTAGTGTTAATGCAAACAATATGCTTTTTCCGAAAAACTAGCAGTTATTCATTGGAAAAATTGCTTGGTTCTATTATAATTTTTTACGGTACGTTATTTTACAGCATTTTAATGTGATTTTAATCGACAGTTTTTGAGAAAATCAATGTTTTTTTGTCAAACACTCCTTTTGGCCAAGTTAGTGTTAATGCAAATAATATGCTTTTTCTGAAAAACTAGCAGTTATTCATTGAAAAAATTGCTTGGTTCTATTGTAGTTCTGTACGTTACGTTGTTTTAGAGCATTTTAATGTGATTTTAATTGACAGTTTTTGAGAAAATCAATGTTTTTTTGTTAAACACTCTTTTAGGCCAAGTTAGTGTTAATGCAAATAATATGCTTTTTCTGAAAAACTAGCAGTTATTCATTGGAAAAATTGCTTGGTTCTATTATAATTCTGTACGGTACGTTATTTTAGAGCATTTTGATGTGATTTTAATCGACAGTTTTTGAGAAAATCAATGTTTTTTTGTTAAACACTCTTTTGGGCCTAGTTAGTGTTAATGCAAATAATATGCTTTTTCTGAAAAACTAGCAGTTAGGCATTGAAAAAATTGCTTGGTTCTATTGTAGTTCTGTACGTTACGTTGTTTTAGAGCATTTTAATGTGATTTTAATCGACAGTTTTTGAGAAAATCAATGTTTTTTTGTCAAACACTCTTTTAGGCCAAGTTAGTGTTAATGCAAATAATATGCTTTTTCTGAAAAACTAGCAGTTATTCATTGAAAAAATAACTTGGTTCTATTGTAGTTCTGTACGTTACGTTGTTTTAGAGCATTTTAATGTGATTTTAATCGACAGTTTTTGAGAAAATCAATGTTTTTTTGTCAAACACTCCTTTTGGCCAAGTTAGTGTTAATGCAAATAATATGCTTTTTCTGAAAAACTAGCAGTTATTCATTGAAAAAATTGCTTGGTTCTATTGTAGTTCTGTACGTTACGTTGTTTTAGAGCATTTTAATGTGATTTTAATCGACAGTTTTTGAGAAAATCAATGCTTTTTTGTTAAACACTCTTTTAGGCCAAGTTAGTGTTAATGCAAATAATATGCTTTTTCCGAGAAACTAGAAGTTATTCATTCAAAAAATTGCTTGGTTCTATTGTAGTTATGTACGTTACGTTGTTTTAGAGCATTTTAATGTGATTTTAATCGACAGTTTTTGAGAAAATCAATGTTTTTTGTCAAACACTCCTTTAGGCCAAGTTAGTGTTAATGCAAATAATATGCTTTTTCTGAAAAACTAGCAGTTATTCATTGAAAAAATTGCTCGGTTCTATTGTAGTTCTGTACGTTACGTTGTTTTAGAGCATTTTAATGTGATTTTAATCGACAGTTTTTGAGAAAATCAATGTTTTTTTGTCAATTACTCTTTTAGGCCAAGTTAGTGTTAATGCAAATAATATGCTTTTTCTGAAAAAGTAGCAGTTATTCATTGAAAAAATTGCTTGGTTCTATTGTAGTTATGTACGTTACGTTGTTTTACAGCATTTTAATGTGATTTTAATCGACAGTTTTTGAGAAAATCAATGTTTTTTTGTCAAACACTCCTTTTGGCCAAGTTAGTGTTAATGCAAATAATATGCTTTTTCTGAAAAACTAGCAGTTATTCATTGAAAACATTGCTTGGTTCTATTGTAGTTCTGTACGTTACGTTGTTTTAGTGCATTTTAATGTGATTTTAATCGACAGTTTTTGAGAAAATCAATGCTTTTTTGTTAAACACTCTTTTAGGCCAAGTTAGTGTTAATGCAAATAATATGCTTTTTCTGAAAAAGTAGCAGTTATTAATTGAAAAAATTGATTGGTTCTATTGTAGTTCTGTACGTTACGTTGTTTTACAGCATTTTAATGTGATTTTAATCGACAGTTTTTGAGAAAATCAATGTTTTTTTGTCAATTACTCTTTTAGGCCAAGTTAGTGTTAATGCAAATAATATGCTTTTTCTGAAAAAGTAGCAGTTATTCATTGAAAAAATTGCTTGGTTCTATTGTAGTTATGTACGTTACGTTGTTTTACAGCATTTTAATGTGATTTTAATCGACAGTTTTTGAGAAAATCAATGTTTTTTTGTCAAACACTCCTTTTGGCCAAGTTAGTGTTAATGCAAATAATATGCTTTTTCTGAAAAACTAGCAGTTATTCATTGAAAACATTGCTTGGTTCTATTGTAGTTCTGTACGTTACGTTGTTTTAGTGCATTTTAATGTGATTTTAATCGACAGTTTTTGAGAAAATCAATGCTTTTTTGTTAAACACTCTTTTAGGCCAAGTTAGTGTTAATGCAAATAATATGCTTTTTCTGAAAAAGTAGCAGTTATTAATTGAAAAAATTGATTGGTTCTATTGTAGTTCTGTACGTTACGTTGTTTTACAGCATTTTAATGTGATTTTAATCGACAGTTTTTGAGAAAATCAATGTTTTTTTGTCAAACACTCCTTTTGGCCAAGTTAGTGTTAATGCAAATAATATGCTTTTTCTGAAAAACTAGCAGTTATTCATTGAAAAAATTGCTTGGTTCTATTGTAGTTCTGTACGTTACGTTTTTTTAGAGTATTTTAATGTGATTTTAATTGACAGTTTTTGAGAAAATCAATGTTTTTGTGTAAAACACTCTTTAAGGCCAAGTTAGTGTTAATGCAAATAATATGCTTTTTCTGAAAAACTAGCAGTTATTCATTGGAAAAATTGCTTGGTTCTATTATAATTCTGTACGGTACGTTATTTTAGAGCATTTTAATGTGATTTTAATCGACAGTTTTTGAGAAAATCAATGTTTTTTTGTTAAATACTCTTTCAGGCCATATTAGTGTAAATGCAAACAATATGCTTTTTCTGAAAAACTAGCAGTTATTCATTGAAAAAATTGCTCGGTTCTATTGTAGTTCTGTACGTTACGTTGTTTTAGAGCATTTTAATGTGATTTTAATCGACAGTTTTTGAGAAAATCAATGTTTTTTTGTCAAACACTCTTTTAGGCCAAGTTAGTGTTAATGCAAATAATATGCTTTTTCTGAAAAACTAGCAGTTATTCACTGAAAAAATTGCTTTTTTCTATTGTAGTTCTGTACGTTACGTTGTTTTGGAGCATTTTAATGTGATTTTAATCGAAAGTTTTTGAGAAAATCAATGTTTTTTTGTTAAACACTCTTTTGGGCCTAGTTAGTGTTAATGCAAATAATATGCTTTTTCTGAAAAACTAGCAGTTAGTCATTGAAAAAATTGCTTGGTTCTATTGTAGTTCTGTACGTTACGTTGTTTTAGAGCATTTTAATGTGATTTTAATCGACAGTTTTTGAGAAAATCAATGTTTTTTTGTCAAACACTCTTTTAGGCCAAGTTAGTGTTAATGCAAATAATATGCTTTTTCTGAAAAACTAGCAGTTATTCATTGAAAAAATAACTTGGTTCTATTGTAGTTCTGTACCTTACGTTGTTTTAGAGCATTTTAATGTGATTTTAATCGACAGTTTTTGAGAAAATCAATGCTTTTTTGTTAAACACTGTTTTAGGCCAAGTTAGTGTTAATGCAAATAATATGCTTTTTCTGAAAAAGTAGCAGTTATTCATTGAAAAAATTGCTTGGTTCTATTGTAGTTATGTACGTTACGTTGTTTTAGAGCATTTTAATGTGATTTTAATCGACAGTTTTTGAGAAAATCAATGTTTTTTGTCAAACACTCCTTTAGGCCAAGTTAGTGTTAATGCAAATAATATGCTTTTTCTGAAAAACTAGCAGTTATTCATTGAAAAAATTGCTCGGTTCTATTGTAGTTCTGTACGTTACGTTGTTTTAGAGCATTTTAATGTGATTTTAATCGACAGTTTTTGAGAAAATCAATGTTTTTTTGTCAATTACTCTTTTAGGCCAAGTTAGTGTTAATGCAAATAATATGCTTTTTCTGAAAAACTAGCAGTTATTCACTGAAAAAATTGCTTGGTTCTATTGTAGTTCTGTACGTAACGTTGTTTTAGAGCATTTTAATGTGATTTTAATCGAAAGTTTTTGAGAAAATCAATGTTTTTTTGTTAAACACTCTTTTGGGCCTAGTTAGTGTTAATGCAAATAATATGCTTTTTCTGAAAAACTAGCAGTTAGTCATTGAAAAAATTGCTTGGCTCTATTGTAGTTCTGTACGTTACGTTGTTTTAGAGCATTTTAATGTGATTTTAATCGACAGTTTTTGAGAAAATCAATGTTTTTTTGTCAAACACTCTTTTAGGCCAAGTTAGTGTTAATGCAAACAATATGCTTTTTCCGAAAAACTAGCAGTTATTCATTGAAAGAATTGCTTGGTTCTTTTATAATTCTGTACGGTACGTTATTTTAGAGCATTTTAATGTGATTTTAATCGACAGTTTTTGAGAAAATCAATGTTTTTTTGTTAAACACTCTTTTAGGCCAAGTTAGTGTAAATGCAAACAATATGCTTTTTCTCAAAAACTAGCAATTATTCATTGGAAAAATTGCTTGGTTCTATTGTAGTTTTGTACGTTACGTTGTATTAGAGCATTTTAATGTGATTTTAATCGACAGTTTTTGAGAAAATCAATGTTTTTTTGTCAAACACTCCTTTTCGCCAAGTTAGTGTTAATGCAAATAATATGCTTTTTCTGAAAAACTAGCAGTTATTCATTGAAAAAATTGCTTGGTTCTATTGTAGTTCTGTACGTTACGTTGTTTTAGAGCATTTTAATGTGATTTTAATTGACAGTTTTTGAGAAAATCAATGTTTTTGTGTAAAACACTCTTTAAGGCCAAGTTAGTGTTAATGCAAATAATATGCTTTTTCTGAAAAACTAGCAGTTATTCATTGGAAAAATTGCTTGGTTCTATTATAATTCTGTACGGTACGTTATTTTAGAGCATTTTAATGTGATTTTAATCGACAGTTTTTGAGAAAATCAATGTTTTTTTGTTAAATACTCTTTCAGGCCATATTAGTGTAAATGCAAACAATATGCTTTTTCTGAAAAACTAGCAGTTATTCATTGAAAAAATTGCTCGGTTCTATTGTAGTTCTGTACGTTACGTTGTTTTAGAGCATTTTAATGTGATTTTAATCGACAGTTTTTGAGAAAATCAATGTTTTTTTGTCAAACACTCTTTTAGGCCATGTTAGTGTTAATGCAAATAATATGCTTTTTCTGAAAAACTAGCAGTTATTCACTGAAAAAATTGCTTTTTTCTATTGTAGTTCTGTACGTTACGTTGTTTTAGAGCATTTTAATGTGATTTTAATCGAAAGTTTTTGAGAAAATCAATGTTTTTTTGTTAAACACTCTTTTGGGCCTAGTTAGTGTTAATGCAAATAATATGCTTTTTCTGAAAAACTAGCAGTTAGTCATTGAAAAAATTGCTTGTTTCTATTGTAGTTCTGTACGTTACGTTGTTTTAGAGCATTTTAATGTGATTTTAATCGACAGTTTTTGAGAAAATGAATGTTTTTTTGTCAAACACTCTTTTAGGCCAAGTTAGAGTTAATGCAAATAATATGCTTTTTCTGAAAAACTAGCAGTTAGTCATTGAAAAAATAACTTGGTTCTATTGTAGTTCTGTACGTTACGTTGTTTTAGAGCATTTTAATGTGATTTTAATCGACAGTTTTTGAGAAAATCAATGTTTTTTTGTCAAACACTCCTTTTGGCCAAGTTAGTGTTAATGCAAATAATATGCTTTTTCTGAAAAACTAGCAGTTATTCATTGAAAAAATTGCTTGGTTCCATTGTAGTTCTGTACGTTACGTTGTTTTAGAGCATTTTAATGTGATTTTAATCGACAGTTTTTGAGAAAATCAATGCTTTTTTGTTAAACACTCTTTTAGGCCAAGTTAGTGTTAATGCAAATAATATGCTTTTTCTGAAAAAGTAGCAGTTATTCATTGAAAAAATTGCTTGGTTCTATTGTAGTTATGTACGTTACGTTGTTTTAGAGCATTTTAATGTGATTTTAATCGACAGTTTTTGAGAAAATCAATGTTTTTTGTCAAACATCCCTTTAGGCCAAGTTAGTGTTAATGCAAATAATATGCTTTTTCTGAAAAACTAGCAGTTATTCATTGAAAGAATTGCTTGGTTCTTTTATAATTCTGTACGGTACGTTATTTTAGAGCATTTTAATGTGATTTTAATCGACAGTTTTTGAGAAAATCAATGTTTTTTTGTTAAACACTCTTTTAGGCCAAGTTAGTGTAAATGCAAACAATATGCTTTTTCTCAAAAACTAGCAATTATTCATTGGAAAAATTGCTTGGTTCTATTGTAGTTTTGTACGTTAAGTTGTATTAGAGCATTTTAATGTGATTTTAATCGACAGTTTTTAAGAAAATCAATGTTCTTTTGTCAAATACTCTTTTAGGCCAAGTTAGTGTTAATGCAAATAATATGCTTTTTCCGAGAAACTAGCAGTTATTCATTGAAAAAATTGCTTGGTTCTATTGTAGTTCTGTACGTTACGTTGTTTTAGAGCATTTTAATGTGATTTTAATCGACAGTTTTTGAGAAAATCAATGTTTTTTTGTTAAACACTCTTTTAGGCCAAGTTAGTGTTAATTCAAATAATATGCTTTTTCTGAAAAACAAGCAGTTATTCATTGGAAAATTTGCTTCGTTCTATTATAATTCTGTACGGTACGTTATTTTAGAGCATTTTAAAGTGATTTTAATCGACAGTTTTTGAGAAAATCAATGTTTTTTTGTTAAACACTGTTTTAGGCCAAGTTAGTGTTAATGCAAACAATATGCTTTTTCCGAAAAACTAGCAGTTATTCATTGGAAAAAGTGCGTGGTTCTATTGTAGTTCTGTACGTTACGTTGTTTTAGAGCATTTTAATGTGATTTTAATCGACAGTTTTTGAGAAAATCAATGTTTTTTTGTCAAACACTCTTTTAGGCCAAGTAAGTGTTAATGCAAATATTATGCTTTTTCTGAAAAACTAGCACTTATTTATTGAAAAAATTGCTTGGTTCTATTGTAGTTCTGTACGTTAAGTTGTTTGAGAGCATTTTAATTTGATTTTAATCGACAGTTTTTGAGAAAATCAATGTTTTATTGTTAAACACTCTTTTAGGCCAAGTTAGTGTTAATGCAAATAATATGCTTTTTCTGAAAAACAAGCAGTTATTCATTGCAAAAATTGCTTGGTTCTATTGTAGTTTTGTATGTTACGTTTTTTCAGAGCATTTTAATGTGATTTTAATCGACAGTTTTTGAGAAAATCAATGTTTTTTTGTTAAACACTCTTTTAGGCCAAGTTAGTGTTAATGCAAATAATATGCTTTTTCTGAAAAACTAGCAGTTATTCATTGAAAAAATTGCTTGGTTCTATTGTAGTTCTGTACGATACGTTGTTTTAAAGCATTTTAATGTGATTTTAATCGACAGTTTTTGAGAAAATCAATGTTTTTTTGTAAAACACTCTTTAAGGCCAAGTTAGTGTTAATGCAAATAATATGCTTTTTCCGAAAAACTAGCAGTTATTCATTGAAAAAATTGCTTGGTTCTATTGTAGTTCTGTACGTTACGTTGTTTTAGAGCATTTTAATGTGATTTTAATCGACAGTTTTTGAGAAAATCAATGTTTTTTTGTCAAACACTCTTTTAGGCCAAGTTAGTGTTAATGCAAACAATATGCTTTTTCAGAAAAACTAGCAGTTATTCATTGGAAAAATTGCTTGGTTCTATTTTAATTCTGTACGTAACATTATTTTAGAGCATTTTAAAGTGATTTTAATCGACAGTTTTTGAGAAAATCAATGTTTTTTTGTTAAACACTCTATTAGGCCAAGTTAGTGTTAATGCAAACAATATGCTTTTTCCGAAAAACTAGCATTTATTCATTGGAAAAAGTGCTTGGTTCTATTGTAGTTCTGTACGTTACGTTGTTTTAGAGCATTTTAATGTGATTTTACCCGATTGTTTTTGAGAAAATCAATGTTTTTTTGTGAAACACTCTTTTAGGCCAAGTTAGTGTTAATGCAAATAATATGCTATTTCTGAAAAACTAGCAGTTATTCATTGAAAAAATTGCTTGGTTCTATTGTAGTTCTGTACGTTACGTTGTTTTAGAGCATTTTAATGTGATTTTAATCGACAGTTTTTGAGAAAATCAATGTTTTTTTGTCAAACTCTCTTTTAGGCCAAGTAAGTGTTAATGCAAATATTATGCTTTTTCTGAAAAACTAGCACTTATTTATTGAAAAAATTCCTTGGTTCTATTGTAGTTCTGTACGATAAGTTGTTTGAGAGCATTTTAATTTGATTTTAATCGACAGTTTTTGAGAAAATCAATGTTTTATTGTTAAACACTCTTTTAGGCCAAGTTAGTGTTAATGCAAATAATATTTTTTTTCTGAAAAACAAGCAGTTATTCATTGCAAAAATTGCTTGGTTCTATTGTAGTTTTGTATGTTACGTTTTTTTAGAGCATTTTAATGTGATTTTAATCGACAGTTTTTGAGAAAATCAATGTTTTTTTGTCAAACACTCTTTTAGGCCAAGTTAGTGTTAATGCAAACAATATGCTTTTTCAGAAAAACTAGCAGTTATTCATTGGAAAAATTGCTTGGTTCTATTATAATTCTGTACGTAACATTATTTTAGAGCATTTTAAAGTGATTTTAATCGACAGTTTTTGAGAAAATCAATGTTTTTTTGTTAAACACTCTATTAGGCCAAGTTAGTGTTAATGCAAACAATATGCTTTTTCCGAAAAACTAGCAGTAATTCATTGGAAAATTTGCTTGGTTCTATTATAATTCTGTACGGTACGTTATTTTAGAGCATTTTAAAGTGATTTTAATCGACAGTTTTTGAGAAAATCAATGTTTTTCTGTGAAACACTGTTTTAGGCCAAGTTAGTGTTAATGCAAACAATATGCTTTTCCCGAAAAACTAGCAGTTATTCATTGGAAAAAGTGCTTGGTTCTATTGTAGTTCTGTATGTTACGTTGTTTTAGAGCATTTTATTGTGATTTTACCCGATTGTTTTTGAGAAAATCAATGTTTTTTTGTGAAACACTCTTTTAGGCCAAGTTAGTGTTAATGCAAATAATATGCTATTTCTGAAAAACTAGCAGTTATTCATTGAAACAATTGCTTGGTTCTATTGTAGTTATGTACGTTACGTTGTTTTAGAGCATTTTAATGTGATTTTAATCGACAGTTTTTGAGAAAATCAATGTTTTTTTGTCAAACACTCTTTTAGGCCAAGTAAGTGTTAATGCAAATATTATGCTTTTTCTGAAAAACTAGCACTTATTTATTGAAAAAATTGCTTGGTTCTATTGTAGTTCTGTACGTTAAGTTGTTTGAGAGCATTTTAATTTGATTTTAATCGACAGTTTTTGAGAAAATCAATGTTTTATTGTTAAACATTCTTTTAGGCCAAGTTAGTGTTAATGCAAATAATATGCTTTTTCTGAAAAACAAGCAGTTATTCATTGCAAAAATTGCTTGGTTCTATTGTAGTTTTGTATGTTACGTTTTTTTAGAGCATTTTAATGTGATTTTAATCGACAGTTTTTGAGAAAATCAATGTTCTTTTGTTAAACACTCTTTTAGGCCAAGTTAGTGTTAATGCAAATAATATGCTTTTTCTGAAAAACTAGCAGTTATTCATTGAAAAAATTGCTTCGTTCTATTGTAGTTTTTTCCGATACGTTGTTTTAAAGCATTTTAATGTGATTTTAATCGACAGTTTTTGAGAAAATCAATGTTTTTTTGTAAAACACTCTTTAAGGCCAAGTTAGTGTTAATGCAAATAATATGCTTTTTCTGAAAAACTAGCTGTTATTTATTGGAAAAATTGCTTGGTTCTATTGTAGTTATGTACGTTACGTTGTTTTAGAGCATTTTAATGTGATTTTAATCGACAGTTTTTGAGAAAATCAATGTTTTTTTGTTAAAAACTCTTTTAGGCCAAGTTAGTGTTAATGCAAATAATATGCTTTTTCTGAAAAACTAGCAGTTATTCATTAAAAAAATTGCTTGGTTCTATTGTAGTTCTGTACGATACGTTGTTTTAAAGCATTTTAATGTGATTTTAATCGACAGTTTTTGAGAAAATCAATGTTTTTTTGTAAAACACTCTTTAAGGCCAAGTTAGTGTTAATGCAAATAATATGCTTTTTCCGAAAAACTAGCAGTTATTCATTGAAAAAATTGCTTGGTTCTATTGTAGTTCTGTACGTTACGTTGTTTTAGAGCATTTTAATGTGATTTTAATCGCCAGTTTTTGAGAAAATCAATGTTTTTTTGTCAAACACTCTTTTAGGCCAAGTTAGTGTTAATGCAAACAATATGCTTTTTCAGAAAAACTAGCAGTTATTCATTGGAAAAATTGCTTGGTTCTATTATAATTCTGTACGGTACATTATTTTAGAGCATTTTAAAGTGATTTTAATCGACAGTTTTTGAGAAAATCAATGTTTTTTTGTTAAACACTCTATTAGGCCAAGTTAGTGTTAATGCAAACAATATGCTTTTTCCGAAAAACTAGCAGTTATTCATTGGAAAATTTGGTTGGTTCTATTATAATTCTGTACGGTACGTTATTTTAGAGCATTTTAAAGTGATTTTAATCGACCGTTTTTTGAGAAAATCAATGTTTTTTTGTGAAACACTGTTTTAGGCCAAGTTAGTGTTAATGCAAACAATATGCTTTTTCCGAAAAACTAGCAGTTATTCATTGGAAAAAGTGCTTGGTTCTATTGTAGTTCTGTACGTTACGTTGTTTTAGAGCATTTTATTGTGATTTTACCCGATTGTTTTTGAGAAAATCAATGTTTTTTTGTGAAACACTCTTTTAGGCCAAGTTAGTGTTAATGCAAATAATATGCTATTTCTGAAAAACTAGCAGTTATTCATTGAAAAAATTGCTTGGTTCTATTGTAGTTATGTACGTTACGTTGTTTTAGAGCATTTTAATGTGATTTTAATAGACAGTTTTTGAGAAAATCAATGTTTTTTTGTCAAACACTCTTTTAGGCCAAGTAAGTGTTAATGCAAATATTATGCTTTTTCTGAAAAACTAGCACTTATTTATTGAAAAAATTGCTTGGTTCTATTGTAGTTCTGTACGTTAAGTTGTTTGAGAGCATTTTAATTTGATTTTAATCGACAGTTTTTGAGAAAATCAATGTTTTATTGTTAAACACTCTTTTAGGCCAAGTTAGTGTTAATGCAAATAATATGCTTTTTCTGAAAAACAAGCAGTTATTCATTGCAAAAATTGCTTGGTTCTATTGTAGTTTTGTATGTTACGTTTTTTTAGAGCATTTTAATGTGATTTTAATCGACAGTTTTTGAGAAAATCAATGTTTTTTTGTTAAACACTCTTTTAGGCCAAGTTAGTGTTAATGCAAATATTATGCTTTTTCTGAAAAACTAGCAGTTATTCATTGAAAAAAATTGCTTGGTTCTATTGTAGTTTTTTACGATACGTTGTTTTAAAGCATTTTAATGTGATTTTAATCGACAGTTTTTGAGAAAATCAATGTTTTTTTGTCAAACACTCTTTTAGGCCAAGTTAGTGTTAATGCAAACAATATGCTTTTTCAGAAAAACTAGCAGTTATTCATTGGAAAATTGCTTGGTTCTATTATAATTCTGTACGGTATATTATTTTAGAGCATTTTAAAGTGATTTTAATCGACAGTTTTTGAGAAAATCAATGTTTTTTGTCAAACACTCTTTTAGGCCAAGTTAGTGTTAATGCAAATAATATGCTTTTTCTGAAAAACTAGCAGTTATTCACTGAAAAAATTGCTTGGTTCTATTGTAGTTCTGTACGTTACGTTGTTTTAGAGCATTTTGATTTGATTTTAATCAACAGTTTTTGAGAAAATCAATGTTTTTTGTCAAACACACTTTTACGCCAAGTTAGTGTTAATGCAAACAATATGCTTTTTCCGAAAAACTAGCAGTTATTCATTGGAAAAATTGCTTGGTTCTATTATAATTCTGTACGTTACGTTATTTTAGAGCATTTTAATGTGATTTTAATCGACAGTTTTTGAGAAAATCAATGTTTTTTTGTAAAACACTCTTTAAGGCCAAGTTAGTGTTAATGCAAATAATATGCTTTTTCCGAAAAACTAGCAGTTATTCATTGGAAAAATTGCTTGGTTCTATTATAATTCTGTACGGTACGTTATTTTAGAGCATTTTAATGTGATTTTAATCGAAAGTTTTTGAGAAAATCAATGTTTTTTTGTTAAATACTCTTTCAGGCCAAGTTAGTGTAAATGCAAACAATATGCTTTTTCTGAAAAACTAGCTGTTATTTATTGGAAAAATTGCTTGGTTCTATTGTAGTTATGTACGTTACGTTGTTTTAGAGCATTTTAATGTGATTTTAATCGACAGTTTTTGAGAAAATCAATGTTTTTTTGTTAAAAACTCTTTTAGGCCAAGTTAGTGTTAATGCAAATAATATGCTTTTTCTGAAAAACTAGCAGTTATTCATTAAAAAAATTGCTTGGTTCTATTGTAGTTCTGTACGATACGTTGTTTTAAAGCATTTTAATGTGATTTTAATCGACAGTTTTTGAGAAAATCAATGTTTTTTTGTAAAACACTCTTTAAGGCCAAGTTAGTGTTAATGCAAATAATATGCTTTTTCCGAAAAACTAGCAGTTATTCATTGAAAAAATTGCTTGGTTCTATTGTAGTTCTGTACGTTACGTTGTTTTAGAGCATTTTAATGTGATTTTAATCGCCAGTTTTTGAGAAAATCAATGTTTTTTTGTCAAACACTCTTTTAGGCCAAGTTAGTGTTAATGCAAACAATATGCTTTTTCAGAAAAACTAGCAGTTATTCATTGGAAAAATTGCTTGGTTCTATTATAATTCTGTACGGTACATTATTTTAGAGCATTTTAAAGTGATTTTAATCGACAGTTTTTGAGAAAATCAATGTTTTTTTGTTAAACACTCTATTAGGCCAAGTTAGTGTTAATGCAAACAATATGCTTTTTCCGAAAAACTAGCAGTTATTCATTGGAAAATTTGGTTGGTTCTATTATAATTCTGTACGGTACGTTATTTTAGAGCATTTTAAAGTGATTTTAATCGACCGTTTTTTGAGAAAATCAATGTTTTTTTGTGAAACACTGTTTTAGGCCAAGTTAGTGTTAATGCAAACAATATGCTTTTTCCGAAAAACTAGCAGTTATTCATTGGAAAAAGTGCTTGGTTCTATTGTAGTTCTGTACGTTACGTTGTTTTAGAGCATTTTATTGTGATTTTACCCGATTGTTTTTGAGAAAATCAATGTTTTTTTGTGAAACACTCTTTTAGGCCAAGTTAGTGTTAATGCAAATAATATGCTATTTCTGAAAAACTAGCAGTTATTCATTGAAAAAATTGCTTGGTTCTATTGTAGTTATGTACGTTACGTTGTTTTAGAGCATTTTAATGTGATTTTAATAGACAGTTTTTGAGAAAATCAATGTTTTTTTGTCAAACACTCTTTTAGGCCAAGTAAGTGTTAATGCAAATATTATGCTTTTTCTGAAAAACTAGCACTTATTTATTGAAAAAATTGCTTGGTTCTATTGTAGTTCTGTACGTTAAGTTGTTTGAGAGCATTTTAATTTGATTTTAATCGACAGTTTTTGAGAAAATCAATGTTTTATTGTTAAACACTCTTTTAGGCCAAGTTAGTGTTAATGCAAATAATATGCTTTTTCTGAAAAACAAGCAGTTATTCATTGCAAAAATTGCTTGGTTCTATTGTAGTTTTGTATGTTACGTTTTTTTAGAGCATTTTAATGTGATTTTAATCGACAGTTTTTGAGAAAATCAATGTTTTTTGTCAAACACTCTTTTAGGCCAAGTTAGTGTTAATGCAAATAATATGCTTTTTCTGAAAAACTAGCAGTTATTCACTGAAAAAATTGCTTGGTTCTATTGTAGTTCTGTACGTTACGTTGTTTTAGAGCATTTTAATGTGATTTTAATAGACAGTTTTTGAGAAAATCAATGTTTTTTTGTCAAACACTCTTTTAGGCCAAGTTAGTGTTAATGCAAATATTATGCTTTTTCTGAAAAACTAGCAGTTATTCATTGAAAAAAATTGCTTGGTTCTATTGTAGTTTTTTACGATACGTTGTTTTAAAGCATTTTAATGTGATTTTAATCGACAGTTTTTGAGAAAATCAATGTTTTTTTGTCAAACACTCTTTTAGGCCAAGTTAGTGTTAATGCAAACAATATGCTTTTTCAGAAAAACTAGCAGTTATTCATTGGAAAATTGCTTGGTTCTATTATAATTCTGTACGGTATATTATTTTAGAGCATTTTAAAGTGATTTTAATCGACAGTTTTTGAGAAAATCAATGTTTTTTGTCAAACACTCTTTTAGGCCAAGTTAGTGTTAATGCAAATAATATGCTTTTTCTGAAAAACTAGCAGTTATTCACTGAAAAAATTGCTTGGTTCTATTGTAGTTCTGTACGTTACGTTGTTTTAGAGCATTTTGATTTGATTTTAATCAACAGTTTTTGAGAAAATCAATGTTTTTTGTCAAACACACTTTTAGGCCAAGTTAGTGTTAATGCAAACAATATGCTTTTTCCGAAAAACTAGCAGTTATTCATTGGAAAAATTGCTTGGTTCTATTATAATTCTGTACGTTACGTTGTTTTAGAGCATTTTGATTTGATTTTAATCAACAGTTTTTGAGAAAATCAATGTTTTTTGTCAAACACACTTTTAGGCCAAGTTAGTGTTAATGCAAACAATATGCTTTTTCCGAAAAACTAGCAGTTATTCATTGGAAAAATTGCTTGGTTCTATTATAATTCTGTACGTTACGTTATTTTAGAGCATTTTAATGTGATTTTAATCGACAGTTTTTGAGAAAATCAATGTTTTTTTGTTAAACACTCTTTTAGGCCAAGTTAGTGTTAATGCAAACAATATGCTTTTTCTGAAAAACTAGCAGTTATTCATTGAAAAAATTGTTTGGTTCTATTGTAGTTCTGTACGTTACGTTGTTTTAAAGCATTTTAATGTGATTTTAATCGACAGTTTTTGAGAAAATCAATGTTTTTTTGTAAAACACTCTTTTAGGCCAAGTTAGTGTTAATGCAAATAATATGCTTTTTCCGAAAAACTAGCAGTTATTCATTGAAAAAATTGCTTGGTTCTATTGTAGTTCTGTACGTTACGTTGTTTTAGAGCATTTTAATGTGATTTTAATCGACAGTTTTTGAGAAAATCAATGTTTTTTTGTAAAACACTTTTTAAGGCCAAGTTAGTGTAAATGCAAATAATATGCTTTTTCCGAAAAACTAGCTGTTATTCATTGAAAAAATTGCTTGGTTCTATTGTAGTTTTGTATGTTACGCTTTTTTAAAGCATTTTAATGTGATTTTAATCGACAGTTTTTGAGAAAATCAATGTTTTTTTGTCAAACACTCTTTTAGGCCAAGTTAGTGTTAATGCAAATAATATGCTTTTTCTGAAAAACTAGCAGTTATTCATTGAAAAAATTGCTTGGTTCTATTGTAGTTTTTTATGATACGTTGTTTTAAAGCATTTTAATGTGATTTTAATCGACAGTTTTTGAGAAAATCAATGTTTTTTTGTCAAACACTCTTTTAGGCCAAGTTAGTGTTAATGCAAACAATATGCTTTTTCCGAAAAACTAGCAGTTATTCATTGGAAAATTTGGTTGGTTCTATTATAATTCTGTACGGTACGTTATTTTAGAGCATTTTAAAGTGATTTTAATCGACCGTTTTTTGAGAAAATCAATGTTTTTTTGTGAAACACTGTTTTAGGCCAAGTTAGTGTTAATGCAAATAATATGCTTTTCCCGAAAAACTAGCAGTTATTCATTGGAAAAAGTGCTTGGTTCTATTGTAGTTCTGTATGTTACGTTGTTTTAGAGCATTTTATTGTGATTTTACCCGATTGTTTTTGAGAAAATCAATGTTTTATTGTGAAACACTCTTTTAGGCCAAGTTAGTGTTAATGCAAATAATATGCTATTTCTGAAAAACTAGCAGTTATTCATTGAAACAATTGCTTGGTTCTATTGTAGTTATGTACGTTACGTTGTTTTAGAGCATTTTAATGTGATTTTAATCGACAGTTTTTGAGAAAATCAATGTTTTTTTGTCAAACACTCTTTTAGGCCAAGTAAGTGTTAATGCAAATATTATGCTTTTTCTGAAAAACTAGCACTTATTTATTGAAAAAATTGCTTGGTTCTATTGTAGTTCTGTACGTTAAGTTGTTTGAGAGCATTTTAATTTGATTTTAATCGACAGTTTTTGAGAAAATCAATGTTTTTTTGTCAAACACTCTTTTAGGCCAAGTTAGTGTTAATGCAAACAATATGCTTTTTCAGAAAAACTAGCAGTTATTCATTGCAAAAATTGCTTGGTTCTATTTTAATTCTGTACGTAACATTATTTTAGAGCATTTTAAAGTGATTTTAATCGACAGTTTTTGAGAAAATCAATGTTTTTTTGTTAAACACTCTATTAGGCCAAGTTAGTGTTAATGCAAACAATATGCTTTTTCCGAAAAACTAGCATCTATTCATTGGAAAAAGTGCTTGGTTCTATTGTAGTTCTGTACGTTACGTTGTTTTAGAGCATTTTAATGTGATTTTACCCGATTGTTTTTGAGAAAATCAATGTTTTTTTGTGAAACACTCTTTTAGGCCAAGTTAGTGTTAATGCAAATAATATGCTATTTCTGAAAAACTAGCAGTTATTCATTGAAAAAATTGCTTGGTTCTATTGTAGTTATGTACGTTACGTTGTTTTAGAGCATTTTAATGTGATTTTAATCGACAGTTTTTTAGAAAATCAATGTTTTTTTGTCAAACACTCTTTTAGGCCAAGTAAGTGTTAATGCAAATATTATGCTTTTTCTGAAAAACTAGCACTTATTTATTGAAAAAATTCCTTGGTTCTATTGTAGTTCTGTACGATAAGTTGTTTGAGAGCATTTTAATTTGATTTTAAAAGACAGTTTTTGAGAAAATCAATGTTTTATTGTTAAACACTCTTTTAGGCCAAGTTAGTGTTAATGCAAATAATATTTTTTTTCTGAAAAACAAGCAGTTATTCATTGCAAAAATTGCTTGGTTCTATTGTAGTTTTGTATGTTACGTTTTTTTAGAGCATTTTAATGTGATTTTAATCGACAG
Source organism: Catostylus mosaicus (assembly GCA_964019065.1). NCBI lineage: Eukaryota > Metazoa > Cnidaria > Scyphozoa > Rhizostomeae > Catostylidae > Catostylus > Catostylus mosaicus. The sequence goes on from OZ025199.1 coordinate 3,766,792, forward strand.
TTTTTGAGAAAATCAATGTTTTTTTGTCAAACACTCTTTTAGGCCAAGTTAGTGTTAATGCAAACAATATGCTTTTTCAGAAAAACTAGCAGTTATTCATTGGAAAAATTGCTTGGTTCTATTATAATTCTGTACGTAACATTATTTTAGAGCATTTTAAAGTGATTTTAATCGACAGTTTTTGAGAAAATCAATGTTTTTTTGTTAAACACTCTATTAGGCCAAGTTAGTGTTAATGCAAACAATATGCTTTTTCCGAAAAACTAGCAGTTATTCATTGGAAAATTTGCTTGGTTCTATTATAATTCTGTACGGTACGTTATTTTAGAGCATTTTAAAGTGATTTTAATCGACAGTTTTTGAGAAAATCAATGTTTTTTTGTAAAACACTCTTTAAGGCCAAGTTAGTGTTAATGCAAATAATATGCTTTTTCCGAAAAACTAGCAGTTATTCATTGGAAAAATTGCTTGGTTCTATTGTAGTTCTGTACGTTAAGTTGTTTGAGAGCATTTTAATTTGATTTTAATCGACAGTTTTTGAGAAAATCAATGTTTTATTGTTAAACATTCTTTTAGGCCAAGTTAGTGTTAATGCAAATAATATGCTTTTTCTGAAAAACAAGCAGTTATTCATTGCAAAAATTGCTTGGTTCTATTGTAGTTTTGTATGTTACGTTTTTTTAGAGCATTTTAATGTGATTTTAATCGACAGTTTTTGAGAAAATCAATGTTTTTTTGTTAAACACTCTTTTAGGCCAAGTTAGTGTTAATGCAAATAATATGCTTTTTCTGAAAAACTAGCAGTTATTCATTGAAAAAATTGCTTCGTTCTATTGTAGTTTTTTACGATACGTTGTTTTAAAGCATTTTAATGTGATTTTAATCGACAGTTTTTGAGAAAATCAATGTTTTTTTGTAAAACACTCTTTAAGGCCAAGTTAGTGTTAATGCAAATAATATGCGTTTTCCGAAAAACTAGCAGTTATTCATTGGAAAAATTGCTTGGTTCTATTATAATTCTGTACGGTACGTTATTTTAGAGCATTTTAATGTGATTTTAATCGAAAGTTTTTGAGAAAATCAATGTTTTTTTGTTAAATACTCTTTCAGGCCAAGTTAGTGTAAATGCAAACAATATGCTTTTTCTGAAAAACTAGCTGTTATTTATTGGAAAAATTGCTTGGTTCTATTGTAGTTATGTACGTTACGTTGTTTTAGAGCATTTTAATGTGATTTTAATCGACAGTTTTTGAGAAAATCAATGTTTTTTTGTTAAAAACTCTTTTAGGCCAAGTTAGTGTTAATGCAAATAATATGCTTTTTCTGAAAAACTAGCAGTTATTCATTGAAAAAATTGCTTGGTTCTATTGTAGTTCTGTACGATACGTTGTTTTAAAGCATTTTAATGTGATTTTAATCGACAGTTTTTGAGAAAATCAATGTTTTTTTGTAAAACACTCTTTAAGGCCAAGTTAGTGTTAATGCAAATAATATGCTTTTTCCGAAAAACTAGCAGTTATTCATTGAAAAAATTGCTTGGTTCTATTGTAGTTCTGTACGTTACGTTGTTTTAGAGCATTTTAATGTGATTTTAATCGCCAGTTTTTGAGAAAATCAATGTTTTTTTGTCAAACACTCTTTTAGGCCAAGTTAGTGTTAATGCAAACAATATGCTTTTTCAGAAAAACTAGCAGTTATTCATTGGAAAAATTGCTTGGTTCTATTATAATTCTGTACGGTACATTATTTTAGAGCATTTTAAAGTGATTTTAATCGACAGTTTTTGAGAAAATCAATGTTTTTTTGTTAAACACTCTATTAGGCCAAGTTAGTGTTAATGCAAACAATATGCTTTTTCCGAAAAACTAGCAGTTATTCATTGGAAAATTTGGTTGGTTCTATTATAATTCTGTACGGTACGTTATTTTAGAGCATTTTAAAGTGATTTTAATCGACCGTTTTTTGAGAAAATCAATGTTTTTTTGTGAAACACTGTTTTAGGCCAAGTTAGTGTTAATGCAAACAATATGCTTTTTCCGAAAAACTAGCAGTTATTCATTGGAAAAAGTGCTTGGTTCTATTGTAGTTCTGTACGTTACGTTGTTTTAGAGCATTTTATTGTGATTTTACCCGATTGTTTTTGAGAAAATCAATGTTTTTTTGTGAAACACTCTTTTAGGCCAAGTTAGTGTTAATGCAAATAATATGCTATTTCTGAAAAACTAGCAGTTATTCATTGAAAAAATTGCTTGGTTCTATTGTAGTTATGTACGTTACGTTGTTTTAGAGCATTTTAATGTGATTTTAATAGACAGTTTTTGAGAAAATCAATGTTTTTTTGTCAAACACTCTGTTAGGCCAAGTAAGTGTTAATGCAAATATTATGCTTTTTCTGAAAAACTAGCACTTATTTATTGAAAAAATTGCTTGGTTCTATTGTAGTTCTGTACGTTAAGTTGTTTGAGAGCATTTTAATTTGATTTTAATCGACAGTTTTTGAGAAAATCAATGTTTTATTGTTAAACACTCTTTTAGGCCAAGTTAGTGTTAATGCAAATAATATGCTTTTTCTGAAAAACAAGCAGTTATTCATTGCAAAAATTGCTTGGTTCTATTGTAGTTTTGTATGTTACGTTTTTTTAGAGCATTTTAATGTGATTTTAATCGACAGTTTTTGAGAAAATCAATGTTTTTTTGTTAAACACTCTTTTAGGCCAAGTTAGTGTTAATGCAAATATTATGCTTTTTCTGAAAAACTAGCAGTTATTCATTGAAAAAAATTGCTTGGTTCTATTGTAGTTTTTTACGATACGTTGTTTTAAAGCATTTTAATGTGATTTTAATCGACAGTTTTTGAGAAAATCAATGTTTTTTTGTCAAACACTCTTTTAGGCCAAGTTAGTGTTAATGCAAACAATATGCTTTTTCAGAAAAACTAGCAGTTATTCATTGGAAAATTGCTTGGTTCTATTATAATTCTGTACGGTATATTATTTTAGAGCATTTTAAAGTGATTTTAATCGACAGTTTTTGAGAAAATCAATGTTTTTTGTCAAACACTCTTTTAGGCCAAGTTAGTGTTAATGCAAATAATATGCTTTTTTCTGAAAAACTAGCAGTTATTCACTGAAAAAATTGCTTGGTTCTATTGTAGTTCTGTACGTTACGTTGTTTTAGAGCATTTTGATTTGATTTTAATCAACAGTTTTTGAGAAAATCAATGTTTTTTGTCAAACACACTCTTAGGCCAAGTTAGTGTTAATGCAAACAATATGCTTTTTCCGAAAAACTAGCAGTTATTCATTGGAAAAATTGCTTGGTTCTATTATAATTCTGTACGTTACGTTATTTTAGAGCATTTTAATGTGATTTTAATCGACAGTTTTTGAGAAAATCAATGTTTTTTTGTTAAACACTCTTTTAGGCCAAGTTAGTGTTAATGCAAACAATATGCTTTTTCTGAAAAACTAGCAGTTATTCATTGAAAAATTGTTTGGTTCTATTGTAGTTCTGTACGTTACGTTGTTTTGAAGCATTTTAATGTGATTTTAATCGACAGTTTTTGAGAAAATCAATGTTTTTTTGTAAAACACTCTTTTAGGCCAAGTTAGTGTTAATGCAAATAATATGCTTTTTCCGAAAAACTAGCAGTTATTCATTGAAAAAATTGCTTGGTTCTATTGTAGTTCTGTACGTTACGTTGTTTTAGAGCATTTTAATGTGATTTTAATCGACAGTTTTTGAGAAAATCAATGTTTTTTTGTAAAACACTTTTTAAGGCCAAGTTAGTGTAAATGCAAATAATATGCTTTTTCCGAAAAACTAGCTGTTATTCATTGAAAAAATTGCTTGGTTCTATTGTAGTTTTGTATGTTACGCTTTTTTAAAGCATTTTAATGTGATTTTAATCGACAGTTTTTGAGAAAATCAATGTTTTTTTGTCAAACACTCTTTTAGGCCAAGTTAGTGTTAATGCAAATAATATGCTTTTTCTGAAAAACTAGCAGTTATTCATTGAAGAAATTGCTTGGTTCTATTGTAGTTTTTTACGATACGTTGTTTTAAAGCATTTTAATGTGATTTTAATCGACAGTTTTTGAGAAAATCAATGTTTTTTTGTCAAACACTCTTTTAGGCCAAGTTAGTGTTAATGCAAACAATATGCTTTTTCCGAAAAACTAGCAGTTATTCATTGGAAAATTTGGTTGGTTCTATTATAATTCTGTACGGTACGTTATTTTAGAGCATTTTAAAGTGATTTTAATCGACCGTTTTTTGAGAAAATCAATGTTTTTTTGTGAAACACTGTTTTAGGCCAAGTTAGTGTTAATGCAAACAATATGCTTTTTCCGAAAAACTAGCAGTTATTCATTGGAAAAAGTGCTTGGTTCTATTGTTGTTCTGTACGTTACGTTGTTTTAGAGCATTTTATTGTGATTTTACCCGATTGTTTTTGAGAAAATCAATGTTTTTTTGTCAAACACTCTTTTAGGCCAAGTTAGTGTTAATGCAAACAATATGCTTTTTCAGAAAAACTAGCAGTTATTCATTGGAAAATTGCTTGGTTCTATTATAATTCTGTACGGTATATTATTTTAGAGCATTTTAAAGTGATTTTAATCGACAGTTTTTGAGAAAATCAATGTTTTTTGTCAAACACTCTTCTAGGCCAAGTTAGTGTTAATGCAAATAATATGCTTTTTCTGAAAAACTAGCAGTTATTCACTGAAAAAATTGCTTGGTTCTATTGTAGTTCTGTACGTTACGTTGTTTTAGAGCATTTTGATTTGATTTTAATCGACAGTTTTTGAGAAAATCAATGTTTTTTGTCAAACACACTTTTAGGCCAAGTTAGTGTTAATGCAAACAATATGCTTTTTCCGAAAAACTAGCAGTTATTCATTGGAAAAATTGCTTGGTTCTATTATAATTCTGTACGTTACGTTATTTTAGAGCATTTTAATGTGATTTTAATCGACAGTTTTTGAGAAAATCAATGTTTTTTTGTTAAACACTCTTTTAGGCCAAGTTAGTGTTAATGCAAATATTATGCTTTTTCTGAAAAACTAGCAGTTATTCATTGAAAAAAATTGCTTGGTTCTATTGTAGTTTTTTACGATACGTTGTTTTAAAGCATTTTAATGTGATTTTAATCGACAGTTTTTGAGAAAATCAATGTTTTTTTGTCAAACACTCTTTTAGGCCAAGTTAGTGTTAATGCAAACAATATGCTTTTTCAGAAAAACTAGCAGTTATTCATTGGAAAATTGCTTGGTTCTATTATAATTCTGTACGGTATATTATTTTAGAGCATTTTAAAGTGATTTTAATCGACAGTTTTTGAGAAAATCAATGTTTTTTGTCAAACACTCTTTTAGGCCAAGTTAGTGTTAATGCAAATAATATGCTTTTTTCTGAAAAACTAGCAGTTATTCACTGAAAAAATTGCTTGGTTCTATTGTAGTTCTGTACGTTACGTTGTTTTAGAGCATTTTGATTTGATTTTAATCAACAGTTTTTGAGAAAATCAATGTTTTTTGTCAAACACACTTTTAGGCCAAGTTAGTGTTAATGCAAACAATATGCTTTTTCCGAAAAACTAGCAGTTATTCATTGGAAAAATTGCTTGGTTCTATTATAATTCTGTACGTTACGTTATTTTAGAGCATTTTAATGTGATTTTAATCGACAGTTTTTGAGAAAATCAATGTTTTTTTGTTAAACACTCTTTTAGGCCAAGTTAGTGTTAATGCAAACAATATGCTTTTTCTGAAAAACTAGCAGTTATTCATTGAAAAATTGTTTGGTTCTATTGTAGTTCTGTACGTTACGTTGTTTTGAAGCATTTTAATGTGATTTTAATCGACAGTTTTTGAGAAAATCAATGTTTTTTTGTAAAACACTCTTTTAGGCCAAGTTAGTGTTAATGCAAATAATATGCTTTTTCCGAAAAACTAGCAGTTATTCATTGAAAAAATTGCTTGGTTCTATTGTAGTTCTGTACGTTACGTTGTTTTAGAGCATTTTAATGTGATTTTAATCGACAGTTTTTGAGAAAATCAATGTTTTTTTGTAAAACACTTTTTAAGGCCAAGTTAGTGTAAATGCAAATAATATGCTTTTTCCGAAAAACTAGCTGTTATTCATTGAAAAAATTGCTTGGTTCTATTGTAGTTTTGTATGTTACGCTTTTTTAAAGCATTTTAATGTGATTTTAATCGACAGTTTTTGAGAAAATCAATGTTTTTTTGTCAAACACTCTTTTAGGCCAAGTTAGTGTTAATGCAAATAATATGCTTTTTCTGAAAAACTAGCAGTTATTCATTGAAGAAATTGCTTGGTTCTATTGTAGTTTTTTACGATACGTTGTTTTAAAGCATTTTAATGTGATTTTAATCGACAGTTTTTGAGAAAATCAATGTTTTTTTGTCAAACACTCTTTTAGGCCAAGTTAGTGTTAATGCAAACAATATGCTTTTTCCGAAAAACTAGCAGTTATTCATTGGAAAATTTGGTTGGTTCTATTATAATTCTGTACGGTACGTTATTTTAGAGCATTTTAAAGTGATTTTAATCGACCGTTTTTTGAGAAAATCAATGTTTTTTTGTGAAACACTGTTTTAGGCCAAGTTAGTGTTAATGCAAACAATATGCTTTTTCCGAAAAACTAGCAGTTATTCATTGGAAAAAGTGCTTGGTTCTATTGTTGTTCTGTACGTTACGTTGTTTTAGAGCATTTTATTGTGATTTTACCCGATTGTTTTTGAGAAAATCAATGTTTTTTTGTCAAACACTCTTTTAGGCCAAGTTAGTGTTAATGCAAACAATATGCTTTTTCAGAAAAACTAGCAGTTATTCATTGGAAAATTGCTTGGTTCTATTATAATTCTGTACGGTATATTATTTTAGAGCATTTTAAAGTGATTTTAATCGACAGTTTTTGAGAAAATCAATGTTTTTTGTCAAACACTCTTCTAGGCCAAGTTAGTGTTAATGCAAATAATATGCTTTTTCTGAAAAACTAGCAGTTATTCACTGAAAAAATTGCTTGGTTCTATTGTAGTTCTGTACGTTACGTTGTTTTAGAGCATTTTGATTTGATTTTAATCGACAGTTTTTGAGAAAATCAATGTTTTTTGTCAAACACACTTTTAGGCCAAGTTAGTGTTAATGCAAACAATATGCTTTTTCCGAAAAACTAGCAGTTATTCATTGGAAAAATTGCTTGGTTCTATTATAATTCTGTACGTTACGTTATTTTAGAGCATTTTAATGTGATTTTAATCGACAGTTTTTGAGAAAATCAATGTTTTTTTGTTAAACACTCTTTTAGGCCAAGTTAGTGTTAATGCAAACAATATGCTTTTTCTGAAAAACTAGCAGTTATTCATTGAAAAAATTGTTTGGTTCTATTGTAGTTCTGTACGTTACGTTGTTTTAAAGCATTTTAATGTGATATTAATCGACAGTTTTTGAGAAAATCAATGTTTTTTTGTAAAACACTCTTTTAGGCCAAGTTAGTGTTAATGCAAATAATATGCTTTTTCCGAAAAACTAGCAGTTATTCATTGAAAAAATTGCTTGGTTCTATTGTAGTTCTGTACGTTACGTTGTTTTAGAGCATTTTAATGTGATTTTAATCGACAGTTTTTGAGAAAATCAATGTTTTTTTGTAAAACACTTTTTAAGGCCAAGTTAGTGTAAATGCAAATAATATGCTTTTTCCGAAAAACTAGCTGTTATTCATTGAAAAAATTGCTTGGTTCTATTGTAGTTTTGTATGTTACGCTTTTTTAAAGCATTTTAATGTGATTTTAATCGACAGTTTTTGAGAAAATCAATGTTTTTTTGTCAAACACTCTTTTAGGCCAAGTTAGTGTTAATGCAAATAATATGCTTTTTCTGAAAAACTAGCAGTTATTCATTGAAAAAATTGCTTGGTTCTATTGTAGTTTTTTACGATACGTTGTTTTAAAGCATTTTAATGTGATTTTAATCGACAGTTTTTGAGAAAATCAATGTTTTTTTGTCAAACACTCTTTTAGGCCAAGTTAGTGTTAATGCAAACAATATGCTTTTTCCGAAAAACTAGCAGTTATTCATTGGAAAATTTGGTTGGTTCTATTATAATTCTGTACGGTACGTTATTTTAGAGCATTTTAAAGTGATTTTAATCGACCGTTTTTTGAGAAAATCAATGTTTTTTTGTGAAACACTGTTTTAGGCCATGTTAGTGTTAATGCAAACAATATGCTTTTTCCGAAAAACTAGCAGTTATTCATTGGAAAAAGTGCTTGGTTCTATTGTAGTTCTGTACGTTACGTTGTTTTAGAGCATTTTATTGTGATTTTACCCGATTGTTTTTGAGAAAATCAATGTTTTTTTGTCAAACACTCTTTTAGGCCAAGTTAGTGTTAATGCAAATAATATGCTATTTCTGAAAAACTAGCAGTTATTCATTGAAAAAATTGCTTGGTTCTATTGTAGTTATGTACGTTACGTTGTTTTAGAGCATTTTAATGTGATTTTAATAGACAGTTTTTGAGAAAATCAATGTTTTTTTGTCAAACACTCTTTTAGGCCAAGTAAGTGTTAATGCAAATATTATGCTTTTTCTGAAAAACTAGCACTTATTTATTGAAAAAATTGCTTGGTTCTATTGTAGTTCTGTACGTTAAGTTGTTTGAGAGCATTTTAATGTGATTTTAATCGACAGTTTTTGAGAAAATCAATGTTTTATTGTTAAACACTCTTTTAGGCCAAGTTAGTGTTAATGCAAATAATATGCTTTTTCTGAAAAACAAGCAGTTATTCATTGCAAAAATTGCTTGGTTCTATTGTAGTTTTGTATGTTACGTTTTTTTAGAGCATTTTAATGTGATTTTAATCGACAGTTTTTGAGAAAATCAATGTTTTTTTGTTAAACACTCTTTTAGGCCAAGTTAGTGTTAATGCAAATATTATGCTTTTTCTGAAAAACTAGCAGTTATTCATTGAAAAAAATTGCTTGTTTCTATTGTAGTTTTTTACGATACGTTGTTTTAAAGCATTTTAATGTGATTTTAATCGACAGTTTTTGAGAAAATCAATGTTTTTTTGTCAAACACTCTTTTAGGCCAAGTTAGTGTTAATGCAAACAATATGCTTTTTCAGAAAAACTAGCAGTTATTCATTGGAAAATTGCTTGGTTCTATTGTAGTTTTTTACGATACGTTGTTTTAAAGCATTTTAATGTGATTTTAATCGACAGTTTTTGAGAAAATCAATGTTTTTTTGTCAAACACTCTTTTAGGCCAAGTTAGTGTTAATGCAAACAATATGCTTTTTCCGAAAAACTAGCAGTTATTCATTGGAAAATTTGGTTGGTTCTATTATAATTCTGTACGGTACGTTATTTTAGAGCATTTTAAAGTGATTTTAATCGACCGTTTTTTGAGAAAATCAATGTTTTTTTGTGAAACACTGTTTTAGGCCATGTTAGTGTTAATGCAAACAATATGCTTTTTCCGAAAAACTAGCAGTTATTCATTGGAAAAAGTGCTTGGTTCTATTGTAGTTCTGTACGTTACGTTGTTTTAGAGCATTTTATTGTGATTTTACCCGATTGTTTTTGAGAAAATCAATGTTTTTTTGTCAAACACTCTTTTAGGCCAAGTTAGTGTTAATGCAAATAATATGCTATTTCTGAAAAACTAGCAGTTATTCATTGAAAAAATTGCTTGGTTCTATTGTAGTTATGTACGTTACGTTGTTTTAGAGCATTTTAATGTGATTTTAATAGACAGTTTTTGAGAAAATCAATGTTTTTTTGTCAAACACTCTTTTAGGCCAAGTAAGTGTTAATGCAAATATTATGCTTTTTCTGAAAAACTAGCACTTATTTATTGAAAAAATTGCTTGGTTCTATTGTAGTTCTGTACGTTAAGTTGTTTGAGAGCATTTTAATTTGATTTTAATCGACAGTTTTTGAGAAAATCAATGTTTTATTGTTAAACACTCTTTTAGGCCAAGTTAGTGTTAATGCAAATAATATGCTTTTTCTGAAAAACAAGCAGTTATTCATTGCAAAAATTGCTTGGTTCTATTGTAGTTTTGTATGTTACGTTTTTTTAGAGCATTTTAATGTGATTTTAATCGACAGTTTTTGAGAAAATCAATGTTTTTTTGTTAAACACTCTTTTAGGCCAAGTTAGTGTTAATGCAAATATTATGCTTTTTCTGAAAAACTAGCAGTTATTCATTGAAAAAAATTGCTTGTTTCTATTGTAGTTTTTTACGATACGTTGTTTTAAAGCATTTTAATGTGATTTTAATCGACAGTTTTTGAGAAAATCAATGTTTTTTTGTCAAACACTCTTTTAGGCCAAGTTAGTGTTAATGCAAACAATATGCTTTTTCAGAAAAACTAGCAGTTATTCATTGGAAAATTGCTTGGTTCTATTATAATTCTGTACGGTATATTATTTTAGAGCATTTTAAAGTGATTTTAATCGACAGTTTTTGAGAAAATCAATGTTTTTTGTCAAACACTCTTCTAGGCCAAGTTAGTGTTAATGCAAATAATATGCTTTTTCTGAAAAACTAGCAGTTATTCACTGAAAAAATTGCTTGGTTCTATTGTAGTTCTGTACGTTACGTTGTTTTAGAGCATTTTGATTTGATTTTAATCGACAGTTTTTGAGAAAATCAATGTTTTTTGTCAAACACACTTTTAGGCCAAGTTAGTGTTAATGCAAACAATATGCTTTTTCCGAAAAACTAGCAGTTATTCATTGGAAAAATTGCTTGGTTCTATTATAATTCTGTACGTTACGTTATTTTAGAGCATTTTAATGTGATTTTAATCGACAGTTTTTGAGAAAATCAATGTTTTTTTGTTAAACACTCTTTTAGGCCAAGTTAGTGTTAATGCAAACAATATGCTTTTTCTGAAAAACTAGCAGTTATTCATTGAAAAAATTGTTTGGTTCTATTGTAGTTCTGTACGTTACGTTGCTTTAAAGCATTTTAATGTGATTTTAATCGACAGTTTTTGAGAAAATCAATGTTTTTTTGTAAAACACTCTTTTAGGCCAAGTTAGTGTTAATGCAAATAATATGCTTTTTCCGAAAAACTAGCAGTTATTCATTGAAAAAATTGCTTGGTTCTATTGTAGTTCTGTACGTTACGTTGTTTTAGAGCATTTTGATTTGATTTTAATCGACAGTTTTTGAGAAAATCAATGTTTTTTTGTAAAACACTTTTTAAGGCCAAGTTAGTGTAAATGCAAATAATATGCTTTTTCCGAAAAACTAGCAGTTATTCATTGAAAAAATTGCTTGGTTCTATTGTAGTTTTGTATGTTACGCTTTTTTAAAGCATTTTAATGTGATTTTAATCGACAGTTTTTGAGAAAATCAATGTTTTTTTGTCAAACACTCTTTTAGGCCAAGTTAGTGTTAATGCAAATAATATGCTTTTTCTGATAAACTAGCAGTTATTCATTGAAAAAATTGCTTGGTTCTATTGTAGTTTTTTACGATACGTTGTTTTAAAGCATTTTAATGTGATTTTAATCGACAGTTTTTGAGAAAATCAATGTTTTTTTGTCAAACACTCTTTTAGGCCAAGTTAGTGTTAATGCAAACAATATGCTTTTTCAGAAAAACTAGCAGTTATTCATTGGAAAAATTGCTTGGTTCTATTATAATTCTGTACGGTATATTATTTTAGAGCATTTTAAAGTGATTTTAATCGACAGTTTTTGAGAAAATCAATGTTTTTTGTCAAACACTCTTTTAGGCCAAGTTAGTGTTAATGCAAATAATATGCTTTTTCTGAAAAACTAGCAGTTATTCACTGAAAAAATTGCTTGGTTCTATTGTAGTTCAGTACGTTACGTTGTTTTAGAGCATTTTGATTTGATTTTAATCGACAGTTTTTGAGAAAATCAATGTTTTTTGTCAAACACACTTTTAGGCCAAGTTAGTGTTAATGCAAACAATATGCTTTTTCCGAAAAACTAGTAGTTATCCATTGGAAAAATTGCTTGGTTCTATTATAATTCTGTACGTTACGTTATTTTAGAGCATTTTAATGTGATTTTAATCGACAGTTTTTGAGAAAATCAATGTTTTTTTGTTAAACACTCTTTTAGGCCAAGTTAGTGTTAATGCAAACAATATGCTTTTTCTGAAAAACTAGCAGTTATTCATTGAAAAAATTGTTTGGTTCTATTGTAGTTCTGTACGTTACGTTGTTTTAAAGCATTTTAATGTGATTTTAATCGACAGTTTTTGAGAAAATCAATGTTTTTTTGTAAAACACTCTTTAAGGCAAAGTTAGTGTTAATGCAAATAATATGCTTTTTCCGAAAAACTAGCAGTTATTCATTGAAAAAATTGCTTGGTTCTATTGTAGTTCTGTACGTTACGTTGTTTTAGAGCATTTTAATGTGATTTTAATCGACAGTTTTTGAGAAAATCAATGTTTTTTTATAAAACACTCTTTAAGGCCAAGTTAGTGTAAATGCAAATAATATGCTTTTTCCGAAAAACTAGCAGTTATTCATTGAAAAAATTGCTTGGTTCTATTGTAGTTCTGTACGTTACGTTGTTTTAGAGCATTTTAATGTGATTTTAATCGACAGTTTTTGAGAAAATCAATGTTTTTTTGTCAAACACTCTTTTAGGCCAAGTTAGTGTTAATGCATACAATATGCTTTTTCAGAAAAACTAGCAGTTATTCATTGGAAAAATTGCTTGGTTCTATTATAATTCTGTACGGTACATTATTTTAGAGCATTTTAAAGTGATTTTAATCGACAGTTTTTGAGAAAATCAATGTTTTTTGTCAAACACTCTTTTAGGCCAAGTTAGTGTTAATGCAAATAATATGCTTTTTCTGAAAAACTAGCAGTTATTCACTGAAAAAATTGCTTGGTTCTATTGTAGTTCAGTACGTTACGTTGTTTTAGAGCATTTTGATTTGATTTTAATCGACAGTTTTTGAGAAAATCAATGTTTTTTGTCAAACACACTTTTAGGCCAAGTTAGTGTTAATGCAAACAATATGCTTTTTCCGAAAAACTAGTAGTTATCCATTGGAAAAATTGCTTGGTTCTATTATAATTCTGTACGTTACGTTATTTTAGAGCATTTTAATGTGATTTTAATCGACAGTTTTTGAGAAAATCAATGTTTTTTTGTTAAACACTCTTTTAGGCCAAGTTAGTGTTAATGCAAACAATATGCTTTTTCTGAAAAACTAGCAGTTATTCATTGAAAAAATTGTTTGGTTCTATTGTAGTTCTGTACGTTACGTTGTTTTAAAGCATTTTAATGTGATTTTAATCGACAGTTTTTGAGAAAATCAATGTTTTTTTGTAAAACACTCTTTAAGGCAAAGTTAGTGTTAATGCAAATAATATGCTTTTTCCGAAAAACTAGCAGTTATTCATTGAAAAAATTGCTTGGTTCTATTGTAGTTCTGTACGTTACGTTGTTTTAGAGCATTTTAATGTGATTTTAATCGACAGTTTTTGAGAAAATCAATGTTTTTTTATAAAACACTCTTTAAGGCCAAGTTAGTGTTAATGCAAATAATATGCTTTTTCCGAAAAACTAGCAGTTATTCATTGAAAAAATTGCTTGGTTCTATTGTAGTTCTGTACGTTACGTTGTTTTAGAGCATTTTAATGTGATTTTAATCGACAGTTTTTGAGAAAATCAATGTTTTTTTGTCAAACACTCTTTTAGGCCAAGTTAGTGTTAATGCATACAATATGCTTTTTCAGAAAAACTAGCAGTTATTCATTGGAAAAATTGCTTGGTTCTATTATAATTCTGTACGGTACATTATTTTAGAGCATTTTAAGGTGATTTGAATCGACAGTTTTTGAGAAAATCAATGTTTTTTTGTTAAACACTCTATTAGGCCAAGTTAGTGTTAATGCAAACAATATGCTTTTTCCGAAAAACTAGCAGTTATTCATTGGAAAAATTACTTGGTTCTATTATAATTCTGTACGGTACGTTATTTTAGAGCATTTTAATGTGATTTTAATGGACAGTTTCTGAGAAAATCAATGTTTTTTGTCAAAAACTCTTTTAGGCCAAGTTAGTGTTAATGCAAATAATATGCTTTTTCTGAAAAACTAGCAGTTATTCACTGAAAAAATTGCTTGGTTCTATTGTAGTTCTGTACGTTACGTTGTTTTAGAGCATTTTGATTTGATTTTAATCGACAGTTTTTGAGAAAATCAATGTTTTTTGTCAAACACACTTTTAGGCCAAGTTAGTGTTAATGCAAACAATATGCTTTTTCCGAAAAGCTAGCAGTTATTCATTGGAAAAATTGCTTGGTTCTATTATAATTCTGTACGTTACGTTATTTTAGAGCAATTTAATGTGATTTTAATCGACAGTTTTTGAGAAAATCAATGTTTTTTTGTTAAACACTCTTTTAGGCCAAGTTAGTGTTAATGCAAACAATATGCTTTTTCCGAAAAACTAGCAGTTATTCATTGAAAAATTGCTTGGTTCTATTATAATTCTGTACGGTATATTATTTTAGAGCATTTTAAAGTGATTTTAATCGACAGTTTTTGAGAAAATCAATGTTTTTTTGTTAAACACTCTTTTAGGCCAAGTTAGTGTTAATGCAAATAATATGCTTCTTCTGAAAAACTAGCAGTTATTCATTGAAAAAATTGCTTGGTTCTATTGTAGTTCTGTACGTTACGTTGTTTTAGAGCATTTTAATGTGATTTTAATCGACAGTTTTTGAGAAAATCAATGTTTTTTGTCAAACACTCTTTTAGGCCAAGTTAGTGTTAATGCAAACAATATGCTTTTTCTGAAAAACTAGCAGTTATTCATTGGAAAAATTGCTTGGTTCTATTGTACTTCTGTACGTTACGTTGTTTTAGAGCATTTTAATGTGATTTTAATCGAAAGTTTTTGAGAAAATCAATGTTTTTTTGTTAAACACTCTTTAAGGCCAAGTTAGTGTTAATGCAAATAATATGCTTTTTCTGAAAAACTAGCGGTTATTCATTGAAAAAATTGCTTGGTTCTATTGTAGTTATGTACGTTACGTTGTTTTAGAGCATTTTGATTTGATTTTAATCGACTTTTTTTGAGAAAATCAATGTTTTTTTGTTAAACACTCTTTTAGGCCAAGTTAGTGTTAATTCAAACAATATGCTTTTTCCGAAAAACTAGCAGTTATTCATTGGAAAAATTGCTTGGTTCTATTATAATTCTTTACTATACGTTATTTTAGAGCATTTTAATGTGATTTCAATCGACAGTTTTTGAGAAAATCAATGTTTTTTTGTTAAACACTCTTTTAGGCCCAGTTAGTGTTAATGCAAACAATATGCTTTTTCTGAAAAACTAGCAGTTATTCATTGAAAAATTGTTTGGTTCTATTGTAGTTCTGTACGTTACGTTGTTTTAGAGCATTTTAATGTGATTTTAATCGACAGTTTCTGAGAAAATCAATGTTTTTTTGTCAACCACTCTTTTAGGCCAAGTTAGTGTTAATGCAAACAATATGCTTTTTCCGAAAAACTAGCAGTTATTCATTGGAAAAATTGCTTGGTTCTATTGTACTTCTGTACGTTACGTTGTTTTAGAGCATTTTGATTTGATTTTAATAGACAGTTTTTGAGAAAATCAATGTTTTTTTGTCAAACATTCTTTTAGGCCAAGTTAGTGTTAATGCAAATGATATGCTTTTTCTGAAAAACTAGCAGTTATTCACTGAAAAAATTGCTTGGTTCTATTAAAGTTCTGTACGTTACGTTGTTTTAGAGCATTTTTATTTGAATTTAATAGACAGTTTTTGAGAAAATCAATGTTTTTTTGTCAAACACTCTTTTAGGCCAAGTTAGTGTTAATTCAAACAATATGCTTCTTCCGAAAAACTAGCAGTTATTCATTGGAAAAATTGCTTGGTTCTATTATAATTCTGTACGGTACGTTATTTTAGAGCATTTTAATGTGATTTTAATTGACAGTTTTTGAGAAAATCAATGTTTTTTTGTTAAATACTCTTTTAGGCCAAGTTAGTGTTAATGCAAACAATATGCTTTTTCTGAAAAACTAGCAGTTATTCATTGGAAAAATTGCTTGGTTCTATTGTAGTTATGTACGTTACGTTGTTTTAGAGCATTTTAATGTGATTTTAATCGACAGTTTTTGAAAAATCAATGTTTTTTTGTTAAACACTCTTTAAGGCCAAGTTAGTGTTACTGCAAATAATATGCTTTTTCTAAAAAACTAGCAGTTATTCACTGAAAAGATTGCTTGGTTCTATTGTAGTTCTGTACGTTACGTTGTTTTAGAGCATTTTGATTTGATTTTAATCGACAGTTTTTGAGAAAATCAATGTTTTTTTGTCAAACACTCTTTTAGGCCAAGTTAGTGTTAATGCAAACAATATGCCTTTTCCGAGAAACTAGCAGTTATTCATTGGACAAATTGCTTGGTCCTATTATAATTCTGTACGGTACGTTATTTTAGAGCATTTTAATGTGATTTTAATCGACAGTTTTTGAGAAAATCAATGTTTTTTTGTTAATCACTCTTTTAGACCAAGTTAGTGTTAATGCAAACAATATGCTTTTTCTGAAAAACTAGCAGTTATTCATTGAAAAAATTGTTTTTTTCTATTGTAGTTCTGTACGTTACGTTGTTTTAGAACATTTTAATGTGATTTTAATCGACAGTTTTTGAGAAAATCAATGTTTTTTTGTTAAACACTCTTTTAGGCCAAGTTAGTGTAAATGCAAACAATATGCTTTTTCTGAAAAACTAGCAGTTATTCATTGGAAGAATTGCTTGGTTCTATTGTACTTCTGTACGTTACGTTGTTTTAGAGCATTTTAATGTGATTTTAAAGGACAGTTTGTGAGAAAATCAATGTTTTTTTGTTAAACACTCTTTTAGGCCAAGTTAGTGTTAATGCAAATAATATGCTTTTTCTGAAAAACTAGCGGTTATTCATTGAAAAAATTGCTTGGTTCTATTGTAGTTACGTACGTTACGTTGTTTTAGAGCATTTTGATTTGATTTTAATCGACTTTTTTTGAGAAAATCAATGTTTTTTTGTCAAACACTCTTTTAGGCCAAGTTAGTGTTAATTCAAACAATATGCTTTTTCCGAAAAACTAGCAGTTATTCATTGGAAAAATTGCTTGGTTCTATTATAATTCTTTACGGTACGTTATTTTAGAGCATTTTAATGTGATTTCAATCGACAGTTTTTGAGAAAATCAATGTTTTTTGTTAAACACTCTTTTCGGCCCAGTTAGTGTTAATGCAAACAATATGCTTTTTCTGAAAAACTAGCAGTTATCCATTGAAAAATTGTTTGGTTCTATTGTAGTTCTGTACGTTACGTTGTTTTAGAGCATTTTAATGTGATTTTAATCGACAGTTTTTGAGAAAATCAATGTTTTTTTGTCAAACACTCTTTTAGGCCAAGTTAGTGTTAATGCAAACAATATGCTTTTTCCGAAAAACTAGCAGTTATTCATTGGAAAAATTGCTTGGTTCTATTGTACTTCTGTACGTTACGTTTTTTTAGAGCATTTTGATTTGATTTTAATCGACAGTTTTTGAGAAAATCAATGTTTTTTCGTCAAACATTCTTTTAGGCCAAGTTAGTGTTAATGCAAATGATATGCTTTTTCTGAAAAACTAGCAGTTATTCACTGAAAAAATTGCTTGGTTCTATTAAAGTTCTGTACGTTACGTTGTTTTAGAGCATTTTGATTTGATTTTAATCGACAGTTTTTGAGAAAATCAATGTTCTTTTGTCAAACACTCTTTTAGGCCAAGTTAGTGTTAATTCAAACAATATGCTTTTTCCGAAAAACTAGCAGTTATTCATTGGAAAAATTGCTTGGTTCTATTATAATTCTGTACGGTACGTTATTTTAGAGCATTTTAATGGGATTTTAATCGATAGTTTTTGAGGAAATCAATGTTTTTTTGTTAAACACTCTTTTAGGCCAAGTTAGTGTTAATGCAAATAATATGCTTTTTCTGAAAAACTAGCGGTTATTCATTGAAAAAATTGCTTGGTTCTATTGTAGTTACGTACGTTACGTTGTTTTAGAGCATTTTGATTTGATTTTAATCGACTTTTTTTGAGAAAATCAATGTTCTTTTGTCAAACACTCTTTTAGGCCAAGTTAGTGTTAATTCAAACAATATGCTTTTTCCGAAAAACTAGCAGTTATTCATTGGAAAAATTGCTTGGTTCTATTATAATTCTTTACGGTACGTTATTTTAGAGCATTTTAATGTGATTTCAATCGACAGTTTTTGAGAAAATCAATGTTTTTTGTTAAACACTCTTTTAGGCCCAGTTAGTGTTAATGCAAACAATATGCTTTTTCTGAAAAACTAGCAGTTATCCATTGAAAAATTGTTTGGTTCTATTGTAGTTCTGTACGTTACGTTGTTTTAGAGCATTTTAATGTGATTTTAATCGACAGTTTCTGAGAAAATCAATGTTTTTTTGTCAAACACTCTTTTAGGCCAAGTTAGTGTTAATGCAAACAATATGCTTTTTCCGAAAAACTAGCAGTTATTCATTGGAAAAATTGCTTGGTTCTATTGTACTTCTGTACGTTACGTTTTTTTAGAGCATTTTGATTTGATTTTAATCGACAGTTTTTGAGAAAATCAATGTTTTTTCGTCAAACATTCTTTTAGGCCAAGTTAGTGTTAATGCAAATGAAATGCTTTTTCTGAAAAACTAGCAGTTATTCACCGAAAAAATTGCTTGGTTCTATTAAAGTTCTGTACGTTACGTTGTTTTAGAGCATTTTGATTTGATTTTAATCGACAGTTTTTGAGAAAATCAATGTTCTTTTGTCAAACACTCTTTTAGGCCAAGTTAGTGTTAATTCAAACAATATGCTTTTTCCGAAAAACTAGCAGTTATTCATTGGAAAAATTGCTTGGTTCTATTATAATTCTGTACGGTACGTTATTTTAGAGCATTTTAATATGATTTTAATCGACAGTTTTTGAGAAAATCAATGTTTTTTTGTTAAACACTCTTTTAGGCCAAGTTAGTGTTAATGCAAACAATATGCTTTTTCTGAAAAACTAGCAGTTATTCACTGAAAAAATTGCTTGGTTCTATTGTAGTTCGGTACGTTACGTTGTTTTAGAGCATTTTGATTTGATTTTAATCGACAGTTTTTGAGAAAATCAATGTTTTTTCGTCAAACATTCTTTTAGGCCAAGTTAGTGTTAATGCAAATGATATGCTTTTTCTGAAAAACTAGCAGTTATTCACCAAAAAAATTGCTTGGTTCTATTAAAGTTCTGTACGTTACGTTGTTTTAGAGCATTTTGATTTGATTTTAATCGACAGTTTTTGAGAAAATCAATGTTCTTTTGTCAAACACTCTTTTAGGCCAAGTTAGTGTTAATTCAAACAATATGCTTTTTCCGAAAAACTAGCAGTTATTCATTGGAAAAATTGCTTGGTTCTATTATAATTCTGTACGGTACGTTATTTTAGAGCATTTTAATATGATTTTAATCGACAGTTTTTGAGAAAATCAATGTTTTTTTGTTAAACACTCTTTTAGGCCAAGTTAGTGTTAATGCAAACAATATGCTTTTTCTGAAAAACTAGCAGTTATTCACTGAAAAAATTGCTTGGTTCTATTGTAGTTCGGTACGTTACGTTGTTTTAGAGCATTTTGATTTGATTTTAATCGACAGTTTTTGAGAAAATCAATGTTTTTTTGTCAAACACTCTTTTAGGCCAAGTTAGTGTTAATGCAAATAATATGCTTTTTCTGAAAAACTAGCAGTTATTCACTGAAAAAATTGCTTGGTTCTATTGTAGTTCTGTACGTTACGTTGTTTTAGGGCATTTTGATTTGATTTTAATCGACAGTTTTTGAGAAAATCAATGTTTTTTTGTCAAACACTCTTTGGGGCCAAGTTAGTGTTAATTCAAACAATATGCTTTTTCCGAAAAACTAGCAGTTATTCATTGAAAAAATTGCTTGGTTCTATTGTAGTTCTGTACGTTACGTTGTTTTAGAGCATTTTAATGTGATTTTAATCGAAAGTTTTTGAGAAAATCAAGGTTTTTTTGTCAAACACTCTTTTAGGCCAAGTTAGTGTTAATGCAAACAATATGCTTTTTCCGAGACACTAGCAGTTATTCATTGGAAAAATTGCTTGGTTCTATAGTACTTTTGTACTTTACGTTGTTTTAGAGCATTTTAATGTGATTTTAATCGACAGTTTTTGAGAAAATCAATGTTTTTTTGTGAAACACTTTTTAGGCCAAGTTAGTGTTAATGCAAATAATATGCCTTTTCTGAAAAACTAGCAGTTATTCATTGAAAAAATTGCTTGGTTCTATTGTAGTTCTGTATGTTACGTTGTTTTAGAGCATTTTAATGTGATTTTAATCGACAGTTTTTGAGAAAGTCAATGTTTTTGTGTAAAACACTCTTTAAGGCCAAGTTAATGTTAATGCAAATAATATGCTTTTTCTGAAAAAACTAGCAGTTATTCATTGAAAAAATTGCTTGGTTCTATTGTAGTTATGTACGTTACGTTGTTTTAGAGCATTTTAATGTGATTTTAATCGACAGTTTTTGAGAAAATCAATGTTTTTTTGTCAAACACTCTTTTAGGCCAAGTTAGTGTAAATGCAAACAATATGCTTTTTCCGAAAAACTAGCAGTTATTCATTAGAAAAATTGCTTGGTTCTATTATAATTCTGTACGGTACGTTATTTTAGAGCATTTTAATGGGATTTTAATCGATAGTTTTTGAGAAAATCAATGTTTTTTTGTTAAACACTCTTTTTGGCCAAGTTAGTGTTAATGCAAATAATATGCTTTTTCTGAAAAACTAGCAGTTATTCATTGAAAAAATTGCTTGGTTCTATTGTAGTTCTGTACGTTACGTTGTTTTAGAGCATTTTAATGTGATTTTAATCGACAGTTTTTGAGAAAATCAATGTTTTTTTGTCAAACACTCTTTTAGGCCACGTTAGTGTTAATGCAAACAATATGCTTTTTCCGAAAAACTAGCAGTTATTCATTGAAAAAATTGCTTGGTTCTATTGTAGTTCTGTACGTTACGTTGTTTTAGAGCATTTTAATGTGATTTTAATCGAAAGTTTTTGAGAAAATCAATGTTTTTTTGTCAAACACTCCTTTAGGCCAAGTTAGTGTTAATGCAAACAATATGCTTTTTCCGAAACACTAGCAGTTATTCATTGGAAAAATTGCTTGGTTCTATTATAATTCTTTACGGTACGTTATTTTAGAGCATTTTAATGTGATTTTAATCGACAGTTTTTGAGAAAATCAATGTTTTTTTGTTAAACACTCTTTTAGGCCAAGTTAGTGTTAATGCAAACAATATGCTTTTTCCGAAAAACTAGCAGTTATTCATTGGAAAAATTGCTTGGTTCTATTGTACTTTTGTACTTTACGTTGTTTTAGAGCATTTTAAAGTGATTTTAATCGACAGTTTTTGAGAAAATCAATGTTTTTTTGTGAAACACTTTTTAGGCCAAGTTAGTGTTAATGCAAATAATATGCCTTTTCTGAAAAACTAGCAGTTATTCATTGAAAAAATTGCTTGGTTCTATTGTAGTTCTGTATGTTACGTTGTTTTAGAGCATTTTAATGTGATTTTAATCGACAGTTTTTGAGAAAGTCAATGTTTTTGTGTAAAACACTCTTTAAGGCCAAGTTAATGTTAATGCAAATAATATGCTTTTTCTGAAAAAACTAGCAGTTATTCATTGAAAAAATTGCTTGGTTCTATTGTAGTTATGTACGTTACGTTGTTTTAGAGCATTTTAATGTGATTTTAATCGACAGTTTTTGAGAAAATCAATGTTTTTTTGTCAAACACTCTTTTAGGCCAAGTTAGTGTAAATGCAAACAATATGCTTTTTCCGAAAAACTAGCAGTTATTCATTAGAAAAATTGCTTGGTTCTATTATAATTCTGTACGGTACGTTATTTTAGAGCATTTTAATGGGATTTTAATCGATAGTTTTTGAGAAAATCAATGTTTTTTTGTTAAACACTCTTTTAGGCCAAGTTAGTGTTAATGCAAATAATATGCTTTTTCTGAAAAACTAGCAGTTATTCATTGAAAAAATTGCTTGGTTCTATTGTAGTTCTGTACGTTACGTTGTTTTAGAGCATGTTAATCTGATTTTAATCGACAGTTCTTGAGAAAATCAATGTTTTTTTGTCAAACACTCTTTTAGGCCACGTTAGTGTTAATGCAAACAATATGCTTTTTCCGAAAAACTAGCAGTTATTCATTGAAAAAATTGCTTGGTTCTATTGTAGTTCTGTACGTTACGTTGTTTTAGAGCATTTTAATGTGATTTTAATCGAAAGTTTTTGAGAAAATCAATGTTTTTTTGTCAAACACTCCTTTAGGCCAAGTTAGTGTTAATGCAAACAATATGCTTTTTCCGAAACACTAGCAGTTATTCATTGGAAAAATTGCTTGGTTCTATTATAATTCTTTACGGTACGTTATTTTAGAGCATTTTAATGTGATTTTAATCGACAGTTTTTGAGAAAATCAATGTTTTTTTGTTAAACACTTTTTAGGCCAAGTTAGTGTTAATGCAAATAATATGCCTTTTCTGAAAAACTAGCAGTTATTCATTGAAAAAATTGCTTGGTTCTATTGTAGTTCTGTATGTTACGTTGTTTTAGAGCATTTTAATGTGATTTTAATCGACAGTTTTTGAGAAAGTCAATGTTTTTGTGTAAAACACTCTTTAAGGCCAAGTTAATGTTAATGCAAATAATATGCTTTTTCTGAAAAAACTAGCAGTTATTCATTGAAAAAATTGCTTGGTTCTATTGTAGTTATGTACGTTACGTTGTTTTAGAGCATTTTAATGTGATTTTAATCGACAGTTTTTGAGAAAATCAATGTTTTTTTGTCAAACACTCTTTTAGGCCAAGTTAGTGTAAATGCAAACAATATGCTTTTTCCGAAAAACTAGCAGTTATTCATTAGAAAAATTGCTTGGTTCTATTATAATTCTGTACGGTACGTTATTTTAGAGCATTTTAATGGGATTTTAATCGATAGTTTTTGAGAAAATCAATGTTTTTTTGTTAAACACTCTTTTAGGCCAAGTTAGTGTTAATGCAAATAATATGCTTTTTCTGAAAAACTAGCAGTTATTCATTGAAAAAATTGCTTGGTTCTATTGTAGTTCTGTACGTTACGTTGTTTTAGAGCATGTTAATCTGATTTTAATCGACAGTTCTTGAGAAAATCAATGCTTTTTTGTCAAACACTCTTTTAGGCCACGTTAGTGTTAATGCAAACAATATGCTTTTTCCGAAAAACTAGCAGTTATTCATTGAAAAAATTGCTTGGTTCTATTGTAGTTCTGTACGTTACGTTTTTTTAGAGCATTTTAATGTGATTTTAATCGAAAGTTTTTGAGAAAATCAATGTTTTTTTGTCAAACACTCCTTTAGGCCAAGTTAGTGTTAATGCAAACAATATGCTTTTTCCGAAACACTAGCAGTTATTCATTGGAAAAATTGCTTGGTTCTATTATAATTCTTTACGGTACGTTATTTTAGAGCATTTTAATGTGATTTTAATCGACAGTTTTTGAGAAAATCAATGTTTTTTTGTTAAACACTCTTTTAGGCCAAGTTAGTGTTAATGCAAACAATATGCTTTTTCCGAAAAACTAGCAGTTATTCATTGGAAAAATTGCTTGGTTCTATTGTACTTTTGTACTTTACGTTGTTTTAGAGCATTTTAAAGTGATTTTAATCGACAGTTTTTGAGAAAATCAATGTTTTTTTGTGAAACACTTTTTAGGCCAAGTTAGTGTTAATGCAAATAATATGCTTTTTCTGAAAAACTAGCAGTTATTCATTGAAAAAATTGCTTGGTTCTATTGTAGTTCTGTACGTTACGTTGTTTTAGAGCATTTTAATGTGATTTTATTCGACAGTTTTTGAGAAAATCAATGTTTTTGTGTAAAACACTCTTATAGGCCAAGTTAGTGTTAATGCAAATAATATGCTTTTTCTGAAAAACTAGCAGTTATTCATTGGAAAAATTGCTTGGTTCTATTATAATTCTGTACGGTACGTTATTTTAGAGCATTTTAATGTGATTTTAATCGAAAGTTTTTGAGAAAATCAATGTTTTTTTGTTAAACACTCTTTTAGGCCAAGTTAGTGTAAATGCAAACAATATGCTTGTTCTGAAAAACTAGCAGTTATTCATTGGAAAAATTGCTTGGTTCTATTGTACTTCTGTACGTTACGTTGTCTTAGAGCATTTTAATGTGATTTTAATCGACAGTTTTTGAGAAAATCAATGTTTTTGTGTAAAACACTCTTTAAGGCCAAGTTAGTGTTAATGCAAATAATATGCTTTTTCTGAAAAACTAGCAGTTATTCATTGTAAAAATTGCTTGGTTCTATTATAATTCTGTACGGTACGTTATTTTAGAGCATTTTAATGTGATTTTAATCGAAAGTTTTTGAGAAAATCAATGTTTTTTTGTTAAACACTCTTTTAGGCCAAGTTAGTGTAAATGCAAACAATTTGCTTGTTCTGAAAAACTAGCAGTTATTCATTGGAAAAATTGCTTGGTTCTATTGTACTTCTGTACGTTACGTTGTCTTAGAGCATTTTAATGTGATTTTAATCGACAGTTTTTGAGAAAATCATTGTTTTTTTGTCAAACACTCTTTTAGGCCAAGTTATTGCCAATGCAAACAATATGCTTTTTCCGAAAAACTAGCAGTTATTCATTGGAAAAATTGCTTGGTTCTATTATAATTCTTTACGGTACGTTATTTTAGAGCATTTTAATGTGATTTTAATCGACAGTTTTTGAGAAAATCAATGTTTTTTTGTTAAACAATCTTTTAGGCCAAGTTAGTGTTAATGCAAATAATATGCTTGTTCTGAAAAACTAGCAGTTATTCATTGGAAAAATTGCTTGGTTCTATTGTACTTCTGTACGTTACGTTGTCTTAGAGCATTTTAATGTGATTTTAATCGAAAGTTTTTGAGAAAATCAATGTTTTTTTGTCAAACACTCTTTTAGGCCAAATTAGTGTTAATGCAAACAATATGCTTTTTCCGAAAAACTAGCAGTTATTCATTGGAAAAATTGCTTGGTTCTATTATAATTCTTTACGGTACGTTATTTTAGAGCATTTTAATGTGATTTTAATCGACAGTTTTTGAGAAAATCAATGTTTTTTTGTTAAACAATCTTTTAGGCCAAGTTAGTGTTAATGCAAACAATATGCTTTTTCCGAAAAACTAGCAGTTATTCATTGGAAAAATTGCTTGGTTCTATTGTACTTTTGTACTTTACGTTGTTTTAGAGCATTTTAATGTGATTTTAATCGACAGTTTTTGAGAAAATCAATGTTTTTTTGTTAAACACTTTTCAGGCCAAGTTAGTGTTAATGCAAATAATATGCTTTTTCTGAAAAACTAGCAGTTATTCATTGAAAAAATGTCTTGGTTCTATTGTAGTTCTGCACGTTACGTTGTTTTAGAGCATTTTAATGTGATTTTAATCGACAGATTTTTAGAAAATCAATGTTTTTGTGTAAAACACTCTTTAAGGCCAAGTTAGTGTTAATGCAAATAATATGCTTTTTCTGAAAAACTAGCAGTTATTCACCAAAAAAATTGCCTCGTTCTATTATAATTCTGTACGGTACGTTATTTTAGAGCATTTTAATGTGATTTTAATCGAAAGTTTTTGAGAAAATCAATGTTTTTTTGTTAAATACTCTTTTAGGCAAAGTTAGTGTAAATGCAAACAATATGCTTTTTCTGAAAAACTAGCAGTTATTCATTGGAAAAATTGCTTGGTTCTATTGTACTTCTGTACGTTACGTTGTTTTAGAGCATTTTAATGTGATTTTAATGGACAGTTTTTGAGAAAATCAATGCTTTTTTGTTAAACACTCTTTTAGGCCAAGTTAGTGTTAATGCAAATCATATGCTTTTTCCGAAAAAGTAGCAGTTATTCATTGAAAAAATTTCTTGGTTCTATTGTAGTTCTGTACGTTACGTTGTTTTAGAGAATTTTAATGTGATTTTAATCGACACATTTTGAGAAAATCAATGTTTTTTTGTCAAACACTCCTTTTGGCCAAGTTAGTGTTAATGCAAATAATATGCTTTTTCTGAAAAACTAGCAGTTATTCATTGGAAAAATTGCTTGGTTCTATTGTACTTCTGTACGTTACGTTGTCTTAGAGCATTTTAATGTGATTTTAATCGACAGTTTTTGAGAAAATCAATGTTTTTTTGTCAAACACTCTTTTAGGCCAAGTTAGTGCTAATGCAAACAATATGCTTTTTCCGAAAAACTAGCAGTTATTCATTGGAAAAATTGCTTGGTTCTATTATAATTCTTTACGGTACGCTATTTTAGAGCATTTTAATGTGATTTTAATCGACAGTTTTTGAGAAAATCAATGTTTTTTTGTTAAACAATCTTTTAGGCCAAGTTAGTGTTAATGCAAACAATATGCTTGTTCTGAAAAACTAGCAGTTATTCATTGGAAAAATTGCTTGGTTCTATTGTACTTCTGTACGTTACGTTGTCTTAGAGCATTTTAATGTGATTTTCATCGAAAGTTTTTGAGAAAATCAATGTTTTTTTGTCAAACACTCTTTTAGGCCAAATTAGTGTTAATGCAAACAATATGCCTTTTCCGAAAAACTAGCAGTTATTCATCGGAAAAATTGCTTCGTTCTATTATAATTCTTTACGGTACGTTATTTTAGAGCATTTTAATGTGATTTTAATCGACAGTTTTTGAGAAAATCAATGTTTTTTTGTTAAACAATCTTTTAGGCCAAGTTAATGTTAATGCAAACAATATGCTTTTTCCGAAAAACTAGCAGTTATTCATTGGAAAAATTGCTTGGTTCTATTATACTTTTGTACTTTACGTTGTTTTAGAGCATTTTAATGTGATTTTAATCGACAGTTTTTGAGAAAATCAATGTTTTTTTGTGAAACACTTTTCAGGCCAAGTTAGTGTTAATGCAAATAATATGCTTTTTCTGAAAAACTAGCAGTTATTCATTGAAAAAATTGCTTGGTTCTATTGTAGTTCTGTACGTTATGTTGTTTTAGAGCATTTTAATGTGATTTTAATCGACAGATTTTTAGAAAATCAATGTTTTTGTGTAAAACACTCTTTAAGGCCTAGTTAGTGTTAATGCAAATAATATGCTTTTTCTGAAAAACTAGCAGTTATTCATTGGAAAAATTGCTTGGTTCTATTATAATTCTGTACGGTACATTATTTTAGAGCATTTTAATGTGATTTTAATCGAAAGTTTTTGAGAAAATCAATGTTTTTTTGTTAAAAACTCTTTTAGGCAAAGTTAGTGTAAATGCAAACAATATGCTTTTTCTGAAAAACTAGCAGTTATTCATTGGAAAAATTGCTTGGTTCTATTGTACTTCTGTACGTTACGTTGTTTTAGAGCATTTTAATGTGATTTTAATCGACGGTTTTTGAGAAAATCAATGCTTTTTTGTTAAACACTCTTTTAGGCCAAGTTAGTGTTAATGCAAATAATATGCTTTTTCTGAAAAAGTAGCAGTTATTCATTGAAAAAATTTCATGGTTCTATTGTAGTTCTGTACGTTACGTTGTTTTAGAGCATTTTAATGTGATTTTAATCGACACATTTTGAGAAAATCAATGTTTTTTTGTCAAACACTCCTTTTGGCCAAGTTAGTGTTAATGCAAATAATATGCTTTTCCTGAAAAACTAGCAGTTATTCATTGAAAAAATTGCTTCGCTCTATTGTAGTTCTGTACGTTACGTTGTTTTAGAGCATTTTAATGTGATTTTAATCGACAGTTTTTGAGAAAATCAATGCTCTTTTGTTAAACACTTTTTTAGGCCAAGTTAGTGTTAATGCAAATAATATGCTTTTTCTGAAAAACTAGCAGTTATTCTTTGAAAAAATTGCTTGGTTCTATTGTAGTTCTGTACGTTACGTTGTTTTAGAGCATTTAAATGTGATTTTAATCGACAGTTTTTGAGAAAATCAATGTTCTTTTGTCAAACACTCTTTTAGGCCAAGTTAGTGTTAATGCAAACAATATGCTTTTTCAGAAAAACTAGCAGTTATTCATTGGACAAATTGCTTGGTTCTATTATAATTCTGTACGGTACATTATTTTAGAGCATTTTAAAGTGATTTTAATCGACAGTTTTTGAGAAAATCAATGTTTTTTTGTTAAACACTCTATTAGGCCAAGTTAGTGTTAATGCAAACAATATGCTTTTTCCGAAAAACTAGCAGTTATTCATTGAAGAAATTGCTTGGTTCTATTGTAGTTCTGTACGTTACGTTGTTTTAGAGCATTTTAATGTGATTTTAATCGACACATTTTGAGAAAATCAATGTTTTTTTGTCAAACAGTCCTTTTGGCCAAGTTAGTGTTAATGCAAATAATATGCTTTTTCTGAAAAACTAGCAGTTATTCATTGAAAAAATTGCTTGGTTCTATTGTAGTTCTGTACGTTACGTTGTTTTAGAGCATTTTAATGTGATTTTAATCGACAGTTTTTGAGAAAATCAATGTTTTTTTGTCAAACACTCTTTTAG
Source organism: Catostylus mosaicus (assembly GCA_964019065.1). Taxonomy (NCBI): domain Eukaryota; kingdom Metazoa; phylum Cnidaria; class Scyphozoa; order Rhizostomeae; family Catostylidae; genus Catostylus; species Catostylus mosaicus. Next base: position 3,795,468 of record OZ025199.1, read on the forward strand.
GCCAAGTTAGTGTTAATGCAAACAATATGCTTTTTCAGAAAAACTAGCAGTTATTCATTGGACAAATTGCTTGGTTCTATTATAATTCTGTACGGTACATTATTTTAGAGCATTTTAAAGTGATTTTAATCGACAGTTTTTGAGAAAATCAATGTTTTTTTGTTAAACACTCTATTAGGCCAAGTTAGTGTTAATGCAAACAATATGCTTTTTCCGAAAAACTAGCAGTTATTCATTGGAAAAATTGCTTGGTTCTATTATAATTCTGTACGGTACGTTATTTTAGAGCATTTTAATGTGATTTTAATTGACAGTTTTTGAGAAAATCAATCTTTTTTGTTAAACACTCTTTTAGGCCAAGTTAGTGTTAATGCAAACAATATGCTTTTTCTGAAAAACTAGCAGTTATTCATTGGAACAATTGCTTGGTTCTATTGTAGTTATGTACGTTACGTTGTTTTAGAGCATTTTAATGTGATTTTAATCGACAGTTTTTGAGAAAATCAATGTTTTTTTGTTAAACACTCTTTTAGGCCAAGTTAGTGTAAATGCAAATAATATGCTTTTTCTGAAAAACTAGCAGTGATTCATTGAAAAAATTGCTTGGTTCTATTGTAGTTATGTACGTTGAGTTGTTTTAGAGCATTTTAATGTGATTTTAATCGACAGTTTTTGAAAAATCAATGTTTTTTTGTTAAACACTCTTTAAGGCCAAGTTAGTGTTACTGCAAATAATATGCTTTTTCTAAAAAACTAGCAGTTATTCACTGAAAAGATTGCTTGGTTCTATTGTAATTCTTTACGTTACGTTGTTTTAGAGCATTTTGATTTGATTTTAATCGACAGTTTTTGAGACAATCAATGTTTTTTTGTCAAACACTCTTTTAGGCCAAGTTAGTGTTAATGCAAACAATATGCCTTTTCCGAGAAACTAGCAGTTATTCATTGGAAAAATTGCGTGGTTCTATTATAATTCTGTACGGTACGCTATTTTAGAGCATTTAAATGTGATTTTAATCGACAGTTTTTGAGAAAATCAATGTTTTCTTGTTAAACACTCTTTTAGGCCAAGTTAGTGTAAATGCAAACAATATTCTTTTTCTGAAAAACTGGCAGTTATTCATTGAAAAAATTGTTTGGTTCTATTGTAGTTCTGTACGTTACGTTGTTTTAGAGCATTTTAATGTGATTTTAATCGACAGTTTCTGAGAAAATCAATGTTTTTTTGTTAAACACTCTTTTAGGCCAAGTTAGTGTTTATGCAAATAATATGCTTTTTCCGAAAAACTAGCAGTTATTCATTGGAAAAATTGCTTGGTTCTATTATAATTCTGTACGGTACGTTATTTTAGAGCATTTTAATGTGATTTTAATCGACAGTTTTTGAGAAAATCAATGTTTTTTTGTAAAACACTCTTTAAGGCAAAGTTAGTGTTAATGCAAATAATATGCTTTTTCCGAAAAACTAGCAGTTATTCATTGAAAAAATTGCTTGGTTCTAATGTAGTTCTGTACGTTACGTTGTTTTAGAGCATTTTAATGTGATTTTAATCGACAGTTTTTGAGAAAATCAATGTTTTTTGTCAAACACTCTTTTAGGCCAAGTTAGTGTTAATGCAAACAATATCCTTTTTCCGAAAAACTAGCAGTTATTCATTGGAAAAATTGCTTTGTTCTATTATAATTCTGTACGGTACATTATTTTAGAGCATTTTAATGTGATTTTAATCGACAGTTTTTGAGAAAATTAATGTTTTTTTGTTAAACACTCTCTTAGGCCAAGTTAGAGTTAATGCAAACAATATGCTTTTTCTGAAAAACTAGCAGTTTTTCATTGGAAAAATTGCTGGGTTCTATTGTAGTTATGTACGTTACGTTGTTTTAGAGCATTTTAATGTGATTTTAATCGACAGTTTTTGAGAAAATCAATGTTTTTTTGTCAAACACTCTTTTAGGCCAAGTTAGTGTTAATGCAAATAATATGCTTTTTCTTAAAAACTAGCAGTTATTCACTGAAAAGATTTCTTGGTTCTATTGTAGTTCTGTACGTTACGCTGTTTTAGAGCATTTTTATTTGATTTTAATCGACAGTTTTTGAGAAAATCAATGTTTTTTTGTTAAACACTCTTTAAGGCCAAGTTAGTGTTACTGCAAATAATATGCTTTTTCTAAAAAACTAGCAGTGATTCATTGAAAAAATTGCTTGGTTCTATTGTAGTTATGTACGTTGAGTTGTTTTAGAGCATTTTAATGTGATTTTAATCGACAGTTTTTGAAAAATCAATGTTTTTTTGTTAAACACTCTTTAAGGCCAAGTTAGTGTTACTGCAAATAATATGCTTTTTCTAAAAAACTAGCAGTTATTCACTGAAAAGATTGCTTGGTTCTATTGTAATTCTGTACGTTACGTTGTTTTAGAGCATTTTGATTTGATTTTAATCGACAGTTTTTGAGACAATCAATGTTTTTTTGTCAAACACTCTTTTAGGCCAAGTTAGTGTTAATGCAAACAATATGCCTTTTCCGAGAAACTAGCAGTTATTCATTGGAAAAATTGCGTGGTTCTATTATAATTCTGTACGGTACGCTATTTTAGAGCATTTAAATGTGATTTTAATCGACAGTTTTTGAGAAAATCAATGTTTTCTTGTTAAACACTCTTTTAGGCCAAGTTAGTGTAAATGCAAACAATATTCTTTTTCTGAAAAACTGGCAGTTATTCATTGAAAAAATTGTTTGGTTCTATTGTAGTTCTGTACGTTACGTTGTTTTAGAGCATTTTAATGTGATTTTAATCGACAGTTTCTGAGAAAATCAATGTTTTTTTGTTAAACACTCTTTTAGGCCAAGTTAGTGTTTATGCAAATAATATGCTTTTTCCGAAAAACTAGCAGTTATTCATTGGAAAAATTGCTTGGTTCTATTATAATTCTGTACGGTACGTTATTTTAGAGCATTTTAATGTGATTTTAATCGAAAGTTTTTGAGAAAATCAATGTTTTTTTGTAAAACACTCTTTAAGGCAAAGTTAGTGTTAATGCAAATAATATGCTTTTTCCGAAAAACTAGCAGTTATTCATTGAAAAAATTGCTTGGTTCTAATGTAGTTCTGTACGTTACGTTGTTTTAGAGCATTTTAATGTGATTTTAATCGACAGTTTTTGAGAAAATCAATGTTTTTTGTCAAACACTCTTTTAGGCCAAGTTAGTGTTAATGCAAACAATATCCTTTTTCCGAAAAACTAGCAGTTATTCATTGGAAAAATTGCTTTGTTCTATTATAATTCTGTACGGTACATTATTTTAGAGCATTTTAATGTGATTTTAATCGACAGTTTTTGAGAAAATTAATGTTTTTTTGTTAAACACTCTCTTAGGCCAAGTTAGAGTTAATGCAAACAATATGCTTTTTCTGAAAAACTAGCAGTTTTTCATTGGAAAAATTGCTGGGTTCTATTGTAGTTATGTACGTTACGTTGTTTTAGAGCATTTTAATGTGATTTTAATCGACAGTTTTTGAGAAAATCAATGTTTTTTTGTCAAACACTCTTTTAGGCCAAGTTAGTGTTAATGCAAATAATATGCTTTTTCTTAAAAACTAGCAGTTATTCACTGAAAAGATTTCTTGGTTCTATTGTAGTTTTGTACGTTACGCTGTTTTAGAGCATTTTTATTTGATTTTAATCGACAGTTTTTGAGAAAATCAATGTTTTTTTGTTAAACAATCTTTTAGGCCAAGTTAGTGTAAATGCAAACAATATGCTTTTTCTGAAAAACTAGCAGTTACTCATTGGAAAAATTGCTTGGTTCTATTGTACTTCTGTACGTTACGCTGTTTTAGAGCATTTTAATGTGATTTTAATCGACAGTTTTTGAGAAAATCAATGTTTTTTTGTTAAACACTCTTTTAGGCCAAGTTAGTGTTAATGCAAACAATATGCTTTTTCCGAAAATCTAGCAGTTATTCATTGGAAAAATTGCTTGGTTCTATTGTAGTTCTTTACGTTACGTTGTTTTAGAGCATTTTAATGTGATTTTAATCGACAGTTTTTGACAAAATCAATGTTTTTTTGTAAAACACTCTTTAAGGCCAAGTTAGTGTTAATGCAAATAATATGCTTTTTCCGAAAAACTAGCAGTTATTCATTGCTAAAATTCCTTGGTTCTATTGTAGTTCTGTACGTTACGCTGTTTTAGAGCATTTTTATCTGATTTTAATCGACAGTTTTTGAGAAAATCAATGTTTTTTTGTTAAACACTCTTTTAGGCCAAGTTAGTGTTAATGCAAATAATATGCTTTTTCTGAAGAACTAGCAGTTATTCATTTGAAAAATTGCTTGGTTCTATTTTACTTCTGTACGTTACGTTGTTTTAGAGCATTTTAATGTGATTTTAATCGACAGTTTTTGAGAAAATCAATGTTTTTTTGTTAAACAATCTTTTAGGCCAAGTTAGTGTAAATGCAAACAATATGCTTTTTCTGAGAAACTAGCAGTTACTCATTGGAAAAATTGCTTGGTTCTATTGTACTTCTGTACGTTACGCTGTTTTAGAGCATTTTAATGTGATTTTAATCGACAGTTTTTGAGAAAATCAATGTTTTTTTGTTAAACACTCTTTTAGGCCAAGTTAGTGTTAATGCAAACAATATGCTTTTTCCGAAAATCTAGCAGTTATTCATTGGAAAAATTGCTTGGTTCTATTGTAGTTCTTTACGTTACGTTGTTTTAGAGCATTTTAATGTGATTTTAATCGACAGTTTTTGAGAAAATCAATGTTTTTTTGTCAAACACTCTTTTAGTCCAAGTTAGTGTTAATGCAAATAATATGCTTTTTCTTAAAAACTAGCAGTTATTCACTGAAAAAATTTCTTGGTTCTATTGTAGTTCTGTACGTTACGCTGTTTTAGAGCATTTTTATTTGATTTTAATCGACAGTTTTTGAGAAAATCAATGTTTTTTTGTTAAACACTCTTTTAGGCCAAGTTAGTGTTAATGCAAATAATATGCTTTTTCTGAAGAACTAGCAGTTATTCATTTGAAAAATTGCTTGGTTCTATTTTACTTCTGTACGTTACGTTGTTTTAGAGCATTTTAATGTGATTTTAATCGACAGTTTTTGAGAAAATCAATGTTTTTTTGTTAAACAATCTTTTAGGCCAAGTTAGTGTAAATGCAAACAATATGCTTTTTCTGAGAAACTAGCAGTTACTCATTGGAAAAATTGCTTGGTTCTATTGTACTTCTGTACGTTACGCTGTTTTAGAGCATTTTAATGTGATTTTAATCGACAGTTTTTGAGAAAATCAATGTTTTTTTGTTAAACACTCTATTAGGCCAAGTTAGTGTTAATGCAAACAATATGCTTTTTCCGAAAATCTAGCAGATATTCATTGGAAAAATTGCTTGGTTCTATTATAATTCTTTACGGTACGTTATTTTAGAGCATTTTAGAGTTATTTTAATCGACAGTTTTTGAGAAAATCAATGCTTTTTTGTTAAACACTCTTTTAGGCCAAGTTAGTGTTAATGCAAACAATATGCTTTTTCCGAAAAACTAGCAGTTATTCATTGGAAAAATTGCTTTGTTCTATTATAATTCTGTACGTTACGTTGTTTTAGAGCATTTCAATGTGATTTTAATCGACAGTTTTTGAGAAAATCAATGTTTTGTTGTCAAACACTCTTTTCGGCCAAGTTAGTGTTAATGCAAACAATATGCTTTTTCTGAAAAACTAGCAGTTAGTCATTGGAAAAAGTGCTTGGTTCTATTGAACTTCTGTACGTTACGTTGTTTTAGAGCATTTTAATGTGATTTTAATCGACAGTTTTTGAGAAAATCAATGTTTTTTTGTTAAACACTCTTTTAGGCCAAGTTAGTGTTAATGCAAATAATATGCTTTTTCTGAGAAACTAGCAGTTATTCATTGAAAAAATTGCTTGGTTCTATTGTATTTCTGTACGTTACGTTGTTTTAGAGAATTTTAATGTGATTTTAATCGACAGTTTTTGAGAAAATCAATGTTTTTTTGTCAAACACTCTTTTAGTCCAAGTTAGTGTTAATGCAAAGAATATGCTTTTTCTTAAAAACTAGCAGTTATTCACTGAAAAAATTTCTTGGTTCTATTGTAGTTCTGTACGTTACGCTGTTTTAGAGCATTTTTATTTGATTTTAATCGACAGTTTTTGAGAAAATCAATGTTTTCTTGTTAAACACTCTTTTGGGCCAAGTTAGTGTTAATGCAAACAATATGCTTTTTCTGAAAAACTAGCAGTTATTCATTGGAAAAATTGCTTGGTTCTATTATAATTCTTTACGGTACGTTATTTTAGAGCATTTTAGAGTTATTTTAATCGACAGTTTTTGAGAAAATCAATGTTTTTTTGATAAACACTCTTTTAGGCCAAGTTAGTGTTAATGCAAACAATATGCTTTTTCCGAAAAACTAGCAGTTATTCATTGGAAAAATTGCTTTTTTCTATTATAATTCTGTACGGTACGTTATTTTAGAGCATTTTAATGTGATTTTAATCGACAGTTCTTGAGAAAATCAATGTTTTTTTGTTAAACACTCTTTTAGGCCAAGTTAGTGTTAATGCAAACAATATGCTTTTTCCGAAAAACTAGCAGTTATTCATTGGAAAAATTGCTTTGTTCTATTATAATTCTGTACGGTACGTTATTTTAGAGCATTTTAATGTGATTTTAATCGACAGTTTTTGAGAAAATCAATGTTTTCTTGTTAAACACTCTTTTGGGCCAAGTTAGTGTTAATGCAAACAATATGCTTTTTCTGAAAAACTAGCAGTTATTCATTGGAAAAATTGCTTGGTTCTATTGTAGTTCTGTACGTTACGTTGTTTTAGAGCATTTTAATGTGATTTTAATCGATAGTTTTTGAGAAAATCAATGTTTTTTTGTCAAACACTCTTTTAGGCCAAGTTAGTGTTAATGCAAATAAAATGCTTTTTCTGAAAAACTAGCAGTGATTCATTGAAAAAATTGCTTGGTTCTATTGTAGTTATGTACGTTGAGTTGTTTTAGAGCATTTTAATGTGATTTTAATCGACAGTTTTTGAAAAATCAATGTTTTTTTGTTAAACACTCTTTAAGGCCAAGTTAGTGTTACTGCAAATAATATGCTTTTTCTAAAAAACTAGCAGTGATTCACTGAAAAAATTGCTTGGTTCTATTGTAGTTCTGTACGTTACGTTGTTTTAGAGCATTTTAATGTGATTTTAATCGACAGTTTTTGAGAAAATCAATGTTTTTTTGTTAAACACTCTTTTAGACCAAGTTAGTGTTAATGCAAAAAATATGCTTTTTCTGAAAAACTAGCAGTTATTCATTGAAAAAATTGTTTGTTTCTATTGTAGTTCTGTACGTCACGTTGTTTTAGAACATTTTAATGTGATTTTAATCGTCAGTTTCTGAGAAAATCAATGTTTTTTTGGCAAACACTCTTTTAGGCCAAGTTAGTGTTAATGCAAATAATATGCTTTTTCCGAAAAACTAGCAGTTATTCATTGAAAAAATTGCTTGGTTCTATTATAATTCTGTACGTTACGTTATTTTAGAGCATTTTATTGTGATTTTAATCGACAGTTTTTGAGAAAATCAATGTTTTTTTGTTAATCACTCTTTTAGGCCAAGTTAGTGTAAATGCAAACAATATGCTTTTTCTGAAAAACTAGCAGTTACTCATTGGAAAAATTGCTTGGTTCTATTGTACTTCTGTACGTTACGTTGTTTTAGAGCATTTTAATGTGATTTTAATCGACAGTTTTTGAGAAAATCAATGTTTTTTTCTTAAACACTCTTTTAGGCTAAGTTAGTGTTAATGCAAATAATATGCTTTTTCTGAAAAACTAGCAGTTATTCATTGAAAAAATTGCTTGGTTCTATTGTAGTTCTGTACGCTACGCTGTTTTAGAGCATTTTAATGTGATTTGAATAGACAGTTTTTGAGAAAATCAATGTTTTTTTGTCAAACACTCTTTTAGTCCAAGTTAGTGTTAATGCAAATAATATGCTTTTTCTTAAAAACTAGCAGTTATTCACTGAAAAGATTTCTTGGTTCTATTGTAGTTCTGTACGCTACGCTGTTTTAGAGCATTTTAATTTGATTTTAATCGACAGTTTTTGAGAAAATCAATGTTTTTTTGTTAAACAATCTTTTAGGCCAAGTTAGTGTTAATGCAAATAATATGCTTTTTCTGAAAAACTAGCAGTTATTCATTGAAAAAATTTCTTGGTTCTATTGTAGTTCTGTACGTTACGCTGTTTTAGAGCATTTTTATTTGATTTGAATCGACAGTTTTTGAGAAAATCAATGTTTTTTTGTTAAACACTCTTTTAGGCCAAGTAAGGGTTAATGCAAATAATATGCTTTTTCTGAAAAACTAGCAGTTATTCATTGGAAAAATTGCTTGGTTCTATTGTACTTCTGTACGTTACGTTGTTTTAGAGCATTTTAATGTGATTTTAATCGACAGTTTTTGAGAAAATCAATGTTTTTTTTTTAAACAATCTTTTAGGACAAATTAGTGTAGATGAGAACAATATGCTTTTTCTGAAAAACTAGCAGTTACTCATTGGAAAAATTGCTTGGTTCTATTGTACTTCTCTACGTTACGCTGTTTTAGAGAATTTTAATGTGATTTTAATCGACAGTTTCTGAGAAAATCAATGTTTTTTTGGCAAACACTCTTTTAGGCCAAGTTAGTGTTAATGCAAATAATATGCTTTTTCCGAAAAACTAGCAGTTATTCATTGAAAAAATTGCTTGGTTCTATTATAATTCTGTACGGTACGTTATTTTAGAGCATTTTATTGTGATTTTAATCGACAGTTTTTGAGAAAATCAATGTTTTTTTGTTAATCACTCTTTTAGGCCAAGTTAGTGTAAATGCAAACAATATGCTTTTTCTGAAAAACTAGCAGTTACTCATTGGAAAAATTGCTTGGTTCTATTGTACTTCTGTACGTTACGTTGTTTTAGAGCATTTTAATGTGATTTTAATCGACAGTTTTTGAGAAAATCAATGTTTTTTTGTTAAACACTCTTTTAGGCCAAGTTAGTGTTAATGCAAATAATATGCTTTTTCTGAAAAACTAGCAGTTATTCATTGAAAAAATTGCTTGGTTCTATTGTAGTTCTGTACGCTACGCTGTTTTAGAGCATTTTAATGTGATTTGAATAGACAGTTTTTGAGAAAATCAATGTTTTTTTGTCAAACACTCTTTTAGGCCAAGTTAGTGTTAATGCAAATAATATGCTTTTTCTTAAAAACTAGCAGTTATTCACTGAAAAGATTTCTTGGTTCTATTGTAGTTCTGTACGCTACGCTGTTTTAGAGCATTTTAATTTGATTTTAATCGACAGTTTTTGAGAAAATCAATGTTTTTTTGTTAAACAATCTTTTAGGCCAAGTTAGTGTTAATGCAAATAATATGCTTTTTCTGAAAAACTAGCAGTTATTCACTGAAAAAATTTCTTGGTTCTATTGTAGTTCTGTACGTTACGCTGTTTTAGAGCATTTTTATTTGATTTGAATCGACAGTTTTTGAGAAAATCAATGTTTTTTTGTTAAACACTCTTTTAGGCCAAGTAAGGGTTAATGCAAATAATATGCTTTTTCTGAAAAACTAGCAGTTATTCATTGGAAAAATTGCTTGGTTCTATTGTACTTCTGTACGTTACGTTGTTTTAGAGCATTTTAATGTGATTTTAATCGACAGTTTTTGAGAAAATCAATGTTTTTTTTTTAAACAATCTTTTAGGACAAATTAGTGTAGATGCAAACAATATGCTTTTTCTGAAAAACTAGCAGTTACTCATTGGAAAAATTGCTTGGTTCTATTGTACTTCTCTACGTTACGCTGTTTTAGAGAATTTTAATGTGATTTTAATCGACAGTTTTTGAGAAAATCAATGTTTTTTTGTTAAACACTCTTTTAGGCCAAGTTAGTGTTAATGCAAACAATATGCTTTTTCCGAAAAACTAGCAGTTATTCATTGGAAAAATTGCTTGGTTCTATTATAATTCTTTACGGTACGTTATTTTAGAGCATTTTAGAGTTATTTTAATCGACAGTTTTTGAGAAAATCAATGTTTTTTTGTCAAACACTCTTTTAGGCCAAGTTAGTGTTAATGCAAACAATATGCTTTTTCTGAAAAACTAGCAGTTATTCATTGAAAAAATTGTTTGTTTCTATTGTAGTTATGTACGTTACGTTGTTTTAAAACATTTTAATGTGATTTTAATCGACAGTTACTGAGAAAATCAATGTTTTTTTGTTAAACAATCTTTTAGGCCAAGTAAGGGTTAATGCAAATAATATGCTTTTTCTGAAAAACTAGCAGTTATTCATTGGAAAAATTGCTTGGTTCTATTGTACTTCTGTACGTTACGTTGTTTTAGAGCATTTTAATGTGATTTTAATCGACAGTTTTCGAGAAAATCAATGTTTTTTTTTTAAACAATCTTTTAGGACAAATTAGTGTAGATGAGAACAATATGCTTTTTCTGAAAAACTAGCAGTTACTCATTGGAAAAATTGCTTGGTTCTATTGTACTTCTCTACGTTACGCTGTTTTAGAGAATTTTAATGTGATTTTAATCGACAGTTTCTGAGAAAATCAATGTTTTTTTGGCAAACACTCTTTTAGGCCAAGTTAGTGTTAATGCAAATAATATGCTTTTTCCGAAAAACTAGCAGTTATTCATTGAAAAAATTGCTTGGTTCTATTATAATTCTGTACGGTACGTTATTTTAGAGCATTTTATTGTGATTTTAATCGACAGTTTTTGAGAAAATCAATGTTTTTTTGTTAATCACTCTTTTAGGCCAAGTTAGTGTAAATGCAAACAATATGCTTTTTCTGAAAAACTAGCAGTTACTCATTGGAAAAATTGCTTGGTTCTATTGTACTTCTGTACGTTACGTTGTTTTAGAGCATTTTAATGTGATTTTAATCGACAGTTTTTGAGAAAATCAATGTTTTTTTGTTAAACACTCTTTTAGGCCAAGTTAGTGTTAATGCAAATAATATGCTTTTTCTGAAAAACTAGCAGTTATTCATTGAAAAAATTGCTTGGTTCTATTGTAGTTCTGTACGCTACGCTGTTTTAGAGCATTTTAAAGTGATTTGAATAGACAGTTTTTGAGAAAATCAATGTTTTTTTGTCAAACACTCTTTTAGGCCAAGTTAGTGTTAATGCAAATAATATGATTTTTCTTAAAAACTAGCAGTTATTCACTGAAAAGATTTCTTGGTTCTATTGTAGTTCTGTACGCTACGCTGTTTTAGAGCATTTTAATTTGATTTTAATCGACAGTTTTTGAGAAAATCAATGTTTTTTTGTTAAACAATCTTTTAGGCCAAGTTAGTGTTAATGCAAATAATATGCTTTTTCTGAAAAACTAGCAGTTATTCACTGAAAAAATTTCTTGGTTCTATTGTAGTTCTGTACGTTACGCTGTTTTAGAGCATTTTTATTTGATTTGAATCGACAGTTTTTGAGAAAATCAATGTTTTTTTGTTAAACACTCTTTTAGGCCAAGTAAGGGTTAATGCAAATAATATGCTTTTTCTGAAAAACTAGCAGTTATTCATTGGAAAAATTGCTTGGTTCTATTGTACTTCTGTACGTTACGTTGTTTTAGAGCATTTTAATGTGATTTTAATCGACAGTTTTTGAGAAAATCAATGTTTTTTTTTTAAACAATCTTTTAGGACAAATTAGTGTAGATGCAAACAATATGCTTTTTCTGAAAAACTAGCAGTTACTCATTGGAAAAATTGCTTGGTTCTATTGTACTTCTCTACGTTACGCTGTTTTAGAGAATTTTAATGTGATTTTAATCGACAGTTTTTGAGAAAATCAATGTTTTTTTGTTAAACACTCTTTTAGGCCAAGTTAGTGTTAATGCAAACAATATGCTTTTTCCGAAAAACTAGCAGTTATTCATTGGAAAAATTGCTTGGTTCTATTATAATTCTTTACGGTACGTTATTTTAGAGCATTTTAGAGTTATTTTAATCGACAGTTTTTGAGAAAATCAATGTTTTTTTGTCAAACACTCTTTTAGGCCAAGTTAGTGTTAATGCAAACAATATGCTTTTTCTGAAAAACTAGCAGTTATTCATTGAAAAAATTGTTTGTTTCTATTGTAGTTCTGTACGTTACGTTGTTTTAAAACATTTTAATGTGATTTTAATCGACAGTTACTGAGAAAATCAATGTTTTTTTGTTAAACAATCTTTTAGGCCATGTTAGTGATTATGCAAATAATATGCTTTTTCTGAAAAACTAGCAGTTATTCATTGAAAAAATTGCTTGATTCTATTGTAGTTATTTACGTTACGTTGTTTTAGAGCATTTTAATGTGATTTTAATCGACAGTTTTTGAGAAAATCAATGTTTTTTTGTAAAACACTCTTTTAGGCCAAGTTAGTGTAAATGCAAATAATATGCATTTTCTTAAAAACTAGCAGTTATTCACTGAAAAAACTTCTTGGTTCTATTGTAGTTCTGTACGTTACGCTGTTTTAGAGCATTTTAATTTGATTTTAATCGACAGTTTTTGAGAAAATCAATGTTTTTTTGTTAAACACTCTTTTAGGCCAAGTTAGTGTTAATGCAGATAATATGCTTTTTCTGAACAACTAGCAGTTATTCATTGGAAAAATTGCTTTGTTCTATTATAATTCTGTACGGTACGTTATTTTAGAGCATTTTAATGTGATTTTAATCGACAGTTTTTGAGAAAATCAATGTTTCTTTGTTAAACACTCTTTTAGACCAAGTTAGTGTTAATGCAAACAATATGCTTTTTCTGAAAAACTAGCAGTTATTCATTGGAAAAATTGCTTGGTTCTATTGTAGTTATGTACGTTACGTTGTTTTAGAGCATTTTAATGTGATTTTAATCGACAGTTTTTGAGAAAATCAATGTTTTTTTGTTAAACACTCTTTCAGGCCAAGTTAGTGTTAATGCAAACAATATGCTTTTTCTGAAAAACTGGCAGTTATTCATTGAAAAAATTGTTTGGTTCTTTTGTAGTTCTGTACGTTACATTGTTTTATAGCATTTTAATGTGATTTTAATCGACAGTTTCTGAGAAAATCAATGTTTTTTTGTCAAACACTCTTTCAGGCCAAGTTAGTGGTAATGCAAATAATATGCTTTTTCTGAACAACTAGCAGTTATTCATTGGAAAAATTGCTTTGTTCTATTATAATTCTGTACGGTACGTTATTTTAGAGCATTTTAATGTGATTTTAATCGACAGTTTTTGAGAAAATCAATGTTTTTTTGTTAAACACTCTTTTAGACCAAGTTAGTGTTAATGCAAACAATATGCTTTTTCTGAAAAACTAGCAGTTATTCATTGGAAAAATTGCTTGGTTCTATTGTAGTTATGTACGTTACGTTGTTTTAGAGCTATTTAATGTGATTTTAATCGACAGTTTTTGAGAAAATCAATGTTTTTTTGTTAAACACTCTTTTAGGCCAAATTAGTGTTAATGCAAACAATATGCTTTTTCTGAAAAACTAGCAGTTATTCATTGAAAAAATTGTTTGGTTCTATTGTAGTTCTGTACGTTACGTTGTTTTAGAGCATTTTAATGTGATTTTAATCGACAGTTTCTGAGAAAATCAATGTTTTTTTGTCAAACACTCTTTTAGGCCAAGTTAGTGTTAATGCAAACAATATGCTTTTTCTGAAAAACTAGCAGTTATTCATTGGAAAAAATGCTTGGTTCTATTGTAGTTCTCTACGTTACGTTGTTTTAGAGCATTTTGATTTGATTTTAATCGACAGTTTTTGAGAAAATCAATGTTTTTTTGTCAAACACTCTTTTAGGCCAAGTTAGTGCTAATGCATACAATATGCTTTTTCCGAAAAACTAGCAGTTATTCACTGAAAACCCTTCTTGGTTCTATTGTAGTTCTGTACGTTACGCTGTTTTAGAGCATTTTAATTTGATTTTAATCGACAGTTTTTGAGAAAATCAATGTTTTTTTGTTAAACACTCTTTTAGGCCAAGTTAGTGTTAATGCAAATAATATGCTTTTTCTGAACAACTAGCAGTTATTCATTGGAAAAATTGCTTTGTTCTATTATAATTCTGTACGGTACGCTATTTTAGAGCATTTTAATGTGATTTTAATCGACAGTTTTTGAGAAAATCAATGTTTTTTTGTTAAACACTCTTTTAGACCAAGTTAGTGTTAATGCAAGCAATATGCTTTTTCTGAAAAGCTAGCAGTTATTCATTGGAAAAAAATTGCTTGGTTCTATTGTAGTTATGTACGTTACGTTGTTTTAGAGCATTTTAATGTGATTTTAATCGACAGTTTTTGAGAAAATCAATGTTTTTTTGTTAAACACTCTTTTAGGCCAAGTTAGTGTTAATGCAAATTATATGCTTTTTCTGAAAAACTAGCAGTTATTCATTGGAAAAATTGCTTGGTTCTATTGTAGTTATGTACGTTACGTTGTTTTAGAGCATTTTAATGTGATTTTAATCGACAGTTTTTGAGAAAATCAATGTTTTTTTGTTAAACACTCTTTTAGGCCAAGTTAGTGTTAATGCAAATTATATGCTTTTTCTGAAAAACTAGCAGTTATTCATTGAAAAAATTGCTTGGTTCTATTGTAGTTATGTACGTTACGTTGTTTTAGAGCATTTTAATGTGATTTTAATCGACAGTTTTTGAGAAAATCAATGTTTTTTGTCAAACACTCTTTTGGGCCAAGTTAGTGTTAATGCAAACAATATGCTTTTTCCGAAAAACTAGCAGTTATTCATTGGAAAAATTGCTTGGTTCTATTATAATTCTGTACGTTACGTTATTTAAGAGCATTTTAATGTGATTTTAATCGACAGTTTTTGAGAAAATCAATGTTTTTTTGTTAAACACTCTTTTAGGCCAAGTTAATGTTAATGCAAACAATATGCTTTTTCTGAAAAACTAGCAGTTATTCATTGAAAAAATTGCTTGGTTCTATTGTAGTTCTGTACGTTACGTTGTTTTAGAGCATTTTAATGTGATTTTAATCGACAGTTTCTGAGAAAATCAATGTTTTCTTGTCAAACACTCTTTTAGGCCAAGTTAGTGTTAATGCAAATAATATGCTTTTTCCGAAAAACTAGCAGTTATTCATTGGAAAAATTGCTTGGTTCTATTATAATTCTGTACGTTACGTTATTTTAGAGCATTTTAATGTGATTTTAATCGACAGTTTTTGAGAAAATCAATGTTTTTTTGTTAAACACTCTTTTAGGCCAAGTTAGTGTTAATGCAAACAATATGCTTTTTCTGAAAAACTAGCAGTTATTCATTGAAAAAATTGTTTGGTTCTATTGCAGTTCTGTACGTTACGTTGTTTTAGAGCATTTTAATGTGATTTTAATCGACAGTTTCTGAGAAAATCAATGTTTTTTTGTCAAACACTCTTTTAGGCCAAGTTAGTGTTAATGCAAACAATATGCTTTTTCTGAAAAACTAGCAGTTATTCATTGGAAAAAATGCTTGGTTCTATTGTAGTTCTCTACGTTACGTTGTTTTAGAGCATTTTGATTTGATTTTAATCGACAGTTTTTGAGAAAATCAATGTTTTTTTGTCAAACACTCTTTTAGGCCAAGTTAGTGCTAATGCATACAATATGCTTTTTCCGAAAAACTAGCAGTTATTCACTGAAAACCCTTCTTGGTTCTATTGTAGTTCTGTACGTTACGCTGTTTTAGAGCATTTTAATTTGATTTTAATCGACAGTTTTTGAGAAAATCAATGTTTTTTTGTTAAACACTCTTTTAGGCCAAGTTAGTGTTAATGCAAATAATATGCTTTTTCTGAACAACTAGCAGTTATTCATTGGAAAAATTGCTTTGTTCTATTATAATTCTGTACGGTACGCTATTTTAGAGCATTTTAATGTGATTTTAATCGACAGTTTTTGAGAAAATCAATGTTTTTTTGTTAAACACTCTTTTAGACCAAGTTAGTGTTAATGCAAGCAATATGCTTTTTCTGAAAAGCTAGCAGTTATTCATTGGAAAAAAATTGCTTGGTTCTATTGTAGTTATGTACGTTACGTTGTTTTAGAGCATTTTAATGTGATTTTAATCGACAGTTTTTGAGAAAATCAATGTTTTTTTGTTAAACACTCTTTTAGGCCAAGTTAGTGTTAATGCAAATTATATGCTTTTTCTGAAAAACTAGCAGTTATTCATTGGAAAAATTGCTTGGTTCTATTGTAGTTATGTACGTTACGTTGTTTTAGAGCATTTTAATGTGATTTTAATCGACAGTTTTTGAGAAAATCAATGTTTTTTTGTTAAACACTCTTTTAGGCCAAGTTAGTGTTAATGCAAATTATATGCTTTTTCTGAAAAACTAGCAGTTATTCATTGAAAAAATTGCTTGGTTCTATTGTAGTTATGTACGTTACGTTGTTTTAGAGCATTTTAATGTGATTTTAATCGACAGTTTTTGAGAAAATCAATGTTTTTTGTCAAACACTCTTTTGGGCCAAGTTAGTGTTAATGCAAACAATATGCTTTTTCCGAAAAACTAGCATTTATTCATTGGAAAAATTGCTTGGTTCTATTATAATTCTGTACGTTACGTTATTTTAGAGCATTTTAATGTGATTTTAATCGACAGTTTTTGAGAAAATCAATGTTTTTTTGTTAAACACTCTTTTAGGCCAAGTTAATGTTAATGCAAACAATATGCTTTTTCTGAAAAACTAGCAGTTATTCATTGAAAAAATTGCTTGGTTCTATTGTAGTTCTGTACGTTACGTTGTTTTAGAGCATTTTAATGTGATTTTAATCGACAGTTTCTGAGAAAATCAATGTTTTCTTGTCAAACACTCTTTTAGGCCAAGTTAGTGTTAATGCAAATAATATGCTTTTTCCGAAAAACTAGCAGTTATTCATTGGAAAAATTGCTTGGTTCTATTATAATTCTGTACGTTACGTTATTTTAGAGCATTTTAATGTGATTTTAATCGACAGTTTTTGAGAAAATCAATGTTTTTTTGTTAAACACTCTTTTAGGCCAAGTTAGTGTTAATGCAAACAATATGCTTTTTCTGAAAAACTAGCAGTTATTCATTGAAAAAATTGTTTGGTTCTATTGCAGTTCTGTACGTTACGTTGTTTTAGAGCATTTTAATGTGATTTTAATCGACAGTTTCTGAGAAAATCAATGTTTTTTGTCAAACACTCTTTTAGGCCAAGTTAGTGTTAATGCAAACAATATGCTTTTTCCGAAAAACTAGCAGTTATTCATTGGAAAAATTGCTTGGTTCTATTATAATTCTGTACGGTACATTATTTTAGAGCATTTTAATGTGATTTTAATCGACAGTTTTTGAGAAAATCAATGTTTTTTTGTTAAACACTCTTTTAGGCCAAGTTAGTGTTAATGCAAATTATATGCTTTTTCTGAAAAACTAGCAGTTATTCATTGGAAAAATTGCTTGGTTCTATTGTAGTTATGTACGTTACGTTGTTTTAGAGCATTTTAATGTGATTTTAATCGACAGTTTTTGAGAAAATCAATGTTTTTTTGTTAAACACTCTTTTAGGCCAAGTTAGTGTTAATGCAAATTATATGCTTTTTCTGAAAAACTAGCAGTTATTCATTGAAAAAATTGCTTGGTTCTATTATAATTCTGTACGGTACATTATTTTAGAGCATTTTAATGTGATTTTAATCGACAGTTTTTGAGAAAATCAATGTTTTTTTGTTAAACACTCTTTTAGGCCAAGTTAGTGTTAATGCAAATTATATGCTTTTTCTGAAAAACTAGCAGTTATTCATTGGAAAAATTGCTTGGTTCTATTGTAGTTATGTACGTTACGTTGTTTTAGAGCATTTTAATGTGATTTTAATCGACAGTTTTTGAGAAAATCAATGTTTTTTTGTTAAACACTCTTTTAGGCCAAGTTAGTGTTAATGCAAATTATATGCTTTTTCTGAAAAACTAGCAGTTATTCATTGAAAAAATTGCTTGGTTCTATTGTAGTTATGTACGTTACGTTGTTTTAGAGCATTTTAATGTGATTTTAATCGACAGTTTTTGAGAAAATCAATGTTTTTTGTCAAACACTCTTTTGGGCCAAGTTAGTGTTAATGCAAACAATATGCTTTTTCCGAAAAACTAGCAGTTATTCATTGGAAAAATTGCTTGGTTCTATTATAATTCTGTACGTTACGTTATTTTAGAGCATTTTAATGTGATTTTAATCGACAGTTTTTGAGAAAATCAATGTTTTTTTGTTAAACACTCTTTTAGGCCAAGTTAATGTTAATGCAAACAATATGCTTTTTCTGAAAAACTAGCAGTTATTCATTGAAAAAATTGCTTGGTTCTATTGTAGTTCTGTACATTACGTTGTTTTAGAGCATTTTAATGTGATTTTAATCGACAGTTTCTGAGAAAATCAATGTTTTCTTGTCAAACACTCTTTTAGGCCAAGTTAGTGTTAATGCAAATAATATGCTTTTTCCGAAAAACTAGCAGTTATTCATTGGAAAAATTGCTTGGTTCTATTATAATTCTGTACGTTACGTTATTTTAGAGCATTTTAATGTGATTTTAATCGACAGTTTTTGAGAAAATCAATGTTTTTTTGTTAAACACTCTTTTAGGCCAAGTTAGTGTTAATGCAAACAATATGCTTTTTCTGAAAAACTAGCAGTTATTCATTGAAAAAATTGTTTGGTTCTATTGCAGTTCTGTACGTTACGTTGTTTTAGAGCATTTTAATGTGATTTTAATCGACAGTTTCTGAGAAAATCAATGTTTTTTGTCAAACACTCTTTTAGGCCAAAGTAGTGTTAATGCAAACAATATGCTTTTTCCGAAAAACTAGCAGTTATTCATTGGAAAAATTGCTTGGTTCTATTATAATTCTGTACGTTACGTTATTTTAGAGCATTTTAATTTGATTGTAATCGACAGTTTTTGAGAAAATCAATGTTTTTTTGTTAAACACTCTTTTAGGCCAAGTTAGTGTTAATGCAAATAATATGCTTATTCTGAAAAACTAGCGGTTATTCATTGAAAAAATTGCTTGGTTCTATTGTAGTTATTTACGTTACGTTGTTTTAGAGCATTTTAATGTGATTTTAATTGACAGTTTTTGAGAAAATCAATGTTTTTTTGTCAAACACTCTTTTAGGCCAAGTTAGTGTAAATGCAAATAATATGCATTTTCTTAAAAACTAGCAGTTATTCACTGAAAAAACTTCTTGGTTCTATTGTAGTTCTGTACGTTACGCTGTTTTCGAGCATTTTAATTTGATTTTAATCGACAGTTTTTGAGAAAATCAATGTTTTTTTGTTAAACACTCTTTTAGGCCAAGTTAGTGTTAATGCAAATAATATGCTTTTTCTGAACAACTAGCAGTTATTCATTGGAAAAATTGCTTTGTGCTATAATAATTCTGTACGGTACGTTATTTTAGAGCATTTTAATGTGATTTTAATCGACAGTTTTTGAGAAAATCAATGTTTTTTTGTTAAACACTCTTTTAGACCAAGTTAGTGTTAATGCAAACAATATGCTTTTTCTGAAAAACTAGCAGTTATTCATTGGAAAAATTGTTTGGTTCTATTGTAGTTATGTACGTTACGTTGTTTTAGAGCATTTTGATTTGATTTTAATCGACAGTTTTTGAGAAAATCAATGTTTTTTTGTTAACCACTCTTTTAGGCCAAGTTAGTGTTAATGCAAACAATATGCTTTTTCCGAAAAACTAGCAGTTATTCATTGGAAA
Organism: Catostylus mosaicus; assembly: GCA_964019065.1. Lineage (NCBI taxonomy): Eukaryota > Metazoa > Cnidaria > Scyphozoa > Rhizostomeae > Catostylidae > Catostylus > Catostylus mosaicus. The sequence continues at coordinate 3,815,283 of OZ025199.1, forward strand.
AATTGCTTGGTTCTATTATAATTCTGTACGTTACGTTATTTTAGAGCATTTTAATGTGATTTTAATCGACAGTTTTTGAGAAAATCAATGTTTTTTTGCCAAACACTCTTTTAGGCCAAGTTAATGTTAATGCAAACAATATGCTTTTTCTGAAAAACTAGCAGTTATTCATTGAAAAAATTGCTTGGTTCTATTGTAGTGCTGTATGTTACGTTGTTTTAGAGCATTTTAATGTGATTTTAATCGACAGTTTCTGAGAAAATCAATGTTTTTTTGTCAAACACTCTTTTAGGCCAAGTTAGTGTTAATGCAAATAATATGCTTTTTCCGAAAAACTAGCAGTTATTCATCGGAAAAATTGCTTGGTTCTATTATAATTCTGTACGTTACGTTATTTTAGAGCATTTTAATGTGATTTTAATCGACAGTTTTTGAGAAAATCAATGTTTTTTTGTTAAACACTCTTTTAGGCCAAGTTAGTGTTAATGCAAACAATATGCTTTTTCTGAAAAACTAGCAGTTATTCATTGAAAAAATTGTTTGGTTCTATTGTAGTTCTGTACGTTACGTTGTTTTAGAGCATTTTAATGTGATTTTAATCGACAGTTTCTGAGAAAATCAATGTTTTTTTGTCAAACACTCTTTTAGGCCAAGTTAGTGTTAATGGAAACAATATGCTTTTTCCGAAAAACTAGAAGTTATTCATTGAAAAAATTGCTTGGTTCTATTGTAGTTATGTACGTTGAGTTGTTTTAGAGCATTTTAATGTGATTTTAATCGACAGTTTTTGAAAAATCAATGTTTTTTTGTCAAACACTCTTTTAGGCCAAGTTAGTGTTAATGCAAATAATATGCTTTTTCCGAAAAACTAGCAGTTATTCATTGAAAAAATTGCTTGGTTCTATTATAATTCTGTACGTTATGTTGTTTTAGAGCATTTTGATTTGATTTTAATCGACAGTTTTTGAGAAAATCAATGTTTTTTTGTTAAACACTCTTTTGGGCCAAGTTAGTGTTACTGCAAATAATATGCTTTTTCTGAAAAACTAGCAGTTATTCATTGAAAAAATTGCTTGGTTCTATTGTAGTTATGTACGGTACGTTATTTTAGAGCATTTTAATGTGATTTTAATCGACAGTTTCTGAGAAAATCAATGTTTTTTTGTTAAACACTCTTTTAGGCCAAGTTAGTGTTAATGCAAACAATATGCTTTTTCTGAAAAACTAGCGGTTATTCATTGAAAAAATTGTTTGGTTCTATTGTAGTTCTGTACGCTACGTTGTTTTAGAGCATTTTAATGTGATTTTAATCGACAGTTTCTGAGAAAATCAATGTTTTTTTGTCAAACACTCTTTTAGGCCAAGTTAGTGTTAATGCAAATAATATGCTTTTTCCGAAAAACTAGCAGTTATTCATTGAAAAAATTGCTTGGTTCTATTTTAATTCTATACGGTACGTTATTTTAGAGCATTTTAATGTGATTTTAATCGAAAGTTTTTGAGAAAATCAATGTTTTTTTGTTAAACACTCTTTTAGGCCAAGTTAGTGTAAATGCAAACAATATGCTTTTTCTGAAAAACTAGCAGTTATTCATTGGAAAAATTGCTTGGTTCTATTGTAGTTATGTATGTTACGTTGTTTTAGAGCATTTTAATGTGATTTTAATCGACAGTTTTTGAGAAAATCAATGTTTCTTGTCAAACACTCTTTTAGGCCAAGTTAGTGTTAATGCAAATAATATGCTTTTTCTGGAAAACTAGCAGTTATTCACTGAAAAAATTGCTTGGTTCTATTGTAGTTCTGTACGTTACGTTGATTTAGAGCATTTTAATGTGATATTAATCGACAGTTTTTGAGAAAATCAATGTTTTTTTGTCAAACACTCTTTTAGGCCAAGTTAGTGTTAATGCAATTAATATGCTTTTTCTGAAAAACTAGCTGTTATTCACTGAAAAAATTGCTTGGTTCTATTGTAGTTCTGTACGTTACGCTGTTTTAGAGCATTTTAATGTGATTTTAATGGACAGTTTCTGAGAAAATCAATGTTTTTTTGTTAACCACTCTTTTAGGCCAAGTTAGTCTTAATGCAAATAATATGCTTTTTCTGAAAAACTAGCAGTTATTCATTGAAAAAATTGCTTGGTTCTATTGTAGTTCTGTACGATACGTTGTTTTAAAGCATTTTAATGTGATTTTAATCGACAGTTTTTGACAAAATCAATGTTTTTTTGTAAAACACTCTTTAAGGCCAAGTTAGTGTTAATGCAAATAATATGCTTTTTCCGAAAAACTAGCAGTTATTCATTGGAAAAATTCCTTGGTTCTATTGTAGTTCTGTACGTTACGTTGTTTTAGAGCATTTTAATGTGATTTTAATCGACAGTTTTTGAGAAAATCAATGTTTTTTTGTTAAACACTCTTTTAGGCCAAGTTAGTGTTAATGCAAATAATATGCTTTTTCCGAAAAACTAGCAGTTATTCATTGAAAACATTGCTTGGTTCTATTGTAATTCTGTACGTTACGTTGTTTTAGAGCATTTTAATGTGATTTTAATCGACAGTTTTTGAGAAAATCAATGTTTTTTTGTCAAACACTCTTTTAGGCCAAGTTAGTGTTAATGCAAATAATATGCTTTTTCTGAAAAACTAGCAGTTAATCACTGAAAAAATTGCTTGGTTCTATTGTAGTTCTGTACGTTACGTTGTTTTAGAGCATTTTGATTTGATTTTAATCGACAGTTTTTGAGAAAATCAATGTTTTTTTGTCAAACACTCTTTTAGGCCAAGTTAGTGTTAATGCAAATAATATGCTTTTTCCGAAAAACTAGCAGTTATTCATTGGAAAAATTGCTTGGTTCTATTATAATTCTGTACGTTATGTTGTTTTAGAGCATTTTGATTTGATTTTAATCGACAGTTTTTGAGAAAATCAATGTTTTTTTGTTAAACACTCTTTTAGGCCAAGTTAGTGTTAATGCAAATAATATGCTTTTTCTGAAAAACTAGCAGTTAATCACTGAAAAAATTGCTTGGTTCTATTGTAGTTCTGTACGTTACGTTGTTTTAGAGCATTTTGATTTGATTTTAATCGACAGTTTTTGAGAAAATCAATGTTTTTTTGTCAAAAACTCTTTTAGGCCAAGTTAGTGTTAATGCAAACAATATGCTTTTTCCGAAAAACTAGCAGTTATTCATTGGAAAAATTGCTTGGTTCTATTATAATTGTGTACGTTACGTTATTTTAGAGCATTTTAATGTGATTTTAATAGACAGTTTATGAGAAAATCAATGTTTTTTTGTTAAACACTCTTTTAGGCCAAGTTAGTGTTAATGCAAACAATATGCTTTTTCTGAAAAAATAGCAGTTATTCATTGAAAAAATTGTTTGGTTCTATTGTAGTTCTGTACGTTACGTTGTTTTCGAGCATTTTAATGTGATTTTAATTGACAGTTTCTGAGAAAATCAATGTTTTTTTGTCAAACACTCTTTTAGGCCAAGTTAGTGTTAATGCAAATAATATGCTTTTTCCGAAAAACTAGCAGTTATTCATTGAAAAAATTGTTTGGTTCTATTATAATTCTGTACGTTACGTTATTTTAGAGCATTTTAATGTGATTTTAATAGACAGTTTTTGAGAAAATCAATGTTTTTATGTAAAACACTCTTTTAGGCCAAGTTAGTGTTAATGCAAATAATATGCTTTTTCTGAAAAACTAGCAGTTATTCATTGAAAAAATTGCTTGGTTCTATTGTAGTTCTGTACGATACGTTGTTTTAAAGCATTTTATTGTGATTTTAATCGACAGTTTTTGACAAAATCAATGTTTTTTTGTAAAACACTCTTTAAGGCCAAGTTAGTGTTAATGCAAATAATATGCTTTTTCCGAAAAACTAGCAGTTATTCATTGGAAAAATTCCTTGGTTCTATTGTAGTTCTGTACGTTACGTTGTTTTAGAGCATTTTAATGTGATTTTAATCGACAGTTTTTGAGAAAATCAATGTTTTTTTGTTAAACACTCTTTTAGGCCAAGTTAGTGTTAATGCAAATAATATGCTTTTTCCGAAAAACTAGCAGTTATTCATTGAAAAAATTGCTTGGTTCTATTGTAATTCTGTACGCTACGTTGTTTTAGAGCATTTTAATGTGATTTTAATCGACAGTTTTTGAGAAAATCAATGTTTTTTTGTCAAACACTCTTTTAGGCCAAGTTAGTGTTAATGCAAATAATATGCTTTTTCTGAAAAACTAGCAGTTAATCACTGAAAAAAATTGCTTGGTTCTATTGTAGTTCTGTACGTTACGTTGTTTTAGAGCATTTTGATTTGATTTTAATCGACAGTTTTTGAGAAAATCAATGTTTTTTTGTCAAACACTCTTTTAGGCCAAGTTAGTGTTAATGCAAATAATATGCTTTTTCCGAAAAACTAGCAGTTATTCATTGGAAAAATTGCTTGGTTCTATTATAATTCTGTACGTTATGTTGTTTTAGAGCATTTTGATTTGATTTTAATCGACAGTTTTTGAGAAAATCAATGTTTTTTTGTTAAACACTCTTTTGGGCCAAATTAGTGTTACTGCAAATAATATGCTTTTTCTGAAAAACTAGCAGTTATTCATTGAAAAAATTGCTTGGTTCTATTGTAGTTATGTACGGTACGTTATTTTAGAGCATTTTAATGTGATTTTAATCGACAGTTTTTGAGAAAATCAATGTTTTTTTGTTAAACACTCTTTTAGGCCAAGTTAGTGTTAATGCAAACAATATGCTTTTTCTGAAAAACTAGCGGTTATTCATTGAAAAAATTGTTTGGTTCTATTGTAGTTCTGTACGCTACGTTGTTTTAGAGCATTTTAATGTGATTTTAATCGACAGTTTCTGAGAAAATCAATGTTTTTTTGTCAAACACTCTTTTAGGCCAAGTTAGTGTTAATGCAAATAATATGCTTTTTCCGAAAAACTAGCAGTTATTCATTGAAAAAATTGCTTGGTTCTATTATAATTCTGTACGTTACGTTATTTTAGAGCATTTTAATGTGATTTTAATCGACAGTTTTTGAGAAAATCAATTTTTTTTTGTTAAACACTCTTTTAGGCCAAGTTAGTGTTAATGCAAACAATATGCTTTTTCTGAAAAACTAGCTGTTATTCATTGAAAAAATTGCTTGGTTCTATTGTAGTTCTGTACGTTACGTTGTTTTAGAGCATTTTAATGTGATTTTAATCGACAGTTTCTGAGAAAATCAATGTTTTTTTGTCAAACACTCTTTTAGGCCAAGTTAGTGTTAATGCAAATAATATGCTTTTTCCGAAAAACTAGCAGTTATTCATTGGAAAAATTGCTTGGTTCTATTATATGTCTGTACGTTATGTTGTTTTAGAGCATTTTGATTTGTTTCTAATCGACAGTTTTTGAGAAAATCAATGTTTTTTTGTCAAACACTCTTTTAGGCCAAGTTAGTGTAAATGCAAACAATATGCTTTTTCTGAAAAACTGGCAGTTATTCATTGGAAAAATTGCTTGGTTCTATTGTAGTTTTGTACGTTACGTTGTTTTAGAGCATTTTAATGTGATTTGAATCGACAGTTTTTGAGAAAATCAATGTTTTTTTGTTAAACACTCTTTTAGGCCAAGTTAGTGTTAATGCAAATAATATGCTTTTTCTGAAAAACTAGCAGTTAATCACTGAAAAAACTGCTTGGTTTTATTGTAGTTCTGTACGTTACGTTGTTTTAGAGCATTTTGATTTGATTTTAATCGACAGTTTTTGAGAAAATCAATGTTTTTTTGTCAAACACTCTTTTAGGCCAAGTTAGTGTTAATGCAAACAATATGCTTTTTCCGAAAAACTAGCAGTTATTCATTGGAAAAATTGCTTGGTTCTATTATTATTCTGTACGTTACGTTATTTTAGAGCATTTTAATGTGATTTTAATAGACAGTTTTTGAGAAAATCAATGTTTTTTTGTTAAACACTCTTTTAGGTCAAGTTAGTGTTAATGCAAACAATATGCTTTTTCTGAAAAACTAGCAGTTATTCATTGAAAAAATTGTTTGGTTCTATTGTAGTTCTGTACGTTACGTTGTTTTAGAGCATTTTAATGTGATTTTAATCGACAGTTTCTGAGAAAATCAATGTTTTTTTGTCAAACACTCTTTTAGGCCAAGTTAGTGTTAATGCAAATAATATGCTTTTTCCGAAAAACTAGCAGTTATTCATTGGAAAAATTGCTTGGTTCTATTATAATTCTGTACGTTACGTTGTTTTAGAGCATTTTGATTTGATTTTAATCGACAGTTTTTGAGAAAATCAATGTTTTTTTGTCAAACACTCTTTTAGGCCAAGTTAGTGTTAATGCAAATAATATGCTTTTTCCGAAAAACTAGCAGTTATTCATTGAAAAAATTGCTTGGTTCTATTATAATTCTGTACGTTATGTTGTTTTAGAGCATTTTGATTTGATTTTAATCGACAGTTTTTGAGAAAATCAATGTTTTTTTGTCAAACACTCTTTTAGGCCAAGTTAGTGTTAATGCAAACAATATGCTTTTTCCGAAAAACTAGCAGTTATTCATTGAAAAAATTGTTTGGTTCTATTGTAGTTCTGTACGCTACGTTGTTTTAGAGCATTTTAATCTGATTTTAATCGACAGTTTCTGAGAAAATCAATGTTTTTTTGTCAAACACTCTTTTAGGCCAAGTTAGTGTTAATGCAAATAATATGCTTTTTCCGAAAAACTAGCAGTTATTCATTGAAAAAATTGCTTGGTTCTATTATAATTCTGTACGGTACGTTATTTTAGAGCATTTTAATGTGATTTTAATCGACAGTTCTTGAGAAAATCAATGTTTTTTTGTTAAACACTCTTTTAGGCCAAGTTAGTGTAAATGCAAACAATATGCTTTTTCTGAAAAAACTGGCAGTTATTCATTGGAAAAATTGCTTGGTTCTATTGTAGTTCTGTACGTTACGTTGTTTTAGAGCATTTTAATGTGATTTTAATCGACAGTTTTTGAGAAAATCAATGTTTTTTTGTTAAACACTCTTTTAGGCCAAGTTAGTGTTAATGCAAATTATATGCTTTTTCTGAAAAACTAGCAGTTATTCATTGGAAAAATTGCTTGGTTCTATTGTAGTTATGTACGTTACGTTGTTTTAGAGCATTTTAATGTGATATTAATCGACAGTTTTTGAGAAAATCAATGTTTTTTTGCCAAACACTCTTTTAGGCCAAGTTAGTGTTAATGCAATTAATATGCTTTTTCTGAAAAACTAGCTGTTATTCACTGAAAAAATTGCTTGGTTCTATTGTAGTTCTGTACGTTACGCTGTTTTAGAGCATTTTAATGTGATTTTAATCGACAGTTTCTGAGAAAATCAATGTTTTTTTGTTAACCACTCTTTTAGGCCAAGTTAGTGTTAATGCAAATAATATGCTTTTTCCGAAAAACTAGCAGTTATTCATTGGAAAAATTCCTTGGTTCTATTGTAGTTCTGTACGTTACGTTGTTTTAGAGCATTTTAATGTGATTTTAATCGACAGTTTTTGAGAAAATCAATGTTTTTTTGTTAAACACTCTTTTAGGCCAAGTTAGTGTTAATGCAAATAATATGCTTTTTCCGAAAAACTAGCAGTTATTCATTGAAAAAATTGCTTGGTTCTATTGTAATTCTGTACGTTACGTTGTTTTAGAGCATTTTAATGTGATTTTAATCGACAGTTTTTGAGAAAATCAATGTTTCTTTGTCAAACACTCTTTTAGGCCAAGTTAGTGTTAATGCAAATAATATGCTTTTTCTGAAAAACTAGCAGTTAATCACTGAAAAAATTGCTTGGTTCTATTGTAGTTCTGTACGTTACGTTGTTTTAGAGCATTTTGATTTGATTTTAATCGACAGTTTTTGAGAAAATCAATGTTTTTTTGTTAAACACTCTTTTAGGCCAAGTTAGTGTTAATGCAAACAATATGCTTTTTCCGAAAAACTAGCAGTTATTCATTGGGAAAAATTGCTTCGTTCTATTATAATTCTGTACGTTACGTTATTTTAGAGCATTTTAATGTGATTATAAAAGACAGTTTTTGAGAAAATCAATGTTTTTTTGTTAAACAATCTTTTAGGCCAAGTTAGTGTTAATGCAAATAATATGCTTTTTCCGAAAAACTAGCAGTTATTTATTGGAAAAATTGCTTGGTTCTATTGTAATTCTGTACGTTACGTTGTTTTAGAGCATTTTAATGTGATTTTAATCGACAGTTTTTGAGAAAATCAATGTTTCTTTGTCAAACACTCTTTTAGGCCAAGTTAGTGTTAATGCAAATAATATGCTTTTTCTGAAAAACTAGCAGTTAATCACTGAAAAAATTGCTTGGTTCTATTGTAGTTCTGTACGTTACGTTGTTTTAGAGCATTTTGATTTGATTTTAATCGACAGTTTTTGAGAAAATCAATGTTTTTTTGTCAAACACTCTTTTAGGCCAAGTTAGTGTTAATGCAAACAATATGCTTTTTCCGAAAAACTAGCAGTTATTCATTGAAAAAATTGTTTGGTTCTATTGTAGTTCTGTGAACTACGTTTTTTTAGAGCATTTTAATCTGATTTTAATCGACAGTTTCTGAGAAAATCAATGTTTTTTTGTTAAACACTCTCTTAGGCCAAGTTAGTGTTAATGCAAATAATATGCTTTTTCCGAAAAACTAGCAGTTATTTATTGGAAAAATTGCTTGGTTCTATTATAATTCTGTACGTTACGTTGTTTTAGAGCATTTTGATTTGATTTTAATCGACAGTTTTTGAGAAAATCAATGTTTTTTTGTCAAACACTCTTTTAGGCCAAGTTAGTGTTAATGCAATTAATATGCTTTTTCTGAAAAACTAGCTGTTATTCACTGAAAAAATTGCTTGGTTCTATTGTAGTTCTGTACGTTACGCTGTTTTAGAGCATTTTAATGTGATTTTAATCGACAGTTTCTGAGAAAATCAATGTTTCTTTGTTAACCACTCTTTTAGGCCAAGTTAGTGTTAATGCAAATAATATGCTTTTTCTGAAAAACTAGCAGTTATTCATTGAAAAAATTGCTTGGTTCTATAGTAGTTCTGTACGATACGTTGTTTTAAAGCATTTTAATGTGATTTTAATCGACAGTTTTTGACAAAATCAATGTTTTTTTGTAAAACACTCTTTAAGGCCAAGTTAGAGTTAATGCAAATAATATGCTTTTTCCGAAAAACTAGCAGTTATTCATTGGAAAAATTCCTTGGTTCTATTGTAGTTCTGTACGTTACGTTGTTTTAGAGCATTTTAATGTGATTTTAATCGACAGTTTTTGAGAAAATCAATGTTTTTTTGTCAAACACTCTTTTAGGCCAAGTTAGTGTTAATGCAATTAATATGCTTTTTCTGAAAAACTAGCTGTTATTCACTAAAAAATTGCTTGGTTCTATTGTAGTTCTGTACGTTACGCTGTTTTAGAGCATTTTAATGTGATTTTAATCGACAGTTTCTGAGAAAATCAATGTTTTTTTGTTAACCACTCTTTTAGGCCAAGTTAGTGTTAATGCAAATAATATGCTTTTTCTGAAAAACTAGCAGTTATTCATTGAAAAAATTGCTTGGTTCTATTGTAGTTCTGTACGATACGTTGTTTTAAAGCATTTTTATGTGATTTTAATCGACAGTTTTTGACAAAATCAATGTTTTTTTGTAAAACACTCTTTAAGGCCAAGTTAGAGTTAATGCAAATAATATGCTTTTTCCGAAAAACTAGCAGTTATTCATTGGAAAAATTCCTTGGTTCTGTTGTAGTTCTGTACGTTACGTTGTTTTAGAGCATTTTAATGTGATTTTAATCGACAGTTTTTGAGAAAATCAATGTTTTTTTGTTAAACACTCTTTTAGACCAAGTTAGTGTTAATGCAAATAATATGCTTTTTCCGAAAAACTAGCAGTTATTCATTGAAAAAAATTGCTTGGTTCTATTGTAGTTCTGTACGTTACTTTGTTTTAGAACATTTTAATGTGATTTTAATCGACAGTTTTTGAGAAAATCAATGTATTTTTGTCAAACACTCTTTTAGGCCAAGTTAGTGTTAATGCAAATAATATGCTTTTTCTGAAAAACTAGCAGTTAATCACTGAAAAAATTGCTTGGTTCTATTGTAGTTCTGTACGTTACGTTGTTTTAGAGCATTTTGATTTGATTTTAATCGACAGTTTTTGAGAAAATCAATGTTTTTTTGTCAAACACTCTTTTAGGCCAAGTTAGTGTTAATGCAAACAATATGCTTTTTCCGAAAAACTAGCAGTTATTCATTGGGAAAAATTGCTTCGTTCTATTATAATTCTGTACGTTACGTTGTTTTAGAGCATTTTGATTTGATTTTAATCGACAGTTTTTGAGAAAATCAATGTTTTTTTGTTAAACACTCTCTTAGGCCAAGTTAGTGTTAATGCAAATAATATGCTTTTTCCGAAAAACTAGCAGTTATTCATTGAAAAAATTGCTTGGTTCTGTTATAATTCTGTACGGTACGTTATTTTAGAGCATTTTAATGTGATTTTAATCGACAGTTCTTGAGAAAATCAATGTTTTTTTGTTAAACACTCTTTTAGGCCAAGTTAGTGTAAATGCAAACAATATGCTTTTTCTGAAAAAACTGGCAGTTATTCATTGGAAAAATTGCTTGGTTCTATTGTAGTTCTGTACGTTACGTTGTTTTAGAGCATTTTAATGTGATTTTAATCGACAGTTTTTGAGAAAATCAATGTTTTTTTGTTAAACACTCTTTTAGGCCAAGTTAGTGTTAATGCAAATGATATGCTTTTTCTGAAAAACTACCAGTTATTCATTGAAAGAATTGCTTGGTTCTATTGTAGTTATGTACGTTACGTTGTTTTAGAGCATTTTAATGTGATATTAATCGACAGTTTTTGAGAAAATCAATGTTTTTTTGTTAAACACTCTTTTAGGCCAAGTTAGTGTTAATGCAATTAATATGCTTTTTCTGAAAAACTAGCTGTTATTCACTGAAAAAATTGCTTGGTTCTATTGTAGTTCTGTACGTTACGCTGTTTTAGAGCATTTTAATGTGATTTTAATCGACAGTTTCTGAGAAAATCAATGTTTTTTTGTTAACCACTCTTTTAGGCCAAGTTAGTGTTAATGCAAATAATATGCTTTTTCCGAAAAACTAGCAGTTATTCATTGGAAAAATTCCTTGGTTCTATTGTAGTTCTGTACGTTACGTTGTTTTAGAGCATTTTAATGTGATTTTAATCGACAGTTTTTGAGAAAATCAATGTTTTTTTGTTAAACACTCTTTTAGGCCAAGTTAGTGTTAATGCAAATAATATGCTTTTTCTGAAAAACTAGCAGTTATTCATTGAAAAAATTGCTTGGTTCTATTGTAATTCTGTACGTTACGTTGTTTTAGAGCATTTTAATGTGATTTTAATCGACAGTTTTTGAGAAAATCAATGTTTCTTTGTCAAACACTCTTTTAGGCCAAGTTAGTGTTAATGCAAATAATATGCTTTTTCTGAAAAACTAGCAGTTAATCACTGAAAAAATTGCTTGGTTCTATTGTAGTTCTGTACGTTACGTTGTTTTAGAGCATTTTGATTTGATTTTAATCGACAGTTTTTGAGAAAATCAATGTTTTTTTGTTAAACACTCTTTTAGGCCAAGTTAGTGTTAATGCAAACAATATGCTTTTTCCGAAAAACTAGCAGTTATTCATTGGGAAAAATTGCTTCGTTCTATTATAATTCTGTACGTTACGTTATTTTAGAGCATTTTAATGTGATTTTAAAAGACAGTTTTTGAGAAAATCAATGTTTTTTTGTTAAACACTCTTTTAGGCCAAGTTAGTGTTAATGCAAATAATATGCTTTTTCCGAAAAACTAGCAGTTATTTATTGGAAAAATTGCTTGGTTCTATTGTAATTCTGTACGTTACGTTGTTTTAGAGCATTTTAATGTGATTTTAATCGACAGTTTTTGAGAAAATCAATGTTTCTTTGTCAAACACTCTTTTAGGCCAAGTTAGTGTTAATGCAAATAATATGCTTTTTCTGAAAAACTAGCAGTTAATCACTGAAAAAATTGCTTGGTTCTATTGTAGTTCTGTACGTTACGTTGTTTTAGAGCATTTTGATTTGATTTTAATCGACAGTTTTTGAGAAAATCAATGTTTTTTTGTCAAACACTCTTTTAGGCCAAGTTAGTGTTAATGCAAACAATATGCTTTTTCCGAAAAACTAGCAGTTATTCATTGGGAAAAATTGCTTCGTTCTATTATAATTCTGTACGTTACGTTATTTTAGAGCATTTTAATGTGATTTTAAAAGACAGTTTTTGAGAAAATCAATGTTTTTTTGTTAAACACTCTCTTAGGCCAAGTTAGTGTTAATGCAAATAATATGCTTTTTCCGAAAAACTAGCAGTTATTTATTGGAAAAATTGCTTGGTTCTATTATAATTCTGTACGTTACGTTGTTTTAGAGCATTTTGATTTGATTTTAATCGACAGTTTTTGAGAAAATCAATGTTTTTTTGTCAAACACTCTTTTAGGCCAAGTTAGTGTTAATGCAATTAATATGCTTTTTCTGAAAAACTAGCTGTTATTCACTGAAAAAATTGCTTGGTTCTATTGTAGTTCTGTACGTTACGCTGTTTTAGAGCATTTTAATGTGATTTTAATCGACAGTTTCTGAGAAAATCAATGTTTTTTTGTTAACCACTCTTTTAGGCCAAGTTAGTGTTAATGCAAATAATATGCTTTTTCTGAAAAACTAGCAGTTATTCATTGAAAAAATTGCTTGGTTCTATAGTAGTTCTGTACGATACGTTGTTTTAAAGCATTTTAATGTGATTTTAATCGACAGTTTTTGACAAAATCAATGTTTTTTTGTAAAACACTCTTTAAGGCCAAGTTAGAGTTAATGCAAATAATATGCTTTTTCCGAAAAACTAGCAGTTATTCATTGGAAAAATTCCTTGGTTCTATTGTAGTTCTGTACGTTACGTTGTTTTAGAGCATTTTAATGTGATTTTAATCGACAGTTTTTGAGAAAATCAATGTTTTTTTGTCAAACACTCTTTTAGGCCAAGTTAGTGTTAATGCAATTAATATGCTTTTTCTGAAAAACTAGCTGTTATTCACTGAAAAAATTGCTTGGTTCTGTTGTAGTTCTGTACGTTACGTTGTTTTAGAGCATTTTAATGTGATTTTAATCGACAGTTTTTGAGAAAATCAATGTTTTTTTGTTAAACACTCTTTTAGACCAAGTTAGTGTTAATGCAAATAATATGCTTTTTCCGAAAAACTAGCAGTTATTCATTGAAAAAAATTGCTTGGTTCTATTGTAGTTCTGTACGTTACTTTGTTTTAGAACATTTTAATGTGATTTTAATCGACAGTTTTTGAGAAAATCAATGTTTTTTTGTCAAACACTCTTTTAGGCCAAGTTAGTGTTAATGCAAATAATATGCTTTTTCTGAAAAACTAGCAGTTAATCACTGAAAAAATTGCTTGGTTCTATTGTAGTTCTGTACGTTACGTTGTTTTAGAGCATTTTGATTTGATTTTAATCGACAGTTTTTGAGAAAATCAATGTTTTTTTGTCAAACACTCTTTTAGGCCAAGTTAGTGTTAATGCAAACAATATGCTTTTTCCGAAAAACTAGCAGTTATTCATTGGGAAAAATTGCTTCGTTCTATTATAATTCTGTACGTTACGTTGTTTTAGAGCATTTTAATTTGATTTTAATCGACAGTTTTTGAGAAAATCAATGTTTTTTTGTTAAACACTCTCTTAGGCCAAGTTAGTGTTAATGCAAATAATATGCTTTTTCCGAAAAACTAGCAGTTATTTATTGGAAAAATTGCTTGGTTCTATTATAATTCTGTACGTTACGTTGTTTTAGAGCATTTTGATTTGATTTTAATCGACAGTTTTTGAGAAAATCAATGTTTTTTTGTCAAACACTCTTTTAGGCCAAGTTAGTGTTAATGCAATTAATATGCTTTTTCTGAAAAACTAGCTGTTATTCACTGAAAAAATTGCTTGGTTCTATTGTAGTTCTGTACGTTACGCTGTTTTAGAGCATTTTAATGTGATTTTAATCGACAGTTTCTGAGAAAATCAATGTTTTTTTGTTAACCACTCTTTTAGGCCAAGTTAGTGTTAATGCAAATAATATGCTTTTTCTGAAAAACTAGCAGTTATTCATTGAAAAAATTGCTTGGTTCTATAGTAGTTCTGTACGATACGTTGTTTTAAAGCATTTTAATGTGATTTTAATCGACAGTTTTTGACAAAATCAATGTTTTTTTGTAAAACACTCTTTAAGGCCAAGTTAGAGTTAATGCAAATAATATGCTTTTTCCGAAAAACTAGCAGTTATTCATTGGAAAAATTCCTTGGTTCTATTGTAGTTCTGTACGTTACGTTGTTTTAGAGCATTTTAATGTGATTTTAATCGACAGTTTTTGAGAAAATCAATGTTTTTTTGTCAAACACTCTTTTAGGCCAAGTTAGTGTTAATGCAATTAATATGCTTTTTCTGAAAAACTAGCTGTTATTCACTGAAAAAATTGCTTGGTTCTATTGTAGTTCTGTACGTTACGCTGTTTTAGAGCATTTTAATGTGATTTTAATCGACAGTTTCTGAGAAAATCAATGTTTTTTTGTTAACCACTCTTTTAGGCCAAGTTAGTGTTAATGCAAATAATATGCTTTTTCTGAAAAACTAGCAGTTATTCATTGAAAAAATTGCTTGGTTCTATTGTAGTTCTGTACGATACGTTGTTTTAAAGCATTTTTATGTGATTTTAATCGACAGTTTTTGACAAAATCAATGTTTTTTTGTAAAACACTCTTTAAGGCCAAGTTAGAGTTAATGCAAATAATATGCTTTTTCCGAAAAACTAGCAGTTATTCATTGGAAAAATTCCTTGGTTCTGTTGTAGTTCTGTACGTTACGTTGTTTTAGAGCATTTTAATGTGATTTTAATCGACAGTTTTTGAGAAAATCAATGTTTTTTTGTTAAACACTCTTTTAGACCAAGTTAGTGTTAATGCAAATAATATGCTTTTTCCGAAAAACTAGCAGTTATTCATTGAAAAAAATTGCTTGGTTCTATTGTAGTTCTGTACGTTACTTTGTTTTAGAGCATTTTAATGTGATTTTAATCGACAGTTTTTGAGAAAATCAATGTTTTTTTGTCAAACACTCTTTTAGGCCAAGTTAGTGTTAATGCAAATAATATGCTTTTTCTGAAAAACTAGCAGTTAATCACTGAAAAAATTGCTTGGTTCTATTGTAGTTCTGTACGTTACGTTGTTTTAGAGCATTTTGATTTGATTTTAATCGACAGTTTTTGAGAAAATCAATGTTTTTTTGTCAAACACTCTTTTAGGCCAAGTTAGTGTTAATGCAAATAATATGCTTTTTCTGAAAAACTAGCAGTTATTCATTGGAAAAAATGCTTGGTTCTATTATAATTCTGTACGTTACGTTATTTTAGAGCATTTTAATGTGATTTTAATCGACAGTTTTTGAGAAAATCAATGTTTTTTTGTTAAACACTCTTTTAGGCCAAGTTAGTGTTAATGCAAACAATATGCCTTTTCTGAAAAACTAGCAGTTATTCATTGAAAAAATTGTTTGGTTCTATTGTAGTTCTGTACGTTACGTTGTTTTAGAGCATTTTAATGTGATTTTAATCGACAGTTTCTGAGAAAATCAATGTTTTTTTGTCAAACACTCTTTTAGGCCAAGTTAGTGTTAATGCAAATAATATGCTTTTTCCGAAAAACTAGCAGTTATTCATTGGAAAAATTGCTTGGTTCTATTATATGTCTGTACGTTATGTTGTTTTAGAGCATTTTGATTTGTTTCTAATCGACAGTTTTTGAGAAAATCAATGTTTTTTTGTCAAACACTCTTTTAGGCCAAGTTAGTGTTAATGCAAACAATATGCTTTTTCCGAAAAACTAGCAGTTAATCACTGAAAAAATTGCTTGGTTCTATTGTAGTTCTGTACGTTACGTTGTTTTAGAGCATTTTGATTTGATTTTAATCGACAGTTTTTGAGAAAATCAATGTTTTTTTGTCAAACACTCTTTTAGGCCAAGTTAGTGTTAATGCAAACAATATGCTTTTTCCGAAAAACTAGCAGTTATTCATTGGAAAAAATGCTTGGTTCTATTATAATTCTGTACGTTACGTTATTTTAGAGCATTTTAATGTGATTTTAATCGACAGTTTTTGAGAAAATCAATGTTTTTTTGTTAAACACTCTTTTAGGCCAAGTTAGTGTAAATGCAAACAATATGCTTTTTCTGAAAAACTGGCAGTTATTCATTGGAAAAATTGCTTGGTTCTATTGTAGTTCTGTACGTTACGTTGTTTTAGAGCATTTTAATGTGATTTGAATCGACAGTTTTTGAGAAAATCAATGTTTTTTTGTTAAACACTCTTTTAGGCCAAGTTAGTGTTAATGCAAATAATATGCTTTTTCCGAAAAACTAGCAGTTATTCATTGGAAAAATTGCTTGGTTCTATTATAAATCTGTACGTTATGTTGTTTTAGAGCATTTTGATTTGATTTTAATCGACAGTTTTTGAGAAAATCAATGTTTTTTTGTCAAACACTCTTTTAGGCCAAGTTAGTGTTAATGCAAACAATATGCTTTTTCCGAAAAACTAGCAGTTATTCATTGAAAAAATTGTTTGGTTCTATTGTAGTTCTGTACGCTACGTTGTTTTAGAGCATTTTAATCTGATTTTAATCGAAAGTTTCTGAGAAAATCAATGTTTTTTTGTCAAACACTCTTTTAGGCCAAGTTAGTGTTAATGCAAATAATATGCTTTTTCCGAAAAACTAGCAGTTATTCATTGAAAAAATTGCTTGGTTCTATTATAATTCTGTACGGTACGTTATTTTAGAGCATTTTAATGTGATTTTAATCGACAGTTTTTGAGAAAATCAATGTTTTTTTGTTAAACACTCTTTTAGGCCAAGTTAGTGTAAATGCAAACAATATGCTTTTTCTGAAAAACTGGCAGTTATTCATTGGAAAAATTGCTTGGTTCTATTGTAGTTCTGTACGTTACGTTGTTTTAGAGCATTTTAATGTGATTTTAATCGACAGTTTTTGAGAAAATCAATGTTTTTTTGTTAAACACTCTTTTAGGCCAAGTTAGTGTTAATGCAAATAATATGCTTTTTCTGAAAAACTACCAGTTATTCATTGAAAAAATTGCTTGGTTCTATTGTAGTTATGTACGTTACGTTGTTTTAGAGCATTTTAATCTGATTTTAATCGACAGTTTTTGAGAAATAACAATGTTTTTTTGTTAAACACTCTTTTAGGCCTAGTTAGTGTTAATGCAAATAATATGCTTTTTCCGAAAAACTAGCAGTTATTCATTGAAAAAATTGCTTGGTTCTATTATAATTCTGTACGGTACGTTATTTTAGAGCATTTTAATGTGATTTTAATCGACAGTTTTTGAGAAAATCAATGTTTTTTTGTTAAACACTCTTTTAGGCCAAGTTAGTGTAAATGCAAACAATATGCTTTTTCTGAAAAACTGGCAGTTATTCATTGGAAAAATTGCTTGGTTCTATTGTAGTTCTGTACGTTACGTTGTTTTAGAGCATTTTAATGTGATTTTAATCGACAGTTTTTGAGAAAATCAATGTTTTTTTGTTAAACACTCTTTTAGGCCAAGTTAGTGTTAATGCAAATAATATGCTTTTTCTGAAAAACTACCAGTTATTCATTGAAAAAATTGCTTGGTTCTATTGTAGTTATGTACGTTACGTTGTTTTAGAGCATTTTAATGTGATATTAATCGACAGTTTTTGAGAAAATCAATGTTTTTTTGCCAAACACTGTTTTAGGCCAAGTTAGTGTTAATGCAATTAATATGCTTTTTCTGAAAAACTAGCTGTTATTCACTGAAAAAATTGCTTGGTTCTATTGGAGTTCTGTACGTTACGCTGTTTTAGAGCATTTTAATGTGATTTTAATCGACAGTTTCTGAGAAAATCAATGTTTTTTTGTTAACCACTCTTTTAGGCCAAGTTAGTGTTAATGCAAATAATATGCTTTTTCCGAAAAACTAGCAGTTATTCATTGGAAAAATTCCTTGGTTCTATTGTAGTTCTGTACGTTACGTTGTTTTAGAGCATTTTAATGTGATTTTAATCGACAGTTTTTGAGAAAATCAATGTTTTTTTGTTAAACACTCTTTTAGGCCAAGTTAGTGTTAATGCAAATAATATGCTTTTTCCGAAAAACTAGCAGTTATTCATTGAAAAAATTGCTTGGTTCTATTGTAATTCTGTACGTTACGTTGTTTTAGAGCATTTTAATGTGATTTTAATCGACAGTTTTTGAGAAAATCAATGTTTCTTTGTCAAACACTCTTTTAGGCCAAGTTAGTGTTAATGCAAATAATATGCTTTTTCTGAAAAACTAGCAGTTAATCACTGAAAAAATTGCCTGGTTCTATTGTAGTTCTGTACGTTACGTTGTTTTAGAGCATTTTGATTTGATTTTAATCGACAGTTTTTGAGAAAATCAATGTTTTTTTGTCAAACACTCTTTTAGGCCAAGTTAGTGTTAATGCAAACAATATGCTTTTTCCGAAAAACTAGCAGTTATTCATTGGGAAAAATTGCTTCGTTCTAATATAATTCTGTACGTTACGTTATTTTAGAGCATTTTAATGTGATTTTGAAAGACAGTTTTTGAGAAAATCAATGTTTTTTTGTTAAAGACTCTTTTAGGCCAAGTTAGTGTTAATGCAAATAATATGCTTTTTCCGAAATTCTAGCAGTTATTTATTGGAAAAATTGCTTGGTTCTATTATAAATCTGTACGTTACGTTTTTTTAGAGCATTTTGATTTGATTTTAATCGACAGTTTTTGAGAAAATCAATGTT
This sequence comes from Catostylus mosaicus, assembly GCA_964019065.1. Lineage (NCBI taxonomy): Eukaryota > Metazoa > Cnidaria > Scyphozoa > Rhizostomeae > Catostylidae > Catostylus > Catostylus mosaicus. Next base: position 3,834,253 of record OZ025199.1, read on the forward strand.
TTTTTGTCAAACACTCTTTTAGGCCAATTTAGTGTTAATGCAATTAATATGCTTTTTCTGAAAAACTAGCTGTTATTCACTGAAAAAATTGCTTGGTTCTATTGTAGTTCTGTACGTTACGCTGTTTTAGAGCATTTTAATGTGATTTTAATCGACAGTTTCTGAGAAAATCAATGTTTTTTTGTTAACCACTCTTTTAGGCCAAGTTAGTGTTAATGCAAATAATATGCTTTTTCTGAAAAACTAGCAGTTATTCATTGAAAAAATTGCTTGGTTCTATAGTAGTTCTGTACGATACGTTGTTTTAAAGCATTTTAATGTGATTTTAATCGACAGTTTTTGACAAAATCAATGTTTTTTTGTAAAACACTCTTTAAGGCCAAGTTAGAGTTAATGCAAATAATATGCTTTTTCCGAAAAACTAGCAGTTATTCATTGGAAAAATTCCTTGGTTCTATTGTAGTTCTGTACGTTACGTTGTTTTAGAGCATTTTAATGTGATTTTAATCGACAGTTTTTGAGAAAATCAATGTTTTTTTGTCAAACACTCTTTTAGGCCAAGTTAGTGTTAATGCAATTAATATGCTTTTTCTGAAAAACTAGCTGTTATTCACTGAAAAAATTGCTTGCTTCTATTGTAGTTCTGTACGTTACGCTGTTTTAGAGCATTTTAATGTGATTTTAATCGACAGTTTCTGAGAAAATCAATGTTTTTTTGTTAACCACTCTTTTAGGCCAAGTTAGTGTTAATGCAAATAATATGCTTTTTCTGAAAAACTAGCAGTTATTCATTGAAAAAATTGCTTGGTTCTATTGTAGTTCTGTACGATACGTTGTTTTAAAGCATTTTTATGTGATTTTAATCGACAGTTTTTGACAAAATCAATGTTTTTTTGTAAAACACTCTTTAAGGCCAAGTTAGAGTTAATGCAAATAATATGCTTTTTCCGAAAAACTAGCAGTTATTCATTGGAAAAATTCCTTGGTTCTGTTGTAGTTCTGTACGTTACGTTGTTTTAGAGCATTTTAATGTGATTTTAATCGACAGTTTTTGAGAAAATCAATGTTTTTTTGTTAAACACTCTTTTAGGCCAAGTTAGTGTTAATGCAAATAATATGCTTTTTCCGAAAAACTAGCAGTTATTCATTGAAAAAAATTGCTTGGTTCTATTGTAGTTCTGTACGTTACTTTGTTTTAGAGCATTTTAATGTGATTTTAATCGACAGTTTTTGAGAAAATCAATGTTTTTTTGTCAAACACTCTTTTAGGCCAAGTTAGTGTTAATGCAAATAATATGCTTTTTCTGAAAAACTAGCAGTTAATCACTGAAAAAAATTGCTTGGTTCTATTGTAGTTCTGTACGTTACGTTGTTTTAGAGCATTTTGATTTGATTTTAATCGACAGTTTTTGAGAAAATCAATGTTTTTTTGTCAAACACTCTTTTAGGCCAAGTTAGTGTTAATGCAAACAATATGCTTTTTCCGAAAAACTAGCAGTTATTCATTGGAAAAAATGCTTGGTTCTATTATAGTTCTGTACGTTACGCTATTTTAGAGCATTTTAATGTAATTTTAATCGACAGTTTTTGAGAAAATCAATGTTTTTTTGTTAAACACTCTTTTAGGCCAAGTTATTGTTAATGCAAACAATATGCTTTTTCTGAAAAACTAGCAGTTATTCATTGAAAAAATTGTTTGGTTCTATTGTAGTTCTGTACGTTACGTTGTTTTAGAGCATTTTAATGTGATTTTAATCCACAGTTTCTGAGAAAATCAATGTTTTTTTGTGAAACACTGTTTTAGGCCAAGTTAGTGTTAATGCAAATAATATGCTTTTTCCGAAAAACTAGCAGTTATTCATTGAAAAAATTGCTTGGTTCTATTGTAGTTCTGTACGTTACGTTGTTTTAGAGCATTTTAATGTGATTTTAATCGACAGTTTTTGAGAAAATCAATGTTTTTTTGTCAAACACTCTTTTAGGCCAAGTTAGTGTTAATGCAAACAATATGCTTTTTCCGAAAAACTAGCAGTTATTCATTGGAAAAAATGCTTGGTTCTATTATAATTCTGTACGTTACGTTATTTTAGAGCATTTTAATGTGATTTTAATCGACAGTTTTTGAGAAAATCAATGTTTTTTTGTTAAACACTCTTTTAGGCCAAGTTAGTGTTAATGCAAACAATATGATTTTTCTGAAAAACTAGCAGTTATTCATTGAAAAAATTGTTTGGTTCTATTGTAGTTCTGTACGTTACGTTGTTTTAGAGCATTTTAATGTGATTTTAATCCACAGTTTCTGAGAAAATCAATGTTTTTTTGTGAAACACTGTTTTAGGCCAAGTTAGTGTTAATGCAAATAATATGCTTTTTCCGAAAAACTAGCAGTTATTCATTGGAAAAATTGGTTGGTTCTATTATAATTCTGTACGTTACGTTGTTTTAGAGCATTTTGATTTGATTTTAATCGACAGTTTTTGAGAAAATCAATGTTTTTTTGTCAAACACTCTTTTAGGCCAAGTTAGTGTTAATGCAAATAATATGCTTTTTCTGAAAAACTAGCAGTTAATCACTGAAAAAATTGCTTGGTTCTATTGTAGTTCTGTACGTTACGTTGTTTTAGAGCATTTTAATTTGATTTTAATCGACAGTTTTTGAGAAAATCAATGTTTTTTTGTCAAACACTCTTTTAGGCCAAGTTAGTGTTAATGCAAACAATATGCTTTTTCCGAAAAACTAGCAGTTATTCATTGGAAAAAATGCTTGATTCTATTATAATTCTGTACGTTACGTTATTTTAGAGCATTTTAATGTGATTTTAATCGACAGTTTTTGAGAAAATCAATGTTTTTTTGTTAAACACTCTTTTAGGCCAAGTTAGTGTTAATGCAAACAATATGCTTTTTCTGAAAAACTAGCAGTTATTCATTGAAAAAATTGTTTGGTTCTATTGTAGTTCTGTACGTTACGTTGTTTTAGAGCATTTTAATGTGATTTTAATCCACAGTTTCTGAGAAAATCAATGTTTTTTTGTGAAACACTATTTTAGGCCAAGTTAGTGTTAATGCAAATAATATGCTTTTTCCGAAAAACTACCAGTTATTCATTGGAAAAATTGGTTGGTTCTATTATAATTCTGTACGTTACGTTGTTTTAGAGCATTTTGATTTGATTTTAATCGACAGTTTTTGAGAAAATCAATGTTTTTTTGTCAAACACTCTTTTAGGCCAAGTTAGTGTTAATGCAAGCAATATGCTTTTTCCGAAAAACTAGCAGTTATTCATTGGAAAAATTGCTTGGTTCTATTATAATTCTGTACGGTACGTTATTTTAGAGCATTTTAATGTGATTTTAATCGACAGTTTTTGAGAAAATCAATGTTTTTTTGTTAAACACTCTTTTAGGCCAAGTTAGTGTTAATGCAAACAATATGCTTTTTCTGAAAAACTAGCAGTTATTCATTGAAAAAATTTTATGGATCTATTGTAGTTCTGTACGCTACGTTGTTTTAGAGCATTTTAATGTGATTTTAATCTACAGTTTCTGAGAAAATCAATGTTTTTTTGTCAAACACTCTTTTAGGCCAAGTTAGTGTTAATGCAAATAATATGCTTTTTCTGAAAAACTAGCAGTTATTCATTGGAAAAAATGCTTGGTTCTATTATAATTCTGTACGTTACGTTATTTTAGAGCATTTTAATGTGATTTTAATCGACAGTTTTTGAGAAAATCAATGTTTTTTTGTTAAACACTCTTTTAGGCCAAGTTAGTGTTAATGCAAACAATATGATTTTTCTGAAAAACTAGCAGTTATTCATTGAAAAAATTGTTTGGTTCTATTGTAGTTCTGTACGTTACGTTGTTTTAGAGCATTTTAATGTGATTTTAATCCACAGTTTCTGAGAAAATCAATGTTTTTTTGTGAAACACTGTTTTAGGCCAAGTTAGTGTTAATGCAAACAATATGCTTTTTCTGAAAAACTAGCAGTTATTCATTGAAAAAATTGTTTGGTTCTATTGTAGTTCTGTACGTTACGTTGTTTTAGAGCATTTTAATGTGATTTTAATCCACAGTTTCTGAGAAAATCAATGTTTTTTTGTGAAACACTATTTTAGGCCAAGTTAGTGTTAATGCAAATAATATGCTTTTTCCGAAAAACTATCAGTTATTCATTGGAAAAATTGGTTGGTTCTATTATAATTCTGTACGTTACGTTGTTTTAGAGCATTTTGATTTGATTTTAATCGACAGTTTTTGAGAAAATCAATGTTTTTTTGTCAAACACTCTTTTAGGCCAAGTTAGTGTTAATGCAAGCAATATGCTTTTTCCGAAAAACTAGCAGTTATTCATTGGAAAAATTGCTTGGTTCTATTATAATTCTGTACGGTACGTTATTTTAGAGCATTTTAATGTGATTTTAATCGACAGTTTTTGAGAAAATCAATGTTTTTTTGTTAAACACTCTTTTAGGCCAAGTTAGTGTTAATGCAAACAATATGCTTTTTCTGAAAAACTAGCAGTTATTCATTGAAAAAATTTTATGGATCTATTGTAGTTCTGTACGCTACGTTGTTTTAGAGCATTTTAATGTGATTTTAATCTACAGTTTCTGAGAAAATCAATGTTTTTTTGTCAAACACTCTTTTAGGCCAAGTTAGTGTTAATGCAAATAATATGCTTTTTCCGAAAAACTAGCAGTTATTCATTGAAAAAATTGCTTGGTTATATTATAGTTCTGTACGGTACGTTATTATAGAGCATTTAAATGTGATTTTAATCGACAGTTTTTGAGAAAATCAATGTTTTTTTGTTAAACACTCTTTTAGGCCAAGTTAGTGTTAATGCAAATAATATGCTTTTTCTGAAAAACTAGCAGTTATTCATTGAAAATATTGCTCGGTTCTATTGTAGTTATGTACGTTACGTTGTTTTAGAGCATTTTAATGTGATTTTAATCGACAGTTTTTGAGAAAATCAATGTTTTTTTGTCAAACACTCTTTTAGGCCAAGTTAGTGTTAATGCAAACAATATGCTTTTTCCGAAAAACTAGCAGTTATTCATTGGAAAAATTGCTTGGTTCTATTATAATTCTGTACGTTACGTTATTTTAGAGCATTTTAATGTGATTTTAATCGACAGTTTTTGAGAAAATCAATGTTTTTTTGTTAAACACTCTTTTAGGCCAAGTTAGTGTTAATGCAAACAATATGCTTTTTCTGAAAAACTAGCAGTTATTCATTGAAAAAATTGTTTGGTTCTATTGTAGTTCTGTACGTTACGTTGTTTTAGAGCATTTTAATGTGATTTTAATCGACAGTTTCTGAGAAAATCAATGTTTTTTTGTCAAACACTCTTTTAGGCCAAGTTAGTGTTAATGCAAATAATATGCTTTTTCCGAAAAACTAGCAGTTATTCATTGGAAAAATTGCTTGGTTATATTATAATTCTGTACGGTACGTTATTATAGAGCATTTTAATGTGATTTTAATCGACAGTTTTTGACAAAATCAATGTTTTTTTGTAAAAGACTCTTTAAGGCCAAGTTAGTGTTAATGCAAATAATATGCTTTTTCCGAAAAACTAGCAGTTATTCATTGGAAAAATTCCTTGGTTCTATTGTAGTTCTGTACGTTACGTTGTTTTAGAGCATTTTAATGTGATTTTAATCGACAGTTTTTGAGAAAATCAATGTTTTTTTGTTAAACACTCTTTTAGGCCAAGTTAGTGTTAATGCAAATGATATGCTTTTTCCGAAAAACTAGCAGTTATTCATTGAAAAATTGCTTCGTTCTATTGTAGTTCTGTACGTTACGTTGTTTTAGAGCATTTTAATGTGATTTTAATCGACAGTTTTTGAGGAAATCAATGTTTTTTTGTCAAACACTCTTTTAGGCCAAGTTAGTGTTAATGCAAATAATATGCTTTTTCTGAAAAACTAGCAGTTAATCACTGAAAAAATTGCTTGGTTCTATTGTTGTTCTGTACGTTACGTTGTTTTAGAGCATTTTGATTTGATTTTAATCGACAGTTTTTGAGAAAATCAATGTTTTTTTGTCAAACACTCTTTTAAGCCAAGTTAGTGTTAAAACAAACAATATGCTTTTTCCGAAAAACTAGCAGTTATTCATTGGAAAAATTGCTTGGTTCTATTATAATTCTGTACGTTACGTTATTTTAGAGCATTTTAATGTGATTTTAATCGACAGTTTTTGAGAAAATCAATGTTTTTTTGTCAAACACTCTTTTAGGCCAAGTTAGTGTTAATGCAAACAATATGCTTTTTCTGAAAAACTAGCAGTTATTCATTGGAAAAATTGCTTGGTTCTATTATAATTCTGTACGGTAGGTTATTTTAGAGCATTTTAATGTGATTTTAATCGACAGTTTTTGAGAAAATCAATGTTTTTTTGTTAAACACTCTTTTAGGCCAAGTTAGTGTTAATGCAAACAATATGCCTTTTCCGAAAAACTAGCAGTTATTCATTGGAAAAATTGCTTGGTTCTATTATAATTCTGTACGTTACGTTATTTTAGAGCATTTTAATGTGATTGTAATCGACAGTTTTTGAGAAAATCAATGTTTTTTTGTTAAACACTCTTTTAGGCCAAGTTAGTGTTAATGCAAACAATATGCTTATTCTGAAAAACTAGCGGTTATTCATTGAAAAAATTGCTTGGTTCTATTGTAGTTATTTACGTTACGTTGTTTTAGAGCATTTTAATGTGATTTTAATTGACAGTTTTTGAGAAAATCAATGTTTTTTTGCCAAACACTCTTTTAGGCCAAGTTAGTGTAAATGCAAATAATATGCATTTTCTTAAAAACTAGCAGTTAATCACTGAAAAAACTTCTTGGTTCTATTGTAGTTCTGTACGTTACGCTGTTTTAGAGCATTTTAATGTGATTTTAATCGACAGTTTTTGAGAAAATCAATGTTTTTTTGTTAAACACTCTTTTAGGCCAAGTTAGTGTTAATGCAAATAATATGCTTTTTCCGAAAAACTAGCAGTTATTCATTGAAAAAATTGCTTCGTTCTATTGTTGTTCTGTACGTTACGTTGTTTTAGAGCATTTTAATGTGATTTTAATCGACAGTTTTTGAGGAAATCAATGTTTTTTTGTCAAACACTCTTTTAGGCCAAGTTAGTGTTAATGCAAATAATATGCTTTTTCTGAAAAACTAGCAGTTAATCACTGAAAAAATTGCTTTGTTCTATTGTTGTTCTGTACGTTACGTTGTTTTAGAGCATTTTGATTTAATTTTAATCGACAGTTTTTGAGAAAATCAATGTTTTTTTGTCAAACACTCTTTTAAGCCAAGTTAGTGTTAAAACAAACAATATGCTTTTTCCGAAAAACTAGCAGTTATTCATTGGAAAAATTGCTTGGTTCTATTATAATTCTGTACGTTACGTTATTTTAGAGCATTTTAATGTGATTTTAATCGACAGTTTTTGAGAAAATCAATGTTTTTTTGTCAAACACTCTTTTAGGCCAAGTTAGTGTTAATGCAAACAATATGCTTTTTCTGAAAAACTAGCAGTTATTCATTGGAAAAATTGCTTGGTTCTATTATAATTCTGTACGGTAGGTTATTTTAGAGCATTTTAATGTGATTTTAATCGACAGTTTTTGAGAAAATCAATGTTTTTTGTTAAACACTCTTTTAGGCCAAGTTAGTGTTAATGCAAACAATATGCTTTTTCCGAAAAACTAGCAGTTATTCATTGGAAAAATTGCTTGGTTCTATTATAATTCTGTACGTTACGTTATTTTAGAGCATTTTAATGTGATTGTAATCGACAGTTTTTGAGAAAATCAATGTTTTTTTGTTAAACACTCTTTTAGGCCAAAATAGTGTTAATGCAAACAATATGCTTATTCTGAAAAACTAGCGGTTATTCATTGAAAAAATTGCTTGGTTCTATTGTAGTTATTTACGTTACGTTGTTTTAGAGCATTTTAATGTGATTTTAATTGACAGTTTTTGAGAAAATCAATGTTTTTTTGCCAAACACTCTTTTAGGCCAAGTTAGTGTAAATGCAAATAATATGCATTTTCTTAAAAACTAGCAGTTATTCACTGAAAAAACTTCTTGGTTCTATTGTAGTTCTGTACGTTACGCTGTTTTAGAGCATTTTAATTTGATTTTAATCGACAGTTTTTGAGAAAATCAATGTTTTTTTGTTAAACACTCTTTTAGGCCAAGTTAGTGTTAATGCAAACAATATGCTTATTCTGGAAAACTAGCGGTTATTCATTGAAAAAATTGCTTGGTTCTATTGTAGTTATTTACGTTACGTTGTTTTAGAGCATTTTAATGTGATTTTAATTGACAGTTTTTGAGAAAATCAATGTTTTTTTGCCAAACACTCTTTTAGGCCAAGTTAGTGTAAATGCAAATAATATGCATTTTCTTAAAAACTAGCAGTTAATCACTGAAAAAACTTCTTGGTTCTATTGTAGTTCTGTACGTTACGCTGTTTTAGAGCATTTTAATGTGATTTTAATCGACAGTTTTTGAGAAAATCAATGTTTTTTTGTTAAACACTCTTTTAGGCCAAGTTAGTGTTAATGCAAATAATATGCTTTTTCCGAAAAACTAGCAGTTATTCATTGAAAAAATTGCTTGGTTCTATTGTAGTTCTGTACGTTACGTTGTTTTAGAGCATTTTAATGTGATTTTAATCGACAGTTTTTGAGGAAATCAATGTTTTTTTGTCAAACACTCTTTTAGGCCAAGTTAGTGTTAATGCAAATAATATGCTTTTTCTGAAAAACTAGCAGTTAATCACTGAAAAAATTGCTTGGTTCTATTGTTGTTCTGTACGTTACGTTGTTTTAGAGCATTTTGATTTGATTTTAATCGACAGTTTTTGAGAAAATCAATGTTTTTTTGTCAAACACTCTTTTAAGCCAAGTTAGTGTTAAAACAAACAATATGCTTTTTCCGAAAAACTAGCAGTTATTCATTGGAAAAATTGCTTGGTTCTATTATAATTCTGTACGTTACGTTATTTTAGAGCATTTTAATGTGATTTTAATCGACAGTTTTTGAGAAAATCAATGTTTTTTTGTCAAACACTCTTTTAGGCCAAGTTAGTGTTAATGCAAACAATATGCTTTTTCTGAAAAACTAGCAGTTATTCATTGGAAAAATTGCTTGGTACTATTATAATTCTGTACGGTAGGTTATTTTAGAGCATTTTAATGTGATTTTAATCGACAGTTTTTGAGAAAATCAATGTTTTTTTGTTAAACACTCTTTTAGGCCAAGTTAGTGTTAATGCAAACAATATGCTTTTTCCGAAAAACTAGCAGTTATTCATTGGAAAAATTGCTTGGTTCTATTATAATTCTGTACGTTACGTTATTTTAGAGCATTTTAATGTGATTGTAATCGACAGTTTTTGAGAAAATCAATGTTTTTTTGTTAAACACTCTTTTAGGCCAAGTTAGTGTTAATGCAAACAATATGCTTATTCTGAAAAACTAGCGGTTATTCATTGAAAAAATTGCTTGGTTCTATTGTAGTTATTTACGTTACGTTGTTTTAGAGCATTTTAATGTGATTTTAATTGACAGTTTTTGAGAAAATCAATGTTTTTTTGCCAAACACTCTTTTAGGCCAAGTTAGTGTAAATGCAAATAATATGCATTTTCTTAAAAACTAGCAGTTAATCACTGAAAAAACTTCTTGGTTCTATTGTAGTTCTGTACGTTACGCTGTTTTAGAGCATTTTAATGTGATTTTAATCGACAGTTTTTGAGAAAATCAATGTTTTTTTGTTAAACACTCTTTTAGGCCAAGTTAGTGTTAATGCAAATAATATGCTTTTTCCGAAAAACTAGCAGTTATTCATTGAAAAAATTGCTTCGTTCTATTGTTGTTCTGTACGTTACGTTGTTTTAGAGCATTTTAATGTGATTTTAATCGACAGTTTTTGAGGAAATCAATGTTTTTTTGTCAAACACTCTTTTAGGCCAAGTTAGTGTTAATGCAAATAATATGCTTTTTCTGAAAAACTAGCAGTTAATCACTGAAAAAATTGCTTGGTTCTATTGTTGTTCTGTACGTTACGTTGTTTTAGAGCATTTTGATTTAATTTTAATCGACAGTTTTTGAGAAAATCAATGTTTTTTTGTCAAACACTCTTTTAAGCCAAGTTAGTGTTAAAACAAACAATATGCTTTTTCCGAAAAACTAGCAGTTATTCATTGGAAAAATTGCTTGGTTCTATTATAATTCTGTACGTTACGTTATTTTAGAGCATTTTAATGTGATTTTAATCGACAGTTTTTGAGAAAATCAATGTTTTTTTGTCAAACACTCTTTTAGGCCAAGTTAGTGTTAATGCAAACAATATGCTTTTTCTGAAAAACTAGCAGTTATTCATTGGAAAAATTGCTTGGTTCTATTATAATTCTGTACGGTAGGTTATTTTAGAGCATTTTAATGTGATTTTAATCGACAGTTTTTGAGAAAATCAATGTTTTTTTGTTAAACACTCTTTTAGGCCAAGTTAGTGTTAATGCAAAGAATATGCTTTTTCCGAAAAACTAGCAGTTATTCATTGGAAAAATTGCTTGGTTCTATTATAATTCTGTACGTTACGTTATTTTAGAGCATTTTAATGTGATTGTAATCGACAGTTTTTGAGAAAATCAATGTTTTTTTGTTAAACACTCTTTTAGGCCAAGTTAGTGTTAATGCAAACAATATGCTTATTCTGAAAAACTAGCGGTTATTCATTGAAAAAATTGCTTGGTTCTATTGTAGTTATTTACGTTACGTTGTTTTAGAGCATTTTAATGTGATTTTAATTGACAGTTTTTGAGAAAATCAATGTTTTTTTGCCAAACACTCTTTTAGGCCAAGTTAGTGTAAATGCAAATAATATGCATTTTCTTAAAAACTAGCAGTTATTCACTGAAAAAACTTCTTGGTTCTATTGTAGTTCTGTACGTTACGCTGTTTTAGAGCATTTTAATTTGATTTTAATCGACAGTTTTTGAGAAAATCAATGTTTTTTTGTTAAACACTCTTTTAGGCCAAGTTAGTGTTAATGCAAATAATATGCTTTTTCTGAACAACTAGCAGTTATTCATTGGAAAAATTGCTTTGTTCTATTATAATTCTGTACGGTACGTTATTTTAGAGCATTTTAATGTGATTTTAATCGACAGTTTTTGAGAAAATCAATGTTTTTTTGTTAAACACTCTTTTAGGCCAAGTTAGTGTTAATGCAAACAATATGCTTTTTCTGAAAAACTAGCAGTTATTCATTGAAAAAATTGTTTGGTTCTATTGTAGTTCTGTACGTTACGTTGTTTTAGAGCATTTTGATTTGATTTTAATCGACAGTTTTTGAGAAAATCAATGTTTTTTTGTCAAACACTCTTTTAGGCCAAGTTAGTGTTAATGCAAACAATATGCTTTTTCCGAAAAACTAGCAGTTATTCATTGGAAAAATTGCTTGGTTCTATTATAATTCTGTACGTTACGTTATTTTAGAGCATTTTAATGTGATTTTAATCGACAGTTTCTGAGAAAATCAATGTTTTTTTGTCAAACACTCTTTTAGGCCAAGTTAGTGTTAATGGAAACAATATGCTTTTTCCGAAAAACTAGAAGTTATTCATTGAAAAAATTGCTTGGTTCTATTGTAGTTATGTACGTTGAGTTGTTTTAGAGCATTTTAATGTGATTTTAATCGACAGTTTTTGAAAAATCAATGTTTTTTTGTCAAACACTCTTTTAGGCCAAGTTAGTGTTAATGCAAATAATATGCTTTTTCCGAAAAACTAGCAGTTATTCATTGAAAAAATTGCTTGGTTCTATTTTAATTCTGTACGGTACGTTATTTTAGAGCATTTTAATGTGATTTTAATCGACAGTTTTTGAGAAAATCAATGTTTTTTTGTTAAACACTCTTTTAGGCCAAGTTAGTGTTAATGCAAACAATATGCTTATTCTGAAAAACTAGCGGTTATTCATTGAAAAAATTGCTTGGTTCTATTGTAGTTATTTACGTTACGTTGTTTTAGAGCATTTTAATGTGATTTTAATTGACAGTTTTTGAGAAAATCAATGTTTTTTTGCCAAACACTCTTTTAGGCCAAGTTAGTGTAAATGCAAATAATATGCATTTTCTTAAAAACTAGCAGTTAATCACTGAAAAAACTTCTTGGTTCTATTGTAGTTCTGTACGTTACGCTGTTTTAGAGCATTTTAATGTGATTTTAATCGACAGTTTTTGAGAAAATCAATGTTTTTTTGTTAAACACTCTTTTAGGCCAAGTTAGTGTTAATGCAAATAATATGCTTTTTCCGAAAAACTAGCAGTTATTCATTGAAAAAATTGCTTCGTTCTATTGTAGTTCTGTACGTTACGTTGTTTTAGAGCATTTTAATGTGATTTTAATCGACAGTTTTTGAGGAAATCAATGTTTTTTTGTCAAACACTCTTTTAGGCCAAGTTAGTGTTAATGCAAATAATATGCTTTTTCTGAAAAACTAGCAGTTAATCACTGAAAAAATTGCTTGGTTCTATTGTTGTTCTGTACGTTACGTTGTTTTAGAGCATTTTGATTTGATTTTAATCGACAGTTTTTGAGAAAATCAATGTTTTTTTGTCAAACACTCTTTTAAGCCAAGTTAGTGTTAAAACAAACAATATGCTTTTTCCGAAAAACTAGCAGTTATTCATTGGAAAAATTGCTTGGTTCTATTATAATTCTGTACGTTACGTTATTTTAGAGCATTTTAATGTGATTTTAATCGACAGTTTTTGAGAAAATCAATGTTTTTTTGTCAAACACTCTTTTAGGCCAAGTTAGTGTTAATGCAAACAATATGCTTTTTCTGAAAAACTAGCAGTTATTCATTGGAAAAATTGCTTGGTTCTATTATAATTCTGTACGGTAGGTTATTTTAGAGCATTTTAATGTGATTTTAATCGACAGTTTTTGAGAAAATCAATGTTTTTTTGTTAAACACTCTTTTAGGCCAAGTTAGTGTTAATGCAAACAATATGCTTTTTCCGAAAAACTAGCAGTTATTCATTGGAAAAATTGCTTGGTTCTATTATAATTCTGTACGTTACGTTATTTTAGAGCATTTTAATGTGATTGTAATCGACAGTTTTTGAGAAAATCAATGTTTTTTTGTTAAACACTCTTTTAGGCCAAGTTAGTTTTAATGCAAACAATATGCTTATTCTGAAAAACTAGCGGTTATTCATTGAAAAAATTGCTTGGTTCTATTGTAGTTATTTACGTTACGTTGTTTTAGAGCATTTTAATGTGATTTTAATTGACAGTTTTTGAGAAAATCAATGTTTTTTTGCCAAACACTCTTTTAGGCCAAGTTAGTGTAAATGCAAATAATATGCATTTTCTTAAAAACTAGCAGTTATTCACTGAAAAAACTTCTTGGTTCTATTGTAGTTCTGTACGTTACGCTGTTTTAGAGCATTTTAATTTGATTTTAATCGACAGTTTTTGAGAAAATCAATGTTTTTTTGTTAAATACTCTTTTAGGCCAAGTTAGTGTTAATGCAAATAATATGCTTTTTCTGAACAACTAGCAGTTATTCATTGGAAAAATTGCTTTGTTCTATTATAATTCTGTACGGTACGTTATTTTAGAGCATTTTAATGTGATTTTAATCGACAGCTTTTGAGAAAATCAATGTTTTTTTGTTAAACACTCTTTTAGACCAAGTTAGTGTTAATGCAAACAATATGCTTTTTCTGAAAAACTAGCAGTTATTCATTGGAAAAATTGCTTGGTTCTATTGTAGTTATGTACGTTACGTTGTTTTAGAGCATTTTAATGTGATTTTAATCGACAGTTTTTGAGAAAATCAATGTTTTTTTGTTAACCACTCTTTTAGGCCAAGTTAGTGTTAATGCAAACAATATGCTTTTTCCGAAAAACTAGTAGTTATTCATTGGAAAAATTGCTTGGTTCTATTATAATTCTGTACGTTACGTTATTTTAGAGCATTTTAATGTGATTTTAATCGACAGCTTTTGAGAAAATCAATGTTTTTTTGTTAAACACTCTTTTAGGCCAAGTTAATGTTAATCCAAACAATATGCTTTTTCTGAAAAACTAGCAGTTATTCATTGAAAAAATTGCTTGGTTCTATTGTAGTGCTGTATGTTACGTTGTTTTAGAGCATTTTAATGTGATTTTAATCGACAGTTTCTGAGAAAATCAATGTTTTTTTGTCAAACACTCTTTTAGGCCAAGTTAGTGTTAATGCAAATAATATGCTTTTTCCGAAAAACTAGCAGTTATTAATCGGAAAAATTGCTTGGTTCTATTATAATTTTGTACGTTACGTTATTTTAGAGCATTTTAATGTGATTTTAATCGACAGTTTTTGAGAAAATCAATGTTTTTTTGTTAAACACTCTTTTAGGCCAAGTTAGTGTTAATGCAAACAATATGCTTTTTCTGAAAAACTAGCAGTTATTCATTGAAAAAATTGTTTGGTTCTATTGTAGTTCTGTACGTTACGTTGTTTTAGAGCATTTTGATTTGATTTTAATCGACAGTTTTTGAGAAAATCAATGTTTTTTTGTCAAACACTCTTTTAGGCCAAGTTAGTGTTAATGCAAACAATATGCTTTTTCCGAAAAACTAGCAGTTATTCATTGGAAAAATTGCTTGGTTCTATTATAATTCTGTACGTTACGTTATTTTAGAGCATTTTAATGTGATTTTAATCGACAGTTTCTGAGAAAATCAATGTTTTTTTGTCAAACACTCTTTTAGGCCAAGTTAGTGTTAATGGAAACAATATGCTTTTTCCGAAAAACTAGAAGTTATTCATTGAAAAAATTGCTTGGTTCTATTGTAGTTATGTACGTTGAGTTGTTTTAGAGCATTTTAATGTGATTTTAATCGACAGTTTTTGAAAAATCAATGTTTTTTTGTCAAACACTCTTTTAGGCCAAGTTAGTGTTAATGCAAATAATATGCTTTTTCCGAAAAACTAGCAGTTATTCATTGAAAAAATTGCTTGGTTCTATTTTAATTCTGTACGGTACGTTATTTTAGAGCATTTTAATGTGATTTTAATCGACAGTTTTTGAGAAAATCAATGTTTTTTTGTTAAACACTCTTTTAGGCCAAGTTAGTGTTAATGCAAACAATATGCTTATTCTGAAAAACTAGCGGTTATTCATTGAAAAAATTGCTTGGTTCTATTGTAGTTATTTACGTTACGTTGTTTTAGAGCATTTTAATGTGATTTTAATTGACAGTTTTTGAGAAAATCAATGTTTTTTTGCCAAACACTCTTTTAGGCCAAGTTAGTGTAAATGCAAATAATATGCATTTTCTTAAAAACTAGCAGTTAATCACTGAAAAAACTTCTTGGTTCTATTGTAGTTCTGTACGTTACGCTGTTTTAGAGCATTTTAATGTGATTTTAATCGACAGTTTTTGAGAAAATCAATGTTTTTTTGTTAAACACTCTTTTAGGCCAAGTTAGTGTTAATGCAAATAATATGCTTTTTCCGAAAAACTAGCAGTTATTCATTGAAAAAATTGCTTCGTTCTATTGTAGTTCTGTACGTTACGTTGTTTTAGAGCATTTTAATGTGATTTTAATCGACAGTTTTTGAGGAAATCAATGTTTTTTTGTCAAACACTCTTTTAGGCCAAGTTAGTGTTAATGCAAATAATATGCTTTTTCTGA
This sequence comes from Catostylus mosaicus, assembly GCA_964019065.1. Lineage (NCBI taxonomy): Eukaryota > Metazoa > Cnidaria > Scyphozoa > Rhizostomeae > Catostylidae > Catostylus > Catostylus mosaicus. The sequence goes on from OZ025199.1 coordinate 3,849,976, forward strand.
AAAACTAGCAGTTAATCACTGAAAAAATTGCTTGGTTCTATTGTTGTTCTGTACGTTACGTTGTTTTAGAGCATTTTGATTTGATTTTAATCGACAGTTTTTGAGAAAATCAATGTTTTTTTGTTAAACACTCTTTTAGGCCAAGTTAGTGTTAATGCAAACAATATGCTTTTTCCGAAAAACTAGCAGTTATTCATTGGAAAAATTGCTTGGTTCTATTATAATTCTGTACGTTACGTTATTTTAGAGCATTTTAATGTGATTGTAATCGACAGTTTTTGAGAAAATCAATGTTTTTTTGTTAAACACTCTTTTAGGCCAAGTTAGTGTTAATGCAAACAATATGCTTATTCTGAAAAACTAGCGGTTATTCATTGAAAAAATTGCTTGGTTCTATTGTAGTTATTTACGTTACGTTGTTTTAGAGCATTTTAATGTGATTTTAATTGACAGTTTTTGAGAAAATCAATGTTTTTTTGCCAAACACTCTTTTAGGCAAAGTTAGTGTAAATGCAAATAATATGCATTTTCTTAAAAACTAGCAGTTATTCACTGAAAAAACTTCTTGGTTCTATTGTAGTTCTGTACGTTACGCTGTTTTAGAGCATTTTAATTTGATTTTAATCGACAGTTTTTGAGAAAATCAATGCTTTTTTGTTAAACACTCTTTTAGGCCAAGTTAGTGTTAATGCAAATAATATGCTTTTTCTGAACAACTAGCAGTTATTCATTGGAAAAATTGCTTTGTTCTATTATAATTCTGTACGGTACGTTATTTTAGAGCATTTTAATGTGATTTTAATCGACAGTTTTTGAGAAAATCAATGTTTTTTTGTTAAACACTCTTTTAGACCAAGTTAGTGTTAATGCAAACAATATGCTTTTTCTGAAAAACTAGCAGTTATTCATTGGAAAAATTGCTTGGTTCTATTGTAGTTATGTACGTTACGTTGTTTTAGAGCATTTTAATGTGATTTTAATCGACAGTTTTTGAGAAAATCAATGTTTTTTTGTTAACCACTCTTTTAGGCCAAGTTAGTGTTAATGCAAACAATATGCTTTTTCCGAAAAACTAGCAGTTATTCATTGGAAAAATTGCTTGGTTCTATTATAATTCTGTACGTTACGTTATTTTAGAGCATTTTAATGTGATTTTAATCGACAGCTTTTGAGAAAATCAATGTTTTTTTGTTAAACACTCTTTTAGGCCAAGTTAATGTTAATCCAAACAATATGCTTTTTCTGAAAAACTAGCAGTTATTCATTGAAAAAATTGCTTGGTTCTATTGTAGTGCTGTATGTTACGTTGTTTTAGAGCATTTTAATGTGATTTTAATCGACAGTTTCTGAGAAAATCAATGTTTTTTTGTCAAACACTCTTTTAGGCCAAGTTAGTGTTAATGCAAATAATATGCTTTTTCCGAAAAACTAGCAGTTATTAATCGGAAAAATTGCTTGGTTCTATTATAATTTTGTACGTTACGTTATTTTAGAGCATTTTAATGTGATTTTAATCGACAGTTTTTGAGAAAATCAATGTTTTTTTGTTAAACACTCTTTTAGGCCAAGTTAGTGTTAATGCAAACAATATGCTTTTTCTGAAAAACTAGCAGTTATTCATTGAAAAAATTGTTTGGTTCTATTGTAGTTCTGTACGTTACGTTGTTTTAGAGCATTTTGATTTGATTTTAATCGACAGTTTTTGAGAAAATCAATGTTTTTTTGTCAAACACTCTTTTAGGCCAAGTTAGTGTTAATGCAAACAATATGCTTTTTCCCAAAAACTAGCAGTTATTCATTGGAAAAATTGCTTGGTTCTATTATAATTCTGTACGTTACGTTATTTTAGAGCATTTTAATGTGATTTTAATCGACAGTTTCTGAGAAAATCAATGTTTTTTTGTCAAACACTCTTTTAGGCCAAGTTAGTGTTAATGGAAACAATATGCTTTTTCCGAAAAACTAGAAGTTATTCATTGAAAAAATTGCTTGGTTCTATTGTAGTTGTGTACGTTGAGTTGTTTTAGAGCATTTTAATGTGATTTTAATCGACAGTTTTTGAAAAATCAATGTTTTTTTGTCAAACACTCTTTTAGGCCAAGTTAGTGTTAATGCAAATAATATGCTTTTTCCGAAAAACTAGCAGTTATTCATTGAAAAAATTGCTTGGTTCTATTTTAATTCTGTACGGTACGTTATTTTAGAGCATTTTAATGTGATTTTAATCGACAGTTTTTGAGAAAATCAATGTTTTTTTGTTAAACACTCTTTTAGGCCAAGTTAGTGTAATTGCAAACAATATGCTTTTTCTGAAAAACTAGCAGTTATTCATTGGAAAAATTGCTTGGTTCTATTGTAGTTATGTACGTTACGTTGTTTTAGAGCATTTTAATGTGATTTTAATCGACAGTTTTTGAGAAAATCAATGTTTCTTGTCAAACACTCTTTTAGGCCAAGTTAGTGTTAATGCAAATAATATGCTTTTTCTGAAAAACTAGCAGTTATTCACTGAAAAAATTGCTTGGTTCTATTGTAGTTCTGTACGTTACGTTGTTTTAGAGCATTTTAATGTGATATTAATCGACAGTTTTTGAGAAAATCAATGTTTTTTTGTCAAACACTCTTTTAGGCCAAGTTAGTCTTAATGCAAATAATATGCTTTTTCTGAAAAACTAGCAGTTATTCATTGAAAAAATTGCTTGGTTCTATTGTAGTTCTGTACGATACGTTGTTTTAAAGCATTTTAATGTGATTTTAATCGACAGTTTTTGACAAAATCAATGTTTTTTTGTAAAACACTCTTTAAGGCCAAGTTAGTGTTATTGCAAATAATATGCTTTTTCCGAAAAACTAGCAGTTATTCATTGGAAAAATTCCTTGGTTCTATTGTAGTTCTGTACGTTACGTTGTTTTAGAGCATTTTAATGTGATTTTAATCGACAGTTTTTGAGAAAATCAATGTTTTTTTGTTAAACACTCTTTTAGGCCAAGTTAGTGTTAATGCAAATAATATGCTTTTTCTGAAAAACTAGCAGTTAATCACTGAAAAAATTGTTTGGTTCTATTGTAGTTCTGTACGTTACGTTGTTTTAGAGCATTTTAATGTGATTTTAATCGACAGTTTCTGAGAAAATCAATGTTTTTTTGTCAAGCACTCTTTTAGGCCAAGTTAGTGTTAATGCAAATAATATGCTTTTTCCGAAAAACTAGCAGTTATTCATTGGAAAAATTGCTTGGTTATATTATAATTCTGTATGGTACGTTATTATAGAGCATTTTAATGTGATTTTAATCGACAGTTTTTGACAAAATCAATGTTTTTTTGTAAAAGACTCTTTAAGGCCAAGTTAGTGTTAATGCAAATAATATGCTTTTTCCGAAAAACTAGCAGTTATTCATTGGAAAAATTGCTTGGTTCTATTATAATTCTGTACGTTACGTTATTTTAGAGCATTTTAATGTGATTGTAATCGACAGTTTTTGAGAAAATCAATGTTTTTTTGTTAAACACTGTTTTAGGCCAAGTTAGTGTTAATGCAAACAATATGCTTATTCTGAAAAACTAGCGGTTATTCATTGAAAAAATTGCTTGGTTCTATTGTAGTTATTTACGTTACGTTGTTTTAGAGCATTTTAATGTGATTTTAATTGACAGTTTTTGAGAAAATCAATGTTTTTTTGTCAAACACTCTTTTAGGCCAAGTTAGTGTAAATGCAAATAATATGCATTTTCTTAAAAACTAGCAGTTATTCACTGAAAAAACTTCTTGGTTCTATTGTAGTTCTGTACGTTACGCTGTTTTAGAGCATTTTAATTTGATTTTAATCGACAGTTTTTGAGAAAATCAATGTTTTTTTGTTAAACACTCTTTTAGGCCAAGTTAGTGTTAATGCAAATAATATGCTTTTTTTGAACAACTAGCAGTTATTCATTGGAAAAATTGCTTTGTTCTATTATAATTCTGTACGGTACGTTATTTTAGAGCATTTTAATGTGATTTTAATCGACAGTTTTTGAGAAAATCAATGTTTTTTTGTTAAACACTCTTTTAGACCAAGTTAGTGTTAATGCAAACAATATGCTTATTCTGAAAAACTAGCAGTTATTCATTGGAAAAATTGCTTGGTTCTATTGTAGTTATGTACGTTACGTTGTTTTAGAGCATTTTAATGTGATTTTAATCGACAGTTTTTGAGAAAATCAATGTTTTTTTGTTAACCACTCTTTTAGGCCAAGTTAGTGTTAATGCAAACAATATGCTTTTTCCGAAAAACTAGCAGTTATTCATTGGAAAAATTGCTTGGTTCTATTATAATTCTGTACGTTACGTTATTTTAGAGCATTTTAATGTGATTTTAATCGACAGTTTTTGAGAAAATCAATGTTTTTTTGTTAAACACTCTTTTAGGCCAAGTTAATGTTAATGCAAACAATATGCTTTTTCTGAAAAACTAGCAGTTATTCATTGAAAAAATTGTTTGATTCTATTGTAGTTCTGTACGTTACGTTGTTTTAGAGCATTTTAATGTGATTTTAATCGACAGTTTCTGAGAAAATCAATGTTTTTTTGTCAAACACTCTTTTAGGCCAAGTTAGTGTTAATGGAAACAATATGCTTTTTCCGAAAAACTAGAAGTTATTCATTAAAAAAATTGCTTGGTTCTATTGTAGTTATGTACGTTGAGTTGTTTTAGAGCATTTTAATGTGATTTTAATCGACAGTTTTTGAAAAATCAATGTTTTTTTGTCAAACACTCTTTTAGGCCAAGTTAGTGTTAATGCAAATAATATGCTTTTTCCGAAAAACTAGCAGTTATTCATTGGAAAAATTGCTTGGTTCTATTATAATTCTGTACGTTATGTTGTTTTAGAGCATTTTGATTTGATTTTAATCGACAGTTTTTGAGAAAATCATTGTTTTTTTGATAAACACTCTTTTGGGCCAAGTTAGTGTTACTGCAAATAATATGCTTTTTCTGAAAAACTAGCAGTTATTCATTGAAAAAATTGCTTGGTTCTATTGTAGTTATGTACGGTACGTTATTTTAGAGCATTTTAATGTGATTTTAATCGACAGTTTCTGAGAAAATCAATGTTTTTTTGTTAAACACTCTTTTAGGCCAAGTTAGTGTTAGTGCAAACAATATGCTTTTTCTGAAAAACTAGCGGTTATTCATTGAAAAAATTGTTTGGTTCTATTGTAGTTCTGTACGCTACGTTGTTTTAGAGCATTTTAATGTGATTTTAATCGACAGTTTCTGAGAAAATCAATGTTTTTTTGTCAAACACTCTTTTAGGCCAAGTTAGTGTTAATGCAAATAATATGCTTTTTCCGAAAAACTAGCAGTTATTCATTGAAAAAATTGCTTGGTTCTATTTTAATTCTGTACGGTACGTTATTTTAGAGCATTTTAATGTGATTTTAATCGACAGTTTCTGAGAAAATCAATGTTTTTTTGTTAAACACTCTTTTAGGCCAAGTTAGTGTAATTGCAAACAATAAAATTTTTCTGAAAAACTAGCAGTTATTCATTGGAAAAATTCCTTGGTTCTATTGTAGTTATGTACGTTACGTTGTTTTAGAGCATTTTAATGTGATTTTAATCGACAGTTTTTGAGAAAATCAATGTTTCTTGTCAAACACTCTTTTAGGCCAAGTTAGTGTTAATGCAAATAATATGCTTTTTCTGAAAAACTAGCAGTTATTCACTGAAAAAATTGCTTGGTTCTATTGTAGTTCTGTACGTTACGTTGTTTTAGAGCATTTTAATGTGATATTAATCGACAGTTTTTGAGAAAATCAATGTTTTTTTGTCAAACACTCTTTTAGGCCAAGTTAGTGTTAATGCAATTAATATGCTTTTTCTGAAAAACTAGCTGTTATTCACTGAAAAAATTGCTTGGTTCTATTGTAGTTCTGTACTTTACGCTGTTTTAGAGCATTTTAATGTGATTTTAATCGACAGTTTCTGAGAAAATCAATGTTTTTTTGTTAACCACTCTTTTAGGCCAAGTTAGTCTTAATGCAAATAATATGCTTTTTCTGAAAAACTAGCAGTTATTCATTGAAAAAATTGCTTGGTTCTATTGTAGTTCTGTACGATACGTTGTTTTAAAGCATTTTAATGTGATTTTAATCGACAGTTTTTGACAAAATCAATGTTTTTTTGTAAAACACTCTTTAAGGCCAAGTTAGTGTTAATGCAAATAATATGCTTTTTCCGAAAAACTAGCAGTTATTCATTGGAAAAATTCCTTGGTTCTATTGTAGTTCTGTACGTTACGTTGTTTTAGAGCATTTTAATGTGATTTTAATCGACAGTTTTTGAGAAAATCAATGTTTTTTTGTTAAACACTCTTTTAGGCCAAGTTAGTGTTAATGCAAATAATATGCTTTTTCCGAAAAACTAGCAGTTATTCATTGGAAAAATTGCTTGGTTCTATTATAATTCTGTACGTTATGTTGTTTTAGAGCATTTTGATTTGATTTTAATCGACAGTTTTTGAGAAAATCAATGTTTTTTTGTTAAACACTCTTTTAGGCCAAGTTAGTGTTAATGCAAATAATATGCTTTTTCTGAAAAACTAGCAGTTAATCACTGAAAAAATTGCTTGGTTCTATTGTAGTTCTGTACGTTACGTTGTTTTAGAGCATTTTGATTTGATTTTAATCGACAGTTTTTGAGAAAATCAATGTTTTTTTGTCAAACACTCTTTTAGGCCAAGTTAGTGTTAATGCAAACAATATGCTTTTTCCGAAAAACTAGCAGTTATTCATTGGAAAAATTGCTTGGTTCTATTATAATTGTGTACGTTACGTTATTTTAGAGCATTTTAATGTGATTTTAATAGACAGTTTTTGAGAAAATCAATGTTTTTTTGTTAAACACTCTTTTAGGCCAAGTTAGTGTTAATGCAAACAATATGCTTTTTCTGAAAAACTAGCAGTTATTCATTGAAAAAATTGTTTGGTTCTATTGTAGTTCTGTACGTTACGTTGTTTTCGAGCATTTTAATGTGATTTTAATTGACAGTTTCTGAGAAAATCAATGTTTTTGTGTAAAACACTCTTTTAGGCCAAGTTAGTGTTAATGCAAATAATATGCTTTTTCCGAAAAACTAGCAGTTATTCATTGAAAAAATTGTTTGGTTCTATTATAATTCTGTACGTTACGTTGTTTTAGAGCATTTTGATTTGATTTTAATCGACAGGTTTTTAGAAAATCAATGTTTTTTTGTCAAACACTCTTTCAGGCCAAATTAGTGTTAATGCAAATAATATGCTTTTTCCGAAAAACTAGCAGTTATTCATTGGAAAAATTGCTTGGTTCTATTATAATTCTGTACGTTATGTTGTTTTAGAGCATTTTGATTTGATTTTAATCGACAGTTTTTGACAAAATCAATGTTTTTTTGTCAAACACTCTTTTAGGCCAAGTTATTGTAAATGCAAATAATATGCTTTTTCTGAAAAACTACCAGTTATTCATTGAAAAAATTGCTTGGTTCTATTGTAGTTATGTACGTTACGTTGTTTTAGAGCATTTTAATGTGATATTAATCGACAGTTTTTGAGAAAATCAATGTTTTTTTGTCAAACACTCTTTTAGGCCAAGTTAGTGTTAATGCAAATAATATGCTTTTTCCGAAAAACTAGCAGTTATTCATTGGAAAAATTGCTTGGTTCTATCATAATTCTGTACGTTATGTTGTTTTAGAGCATTTTGATTTGATTTTAATCGACAGTTTTTGAGAAAATCAATGTTTTTTTGTTAAACACTCTTTTAGGCCAAGTTAGTGTTAATGCAAATAATATGCTTTTTCTGAAAAACTAGCAGTTAATCACTGAAAAAATTGTTTGGTTCTATTATAATTCTGTATGTTACGTTGTTTTAGAGCATTTTAATGTGATATTAATCGACAGTTTTTGAGAAAATCAATGTTTTTTTGTCAAACACTCTTTTAGGCCAAGTTAGTGTTAATGCAATTAATATGCTTTTTCTGAAAAACTAGCTGTTATTCACTGAAAAAATTGCTTGGTTCTATTATAGTTCTGTACGTTACGCTGTTTTAGAGCATTTTCATGTGATTTTGATCGACAGTTTCTGAGAAAATCAATGTTTTTTGTTAACCACTCTTTTAGGCCAAGTTAGTCTTAATGCAAATAATATGCTTTTTCTGAAAAACTAGCAGTTATTCATTGAAAAAATTGCTTGGTTCTATTGTAGTTCTGTACGATACGTTGTTTTAAAGCATTTTAATGTGATTTTAATCGACAGTTTTTGACAAAATCAATGTTATTTTGTAAAACACTCTTTAAGGCCAAGTTAGTGTTAATGCAAATAATATGCTTTTTCCGAAAAACTAGCAGTTAGTCATTGGAAAAATTCCTTGGTTCTATTGTAGTTCTGTACGTTACGTTGTTTTAGAGCATTTTAATGTGATTTTAATCGACAGTTTTTGAGAAAATCAATGTTTTTTTGTTAAACACTCTTTTACGCCAAGTTAGTGTTAATGCAAATAATATGCTTTTTCCGAAAAACTAGCAGTTATTCATTGAAAAAATTGCTTGGTTCTATTGTAATTCTGTACGCTACGTTGTTTTAGAGCATTTTAATGTGATTTTAATCGACAGTTTTTGACAAAATCAATGTTTTTTTGTAAAACACTCTTTAAGGCCAAGTTAGTGTTAATGCAAATAATATGCTTTTTCCGAAAAACTAGCAGTTATTCATTGGAAAAATTCCTTGGTTCTATTGTAGTTCTGTACGTTACGTTGTTTTAGAGCATTTTAATGTGATTTTAATCGACAGTTTTTGAGAAAATCAATGTTTTTTTGTTAAACACTCTTTTAGGCCAAGTTAGTGTTAATGCAAATAATATGCTTTTTCCGAAAAACTAGCAGTTATTCATTGAAAAAATTGCTTGGTTCTATTGTAATTCTGTACGTTACGTTGTTTTAGAGCATTTTAATGTGATTTTAATCGACAGTTTTTGAGAAAATCAATGTTTTTTGTCAAACACTCTTTTAGGCCAAGTTAGTGTTAATGCAAATAATATGCTTTTTCTGAAAAACTAGCAGTTAATCACTGAAAAAATTGCTTGGTTCTATTGTAGTTCTGTACGTTACGTTGTTTTAGAGCATTTTGATTTGATTTTAATCGACAGTTTTTGAGAAAATCAATGTTTTTTTGTCAAACACTCTTTTAGGCCAAGTTAGTGTTAATGCAAATAATATGCTTTTTCCGAAAAACTAGCAGTTATTCATTGGAAAAATTGCTTGGTTCTATTATAATTCTGTACGTTATGTTGTTTTAGAGCATTTTGATTTGATTTTAATCGACAGTTTTTGAGAAAATCAATGTTTTTTTGTTAAACACTCTGTTAGGCCAAGTTAGTGTTAATGCAAATAATATGCTTTTTCTGAAAAACTAGCAGTTAATCACTGAAAAAATTGTTTGGTTCTATTGTAGTTCTGTACGTTACGTTGTTTTAGAGCATTTTGATTTGATTTTAATCGACAGTTTTTGAGAAAATCAATGTTTTTTTGTCAAACACTCTTTTAGGCCAAGTTAGTGTTAATGCAAACAATATGCTTTTTCCGAAAAACTAGCAGTTATTCATTGGAAAAATTGCTTGGTTCTATTATAATTGTGTACGTTACGTTATTTTAGAGCATTTTAATGTGATTTTAATAGACAGTTTTTGAGAAAATCAATGTTTTTTTGTTAAACACTCTTTTAGGCCAAGTTAGTGTTAATGCAAACAATATGCTTTTTCTGAAAAACTAGCAGTTATTCATTGAAAAAATTGTTTGGTTCTATTGTAGTTCTGTACGTTACGTTGTTTTCGAGCATTTTAATGTGATTTTAATTGACAGTTTCTGAGAAAATCAATGTTTTTTTGTCAAACACTCTTTTAGGCCAAGTTAGTGTTAATGCAAATAATATGCTTTTTCCGAAAAACTAGCAGTTATTCATTGAAAAAATTGTTTGGTTCTATTATAATTCTGTACGTTACGTTATTTTAGAGCATTTTAATGTGATTTTAATAGACAGTTTTTGAGAAAATCAATGTTTTTGTGTAAAACACTCTTTTAGGCCAAGTTAGTGTTAATGCAAATAATATGCTTTTTCCGAAAAACTAGCAGTTATTCATTGTAAAAATTGTTTGGTTCTATTATAATTCTGTACGTTACGTTGTTTTAGAGCATTTTGATTTGATTTTAATCGACAGTTTTTGAGAAAATCAATGTTTTTTTGTCAAACACTCTTTCAGGCCAAGTTAGTGTTAATGCAAACAATATGCTTTTTCCGAAAAACTAGCAGTTATTCATTGGAAAAATTGTTTGGTTCTATTATAATTCTGTACGTTACGTTGTTTTAGAGCATTTTGATTTGATTTTAATCGACAGTTTTTGAGAAAATCAATGTTTTTTTGTCAAACACTCTTTCAGGCCAAGTTAGTGTTAATGCAAATAATATGCTTTTTCCGAAAGACTAGCAGTTATTCATTGGAAAAATTGCTTGGTTCTATTATAATTCTGTACGTTATGTTGTTTTAGAGCATTTTGATTTGATTTTAATCGACAGTTTTTGACAAAATCAATGTTTTTTTGTCAAACACTCTTTTAGGCCAAGTTAGTGTAAATGCAAATAATATGCTTTTTCTGAAAAACTAGCAGTTATTCATTGAAAAAATTGTTTGGTTCTATTGTAGTTATGTACGTTACGTTGTTTTAGAGCATTTTAATGTGATATTAATCGACAGTTTTTGAGAAAATCAATGTTTTTTTGTCAAACACTCTTTTAGGCCAAGTTAGTGTTAATGCAAATAATATGCTTTTTTCGAAAAACTAGCAGTTATTCATTGGAAAAATTGCTTGGTTCTATTATAATTCTGTACGTTACGTTGTTTTAGAGCATTTTAATGTGATATTAATCGACAGTTTTTGAGAAAATCAATGTTTTTTTGTCAAACACTCTTTTAGGCCAAGTTAGTGTTAATGCAAATAATATGCTTTTTCCGAAAAACTAGCAGTTATTCATTGGAAAAATTGCTTGGTTCTATTATAATTCTGTACGTTATGTTGTTTTAGAGCATTTTGATTTGATTTTAATCGACAGTTTTTGACAAAATCAATGTTTTTTTGTAAAACACTCTTTAAGGCCAAGTTAGTGTTAATGCAAATAATATGCTTTTTCCGAAAAACTAGCAGTTATTCATTGGAAAAATTCCTTGGTTCTATTGTAGTTCTGTACGTTACGTTGTTTTAGAGCATTTTAATGTGATTTTAATCGACAGTTTTTGAGAAAATCAATGTTTTTTTGTTAAACACTCTTTTAGGCCAAGTTAGTGTTAATGCAAATAATATGCTTTTTCCGAAAAACTAGCAGTTATTCATTGAAAAAATTGCTTGGTTCTATTGTAATTCTGTACGTTACGTTGTTTTAGAGCATTTTAATGTGATTTTAATCGACAGTTTTTGAGAAAATCAATGTTTTTTGTCAAACACTCTTTTAGGCCAAGTTAGTGTTAATGCAAATAATATGCTTTTTCTGAAAAACTAGCAGTTAATCACTGAAAAAATTGCTTGGTTCTATTGTAGTTCTGTACGTTACGTTGTTTTAGAGCATTTTGATTTGATTTTAATCGACAGTTTTTGAGAAAATCAATGTTTTTTTGTCAAACACTCTTTTAGGCCAAGTTAGTGTTAATGCAAACAATATGCTTTTTCCGAAAAACTAGCAGTTATTCATTGGAAAAATTGCTTGGTTCTATTATAATTGTGTACGTTACGTTATTTTAGAGCATTTTAATGTGATTTTAATAGACAGTTTTTGAGAAAATCAATGTTTTTTTGTTAAACACTCTTTTAGGCCAAGTTAGTGTTAATGCAAACAATATGCTTTTTCTGAAAAACTAGCAGTTATTCATTGAAAAAATTGTTTGGTTCTATTGTAGTTCTGTACGTTACGTTGTTTTCGAGCATTTTAATGTGATTTTAATTGACAGTTTCTGAGAAAATCAATGTTTTTTTGTCAAACACTCTTTTAGGCCAAGTTAGTGTTAATGCAAATAATATGCTTTTTCCGAAAAACTAGCAGTTATTCATTGAAAAAATTGTTTGGTTCTATTATAATTCTGTACGTTACGTTATTTTAGAGCATTTTAATGTGATTTTAATAGACAGTTTTTGAGAAAATCAATGTTTTTGTGTAAAACACTCTTTTAGGCCAAGTTAGTGTTAATGCAAATAATATGCTTTTTCCGAAAAACTAGCAGTTATTCATTGTAAAAATTGTTTGGTTCTATTATAATTCTGTACGTTACGTTGTTTTAGAGCATTTTGATTTGATTTTAATCGACAGTTTTTGAGAAAATCAATGTTTTTTTGTCAAACACTCTTTCAGGCCAAGTTAGTGTTAATGCAAACAATATGCTTTTTCCGAAAAACTAGCAGTTATTCATTGGAAAAATTGTTTGGTTCTATTATAATTCTGTACGTTACGTTGTTTTAGAGCATTTTGATATGATTTTAATCGACAGTTTTTGAGAAAATCAATGTTTTTTTGTCAAACACTCTTTCAGGCCAAGTTAGTGTTAATGCAAATAATATGCTTTTTCCGAAAGACTAGCAGTTATTCATTGGAAAAATTGCTTGGTTCTATTATAATTCTGTACGTTATGTTGTTTTAGAGCATTTTGATTTGATTTTAATCGACAGTTTTTGACAAAATCAATGTTTTTTTGTCAAACACTCTTTTAGGCCAAGTTAGTGTAAATGCAAATAATATGCTTTTTCTGAAAAACTAGCAGTTATTCATTGAAAAAATTGTTTGGTTCTATTGTAGTTATGTACGTTACGTTGTTTTAGAGCATTTTAATGTGATATTAATCGACAGTTTTTGAGAAAATCAATGTTTTTTTGTCAAACACTCTTTTAGGCCAAGTTAGTGTTAATGCAAATAATATGCTTTTTTCGAAAAACTAGCAGTTATTCATTGGAAAAATTGCTTGGTTCTATTATAATTCTGTACGTTACGTTGTTTTAGAGCATTTTAATGTGATATTAATCGACAGTTTTTGAGAAAATCAATGTTTTTTTGTCAAACACTCTTTTAGGCCAAGTTAGTGTTAATGCAAATAATATGCTTTTTCCGAAAAACTAGCAGTTATTCATTGGAAAAATTGCTTGGTTCTATTATAATTCTGTACGTTATGTTGTTTTAGAGCATTTTGATTTGATTTTAATCGACAGTTTTTGAGAAAATCAATGTTTTTTTGTTAAACACTCTTTTAGGCCAAGTTAGTGTTAATGCAAATAATATGCTTTTTCTGAAAAACTAGCAGTTAATCACTGAAAAAACTGTTTGGTTCTATTGTAGTTCTGTACGTTACGTTGTTTTCGAGCATTTTAATGTGATTTTAATTGACAGTTTCTGACAAAATCAATGTTTTTTTGTCAAACACTCTTTTAGGCCAAGTTAGTGTTAATGCAAATAATATGCTTTTTCCGAAAAACTAGCAGTTATTCATTGAAAAAATTGTTTGGTTCTATTATAATTCTGTACGTTACGTTATTTTAGAGCATTTTAATGTGATTTTAATAGACAGTTTTTGAGAAAATCAATGTTTTTGTGTAAAACACTCTTTTAGGCCAAGTTAGTGTTAATGCAAATAATATGCTTTTTCCGAAAAACTAGCAGTTATTCATTGAAAAAATTGTTTGGTTCTATTATAATTCTGTACGTTACGTTGTTTTAGAGCATTTTGATTTGATTTTAATCGACAGTTTTTGAGAAAATCAATGTTTTTTTGTCAAACACTCTTTCAGGCCAAGTTAGTGTTAATGCAAATAATATGCTTTTTCCGAAAAACTAGCAGTTAGTCATTGGAAAAATTGCTTGGTTCTATTATAATTCTGTACGTTACGTTGTTTTAGAGCATTTTAATGTGATATTAATCGACAGTTTTTGAGAAAATCAATGTTTTTTTGTCAAACACTTTTTTAGGCCAAGTTAGTGTTAATGCAATTAATATGCTTTTTCTGAAAAACTAGCTGTTATTCACTGAAAAAATTGCTTGGTTCTATTGTAGTTCTGTACGTTACGCTGTTTTAGAGCATTTTAATGTGATTTTAATCGACAGTTTCTGAGAAAATCAATGTTTTTTTGTGAACCACTCTTTTAGGCCAAGTTAGTCTTAATGCAAATAATATGCTTTTTCTGAAAAACTAGCAGTTATTCATTGAAAAAAATTCTTGGTTCTATTGTAGTTCTGTACGATACGTTGTTTTAAAGCATTTTAATGTGATTTTAATCGACAGTTTTTGACAAAATCAATGTTTTTTTGTAAAACACTCTTTAAGGCCAAGTTAGTGTTAATGCAAATAATATGCTTTTTCCGAAAAACTAGCAGTTATTCATTGGAAAAATTCCTTGGTTCTATTGTAGTTCTGTACGTTACGTTGTTTTAGAGCATTTTAATGTGATTTTAATCGACAGTTTTTGAGAAAATTAATGTTTTTTTGTTAAACACTCTTTTAGGCCAAGTTAGTGTTAATGCAAATAATATGCTTTTTCCGAAAAACTAGCAGTTATTCATTGAAAAAATTGCTTGGTTCTATTTTCAATTCTGTACGCTACGTTGTTTTAGAGCATTTTAATGTGATTTTAATCGACAGTTTTTGAGAAAATCAATGTTTTTTTGTCAAACACTCTTTTAGGCCAAGTTAGTGTTAATGCAAATAATATGCTTTTTCTGAAAAACTAGCAGTTAATCACTGAAAAAAATTGCTTGGTTCTATTGTAGTTCTGTACGTTACGTTGTTTTAGAGCATTTTGATTTGATTTTAATCGACAGTTTTTGAGAAAATCAATGTTTTTTTGTCAAACACTCTTTTAGGCCAAGTTAGTGTTAATGCAAATAATATGCTTTTTCCGAAAAACTAGCAGTTATTCATTGGAAAAATTGCTTGGTTCTATTATAATTCTGTACGTTATGTTGTTTTAGAGCATTTTGATTTGATTTTAATCGACAGTTTTTGAGAAAATCAATGTTTTTTTGTTAAACACTCTTTTGGGCCAAGTTAGTGTTACTGCAAATAATATGCTTTTTCTGAAAAACTAGCAGTTAATCACTGAAAAAATTGCTTGGTTCTATTGTAGTTCTGTACGTTACGTTGTTTTAGAGCATTTTGATTTGATTTTAATCGACAGTTTTTGAGAAAATCAATGTTTTTTTGTCAAACACTCTTTTAGGCCAAGTTAGTGTTAATGCAAACAATATGCTTTTTCCGAAAAACTAGCAGTTATTCATTGGAAAAATTGCTTGGTTCTATTATAATTGTGTACGTTACGTTATTTTAGAGCATTTTAATGTGATTTTAATAGACAGTTTTTGAGAAAATCAATGTTTTTTTGTTAAACACTCTTTTAGGCCAAGTTAGTGTTAATGCAAACAATATGCTTTTTCTGAAAAACTAGCAGTTATTCATTGAAAAAAATGTTTGGTTCTATTGTAGTTCTGTACGTTACGTTGTTTTCGAGCATTTTAATGTGATTTTAATTGAAAGTTTCTGAGAAAATCAATGTTTTTTTGTCAAACACTCTTTTAGGCCAAGTTAGTGTTAATGCAAATAATATGCTTTTTCCGAAAAACTAGCAGTTATTCATTGAAAAAATTGTTTGGTTCTATTATAATTCTGTACGTTACGTTATTTTAGAGCATTTTAATGTGATTTTAATAGACAGTTTTTGAGAAAATCAATGTTTTTGTGTAAAACACTCTTTTAGGCCAAGTTAGTGTTAATGCAAATAATATGCTTTTTCCGAAAAACTAGCAGTTATTCATTGAAAAAATTGTTTGGTTCTATTATAATTCTGTACGTTACGTTGTTTTAGAGCATTTTGATTTGATTTTAATCGACAGTTTTTGAGAAAATCAATGTTTTTTTGTCAAACACTCTTTCAGGCCAAGTTAGTGTTAATGCAAATAATATGCTTTTTCCGAAAAACTAGCAGTTATTCATTGGAAAAATTGCTTGGTTCTATTATAATTCTGTACGTTATGTTGTTTTAGAGCATTTTGATTTGATTTTAATCGACAGTTTTTGAGAAAATCAATGTTTTTTTGTCAAACACTCTTTTAGGCCAAGTTAGTGTTAATGCAAATAATATGCTTTTTCTGAAAAACTACCAGTTATTCATTGAAAAAATTGCTTGGTTCTATTGTAGTTATGTACGTTACGTTGTTTTAGAGCATTTTAATGTGATATTAATCGACAGTTTTTGAGAAAATCAATGTTTTTTTGTCAAACACTCTTTTAGGCCAAGTTAGTGTAAATGCAAATAATATGCTTTTTCCGAAAAACTAGCAGTTATTCATTGGAAAAATTGCTTGGTTCTATTATAATTCTGTACGTTATGTTGTTTTAGAGCATTTTGATTTGATTTTAATCGACAGTTTTTGAGAAAATCAATGTTTTTTTGCTAAACACTCTTTTAGGCCAAGTTAGTGTTAATGCAAATAATATGCTTTTTCTGAAAAACTAGCAGTTAATCACTGAAAAAATTGTTTGGTTCTATTGTAGTTCTGTACGTTACGTTGTTTTCGAGCGTTTTAATGTGATTTTAATTGACAGTTTCTGAGAAAATCAATGTTTTTTTGTCAAACACTCTTTTAGGCCAAGTTAGTGTTAATGCAAATAATATGCTTTTTCCGAGAAACTAGCAGTTATTCATTGAAAAAATTGTTTGGTTCTATTATAATTCTGTACGTTACGTTATTTTAGAGCATTTTAATGTGATTTTAATAGACAGTTTTTGAGAAAATCAATGTTTTTGTGTTAAACACTCTTTTAGGCCAAGTTAGTGTTAATGCAAATAATATGCTTTTTCCGAAAAACTAGCAGTTATTCATTGAAAAAATTGTTTGGTTCTATTATAATTCTGTACGTTACGTTGTTTTAGAGCATTTTGATTTGATTTTAATCGACAGTTTTTGAGAAAATCAATGTTTTTTTGTCAAACACTCTTTCAGGCCAAGTTAGTGTTAATGCAAATAATATGCTTTTTCCGAAAAACTAGCAGTTATTCATTGGAAAAATTGCTTGGTTCTATTATAATTCTGTACGTTACGTTGTTTTAGAGCATTTTAATGTGATATTAATCGACAGTTTTTGAGAAAATCAATGTTTTTTTGTCAAACACTCTTTTAGGCCAAGTTAGTGTTAATGCAATTAATATGCTTTTTCTGAAAAACTAGCCGTTATTCACTGAAAAAATTGCTTGGTTCTATTGTAGTTCTGTACGTTACGCTGTTTTAGAGCATTTTAATGTGATTTTAATCGACAGTTTCTGAGAAAATCAATGTTTTTTTGTTAACCACTCTTTTAGGCCAAGTTAGTCTTAATGCAAATAATATGCTTTTTCTGAAAAACTAGCAGTTATTCATTGAAAAAATTGCTTGGTTCTATTGTAGTTCTGTACGATACGTTGTTTTAAAGCATTTTAATGTGATTTTAATCGACAGTTTTTGACAAAATCAATGTTTTTTTGTAAAACACTCTTTAAGGCCAAGTTAGTGTTAATGCAAATAATATGCTTTTTCCGAAAAACTAGCAGTTATTCATTGGAAATTTCCTTGGTTCTATTGTAGTTCTGTACGTTACGTTGTTTTAGAGCATTTTAATGTGATTTTAATCGACAGTTTTTGAGAAAATCAATGTTTTTTTGTTAAACACTCTTTTAGGCCAAGTTAGTGTTAATGCAAATAATATGCTTTTTCCGAAAAACTAGCAGTTATTCATTGAAAAAATTGCTTGGTTCTATTGTAATTCTGTACGCTACGTTGTTTTAGAGCATTTTAATGTGATTTTAATCGACAGTTTTTGAGAAAATCAATGTTTTTTTGTCAAACACTCTTTTAGGCCAAGTTAGTGTTAATGCAAATAATATGCTTTTTCTGAAAAACTAGCAGTTAATCACTGAAAAGAATTGCTTGGTTCTATTGTAGTTCTGTACGTTACGTTGTTTTAGAGCATTTTGATTTGATTTTAATCGACAGTTTTTGAGAAAATCAATGTTTTTTTGTCAAACACTCTTTTTGGCCAAGTTAGTGTTAATGCAAATAATATGCTTTTTCCGAAAAACTAGCAGTTATTCATTGGAAAAATTGCTTGGTTCTATTATAATTCTGTACGTTATGTTGTTTTAGAGCATTTTGATTTGATTTTAATCGACAGTTTTTGAGAAAATCAATGTTTTTTTGTTAAACACTCTTTTGGGCCAAGTTAGTGTTACTGCAAATAATATGCTTTTTCTGAAAAACTAGCAGTTATTCATTGAAAAAATTGCTTGGTTCTATTGTAGTTATGTACGGTACGTTATTTTAGAGCATTTTAATGTGATTTTAATTGACAGTTTTTGAGAAAATCAATGTTTTTTTGTTAAACACTCTTTTAGGCCAAGTTAGTGTTAATGCAAACAATATGCTTTTTCTGAAAAACTAGCGGTTATTCATTGAAAAAATTGTTTGGTTCTATTGTAGTTCTGTACGCTACGTTGTTTTAGAGCATATTAATGTGATTTTAATCGACAGTTTCTGAGAAAATCAATGTTTTTTTGTCAAACACTCTTTTAGGCCAAGTTAGTGTTAATGCAAATAATATGCTTTTTCCGAAAAACTAGCAGTTATTCATTGAAAAAATTGCTTGGTTCTATTATAATTCTGTACGTTACGTTATTTTAGAGCATTTTAATGTGATTTTAATCGACAGTTTTTGAGAAAATCAATTTTTTTTTGTTAAACACTCTTTTAGGCCAAGTTAGTGTTAATGCAAACAATATGCTTTTTCTGAAAAACTAGCCGTTATTCATTGAAAAAATTGCTTGGTTCTATTGTAGTTCTGTACGTTACGTTTTTTTAGAGCATTTTAATGTGATTTTAATCGACAGTTTCTGAGAAAATCAATGTTTTTTTGTCAAACACTCTTTTAGGCCAAGTTAGTGTTAATGCAAATAATATGCTTTTTCCGAAAAACTAGCAGTTATTCATTGGAAAAATTGCTTGGTTCTATTATATGTCTGTACGTTATGTTGTTTTAGAGCATTTTGATTTGTTTCTAATCGACAGTTTTTGAGAAAATCAATGTTTTTTTGTCAAACACTCTTTTAGGCCAAGTTAGTGTTAATGCAAACAATATGCTTTTTCCGAAAAACTAGCAGTTATTCATTGAAAAAATTGTTTGGTTCTATTGTAGTTCTGTACGCTACGTTGTTTTAGAGCATTTTAATCTGATTTTAATCGACAGTTTTTGACAAAATCAATGTTTTTTTGTCATACACTCTTTTAGGCCAAGTTAGTGTAAATGCAAATAATATGCTTTTTTCCGAAAAACTAGCAGTTATTCATTGAAAAAATTGTTTGGTTCTATTATAATTCTGTACGTTACGTTGTTTTAGAGCATTTTGATTTGATTTTAATCGACAGTTTTTGAGAAAATCAATGTTTTTTTGTCAAACACTCTTTCAGGCCAAGTTAGTGTTAATGCAAATAATATGCTTTTTCCGAAAAACTAGCAGTTATTCATTGGAAAAATTGCTTGGTTCTATTATAATTCTGTACGTTATGTTGTTTTAGAGCATTTTGATTTGATTTTAATCGACAGTTTTTGACAAAATCAATGTTTTTTTGTCAAACACTCTTTTAGGCCAAGTTAGTGTAAATGCAAATAATATGCTTTTTCTGAAAAACTACCAGTTATTCATTGAAAAAATTGTTTGGTTCTATTATAATTCTGTACGTTACGTTGTTTTAGAGCATTTTGATTTGATTTTAATCGACAGTTTTTGAGAAAATCAATGTTTTTTTGTCAAACACTCTTTCAGGCCAAGTTAGTGTTAATGCAAATAATATGCTTTTTCCGAAAAACTAGCAGTTATTCATTGGAAAAATTGCTTGGTTCTATTATAATTCTGTACGTTATGTTGTTTTAGAGCATTTTGATTTGATTTTAATCGACAGTTTTTGACAAAATCAATGTTTTTTTGTCAAACACTCTTTTAGGCCAAGTTAGTGTAAATGCAAATAATATGCTTTTTCTGAAAAACTACCAGTTATTCATTGGAAAAATTGCTTGGTTCTATTATAATTCTGTACGCTACGTTGTTTTAGAGCATTTTAATGTGATATTAATCGACAGTTTTTGAGAAAATCAATGTTTTTTTGTCAAACACTCTTTTAGGCCAAGTTAGTGTTAATGCAAATAATATGCTTTTTCCGAAAAACTAGCAGTTATTCATTGGAAAAATTGCTTGGTTCTATTATAATTCTGTACGTTATGTTGTTTTAGAGCATTTTGATTTGATTTTAATCGACAGTTTTTGAGAAAATCAATGTTTTTTTGTTAAACACTCTTTTAGGCCAAGTTAGTGCTAATGCAAATAATATGCTTTTTCTGAAAAACTAGCAGTTAATCACTGAAAAAATTGTTTGGTTCTATTGTAGTTCTGTACGTTACGTTGTTTTCGAGCATTTTAATGTGATTTTAATTGACAGTTTCTGAGAAAATCAATGTTTTTTTGTCAAACACTCTTTTAGGCCAAGTTAGTGTTAATGCAAATAATATGCTTTTTCAGAAAAACTAGCAGTTATTCATTGAAAAAATTGTTTGGTTCTATTATAATTCTGTACGTTACGTTATTTTAGAGCATTTTAATGTGATTTTAATAGACAGTTTTTGAGAAAATCAATGTTTTTGTGTAAAACACTCTTTTAGGCCAAGTTAGTGTTAATGCAAATAATATGCTTTTTCCGAAAAACTAGCAGTTATTCATTGAAAAAATTGTTTGGTTCTATTATAATTCTGTACGTTACGTTGTTTTAGAGCATTTTGATTTGATTTTAATCGACAGTTTTTGAGAAAATCAATGTTTTTTTGTCAAACACTTATTCAGGCCAAGTTAGTGTTAATGCAAATAATATGCTTTTTCCGAAAAACTAGCAGTTATTCATTGGAAAAATTGCGTGGTTCTATTATAATTCTGTACGTTACGTTGTTTTAGAGCATTTTAATGTGATATTAATCGACAGTTTTTGAGAAAATCAATGTTTTTTTGTCAAACACTCTTTTAGGCCAGGTTAGTGTTAATGCAATTAATATGCTTTTTCTGAAAAACTAGCTGTTATTCACTGAACAAATTGCTTGGTTCTATTGTAGTTCTGTACGTTACGCTGTTTTAGAGCATTTTTATGTGATTTTAATCGACAGTTTCTGAGAAAATCAATGTTTTTTTGTTAACCACTCTTTTAGGCCAAGTTAGTCTTAATGCAAATAATATGCTTTTTCTGAAAAACTAGCAGTTATTCATTGAAAAAATTGCTTGGTTCTATTGTAGTTCTGTACGATACGTTGTTTTAAAGCATTTTAATGTGATTTTAATCGACAGTTTTTGACAAAATCAATGTTTTTTTGTAAAACACTCTTTAAGGCCAAGTTAGTGTTAATGCAAATAATATGCTTTTTCCGAAAAACTAGCAGTTATTCATTGGAAAAATTCCTTGGTTCTATTGTAGTTCTGTACGTTACGTTATTTTAGAGCATTTTAATGTGATTTTAATCGACAGTTTTTGAGAAAATCAATTTTTTTTTGTTAAACACTCTTTTAGGCCAAGTTAGTGTTAATGCAAACAATATGCTTTTTCTGAAAAACTAGCCGTTATTCATTGAAAAAATTGCTTGGTTCTATTGTAGTTCTGTACGTTACGTTGTTTTAGAGCATTTTAATGTGATTTTAATCGACAGTTTTTGACAAAATCAATGTTTTTTTGTAAAACACTCTTTAAGGCCAAGTTAGTGTTAATGCAAATAATATGCTTTTTCCGAAAAACTAGCAGTTATTCATTGGAAAAATTCCTTGGTTCTATTGTAGTTCTGTACGTTACGTTGTTTTAGAGCATTTTAATGTGATTTTAATCGACAGTTTTTGAGAAAATTAATGTTTTTTTGTTAAACACTCTTTTAGGCCAAGTTAGTGTTAATGCAAATAATATGCTTTTTCCGAAAAACTAGCAGTTATTCATTGAAAAAATTGCTTGGTTCTATTTTCAATTCTGTACGCTACGTTGTTTTAGAGCATTTTAATGTGATTTTAATCGACAGTTTTTGAGAAAATCAATGTTTTTTTGTCAAACACTCTTTTAGGCCAAGTTAGTGTTAATGCAAATAATATGCTTTTTCTGAAAAACTAGCAGTTAATCACTGAAAAAAATTGCTTGGTTCTATTGTAGTTCTGTACGTTACGTTGTTTTAGAGCATTTTGATTTGATTTTAATCGACAGTTTTTGAGAAAATCAATGTTTTTTTGTCAAACACTCTTTTAGGCCAAGTTAGTGTTAATGCAAATAATATGCTTTTTCCGAAAAACTAGCAGTTATTCATTGGAAAAATTGCTTGGTTCTATTATAATTCTGTACGTTATGTTGTTTTAGAGCATTTTGATTTGATTTTAATCGACAGTTTTTGAGAAAATCAATGTTTTTTTGTTAAACACTCTTTTGGGCCAAGTTAGTGTTACTGCAAATAATATGCTTTTTCTGAAAAACTAGCAGTTAATCACTGAAAAAATTGCTTGGTTCTATTGTAGTTCTGTACGTTACGTTGTTTTAGAGCATTTTGATTTGATTTTAATCGACAGTTTTTGAGAAAATCAATGTTTTTTTGTCAAACACTCTTTTAGGCCAAGTTAGTGTTAATGCAAACAATATGCTTTTTCCGAAAAACTAGCAGTTATTCATTGGAAAAATTGCTTGGTTCTATTATAATTGTGTACGTTACGTTATTTTAGAGCATTTTAATGTGATTTTAATAGACAGTTTTTGAGAAAATCAATGTTTTTTTGTTAAACACTCTTTTAGGCCAAGTTAGTGTTAATGCAAACAATATGCTTTTTCTGAAAAACTAGCAGTTATTCATTGAAAAAAATGTTTGGTTCTATTGTAGTTCTGTACGTTACGTTGTTTTCGAGCATTTTAATGTGATTTTAATTGAAAGTTTCTGAGAAAATCAATGTTTTTTTGTCAAACACTCTTTTAGGCCAAGTTAGTGTTAATGCAAATAATATGCTTTTTCCGAAAAACTAGCAGTTATTCATTGAAAAAATTGTTTGGTTCTATTATAATTCTGTACGTTACGTTATTTTAGAGCATTTTAATGTGATTTTAATAGACAGTTTTTGAGAAAATCAATGTTTTTGTGTAAAACACTCTTTTAGGCCAAGTTAGTGTTAATGCAAATAATATGCTTTTTCCGAAAAACTAGCAGTTATTCATTGAAAAAATTGTTTGGTTCTATTATAATTCTGTACGTTACGTTGTTTTAGAGCATTTTGATTTGATTTTAATCGACAGTTTTTGAGAAAATCAATGTTTTTTTGTCAAACACTCTTTCAGGCCAAGTTAGTGTTAATGCAAATAATATGCTTTTTCCGAAAAACTAGCAGTTATTCATTGGAAAAATTGCTTGGTTCTATTATAATTCTGTACGTTATGTTGTTTTAGAGCATTTTGATTTGATTTTAATCGACAGTTTTTGAGAAAATCAATGTTTTTTTGTCAAACACTCTTTTAGGCCAAGTTAGTGTAAATGCAAATAATATGCTTTTTCTGAAAAACTACCAGTTATTCATTGAAAAAATTGCTTGGTTCTATTGTAGTTATGTACGTTACGTTGTTTTAGAGCATTTTAATGTGATATTAATCGACAGTTTTTGAGAAAATCAATGTTTTTTTGTCAAACACTCTTTTAGGCCAAGTTAGTGTAAATGCAAATAATATGCTTTTTCCGAAAAACTAGCAGTTATTCATTGGATTAATTGCTTGGTTCTATTATAATTCTGTACGTTATGTTGTTTTAGAGCATTTTGATTTGATTTTAATCGACAGTTTTTGAGAAAATCAATGTTTTTTTGCTAAACACTCTTTTAGGCCAAGTTAGTGTTAATGCAAATAATATGCTTTTTCTGAAAAACTAGCAGTTAATCACTGAAAAAATTGTTTGGTTCTATTGTAGTTCTGTACGTTACGTTGTTTTCGAGCGTTTTAATGTGATTTTAATTGACAGTTTCTGAGAAAATCAATGTTTTTTTGTCAAACACTCTTTTAGGCCAAGTTAGTGTTAATGCAAATAATATGCTTTTTCCGAAAAACTAGCAGTTATTCATTGAAAAAATTGTTTGGTTCTATTATAATTCTGTACGTTACGTTATTTTAGAGCATTTTAATGTGATTTTAATAGACAGTTTTTGAGAAAATCAATGTTTTTGTGTAAAACACTCTTTTAGGCCAAGTTAGTGTTAATGCAAATAATATGCTTTTTCCGAAAAACTAGCAGTTATTCATTGAAAAAATTGTTTGGTTCTATTATAATTCTGTACGTTACGTTGTTTTAGAGCATTTTGATTTGATTTTAATCGACAGTTTTTGAGAAAATCAATGTTTTTTTGTCAAACACTCTTTCAGGCCAAGTTAGTGTTAATGCAAATAATATGCTTTTTCCGAAAAACTAGCAGTTATTCATTGGAAAAATTGCTTGGTTCTATTATAATTCTGTACGTTACGTTGTTTTAGAGCATTTTAATGTGATATTAATCGACAGTTTTTGAGAAAATCAATGTTTTTTTGTCAAACACTCTTTTAGGCCAAGTTAGTGTTAATGCAATTAATATGCTTTTTCTGAAAAACTAGCTGTTATTCACTGAAAAAATTGCTTGGTTCTATTGTAGTTCTGTACGTTACGCTGTTTTAGAGCATTTTAATGTGATTTTAATCGACAGTTTCTGAGAAAATCAATGTTTTTTTGTTAACCACTCTTTTAGGCCAAGTTAGTCTTGATGCAAATAATATGCTTTTTCTGAAAAACTAGCAGTTATTCATTGAAAAAATTGCTTGGTTCTATTGTAGTTCTGTACGATACGTTGTTTTAAAGCATTTTAATGTGATTTTAATCGACAGTTTTTGACAAAATCAATGTTTTTTTGTAAAACACTCTTTAAGGCCAAGTTAGTGTTAATGCAAATAATATGCTTTTTCCGAAAAACTAGCAGTTATTCATTGGAAATTTCCTTGGTTCTATTGTAGTTCTGTACGTTACGTTGTTTTAGAGCATTTTAATGTGATTTTAATCGACAGTTTTTGAGAAAATCAATGTTTTTTTGTTAAACACTCTTTTAGGCCAAGTTAGTGTTAATGCAAATAATATGCTTTTTCCGAAAAACTAGCAGTTATTCATTGAAAAAATTGCTTGGTTCTATTGTAATTCTGTACGCTACGTTGTTTTAGAGCATTTTAATGTGATTTTAATCGACAGTTTTTGAGAAAATCAATGTTTTTTTGTCAAACACTCTTTTAGGCCAAGTTAGTGTTAATGCAAATAATATGCTTTTTCTGAAAAACTAGCAGTTAATCACTGAAAAGAATTGCTTGGTTCTATTGTAGTTCTGTACGTTACGTTGTTTTAGAGCATTTTGATTTGATTTTAATCGACAGTTTTTGAGAAAATCAATGTTTTTTTGTCAAACACTCTTTTTGGCCAAGTTAGTGTTAATGCAAATAATATGCTTTTTCCGAAAAACTAGCAGTTATTCATTGGAAAAATTGCTTGGTTCTATTATAATTCTGTACGTTATGTTGTTTTAGAGCATTTTGATTTGATTTTAATCGACAGTTTTTGAGAAAATCAATGTTTTTTTGTTAAACACTCTTTTGGGCCAAGTTAGTGTTACTGCAAATAATATGCTTTTTCTGAAAAACTAGCAGTTATTCATTGAAAAAATTGCTTGGTTCTATTGTAGTTATGTACGGTACGTTATTTTAGAGCATTTTAATGTGATTTTAATTGACAGTTTTTGAGAAAATCAATGTTTTTTTGTTAAACACTCTTTTAGGCCAAGTTAGTGTTAATGCAAACAATATGCTTTTTCTGAAAAACTAGCGGTTATTCATTGAAAAAATTGTTTGGTTCTATTGTAGTTCTGTACGCTACGTTGTTTTAGAGCATTTTAATGTGATTTTAATCGACAGTTTCTGAGAAAATCAATGTTTTTTTGTCAAACACTCTTTTAGGCCAAGTTAGTGTTAATGCAAATAATATGCTTTTTCCGAAAAACTAGCAGTTATTCATTGAAAAAATTGCTTGGTTCTATTATAATTCTGTACGTTACGTTATTTTAGAGCATTTTAATGTGATTTTAATCGACAGTTTTTGAGAAAATCAATGTTTTTTTGTTAAACACTCTTTTAGGCCAAGTTAGTGTTAATGCAAACAATATGCTTTTTCTGAAAAACTAGCCGTTATTCATTGAAAAAATTGCTTGGTTCTATTGTAGTTCTGTACGTTACGTTGTTTTAGAGCATTTTAATGTGATTTTAATCGACAGTTTCTGAGAAAATCAATGTTTTTTTGTCAAACACTCTTTTAGGCCAAGTTAGTGTTAATGCAAATAATATGCTTTTTCCGAAAAACTAGCAGTTATTCATTGGAAAAATTGCTTGGTTCTATTATATATCTGTACGTTATGTTGTTTTAGAGCATTTTGATTTGTTTCTAATCGACAGTTTTTGAGAAAATCAATGTTTTTTTGTCAAACACTCTTTTAGGCCAAGTTAGTGTTAATGCAAACAATATGCTTTTTCCGAAAAACTAGCAGTTATTCATTGAAAAAATTGTTTGGTTCTATTGTAGTTCTGTACGCTACGTTGTTTTAGAGCATTTTAATCTGATTTTAATCGACAGTTTCTGACAAAATCAATGTTTTTTTGTCAAACACTCTTTTAGGCCAAGTTAGTGTAAATGCAAATAATATGCTTTTTTCCGAAAAACTAGCAGTTATTCATTGAAAAAATTGTTTGGTTCTATTATAATTCTGTACGTTACGTTGTTTTAGAGCATTTTGATTTGATTTTAATCGACAGTTTTTGAGAAAATCAATGTTTTTTTGTCAAACACTCTTTCAGGCCAAGTTAGTGTTAATGCAAATAATATGCTTTTTCCGAAAAACTAGCAGTTATTCATTGGAAAAATTGCTTGGTTCTATTATAATTCTGTACGTTATGTTGTTTTAGAGCATTTTGATTTGATTTTAATCGACAGTTTTTGACAAAATCAATGTTTTTTTGTCAAACACTCTTTTAGGCCAAGTTAGTGTAAATGCAAATAATATGCTTTTTCTGAAAAACTACCAGTTATTCATTGAAAAAATTGTTTGGTTCTATTATAATTCTGTACGTTACGTTGTTTTAGAGCATTTTGATTTGATTTTAATCGACAGTTTTTGAGAAAATCAATGTTTTTTTGTCAGACACTCTTTCAGGCCAAGTTAGTGTTAATGCAAATAATATGCTTTTTCCGAAAAACTAGCAGTTATTCATTGGAAAAATTGCTTGGTTCTATTATAATTCTGTACGTTATGTTGTTTTAGAGCATTTTGATTTGATTTTAATCGACAGTTTTTGACAAAATCAATGTTTTTTTGTCAAACACTCTTTTAGGCCAAGTTAGTGTAAATGCAAATAATATGCTTTTTCTGAAAAACTACCAGTTATTCATTGGAAAAATTGCTTGGTTCTATTATAATTCTGTACGCTACGTTGTTTTAGAGCATTTTAATGTGATATTAATCGACAGTTTTTGAGAAAATCAATGTTTTTTTGTCAAACACTCTTTTAGGCCAAGTTAGTGTTAATGCAAATAATATGCTTTTTCCGAAAAACTAGCAGTTATTCATTGGAAAAATTGCTTGGTTCTATTATAATTCTGTACGTTATGTTGTTTTAGAGCATTTTGATTTGATTTTAATCGACAGTTTTTGAGAAAATCAATGTTTTTTTGTTAAACACTCTTTTAGGCCAAGTTAGTGCTAATGCAAATAATATGCTTTTTCTGAAAAACTAGCAGTTAATCACTGAAAAAATTGTTTGGTTCTATTGTAGTTCTGTACGTTACGTTGTTTTCGAGCATTTTAATGTGATTTTAATTGACAGTTTCTGAGAAAATCAATGTTTTTTTGTCAAACACTCTTTTAGGCCAAGTTAGTGTTAATGCAAATAATATGCTTTTTCAGAAAAACTAGCAGTTATTCATTGAAAAAATTGTTTGGTTCTATTATAATTCTGTACGTTACGTTATTTTAGAGCATTTTAATGTGATTTTAATAGACAGTTTTTGAGAAAATCAATGTTTTTGTGTAAAACACTCTTTTAGGCCAAGTTAGTGTTAATGCAAATAATATGCTTTTTCCGAAAAACTAGCAGTTATTCATTGAAAAAATTGTTTGGTTCTATTATAATTCTGTACGTTACGTTGTTTTAGAGCATTTTGATTTGATTTTAATCGACAGTTTTTGAGAAAATCAATGTTTTTTTGTCAAACACTTATTCAGGCCAAGTTAGTGTTAATGCAAATAATATGCTTTTTCCGAAAAACTAGCAGTTATTCATTGGAAAAATTGCTTGGTTCTATTATAATTCTGTACGTTACGTTGTTTTAGAGCATTTTAATGTGATATTAATCGACAGTTTTTGAGAAAATCAATGTTTTTTTGTCAAACACTCTTTTAGGCCAGGTTAGTGTTAATGCAATTAATATGCTTTTTCTGAAAAACTAGCTGTTATTCACTGAACAAATTGCTTGGTTCTATTGTAGTTCTGTACGTTACGCTGTTTTAGAGCATTTTTATGTGATTTTAATCGACAGTTTCTGAGAAAATCAATGTTTTTTTGTTAACCACTCTTTTAGGCCAAGTTAGTCTTAATGCAAATAATATGCTTTTTCTGAAAAACTAGCAGTTATTCATTGAAAAAATTGCTTGGTTCTATTGTAGTTCTGTACGATACGTTGTTTTAAAGCATTTTAATGTGATTTTAATCGACAGTTTTTGACAAAATCAATGTTTTTTTGTAAAACACTCTTTAAGGCCAAGTTAGTGTTAATGCAAATAATATGCTTTTTCCGAAAAACTAGCAGTTATTCATTGGAAAAATTCCTTGGTTCTATTGTAGTTCTGTACGTTACGTTATTTTAGAGCATTTTAATGTGATTTTAATCGACAGTTTTTGAGAAAATCAATTTTTTTTTGTTAAACACTCTTTTAGGCCAAGTTAGTGTTAATGCAAACAATATGCTTTTTCTGAAAAACTAGCCGTTATTCATTGAAAAAATTGCTTGGTTCTATTGTAGTTCTGTACGTTACGTTGTTTTAGAGCATTTTAATGTGATTTTAATCGACAGTTTCTGAGAAAATCAATGTTTTTTTGTCAAACACTCTTTTAGGCCAAGTTAGTGTTAATGCAAATAATATGCTTTTTCCGAAAAACTAGCAGTTATTCATTGGAAAAATTGCTTGGTTCTATTATATGTCTGTACGTTATGTTGTTTTAGAGCATTTTGATTTGTTTCTAATCGACAGTTTTTGAGAAAATCAATGTTTTTTTGTCAAACACTCTTTTAGGCCAAGTTAGTGTTAATGCAAACAATATGCT
This sequence comes from Catostylus mosaicus, assembly GCA_964019065.1. Classification (NCBI taxonomy): domain Eukaryota; kingdom Metazoa; phylum Cnidaria; class Scyphozoa; order Rhizostomeae; family Catostylidae; genus Catostylus; species Catostylus mosaicus. Next base: position 3,879,515 of record OZ025199.1, read on the forward strand.
TTTTCAGAAAAACTAGCAGTTATTCATTGAAAAAATTGTTTGGTTCTATTGTAGTTCTGTACGCTACGTTGTTTTAGAGCATTTTAATCTGATTTTAATCGACAGTTTCTGAGAAAATCAATGTTTTTTTGTCAAACACTCTTTTAGGCCAAGTTAGTGTTAATGCAAATAATATGCTTTTTCCGAAAAACTAGCAGTTATTCATTGAAAAAATTGCTTGGTTCTATTATAATTCTGTACGGTACGATATTTTAGAGCATTTTAATGTGATTTTAATCGACAGTTTTTGAGAAAATCAATGTTTTTTTGTCAAACACTCTTTCAGGCCAAGTTAGTGTTAATGCAAATAATATGCTTTTTCCGAAAAATTAGCAGTTATTCATTGGAAAAATTGCTTGGTTCTATTATAATTCTGTACGTTATGTTGTTTTAGAGCATTTTGATTTGATTTTAATCGACAGTTTTTGACAAAATCAATGTTTTTTTGTCAAACACTCTTTTAGGCCAAGTTAGTGTAAATGCAAATAATATGCTTTTTCTGAAAAACTACCAGTTATTCATTGAAAAAATTGCTTGGTTCTATTGTAGTTATGTACGTTACGTTGTTTTAGAGCATTTTGATGTGATATTAATCGACAGTTTTTGAGAAAATCAATGTTTTTTTGTCAAACACTCTTTTAGGCCAAGTTAGTGTTAATGCAAATAATATGCTTTTTCCGAAAAACTAGCAGTTATTCATTGGAAAAATTGCTTGGTTCTATTATAATTCTGTACGTTATGTTGTTTTAGAGCATTTTAATGTGATTTTAATTGACAGTTTCTGAGAAAATCAATGTTTTTTTGTCAAACACTCTTTTAGGCCAAGTTAGTGTTGATGCAAATAATATGCTTTTTCCGAAAAACTAGCAGTTATTCATTGAAAAAATTGTTTGGTTCTATTATAATTCTGTACGTTACGTTATTTTAGAGCATTTTAATGTGATTTTAATAGACAGTTTTTGAGAAAATCAATGTTTTTGTGTAAAACACTCTTTTAGGCCAAGTTAGTGTTAATGCAAATAATATGCTTTTTCCGAAAAACTAGCAGTTATTCATTGAAAAAATTGTTTGGTTCTATTATAATTCTGTACGTTACGTTGTTTTAGAGCATTTTGATTTGATTTTAATCGACAGTTTTTGAGAAAATCAATGTTTTTTTGTCAAACACTCTTTCAGGCCAAGTTAGTGTTAATGCAAATAATATGCTTTTTCCGAAAAACTAGCGGTTATTCATTGGAAAAATTGCTTGGTTCTATCATAATTCTGTACGTTACGTTGTTTTAGAGCATTTTAATGTGATATTAATCGACAGTTTTTGAGAAAATCAATGTTTTTTTGTCAAACACTCTTTTAGGCCAAGTTAGTGTTAATGCAATTAATATGCTTTTTCTGAAAAACTAGCTGTTATTCACTGAAAAAATTGCTTGGTTCTATTGTAGTTCTGTACGTTACGCTGTTTTAGAGCATTTTAATGTGATTTTAATCGACAGTTTCTGAGAAAATCAATGTTTTTTTGTTAACCACTCTTTTAGGCCAAGTTAGTCTTAATGCAAATAATATGCTTTTTCTGAAAGACTAGCAGTTATTCATTGAAAAAATTGCTTGGTTCTATTGTAGTTCTGTACGATACGTTGTTTTAAAGCATTTTAATGTGATTTTAATCGACAGTTTTTGACAAAATCAATGTTTTTTTGTAAAACACTCTTTAAGGCCAAGTTAGTGTTAATGCAAATAATATGCTTTTTCCGAAAAACTAGCAGTTATTCATTGGAAAAATTCCTTGGTTCTATTGTAGTTCTGTACGTTACGTTGTTTTAGAGCATTTTAATGTGATTTTAATCGACAGTTTTTGAGAAAATCAATGTTTTTTTGTTAAACACTCTTTTAGGCCAAGTTAGTGTTAATGCAAATAATATGCTTTTTCCGAAAAACTAGCAGTTATTCATTGAAAAAATTGCTTGGTTCTATTGTAATTCTGTACGCTACGTTGTTTTAGAGCATTTTAATGTGATTTTAATCGACAGTTTTTGAGAAAATCAATGTTTTTTTGTCAAACACTCTTTTAGGCCAAGTTAGTGTTAATGCAAATAATATGCTTTTTCTGAAAAACTAGCAGTTAATCACTGAAAAAAATTGCTTGGTTCTATTGTAGTTCTGTACGTTACGTTGTTTTAGAGCATTTTAATGTGATTTTAATCGACAGTTTCTGAGAAAATCAATGTTTTTTTGTCAAACACTCTTTTAGGCCAAGTTAGTGTTAATGCAAATAATATGCTTTTTCCGAAAAACTAGCAGTTATTCATTGAAAAAATTGCTTGGTTCTATTATAATTCTGTACGTTACGTTATTTTAGAGCATTTTAATGTGATTTTAATCGACAGTTTTTGAGAAAATCAATTTTTTTTTGTTAAACACTCTTTTAGGCCAAGTTAGTGTTAATGCAAACAATATGCTTTTTCTGAAAAACTAGCTGTTATTCATTGAAAAAATTGCTTGGTTCTATTGTAGTTCTGTACGTTACGTTGTTTTAGAGCATTTTAATGTGATTTTAATCGACAGTTTCTGAAAAAATCAATGTTTTTTTGTCAAACACCCTTTTAGGCCAAGTTAGTGTTAATGCAAATAATATGCTTTTTCCGAAAAGCTAGCAGTTATTTATTGGAAAAGTTGCTTGGTTCTATTATAATTCTGTACGTTACGTTGTTTTAGAGCATTTTGATTTGATTTTAATCGACAGTTTTTGAGAAAATCAATGTTTTTTTGTCAAACACTCTTTTAGGCCAAGTTAGTGTTAATGCAAATAATATGCTTTTTCCGAAAAACTAGCAGTTATTCATTGGAAAAATTCCTTGGTTCTATTGTAGTTCTGTACGTTACGTTGTTTTAGAGCATTTTAATGTGATTTTAATCGACAGTTTTTGAGAAAATCAATGTTTTTTTGTCAAACACTCTTTTAGGCCAAGTTAAGGTTAATGCAATTAATATGCTTTTTCTGAAAAACTAGCTGTTATTCACTGAAAAAATTGCTTGGTTCTATTGTAGTTCTGTACGTTACGCTGTTTTAGAGCATTTTAATGTGATTTTAATCGACAGTTTTTGAGAAAATCAATGTTTTTTTGTCAAACACTCTTTTAGGCCAAGTTAGTGTTAATGCAAATAATATGCTTTTTCTGAAAAACTAGCAGTTAATCACTGAAAAAATTGCTTGGTTCTATTGTAGTTCTGTACGTTACGTTGTTTTAGAGCATTTTGATTTGATTTTAATCGACAGTTTTTGAGAAAATCAATGTTTTTTTGTCAAACACTCTTTTAGGCCAAGTTAGTGTTAATGCAAACAATATGCTTTTTCCGAAAAACTAGCAGTTATTCATTGAAAAAATTGGTTGGTTCTATTATAATTCTGTACGTTACGTTGTTTTAGAGCATTTTGATTTGATTTTAATCGACAGTTTTTGAGAAAATCAATGTTTTTTTGTCAAACACTCTTTTAGGCCAAGTTAGTGTTAATGCAAATAATATGCTTTTTCTGAAAAACTAGCAGTTAATCACTGAAAAAATTGCTTGGTTCTATTGTAGTTCTGTACGTTACGCTGTTTTAGAGCATTTTAATGTGATTTTAATCGACAGTTTTTGAGAAAATCAATGTTTTTTTGTCAAACACTCTTTTAGGCCAAGTTAGTGTTAATGCAAATAATATGCTTTTTCTGAAAAACTAGCAGTTAATCACTGAAAAAATTGCTTGGTTCTATTGTAGTTCTGTACGTTACGTTGTTTTAGAGCATTTTGATTTGATTTTAATCGACAGTTTTTGAGAAAATCAATGTTTTTTTGTCAAACACTCTTTTAGGCCAAGTTAGTGTTAATGCAAACAATATGCTTTTTCCGAAAAACTAGCAGTTATTCATTGAAAAAATTGGTTGGTTCTATTATAATTCTGTACGTTACGTTGTTTAAGAGCATTTTGATTTGATTTTAATCGACAGTTTTTGAGAAAATCAATGTTTTTTTGTCAAACACTCTTTTAGGCCAAGTTAGTGTTAATGCAAATAATATGCTTTTTCTGAAAAACTAGCAGTTAATCACTGAAAAAATTGCTTGGTTCTATTGTAGTTCTGTACGTTACGTTGTTTTAGAGCATTTTGATTTGATTTTAATCGACAGTTTTTGAGAAAATCAATGTTTTTTTGTTAAACACTCTTTTAGACCAAGTTAGTGTTAATGCAAACAATATGCTTATTCTGAAAAACTAGCGGTTATTCATTGAAAAAATTGCTTGGTTCTATTGTAGTTATTTACGTTACGTTGTTTTAGAGCATTTTAATGTGATTTTAATTGACAGTTTTTGAGAAAATCAATGTTTTTTTGCCAAACACTCTTTTAGGCCAAGTTAGTGTAAATGCAAATAATATGCATTTTCTTAAAAACTAGCAGTTATTCACTGAAAAAACTTCTTGGTTCTATTGTAGTTCTGTACGTTACGTTGTTTTAGAGCATTTTAATGTGATTTTAATCCACAGTTTCTGAGAAAATCAATGTTTTTTTGTGAAACACTGTTTTAGGCCAAGTTAGTGTTAATGCAAATAATATGCTTTTTCCGAAAAACTAGCAGTTATTCATTGGAAAAAATGGTTGGTTCTATTATAATTCTGTACGTTACGTTGTTTTAGAGCATTTTGATTTGATTTTAATCGACAGTTTTTGAGAAAATCAATGTTTTTTTGTCAAACACTCTTTTAGGCCAAGTTAGTGTTAATGCAATTAATATGCTTTTTCTGAAAAACTAGCTGTTATTCACTGAAAAAATTGCTTGGTTCTATTGTAGTTCTGTACGTTACGCTGTTTTAGAGCATTTTAATGTGATTTTAATCGACAGTTTCTGAGAAAATCAATGTTTTTTTGTTAACCACTCTTTTAGGCCAAGTTAGTGTTAATGCAAATAATATGCTTTTTCTGAAAAACTAGCAGTTATTCATTGAAAAAATTGCTTGGTTCTATTGTAGTTCTGTACGATACGTTGTTTTAAAGCACTTTTATGTGATTTTAATCGACAGTTTTTGACAAAATCAATGTTTTTTTGTAAAACATTCTTTAAGGCCAAGTTAGAGTTAATGCAAATAATATGCTTTTTCCGAAAAACTAGCAGTTATTCATTGGAAAAATTCCTTGGTTCTGTTGTAGTTCTGTACGTTACGTTGTTTTAGAGCATTTTAATGTGATTTTAATCGACAGTTTTTGAGAAAATCAATGTTTTTTTGTTAAACACTCTTTTAGGCCAAGTTAGTGTTAATGCAAATAATATGCTTTTTCCGAAAAACTAGCAGTTATTCATTGAAAAAATTGCTTGGTTCTATTGTAGTTCTGTACGTTACTTTGTTTTAGAGCAATTTAATGTGATTTTAATCGACAGTTTTTGAGAAAATCAATGTTTTTTTGTCAAACACTCTTTTAGGCCAAGTTAGTGTTAATGCGAATAATATGCTTTTTCTGAAAAACTAGCAGTTAATCACTGAAAAAATTGCTTGGTTCTATTGTAGTTCTGTACGTTACGTTGTTTTAGAGCATTTTGATTTGATTTTAATCGACAGTTTTTGAGAAAATCAATGTTTTTTTGTCAAACACTCTTTTAGGCCAAGTTAGTGTTAATGCAAACAATATGCTTTTTCCGAAAAACTAGCAGTTATTCATTGGAAAAATTGCTTGGTTCTATTATAATTCTGTACGTTACGTTATTTTAGAGCATTTTAATGTGATTTTAATCGACAGTTTTTGAGAAAATCAATGTTTTTTTGTTAAACACTCTTTTAGGCCAAGTTAGTGTTAATGCAAACAATATGCTTTTTCTGAAAAACTAGCAGTTATTCATTGAAAAAATTGTTTGGTTCTATTGTAGTTCTGTACGTTACGTTGTTTTAGAGCATTTTAATGTGATTTTAATCGACAGTTTCTGAGAAAATCAATGTTTTTTGTCAAACACTCTTTTAGGCCAAGTTAGTGTTAATGCAAACAATATGCTTTTTCTGAAAAACTAGCAGTTATTCATTGAAAAAATTGTTTGGTTCTATTGTAGTTCTGTACGTTACGTTGTTTTAGAGCATTTTAATGTGATTTTAATCGACAGTTTCTGAGAAAATCAATGTTTTTTGTCAAACACTCTTTTAGGCCAAGTTAGTGTTAATGCAAATAATATGCTTTTTCCGAACAACTTGCAGTTATTCATTGGAAAAATTGCTTGGTTATATTATAATTCTGTACGGTACGTTATTATAGAGCATTTTAATGTGATTTTAATCGACAGTTTTTGAGAAAATCAATGTTTTTTTTTTAAACACTCTTTTAGGCCAAGTTAGTGTTAATGCAAATAATATGCTTTTTCCGAAAAACTAGCAGTTATTCATTGAAAAAATTCCTTGGTTCTATTGTAGTTATGTACGTTACGTTGTTTTAGAGCATTTTAATGTGATTTTAATCGACAGTTTTTGAGGAAATCAATGTTTTTTTGTCAAACACTCTTTTAGGCCAAGTTAGTGTTAATGCAAATAATATGCTTTTTCTGAAAAACTAGCAGTTAATCACTGAAAAAATTGCTTGGTTCTATTGTTGTTCTGTACGTTACGTTGTTTTAGAGCATTTTGATTTGATTTTAATCGACAGTTTTTGAGAAAATCAATGTTTTTTTGTCAAACACTCTTTTAAGCCAAGTTAGTGTTAAAACAAACAATATGCTTTTTCCGAAAAACTAGCAGTTATTCATTGGAAAAATTGCTTGGTTCTATTATAATTCTGTACGTTACGTTATTTTAGAGCATTTTAATGTGATTTTAATCGACAGTTTTTGAGAAAATCAATGTTTTTTTGTCAAACACTTTTTTAGGCCAAGTTAGTGTTAATGCAAACAATATGCTTTTTCTGAAAAACTAGCAGTTATTCATTGGAAAAATTGCTTGCTTCTATTATAATTCTGTACGGTAGGTTATTTTAGAGCATTTTAATGTGATTTTATTCTACAGTTTTTGAGAAAATCAATGTTTTTTTGTTAAACACTCTTTTAGGCCAAGTTAGTGTTAATGCAAACAATATGCTTTTTCTGAAAAACTAGCAGTTATTTATTGAAAAAATTGTTTGGTTCTATTGTAGTTCTGTACGTTACGTTGTTTTAGAGCATTTTAATGTGATTTTAATCGACAGTTTCTGAGAAAATCAATGTTTTTTTGTGAAACACTGTTTTAGGCCAAGTTAGTGTTAATGCAAATAATATGCTTTTTCCGAAAAACTAGCAGTTATTCATTGGAAAAATTGGTTGGTTCTATTATAATTCTGTACGTTACGTTGTTTTAGAGCATTTTGATTTGATTTTAATCGACAGTTTTTGAGAAAATCAATGTTTTTTTGTCAAACACTCTTTTAGGCCAAGTTAGTGTTAATGCAATTAATATGCTTTTTCTGAAAAACTAGCTGTTATTCACTGAAAAAATTGCTTGGTTCTATTGTAGTTCTGTACGTTACGCTGTTTTAGAGCATTTTAATGTGATTTTAATCGACAGTTTCTGAGAAAATCAATGTTTTTTTGTTAACCACTCTTTTAGGCCAAGTTAGTGTTAATGCAATTAATATGCTTTTTCTGAAAAACTAGCTGTTATTCACTGAAAAAATTGCTTGGTTCTATTGTAGTTCTGTACGTTACGCTGTTTTAGAGCATTTTAATGTGATTTTAATCGACAGTTTCTGAGAAAATCAATGTTTTTTTGTTAACCACTCTTTTAGGCCAAGTTAGTGTTAATGCAAATAATATGCTTTTTCTGAAAAACTAGCAGTTATTCATTGAAAAAATTGCTTGGTTCTATTGTAGTTCTGTACGATACGTTGTTTTAAAGCATTTTTATGTGATTTTGATCGACAGTTTTTGACAAAATCAATGTTTTTTTGTAAAACACTCTTTAAGGCCAAGTTAGAGTTAATGCAAATAATATGCTTTTTCCGAAAAACTAGCAGTTATTCATTGGAAAAATTCCTTGGTTCTGTTGTAGTTCTGTACGTTACGTTGTTTTAGAGCATTTTAATGTGATTTTAATCGACAGTTTCTGAGAAAATCAATGTTTTTTTGTGAAACACTGTTTTAGGCCAAGTTAGTGTTAATGCAAATAATATGCTTTTTCCGAAAAACTAGCAGTTATTCATTGGAAAAATTGAATGGTTCTATTATAATTCTGTACGTTACGTTGTTTTAGAGCATTTTGATTTGATTTTAATCGACAGTTTTTGAGAAAATCAATGTTTTTTTGTCAAACACTCTTTTAGGCCAAGTTAGTGTTAATGCAATTAATATGCTTTTTCTGAAAAACTAGCAGTTAATCACTGAAAAAATTGCTTGGTTCTATTGTAGTTCTGTACGTTACGCTGTTTTAGAGCATTTTAATGTGTTTTTAATCGACAGTTTTTGAGAAAATCAATGTTTTTTTGTTAAACACTCTTTTAGGCCAAGTTAGTGTTAATGCAAATAATATGCTTTTTCCGAAAAACTAGCAGTTATTCATTGAAAAAATTGCTTGGTTCTATTGTAGTTCTGTACGTTACTTTGTTTTAGAGCATTTTAATGTGATTTTAATCGACAGTTTTTGAGAAAATCAATGTTTTTTTGTCAAACACTCTTTTAGGCCAAGTTAGTGTTAATGCAAATAATATGCTTTTTCTGAAAAACTAGCAGTTAATCACTGAAAAAATTGCTTGGTTCTATTGTAGTTCTGTACGTTACGTTGTTTTAGAGCATTTTAATTTGATTTTAATCGACAGTTTTTGAGGAAATCAATGTTTTTTTGTCAAACACTCTTTTAGGCCAAGTTAGTGTTAATGCAAATAATATGCTTTTTCTGAAAAACTAGCAGTTAATCACTGAAAAAATTGCTTGGTTCTATTGTTGTTCTGTACGTTACGTTGTTTTAGAGCATTTTGATTTGATTTTAATCGACAGTTTTTGAGAAAATCAATGTTTTTTTGTCAAACACTCTTTTAGGCCAAGTTAGTGTTAATGCAAATAATATGCTTTTTCCGAAAAACTAGCAGTTATTCATTGAAAAAATTGCTTGGTTATATTATAATTCTGTACGGTACGTTATTATAGAGCATTTTAATGTGATTTTAATCGAGAGTTTTTGACAAAATCAATGTTTTTCTGTAAAACACTCTTTAAGGCCAAGTTAGTGTTAATGCAATTAATATGCTTTTTCTGAAAAACTAGCTGTTATTCACTGAAAAAATTGCTTGGTTCTATTGTAGTTCTGTACGTTACGCTGTTTTAGAGCATTTTAATGTGATTTTAATCGACAGTTTCTGAGAAAATCAATGTTTTTTTGTTAACCACTCTTTTAGGCCAAGTTAGTGTTAATGCAAATAATATGCTTTTTCCGAAAAACTAGCAGTTATTCATTGAAAAAAATTGCTTGGTTCTATTGTATTTCTGTACGTTACTTTGTTTTAGAGCATTTTAATGTGATTTTAATCGACAGTTTTTGAGAAAATCAATGTTTTTTTGTCAAACACTCTTTTAGGCCAAGTTAGTGTTAATGCAAATAATATGCTTTTTCTGAAAAACTAGCAGTTAATCACTGAAAAAATTGCTTGGTTCTATTGTAGTTCTGTACGTTACGTTGTTTTAGAGCATTTTGATTTGATTTTAATCGACAGTTTTTGAGAAAATCAATGTTTTTTTGTCAAACACTCTTTTAGGCCAAGTTAGTGTTAATGCAAATAATATGCTTTTTCCGAAAAACTAGCAGTTATTCATTGGAAAAATTGGTTGGTTCTATTATAATTCTGTACGTTACGTTGTTTTAGAGCATTTTGATTTGATTTTAATCGACAGTTTTTGAGAAAATCAATGTTTTTTTGTCAAACACTCTTTTAGGCCAAGTTAGTGTTAATGCAATTAATATGCTTTTTCTGAAAAACTAGCTGTTATTCACTGAAAAAATTGCTTGGTTCTATTGTAGTTCTGTACGTTACGCTGTTTTAGAGCATTTTAATGTGATTTTAATCGACAGTTTCTGAGAAAATCAATGTTTTTTTGTTAACCACTCTTTTAGGCCAAGTTAGTGTTAATGCAAATAATATGCTTTTTCTGAAAAACTAGCAGTTATTCATTGAAAAAATTGCTTGGTTCTATTGTAGTTCTGTACGATACGTTGTTTTAAAGCATTTTTATGTGATTTTGATCGACAGTTTTTGACAAAATCAATGTTTTTTTGTAAAACACTCTTTAAGGCCAAGTTAGAGTTAATGCAAATAATATGCTTTTTCCGAAAAACTAGCAGTTATTCATATGAAAAATTCCTTGGTTCTGTTGTAGTTCTGTACGTTACGTTGTTTTAGAGCATTTTAATGTGATTTTAATCGACAGTTTCTGAGAAAATCAATGTTTTTTTGTGAAACACTGTTTTAGGCCAAGTTAGTGTTAATGCAAATAATATGCTTTTTCCGAAAAACTAGCAGTTATTCATTGGAAAAATTGGTTGGTTCTATTATAATTCTGTACGTTACGTTGTTTTAGAGCATTTTGATTTGATTTTAATCGACAGTTTTTGAGAAAATCAATGTTTTTTTGTCAAACACTCTTTTAGGCCAAGTTAGTGTTAATGCAATTAATATGCTTTTTCTGAAAAACTAGCAGTTAATCACTGAAAAAATTGCTTGGTTCTATTGTAGTTCTGTACGTTACGCTGTTTTAGAGCATTTTAATGTGTTTTTAATCGACAGTTTTTGAGAAAATCAATGTTTTTTTGTTAAACACTCTTTTAGGCCAAGTTAGTGTTAATGCAAATAATATGCTTTTTCCGAAAAACTAGCAGTTATTCATTGAAAAAATTGCTTGGTTCTATTGTAGTTCTGTACGTTACTTTGTTTTAGAGCATTTTAATGTGATTTTAATCGACAGTTTTTGAGAAAATCAATGTTTTTTTGTCAAACACTCTTTTAGGCCAAGTTAGTGTTAATGCAAATAATATGCTTTTTCTGAAAAACTAGCAGTTAATCACTGAAAAAATTGCTTGGTTCTATTGTAGTTCTGTACGTTACGTTGTTTTAGAACATTTTAATTTGATTTTAATCGACAGTTTTTGAGGAAATCAATGTTTTTTTGTCAAACACTCTTTTAGGCCAAGTTAGTGTTAATGCAAATAATATGCTTTTTCTGAAAAACTAGCAGTTAATCACTGAAAAAATTGCTTGGTTCTATTGTTGTTCTGTACGTTACGTTGTTTTAGAGCATTTTGATTTGATTTTAATCGACAGTTTTTGAGAAAATCAATGTTTTTTTGTCAAACACTCTTTTAAGCCAAGTTAGTGTTAAAACAAACAATATGCTTTTTCCGAAAAACTAGCAGTTATTCATTGGAAAAATTGCTTGGTTCTATTATAATTCTGTACGTTACGTTATTTTAGAGCATTTTAATGTGATTTTAATCGACAGTTTTTGAGAAAATCAATGTTTTTTTGTCAAACACTTTTTTAGGCCAAGTTAGTGTTAATGCAAACAATATGCTTTTTCTGAAAAACTAGCAGTTATTCATTGGAAAAATTGCTTGGTTCTATTATAATTCTGTACGGTAGGTTATTTTAGAGCATTTTAATGTGATTTTATTCTAAAGTTTTTGAGAAAATCAATGTTTTTTTGTTAAACACTCTTTTAGGCCAAGTTAGTGTTAATGCAAACAATATGCTTTTTCTGAAAAACTAGCAGTTATTCATTGAAAAAATTGTTTGGTTCTTTTGTAGTTCTGTACGCTACGTTGTTTTACAGCATTTTAATGTGATTTTAATAGACAGTTTCTGAGAAAATCAATGTTTTTTTGTGAAACACTGTTTTAGGCCAAGTTAGTGTTAATGCAAATAATATGCTTTTTCCGAAAAACTAGCAGTTATTCATTGAAAAAATTGCTTGGTTATATTATAATTCTGTACGGTACGTTATTATAGAGCATTTTAATGTGATTTTAATCGAGAGTTTTTGACAAAATCAATGTTTTTCTGTAAAACACTCTTTAAGGCCAAGTTAGTGTTAATGCAAATAATATGCTTTTTGCGAAAAACTAGCAGTTATTCATTGGAAAAATTCCTTGGTTCTATTGTAGTTCTGTACGTTTCGCTGTTTTAGAGCATTTTAATGTGATTTTAATCGACAGTTTCTGAGAAAATCAATGTTTTTTTGTTAACCACTCTTTTAGGCCAAGTTAGTGTTAATGCAAATAATATGCTTTTTCCGAAAAACTAGCAGTTATTCATTGAAAAAAATTGCTTGGTTCTATTGTATTTCTGTACGTTACTTTGTTTTAGAGCATTTTAATGTGATTTTAATCGACAGTTTTTGAGAAAATCAATGTTTTTTTGTCAAACACTCTTTTAGGCCAAGTTAGTGTTAATGCAAATAATATGCTTTTTCTGAAAAACTAGCAGTTAATCACTGAAAAAAATTGCTTAGTTCTATTGTAGTTCTGTACGTTACGTTGTTTTAGAGCATTTTGATTTGATTTTAATCGACAGTTTTTGAGAAAATCAATGTTTTTTTGTCAAACACTCTTTTAGGCCAAGTTAGTGTTAATGCAAACAATATGCTTTTTCCGAAAAACTAGCAGTTATTCATTGGAAAAAATGCTTGGTTCTATTATAATTCTGTACGTTACGTTATTTTAGAGCATTTTAATGTGATTTTAATCGACAGTTTTTGAGAAAATCAATGTTTTTTTGTTAAACACTCTTTTAGGCCAAGTTAGTGTTAAAGCAAACAATATGCTTTTTCTGAAAAACTAGCAGTTATTTATTGAAAAAATTGTTTGGTTCTATTGTAGTTCTGTACGTTACGTTGTTTTAGAGCATTTTAATGTGATTTTAATCGACAGTTTCTGAGAAAATCAATGTTTTTTTGTGAAACACTGTTTTAGGCCAAGTTAGTGTTAATGCAAATAATATGCTTTTTCCGAAAAACTAGCAGTTATTCATTGGAAAAATTGGTTGGTTCTATTATAATTCTGTACGTTACGTTGTTTTAGAGCATTTTGATTTGATTTTAATCGACAGTTTTTGAGAAAATCAAGGTTTTTTTGTCAAACACTCTTTTAGGCCAAGTTAGTGTTAATGCAATTAATATGCTTTTTCTGAAAAACTAGCTGTTATTCACTGAAAAAATTGCTTGGTTCTATTGTAGTTCTGTACGTTACGCTGTTTTAGAGCATTTTAATGTGATTTTAATCGACGGTTTCTGAGAAAATCAATGTTTTTTTGTTAACCACTCTTTTAGGCCAAGTTAGTGTTAATGCAAATAATATGCTTTTTCTGAAAAACTAGCAGTTATTCATTGAAAAAATTGCTTGGTTCTATTGTAGTTCTGTACGATACGTTGTTTTAAAGCATTTTTATGTGATTTTGATCGACAGTTTTTGACAAAATCAATGTTTTTTTGTAAAACACTCTTTAAGGCCAAGTTAGAGTTAATGCAAATAATATGCTTTTTCCGAAAAACTAGCAGTTATTCATTGGAAAAATTCCTTGGTTCTGTTGTAGTTCTGTACGTTACGTTGTTTTAGAGCATTTTAATGTGATTTTAATCGACAGTTTCTGAGAAAATCAATGTTTTTTTGTGAAACACTGTTTTAGGCCAAGTTAGTGTTAATGCAAATAATATGCTTTTTCCGAAAAACTAGCAGTTATTCATTGGAAAAATTGGTTGGTTCTATTATAATTCTGTACGTTACGTTGTTTTAGAGCATTTTGATTTGATTTTAATCGACAGTTTTTGAGAAAATCAATGTTTTTTTGTCAAACACTCTTTTAGGCCAAGTTAGTGTTAATGCAAATAATATGCTTTTTCTGAAAAACTACCAGTTATTCATTGAAAAAATTGCTTGGTTCTATTGCAGTTATGTACGTTAAGTTGTTTTAGAGCATTTTAATGTGATATTAATCGACAGTTTTTGAGAAAATCAATGTTTTTTTGTCAAACACTCTTTTAGGCCAAGTTAGTGTTAATGCAAACAATATGCTTTTTCTGAAAAACTAGCAGTTATTCATTGAAAAATATGTTTGGTTCTATTGTAGTTCTTTACGCTACGTTGTTTTAGAGCATTTTAATGTGATTTTAATCGACAGTTTCTGAGAAAATCAATGTTTTTTTGTCAAACACTCTTTTAGGCCAAGTTAGTGTTAATGCAAACAATATGCTTTTTCTGAAAAACTAGCTGTTATTCACTGAAAAAATTCTTGGTTCTATTGTAGTTCTGTACGTTACGCTGTTTTAGAGCATTTTAATGTGATTTTAATCGACAGTTTTTGAGAAAATCAATGTTTTTTTGTTAAACACTCTTTTAGGCCAAGTTAGTGTTAATGCAAATAATATGCTTTTTCCGAAAAACTAGCAGTTATTCATTGAAAAAATTGCTTGGTTCTATTGTAGTTCTGTACGTTACTTTGTTTTAGAGCATTTTAATGTGATTTTAATCGACAGTTTTTGAGAAAATCAATGTTTTTTTGTCAAACACTCTTTTAGGCCAAGTTAGTGTTGATGCAAATAATATGCTTTTTCTGAAAAACTAGCAGTTAATCACTGAAAAAATTGCTTGGTTCTATTGTAGTTCTGTACGTTACGTTGTTTTAGAGCATTTTAATTTGATTTTAATCGACAGTTTTTGAGAAAATCAATGTTTTTTTGTCAAACACTCTTTTAGGCCAAGTTAGTGTTAATGCAAACAATATGCTTTTTCCGTAAAACTAGCAGTTATTCATTGGAAAAAATGCTTGGTTCTATTATAATTCTGTACGTTACGTTATTTTAGAGCATTTTAATGTGATTTTAATCGACAGTTTTTGAGAAAATCAATGTTTTTTTGTTAAACACTCTTTCAGGCCAAGTTAGTGTTAATGCAAACAATATGCTTTTTCTGAAAAACTAGCAGTTATTCATTGAAAAAATTGTTTGGTTCTATTGTAGTTCTGTACGTTACGTTGTTTTAGAGCATTTTAATGTGATTTTAATCCACAGTTTCTGAGAAAATCAATGTTTTTTTGTGAAACACTGTTTTAGGCCAAGTTAGTGTTAATGCAAATAATATGCTTTTTCCGAATAACTAGCAGTTATTCATTGGAAAAATTGGTTGGTTCTATTATAGTTCTGTACGTTACGTTGTTTTAGAGCATTTTGATTTGATTTTAATCGACAGTTTTTGAGAAAATCAATGTTTTTTTGTCAAACACTCTTTTAGGCCAAGTTAGTGTTAATGCAAATAATATGCTTTTTCTGAAAAACTAGCAGTTAATCACTGAAAAAATTGCTTGGTTCTATTGTAGTTCTGTACGTTACGTTGTTTTAGAGCATTTTAATTTGATTTTAATCGACAGTTTTTGAGAAAATCAATGTTTTTTTGTCAAACACTCTTTTAGGCCAAGTTAGTGTCAATGCAAACAATATGCTTTTTCCGAAAAACTAGCAGTTATTCATTGGAAAAAATGCTTGGTTCTATTACAATTCTGTACGTTACGTTATTTTAGAGCATTTTAATGTGATTTTAATTGACAGTTTTTGAGAAAATCAATGTTTTTTTGTTAAACACTCTTTTAGGCCAAGTTAGTGTTAATGCAAACAATATGCTTTTTCTGAAAAACTAGCAGTTATTCATTGAAAAAATTGTTTGGTTCTATTGTAGTTCTGTACGTTACGTTGTTTTAGAGCATTTTAATGTGATTTTAATCCATAGTTTCTGAGAAAATCAATGTTTTTTTGTCAAACACTCTTTTAGGCCAAGTTAGTGTTAATGCAAATAATATGCTTTTTCCGAAAAACTAGCAGTTATTCATTGAAAAAATTGCTTGGTTATATTATAGTTCTGTACGGTACGTTATTATAGAGCATTTAAATGTGATTTTAATCGACAGTTTTTGAGAAAATCAATGTTTTTTTGTTAAACACTCTTTTAGGCCAAGTTAGTGTTAATGCAAATAATATGCTTTTTCTGAAAAACTAGCAGTTATTCATTGAAAAAATTGCTTGGTTCTATTGTAGTTATGTACGTTACGTTGTTTTAGAGCATTTTAATGTGATTTTAATCGACAGTTTTTGAGAAAATCAATGTTTTTTTGTCAAACACTCTTTTAGGCCAAGTTAGTGTTAATGCAAATAATATGCTTTTTCTGAAAAACTAGCAGTTAATCACTGAAAAAATTGTTTGGTTCTATTGTAGTTCTGTACGTTACGTTGTTTTAGAGCATTTTGATTTGATTTTAATCGACAGTTTTTGAGAAAATCAATGTTTTTTTGTCAAACACTCTTTTAGGCCAAGTTAGTGTTAATGCAAACAATATGCTTTTTCCGAAAAACTAGCAGTTATTCATTGGAAAAATTGCTTGGTTCTATTATAATTCTATACGTTACGTTGTTTTAGAGCATTTTGATTTGATTTTAATCGACAGTTTTTGAGAAAATCAATGTTTTTTTGTTAAACACTCTTTTAGGCCAAGTTAGTGTTAATGCAAACAATATGCTTTTTCTGAAAAACTAGCAGTTATTCATTGGAAAAAATGCTTGGTTCTATTATAATTCTGTACGTTACGTTATTTTAGAGCATTTTAATGTGATTTTAATCGACAGTTTTTGAGAAAATCAATGTTTTTTTGTTAAACACTCTTTTAGGCCAAGTTAGTGTTAATGCAAACAATATGCTTTTTCTGAAAAACTAGCAGTTATTCATTGAAAAAATTGTTTGGTTCTATTGTAGTTCTGTACGTTACGTTGTTTTAGAGCATTTTAATGTGATTTTAATCCACAGTTTCTGAGAAAATCAATGTTTTTTTGTGAAACACTGTTTTAGGCCAAGTTAGTGTTAATGCAAATAATATGCTTTTTCCGAAAAACTAGCAGTTATTCATTGGAAAAATTGGTTGGTTCTATTATAATTCTGTACGTTACGTTGTTTTAGAGCATTTTGATTTGATTTTAATCGACAGTTTTTGAGAAAATCAATGTTTTTTTGTCAAACACTCTTTTAGGCCAAGTTAGTGTTAATGCAAACAATATGCTTTTTCTGAAAAACTAGCAGTTATTCATTGAAAAAATTTTATGGATCTATTGTAGTTCTGTACGCTACGTTGTTTTAGAGCATTTTACTGTGATTTTAATCGACAGTTTCTGAGAAAATCAATGTTTTTTTGTCAAACACTCTTTTAGGCCAAGTTAGTGTTAATGCAAATAATATGCTTTTTCCGAAAAACTAGAAGTTATTCATTGAAAAAATTGCTTGGTTATATTATAGTTCTGTACGGTACGTTATTATAGAGCATTTAAATGTGATTTTAATCGACAGTTTTTGAGAAAATCAATGTTTTTTTGTTAAACACTCTTTTAGGCCAAGTTAGTGTTAATGCAAATAATATGCTTTTTCTGAAAAACTAGCAGTTATTCATTGAAAAAATTGCTTGGTTCTATTATAATTCTGTACGTTACGTTGTTTTAGAGCATTTTGATTTGATTTTAATCGACAGTTTTTGAGAAAATCAATGTTTTTTTGTCAAACACTCTTTTAGGCCAAGTTAGTGTTAATGCAAATAATATGCTTTTTCCGAAAAACTAGCAGTTATTCATTGAAAAAATTGCTTGGTTATATTATAGTTCTGTACGGTACGTTATTATAGAGCATTTAAATGTGATTTTAATCGACAGTTTTTGAGAAAATCAATGTTTTTTTGTTAAACACTCTTTTAGGCCAAGTTAGTGTTAATGCAAATAATATGCTTTTTCTGAAAAACTAGCAGTTATTCATTGAAAAAATTGCTTGGTTCTATTGTAGTTATGTACGTTACGTTGTTTTAGAGCATTTTAATGTGATTTTAATCGACAGTTTTTGAGAAAATCAATGTTTTTTTGTCAAACACTCTTTTAGGCCAAGTTAGTGTTAATGCAAATAATATGCTCTTTCTGAAAAACTAGCAGTTAATCACTGAAAAAATTGTTTGGTTCTATTGTAGTTCTGTACGTTACGTTGTTTTAGAGCATTTTGATTTGATTTTAATCGACAGTTTTTGAGAAAGTCAATGTTTTTTTGTCAAACACTCTTTTAGGCCAAGTTAGTGTTAATGCAAACAATATGCTTTTTCCGAAAAACTAGCAGTTATTCATTGGAAAAATTGCTTGGTTCTATTATAATTCTATACGTTACGTTGTTTTAGAGCATTTTGATTTGATTTTAATCGACAGTTTTTGAGAAAATCAATGTTTTTTTGTTAAACACTCTTTTAGGCCAAGTTAGTGTTAATGCAAACAATATGCTTTTTCTGAAAAACTAGCAGTTATTCATTGGAAAAAATGCTTGGTTCTATTATAATTCTGTACGTTACGTTATTTTAGAGCATTTTAATGTGATTTTAATCGACAGTTTTTGAGAAAATCAATGTTTTTTTGTTAAACACTCTTTTAGGCCAAGTTAGTGTTAATGCAAACAATATGCTTTTTCTGAAAAACTAGCAGTTATTCATTGAAAAAATTGTTTGGTTCTATTGTAGTTCTGTACGTTACGTTGTTTTAGAGCATTTTAATGTGATTTTAATCCACAGTTTCTGAGAAAATCAATGTTTTTTTGTGAAACACTGTTTTAGGCCAAGTTAGTGTTAATGCAAATAATATGCTTTTTCCGAAAAACTAGCAGTTATTCATTGGAAAAATTGGTTGGTTCTATTATAATTCTGTACGTTACGTTGTTTTAGAGCATTTTGATTTGATTTTAATCGACAGTTTTTGAGAAAATCAATGTTTTTTTGTCAAACACTCTTTTAGGCCAAGTTAGTGTTAATGCAAACAATATGCTTTTTCTGAAAAACTAGCAGTTATTCATTGAAAAAATTTTATGGATCTATTGTAGTTCTGTACGCTACGTTGTTTTAGAGCATTTTAATGTGATTTTAATCGACAGTTTCTGAGAAAATCAATGTTTTTTTGTCAAACACTCTTTTAGGCCAAGTTAGTGTTAATGCAAATAATATGCTTTTTCCGAAAAACTAGAAGTTATTCATTGAAAAAATTGCTTGGTTATATTATAGTTCTGTACGGTACGTTATTATAGAGCATTTAAATGTGATTTTAATCGACAGTTTTTGAGAAAATCAATGTTTTTTTGTTAAACACTCTTTTAGGCCAAGTTAGTGTTAATGCAAATAATATGCTTTTTCTGAAAAACTAGCAGTTATTCATTGAAAAAATTGCTTGGTTCTATTATAATTCTGTACGTTACGTTGTTTTAGAGCATTTTGATTTGATTTTAATCGACAGTTTTTGAGAAAATCAATGTTTTTTTGTCAAACACTCTTTCAGGCCAAGTTAGTGTTAATGCAATTAATATGCTTTTTCTGAAAAACTAGCTGTTATTCACTGAAAAAATTGCTTGGTTCTATTGTAGTTCTGTACGTTACGCTGTTTTAGAGTATTTTAATGTGATTTTAATCGACAGTTTCTGAGAAAATCAATGTTTTTTTGTTAACCACTCTTTTAGGCCAAGATAGTGTTAATGCAAATAATATGCTTTTTCTGAAAAACTAGCAGTTATTCATTGAAAAAATTGCTTGGTTCTATTGTAGTTCTGTACGATACGTTGTTTTAAAGCATTTTTATGTGATTTTAATCGACAGTTTTTGACAAAATCAATGTTTTTTTGTAAAACACTCTTTAAGGCCAAGTTAGAGTTAATGCAAATAATATGCTTTTTCCGAAAAACTAGCAGTTATTCATTGGAAAACTTCCTTGGTTCTGTTGTAGTTCTGTACGTTACGTTGTTTTAGAGCATTTTAATGTGATTTTAATCGACAGTTTTTGAGGAAATCAATGTTTTTTTGTTAAACACTCTTTTAGGCCAAGTTAGTGTTAATGCAAACAATATGCCTTTTCTGAAAAACTAGCAGTTATTCATTGAAAAAATTGTTTGGTTCTATTGTAGTTCTGTACGTTACGTTGTTTTAGAGCATTTTAATGTGATTTTAATCCACAGTTTCTGAGAAAATCAATGTTTTTTTGTTAAACACTCTTTTAGGCCAAGTTAGTGTTAATGCAAACAATATGCTTTTTCTGAAAAACTAGCAGTTATTCATTGGAAAAAATGCTTGGTTCTATTATAATTCTGTACGTTACGTTATTTTAGAGCATTTTAATGTGATTTTAATCGACAGTTTTTGAGAAAATCAATGTTTTTTTGTTAAACACTCTTTTAGGCCAAGTTAGTGTTAATGCAAACAATATGCTTTTTCTGAAAAACTAGCAGTTATTCATTGAAAAAATTGTTTGGTTCTATTGTAGTTCTGTACGTTACGTTGTTTTAGAGCATTTTAATGTGATTTTAATCGACAGTTTCTGAGAAAATCAATGTTTTTTTGTGAAACACTGTTTTAGGCCAAGTTAGTGTTAATGCAAATAATATGCTTTTTCCGAAAAACTAGCAGTTATTCATTGGAAAAATTGGTTGGTTCTATTATAATTCTGTACGTTACGTTGTTTTAGAGCATTTTGATTTGATATTAATCGACAGTTTTTGAGAAAATCAATGTTTTTTTGTCAAACACTCTTTTAGGCCAAGTTAGTGTTAATGCAATTAATATGCTTTTTCTGAAAAACTAGCTGTTATTCACTGAAAAAATTGCTTGGTTCTATTGTAGTTCTGTACGTTACGCTGTTTTAGAGCATTTTAATGTGATTTTAATCGACAGTTGCTGAGAAAATCAATGTTTTTTTGTTAACCACTCTTTTAGGCCAAGATAGTGTTAATGGAAATAGTATGCTTTTTCTGAAAAACTAGCAGTTATTCATTGAAAAAATTGCTTGGTTCTATTGTAGTTCTGTACGATACGTTGTTTTAAAGCATTTTTATGTGATTTTAATCGACAGTTTTTGACAAAATCAATGTTTTTTTGTAAAACACTCTTTAAGGCCAAGTTAGAGTTAATGCAAATAATATGCTTTTTCCGAAAAACTAGCAGTTATTCATTGGAAAACTTCCTTGGTTCTGTTGTAGTTCTGTACGTTACGTTGTTTTAGAGCATTTTAATGTGATTTTAATCGACAGTTTTTGAGAAAATCAATGTTTTTTTGTTAAACACTCTTTTAGGCCAAGTTAGTGTTCATGCAAATAATATGCTTTTTCCGAAAAACTAGCAGTTATTCATTGAAAAAATTGCTTGGTTCTATTGTAGTTCTGTACGTTACTTTGTTTTAGAGCATTTTAATGTGATTTTAATCGACAGTTTCTGAGAAAATCAATGTTTTTTTGTCAAACACTCTTTTAGGCCAAGTTAGGGTTAATGCAAATAATATGCTTTTTCTGAAAAACTAGCAGTTAATCACTGAAAAAATTGCTTGGTTCTATTGTAGTTCTGTACGTTACGTTGTTTTCGAGCATTTTAATTTGATTTTAATCGACAGTTTTTGAGAAAATCAATGTTTTTTTGTCAAACACTCTTTTAGGCCAAGTTAGTGTTAATGCAAACAATATGCTTTTTCCGTAAAACTAGCAGTTATTCATTGGAAAAAATGCTTGGTTCTATTATAATTCTGTACGTTACGTTATTTTAGAGCATTTTAATGTGATTTTAATCGACAGTTTTTGAGAAAATCAATGTTTTTTTTGTTAAACACTCTTTTAGGCCAAGTTAGTGTTAATGCAAACAATATGCTTTTTCTGAAAAACTAGCAGTTATTCATTGAAAAAATTGTTTGGTTCTATTGTAGTTCTGTACGTTACGTTGTTTTAGAGCATTTTAATGTGATTTTAATCGACAGTTTCTGAGAAAATCAATGTTTTTTTGTGAAACACTGTTTTAGGCCAAGTTAGTGTTAATGCAAATAATATGCTTTTTCCGAAAAACTAGCAGTTATTCATTGGAAAAATTGGTTGGTTCTATTATAATTCTGTACGTTACGTTGTTTTAGAGCATTTTGATATGATTTTAATCGACAGTTTTTGAGAAAATCAATGTTTTTTTGTCAAACACTCTTTTAGGCCAAGTTAGTGTTAATGCAAACAATATGCTTTTTCTGAAAAACTAGCAGTTAATCACTGAAAAAATTGCTTGGTTCTATTGTAGTTCTGTACGTTACGTTGTTTTAGAGCATTTTAATTTGATTTTAATCGACAGTTTTTGAGAAAATCAATGTTTTTTTGTCAAACACTCTTTTAGGCCAAGTTAATGTTAATGCAAACAATATGCTTTTTCCGAAAAACTAGCAGTTATTCATTGGAAAAAATGCTTGGTTCTGTTATAATTCTGTACGTTACGTTATTTTAGAGCATTTTAATGTGATTTTAATCGACAGTTTTTGAGAAAATCAATGTTTTTTTGTTAAACACTCTTTTAGGCCAAGTTAGTGTTAATGCAAATAATATGCTTTTTCTTAAAAACTAGCAGTTATTCACTGAAATAATTTCTTCGTTCTATTGTAGTTCTGTACGTTACGCTGTTTTAGAGCATTTTAATGTGATTTTAATCCACAGTTTCTGAGAAAATCAATGTTTTTTTGTGAAACAATGTTTTAGGCCAAGTTAGTGTTAATGCAAATAATATGCTTTTTCCGAAAAACTAGCAGTTATTCATTGGAAAAATTGGTTGGTTCTATTATAATTCTGTACGTTACGTTGTTTTAGAGCATTTTGATTTGATTTTAATCGACAGTTTTTGAGAAAATCAATGTTTTTTTGTCAAACACTCTTTTAGGCCAAGTAAGTGTTAATGCAAGCAATATGCTTTTTCCGAAAAACTAGCAGTTATTCATTGGAAAAATTGCTTGGTTCTATTATAATTCTGTACGGTACGTTATTTTAGAGCATTTTAATGTGATTTTAATCGACAGTTTTTGAGAAAATCAATGTTTTTTTGTTAAACACTCTTTTAGGCCAAGTTAGTGTTAATGCAAACAATATGCTTTTTCTGAAAAACTAGCAGTTATTCATTGAAAAAATTTTATGGATCTATTGTAGTTCTGTACGCTACGTTGTTTTAGAGCATTTTAATGTGATTTTAATCGACAGTTTCTGAGAAAATCAATGTTTTTTTGTCAAACACTCTTTTAGGCCAAGTTAGTGTTAATGCAAATAATATGCTTTTTCCGAAAAACTAGCAGTTATTCATTGGAAAAATTGGTTTGTTCTATTATAATTCTGTACGTTACGTTATTTTAGAGCATTTTAATGTGATTTTAATCGACAGTTTTTGAGAAAATCAATGTTTTTTTGTTAAACACTCTTTTAGGCCAAGTTAGTGTTAATGCAAACAATATGCTTTTTCTGAAAAACTAGCAGTTATTCATTGAAAAAATTGTTTGGTTCTATTGTAGTTCTGTACGTTACGTTGTTTTAGAGCATTTTAATGTGATTTTAATCCACAGTTTCTGAGAAAATCAATTTTTTTTTGTGAAACACTGTTTTAGGCCAAGTTAGTGTTAATGCAAATAATATGCTTTTTCCGAAAAACTAGCAGTTATTCATTGGAAAAATTGGTTGGTTCTATTATAATTCTGTACGTTACGTTGTTTTAAAGCATTTTGATTTGATTTTAATCGACAGTTTTTGAGAAAATCAATGTTTTTTTGTCAAACACTCTTTTAGGCCAAGTTAGTGTTAATGCAATTAATATGCTTTTTCTGAAAAACTAGCTGTTATTCACTGAAAAAATTGCTTGGTTCTATTGTAGTTCTGTACGATACGTTGTTTTAAAGCATTTTAATGTGATTTTAATCGACAGTTTTTGAGAAAATCAATGTTTTTTTGTTAAACACTCTTTTAGGCCAAGTTAGTGTTAATGCAAATAATATGCTTTTTCCGAAAAACTAGCAGTTATTCATTGAAAAAATTGCTTGGTTCTATTGTAGTTCTGTACGTTACTTTGTTTTAGAGCATTTTAATGTGATTTTAATCGACTGTTTTTGAGAAAATCAATGTTTTTTTGTCAAACACTCTTTTAGGCCAAGTTAGTGTTAATGCAAATAATATGCTTTTTCTGAAAAACTAGCAGTTAATCACTGAAAAAATTGCTTGGTTCTATTGTAGTTCTGTACGTTACGTTGTTTTAGAGCATTTTAATTTGATTTTAATCGACAGTTTTTGAGAAAATCAATGTTTTTTTGTCAAACACTCTTTTAGGCCAAGTTAGTGTTAATGCAAACAATATGCTATTTCCGTAAAACTAGCAGTTATTCATTGGAAAAAATGCTTGGTTCTATTATAATTCTGTACGTTACGTTATTTTAGAGCATTTTAATGTGATTTTAATCGACAGTTTTTGAGAAAATCAATGTTTTTTTGTTAAACACTCTTTTAGGCCAAGTTAGTGTTAATGCAAACAATATGCTTTTTCTGAAAAACTAGCAGTTATTCATTGAAAAAATTGTTTGGTTCTATTGTAGTTCTGTACGTTACGTTGTTTTAGAGCATTTTAATGTGATTTTAATCGACAGTTTCTGAGAAAATCAATGTTTTTTTGTCAAACACTCTTTTAGGCCAAGTTAGTGTTAATGCAAATAATATGCTTTTTCCGAAAAACTAGCAGTTATTCATTGGAAAAATTGGTTGGTTCTATTATAATTCTGTACGTTACGTTGTTTTAGAGCATTTTGATTTGATTTTAATCGACAGTTTTTGAGAAAATCAATGTTTTTTTGTCAAACACTCTTTTAGGCCAAGTTAGTGTTAATGCAAATAATATGCTTTTTCTGAAAAACTAGCAGTTAATCACTGAAAAAATTGCTTGGTTCTATTGTAGTTCTGTACGTTACGTTGTTTTAGAGCATTTTAATTTGATTTTAATCGACAGTTTTTGAGAAAATCAATGTTTTTTTGTCAAACACTCTTTTAGGCCAAGTTAGTGTTAATGCAAACAATATGCTTTTTCCGAAAAACTAGCAGTTATTCATTGGAAAAAATGCTTGGTTCTATTATAATTCTGTACGTTACGTTATTTTAGAGCATTTTAATGTGATTTTAATCGACAGTTTTTGAGAAAATCAATGTTTTTTTGTCAAACACTCTTTTAGGCCAAGTTAGTGTTAATGCAATTAATATGCTTTTTCTGAAAAACTAGCTGTTATTCACTGAAAAAATTGCTTGGTTCTATTGTAGTTCTGTACGATACGTTGTTTTAAAGCATTTTAATGTGATTTTAATCGACAGTTTTTGAGAAAATCAATGTTTTTTTGTTAAACACTCTTTTAGGCCAAGTTAGTGTTAATGCAAATAATATGCTTTTTCCGAAAAACTAGCAGTTATTCATTGAAAAAATTGCTTGGTTCTATTGTAGTTTTGTACGTTACTTTGTTTTAGAGCATTTTAATGTGATTTTAATCGACTGTTTTTGAGAAAATCAATGTTTTTTTGTCAAACACTCTTTTAGGCCAAGTTAGTGTTAATGCAAATAATATGCTTTTTCTGAAAAACTAGCAGTTAATCACTGAAAAAATTGCTTGGTTCTATTGTAGTTCTGTACGTTACGTTGTTTTAGAGCATTTTAATTTGATTTTAATCGACAGTTTTTGAGAAAATCAATGTTTTTTTGTCAAACACTCTTTTAGGCCAAGTTAGTGTTAATGCAAACAATATGCTATTTCCGTAAAACTAGCAGTTATTCATTGGAAAAAATGCTTGGTTCTATTATAATTCTGTACGTTACGTTATTTTAGAGCATTTTAATGTGATTTTAATCGACAGTTTTTGAGAAAATCAATGTTTTTTTGTTAAACACTCTTTTAGGCCAAGTTAGTGTTAATGCAAACAATATGCTTTTTCTGAAAAACTAGCAGTTATTCATTGAAAAAATTGTTTGGTTCTATTGTAGTTCTGTACGTTACGTTGTTTTAGAGCATTTTAATGTGATTTTAATCGACAGTTTCTGAGAAAATCAATGTTTTTTTGTCAAACACTCTTTTAGGCCAAGTTAGTGTTAATGCAAATAATATGCTTTTTCCGAAAAACTAGCAGTTATTCATTGGAAAAATTGGTTGGTTCTATTATAATTCTGTACGTTACGTTGTTTTAGAGCATTTTGATTTGATTTTAATCGACAGTTTTTGAGAAAATCAATGTTTTTTTGTCAAACACTCTTTTAGGCCAAGTTAGTGTTAATGCAAATAATATGCTTTTTCTGAAAAACTAGCAGTTAATCACTGAAAAAATTGCTTGGTTCTATTGTAGTTCTGTACGTTACGTTGTTTTAGAGCATTTTAATTTGATTTTAATCGACAGTTTTTGAGAAAATCAATGTTTTTTTGTCAAACACTCTTTTAGGCCAAGTTAGTGTTAATGCAAACAATATGCTTTTTCCGAAAAACTAGCAGTTATTCATTGGAAAAAATGCTTGGTTCTATTATAATTCTGTACGTTACGTTATTTTAGAGCATTTTAATGTGATTTTAATCGACAGTTTTTGAGAAAATCAATGTTTTTTTGTTAAACACTTTTTTAGGCCAAGTTAGTGTTAATGCAAACAATATGCTTTTTCTGAAAAACTAGCAGTTATTCATTGAAAAAATTGTTTGGTTCTATTGTAGTTCTGTACGTTACGTTGTTTTAGAGCATTTTAATGTGATTTTAATCCACAGTTTCTGAGAAAATCAATGTTTTTTTGTGAAACACTGTTTTAGGCCAAGTTAGTGTTAATGCAAATAATATGATTTTTCCGAAAAACTAGCAGTTATTCATTGGAAAAATTGGTTGGTTCTATTATAATTCTGTACGTTACGTTGTTTTAGAGCATTTTGATTTGATTTTAATCGACAGTTTTTGAGAAAATCAATGTTTTTTTGTCAAACACTCTTTTAGGCCAAGTAAGTGTTAATGCAAGCAATATGCTTTTTTTCGAAAAACTAGCGGTTATTCATTGGAAAAATTGCTTGGTTCTATTGTAGTTCTGTACGCTACGTTGTTTTAGAGCATTTTAATTTGATTTTAATCGACAGTTTTTGAGAAAATCAATGTTTTTTTGTTAAACACTCTTTTAGGCCAAGTTAGTGTTAATGCAAACAATATGCTTTTTCTGAAAAACTAGCAGTTATTCATTGAAAAAATTTTATGGATCTATTGTAGTTCTGTACGCTACGTTGTTTTAGAGCATTTTAATGTGATTTTAATCGACAGTTTCTGAGAAAATCAATGTTTTTTTGTCAAACACTCTTTTAGGCCAAGTTAGTGTTAATGCAAATAATATGCTTTTTCCGAAAAACTAGCAGTTATTCATTGGAAAAATTGGTTTGTTCTATTATAATTCTGTACGTTACGTTATTTTAGAGCATTTTAATGTGATTTTAATGGACAGTTTTTGAGAAAATCAATGTTTTTTTGTTAAACACTCTTTTAGGCCAAGTTAGTGTTAATGCAAACAATATGCTTTTTCTGAAAAACTAGCAGTTATTCATTGAAAAAATTGTTTGGTTCTATTGTAGTTCTGTACGTTACGTTGTTTTAGAGCATTTTAATGTGATTTTAATCCACAGTTTCTGAGAAAATCAATTTTTTTTTGTGAAACACTGTTTTAGGCCAAGTTAGTGTTAATGCAAATAATATGCTTTTTCCGAAAAACTAGCAGTTATTCATTGGAAAAATTGGTTGGTTCTATTATAATTCTGTACGTTACGTTGTTTTAAAGCATTTTGATTTGATTTTAATCGACAGTTTTTGAGAAAATCAATGTTTTTTTGTCAAACACTCTTTTAGGCCAAGTTAGTGTTAATGCAATTAATATGCTTTTTCTGAAAAACTAGCTGTTATTCACTGAAAAAATTGCTTGGTTCTATTGTAGTTCTGTACGATACGTTGTTTTAAAGCATTTTAATGTGATTTTAATCGACAGTTTTTGAGAAAATCAATGTTTTTTTGTTAAACACTCTTTTAGGCCAAGTTAGTGTTAATGCAAATAATATGCTTTTTCCGAAAAACTAGCAGTTATTCATTGAAAAAATTGCTTGGTTCTATTGTAGTTCTGTACGTTACTTTGTTTTAGAGCATTTTAATGTGATTTTAATCGACTGTTTTTGAGAAAATCAATGTTTTTTTGTCAAACACTCTTTTAGGCCAAGTTAGTGTTAATGCAAATAATATGCTTTTTCTGAAAAACTAGCAGTTAATCACTGAAAAAATTGCTTGGTTCTATTGTAGTTCTGTACGTTACGTTGTTTTAGAGCATTTTAATTTGATTTTAATCGACAGTTTTTGAGAAAATCAATGTTTTTTTGTCAAACACTCTTTTAGGCCAAGTTAGTGTTAATGCAAACAATATGCTATTTCCGTAAAACTAGCAGTTATTCATTGGAAAAAATGCTTGGTTCTATTATAATTCTGTACGTTACGTTATTTTAGAGCATTTTAATGTGATTTTAATCGACAGTTTTTGAGAAAATCAATGTTTTTTTGTTAAACACTCTTTTAGGCCAAGTTAGTGTTAATGCAAACAATATGCTTTTTCTGAAAAACTAGCAGTTATTCATTGAAAAAATTGTTTGGTTCTATTGTAGTTCTGTACGTTACGTTGTTTTAGAGCATTTTAATGTGATTTTAATCGACAGTTTCTGAGAAAATCAATGTTTTTTTGTCAAACACTCTTTTAGGCCAAGTTAGTGTTAATGCAAATAATATGCTTTTTCCGAAAAACTAGCAGTTATTCATTGGAAAAATTGGTTGGTTCTATTATAATTCTGTACGTTACGTTGTTTTAGAGCATTTTGATTTGATTTTAATCGACAGTTTTTGAGAAAATCAATGTTTTTTTGTCAAACACTCTTTTAGGCCAAGTTAGTGTTAATGCAAATAATATGCTTTTTCTGAAAAACTAGCAGTTAATCACTGAAAAAATTGCTTGGTTCTATTGTAGTTCTGTACGTTACGTTGTTTTAGAGCATTTTAATTTGATTTTAATCGACAGTTTTTGAGAAAATCAATGTTTTTTTGTCAAACACTCTTTTAGGCCAAGTTAGTGTTAATGCAAACAATATGCTTTTTCCGAAAAACTAGCAGTTATTCATTGGAAAAAATGCTTGGTTCTATTATAATTCTGTACGTTACGTTATTTTAGAGCATTTTAATGTGATTTTAATCGACAGTTTTTGAGAAAATCAATGTTTTTTTGTCAAACACTCTTTTAGGCCAAGTTAGTGTTAATGCAATTAATATGCTTTTTCTGAAAAACTAGCTGTTATTCACTGAAAAAATTGCTTGGTTCTATTGTAGTTCTGTACGATACGTTGTTTTAAAGCATTTTAATGTGATTTTAATCGACAGTTTTTGAGAAAATCAATGTTTTTTTGTTAAACACTCTTTTAGGCCAAGTTAGTGTTAATGCAAATAATATGCTTTTTCCGAAAAACTAGCAGTTATTCATTGAAAAAATTGCTTGGTTCTATTGTAGTTCTGTACGTTACTTTGTTTTAGAGCATTTTAATGTGATTTTAATCGACTGTTTTTGAGAAAATCAATGTTTTTTTGTCAAACACTCTTTTAGGCCAAGTTAGTGTTAATGCAAATAATATGCTTTTTCTGAAAAACTAGCAGTTAATCACTGAAAAAATTGCTTGGTTCTATTGTAGTTCTGTACGTTACGTTGTTTTAGAGCATTTTAATTTGATTTTAATCGACAGTTTTTGAGAAAATCAATGTTTTTTTGTCAAACACTCTTTTAGGCCAAGTTAGTGTTAATGCAAACAATATGCTATTTCCGTAAAACTAGCAGTTATTCATTGGAAAAAATGCTTGGTTCTATTATAATTCTGTACGTTACGTTATTTTAGAGCATTTTAATGTGATTTTAATCGACAGTTTTTGAGAAAATCAATGTTTTTTTGTTAAACACTCTTTTAGGCCAAGTTAGTGTTAATGCAAACAATATGCTTTTTCTGAAAAACTAGCAGTTATTCATTGAAAAAATTGTTTGGTTCTATTGTAGTTCTGTACGTTACGTTGTTTTAGAGCATTTTAATGTGATTTTAATCGACAGTTTCTGAGAAAATCAATGTTTTTTTGTCAAACACTCTTTTAGGCCAAGTTAGTGTTAATGCAAATAATATGCTTTTTCCGAAAAACTAGCAGTTATTCATTGGAAAAATTGGTTGGTTCTATTATAATTCTGTACGTTACGTTGTTTTAGAGCATTTTGATTTGATTTTAATCGACAGTTTTTGAGAAAATCAATGTTTTTTTGTCAAACACTCTTTTAGGCCAAGTTAGTGTTAATGCAAATAATATGCTTTTTCTGAAAAACTAGCAGTTAATCACTGAAAAAATTGCTTGGTTCTATTGTAGTTCTGTACGTTACGTTGTTTTAGAGCATTTTAATTTGATTTTAATCGACAGTTTTTGAGAAAATCAATGTTTTTTTGTCAAACACTCTTTTAGGCCAAGTTAGTGTTAATGCAAACAATATGCTTTTTCCGAAAAACTAGCAGTTATTCATTGGAAAAAATGCTTGGTTCTATTATAATTCTGTACGTTACGTTATTTTAGAGCATTTTAATGTGATTTTAATCGACAGTTTTTGAGAAAATCAATGTTTTTTTGTTAAACACTTTTTTAGGCCAAGTTAGTGTTAATGCAAACAATATGCTTTTTCTGAAAAACTAGCAGTTATTCATTGAAAAAATTGTTTGGTTCTATTGTAGTTCTGTACGTTACGTTGTTTTAGAGCATTTTAATGTGATTTTAATCCACAGTTTCTGAGAAAATCAATGTTTTTTTGTGAAACACTGTTTTAGGCCAAGTTAGTGTTAATGCAAATAATATGATTTTTCCGAAAAACTAGCAGTTATTCATTGGAAAAATTGGTTGGTTCTATTATAATTCTGTACGTTACGTTGTTTTAGAGCATTTTGATTTGATTTTAATCGACAGTTTTTGAGAAAATCAATGTTTTTTTGTCAAACACTCTTTTAGGCCAAGTAAGTGTTAATGCAAGCAATATGCTTTTTCCGAAAAACTAGCGGTTATTCATTGGAAAAATTGCTTGGTTCTATTGTAGTTCTGTACGCTACGTTGTTTTAGAGCATTTTAATGTGATTTTAATCGACAGTTTCTGAGAAAATCAATGTTTTTTTGTCAAACACTCTTTTAGGCCAAGTTAGTGTTAATGCAAATAATATGCTTTTTCCGAAAAACTAGCAGTTATTCATTGAAAAAATTGCTTGGTTATATTATAGTTCTGTACGGTACGTTATTATAGAGCATTTAAATGTGATTTTAATCGACAGTTTTTGAGAAAATCAATGTTTTTTTGTTAAACACTCTTTTAGGCCAAGTTAGTGTTAATGCAAATAATATGCTTTTTCTGAAAAACTAGCAGTTATTCATTGAAAAAATTGCTTGGTTCTATTGTAGTTATGTACGTTACGTTGTTTTAGAGCATTTTAATGTGATTTTAATCGACAGTTTTTGAGAAAATCAATGTTTTTTTGTCAAACACTCTTTTAGGCCAAGTTAGTGTTAATGCAAATAATATGCTTTTTCTGAAAAACTAGCAGTTAATCACTGAAAAAATTGCTTGGTTCTATTGTAGTTCTGTACGTTACGTTGTTTTAGAGCATTTTGATTTGATTTTAATCGACAGTTTTTGAGAAAATCAATGTTTTTTTGTCAAACACTCTTTTAGGCCAAGTTAGTGTTAATGCAAACAATATGCTTTTTCCGAAAAACTAGCAGTTATTCATTGGAAAAATTGCTTGGTTCTATTATAATTCTGTACGTTACGTTATTTTAGAGCATTTTAATGTGATTTTAATCGACAGTTTTTGAGAAAATCAATGTTTTTTTGTTAAACACTCTTTTAGGCCAAGTTAGTGTTAATGCAAACAATATGCTTTTTCTGAAAAACTAGCAGTTATTCATTGAAAAAATTGTTTGGTTCTATTGTAGTTCTGTACGTTACGTTGTTTTAGAGCATTTTAATGTGATTTTAATCGACAGTTTCTGAGAAAATCAATGTTTTTTTGTCAAACACTCTTTTAGGCCAAGTTAGTGTTAATGCAAACAATATGCTTTTTCTGAAAAACTAGCAGTTATTCATTGAAAAAATTGTTTGGTTCTATTGTAGTTCTGTACGTTACGTTGTTTTAGAGCATTTTAATGTGATTTTAATCGACAGTTTCTGAGAAAATCAATGTTTTTTTGTCAAACACTCTTTTAAGCCAAGTTAGTGTTAATGCAAATAATATGCTTTTTCCGAAAAACTAGCAGTTATTCATTGAAAAAATTGCTTGGTTATATTATAATTCTGTACGGTACGTTATTATAGAGCATTTTAATGTGATTTTAATCGACAGTTTTTGACAAAATCAATGTTTTTTTGTAAAACACTCTTTAAGGCCAAGTTAGTGTTAATGCAAATAATATGCTTTTTCCGAAAAACTAGCAGTTATTCATTGGAAAAATTCCTTGGTTCTATTGTAGTTCTGTACGTTACGTTGTTTTAGAGCATTTTAATGTGATTTTAATCGACAGTTTTTGAGAAAATCAATGTTTTTTTGTTAAACACTCTTTTAGGCCAAGTTAGTGTTAATGCAAATAATATGCTTTTTCCGAAAAACTAGCAGTTATTCATTTAAAAAATTGCTTGGTTCTATTGTAGGTCTGTACGTTACGTTGTTTTAGAGCATTTTAATGTGATTTTAATCGACAGTTTTTGAGGAAATCAATGTTTTTTTGTCAAACACTCTTTTAGGCCAAGTTAGTGTTAATGCAAATAATATGCTTTTTCTGAAAAACTAGCAGTTAATCACTGAAAAAATTGCTTGGTTCTATTGTTGTTCTGTACGTTACGTTGTTTTAGAGCATTTTGATTTGATTTTAATCGACAGTTTTTGAGAAAATCAATGTTTTTTTGTCAAACACTCTTTTAAGCCAAGTTAGTGTTAAAACAAACAATATGCTTTTTCCGAAAAACTAGCAGTTATTCATTGGAAAAATTGTTTGGTTCTATTATAATTCTGTACGTTACGTTATTTTAGAGCATTTTAATGTGATTTTAATCGACAGTTTTTGAGAAAATCAATGTTTTTTTGTCAAACACTCTTTTAGGCCAAGTTAGTGTTAATGCAAACAATATGCTTTTTCTGAAAAACTAGCAGTTATTCATTGGAAAAATTGCTTGGTTCTATTATAATTCTGTACGGTAGGTTATTTTAGAGCATTTTAATGTGATTTTATTCGACTGTTTTTGAGAAAATCAATGTTTTTTTGTTAAACACTCTTTTAGGCCAAGTTAATGTTAATGCAAACAATATGCTTTTTCTGAAAAACTAGCAGTTATTCATTGAAAAAATTGTTTGGTTCTATTGTAGTTCTGTACGCTACGTTGTTTTAGAGCATTTTAATGTGATTTTAATCGACAGTTTCTGAGAAAATCAATGTTTTTTTGT
Source organism: Catostylus mosaicus (assembly GCA_964019065.1). Classification (NCBI taxonomy): domain Eukaryota; kingdom Metazoa; phylum Cnidaria; class Scyphozoa; order Rhizostomeae; family Catostylidae; genus Catostylus; species Catostylus mosaicus. Next base: position 3,912,936 of record OZ025199.1, read on the forward strand.
CAAACACTCTTTTAGGCCAAGTTAGTGTTAATGCAAATAATATGCTTTTTCTGAAAAACTAGCAGTTATTCATTGAAAAAATTGTTTGGTTCTATTGTAGTTCTGTACGCTACGTTGTTTTAGAGCATTTTAATGTGATTTTAATCGACAGTTTCTGAGAAAATAAATGTTTTTTTGTCAAACACTTTTTTAGGCCAAGTTAGTGTTAATGCAAATAATATGCTTTTTCCGAAAAACTAGCAGTTATTCATTGAAAAAATTGCTTGGTTATATTATAATTCTGTACGGTACGTTATTATGGAGCATTTTAATGTGATTTTAATCGACAGTTTTTGACAAAATCAATGTTTTTTTGTAAAACACTCTTTACGGCCAAGTTAGTGCTAATGCAAATAATATGCTTTTTCCGAAAAACTAGCAGTTATTCATTGGAAAAATTCCTTGGTTCTATTGTAGTTCTGTACGTTACGTTGTTTTAGAGCATTTTAATGTGATTTTAATCGACAGTTTTTGAGAAAATCAATGTTTTTTTGTTAAACACTCTTTTAGGCCAAGTTAGTGTTAATGCAAATAATATGCTTTTTCCGAAAAACTAGCAGTTATTCATTTAAAAAATTGCTTGGTTCTATTGTAGTTCTGTACGTTACGTTGTTTTAGAGCATTTTAATGTGATTTTAATCGACAGTTTTTGAGAAAATCAATGTTTTTTTGTCAAACACTCTTTTAGGCCAAGTTAGTGTTAATGCAAATAATATGCTTTTTCTGAAAAACTAAAAGTTAATCACTGAAAAGATTGCTTGGTTCTATTGTAGTTCTGTACGTTACGTTGTTTTAGAGCATTTTGATTTGATTTTAATCGACAGTTTTTGAGAAAATCAATGTTTTTTTGTCAAACACTCTTTTAAGCCAAGTTAGTGTTAATGCAAACAATATGCTTTTTCCGAAAAACTAGCAGTTATTCATTGGAAAAATTGCTTGGTTCTATTATAATTCTGTACGTTACGTTATTTTAGAGCATTTTAATGTGATTTTAATCGACAGTTTTTGAGAAAATCAATGTTTTTTTGTTAAACACTCTTTTAGGCCAAGTTAGTGTTAATGCAAACAATATGCTTTTTCTGAAAAACTAGCAGTTATTCATTGAAAAAATTGCTTGGTTCTATTGTAGTTCTGTACGTTACGTTGTTTTAGAGCATTTTAATGTGATTTTAATCGACAGTTTCTGAGAAAATCAATGTTTTTTTGTCAAACACTCTTTTAGGCCAAGTTAGTGTTAATGCAAATAATATGCTTTTTCCGAAAAACTAGCAGTTATTCATTGAAAAAATTGCTTGGTTCTATTGTAGTTCTGTACGTTACGTTGTTTTAGAGCATTTTAATGTGATTTTAATCGACAGTTTTTGAGAAAATCAATGTTTTTTTGTTAAACACTCTTTTAGGCCAAGTTAGTGTTAATGCAAACAATATGCTTTTTCTGAAAAACTAGCAGTTATTCATTGAAAAAATTGTTTGATTCTATTGTAGTTCTGTACGTTACGTTGTTTTAGAGCATTTTAATGTGATTTTAATCGACAGTTTCTGAGAAAATCAATGTTTTTTTGTCAAACACTCTTTTAGGCCAAGTTAGTGTTAATGCAAATAATATGCTTTTTCCGAAAAACTAGCAGTTATTCATTGGAAAAATTGGTTGGTTCTATTATAATTCTGTACGTTACGTTGTTTTAGAGCATTTTGATTTGATTTTAATCGACAGTTTTTGAGAAAATCAATGTTTTTTGTCAAACACTCTTTTAGGCCAAGTTAGTGTTAATGCAAACAATATGCGTTTTCCGGAAAACTAGCAGTTATTCATTGGAAAAATTGCTTGGTTCTATTATAATTCTGTACGGTACGCTATTTTAGTGCATTTTAATGTGATTTTAATTGACAGTTTTTGAGAAAATCAATGTTTTTTTGTTAAACACTCTTTTAGGCCAAGTTAGTGTTAATGCAAACAATATGCTTTTTCTGAAAAACTAGCAGTTATTCATTGAAAAAATTGTTTGGTTCTATTGTAGTTCTGTACGCTACGTTGTTTTAGAGCATTTTAATGTGATTTTAATCGACAGTTTCTGAGAAAATAAATGTTTTTTTGTCAAACACTCTTTTAGGCCAAGTTAGTGTTAATGCAAATAATATGCTTTTTCCGAAAAACTAGCAGTTATTCATTGAAAAAATTGCTTGGTTATATTATAATTCTGTACGGTACGTTATTTTAGAGCATTTTAATGTGATTTTAATCGACAGTTTTTGAGAAAATCAATGTTTTTTTGTTAAACACTCTTTTAGGCCAAGTTAGTGTTAATGCAAACAATATGCTTTTTCTGAAAAACTAGCAGTTATTCATTGAAAAAATTGCTTGGTTCTATTGTAGTTCTGTACGTTACGTTGTTTTAGAGCATTTTAATGTGATTTTAATCGACAGTTTCTGAGAAAATCAATGTTTTTTTGTCAAACACTCTTTTAGGCCAAGTTAGTGTTAATGCAAATAATATGCTTTTTCCGAAAAACTAGCAGTTATTCATTGAAAAAATTGCTTGGTTCTATTGTAGTTCTGTACGTTACGTTGTTTTAGAGCATTTTAATGTGATTTTAATCGACAGTTTTTGAGAAAATCAATGTTTTTTTGTTAAACACTCTTTTAGGCCAAGTTAGTGTTAATGCAAACAATATGCTTTTTCTGAAAAACTAGCAGTTATTCATTGAAAAAATTGTTTGATTCTATTGTAGTTCTGTACGTTACGTTGTTTTAGAGCATTTTAATGTGATTTTAATCGACAGTTTCTGAGAAAATCAATGTTTTTTTGTCAAACACTCTTTTAGGCCAAGTTAGTGTTAATGCAAATAATATGCTTTTTCCGAAAAACTAGCAGTTATTCATTGGAAAAATTGGTTGGTTCTATTATAATTCTGTACGTTACGTTGTTTTAGAGCATTTTGATTTGATTTTAATCGACAGTTTTTGAGAAAATCAATGTTTTTTGTCAAACACTCTTTTAGGCCAAGTTAGTGTTAATGCAAACAATATGCGTTTTCCGGAAAACTAGCAGTTATTCATTGGAAAAATTGCTTGGTTCTATTATAATTCTGTACGGTACGCTATTTTAGTGCATTTTAATGTGATTTTAATTGACAGTTTTTGAGAAAATCAATGTTTTTTTGTTAAACACTCTTTTAGGCCAAGTTAGTGTTAATGCAAACAATATGCTTTTTCTGAAAAACTAGCAGTTATTCATTGAAAAAATTGTTTGGTTCTATTGTAGTTCTGTACGCTACGTTGTTTTAGAGCATTTTAATGTGATTTTAATCGACAGTTTCTGAGAAAATAAATGTTTTTTTGTCAAACACTCTTTTAGGCCAAGTTAGTGTTAATGCAAATAATATGCTTTTTCCGAAAAACTAGCAGTTATTCATTGAAAAAATTGCTTGGTTATATTATAATTCTGTACGGTACGTTATTATAGAGCATTTTAATGTGATTTTAATCGACAGTTTTTGACAAAATCAATGTTTTTTTGTAAAACACTCTTTAAGGCCAAGTTAGTGTTAATGCAAATAATATGCTTTTTCCGAAAAACTAGCAGTTATTCATTGGAAAAATTCCTTTGTTCTATTGTAGTTCTGTACGTTACGTTGTTTTAGAGCATTTTAATGTGATTTTAATCGACAGTTTTTGAGAAAATCAATGTTTTTTTGTTAAACACTCTTTTAGGCCAAGTTAGTGTTAATGCAAATAATATGCTTTTTCCGAAAAACTAGCAGTTATTCATTTAAAAAATTGCTTGGTTCTATTGTAGTTCTGTACGTTACGTTGTTTTAGAGCATTTTAATGTGATTTTAATCAACAGTTTTTGAGAAAATCAATGTTTTTTTGTCAAACACTCTTTTAGGCCAAGTTAGTGTTAATGCAAATAATATGCTTTTTCTGAAAAACTAAAAGTTAATCACTGAAAAGATTGCTTGGTTCTATTGTAGTTCTGTACGTTACGTTGTTTTAGAGCATTTTGATTTGATTTTAATCGACAGTTTTTGAGAAAATCAATGTTTTTTTGTCAAACACTCTTTTAGGCCAAGTTAGTGTTAATGCAAATAATATGCTTTTTCCGAAAAACTAGCAGTTATTCATTGAAAAAATTGCTTGGTTCTATTGTAGTTCTGTACGTTACGTTGTTTTAGAGCATTTTAATGTGATTTTAATCGACAGTTTTTGAGAAAATCAATGTTCTTTTGTTAAACACTCTTTTAGGCCAAGTTAGTGTTAATGCAAACAATATGCTTTTTCTGAAAAACTAGCAGTTATTCATTGAAAAAATTGTTTGATTCTATTGTAGTTCTGTACGTTACGTTGTTTTAGAGCATTTTAATGTGATTTTAATCGACAGTTTCTGAGAAAATCAATGTTTTTTTGTCAAACACTCTTTTAGGCCAAGTTAGTGTTAATGCAAATAATATGCTTTTTCCGAAAAACTAGCAGTTATTCATTGGAAAAATTGGTTGGTTCTATTATAATTCTGTACGTTACGTTGTTTTAGAGCATTTTGATTTGATTTTAATCGACAGTTTTTGAGAAAATCAATGTTTTTTGTCAAACACTCTTTTAGGCCAAGTTAGTGTTAATGCAAACAATATGCGTTTTCCGGAAAACTAGCAGTTATTCATTGGAAAAATTGCTTGGTTCTATTATAATTCTGTACGGTACACTATTTTAGTGCATTTTAATGTGATTTTAATCGACAGTTTTTGAGAAAATCAATGTTTTTTTGATAAACACTCTTTTAGGCCAAGTTAGTGTTAATGCAAACAATATGCTTTTTCTGAAAAACTAGCAGTTATTCATTGAAAAAATTGTTTGGTTCTATTGTAGTTCTGTACGCTACGTTGTTTTAGAGCATTTTAATGTGATTTTAATCGACAGTTTCTGAGAAAATCAATGTTTTTTTGTCAAACACTCTTTTAGGCCAAGTTAGTGTTAATGCAAATAATATGCTTTTTCTGAAAAACTAGCAGTTATTCATTGAAAAAATTGTTTGGTTCTATTGTAGTTCTGTACGCTACGTTGTTTTAGAGCATTTTAATGTGATTTTAATCGACAGTTTCTGAGAAAATAAATGTTTTTTTGTCAAACACTTTTTTAGGCCAAGTTAGTGTTAATGCAAATAATATGCTTTTTCCGAAAAACTAGCAGTTATTCATTGAAAAAATTGCTTGGTTATATTATAATTCTGTACGGTACGTTATTATGGAGCATTTTAATGTGATTTTAATCGACAGTTTTTGACAAAATCAATGTTTTTTTGTAAAACACTCTTTACGGCCAAGTTAGTGCTAATGCAAATAATATGCTTTTTCCGAAAAACTAGCAGTTATTCATTGGAAAAATTCCTTGGTTCTATTGTAGTTCTGTACGTTACGTTGTTTTAGAGCATTTTAATGTGATTTTAATCGACAGTTTTTGAGAAAATCAATGTTTTTTTGTTAAACACTCTTTTAGGCCAAGTTAGTGTTAATGCAAATAATATGCTTTTTCCGAAAAACTAGCAGTTATTCATTTAAAAAATTGCTTGGTTCTATTGTAGTTCTGTACGTTACGTTGTTTTAGAGCATTTTAATGTGATTTTAATCGACAGTTTTTGAGAAAATCAATGTTTTTTTGTCAAACACTCTTTTAGGCCAAGTTAGTGTTAATGCAAATAATATGCTTTTTCTGAAAAACTAAAAGTTAATCACTGAAAAGATTGCTTGGTTCTATTGTAGTTCTGTACGTTACGTTGTTTTAGAGCATTTTGATTTGATTTTAATCGACAGTTTTTGAGAAAATCAATGTTTTTTTGTCAAACACTCTTTTAAGCCAAGTTAGTGTTAATGCAAACAATATGCTTTTTCCGAAAAACTAGCAGTTATTCATTGGAAAAATTGCTTGGTTCTATTATAGATCTGTACGTTACGTTATTTTAGAGCATTTTAATGTGATTTTATTCGACAGTTTTTGAGAAAATCAATGTTTTTTTGCTAAACACTCTTTTAGGCCAAGTTAGTGTTAATGCAAACAATATGCTTTTTCTGAAAAACTAGCAGTTATTCATTGAAAAAATTGCTTGGTTCTATTGTAGTTCTGTACGTTACGTTGTTTTAGAGCATTTTAATGTGATTTTAATCGACAGTTTCTGAGAAAATCAATGTTTTTTTGTCAAACACTCTTTTAGGCCAAGTTAGTGTTAATGCAAATAATATGCTTTTTCCGAAAAACTAGCAGTTATTCATTGAAAAAATTGCTTGGTTCTATTGTAGTTCTGTACGTTACGTTGTTTTAGAGCATTTTAATGTGATTTTAATCGACAGTTTTTGAGAAAATCAATGTTTTTTTGTTAAACACTCTTTTAGGCCAAGTTAGTGTTAATGCAAACAATATGCTTTTTCTGAAAAACTAGCAGTTATTCATTGAAAAAATTGTTTGATTCTATTGTAGTTCTGTACGTTACGTTGTTTTAGAGCATTTTAATGTGATTTTAATCGACAGTTTCTGAGAAAATCAATGTTTTTTTGTCAAACACTCTTTTAGGCCAAGTTAGTGTTAATGCAAATAATATGCTTTTTCCGAAAAACTAGCAGTTATTCATTGGAAAAATTGGTTGGTTCTATTATAATTCTGTACGTTACGTTGTTTTAGAGCATTTTGATTTGATTTTAATCGACAGTTTTTGAGAAAATCAATGTTTTTTGTCAAACACTCTTTTAGGCCAAGTTAGTGTTAATGCAAACAATATGCGTTTTCCGGAAAACTAGCAGTTATTCATTGGAAAAATTGCTTGGTTCTATTATAATTCTGTACGGTACGCTATTTTAGTGCATTTTAATGTGATTTTAATTGACAGTTTTTGAGAAAATCAATGTTTTTTTGTTAAACACTCTTTTAGGCCAAGTTAGTGTTAATGCAAACAATATGCTTTTTCTGAAAAACTAGCAGTTATTCATTGAAAAAATTGTTTGGTTCTATTGTAGTTCTGTACGCTACGTTGTTTTAGAGCATTTTAATGTGATTTTAATCGACAGTTTCTGAGAAAATCAATGTTTTTTTGTCAAACACTCTTTTAGGCCAAGTTAGTGTTAATGCAAATAATATGCTTTTTCTGAAAAACTAGCAGTTATTCATCGAAAAAATTGTTTGGTTCTATTGTAGTTCTGTACGCTACGTTGTTTTAGAGCATTTTAATGTGATTTTAATCGACAGTTTCTGAGAAAATAAATGTTTTTTTGTCAAACACTCTTTTAGGCCAAGTTAGTGTTAATGCAAATAATATGCTTTTTCCGAAAAACTAGCAGTTATTCATTGAAAAAATTGCTTGGTTATATTATAATTCTGTACGGTACGTTATTATAGAGCATTTTAATGTGATTTTAATCGACAGTTTTTGACAAAATCAATGTTTTTTTGTAAAACACTCTTTAAGGCCAAGTTAGTGTTAATGCAAATAATATGCTTTTTCCGAAAAACTAGCAGTTATTCATTGGAAAAATTCCTTGGTTCTATTGTAGTTCTGTACGTTACGTTGTTTTAGAGCATTTTAATGTGATTTTAATCGACAGTTTTTGAGAAAATCAATGTTTTTTTGTTAAACACTCTTTTAGGCCAAGTTAGTGTTAATGCAAATAATATGCTTTTTCCGAAAAACTAGCAGTTATTCATTTAAAAAATTGCTTGGTTCTATTGTAGTTCTGTACGTTACGTTGTTTTAGAGCATTTTAATGTGATTTTAATCAACAGTTTTTGAGAAAATCAATGTTTTTTTGTCAAACACTCTTTTAGGCCAAGTTAGTGTTAATGCAAATAATATGCTTTTTCTGAAAAACTAGAAGTTAATCACTGAAAAGATTGCTTGGTTCTATTGTAGTTCTGTACGTTACGTTGTTTTAGAGCATTTTGATTTGATTTTAATCGACAGTTTTTGAGAAAATCAATGTTTTTTTGTCAAACACTCTTTTAAGCCAAGTTAGTGTTAATGCAAACAATATGCTTTTTCCGAAAAACTAGCAGTTATTCATTGGAAAAATTGCTTGGTTCTATTATAATTCTGTACGTTACGTTATTTTAGAGCATTTTAATGTGATTTTAATCGACAGTTTTTGAGAAAATCAATGTTTTTTTGTTAAACACTCTTTTAGGCCAAGTTAGTGTTAATGCAAACAATATGCTTTTTCTTAAAAACTAGCAGTTATTCATTGAAAAAATTGCTTGGTTCTATTGTAGTTCTGTACGTTACGCTGTTTTAGAGCATTTTAATGTGTTTTTAATCGAAAGTTTTTGAGAAAATCAATGTTTTTTTGTTAAACACTCTTTTAGGCCAAGTTAGTGTTAATGCAAACAATATGCTTTTTCTGAAAAACTAGCAGTTATTCATTGAAAAAATTGTTTGATTCTATTGTAGTTCTGTACGTTACGTTGTTTTAGAGCATTTTAATGTGATTTTAATCGACAGTTTCTGAGAAAATCAATGTTTTTTTGTCAAACACTCTTTTAGGCCAAGTTAGTGTTAATGCAAATAATATGCTTTTTCCGAAAAACTAGCAGTTATTCATTGGAAAAATTGCTTGGTTCTATTATAATTCTGTACGTTACGTTGTTTTAGAGCATTTTGATTTGATTTTAATCGACAGTTTTTGAGAAAATCAATGTTTTTTTGTCAAACACTCTTTTAGGCCAAGTTAGTGTTAATGCAAACAATATGCTTTTTCCGAAAAACTAGCAGTTATTCATTGGAAAAATTGCTTGGTTCTATTATAATTCTGTACGGTACGTTATTTTAGTGCATTTTAATGTGATTTTAATCGACAGTTTTTGAGAAAATCAATGTTTTTTTGTTAAACACTCTTTTAGGCCAAGTTAGTGTTAATGCAAACAATATGCTTTTTCTGAAAAACTGGCAGTTAATCACTGAAAAAATTGCTTGGTTCTATTAGAATTCTGTACGTTACGTTATTTTAGAGCATTTTAATGTGATTTTAATCGACAGTTTTTGAGAAAATCAATGTTTTTTTGTTAAACACTCTTTTAGGCCACGTTAGTGTTAATGCAAACAATATGCTTTTTCTGAAAAAATAGCAGTTATTCATTGAAAATATAGTTTGGTTCTATTGTAGTTCTGTACGTTACGTTGTTTTAGAGCATTTTAATGTGATTTTAATCGACAGTTTCTGAGAAAATCAATGTTTTTTTGTTAAACACTCTTTTAGGCCAAGTTAGTGTTAATGCAAATAATATGCTTTTTCCGAAAAACTAGCAGTTATTCATTGGAAAAATTGGTTGGTTCTATTATAATTCTGTACGTTACGTTGTTTTAGAGCATTTTGATTTGATTTTAATCGACAGTTTTTAAGAAAATCAATGTTTTTTTGTCAAACACTCTTTTAGGCCAAGTTAGTGTTAATGCAAACAATATGCTTTTTCCGAAAAACTAGCAGTTATTCATTGGAAAAATTGCTTGGTTCTATTATAATTCTGTACGGTACGTTATTTTAGTGCATTTTAATGTGATTTTAATCGACAGTTTTTGAGAAAATCAATGTTTTTTTGTTAAACACTCTTTTAGGCCAAGTTAGTGTTAATGCAAACAATATGCTTTTTCTGAGAAACTAGCAGTTAATCACTGAAAAAATTGCTTGGTTCTATTGTAGTTCTGTACGTTACGTTGTTTTAGAGCATTTTGATTTGATTTTAATCGACAGTTTTTGAGAAAATCAATGTTTTTTTGTCAAACACTCTTTTAGGCCAAGTTAGTGTTAATGCAAACAATATGCTTTTTCCGAAAAACTAGCAGTTATTCATTGGAAAAATTGCTTGGTTCTATTATAATTCTGTACGTTACGTTATTTTAGAGCATTTTAATGTGATTTTAATCGACAGTTTTTGAGAAAATCAACGTTTTTTTGTTAAACACTCTTTTAGGCCAAGTTAGTGTTAATGCAAGCAATATGCTTTTTCCGAAAAACTAGCAGTTATTCATTGGAAAAATTGCTTGGTTCTATTATAATTCTGTACGGTACGTTATTTTAGTGCATTTTAATGTGATTTTAATCGACAGTTTTTGAGAAAATCAATGTTTTTTTGTTAAACACTCTTTTAGGCCAAGTTAGTGTTAATGCAAACAATATGCTTTTTCTGAAAAACTAGCAGTTAATCACTGAAAAAATTGCTTGGTTCTATTATAATTCTGTACGTTACGTTATTTTAGAGCATTTTAATGTGATTTTAATCGACAGTTTTTGAGAAAATCAATGTTTTTTTGTTAAACACTCTTTTAGGCCAAGTTAGTGTTAATGCAAACAATATGCTTTTTCTGAAAAACTAGCAGTTATTCATTGAAAATATTGTTTGGTTCTATTGTAGTTCTATACGTTACGTTGTTTTAAAGCATTTTAATGTGATTTTAATCGACAGTTTCTGAGAAAATCAATGTTTTTTTGTCAAACACTCTTTTAGGCCAAGTTAGTGTTAATGCAAATAATATGCTTTTTCCGAAAAACTAGCAGTTATTCATTGGAAAAATTCCTTGGTTCTATTATAATTCTGTACGTTACGTTGTTTTAGAGCATTTTGATTTGATTTTAATCGACAGTTTTTGAGAAAATCAATGTTTTTTTGTCAAACACTCTTTTAGGCCAAGTTAATGTTAATGCAAACAATATGCTTTTTCTGAAAAACTAGCAGTTAATCACTGAAAAAATTGCTTGGTTCTATTGTAGTTCTGTACGTTACGTTGTTTTAGAGCATTTTGATTTGATTTTAATCGACAGTTTTTGAGAAAATCAATGTTTTTTTGTCAAACACTCTTTTAGGCCAAGTTAGTGTTAATGCAAACAATATGCTTTTTCCGAAAAACTTGCAGTTATTCATTGGAAAAATTGCTTGGTTCTATTATAATTCTGTACGTTACGTTATTTTAGAGCATTTTAATGTGATTTTAATCGACAGTTTTTGAGAAAATCAACGTTTTTTTGTTAAACACTCTTTTAGGCCAAGTTAGTGTTAATGCAAACAATATGCTTTTTCCGAAAAACTAGCAGTTATTCATTTAAAAAATTGCTTGGTTCTATTGTAGTTCTGTACGTTACGTTGTTTTAGAGCATTTTAATGTGATTTTAATCGACAGTTTTTGAGAAAATCAATGTTTTTTTGTCAAACACTCTTTTAGGCCAAGTTAGTGTTAATGCAAATAATATGCTTTTTCTGAAAAACTAAAAGTTAATCACTGAAAAGATTGCTTGGTTCTATTGTAGTTCTGTACGTTACGTTGTTCTAGAGCATTTTAATGTGATTTTAATCGACAGTTTTTGAGAAAATCAATGTTTTTTTGTTAAACACTCTTTTAGGCCAAGTTAGTGTTAATGCAAACAATATGCTTTTTCTGAAAAACTAGCAGTTATTCATTGAAAAAATTGCTTGGTTCTATTGTAGTTCTGTACGTAACGTTGTTTTAGAGCATTTTAATGTGATTTTAATCGACAGTTTCTGAGAAAATCAATGTTTTTTTGTCAAACACTCTTTTAGGCCAAGTTAGTGTTAATGCAAATAATATGCTTTTTCCGAAAAACTAGCAGTTATTCATTGGAAAAATTGGTTGGTTCTATTATAATTCTGTACGTTACGTTATTTTGGAGCATTTTAATGTGATTTTAATCGACAGTTTTTGAGAAAATCAATGTTTTTTTGTTAAACACTCTTTTAGGCCAAGTTAGTGTTAATGCAAACAATATGCTTTTTCTGATAAACTAGCAGTTATTCATTGAAAAAATTGTTTGGTTCTATTGTAGTTCTGTACGTTACGTTGTTTTAGAGCATTTTAATGTGATTTTAATCGACAGTTTCTGAGAAAATCAATGTTTTTTTGTCAAACACTCTTTTAGGCCAAGTTAGTGTTAATGCAAATAATATGCTTTTTCCGAAAAACTAGCAGTTATTCATTGGAAAAATTGGTTGGTTCTATTATAATTCTGTACGTTACGTTGTTTTAGAGCATTTTAATTTGATTTTAATCGACAGTTTCTGAGAAAATCAATGTTTTTTTGTCAAACACTCTTTTAGGCCAAGTTAGTGTGAATGCAAATAATATGCTTTTTCCGAAAAACTAGCAGTTATTCATTGAAAAAATTGCTTGGTTCTATTATAGTTCTGTACGTTACGTTGTTTTAGAGCATTTTAATGTGATTTTAATAGACAGTTTTTGAGAAAATCAATGTTTTTTTGTTAAACACTCTTTTAGGCCAAGTTAGTGTTAATGCAAACAATATGCTTTTTATGAAAAACTAGCAGTTATTAATTGAAAAAATTGTTTGATTCTATTGTAGTTCTGTACGTTACGTTGTTTTAGAGCATTTTAATGTGATTTTAATCGACAGTTTCTGAGAAAATCAATGTTTTTTTGTCAAACACTCTTTTAGGCCAAGTTAGTGTTAATGCAAATAATATGCTTTTTCCGAAAAACTAGCAGTTATTCATTGGAAAAATTGCTTGGTTCTATTATAATTCTGTACGTTACGTTGTTTTAGAGCATTTTGATTTGATTTTAATCGACAGTTTTTGAGAAAATCAATGTTTTTTTGTCAAACACTCTTTTAGGCCAAGTTAGTGTTAATGCAAACAATATGCTTTTTCCGAAAAACTAGCAGTTATTCATTGGAAAAATTGCTTGGTTCTATTATAATTCTGTACGGTACGTTATTTTAGTGCATTTTAATGTGATTTTAATCGACAGTTTTTGAGAAAATCAATGTTTTTTTGTTAAACACTCTTTTAGGCCAAGTTAGTGTTAATGCAAACAATATGCTTTTTCTGAAAAACTAGCAGTTAATCACTGAAAAAATTGCTTGGTTCTATTATAATTCTGTACGTTACGTTATTTTAGAGCATTTTAATGTGATTTTAATCGACAGTTTTTGAGAAAATCAATGTTTTTTTGTTAAACACTCTTTTAGGCCAAGTTAGTGTTAATGCAAACAATATGCTTTTTCTGAAAAACTAGCAGTTATTCATTGAAAATATTGTTTGGTTCTATTGTAGTTCTGTACGTTACGTTGTTTTAGAGCATTTTAATGTGATTTTAATTGACAGTTTCTGAGAAAATCAATGTTTTTTTGTCAAACACTCTTTTAGGCCAAGTTAGTGTTGATGCAAATAATATGCTTTTTCCGAAAAACTAGCAGTTATTCATTGGAAAAATTGGTTGGTTCTATTATAATTCTGTACGTTACGTTGTTTTAGAGCATTTTGATTTGATTTTAATCGACAGTTTTTGAGAAAATCAATGTTTTTTTGTCAAACACTCTTTTAGGCCAAGTTAGTGTTAATGCAAACAATATGCTTTTTCCGAAAAACTAGCAGTTATTCATTGGAAAAATTGCTTGGTTCTATTATAATTCTGTACGGTACGTTATTTTAGTGCATTTTAATGTGATTTTAATCGACAGTTTTTGAGAAAATCAATGTTTTTTTGTTAAACACTCTTTTAGGCCAAGTTAGTGTTAATGCAAACAATATGCTTTTTCTGAAAAACTAGCAGTTAATCACTGAAAAAATTGCTTGGTTCTATTGTAGTTCTGTACGTTACGTTGTTTTAGAGCATTTTGATTTGATTTTAATCGACAGTTTTTGAGAAAATCAATGTTTTTTTGTCAAACACTCTTTTAGGCCAAGTTAGTGTTAATGCAAACAATATGCTTTTTCCGAAAAACTAGCAGTTATTCATTGGAAAAATTGCTTGGTTCTATTATAATTCTGTACGTTACGTTATTTTAGAGCATTTTAATGTGATTTTAATCGACAGTTTTTGAGAAAATCAACGTTTTTTTGTTAAACACTCTTTTAGGCCAAGTTAGTGTTAATGCAAACAATATGCTTTTTCTGAAAAACTAGCAGTTATTCATTGAAAAAATTGTTTGGTTCTATTGTAGTTCTGTACGTTACGTTGTTTTAGAGCATTTTAATGTGATTTTAATCGACAGTTTCTGAGAAAATCAATGTTTTTTTGTTAAACACTCTTTTAGGCCAAGTTAGTGTTAATGCAAATAATATGCTTTTTCTGAAAAACTAGCAGTTATTCATTGGAAAAATTGCTTGGTTCTATTGTAGTTCTGTACGTTACGTTGTTTTAGAGCATTTTAATGTGATTTTAATCGACAGTTTCGGAGAAAATCAATGTTTTTTTGTCAAACACTCTTTTAGGCCAAGTTAGTGTTAATGCAAATAATATGCTTTTTCTGAAAAACTAGCAGTTAATCACTGAAAAAATTGCTTGGTTCTATTGTAGTTCTGTACGTTACGTTGTTTTAGAGCATTTTGATTTGATTTTAATCCACAGTTTTTGAGAAAATCAATGTTTTTTTGTCAAACACTCTTTTAGGCAAAGTTAGTGTTAATGCAAATAATATGCTTTTTCCGAAAAACTAGCAGTTATTCATTGGAAAAATTGCTTGGTTCTATTATAATTCTGTACGTTACGTTGTTTTAGAGCATTTTGATTTGATTTTAATCGACAGTTTTTGAGAAAATCAATGTTTTTTTGTCAAACACTCTTTTAGGCCAAGTTAGTGTTAATGCAAACAATATGCTTTTTCCGAAAAACTAGCAGTTATTCATTGGAAAAATTGCTTGGTTCTATTATAATTCTGTACGGTACGCTATTTTAGTGCATTTTAATGTGATTTTAATCGACAGTTTTTGAGAAAATCAATGTTTTTTTGTTAAACACTCTTTTAGGCCAAGTTAGTGTTAATGCAAACAATATGCTTTTTCCGAAAAACTAGCAGTTATTCATTGGAAAAATTGCTTGGTTCTATTATAATTCTGTACGTTACGTTATTTTAGAGCATTTTAATGTGATTTTAATCGACAGTTTTTGAGAAAATCAATGTTTTTTTGTTAAACACTCTTTTAGGCCAAGTTAGTGTTAATGCAAACAATATGCTTTTTCTGAAAAACTAGCAGTTATTCATTGAGAAAATTGTTTGGTTCTATTGTAGTTCTGTACGTTACGTTGTTTTAGAGCATTTTAATGTGATTTTAATCGACAGTTTCTGAGAAAATCAATGTTTTTTTGTTAAACACTCTTTTAGGCCAAGTTAGTGTTAATGCAAATAATATGCTTTTTCCGAAAAACTAGCAGTTATTCATTGGAAAAATTGGTTGGTTCTATTATAATTCTGTACGTTACGTTGTTTTAGAGCATTTTGATTTGATTTTAATCGACAGTTTTTGAGAAAATCAATGTTTTTTTGTCAAACACTCTTTTAGGCCAAGTTAGTGTTAATGCAAACAATATGCTTTTTCCGAAAAACTAGCAGTTATTCATTGGAAAAATTGCTTGGTTCTATTATAATTCTGTACGGTACGTTATTTTAGTGCATTTTAATGTGATTTTAATCGACCGTTTTTGAGAAAATCAATGTTTCTTTGTTAAACACTCTTTTAGGCCAAGTTAGTGTTAATGCAAACAATATGCTTTTTCTGAAAAACTAGCAGTTAATCACTGAAAAAATTGCTTGGTTCTATTGTAGTTCTGTACGTTACGTTGTTTTAGTGCATTTTGATTTGATTTTAATCGACAGTTTTTGAGAAAATCAATGTTTTTTTGTCAAACACTCTTTTAGGCCAAGTTAGTGTTAATGCAAATAATATGCTTTTTCTGAAAAACTAGCAGTTATTCATTGAAAAAATTGCTTGGTTCTATTGTAGTTCTGTACGTTACGTTATTTTAGAGCATTTTAATGTGATTTTAATCGACAGTTTCTGAGAAAATCAATGTTTTTTTGTCAAACACTCTTTTAGGCCAAGTTAGTGTTAATGCAAATAATATGCTTTTTCTGAAAAACTAGCAGTTAATCACTGAAAAAATTGCTTGGTTCTATTGTAGTTCTGTACGCTACGTTGTTTTAGAGCATTTTGATTTGATTTTAATCCACAGTTTTTGAGAAAATCAATGTTTTTTTGTCAAACACTCTTTTAGGCCAAGTTAGTGTTAATGCAAATAATATGCTTTTTCCGAAAAACTAGCAGTTATTCATTGGAAAAATTGCTTGGTTCTATTATAATTCTGTACGTTACGTTGTTTTAGAGCATTTTGATTTGATTTTAATCGACAGTTTTTGAGAAAATCAATGTTTTTTTGTCAAACACTCTTTTAGGCCAAGTTAGTGTTAATGCAAACAATATGCTTTTTCCGAAAAACTAGCAGTTATTCATTGGAAAAATTGCTTGGTTCTATTATAATTCTGTACGTTACGTTATTTTAGAGCATTTTAATGTGATTTTAATCGACAGTTTTTGAGAAAATCAATGTTTTTTTGTTAAACACTCTTTTAGGCCAAGTTAGTGTTAATGCAAACAATATGCTTTTTCTGAAAAACTAGCAGTTATTCATTGAAAAATTGCTTGGTTCTATTGTAGTTCTGTACGTTACGTTGTTTTAGAGCATTTTAATGTGATTTTAATCGACAGTTTCTGAGAAAATCAATGTTTTTTTGTTAAACACTCTTTTAGGCCAAGTTAGTGTTAATGCAAACAATATGCTTTTTCCGAAAAACTAGCAGTTATTCATTGGAAAAATTGCTTGGTTCTATTATAATTCTGTACGGTACGTTATTTTAGTGCATTTTAATGTGATTTTAATCGACCGTTTTTGAGAAAATCAATGTTTTTTTGTTAAACACTCTTTTAGGCCAAGTTAGTGTTAATGCAAACAATATGCTTTTTCTGAAAAACTAGCAGTTAATCACTGAAAAAATTGCTTGGTTCTATTGTAGTTCTGTACGCTACGTTGTTTTAGAGCATTTTGATTTGATTTTAATCGACAGTTTTTGAGAAAATCAATGTTTTTTTGTCAAACACTCTTTTAGGCCAAGTTAGTGTTAATGCAAATAATATGCTTTTTCTGAAAAACTAGCAGTTATTCATTGAAAAAATTGCTTGGTTCTATTGTAGTTCTGTACGTTACGTTATTTTAGAGCATTTTAATGTGATTTTAATCGACAGTTTCTGAGAAAATCAATGTTTTTTTGTCAAACACTCTTTTAGGCCAAGTTAGTGTTAATGCAAATAATATGCTTTTTCTGAAAAACTAGCAGTTAATCACTGAAAAAATTGCTTGGTTCTATTGTAGTTCTGTACGTTACGTTGTTTTAGAGCATTTTGATTTGATTTTAATCCACAGTTTTTGAGAAAATCAATGTTTTTTTGTCAAACACTCTTTTAGGCCAAGTTAGTGTTAATGCAAATAATATGCTTTTTCCGAAAAACTATCAGTTATTCATTGGAAAAATTGCTTGGTTCTATTATAATTCTGTACGTTACGTTGTTTTAGAGCATTTTGATTTGATTTTAATCGACAGTTTTTGAGAAAATCAATGTTTTTTTGTCAAACACCCTTTTAGGCCAAGTTAGTGTTAATGCAAATAATATGCTTTTTCCGAAAAACTAGCAGTTATTCATTTGAAAAATTGGATGGTTCTATTATAATTCTGTACGTTACGTTGTTTTAGAGCATTTTGATTTGATTTTAATCGACAGTTTTTGAGAAAATCAATGTTTTTTTGTCAAACACTCTTTTAGGCCAAGTTAGTGTTAATGCAAACAATATGCTTTTTCTGAAAAACTAGCAGTTATTCATTGGAAAAATTGCTTGGTTCTATTATAATTCTGTACGGTACGTTATTTTAGAGCATTTTGATTTGATTTTAATCGACAGTTTTTGAGAAAATCAATGTTTCTTTGTTAAACACTCTTTTAGGCCAAGTTAGTGTTAATGCAAACAAAATGCTTTTTCTGAAAAACTAGCAGTTATTCATTGAAAAAATTGTTTGGTTCTATTGTAGTTCTGTACGTTACGTTGTTTTAGAGCATTTTAATGTGATTTTAATCGACAGTTTCTGAGAAAATCAATGTTTTTTTGTCAAACACTCTTTTAGGCCAAGTTAGTGTTAATGCAAATAATATGCTTTTTCCGAAAAACTAGCAGTTATTCATTGGTAAAATTGGTTGGTTCTATTATAATTCTATACGTTACGTTGTTTTACAGCATTTTGATTTGATTTTAATCGACAGTTTTTGAGAAAATCAATGTTTTTTTGTCAAACACTCTTTTAGGCCAAGTTAGTGTTAATGCAAACAATATGCTTTTTCTGAAAAACTAGCAGTTATTCATTGGAAAAATTGCTTGGTTCTATTATAACTCTGTACGGTACGTTATTTTAGAGCATTTTGATTTGATTTTAATCGACAGTTTTTGAGAAAATCAATGTTTTTTTGTTAAACACTCTTTTAGGCCAAGTTAGTGTTAATGCAAACAATATGCTTTTTCTGAAAAACTAGCAGTTATTCATTGAAAAAATTGTTTGGTTCTTTTGTAGTTCTGTACGCTACGTTGTTTTAGAGCATTTTAATGTGATTTTAATCGACAGTTTCTGAGAAAATCAATGTTTTTTTGTCAAACACTCTTTTAGGCCAAGTTAGTGTTAATGCAAATAATATGCTTTTTCCGAAAAACTATCAGTTATTCATTGGAAAAATTGCTTGGTTCTATTGTAGTTCTGTACGTTACGTTGTTTTAGAGCATTTTGATTTGATTTTAATCGATAATTTTTGAGAAAATCAATGTTATTTTGTCAAACACTCTTTTAGGCCAAGTTAGTGTTAATGCAAACAATATGCTTTTTCCGAAAAACTAGCAGTTATTCATTGGAAAAATTGCTTGGTTCTATTATAATTCTGTACGTTACGTTATTTTAGAGCATTTTAATGTGATTTTAATCGACAGTTTTTGAGAAAATCAATGTTTTTTTGTTAAACACTCTTTTAGGCCAAGTTAGTGTTAATGCAAACAATATGCTTTTTCTGAAAAACTAGCAGTTATTCATTGAAAAAATTGTTTGGTTCTATTGTAGTTCTGCACGTTACGTTGTTTTAGAGCATTTTAATGTGATTTTAATCGACAGTTTCTGAGAAAATCAATGTTTTTTTGTCAAACACTCTTTTAGGCCAAGTTAGTGTTAATGCAAATAATATGCTTTTTCCGAAAAACTAGCAGTTATTCATTGGAAAAATTGGATGGTTCTATTATAATTCTGTACGTTACGTTGTTTTAGAGCATTTTGATTTGATTTTAATCGACAGTTTTTGAGAAAATCAATGTTTTTTTGTTAAACACTCTTTTAGGCCAAGTTAGTGTTAATGCAAACAATATGCTTTTTCTGAAAAACTAGCAGTTATTCATTGGAAAAATTGCTTGGTTCTATTATAATTCTGTACGTTACGTTGTTTTAGAGCATTTTAATGTGATTTTAATCGACAGTTTCTGAGAAAATCAATGTTTTTTTGTCAAACACTCTTTTAGGCCAAGTTAGTGTTAATGCAAATAATATGCTTTTTCCGAAAAACTAGCAGTTATTCATTGGAAAAATTGCTTGGTTCTATTATAATTCTGTACGTTACGTTATTTTAGAGCATTTTAATGTGATTTTAATCGACAGTTTTTGAGAAAATCAATGTTTTTTTGTTAAACACTCTTTTAGGCCAAGTTAGTGTTAATGCAAACAAAATGCTTTTTCTGAAAAACTAGCAGTTATTCATTGGAAAAATTGCTTGGTTCTATTATAATTCTGTACGTTACGTTGTTTTAGAGCATTTTAATGTGATTTTAATCGACAGTTTCTGAGAAAATCAATGTTTTTTTGTCAAACACTCTTTTAGGCCAAGTTAGTGTTAATGCAAATAATATGCTTTTTCCGAAAAACTAGCAGTTATTCATTGGTAAAATTGGTTGGTTCTATTATAATTCTATACGTTACGTTGTTTTAGAGCATTTTGATTTGATTTTAATCGACAGTTTTTGAGAAAATAAATGTTTTTTTGTCAAACACTCTTTTAGGCCAAGTTAGTGTTAATGCAAACAATATGCTTTTTCTGAAAAACTAGCAGTTATTCATTGGAAAAATTGCTTGGTTCTATTATAACTCTGTACGGTACGTTATTTTAGAGCATTTTGATTTGATTTTAATCGACAGTTTTTGAGAAAATCAATGTTTTTTTGTTAAACACTCTTTTAGGCCAAGTTAGTGTTAATGCAAACAATATGCTTTTTCTGAAAAACTAGCAGTTATTCATTGAAAGAATTGTTTGGTTCTTTTGTAGTTCTGTACGCTACGTTGTTTTAGAGCATTTTAATGTGATTTTAATCGACAGTTTCTGAGAAAATCAATGTTTTTTTGTCAAACACTCTTTTAGGCCAAGTTAGTGTTAATGCAAATAATATGCTTTTTCCGAAAAACTATCAGTTATTCATTGGAAAAATTGCTTGGTTCTATTGTAGTTCTGTACGTTACGTTGTTTTAGAGCATTTTGATTTGATTTTAATCGACAATTTTTGAGAAAATCAATGTTATTTTGTCAAACACTCTTTTAGGCCAAGTTAGTGTTAATGCAAACAATATGCTTTTTCCGAAAAACTAGCAGTTATTCATTGGAAAAATTGCTTGGTTCTATTATAATTCTGTACGTTACGTTATTTTAGAGCATTTTAATGTGATTTTAATCGACAGTTTTTGAGAAAATCAATGTTTTTTTGTTAAACACTCTTTTAGGCCAAGTTAGTGTTAATGCAAACAATATGCTTTTTCTGAAAAACTAGCAGTTATTCATTGAAAAAATTGTTTGGTTCTATTGTAGTACTGCACGTTACGTTGTTTTAGAGCATTTTAATGTGATTTTAATCGACAGTTTCTGAGAAAATCAATGTTTTTTTGTCAAACACTCTTTTAGGCCAAGTTAGTGTTAATGCAAATAATATGCTTTTTCCGAAAAACTAGCAGTTATTCATTGGAAAAATTGCTTGGTTCTATTATAATTCTGTACGTTACGTTGTTTTAGAGCATTTTAATGTGATTTTAATCGACAGTTTCTGAGAAAATCAATGTTTTTTTGTCAAACACTCTTTTAGGCCAAGTTAGTGTTAATGCAAATAATATGCTTTTTCCGAAAAACTAGCAGTTATTCATTGGAAAAATTGCTTGGTTCTATTATAATTCTGTACGTTACGTTATTTTAGAGCATTTTAATGTGATTTTAATCGACAGTTTTTGAGAAAATCAATGTTTTTTTGTTAAACACTCTTTTAGGCCAAGTTAGTGTTAATGCAAACAATATGCTTTTTCTGAAAAACTAGCAGTTATTCATTGAAAAAATTGTTTGGTTCTATTGTAGTTCTGTACGTTACGTTGTTTTAGAGCATTTTAATGTGATTTTAATCGACAGTTTCTGAAAAAATCAATGTTTTTTTGTCAAACACTCTTTTAGGCCAAGTTAGTGTTAATGCAAATAATATGCTTTTTCCGAAAAACTAGCAGTTATTCATTGGAAAAATTGGTTGGTTCTATTATAATTCTGTACGTTACGTTGTTTTAGAGCATTTTAATGTGATTTTAATCGACAGTTTCTGAGAAAATCAATGTTTTTTTGTCAAACACTCTTTTAGGCCAAGTTAGTGTTAATGCAAATAATATGCTTTTTCCGAAAAACTAGCAGTTATTCATTGAAAAAATTGCTTGGTTCTATTGTAGTTCTGTACGTTACGTTATTTTAGAGCATTTTAATGTGATTTTAATCGACAGTTTTTGAGAAAATCAATGTTTTTTTGTTAAACACTCTTTTAGGCCAAGTTAGTGTTAATGCAAACAATATGCTTTTTCTGAAAAACTAGCAGTTATTCATTGAAAAAATTGTTTGATTCTATTGTAGTTCTGTACGTTACGTTGTTTTAGAGCATTTTAATGTGATTTTAATCGACAGTTTCTGAGAAAATCAATGTTTTTTTGTCAAACACTCTTTTAGGCCAAGTTAGTGTTAATGCAAATAATATGCTTTTTCCGAAAAACTAGCAGTTATTCATTGGAAAAATTGCTTGGTTCTATTATAATTCTGTACGTTACGTTGTTTTAGAGCATTTTGATTTGATTTTAATCGACAGTTTTTGAGAAAATCAATGTTTTTTTGTCAAACACTCTTTTAGGCCAAGTTAGTGTTAATGCAAACAATATGCTTTTTCCGAAAAACTAGCAGTTATTCATTGGAAAAATTGCTTGGTTCTATTATAATTCTGTACGGTACGTTATTTTAGTGCATTTTAATGTGATTTTAATCGACAGTTTTTGAGAAAATCAATGTTTTTTTGTTAAACACTCTTTTAGGCCAAGTTAGTGTTAATGCAAACAATATGCTTTTTCTGAAAAACTAGCAGTTAATCACTGAAAAAATTGCTTGGTTCTATTGTAGTTCTGTACGCTACGTTGTTTTAGAGCATTTTGATTTGATTTTAATCGACAGTTTTTGAGAAAATCAATGTTTTTTTGTCAAACACTCTTTTAAGCCAAGTTAGTGTTAATGCAAACAATATGCTTTTTCCGAAAAACTAGCAGTTATTCATTGGAAAAATTGCTTGGTTCTATTATAATTCTGTACGTTACGTTATTTTAGAGCATTTTAATGTGATTTTAATCGACAGTTCTTGAGAAAATCAATGTTTTTTTGTTAAACACTCTTTTAGGCCAAGTTAGTGTTAATGCAAACAATATGCTTTTTCTGAAAAACTAGCAGTTAATCACTGAAAAAATTGCTTGGTTCTATTGTAGTTCTGTACGTTACGTTGTTTTAGAGCATTTTGATTTGATTTTAATCGACAGTTTTTGAGAAAATCAATGTTTTTTTGTCAAACACTCTTTTAAGCCAAGTTAGTGTTAATGCAAACAATATGCTTTTTCCGAAAAACTAGCAGTTATTCATTGGAAAAATTGCTTGGTACTATTATAATTCTGTACGTTACGTTATTTTAGAGCATTTTAATGTGATTTTAATCGACAGTTCTTGAGAAAATCAATGTTTTTTTGTTAAACACTCTTTTAGGCCAAGTTAGTGTTAATGCAAACAATATGCTTTTTCTGAAAAACTAGCAGTTATTCATTGAAAAAATTGTTTGGTTCTATTGTAGTTCTGTACGCTACGTTGTTTTAGAGCATTTTAATGTGATTTTAATCGACAGTTTCAGAGAAAATCAATGTTTTTTTGTCAAACACTCTTTTAGGCCAAGTTAGTGTTAATGCAAATAATATGCTTTTTCCGAAAAACTAGCAGTTATTCATTGGAAAAATTGGTTGGTTCTATTATAATTCTGTACGTTACGTTGCTTTAGAGCATTTTGATTTGATTTTAATCGACAGTTTTTGAGAAAATCAATGTTTTTTTGTCAAACACTCTTTTAGGCCAAGTTAGTGTTAATGCAAACAATATGCTTTTTCCGAAAAACTAGCAGTTATTCATTGGAAAAATTGCTTGGTTCTATTATAATTCTGTACGGTACGTTATTTTAGTGCATTTTAATGTGATTTTAATCGACAGTTTTTGAGAAAATCAATGTTTTTTTGTTAAACACTCTTTTAGGCCAAGTTAGTGTTAATGCAAACAATATGCTTTTTCTGAAAAACTAGCAGTTAATCACTGAAAAAATTGCTTGGTTCTATTGTAGTTCTGTACGTTACGTTGTTTTAGAGCATTTTGATTTGATTTTAATCGACAGTTTTTGAGAAAATCAATGTTTTTTTGTCAAACACTCTTTTAGGCCAAGTTAGTGTTAATGCAAACAATATGCTTTTTCCGAAAAACTAGCAGTTATTCATTGGAAAAATTGCTTGGTTCTATTATAATTCTGTACGTTACGTTATTTTAGAGCATTTTAATGTGATTTTAATCGACAGTTTTTGAGAAAATCAATGTTTTTTTGTTAAACACTCTTTTAGGCCAAGTTAGTGTTAATGCAAACAATATGCTTTTTCTGAAAAACTAGCAGTTATTCATTGAAAAAATTGTTTGATTCTATTGTAGTTCTGTACGTTACGTTGTTTTAGAGCATTTTAATGTGATTTTAATCGACAGTTTCTGAGAAAATCAATGTTTTTTTGTCAAACACTCTTTTAGGCCAAGTTAGTGTTAATGCAAATAATATGCTTTTTCCGAAAAACTAGCAGTTATTCATTGGAAAAATTGCTTGGTTCTATTATAATTCTGTACGTTACGTTGTTTTAGAGCATTTTGATTTGATTTTAATCGACAGTTTTTGAGAAAATCAATGTTTTTTTGTCAAACACTCTTTTAGGCCAAGTTAGTGTTAATGCAAACAATATGCTTTTTCCGAAAAACTAGCAGTTATTCATTGGAAAAATTGCTTGGTTCTATTATAATTCTGTACGGTACGTTATTTTAGTGCATTTTAATGTGATTTTAATCGACAGTTTTTGAGAAAATCAATGTTTTTTTGTTAAACACTCTTTTAGGCCAAGTTAGTGTTAATGCAAACAATATGCTTTTTCTGAAAAACTAGCAGTTAATCACTGAAAAAATTGCTTGGTTCTATTGTAGTTCTGTACGTTACGTTGTTTTAGAGCATTTTGATTTGATTTTAATCGACAGTTTTTGAGAAAATCAATGTTTTTTTGTCAAACACTCTTTTAAGCCAAGTTAGTGTTAATGCAAACAATATGCTTTTTCCGAAAAACTAGCAGTTATTCATTGGAAAAATTGCTTGGTTCTATTTTAGTTCTGTACGTTACGTTATTTTAGAGCATTTTAATGTGATCTTAATCGACAGTTCTTGAGAAAATCAATATTTTTTTGTTAAACACTCTTTTAGGCCAAGTTAGTGTTAATGCAAACAATATGCTTTTTCTGAAAAACTAGCAGTTAATCACTGAAAAAATTGCTTGGTTCTATTGTAGTTCTGTACGTTACGTTGTTTTAGAGCATTTTGATTTGATTTTAATCGACAGTTTTTGAGAAAATCAATGTTTTTTTGTCAAACACTCTTTTAAGCCAAGTTAGTGTTAATGCAAACAATATGCTTTTTCCGAAAAACTAGCAGTTAGTCATTGGAAAAATTGCTTGGTTCTATTATAATTCTGTACGTTACGTTATTTTAGAGCATTTTAATGTGATTTTAATCGACAGTTCTTGAGAAAATCAATGTTTTTTTGTTAAACACTCTTTTAGGCCAAGTTAGTGTTAATGCAAACAATATGCTTTTTCTGAAAAACTAGCAGTTATTCATTGAAAAAATTGTTTGGTTCTATTGTAGTTCTGTACGTTACGTTGTTTTAGAGCATTTTAATGTGATTTTAATCGACAGTTTCTGAGAAAATCAATGTTTTTTTGTCAAACACTCTTTTAGGCCAAGTTAGTGTTAATGCAAATAATATGCTTTTTCCGAAAAACTAGCAGTTATTCATTGGAAAAATTGGTTGGTTCTATTATAATTCTGTACGTTACGTTGCTTTAGAGCATTTTGATTTGATTTTAATCGACAGTTTTTGAGAAAATCAATGTTTTTTTGTCAAACACTCTTTTAGGCCAAGTTAGTGTTAATGCAAACAATATGCTTTTTCCGAAAAACTAGCAGTTATTCATTGGAAAAATTGCTTGGTTCTATTATAATTCTGTACGGTACGTTATTTTAGTGCATTTTAATGTGATTTTAATCGACAGTTTTTGAGAAAATCAATGTTTTTTTGTTAAACACTCTTTTAGGCCAAGTTAGTGTTAATGCAAACAATATGCTTTTTCTGAAAAACTAGCAGTTAATCACTGAAAAAATTGCTTGGTTCTATTGTAGTTCTGTACGTTACGTTGTTTTAGAGCATTTTGATTTGATTTTAATCGACAGTTTTTGAGAAAATCAATGTTTTT
This sequence comes from Catostylus mosaicus, assembly GCA_964019065.1. Classification (NCBI taxonomy): domain Eukaryota; kingdom Metazoa; phylum Cnidaria; class Scyphozoa; order Rhizostomeae; family Catostylidae; genus Catostylus; species Catostylus mosaicus. The sequence goes on from OZ025199.1 coordinate 3,938,737, forward strand.
TTGTCAAACACTCTTTTAGGCCAAGTTAGTGTTAATGCAAACAATATGCTTTTTCCGAAAAACTAGCAGTTATTCATTGGAAAAATTGCTTGGTTCTATTATAATTCTGTACGTTACGTTATTTTAGAGCATTTTAATGTGATTTTAATCGACAGTTTTTGAGAAAATCAATGTTTTTTTGTTAAACACTCTTTTAGGCCAAGTTAGTGTTAATGCAAACAATATGCTTTTTCTGAAAAACTAGCAGTTATTCATTGAAAAAATTGTTTGGTTCTATTGTAGTTCTGTACGTTACGTTGTTTTAGAGCATTTTAATGTGATTTTAATCGACAGTTTCTGAGAAAATCAATGTTTTTTTGTTAAACACTCTTTTAGGCCAAGTTAGTGTTAATGCAAATAATATGCTTTTTCTGAAAAACTAGCAGTTATTCATTGAAAAGATTGCTTGGATCTATTGTAGTTCTGTACGTTACGTTGTTTTAGAGCATTTTAATGTGATTTTAATCGACAGTTTCTGAGAAAATCAATGTTTTTTTGTCAAACACTCTTTTAGGCCAAGTTAGTGTTAATGCAAATAATATGCTTTTTCCGAAAAACTAGCAGTTATTCATTGGAAAAATTGCTTGGTTCTATTATAATTCTGTACGTTACGTTATTTTAGAGCATTTTAATGTGATTTTAATCGACATTTTTTGAGAAAATCAATGTTTTTTTGTTAAACACTCTTTTAGGCCAAGTTAGTGTTAATGCAAACAATATGCTTTTTCTGAAAAACTAGCAGTTATTCATTGAAAAAATTGTTTTGTTCTATTGTAGTTCTGTACGTTACGTTGTTTTAGAGCATTTTAATGTGATTTTAATTGACAGTTTCTGAGAAAATCAATGTTTTTTTGTCAAACACTCTTTTAGGCCAAGTTAGTGTTAATGCAAATAATATGCTTTTTCCGAAAAACTAGCAGTTATTCATTGGAAAAATTGGTTGGTTCTATTATAATTCTGTACGTTACGTTGTTTTAGAGCATTTTAATGTGATTTTAATCGACAGTTTCTGAGAAAATCAATGTTTTTTTGTCAAACACTCTTTTAGGCCAAGTTAGTGTTAATGCAAATAATATGCTTTTTCCGAAAAACTAGCAGTTATTCATTGAAAAAATTGCTTGGTTCTATTGTAGTTCTGTACGTTACGTTGTTTTAGAGCATTTTAATGTGATTTTAATCGACAGTTTTTGAGAAATTCAATGTTTTTTTGTTAAACACTCTTTTAGGCCAAGTTAGTGTTAATGCAAACAATATGCTTTTTCTGAAAAACTAGCAGTTATTCATTGAAAAAATTGTTTGATTCTATTGTAGTTCTGTACGTTACGTTGTTTTAGAGCATTTTAATGTGATTTTAATCGACAGTTTCTGAGAAAATCAATGTTTTTTTGTCAAACACTCTTTTAGGCCAAGTTAGTGTTAATGCAAATAATATGCTTTTTCCGAAAAACTAGCAGTTATTCATTGGAAAAATTGGTTGGTTCTATTATAATTCTGTACGTTACGTTGTTTTAGAGCATTTTGATTTGATTTTAATCGACAGTTTTTGAGAAAATCAATGTTTTTTTGTCAAACACTCTTTTAGGCCAGGTTAGTGTTAATGCAAACAATATGCTTTTTCCGAAAAACTAGCAGTTATTCATTGGAAAAATTGCTTGGTTCTATTATAATTCTGTACGGTACTTTATTTTAGTGCATTTTAATGTGATTTTAATCGACAGTTTTTGAGAAAATCAATGTTTTTTTGTTAAACACTCTTTTAGGCCAAGTTAGTGTTAATGCAAACAATATGCTTTTTCTGAAAAACTAGCAGTTAATCACTGAGAAAATTGCTTGGTTCTATTGTAGTTCTGTACGTTACGTTGTTTTAGAGCATTTTAATGTGATTTTAATCGACAGTTTCTGAGAAAATCAATGTTTTTTTGTTAAACACTCTTTTAGGCCAAGTTAGTGTTAATGCAAATAATATGCTTTTTCTGAAAAACTAGCAGTTATTCATTGAAAAAATTGCTTGGTTCTATTGTAGTTCTGTACGTTACGTTGTTTTAGAGCATTTTAATGTGATTTTAATCGACAGTTTCTGAGAAAATCAATGTTTTTTTGTCAAACACTCTTTTAGGCCAAGTTAGTGTTAATGCAAATAATATGCTTTTTCTGAATAACTAGCAGTTAATCACTGAAAAAATTGCTTGGTTCTATTGTAGTTCTGTACGTTACGTTGTTTTAGAGCATTTTGATTTGATTTTAATCCACAGTTTTTGAGAAAATCAATGTTTTTTTGTCAAACACTCTTTTAGGCCAAGTTAGTGTTAATGCAAACAATATGCTTTTTCTGAAAAACTAGCAGTTATTCATTGGAAAAATTGCTTGGTTCTATTATAATTCTGTACGGTACTTTATTTTAGAGCATTTTGATTTGATTTTAATCCACAGTTTTTGAGAAAATCAATGTTTTTTTGTTAAACACTCTTTTAGGCCAAGTTAGTGTTAATGCAAACAATATGCTTTTTCTGAAAAACTAGCAGTAATTCATTGGAAAAATTGCTTGGTTCTATTATAATTCTGTACGGTACGTTATTTTAGAGCATTTTGATTTGATTTTAATCGACAGTTTTTGAGAAAATCAATGTTTCTTTGTTAAACACTCTTTTAGGCCAAGTTAGTGTTAATGCAAACAATATGCTTTTTCTGAAAAACTAGCAGTTATTCATTGAAAAAATTGTTTGGTTCTATTGTAGTTCGGTACGTTACGTTGTTTTAGAGCATTTTAATGTGATTTTAATCGACAGTTTCTGAGAAAATCAATGTTTTTTTGTCAAACACTCTTTTAGGCCAAGTTAGTGTTAATGCAAATAATATGCTTTTTCCGAAAAACTAGCAGTTATTCATTGGAAAAATTGGTTGGTTCTATTATAATTCTATACGTTACGTTGTTTTAGAGCATTTTGATTTGATTTTAATCGACAGTTTTTGAGAAAATCAATGTTTTTTTGTCAAACACTCTTTTAGGCCAAGTTAGTGTTAATGCAAACAATATGCTTTTTCTGAAAAACTAGCAGTTATTCATTGGAAAAATTGCTTGGTTCTATTATAACTCTGGACAGTACGTTATTTTAGAGCATTTTGATTTGATTTTAATCGACAGTTTTTGAGAAAATCAATGTTTTTTTGTTAAACACTCTTTTAGGCCAAGTTAGTGTTAATGCAAACAATATGCTTTTTCTGAAAAACTAGCAGTTATTCATTGAAAAAATTGTTTGGTTCTTTTGTAGTTCTGTACGCTACGTTGTTTTAGAGCATTTTAATGTGATTTTAATCGACAGTTTCTGAGAAAATCAATGTTTTTTTGTCAAACACTCTTTTAGGCCAAGCTAGTGTTAATGCAAATAATATGCTTTTTCCGAAAAACTATCAGTTATTCATTGAAAAAATTGCTTGGTTCTATTGTAGTTCTGTACGTTACGTTGTTTTAGAGCATTTTGATTTGATTTTAATCGACAATTTTTGAGAAAATCAATGTTATTTAGTCAAACACTCTTTTAGGCCAAGTTAGTGTTAATGCAAACAATATGCTTTTTCCGAAAAACTAGCAGTTATTCATTGGAAAAATTGCTTGGTTCTATTGTAGTTCTGCACGTTACGTTGTTTTAGAGCATTTTAATGTGATTTTAATCGACAGTTTCTGAGAAAATAAATGTTTTTTTGTCAAACACTCTTTTAGGCCAAGTTAGTGTTAATGCAAATAATATGCTTTTTCTGAGAAACTAGCAGTTATTCATTGAAAAAATTGTTTGGTTCTATTGTAGTTCTGCACGTTACGTTGTTTTAGAGCATTTTAATGTGATTTTAATCGACAGTTTCTGAGAAAATAAATGTTTTTTTGTCAAACACTCTTTTAGGCCAAGTTAGTGTTAATGCAAATAATATGCTTTTTCCGAAAAACTAGCAGTTATTCATTTGAAAAATTGGATGGTTCTATTATAATTCTGTACGTTACGTTGTTTTAGAGCATTTTGATTTGATTGTAATCGACAGTTTTTGAGAAAATCAATGTTTTTTTGTCAAACACTCTTTTAGGCCAAGTTAGTGTTAATGCAAACAATATGCTTTTTCTGAAAAACTAGCAGTTATTCATTGGCAAAATTGCTTGGTTCTATTATAATTCTGTACGGTACGTTATTTTAGAGCATTTTGATTTGATTTTAATCGACAGTTTTTGAGAAAATCAATGTTTCTTTGTTAAACACTCTTTTAGGCCAAGTTAGTGTTAATGCAAACAATATGCTTTTTCTGAAAAACTAGCAGTTATTCATTGAAAAAATTGTTTGGTTCTATTGTAGTTCTGTACGTTACGTTGTTTTAGAGCATTTTAATGTGATTTTAATCGACAGTTTCTGAGAAAATCAATGTTTTTTTTTGTCAAACACTCTTTTAGGCCAAGTTAGTGTTAATGCAAATAATATGCTTTTTCCGAAAAACTAGCAGTTATTCATTGGAAAAATTGCTTGGTTCTATTATAATTCTATACTTTACGTTGTTTTAGAGCATTTTGATTTGATTTTAATCGACAGTTTTTGAGAAAATCAATGTTTTTTTGTCAAACACTCTTTTAGGCCAAGTTAGTGTTAATGCAAACAATATGCTTTTTCTGAAAAACTAGCAGTTATTCATTGGAAAAATTGCTTGGTTCTATTATAACTCTGTACGGTACGTTATTTTAGAGCATTTTGATTTGATTTTAATCGACAGTTTTTGAGAAAATCAATGTTTTTTTGTCAAACACTCTTTTAGGCCAAGTTAGTGTTAATGCAAACAATATGCTTTTTCTGAAAAACTAGCAGTTATTCATTGAAAAAATTGTTTGGTTCTTTTGTAGTTCTGTACGCTACGTTGTTTTAGAGCATTTTAATGTGATTTTAATCGACAGTTTCTGAGAAAATCAATGTTTTTTTGTCAAACACTCTTTTAGGCCAAGTTAGTGTTAATGCAAATAATATGCTTTTTCCGAAAAACTATCAGTTATTCATTGAAAAAATTGCTTGGTTCTATTGTAGTTCTGTACGGTACGTTATTTTAGAGCATTTTAATGTGATTTTAATCGACAGTTTTTGAGAAAATCAATGTTTTTTTGTCAAACACTCTTTTAGGCCAAGTTAGTGTTAATGCAAATAATATGCTTTTTCCGAAAAACTAGCAGTTATTCATTGGAAAAATTGGTTGGTTCTATTATAATTCTGTACGTTACGTTGTTTTAGAGCATTTTGATTTGATTTTAATCTACAGTTTTTGAGAAAATCAATGTTTTTTTGTCAAACACTCTTTTAGGCCAAGTTAGTGTTAATGCAAACAATATGCTTTTTCCGAAAAACTAGCAGTTATTCATTGGAAAAATTGCTTGGTTCTATTATAATTCGGTACGGTACGTTATTTTAGAGCATTTTAATGTGATTTTAATCGACAGTTTTTGAGAAAATCAATGTTTTTTTGTTAAACACTCTTTTAGGCCAAGTTAGTGTTAATGCAAACAATATGCTTTTTCTGAAAAACTAGCAGTTATTCATTGAAAAAATTTTTTGGTTCTATTGTAGTTCAGTACGCTACGTTGTTTTAGAGCATTTTAATGTGATTTTAATCGACAGTTTCTGAGAAAATCAATGTTTTTTTGTCAAACACTCTTTTAGGCCAAGTTAGTGTTAATGCAAATAATATGCTTTTTCCGAAAAACTAGCAGTTATTCATTGAAAAAATTGCTTGGTTATATTATAGTTCTGTACGGTACGTTATTATAGAGCATTTTAATGTGATTTTAATCGACTGTTTTTGAGAAAATCAATGTTTTTTTGTTAAACACTCTTTTAGGCCAAGTTAGTGTAAATGCAAACAATATGCTTTTTCTTAAAAACTAGCAGTTATTCATTGGAAAAATTGCTTGGTTCTATTGTAGTTCTGTACGTTACGTTGTTTTAGAGCATTTTAATGTGATTTTAATCGACAGTTTTTGAGAAAATCAATGTTTTTTTGTTAAACACTCTTTTAGGCCAAGTTAGTGTAAATGCAAACAATATGCTTTTTCTGAAAAACTAGCAGTTATTCATTGGAAAAATTGCTTGGTTCTATTGTAGTTCTGTACGTTACGTTGTTTTAGAGCATTTTGATTTGATTTTAATCGACAGTTTTTGAGAAAATCAATGTTTTTTTGTCAAACACTCTTTTAGGCCAAGTTAGTGTTAATGCAAACAATATGCTTTTTCCGAAAAACTAGCAGTTATTCATTGGAAAAATTGCTTGGTTCTATTATAATTCTGTACGTTACGTTATTTTAGAGCATTTTAATGTGATTTTAATCGACAGTTTTTGAGAAAATCAATGTTTTTTTGTTAAACACTCTTTTAGGCCAAGTTAGTGTTAATGCAAACAATATGCTTTTTCTGAAAAACTAGCAGTTATTCATTGAAAAAATTGTTTGGTTCTATTGTAGTTCTGTACGTTACGTTGTTTTAGAGCATTTTAATGTGATTTTAATCGACAGTTTCTGAGAAAATCAATGTTTTTTTGTCAAACACTCTTTTAGGCCAAGTTAGTGTTAATGCAAATAATATGCTTTTTCCGAAAAACTAGCAGTTATTCATTGGAAAAATTGGTTGGTTCTATTATAATTCTGTACGTTACGTTGTTTTAGAGCATTTTGATTTGATTTTAATCGACAGTTTTTGAGAAAATCAATGTTTTTTTGTCAAACACTCTTTTAGGCCAAGTTAGTGTTAATGCAAACAATATGCTTTTTCTGAAAAACTAGCAGTTATTCATTGGAAAAATTGCTTGGTTCTATTATAATTCTGTACGGTACTTTATTTTAGAGCATTTTGATTTGATTTTAATCCACAGTTTTTGAGAAAATCAATGTTTTTTTGTTAAACACTCTTTTAGGCCAAGTTAGTGTTAATGCAAACAATATGCTTTTTCTGAAAAACTAGCAGTTATTCATTGAAAAAATTGTTTGGTTCTTTTGTAGTTCTGTACGCTACGTTGTTTTAGAGCATTTTAATGTGATTTTAATCGACAGTTTCTGAGAAAATCAATGTTTTTTTGTCAAACACTCTTTTAGGCCAAGTTAGTGTTAATGCAAATAATATGCTTTTTCCGAAAAACTAGCAGTTATTCATTGAAAAAATTGCTTGGTTCTATTGTAGTTCTGTACGTTACGTTGTTTTAGAGCATTTTAATGTGATTTTATTCGACAGTTTTTGAGAAAATCAATGTTTTTTTGTCAAACACTCTTTTAGGCCAAGTTAGTGTTAATGCAAATAATATGCTTTTTCTGAAAAACTACCAGTTAATCACTGAAAAAGTTGCTTGGTTCTATTGTAGTTCTGTACGCTACGTTGTTTTAGAGCATTTTAATGTGATTTTAATCGACAGTTTTTGAGAAAATCAATGTTTTTTTGTTAAACACTCTTTTAGGCCAAGTTAGTGTTAATGCAAACAATATGCTTTTTCTGAAAAACTAGCAGTTATTTATTGAAAAAATTGTTTGGTTCTATTGTAGTTCTGTACGTTACGTTGTTTTAGAGCATTTTAATGTGATTTTAATCGACAGTTTCTGAGAAAATCAATGTTTTTTTGTCAAACACTCTTTTAGGCCAAGTTAGTGTTAATGCAAATAATATGCTTTTTCCGAAAAACTAGCAGTTATTCATTGGAAAAATTGGTTGGTTCTATTATAATTCTGTACGTTACGTTGTTTTAGAGCATTTTGATCTGATTTTAATCGACAGTTTTTGAGAAAATCAATGTATTTTGTTAAACACTCTTTTAGGCCAAGTTAGTGTTAATGCAAACAATATGCTTTTTCTGAAAAACTAGCAGTTATTCATTGAAAAAATTGTTTGGTTCTATTGTAGTTCTGTACGTTACGTTGTTTTAGAGCATTTTAATGTGATTTTAATCGACAGTTTCTGAGAAAATCAATGTTTTTTTGTCAAACACTCTTTTAGGCCAAGTTAGTGTTAATGCAAATAATATACTTTTTCCGAAAAACTATCAGTTATTCATTGAAAAAATTGCTTGGTTCTATTGTAGTTCTGTACGTTACGTTGTTTTAGAGCATTTTGATTTGATTTTAATCGACAATTTTTGAGAAAATCAATGTTATTTTGTCAAACACTCTTTTAGGCCAAGTTAGTGTTAATGCAAACAATATGCTTTTTCCGAAAAACTAGCAGTTATTCATTGGAAAAATTGCTTGGTTCTATTATAATTCTGTACGTTACGTTATTTTAGAGCATTTTAATGTGATTTTAATCGACAGTTTCTGAGAAAATCAATGTATTTTGTTAAACACTCTTTTAGGCCAAGTTAGTGTTAATGCAAACAATATGCTTTTTCTGAAAAACTAGCAGTTATTCATTGAAAAATTTGTTTGGTTCTATTGTAGTTCTGTACGTTACGTTGTTTTAGAGCATTTTAATGTGATTTTAATCGACAGTTTCTGAGAAAATCAATGTTTTTTTGTCAAACACTCTTTTAGGCCAAGTTAGTGTTAATGCAAATAATATGCTTTTTCCGAAAAACTATCAGTTATTCATTGAAAAAATTGCTTGGTTCTATTGTAGTTCTGTACGTTACGTTGTTTTAGAGCATTTTAATGTGATTTTAATCGACAGTTTTTGAGAAAATCAATGCTTTTTTGTCAAACACTCTTTTAGGCCAAGTTAGTGTTAATGCAAATAATATGCTTTTTCTGAAAAACTAGCAGTTAATCACTGAAAAAATTGCTTGGTTCTATTGTAGTTCTGTACGGTACGTTATTTTAGAGCATTTTGATTTGATTTTAATCGACAATTTTTGAGAAAATCAATGTTATTTTGTCAAACACTCTTTTAGGCCAAGTTAGTGTTAATGCAAACAATATGCTTTTTCCGAAAAACTAGCAGTTATTCATTGAAAAAATTGCTTGGTTCTATTATAATTCTGTACGTTACGTTATTTTAGAGCATTTTAATGTGATTTTAATCGACAGTTTCTGAGAAAATCAATGTTTTTTTGTCAAACACTCTTTTAGGCCAAGTTAGTGTTAATGCAAATAATATGCTTTTTCCGAAAAACTAGCAGTTATTCATTGGAAAAATTGGTTGGTTCTATTATAATTCTGTACGTTACGTTGTTTTAGAGCATTTTGATTTGATTTTAATCGACAGTTTTTGAGAAAATCAATGTTTTTTTGTCAAACACTCTTTTAGGCCAAGTTAGTGTTAATGCAAACAATATGCTTTTTCTGAAAAACTAGCAGTTATTCATTGGAAAAATTGCTTGGTTCTATTATAATTCTGTACAGTACGTTATTTTAGAGCATTTTGATTTGAGTTTAATCGACAGTTTTTGAGAATATCAATGTTTTTTTGTTAAACACTCTTTTAGGCCAAGTTAGTGTTAATGCAAACAATATGCTTTTTCTGAAAAACTAGCAGTTATTCATTGAAAAAATTGTTTGGTTCTTTTGTAGTTCTGTACGCTACGTTGTTTTAGAGCATTTTAATGTGATTTTAATCGACAGTTTCTGAGAAAATCAATGTTTTTTTGTCAAACACTCTTTAAGGCCAAGTTAGTGTTAATGCAAATAATATGCTTTTTCCGAAAAACTAGCAGTTATTCATTGAAAAAATTGCTTGGTTCTATTGTAGTTCTGTACGTTACGGTGTTTTAGAGCATTTTAATGTGATTTTAATCGACAGTTTTTGAGAAAATCAATGTTTTTTGTCAAACACTCTTTTAGGCCAAGTTAGTGTTAATGCAAATAATATGCTTTATCTGAAAAACTAGCAGTTAATCACTGAAAAAATTGCTTGGTTCTATTGTAGTTCTGTACGTTACGTTGTTTTAGAGCATTTTGATTTGATTTTAATCGACAGTTTTTGAGAAAATCAATGTTCTTTTGTCAAACACTCTTTTAGGCCAAGTTAGTGTTAATGCAAACAATATGCTTTTTCCGAAAAACTAGCAGTTATTCATTGGAAAAATTGCTTGGTTCTATTATAATTCTGTACGTTACGTTATTTTAGAGCATTTTAATGTGATTTTAATCGACAGTTTTTGAGAAAATCAATGTTTTTTTGTTAAACACTCTTTTAGGCCAAGTTAGTGTTAATGCAAACAATATGCTTTTTCTGAAAAACTAGCAGTTATTTATTGAAAAAATTGTTTGGTTCTATTGTAGTTCTGTACGTTACGTTGTTTTAGAGCATTTTAATGTGATTTTAATCGACAGTTTCTGAGAAAATCAATGTTTTTTTGTCAAACACTCTTTTAGGCCAAGTAAGTGTTAATGCAAATAATATGCATTTTCCGAAAAACTAGCAGTTATTCATTGGAAAAATTGCTTGGTTCTATTATAATTCTGTACGGTACGTTATTTTAGTGCATTTTAATGTGATTTTAATCGACAGTTTTTGAGAAAATCAATGTTTTTTTGTTAAACACTCTTTTAGGCCAAGTTAGTGTTAATGCAAACAATATGCTTTTTCTGAAAAACTAGCAGTTATTCATTGAAAAAATTGTTTGGTTCTATTGTAGTTCTGTACGCTACGTTGTTTTAGAGCATTTTAATGTGATTTTAATCGACAGTTTTTGAGAAAATCAATGTTTTTTTGTCAAACACTCTTTTAGGCCAAGTTAGTGTTAATGCAAATAATATGCTTTTTCTGAAAAACTACCAGTTATTCATTGAAAAAATTGCTTGGTTCTATTGTAGTTATGTACGTTAAGTTGTTTTAGAGCATTTTAATGTGATATTAATCGACAGGTTTTGAGAAAATCAATGTTTTTTTGTCAAACACTCTTTTAGGCCAAGTTAGTGTTAATGCAAACAATATGCTTTTTCTGAAAAACTAGCAGTTATTCATTGAAAAATATGTTTGGTTCTATTGTAGTTCTTTACGCTACGTTGTTTTAGAGCATTTTAATGTGATTTTAATCGACAGTTTCTGAGAAAATCAATGTTTTTTTGTCAAACACTCTTTTAGGCCAAGTTAGTGTTAATGCAAATAATATGCTTTTTCCGAAAAACTAGCAGTTATTCATTGGAAAAATTGCTTGGTTATATTATAATTCTGTACGGTACGTTATTATAGAGCATTTTAATGTGATTTTAATCGACAGTTTTTGACAAAATCAATGTTTTTTTGTAAAACACTCTTTAAGGCCAAGTTAGTGTTAATGCAAATAATATGCTTTTTCCGAAAAACTAGCAGTTATTCATTGCTAAAATTCCTTGGTTCTATTGTAGTTCTGTACGTTACGTTGTTTTAGAGCATTTTAATGTGATTTTAATCGACAGTTTTTGAGAAAATCAATGTTTTTTTGTTAAACACTCTTTTAGAACAAGTTAGTGTTAATGCAAACAATATGCTTTTTCCGAAAAACTAGCAGTTATTCATTGGAAAAATTGCTTGGTTCTATTATAATTCTGTACTTTACGTTATTTTAGAGCATTTTAATGTGATTTTAATCGACAGTTTTTGAGAAAATCAATGTTTTTTTGTTAAACACTCTTTTAGGCCAAGTTAGTGTTAATGCAAACAATATGCTTTTTCTGAAAAACTAGCAGTTATTTATTGAAAAAATTGTTTGGTTCTTTTGTAGTTCTGTACGTTACGTTGTTTTAGAGCATTTTAATGTGATTTTAATCGACAGTTTCTGAGAAAATCAATGTTTTTTTGTCAAACACTCTTTTAGGCCAAGTTAGTGTTAATGCAAATAATATGCTTTTTCCGAAAAACTAGCAGTTATTCATTGGAAAAATTGGTTGGTTCTATCATAATTCTGTACGTTACGTTGTTTTAGAGCATTTTGATCTGATTTTAATCGACAGTTTTTGAGAAAATCAATGTATTTTGTTAAACACTCTTTTAGGCCAAGTTAGTGTTAATGCAAACAATATGCTTTTTCTGAAAAACTAGCAGTTATTCATTGAAAAAATTGTTTGGTTCTATTGTAGTTCTGTACGTTACGTTGTTTTAGAGCATTTTAATGTGATTTTAATCGACAGTTTCTGAGAAAATCAATGTTTTTTTGTCAAACACTCTTTTAGGCCAAGTTAGTGTTAATGCAAATAATATGCTTTTTCCGAAAAACTAGCAGTTATTCATTGGAAAAATTGGTTGGTTCTATTATAATTCTGTACGTTACGTTGTTTTAGAGCATTTTGATTTGATTTTAATCGACAGTTTTTGAGAAAATCAATGTTTTTTTGTCAAACACTCTTTTAGGCCAAGTTAGTGTTAATGCAAACAATATGCTTTTTCTGAAAAACTAGCAGTTATTCATTGGAAAAATTGCTTGGTTCTATTATAATTCTGTACGGTACGTTATTTTAGAGCATTTTGATTTGAGTTTAATCGACAGTTTTTGAGAATATCAATGTTTTTTTGTTAAACACTCTTTTAGGCCAAGTTAGTGTTAATGCAAACAATATGCTTTTTCTGAAAAACTAGCAGTTATTCATTGAAAAAATTGTTTGGTTCTTTTGTAGTTCTGTACGCTACGTTGTTTTAGAGCATTTTAATGTGATTTTAATCGACAGTTTCTGAGAAAATCAATGTTTTTTTGTCAAACACTCTTTAAGGCCAAGTTAGTGTTAATGCAAATAATATGCTTTTTCCAAAAAACTAGCAGTTATTCATTGAAAAAATTGCTTGGTTCTATTGTAGTTCTGTACGTTACGTTGTTTTAGAGCATTTTAATGTGATTTTAATCGACAGTTTTTGAGAAAATCAATGTTTTTTTGTCAAACACTCTTTTAGGCCAAGTTAGTGTTAATGCAAATAATATGCTTTTTCTGAAAAACTAGCAGTTAATCACTGAAAAAATTGCTTGGTTCTATTGTAGTTCTGTACGTTACGTTGTTTTAGAGCATTTTGATTTGATTTTAATCGACAGTTTTTGAGAAAATCAATGTTTTTTTGTCAAACACTCTTTTAGGCCAAGTTAGTGTTAATGCAAACAATATGCTTTTTCCGAAAAACTAGCAGTTATTCATTGGAAAAATTGCTTGGTTCTATTATAATTCTGTACGTTACGTTATTTTAGAGCATTTTAATGTGATTTTAATCGACAGTTTTTGAGAAAATCAATGTTTTTTTGTTAAACACTCTTTTAGGCCAAGTTAGTGTTAATGCAAACAATATGCTTTTTCTGAAAAACTAGCAGTTATTTATTGAAAAAATTGTTTGGTTCTATTGTAGTTCTGTACGTTACGTTGTTTTAGAGCATTTTAATGTGATTTTAATCGACAGTTTCTGAGAAAATCAATGTTTTTTTGTCAAACACTCTTTTAGGCCAAGTTAGTGTTAATGCAAATAATATGCATTTTCCGAAAAACTAGCAGTTATTCATTGGAAAAATTGCTTGGTTCTATTATAATTCTGTACGGTACGTTATTTTAGTGCATTTTAATGTGATTTTAATCGACAGTTTTTGAGAAAATCAATGTTTTTTTGTTAAACACTCTTTTAGGCCAAGTTAGTGTTAATGCAAACAATATGCTTTTTCTGAAAAACTAGCATTTATTCATTGAAAAAATTGTTTGGTTCTATTGTAGTTCTGTACGCTACGTTGTTTTAGAGCATTTTAATGTGATTTTAATCGACAGTTTCTGAGAAAATCAATGTTTTTTTGTCAAACACTCTTTTAGGCCAAGTTAGTGTTAATGCAAATAATATGCTTTTTCTGAAAAACTACCAGTTATTCATTGAAAAAATTGCTTGGTTCTATTGTAGTTATGTACGTTAAGTTGTTTTAGAGCATTTTAATGTGATATTAATCGACAGTTTTTGAGAAAATCAATGTTTTTTTGTCAAACACTCTTTTAGGCCAAGTTAGTGTTAATGCAAACAATATGCTTTTTCTGAAAAACTAGCAGTTATTCATTGAAAAATATGTTTGGTTCTATTGTAGTTCTTTACGCTACGTTGTTTTAGAGCATTTTAATGTGATTTTAATCGACAGTTTCTGAGAAAATCAATGTTTTTTTGTCAAACACTCTTTTAGGCCAAGTTAGTGTTAATGCAAATAATATGCTTTTTCCGAAAAACTAGCAGTTATTCATTGGAAAAATTGCTTGGTTATATTATAATTCTGTACGGTACGTTATTATAGAGCATTTTAATGTGATTTTAATCGACAGTTTTTGACAAAATCAATGTTTTTTTGTAAAACACTCTTTAAGGCCAAGTTAGTGTTAATGCAAATAATATGCTTTTTCCGAAAAACTAGCAGTTATTCATTGCTAAAATTCCTTGGTTCTATTGTAGTTCTGTACGTTACGTTGTTTTAGAGCATTTTAATGTGATTTTAATGGACAGTTTTTGAGAAAATCAATGTTTTTTTGTTAAACACTCTTTTAGGCCAAGTTAGTGTTAATGCAAATAATATGCTTTTTCCGAAAAGCTAGCAGTTATTCATTGGAAAAATTGCTAGGTTCTATTGTACTTCTGTACGTTACGTTGTTTTAGAGCATTTTAATGTGATTTTAATCGACAGTTTTTGAGAAAATCAATGTTTTTTTGTCAAACACTCTTTTAGGCCAAGTTAGTGTTAATGCAAACAATATGCTTTTTCTGAAAAACTAGCAGTTAATCACTGAAAAAATTGCTTGGTTCTATTGTAGTTCTGTACGATACATTGTTTTCGAGCATTTTGATTTGATTTTAATCGACAGTTTCTGAGAAAATCAATGTTTTTTTGTCAAACACTCTTTTAGGCCAAGTTAGTGTTAATGCAAATAATATGCTTTTTCCGAAAAACTAGCAGTTATTCATTGGAAAAATTGCTTGGTTATATTATAATTCTGTACGGTACGTTATTATAGAGCATTTTAATGTGATTTTAATCGACAGTTTTTGACAAAATCAATGTTTTTTTGTAAAACACTCTTTAAGGCCAAGTTAGTGTTAATGCAAATAATATGCTTTTTCCGAAAAACTAGCAGTTATTCATTGCTAAAATTCCTTGGTTCTATTGTAGTTCTGTACGTTACGTTGTTTTAGAGCATTTTAATGTGATTTTAATCGACAGTTTTTGAGAAAATCAATGTTTTTTTGTTAAACACTCTTTTAGGCCAAGTTAGTGTTAATGCAAATAATATGCTTTTTCCGAAAAACTAGCAGTTATTCATTGGAAAAATTGCTAGGTTCTATTGTACTTCTGTACGTTACGTTGTTTTAGAGCATTTTAATGTGATTTTAATCGACAGTTTTTGAGAAAATCAATGTTTTTTTGTCAAACACTCTTTTAGGCCAAGTTAGTGTTAATGCAAACAATATGCTTTTTCTGAAAAACTAGCAGTTAATCACTGAAAAAATTGCTTGGTTCTATTGTAGTTCTGTACGATACATTGTTTTAGAGCATTTTGATTTGATTTTAATCGACAGTTTTTGAGAAAATCAATGTTTTTTTGTCAAACACTCTTTTAAGCCAAGTTAGTGTTAATGCAAACAATATGCTTTTTCCGAAAAACTAGCAGTTATTCATTGGAAAAATTGCTTGGTTCTATTATAATTCTGTACGTTACGTTATTTTAGAGCATTTTAATGTGATTTTAATGGACAGTTTTTGAGAAAATCAATGTTTTTTTGTTAAACACTCTTTTAGGCCAAGTTAGTGTTAATGCAAACAATATGCTTTTTCTGAAAAACTAGCAGTTATTCATTGAAAAATTGTTTGGTTCTATTGTAGTTCTGTACGTTACGTTGTTTTAGAGCATTTTAATGTGATTTTAATCGACAGTTTCTGAGAAAATCAATGTTTTTTTGTCAAACACTCTTTTAGGCTAAGTTAGTGTTAATGCAAATAATATGCTTTTTCCGAAAAACTAGCAGTTATTCATTGGAAAAATTGTTTGGTTCTATTGTAGTTCTGTACGTTACGTTGTTTTAGAGCATTTTAATGTGATTTTAATCGACAGTTTCTGAGAAAATCAATGTTTTTTTGTCAAACACTCTTTTAGGCCAAGTTAGTGCTAATGCAAACAATATGCTTTTTCCGAAAAACTAGCAGTTATTCATTGGAAAAATTGCTTGGTTCTATTATAATTCTGTACGGTACGTTATTTTAGAGCATTTTAAAGTGATTTTAATCGACAGTTTTTGAGAAAATCAATGCTTTTTTGTTAAAAACTCTTTAAGGCCAAGTTAGTGTAAATGCAAACAATATGCTTTTTCCGAAAAACTAGCAGTTATTCATTGGAAAAATTGCTTGGTTCTATTGTAGTTTTGTGCGTTACATTGTTTTAGAGCATTTTAATGTGATTTTAATCGACAGTTTTTGAGAAAATCAATGTTTTTTTGTTAAACACTCTTTTAGGCCAAGTTAGTGTAAATGCAAACAATATGCTTTTTCTGAAAAACTAGCAGTTATTCATTGAAAAAATTGCTTGGTTCTATTGTAGTTATGTACGTTACGTTGTTTTAGAGCATTTTAATGTGATTTTAATCGACAGCTTTTGAGAATATCAATGTTTTTTTTCAAACACTCTTTTAGGCGAAGTTAGTGTTAATGCAAACAATATGCTTTTTCCGAAAAACTAGTATTTATTCATTGGAAAAATTGCTTGGTTCTATTATAATTCTGTACGGTACGTTATTTTAGAGCATTTTAATGTGATTTTAATCGACAGTTTTTGAGAAAATCAATGTTTTTTTGTTAAACACTCTTTTAGGCCAAATTAGTGTAAATGCAAACAATATGCCTTTTCTGAAAAACTTGCAGTTATTCATTGGAAAAATTGCTTGGTTCTATTTTACTTCTGTACGTTACGTTGTTTTAGAGCATTTTAATGAGATTTTAATGGACAGTTTTTGAGAAAATCAATGTTTTTTTGTTAAACACTCTTTTAGGCCAAGTTAGTGTTAATGCAAATAATATGCCTTTTCTGAAAAACTAGCAGCTATTCATTGAAAAAATTGCTTGGTTCTATTGTACTTCTGTACGTTACGTTATTTTAGAGCATTTTAATGTGATTTTAATCGACAGTTTTTGAGAAAATCAAAGTTTTTTTGTTAAACACTCTTTTAGGCCAAGTTAGTGTTAATGCAAACAATATGCTTTTTCTGAAAAACTAGCAGTTATTCATTGGAAAAATTGCTTGGTTCTATTGTAGTTATGTACGTTACGTTGTTTTAGAGCATTTTAATGTGATTTTAATCGACAGTTTCTGAGAAAATCAATGTTTTTTTGTTAACCACTCTTTTAGGCCAATTTAGTGTTAATGCAAATAATATGCTTTTTCTGAAAAACTAGCAGTTATTCATTGAAAAAATTGCTTTGTTCTATTATAATTCTGTACGGTACGTTATTTTCGAACATTTTAATGTGATTTTAATCGACAGTTTTTGAGAAAATCAATGTTTTTTGGTTAAATACTCTTTTAGGCCAAGTTAGTGTTAATGCAAACAATATGCGTTTTCTGAAAAACTAGCAGTTATTCATTGGAAAAATTGCTTGGATCTATTGTACTTCTGTACGTTACGTTGTTTTAGAGCATTTTAATGTGATTTTTATCGACAGTTTTTGAGAAAATCAATGTTTTTTTGTTAAACACTCTTTTAGGCTAAGTTAGTGTTAATGCAAATAATATGCTTTTTCCGAAAAACTAGCAGTTATTCATTGGAAAAATTGTTTGGTTCTATTGTAGTTCTGTACGTTACGTTGTTTTAGAGCATTTTAATGTGATTTTAATCGACAGTTTCTGAGAAAATCAATGTTTTTTTGTCAAACACTCTTTTAGGCCAAGTTAATGCTAATGCAAACAATATGCTTTTTCCGAAAAACTAGCAGTTATTCATTGGAAAAATTGCTTGGTTCTATTATAATTCTGTACGGTACGTTATTTTAGAGCATTTTAAAGTGATTTTAATCGACAGTTTTTGAGAAAATCAATGTTTTTTTGTTAAAAACTCTTTAAGGCCAAGTTAGTGTAAATGCAAACAATATGCTTTTTCCGAAAAACTAGCAGTTATTCATTGGAAAAATTGCTTGGTTCTATTGTAGTTTTGTGCGTTACATTGTTTTAGAGCATTTTAATGTGATTTTAATCGACAGTTTTTGAGAAAATCAATGTTTTTTTGTTAAACACTCTTTTAGGCCAAGTTAGTGTAAATGCAAACAATATGCTTTTTCTGAAAAACTAGCAGTTATTCATTGAAAAAATTGCTTGGTTCTATTGTAGTTATGTACGTTACGTTGTTTTAGAGCATTTTAATGTGATTTTAATCGACAGCTTTTGAGAATATCAATGTTTTTTTTCAAACACTCTTTTAGGCGAAGTTAGTGTTAATGCAAACAATATGCTTTTTCCGAAAAACTAGTATTTATTCATTGGAAAAATTGCTTGGTTCTATTATAATTCTGTACGGTACGTTATTTTAGAGCATTTTAATGTGATTTTAATCGACAGTTTTTGAGAAAATCAATGTTTTTTTGTTAAACACTCTTTTAGGCCAAATTAGTGTAAATGCAAACAATATGCCTTTTCTGAAAAACTTGCAGTTATTCATTGGAAAAATTGCTTGGTTCTATTTTACTTCTGTACGTTACGTTGTTTTAGAGCATTTTAATGAGATTTTAATGGACAGTTTTTGAGAAAATCAATGTTTTTTTGTTAAACACTCTTTTAGGCCAAGTTAGTGTTAATGCAAATAATATGCCTTTTCTGAAAAACTAGCAGCTATTCATTGAAAAAATTGCTTGGTTCTATTGTACTTCTGTACGTTACGTTATTTTAGAGCATTTTAATGTGATTTTAATCGACAGTTTTTGAGAAAATCAAAGTTTTTTTGTTAAACACTCTTTTAGGCCAAGTTAGTGTTAATGCAAACAATATGCTTTTTCTGAAAAACTAGCAGTTATTCATTGGAAAAATTGCTTGGTTCTATTGTAGTTATGTACGTTACGTTGTTTTAGAGCATTTTAATGTGATTTTAATCGACAGTTTCTGAGAAAATCAATGTTTTTTTGTTAACCACTCTTTTAGGCCAATTTAGTGTTAATGCAAATAATATGCTTTTTCTGAAAAACTAGCAGTTATTCATTGAAAAAATTGCTTTGTTCTATTATAATTCTGTACGGTACGTTATTTTCGAACATTTTAATGTGATTTTAATCGACAGTTTTTGAGAAAATCAATGTTTTTTGGTTAAATACTCTTTTAGGCCAAGTTAGTGTTAATGCAAACAATATGCGTTTTCTGAAAAACTAGCAGTTATTCATTGGAAAAATTGCTTGGATCTATTGTACTTCTGTACGTTACGTTGTTTTAGAGCATTTTAATGTGATTTTTATCGACAGTTTTTGAGAAAATCAATGTTTTTTTGTTAAACACTCTTTAAGGCCAAGTTAGTGTAAATGCAAACAATATGCTTTTTCCGAAAAACTAGCAGTTATTCATTGAAAAAATTGCTTGGTTCTATTGTAGTTCTGTACGTTACATTGTCTTAGAGCATTTTAATGTGATTTTAATCGACAGTTTTTGAGAAAATCAATGTTTTTTTGTTAAACACTCTTTTAGGCCAAGTTAGTGTTAATGCAAATAATATGCCTTTCTGAAAAACTAGCAGTTATTCATTGAAAAAATTGCTTGTTTCTATTGTAGTTATGTACGTTACGTTGTTTTAGAGCATTTTAATGTGATTTTAATCGACAGTTTTTGAGAAAATCAATGTTTTTTTGTCAAACACTCTTTTAGGCCAAGTTAGTGTTATTGCAAACAATATCCTTTTTCCGAAAAACTAGCAGTTATTCATTGGAAAAATTGCTTGGTTCTATTATAATTCTGTACGGTACGTTATTTTAGAGCATTTTAATGTGATTTTAATCGACAGTTTTTGAGAAAATCAATGTTTTTTTGTTAAACACTCTTTTAGGCCAAGTTAGTGTTAATGCAAACAATATGCTTTTTCTGAAAAACTAGCAGTTATTCATTGAAAAAATTGTTTGGTTCTATTGTAGTTCTGTACGTTACGTTGTTTTATAGCATTTTAATGTGATTTTAATCGACAGTTTTTGAGAAAATCAATGTTTTTTTGTCAAACACTCTTTTAGGCCAAGTTAGTGTTAATGCAAATAATATGCTTTTTCTGAAAAACTAGCTGTTATTCACTGAAAAAATTGCTTGGTTCTTTTGTAGTTCTGTACGTTACGCTTTTTTAGAGCATTTTAATGTGATTTTAATCTAAAGTTTTTGAGAAAATCAATGTTTTTTTGTTAACCACTCTTTTAGGCCAAGTTAGTGTTAATGCAAATAATATGCTTTTTCCGAAAAACTAGCAGTTATTCATTGAAAAAATTGCTTGGTTCTATTGTAGTTCTGTACGTTACGTTGTTTTAGAGCATTTTAATTTGATTTTAATCGACAGTTTTTGAGAAAATCAATGTTTTTTTGTTAAACACTCTTTTAGGCCAAGTTAGTGTTAATGCAAACAATATGCTTTTTCTGAAAAACTAGCAGTTATTCATTGAAAAAATTGTTTGGTTCTATTGTAGTTCTGTACGTTACGTTGTTTTATAGCATTTTAATGTGATTTTAATCGACAGTTTTTGAGAAAATCAATGTTTTTTTGTCAAACACTCTTTTAGGCCAAGTTAGTGTTAATGCAAATAATATGCTTTTTCCGATAAACTAGCAGTTATTCATTGAAAAAATTGCTTGGTTCTATTATAATTCTGTACGGTACGTTATTTTGGAGCATTTTAATGTGATTCTAATCGACAGTTTTTGAGAAAATCAATGTTTTTTTGTTAAACACTCTTTTAGGCCAAGTTAGTGTAAATGCAAACAATATGCTTTTTCTGAAAAACTAGCAGTTATTCATTGGAAAAATTGCTTGGTTCTATTTTAGTTCTGTACGTTACGTTGTTTTAGAGCATTTTAATGTGATATTAATAGACAGTTTTTGAGAAAATCAAAGTTTTTTTGTTAAACACTCTTTTAGGCCAAGTTAGTGTTAATGCAAACAATATGCTTTTTCTGAAAAACTAGCAGTTATTCATTGGAAAAATTGCTTGGTTCTATTGTAGTTATGTACGTTACGTTGTTTTAGAGCATTTTAATGTGATTTTAATCGACAGTTTCTGAGAAAATCAATGTTTTTTTGTTAACCACTCTTTTAGGCCAATTTAGTGTTAATGCAAATAATATGCTTTTTCTGAAAAACTAGCAGTTATTCATTGAAAAAATTGCTTTGTTCTATTATAATACTGTACGGTACGTTATTTTCGAACATTTTAATGTGATTTTAATCGACAGTTTTTGAGAAAATCAATGTTTTTTGGTTAAATACTCTTTTAGGCCAAGTTAGTGTTAATGCAAACAATATGCGTTTTCTGAAAAACTAGCAGTTATTCATTAGAAAAATTGCTTGGATCTATTGTACTTCTGTACGTTACGTTGTTTTAGAGCATTTTAATGTGATTTTTATCGACAGTTTTTGAGAAAATCAATGTTTTTTTGTTAAACACTCTTTAAGGCCAAGTTAGTGTAAATGCAAACAATATGCTTTTTCCGAAAAACTAGCAGTTATTCATTGAAAAAATTGCTTGGTTCTATTGTAGTTCTGTACGTTACGTTGTTTTAGAGCATTTTAATGTGATTTTAATCGACAGTTTTTGAGAAAATCAATGTTTTTTTGTTAAACACTCTTTTAGGCCAAGTTCGTGTTAATGCAAATAATATGCCTTTCTGAAAAACTAGCAGTTATTCATTGAAAAAATTGCTTGTTTCTATTGTAGTTATGTACGTTACGTTGTTTTAGAGCATTTTAATGTGATTTTAATCGACAGTTTTTGAGAAAATCAATGTTTTTATTCAAACACTCTTTTAGGCGAAGTTAGTGTTAATGCAAACAATATGCTTTTTCCGAAAAACTAGTAGTTATTCATTGGAAAAATTGCTTGGTTCTATTATAATTCTGTACGGTACGTTATTTTAGAGCATTTTAATGTGATTTTAATCGACAGTTTTTGAGAAAATCAATGTTTTTTTGTTAAACACTCTTTTAGGCCAAATTAGTGTAAATGCAAACAATATGCCTTTTCTGAAAAACTTGCAGTTATTCATTGGAAAAATTGCTTGGTTCTATTTTACTTCTGTACGTTACGTTGTTTTAGAGCATTTTAATGTGATTTTAATGGACAGTTTTTGAGAAAATCAATGTTTTTTTGTTAAACACTCTTTTAGGCCAAGTTAGTGTTAATGCAAATAATATGCCTTTTCTGAAAAACTAGCAGTTATTCATTGAAAAAATTGCTTGGTTCTATTGTACTTCTGTACGTTACGTTATTTTAGAGCATTTTAATGTGATTTTAATCGACAGTTTTTGAGAAAATCAAAGTTTTTTTATTAAACACTCTTTTAGGCCAAGTTAGTGTTAATGCAAACAATATGCTTTTTCTGAAAAACTAGCAGTTATTCATTGGAAAAATTGCTTGGTTCTATTGTCGTTATGTACGTTACGTTGTTTTAGAGCATTTTAATGTGATTTTAATCGACAGTTTCTGAGAAAATCAATGTTTTTTTGTTAACCACTCTTTTAGGCCAATTTAGTGTTAATGCAAATAATATGCTTTTTCTGAAAAACTAGCAGTTATTCACTGAAAAAATTGCTTGGTTCTATTGTAGTTCTGTACGTTACGCTGTTTTAGAGCATTTTGATTTGATTTTAATCGACAGTTTTTGAGAAAATCAATGTTTTTTGTCAAACACACTTTTAGGCCAAGTTAGTGTTAATGCAAACAATATGCTTTTTCCGAAAAACTAGCAGTTATTCATTTGAAAAATTGCTTGGTTCTATTGTACTTTTGTACTTTACGTTGTTTTAGAGCATTTTAATGTGATTTTAATCGACAGTTTTTGAGAAAATCAATGTTTATTTGTGAAACACTTTTCAGGCCAATTTAGTGTTAATGCAAATAATATGCTTTTTCTGAAAAACTAGCAGTTATTCATTGGAAAAATTGCTTGGTTCTATTGTAGTTCTGTACGTTACGCTGTTTTAGAGCATTTTAATTTGATTTTAATCGACAGTTTTTGAGAAAATCAATGTTTTTTTGTCAAACACTCTTTTAGGCCAAGTTAGTGTTAATGCAAACAATATGCTTTTTCCGAAAAACTAGCAGTTATTCATTGGAAAAATTGCTTGGTTCTATTATAATTCTGTACGGTACGTTATTTTAGAGCATTTTAAAGTGATTTTAATCGACAGTTTTTGAGAAAATCAATGTTTTTTTGTCAAACACTCTTTTAGGCCAAGTTAGTGTTAATGCAAATAATATGCTTTTTCTGAAAAACTAGCAGTTATTCATTGAAAAAATTGCTTTGTTCTATTGTAGTTATTTACGTTACGTTGTTTAAGAGCATTTTAATGTGATTTTAATCGACAGTTTTTGAGAAAATCAATGTTTTTTTGTTAAACACTCTTTTAGGCCAAGTTTGTGTTAATGCAAATTATATGCTTTTTCTGAAAAACTAGCAGTTATTCATTGAAAAAATTGCTTGGTTCTATTGTAGTTATGTACGTTACGTTGTTTTAGAGCATTTTAATGTGATTTTAATCGACAGTTTTTGAGAAAATCAATGTTTTTTTGTTAAACACTCTTTTAGGCCAAGTTAGTGTTAATGCAAACAATATGCTTTTTCCGAAAAACTTGCAGTTATTCATTGGAAAAATTGCTTGGTTCTATTATAATTCTGTACGTTACGTTATTTTAGAGCATTTTAATGTGATTTTAATCGACAGTTTTTGAGAAAATCAATGTTTTTTTGTTAAACACTCTTTTAGGCCAAGTTAGTGTTAATGCAAACAATATGCTTTTTCTGAAAAACTAGCAGTTATTCATTGAAAAAATTGTTTGGTTCTATTGTAGTTCTGTACGTTACGTTGTTTTAGAGCATTTTAATGTGATTTTAATAGACAGTTTTTGAGAAAATCAATGTTTTTTTGTCAAACACTCTTTTAGGCCAAGTTTGTGTTAATGCAAATAATATGCTTTTTCCGAAAAACTAGCAGTTAATCAATTGAAAAATTGCTTGGTTCTATTATAATTCTGTACGTTACGTTGTTTTAGAGCATTTTGATTTGATTTTAATCGACAGTTTTTGAGAAAATCAATGTTTTTTTGTCAAACACTCTTTTAGGCCAAGTTAGTGTTATTGCAAACAATATCCTTTTTCCGAAAAACTAGCAGTTATTCATTGGAAAAATTGCTTGGTTCTATTATAATTCTGTACGGTACGTTATTTTAGAGCATTTTAATGTGATTTTAATCGACAGTTTTTGAGAAAATCAATGTTTTTTTGTTAAACACTCTTTTAGGCCAAGTTAGTGTTAATGCAAACAATATGCTTTTTCTGAAAAACTAGCAGTTATTCATTGAAAAAATTGTTTGGTTCTATTGTAGTTCTGTACGTTACGTTGTTTTATAGCATTTTAATGTGATTTTAATCGACAGTATCTGAGAAAATCAATGTTTTTTTGTTAAACACTCTTTTAGGCCAAGTTAGTGTTAATGCAAATAATATGCTTTTTCTGAAAAACTACCAGTTATTCATTGAAAAAATTGCTTGGTTCTATTGTACTTCTGTACGTTACGTTATTTTAGAGCATTTTAATGTGATTTTAATCGACAGTTTTTGAGAAAATCAAAGTTTTTTTATTAAACACTCTTTTAGGCCAAGTTAGTGTTAATGCAAACAATATGCTTTTTCTGAAAAACTAGCAGTTATTCACTGAAAAAATTGCTTGGTTCTATTGTAGTTCTGTACGTTTCGCTTTTTTAGAGCATTTTAATGTGATTTTAATCTACAGTTTTTGAGAAAATCAATGTTTTTTTGTTAACCACTCTTTTAGGCCAATTTAGTGTTAATGCAAATAATATGCTTTTTCCGAAAAACTAGCAGTTATTTATTGAAAAAATTGCTTGGTTCTATTGTAGTTCTGTACGTTACGTTGTTTTAGAGCATTTTAATTTGATTTTAATCGACAGTTTTTGAGAAAATCAATGTTTTTTTGTTAAACACTCTTTTAGGCCAAGTTAGTGTTAATGCAAACAATATGCTTTTTCTGAAAAACTAGCAGTTATTCATTGAAAAAATTTTTTGGTTCTATTGTAGTTCTGTACGTTACGTTGTTTTATAGCATTTTAATGTGATTTTAATCGACAGTTTTTGAGAAAATCAATGTTTTTTTGTCAAACACTCTTTTAGGCCAAGTTAGTGTTAATGCAAATAATATGCTTTTTCCGATAAACTAGCAGTTATTCATTGAAAAAATTGCTTGGTTCTATTATAATTCTGTACGGTACGTTATTTTGGAGCATTTTAATGTGATTCTAATCGACAGTTTTTGAGAAAATCAATGTTTTTTTGTTAAACACTCTTTTAGGCCAAGTTAGTGTAAATGCAAACAATATGCTTTTTCTGAAAAACTAGCAGTTATTCATTGGAAAAATTGCTTGGTTCTATTTTAGTTCTGTACGTTACGTTGTTTTAGAGCTTTTTAATGTGATTTTAATCGACAGTTTTTGAGAAAATCAATGTTTTTTTGTTAAACACTCTTTTAGGCAAAGTTAGTGTTAATGCAAATAATATGCTTTTTCTGAAAAACTACCAGTTATTCATTGAAAAAATTGCTTGGTTCTATTGTAGTTCTGTACGTTACGTTGTTTTAGAGCATTTTAATTTGATTTTAATCGACAGTTTTTGAGAAAATCATTGTTCTTTTGTTAAACACTCTTTTAGGCCAAGTTAGTGTTAATGCAAATAATATGCTTTTTCTGAGAAACTAGCAGTTATTCATTGAAAAAATTGCTTGGTTCTATTGTAGTTATTTACGTTACGTTGTTTTAGAGCATTTTAATGTGATTTTAATAGACAGTTTTTGAGAAAATCAATGTTTTTTTGTCAAATACTCTTTTAGGCCAAGTTAGTGTAAATGCAAATAATATGCATTTTCTTAAAAACTAGCAGTTATTCACTGAAAAAACTTCTTGGTTCTATTGTAGTTCTGTATGTTACGCTGTTTTAGAGCATTTTAATTTGATTTTAATCGACAGTTTTTGAGAAAATCAATGTTTTTTTGTTAAACACTGTTTTAGACCAAGTTAGTGTTAATGCAAATAGTATGCTTTTTCTGAAAAACTACCAGTTATTCATTGAAAAAATTGCTTGGTTCTATTGTAGTTATGTACGTTACGTTGTTTTAGAGCATTTTAATGTGATATTAATAGACAGTTTTTGAGAAAATCAATGTTTTTTTGTCAAACACTCTTTTAGGCCAAGTTAGTGTTAATGCAAATAATATGCTTTTTCTGAAAAACTAGCTGTTATTCACTGAAAAAATTGCTTTGTTCTATTGTAGTTATTTACGTTACGTTGTTTTAGAGCATTTTAATGTGATTTTAATTGACAGTTTTTGAGAAAATCAATGTTTTTTTGTCAAACACTCTTTTAGGCCAAGTTAGTGTTATTGCAAACAATATCCTTTTTCCGAAAAACTAGCAGTTATTCATTGGAAAAATTGCTTGGTTCTATTATAATTCTGTACGGTACGTTATTTTAGAGCATTTTAATGTGATTTTAATCGACAGTTTTTGAGAAAATCACTGTTTTTTTGTTAAACACTCTTTTAGGCCAAGTTAGTGTTAATGCAAACAATATGCTTTTTCCGAAAAACTAGCAGTTATTCATTGGAGAAATTGCTTGTTTCTATTATAATTCTGTACGTTACGTTATTTTAGAGCATTTTAATGTGATTTTAATCGACAGTTTTTGAGAAAATCAATGTTTTTTTGTTAAACACTCTTTTAGGCCAAGTTAGTGTTAATGCAAACAATATGCTTTTTTTGAAAAACTAGCAGTTATTCATTGAAAAAATTGTTTGGTTCTATTGTAGTTCTGTACGTTACGTTGTTTTAGAGCATTTTAATGTGATTTTAATTGACAGTTTTTGAGAAAATCAATGTTTTTTTGTCAAACACTCTTTTAGGCCAAGTTAGTGTTAATGCAAATAATATGCTTTTTCCGAAAAACTAGCAGTTAATCATTTGAAAAATTGCTTGGTTCTATTATAATTCTGTACGTTACGTTGTTTTAGAGCATTTTGATTTGATTTTAATCGACAGTTTTTGAGAAAATCAATGTTTTTTTGTCAAACACTCTTTTAGGCCAAGTTAGTGTTATTGCAAACAATATCCTTTTTCCGAAAAACTAGCAGTTATTCATTGGAAAAATTGCTTGGTTCTATTATAATTCTGTACGGTACGTTATTTTAGAGCATTTTAATGTGATTTTAATCGACAGTTTTTGAGAAAATCACTGTTTTTTTGTTAAACACTCTTTTAGGCCAAGTTAGTGTTAATGCAAACAATATGCTTTTTGTGAAAAACTAGCAGTTATTCATTGAAAAAATTGTTTGGTTCTATTGTAGTTCTGTACGTTACGTTGTTTTATAGCATTTTAATGTGATTTTAATCCACAGTTTCTGAGAAAATCAATGTTTTTTTGTCAAACACTCTTTTAGGCCAAGTTAGTGTTAATGCAAATAATATGCTTTTTCCGAAAAACTAGCAGTTATTCATTGAAAAAATTTCTTAGTTCTATTATAATTCTGTACGGTACGTTATTTTAGAGCATTTTAATGTGATTTTAATCGACAGTTTTTGAGAAAATCAATGTTTTTTTGTTAAACACTCTTTTAGGCCAAGTTAGTGTTAATGCAAACAATATGCTTTTTCTGAAAAACTAGCAGTTATTCATTGAAAAAATTGTTTGGTTCTATTGTAGTTCTGTACGTTACGTTGTTTTATAGCATTTTAATGTGATTTTAATCGACAGTTTTTGAGAAAATCAATGTTTTTTTGTTAAACACTCTTTTAGGCCAAGTTAGTGTTAATGCAAACAATATGCTTTTTTTGAAAAACTAGCAGTTATTCATTGAAAAAATTGTTTGGTTCTATTGTAGTTCTGTACGTTACGTTGTTTTAGAGCATTTTAATGTGATTTTAATTGACAGTTTTTGAGAAAATCAATGTTTTTTTGTCAAACACTCTTTTAGGCCAAGTTAGTGTTAATGCAAATAATATGCTTTTTCCGAAAAACTAGCAGTTAATCATTTGAAAAATTGCTTGGTTCTATTATAATTCTGTACGTTACGTTGTTTTAGAGCATTTTGATTTGATTTTAATCGACAGTTTTTGAGAAAATCAATGTTTTTTTGTCAAACACTCTTTTAGGCCAAGTTAGTGTTATTGCAAACAATATCCTTTTTCCGAAAAACTAGCAGTTATTCATTGGAAAAATTGCTTGGTTCTATTATAATTCTGTACGGTACGTTATTTTAGAGCATTTTAATGTGATTTTAATCGACAGTTTTTGAGAAAATCACTGTTTTTTTGTTAAACACTCTTTTAGGCCAAGTTAGTGTTAATGCAAACAATATGCTTTTTGTGAAAAACTAGCAGTTATTCATTGAAAAAATTGTTTGGTTCTATTGTAGTTCTGTACGTTACGTTGTTTTATAGCATTTTAATGTGATTTTAATCCACAGTTTCTGAGAAAATCAATGTTTTTTTGTCAAACACTCTTTTAGGCCAAGTTAGTGTTAATGCAAATAATATGCTTTTTCCGAAAAACTAGCAGTTATTCATTGAAAAAATTTCTTGGTTCTATTATAATTCTGTACGGTACGTTATTTTAGAGCATTTTAATGTGATTTTAATCGACAGTTTTTGAGAAAATCAATGTTTTTTTGTTAAACACTCTTTTAGGCCAAGTTAGTGTTAATGCAAACAATATGCTTTTTCTGAAAAACTAGCAGTTATTCATTGAAAAAATTGTTTGGTTCTATTGTAGTTCTGTACGTTACGTTGTTTTATAGCATTTTAATGTGATTTTAATCGACAGTTTCTGAGAAAATCAATGTTTTTTTGTCAAACACTCTTTTAGGCCAAGTTAGTGTTAATGCAAATAATATGCTTTTTCCGAAAAACTAGCAGTTATTCATTGAAAAAATTGTTTGGTTCTATTATACTTCTGTACGTTACGTTGTTTTAGAGCATTTTAATGTGATTTTAATCGACAGTTTTTGAGAAAATCAATGTTTTTTTGTCAAACACTCTTTTAGGCCCAGTTAGTGTAAATGCAAACAATATGCTTTTTCTGAAAAACTAGCAGTTATTCATTGGAAAAATTGCTTGGTTCTATTTTAGTTCTGTACGTTACGTTGTTTTAGAGCATTTTAATGTGATTTTAATCGACAGTTTTTGAGAAAATCAATGTTTTTTTGTTAAACACTCTTTTAGGCAAAGTTAGTGTTAATGCAAATAATATGCTTTTTCTGAAAAACTACCAGTTATTCATTGAAAAAATTGCTTGGTTCTATTGTAGTTCTGTACGTTACGCTGTTTTAGAGCATTTTAATGTGATTTTAATCGACAGTTTTTGAGAAAATCAATGTTTTTTTGTGAAACACTTTTTAGGCCAAGTTAGTGTTAATGCAAATAATATGCTTTTTCCGAAAAACTAGCAGTTATTCATTGAAAAAATTGCTTGGTTCTATTGTAGTTCTGTACGTTACGTTGTTTTAGAGCATTTTAATTTGATTTTAATCGACAGTTTTTGAGAAAATCAATGTTTTTTTGTTAAACACTCTTTCAGGCCAAGTTAGTGTTAATGCAAATAGTATGCTTTTTCTGAAAAACTAGCAGTTATTCATTGAAAAAATTGCTTGGTTCTATTGTAGTAATTTACGTTACGTTGTTTTAGAGCATTTTAATGTGATTTTAATAGACAGTTTTTGAGAAAATCAATGTTTTTTTGTCAAATACTCTTTTAGGCCAAGTTAGTGTAAATGCAAATAATATGCATTTTCTTAAAAACTAGCAGTTATTCACTGAAAAAACTTCTTGGTTCTATTGTAGTTCTGTATGTTACGCTGTTTTAGAGCATTTTAATTTGATTTTAATCGACAGTTTTTGAGAAAATCAATGTTTTTTTGTTAAACACTCTTTTAGACCAAGTTAGTGTTAATGCAAATAATATGCTTTTTCTGAAAAACTACCAGTTATTCATTGAAAAAATTTCTTGGTTCTATTGTAGTTATGTACGTTACGTTGTTTGAGAGCAATTTAATGTGATATTAATAGACAGTTTTTGAGAAAATCAATGTTTTTTTGTCAAACACTCTTTTAGGCCAAGTTAGTGTTAATGCAAATAATATGCTTTTTCTGAAAAACTAGCTGTTATTCACTGAAAAAATTGCTTGGTTCTATTGTAGTTCTGTACGTTACGCTGTTTTAGAGCATTTTAATGTGATTTTAATCGACAGTTTTTGAGAAAATCAATGTTTTTTTGTTAACCACTCTTTTAGGCCAAGTTAGTGTTAATGCAAATAATATGCTTTTTCCGAAAAACTAGCTGTTATTCACTGAAAAAATTGCTTGGTTCTATTGTAGTTCTGTACGTTACGCTGTTTTAGGGCATTTTAATGTGATTTTAATCGACAGTTTTTGAGAAAATCAATGTTTTTTTGTTAACCACTCTTTTAGGCCAAGTTAGTGTTAATGCAAATAATATGCTTTTTCCGAAAAACTAGCAGTTATTCATTGAAAAAATTGCTTGGTTCTATTGTAGTTCTGTACGTTACGTTGTTTTAGAGCATTTTAATGTGATTTTAATCGACAGTTCTTGAGAAAATCAATGTTTTTTTGTCAAACACTCTTTTAGGCCAAGTTAGTGTTAATGCAAATAATATGCTTTTTCTGAAAAACTAGCAGTTATTCATCGAAAAAATTGCTTGGTTCTATTGTAGTTATTTACGTTACGTTGTTTTAGAGCATTTTAATGTGATTTTAATAGACAGTTTTTGAGAAAATCAATGTTTTTTTGTCAAATACTCTTTTAGGCCAAGTTAGTGTAAATGCAAATAATATGCATTTTCTTAAAAACTAGCAGTTATTCACTGAAAAAACTTCTTGGTTCTATTGTAGTTCTGTACGTTACGCTGTTTTAGAGCATTTTAATTTGATTTTAATCGACAGTTTCTGAGAAAATCAATGTTTTTTTGTCAAACACTCTTTTAGGCCAAGTTAGTGTTAATGCAAATAATATGCTTTTTCCGAAAAACTAGCAGTTATTCCTTGAAAAAATTGTTTGGTTCTATTGTAGTTCTGTACGCTACGTTATTTTAGAGCATTTTAATGTGATTTTAATCGACAGTTTCTGAGAAAATCAATGTTTTTTTGTCAAACACTCTTTTAGGCCAAGTTAGTGTTAATGCAAATAATATGCTTTTTCCGAAAAACTAGCAGTTATTCATTGGAAAAATTGCTGGGTTCTATTATAATTCTGTACGGTACGTTATTTTAGAGCATTTTAATGTGATTTTAATCGACAGTTTTTGAGAAAATCAATGTTTTTTTGTCAAACACTCTTTTAGGCCAAGTTAGTGTTAATGGAAACAATATGCTTTTTCCGAAAAACTAGCAGTTATTCATTGGAAAACTTGATTGGTTCTATTATAAATCTGTACGGTACGTTATTTTAGAGAATTTTAATGTGATTTTAATCGACAGTTTTTGAGAAAATCAATGTTTCTTGTCAAACACTTATTTAGTCCAAGTTAGTGTTAATGCAAATAATATGCTTTTTCTTAAAAACTAGCAGTTATTCACTGAAAAAATTTCTTGGTTCTATTGTAGTTCTGTACGTTACGCTGTTTTAGAGCATTTTAATTTGATTTTAATCGACAGTTTTTGAGAAAATCAATGTTTGTTTGTTAAACACTCTTTTAGGCCAAGTTAGTGTTAATGCAAATAATATGCTTTTTCTTAAAAACTAGCAGTTATTCACTGAAAAAATTTCTTGGTTCTATTGTAGTTCTGTACGTTACGCTGTTTTAGAGCATTTTAATTTGATTTTAATCGACAGTTTTTGAGAAAATCAATGTTTGTTTGTTAAACACTCTTTTAGGCCAAGTTAGTGTTAATGCAAATAATATGCTTTTTCCGAAAAACTAGCAGTTATTCATTGAAAAAATTGCTTGGTTATATTATAATTCTGTAGGGTACGTTATTATAGAGCATTTTATTGTGATTTTAATCGACAGTTTTTGACAAAATCAATGTTTTTTTGTAAAACACTCTTTAAGGCCAAGTTAGTGTTAATGCAAATAATATGCTTTTTCTTAAAAACTAGCAGTTATTCACTGAAAAAATTTCTTGGTTCTATTGTAGTTCTGTACGTTACGCTGTTTTAGAGCATTTTAATTTGATTTTAATCGACAGTTTTTGAGAAAATCAATGTTTGTTTGTTAAACACTCTTTTAGGCCAAGTTAGTGTTAATGCAAATAATATGCTTTTTCTTAAAAACTAGCAGTTATTCACTGAAAAAATTTCTTGGTTCTATTGTAGTTCTGTACGTTACGCTGTTTTAGAGCATTTTAATTTGATTTTAATCGACAGTTTTTGAGAAAATCAATGTTTGTTTGTTAAACACTCTTTTAGGCCAAGTTAGTGTTAATGCAAATAATATGCTTTTTCCGAAAAGCTAGCAGTTATTCATTGAAAAAATTGCTTGGTTCTATTGTAGTTCTGTACGTTACGTTGTTTTAGAGCATTTTAATGTGATTTTCATCGACAGTTTTTGAGAAAATCAATGTTTTTTTGTCAAACACTCTTTTAGGCCAAGTCAGTGTTAATGCAAATAATATGCTTTTTCTGAAAAACTAGCAGTTAATCACTGAAAAAATTGCTTGGTTCTATTGTAGTTCTGTACGTTACGTTGTTTTAGAGCATTTTGATTTGATTTTAATCGACAGTTTTTGAGAAAATCAATGTTTTTTTGTTAATCACTCTTTTAGGCCAAGTTAGTGTTAATGCAAACAATATGCTTTTTCCGAAAAACTAGCAGTTATTCATTGGAAAAACTCCTTGGTTCTATTGTAGTTCTGTACGTTACGTTGTTTTAGAGCATTTTAATGTGATTTTAATCGACAGTTTTTGGGAAAATCAATGTTTTTTGTCAAACACTCTTTTAGTCCAAGTTAGTGTTAATGCAAATAATATGCTTTTTCTTAAAAACTAGCAGTTATTCACTGAAATAATTTCTTCGTTCTATTGTAGTTCTGTACGTTACGCTGTTTTAGAGCATTTTAATTTGATTTTAATCGATAGTTTTTGAGAAAATCAATGTTTTTTTGTTAAACACTCTTTTAGGCCAAGTTAGTGTTAATGCAAATAATATGCTTTTTCCGAAAAACTAGCAGTTATTCATTGAAAAAATTGCTTAGTTCTATTGTAGTTCTGTACGTTACGTTGTTTTAGAGCATTTTAATGTGATTTTAATCGACAGTTTTTGAGAAAATCAATGTTTTTTTGTCAAACACTCTTTTAGGCCAAGTTAGTGTTAATGCAAATAATATGCTTTTTCCGAAAAACTAGCAGTTATTCATTGAAAAAATTGCTTGGTTCTATTATAATTCTGTACGGTACGTTATTTTAGAGCATTTTGATTTGATTTTAATCGACAATTTTTGAGAAAATCAATGTTTTTTTGTCAAACACTCTTTTAGGCCAAGTTAGTGTTAATGCAAACAATATGCTTTTCCCGAAAAACTAGCAGTTATTCATTGGAAAAATTGCTTGGTTCTATTATAATCCTGTACGTTACGTTATTTTAGAGCATTTTAATGTGATTTTAATCGACAGTTTTTGAGAAAATCAATGTTTTTTTGTTAAACACTCTTTTAGGCCAAGTTAGTGTTAATGCAAACAATATGCTTTTTCTGAAAAACTAGCAGTTATTCATTGAAAAAATTGTTTGGTTCTATTGTAGTTCTGTAGGTTACGTTTTTTTAGAGCATTTTAATGTGATTTTAATCGACAGTTTCTGAGAAAATCAATGTTTTTTTGTCAAACACTCTTTTAGGCCAAGTTAGTGTTAATGCAAATAATATGCTTTTTCCGAAAAACTAGCAGTTATTCATTGGAAAAATTGCTTGGTTCTATTATAATTCTGTACGTTATGTTGTTTTAGAGCATTTTGATTTGATTTTAATTGACAGTTTTTGAGAAAATCAATGTTTTTTTGTCAAACACTCTTTTAGGCCAAGTTAGTGTTAATGCAAACAATATGTTTTTTCCGAAAAACTAGCAGTTATTCATTGGAAAAATTGCTTGGTTCTATTATAATTCTGTACGGTACGTTATTTTAGAGCATTTTAATGTGATTTTAATCGACAGTTTTTGAGAAAATCAATGTTTTTTTGTTAAACACTCTTTTAGGCCAAGTTAGTGTTAATGCAAACAATATGCTTTTTCTGAAAAACTTGCAGTTATTCATTGAAAAAATTGTTTGGTTCTATTGTAGTTCTGTAGGTTACGTTTTTTTAGAGCATTTTAATGTGATTTTAATCGACAGTTTCTGAGAAAATCAATGTTTTTTTGTCAAACACTCTTTTAGGCCAAGTTAGTGTTAATGCAAATAATATGTTTTTTCCGAAAAACTAGCAGTTATTCATTGGAAAAATTGCTTGGTTCTATTATAATTCTGCACGGTACGTTATTTTAGAGCATTTTAATGTGATTTTAATCGACAGTTTTTGAGAAAATCAATGTTTTTTTGTAAAACACTCTTTTAGGCCAAGTTAGTGTAAATGCAATCAATATGCTTTTTCTGAAAAACTAGCAGTTATTCATTGGAAAAATTGCTTGGTTCTATTGTAGTTCTGTACGTTACGTTTTTTTAGAGCATTTTAATGTGATTTTAATCGACAGTTTTTGAGAAAATCAATGTTTTTTTGTTAAACACTCTTTTAGGCCAAGTTAGTGTTAATGCAAATAATATGCTTTTTCTGAAAAACTACCAGTTATTCATTGAAAAAATTGCTTGGTTCTATTGTAGTTATGTACGTTACGTTGTTTTAGAGCATTTTAATGTGATATTAATCGACAGTTTTTGAGAAAATCAATGTTTTTTTGTTAAACACTCTTTTAGGCCAAGTTAGTGTAAATGCAAACAATATGCTTTTTTTGAAAAACTAGCAGTTATTCATTGGAAAAATTGCTTGGTTCTATTGTAGTTCTGTACGTTACGCTTTTTTAGAGCATTTTAATGTGATTTTAATCGACAGTTTTTGAGAAAATCAATGTTTTTTTGTTAAACACTCTTTTAGGCCAAGTTAGTGTTAATGCAAATAATATGCTTTTTTTGAAAAACTAGCAGTTATTCATTGAAAAAATTGCTTGGTTCTATTGTAGTTATGTACGTTACGTTGTTTTAGAGCATTTTAATGTGATATTAATCGACAGTTTTTGAGAAAATCAATGTTTTTTTGTCAAACACTCTTTTAGGCCAAGTTAGTGTTAATGCAAATATTATGCTTTTTCTGAAAAACTAGCTGTTATTCACTGAAAAAATTGCTTGGTTCTATTGTAGTTCTGTACGTTACGCTGTTTTAGGGCATTTTAATGTGATTTTAATCGACAGTTTCTGAGAAAATCAATGTTTTTTTGTTAACCACTCTTTTAGGCCAAGTTAGTGTTAGTGCAAATAATATGCTTTTTCTGAAAAACTAGCAGTTATTCATTGAAAAAATTGCTTGGTTCTATTGTAGTTTTTTTACGATACGTTGCTTTTAAGCATTTTAATGTGATTTTAATCGACAGTTTTTGACAAAATCAATGTTTTTTTGTTAAACACTCTTTTAGGCCAAGTTAGTGTTAATGCAAATAATATGCTTTTTTTGAAAAACTACCAGTTATTCATTGAAAAAATTGCTTGGTTCTATTGTAGTTATGTACGTTACGTTGTTTTAGAGCATTTTAATGTGATTTTAATCGACAGTTTCTGAGAAAATCAATGTTTTTTTGTTAACCACTCTTTTAGGCCAAGTTAGTGTTAGTGCAAATAATAATCTTTTTCTGAAAAACTAGCAGTTATTCATTGAAAAAATTGCTTGGTTCTATTGTAGTTCTGTACGATACGTTGTTTTAAAGCATTTTAATGTGATTTTAATCGACAGTTTCTGAGAAAATCAATGTTTTTTTGTTAACCACTCTTTTAGGCCAAGTTAGTGTTAATGCAAATATTATGCTTTTTCTGAAAAACTAGCAGTTATTCACTGAAAAAATTGCTTGGTTCTATTGTAGTTCTGTACGTTACGTTGTTTTAGAGCATTTTGATTTGATTTTAATCGACAGTTTTTGAGAAAATCAATGTTTTTTTGTCAAACACTCTTTTAGGCCAAGTTAGTGTTAATGCAAATAATATGCTTTTTCTGAAAAACTAGCAGTTATTCACTGAAAAAATTGCTTGGTTCTATTGTAGTTATGTACGGTACGTTATTTTAGAGCATTTTAATGTGATTTTAATCGACAGTTTTTGGGAAAATCAATGTTTTTTGTCAAACACTCTTTTAGTCCAAGTTAGTGTTAATGCAAATAATATGCTTTTTCTTAAAAACTAGCAGTTATTCACTGAAATAATTTCTTCGTTCTATTGTAGTTCTGTACGTTACGCTGTTTTAGAGCATTTTAATTTCATTTTAATCGATAGTTTTTGAGAAAATCAATGTTTTTTTGTTAAACACTCTTTTAGGCCAAGTTAGTGTTAATGCAAATAATATGCTTTTTCCGAAAAACTAGCAGTTATTCATTGAAAAAATTGCTTAGTTCTATTGTAGTTCTGTACGTTACGTTGTTTTTAAGCATTTTAATGTGATTTTAATCGACAGTTTTTGACAAAATCAATGTTTTTTTGTTAAACACTCTTTTAGGCCAAGTTAGTGTTAATGCAAATAATATGCTTTTTTTGAAAAACTACCAGTTATTCATTGAAAAAATTGCTTGGTTCTATTGTAGTTATGTACGTTACGTTGTTTTAGAGCATTTTAATGTGATTTTAATCGACAGTTTCTGAGAAAATCAATGTTTTTTTGTTAACCACTCTTTTAGGCCAAGTTAGTGTTAGTGCAAATAATATGCTTTTTCTGAAAAACTAGCAGTTATTCATTGAAAAAATTGCTTGGTTCTATTGTAGTTCTGTACGATACGTTGTTTTAAAGCATTTTAATGTGATTTTAATCGACAGTTTCTGAGAAAATCAATGTTTTTTTGTTAACCACTCTTTTAGGCCAAGTTAGTGTTAATGCAAATATTATGCTTTTTCTGAAAAACTAGCAGTTATTCACTGAAAAAATTGCTTGGTTCTATTGTAGTTCTGTACGTTACGTTGTTTTAGAGCATTTTGATTTGATTTTAATCGACAGTTTTTGAGAAAATCAATGTTTTTTTGTCAAACACTCTTTTAGGCCAAGTTAGTGTTAATGCAAATAATATGCTTTTTCTGAAAAACTAGCAGTTATTCACTGAAAAAATTGCTTGGTTCTATTGTAGTTATGTACGGTACGTTATTTTAGAGCATTTTAATGTGATTTTAATCGACAGTTTTTGGGAAAATCAATGTTTTTTGTCAAACACTCTTTTAGTCCAAGTTAGTGTTAATGCAAATAATATGCTTTTTCTTAAAAACTAGCAGTTATTCACTGAAATAATTTCTTCGTTCTATTGTAGTTCTGTACGTTACGCTGTTTTAGAGCATTTTAATGTGATTTTAATCGACAGTTTTTGACAAAATCAATGTTTTTTTGTTAAACACTCTTTTAGGCCAAGTTAGTGTTAATGCAAATAATATGCTTTTTTTGAAAAACTACCAGTTATTCATTGAAAAAATTGCTTGGTTCTATTGTAGTTATGTACGTTACGTTGTTTTAGAGCATTTTAATGTGATTTTAATCGACAGTTTCTGAGAAAATCAATGTTTTTTTGTTAACCACTCTTTTAGGCCAAGTTAGTGTTAGTGCAAATAATATGCTTTTTCTGAAAAACTAGCAGTTATTCATTGAAAAAATTGCTTGGTTCTATTGTAGTTCTGTACGATACGTTGTTTTAAAGGATTTTAATGTGATTTTAATGGACAGTTTTTGAGAAAATCAATGTTTTTTTGTCAAACACTCTTTTAGGCCAAGTTAGTGTTAATGCAAATAATATGCTTTTTCTGAAAAACTAGCAGTTATTCACTGAAAAAAATGCTTGGTTCTATTGTAGTTATGTACGGTACGTTATTTTAGAGCATTTTAATGTGATTTTAATCGACAGTTTTTGGGAAAATCAATGTTTTTTGTCAAACACTCTTTTAGTCCAAGTTAGTGTTAATGCAAATAATATGCTTTTTCTTAAAAACTAGCAGTTATTCACCGAAATAATTTCTTCGTTCTATTGTAGTTCTGTACGTTACGCTGTTTTAGAGCATTTTAATTTGATTTTAATCGATAGTTTTTGAGAAAATCAATGTTTTTTTGTTAAACACTCTTTTAGGCCAAGTTAGTGTTAATGCAAATAATATGCTTTTTCCGAAAAACTAGCAGTTATTCATTGAAAAAATTGCTTAGTTCTATTGTAGTTCTGTACGTTACGTTGTTTTAGAGCATTTTAATGTGATTTTAATCGACAGTTTTTGAGAAAATCAATGTTTTTTTGTCAAACACTCTTTTAGGCCAAGTTAGTGTTAATGCAAATAATATGCTTTTTCCGAAAAACTAGCAGTTATTCATTGAAAAAATTGCTTGGTTCTATTATAATTCTGTACGGTACGTTATTTTAGAGCATTTTGATTTGATTTTAATCGACAGTTTTTGAGAAAATCAATGTTTTTTTGTCAAACACTCTTTTAGGCCAAGTTAGTGTTAATGCAAACAATATGCTTTTTCCGAAAAACTAGCAGTTATTCATTGGAAAAATTGCTTGGTTCTATTATAATTCTGTACGTTGCGTTATTTTAGAGCATTTTAATGTGATTTTAATCGACAGTTTTTGAGAAAATCAATGTTTTTTTGTTAAACACTCTTTTAGGCCAAGTTAGTGTTAATGCAAACAATATGCTTTTTCTGAAAAACTAGCAGTTATTCATTGAAAAAATTGTTTGGTTCTATTGTAGTTCTGTAGGTTACGTTTTTTTAGAGCATTTTAATGTGATTTTAATCGACAGTTTCTGAGAAAATCAATGTTTTTTTGTCAAACACTCTTTTAGGCCAAGTTAGTGTTAATGCAAATAATATGCTTTTTCCGAAAAACTAGCAGTTATTCATTGGAAAAATTGCTTGGTTCTATTATAATTCTGTACGTTATGTTGTTTTAGAGCATTTTGATTTGATTTTAATTGACAGTTTTTGAGAAAATCAATGTTTTTTTGTCAAACACTCTTTTAGGCCAAGTTAGTGTTAATGCAAACAATATGCTTTTTCCGAAAAACTAGCAGTTATTCATTGGAAAAATTGCTTGGTTCTATTATAATTCTGTACGGTACGTTATTTTAGAGCATTTTAATGTGATTTTAATCGACAGTTTTTGAGAAAATCAATGTTTTTTTGTTAAACACTCTTTTAGGCCAAGTTAGTGTTAATGCAAACAATATGCTTTTTCTGAAAAACTAGCAGTTATTCATTGAAAAAATTGTTTGGTTCTATTGTAGTTCTGTACGCTACGTTATTTTAGAGCATTTTAATGTGATTTTAATCGACAGTTTTTGACAAAATCAATGTTTTTTTGTTAAACACTCTTTTAGGCCAAGTTAGTGTAAATGCAAACAATATGCTTTTTTTGAAAAGCTAGCAGTTATTCATTGGAAAAATTGCTTGGTTCTATTGTAGTTCTGTACGTTACGCTTTTTTAGAGCATTTTAATGTGATTTTAATCGACAGTTTTTGAGAAAATCAATGTTTTTTTGTTAAACACTCTTTTAGGCCAAGTTAGTGTTAATGCAAATAATATGCTTTTTTTGAAAAACTACCAGTTATTCATTGAAAAAATTGCTTGGTTCTATTGTAGTTATGTACGTTACGTTGTTTTAGAGCATTTTAATGTGATATTAATCGACAGTTTTTGAGAAAATCAATGTTTTTTTGTCAAACACTCTTTTAGGCCAAGTTAGTGTTAATGCAAATATTATGCTTTTTCTGAAAAACTAGCTGTTATTCACTGAAAAAATTGCTTGGTTCTATTGTAGTTCTGTACGTTACGCTGTTTTAGGCATTTTAATGTGATTTTAATCGACAGTTTCTGAGAAAATCAATGTTTTTTTGTTAACCACTCTTTTAGGCCAAGTTAGTGTTAGTGCAAATAATATGCTTTTTCTGAAAAACTAGCAGTTATTCATTGAAAAAATTGCTTGGTTCTATTGTAGTTCTGTACGATACGTTGTTTTTAAGCATTTTAATGTGATTTTAATCGACAGTTTTTGACAAAATCAATGTTTTTTTGTTAAACACTCTTTTAGGCCAAGTTAGTGTTAATGCAAATAATATGCTTTTTTTGAAAAACTACCAGTTATTCATTGAAAAAATTGCTTGGTTCTATTGTAGTTATGTACGTTACGTTGTTTTAGAGCATTTTAATGTGATATTAATCGACAGTTTTTGAGAAAATCAATGTTTTTTTGTCAAACACTCTTTTAGGCCAAGTTAGTGTTAATGCAAATAATATGCTTTTTCTGAAAAACTAGCTGTTATTCACTGAAAAAATTGCTTGGTTCTATTGTAGTTCTGTACGTTACGTTGTTTTAGAGCATTTTAATGTGATTTTAATCGACTGTTTTTGAGAAAATCAATGTTTTTTTGTCAAACACTCTTTTAGGCCAAGTTAGTGTTAATGCAAACAATATGCTTTTTCCGAAAAACTAGCAGTTATTCATTGGAAAAATTGCTTGGTTCTATTATAATTCTGTACGGTACGTTATTTTAGAGCATTTTAATGTGATTTTAATCGACAGTTTTTGAGAAAATCAATGTTTTTTTGTCAAACACTCTTTTAGGCCAAGTTAGTGTAAATGCAATCATTATGCTTTTTCTGAAAAACTAGCAGTTATTCATTGGAAAAATTGCTTGGTTCTATTGTAGTTCTGTACGTTACGTTTTTTTAGAGCATTTTAATGTGATTTTAATCGACAGTTTTTGAGAAAATCAATGTTTTTTTGTTAAACACTCTTTTAGGCCAAGTTAGTGTTAATGCAAATAATATGCTTTTTCTGAAAAACTACCAGTTATTCATTGAAAAAATTGCTTGGTTCTATTGTAGTTATGTACGCTACGTTGTTTTAGAGCAGTTTTATGTGATATTAATCGACAGTTTTTGAGAAAATCAATGTTTTTTTGTTAAACACTCTTTTAGGCCAAGTTAGTGTAAATGCAAACAATACGCTTTTTCTGAAAAACTAGCAGTTATTCATTGGAAAAATTGCTTGGTTCTATTATAGTTCTGTACGTTACGCTTTTTTAGAGCATTTTAATGTGATTTTAATCGACAGTTTTTGAGAAAATCAATGTTTTTTTGTTAAACACTCTTTTAGGCCAAGTTAGTGTTAATGCAAATAATATGCTTTTTTTGAAAAACTACCAGTTATTCATTGAAAAAATTGCTTGGTTCTATTGTAGTTATGTACGTTACGTTGTTTTAGAGCATTTTAATGTGATATTAATCGACAGTTTTTGAGAAAATCAATGTTTTTTTGTCAAACACTCTTTTAGGCCAAGTTAGTGTTAATGCAAATATTATGCTTTTTCTGAAAAACTAGCTGTTATTCACTGAAAAAAGTGCTTGGTTCTATTGTAGTTCTGTACGTTACGCTGTTTTAGGGCATTTTAATGTGATTTTAATCGACAGTTTCTGAGAAAATCAATGTTTTTTTGTTAACCACTCTTTTAGGCCAAGTTAGTGTTAGTGCAAATAATATGCTTTTTCTGAAAAACTAGCAGTTATTCATTGAAAAAATTGCTTGGTTCTATTGTAGTTCTGTACGATACGTTGTTTTAAAGCATTTTAATGTGATTTTAATCGACAGTTTTTGACAAAATCAATGTTTTTTTGTTAAACACTCTTTTAGGCCAAGTTAGTGTTAATGCAAATAATATGCTTTTTTTAAAAAACTACCAGTTATTCATTGAAAAAATTGCTTGGTTCTATTGTAGTTATGTACGTTACGTTGTTTTAGAGCATTTTAATGTGATATTAATCGACAGTTTTTGAGAAAATCAATGTTTTTTTGTCAAACACTCTTTTAGGCCAAGTTAGTGTTAATGCAAATAATATGCTTTTTATGAAAAACTAGCTGTTATTCACTGAAAAAATTGCTTGGTTCTATTGTAGTTCTGTACGTTACGTTGTTTTAGAGCATTTTAATGTGATTTTAATCGACAGTTTCTGAGAAAATCAATGTTTTTTTGTTAACCACTCTTTTAGGCCAAGTTAGTGTTAGTGCAAATAATATGCTCTTTCTGAAAAACTAGCAGTTATTCATTGAAAAAATTGCTTGGTTCTATTGTAGTTCTGTACGATACGTTGTTTTAAAGCATTTTAATGTGATTTTAATCGACGGTTTTTGACAAAATCAATGTTTTTTTGTAAACTACTCTTTAAGGCCAAGTTAGTGTTAATGCAAATGATATGCTTTTTCCGAAAAACTAGCAGTTATTCATTGGAAAAATTCCTTGGTTCTATTGTAGTTCTGTGCGTTACATTGTTTTAGAGCATTTTAATGTGATTTTAATCGACAGTTTTTGAGAAAATCAATGTTTTTTTGTCAAACACTCTTTTAGGCCAAGTTAGTGTTAATGGAAACAATATGCTTTTTCCGAAAAACTAGCAGTTATTCATTGGAAAAATTGATTGGTTCTATTATAAATCTGTACGGTACGTTATTTTAGAGCATTTTAATGTGATTTTAATCGACAGTTTTTGAGAAAATCAATGTTTCTTGTCAAACACTCTTTTAGTCCAAGTTAGTGTTAATGCAAATAATATGCTTTTTCTTAAAAACTAGCAGTTATTCACTGAAAAAATTTCTTGGTTCTATTGTAGTTCTGTACGTTACGCTGTTTTAGAGCATTTTAATTTGATTTTAATCGACAGTTTTTGAGAAAATCAATGTTTGTTTGTTAAACACTCTTTTATGCCAAGTTAGTGTTAATGCAAATAATATGCTTTTTCCGAAAAACTAGCAGTTATTCATTGAAAAAATTGCTTGGTTCTATTGTAGTTCTGTACGTTACGTTGTTTTAGAGCATTTTAATGTGATTTTAATCGACAGTTTTTGAGAAAATCAATGTTTTTTTGTC
Source organism: Catostylus mosaicus (assembly GCA_964019065.1). NCBI lineage: Eukaryota > Metazoa > Cnidaria > Scyphozoa > Rhizostomeae > Catostylidae > Catostylus > Catostylus mosaicus. The sequence goes on from OZ025199.1 coordinate 3,981,979, forward strand.
AAACACTCTTTTAGGCCAAGTCAGTGTTAATGCAAATAATATGCTTTTTCTGAAAAACTAGCAGTTAATCACTGAAAAAATTGCTTGGTTCTATTGTAGTTCTGTACGATACGTTGTTTTAAAGCATTTTAATGTGATTTTAATCGACAGTTTTTGACAAAATCAATGTTTTTTTGTAAAAAACTCTTTAAGGCCAAATTAGTGTTAATGCAAATAATATGCTTTTTCCGAAAAACTAGCAGTTATTCATTGGAAAAATTCCTTGGTTCTATTGTAGTTCTGTGCGTTACGTTGTTTTAGAGCATTTTAATGTGATTTTAATCGACAGTTTTTGAGAAAATCAATGTTTTTTTGTCAAACACTCTTTTAGGCCAAGTTAGTGTTAATGGAAACAATATGCTTTTTCCGAAAAACTAGCAGTTATTCATTGGAAAACTTGATTGGTTCTATTATAAATCTGTACGGTACGTTATTTTAGAGCATTTTAATGTGATTTTAATCGACAGTTTTTGAGAAAATCAATGTTTCTTGTCAAACACTCTTTTAGTCCAAGTTAGTGTTAATGCAAATAATATGCTTTTTTTAAAAAACTAGCAGTTATTCACTGAAAAAATTTCTTGGTTCTATTGTAGTTATGTACGTTACGCTGTTTTAGAGCATTTTAATTTGATTTTAATCGACAGTTTTTGAGAAAATCAATGTTTTTTTGTTAAACACTCTTTTATGCCAAGTTAGTGTTAATGCAAATAATATGCTTTTTCCGAAAAACTAGCAGTTATTCATTGAAAAAATTGCTTGGTTCTATTGTAGTTCTGTACGTTACGTTTTTTTAGAGCATTTTAATGTGATTTTAATCGACAGTTTTTGAGAAAATCAATGTTTTTTTGTTAAACACTCTTTTAGGCCAAGTTAGTGTTAATGCAAACAATATGCTTTTTCTGAAAAACTAGCAGTTATTCATTGAAAAAATTGTTTGGTTCTATTGTAGTTCTGTAGGTTACGTTTTTTTAGAGCATTTTAATGTGATTTTAATCGACAGTTTCTGAGAAAATCAATGTTTTTTTGTCAAACACTCTTTTAGGCCAAGTTAGTGTTAATGCAAATAATATGCTTTTTCCGAAAAACTAGCAGTTATTCATTGGAAAAATTGCTTGGTTCTATTATAATTCTGTACGTTATGTTGTTTTAGAGCATTTTGATTTGATTTTAATTGACAGTTTTTGAGAAAATCAATGTTTTTTTGTCAAACACTCTTTTAGGCCAAGTTAGTGTTAATGCAAACAATATGCTTTTTCCGAAAAACTAGCAGTTATTCATTGGAAAAATTGCTTGGTTCTATTATAATTCTGTACGGTACGTTATTTTAGAGCATTTTAATGTGATTTTAATCGACAGTTTTTGAGAAAATCAATGTTTTTTTGTTAAACACTCTTTTAGGCCAAGTTAGTGTTAATGCAAACAATATGCTTTTTCTGAAAAACTAGCAGTTATTCATTGAAAAAATTGTTTGGTTCTATTGTAGTTCTGTACGCTACGTTATTTTAGAGCATTTTAATGTGATTTTAATCGACAGTTTTTGACAAAATCAATGTTTTTTTGTTAAACACTCTTTTAGGCCAAGTTAGTGTAAATGCAAACAATATGCTTTTTTTGAAAAGCTAGCAGTTATTCATTGGAAAAATTGCTTGGTTCTATTGTAGTTCTGTACGTTACGCTTTTTTAGAGCATTTTAATGTGATTTTAATCGACAGTTTTTGAGAAAATCAATGTTTTTTTGTTAAACACTCTTTTAGGCCAAGTTAGTGTTAATGCAAATAATATGCTTTTTTTGAAAAACTACCAGTTATTCATTGAAAAAATTGCTTGGTTCTATTGTAGTTATGTACGTTACGTTGTTTTAGAGCATTTTAATGTGATATTAATCGACAGTTTTTGAGAAAATCAATGTTTTTTTGTCAAACACTCTTTTAGGCCAAGTTAGTGTTAATGCAAATATTATGCTTTTTCTGAAAAACTAGCTGTTATTCACTGAAAAAATTGCTTGGTTCTATTGTAGTTCTGTACGTTACGCTGTTTTAGGCATTTTAATGTGATTTTAATCGACAGTTTCTGAGAAAATCAATGTTTTTTTGTTAACCACTCTTTTAGGCCAAGTTAGTGTTAGTGCAAATAATATGCTTTTTCTGAAAAACTAGCAGTTATTCATTGAAAAAATTGCTTGGTTCTATTGTAGTTCTGTACGATACGTTGTTTTTAAGCATTTTAATGTGATTTTAATCGACAGTTTTTGACAAAATCAATGTTTTTTTGTTAAACACTCTTTTAGGCCAAGTTAGTGTTAATGCAAATAATATGCTTTTTTTGAAAAACTACCAGTTATTCATTGAAAAAATTGCTTGGTTCTATTGTAGTTATGTACGTTACGTTGTTTTAGAGCATTTTAATGTGATATTAATCGACAGTTTTTGAGAAAATCAATGTTTTTTTGTCAAACACTCTTTTAGGCCAAGTTAGTGTTAATGCAAATAATATGCTTTTTCTGAAAAACTAGCTGTTATTCACTGAAAAAATTGCTTGGTTCTATTGTAGTTCTGTACGTTACGTTGTTTTAGAGCATTTTAATGTGATTTTAATCGACTGTTTTTGAGAAAATCAATGTTTTTTTGTCAAACACTCTTTTAGGCCAAGTTAGTGTTAATGCAAACAATATGCTTTTTCCGAAAAACTAGCAGTTATTCATTGGAAAAATTGCTTGGTTCTATTATAATTCTGTACGGTACGTTATTTTAGAGCATTTTAATGTGATTTTAATCGACAGTTTTTGAGAAAATCAATGTTTTTTTGTCAAACACTCTTTTAGGCCAAGTTAGTGTAAATGCAATCATTATGCTTTTTCTGAAAAACTAGCAGTTATTCATTGGAAAAATTGCTTGGTTCTATTGTAGTTCTGTACGTTACGTTTTTTTAGAGCATTTTAATGTGATTTTAATCGACAGTTTTTGAGAAAATCAATGTTTTTTTGTTAAACACTCTTTTAGGCCAAGTTAGTGTTAATGCAAATAATATGCTTTTTCTGAAAAACTACCAGTTATTCATTGAAAAAATTGCTTGGTTCTATTGTAGTTATGTACGCTACGTTGTTTTAGAGCAGTTTTATGTGATATTAATCGACAGTTTTTGAGAAAATCAATGTTTTTTTGTTAAACACTCTTTTAGGCCAAGTTAGTGTAAATGCAAACAATACGCTTTTTCTGAAAAACTAGCAGTTATTCATTGGAAAAATTGCTTGGTTCTATTATAGTTCTGTACGTTACGCTTTTTTAGAGCATTTTAATGTGATTTTAATCGACAGTTTTTGAGAAAATCAATGTTTTTTTGTTAAACACTCTTTTAGGCCAAGTTAGTGTTAATGCAAATAATATGCTTTTTTTGAAAAACTACCAGTTATTCATTGAAAAAATTGCTTGGTTCTATTGTAGTTATGTACGTTACGTTGTTTTAGAGCATTTTAATGTGATATTAATCGACAGTTTTTGAGAAAATCAATGTTTTTTTGTCAAACACTCTTTTAGGCCAAGTTAGTGTTAATGCAAATATTATGCTTTTTCTGAAAAACTAGCTGTTATTCACTGAAAAAAGTGCTTGGTTCTATTGTAGTTCTGTACGTTACGCTGTTTTAGGGCATTTTAATGTGATTTTAATCGACAGTTTCTGAGAAAATCAATGTTTTTTTGTTAACCACTCTTTTAGGCCAAGTTAGTGTTAGTGCAAATAATATGCTTTTTCTGAAAAACTAGCAGTTATTCATTGAAAAAATTGCTTGGTTCTATTGTAGTTCTGTACGATACGTTGTTTTAAAGCATTTTAATGTGATTTTAATCGACAGTTTTTGACAAAATCAATGTTTTTTTGTTAAACACTCTTTTAGGCCAAGTTAGTGTTAATGCAAATAATATGCTTTTTTTAAAAAACTACCAGTTATTCATTGAAAAAATTGCTTGGTTCTATTGTAGTTATGTACGTTACGTTGTTTTAGAGCATTTTAATGTGATATTAATCGACAGTTTTTGAGAAAATCAATGTTTTTTTGTCAAACACTCTTTTAGGCCAAGTTAGTGTTAATGCAAATAATATGCTTTTTATGAAAAACTAGCTGTTATTCACTGAAAAAATTGCTTGGTTCTATTGTAGTTCTGTACGTTACGTTGTTTTAGAGCATTTTAATGTGATTTTAATCGACAGTTTCTGAGAAAATCAATGTTTTTTTGTTAACCACTCTTTTAGGCCAAGTTAGTGTTAGTGCAAATAATATGCTCTTTCTGAAAAACTAGCAGTTATTCATTGAAAAAATTGCTTGGTTCTATTGTAGTTCTGTACGATACGTTGTTTTAAAGCATTTTAATGTGATTTTAATCGACGGTTTTTGACAAAATCAATGTTTTTTTGTAAACTACTCTTTAAGGCCAAGTTAGTGTTAATGCAAATGATATGCTTTTTCCGAAAAACTAGCAGTTATTCATTGGAAAAATTCCTTGGTTCTATTGTAGTTCTGTGCGTTACATTGTTTTAGAGCATTTTAATGTGATTTTAATCGACAGTTTTTGAGAAAATCAATGTTTTTTTGTCAAACACTCTTTTAGGCCAAGTTAGTGTTAATGGAAACAATATGCTTTTTCCGAAAAACTAGCAGTTATTCATTGGAAAAATTGATTGGTTCTATTATAAATCTGTACGGTACGTTATTTTAGAGCATTTTAATGTGATTTTAATCGACAGTTTTTGAGAAAATCAATGTTTCTTGTCAAACACTCTTTTAGTCCAAGTTAGTGTTAATGCAAATAATATGCTTTTTCTTAAAAACTAGCAGTTATTCACTGAAAAAATTTCTTGGTTCTATTGTAGTTCTGTACGTTACGCTGTTTTAGAGCATTTTAATTTGATTTTAATCGACAGTTTTTGAGAAAATCAATGTTTGTTTGTTAAACACTCTTTTATGCCAAGTTAGTGTTAATGCAAATAATATGCTTTTTCCGAAAAACTAGCAGTTATTCATTGAAAAAATTGCTTGGTTCTATTGTAGTTCTGTACGTTACGTTGTTTTAGAGCATTTTAATGTGATTTTAATCGACAGTTTTTGAGAAAATCAATGTTTTTTTGTCAAACACTCTTTTAGGCCAAGTCAGTGTTAATGCAAATAATATGCTTTTTCTGAAAAACTAGCAGTTAATCACTGAAAAAATTGCTTGGTTCTATTGTAGTTCTGTACGATACGTTGTTTTAAAGCATTTTAATGTGATTTTAATCGACAGTTTTTGACAAAATCAATGTTTTTTTGTAAAAAACTCTTTAAGGCCAAATTAGTGTTAATGCAAATAATATGCTTTTTCCGAAAAACTAGCAGTTATTCATTGGAAAAATTCCTTGGTTCTATTGTAGTTCTGTGCGTTACGTTGTTTTAGAGCATTTTAATGTGATTTTAATCGACAGTTTTTGAGAAAATCAATGTTTTTTTGTCAAACACTCTTTTAGGCCAAGTTAGTGTTAATGGAAACAATATGCTTTTTCCGAAAAACTAGCAGTTATTCATTGGAAAACTTGATTGGTTCTATTATAAATCTGTACGGTACGTTATTTTAGAGCATTTTAATGTGATTTTAATCGACAGTTTTTGAGAAAATCAATGTTTCTTGTCAAACACTCTTTTAGTCCAAGTTAGTGTTAATGCAAATAATATGCTTTTTTTAAAAAACTAGCAGTTATTCACTGAAAAAATTTCTTGGTTCTATTGTAGTTATGTACGTTACGCTGTTTTAGAGCATTTTAATTTGATTTTAATCGACAGTTTTTGAGAAAATCAATGTTTTTTTGTTAAACACTCTTTTATGCCAAGTTAGTGTTAATGCAAATAATATGCTTTTTCCGAAAAACTAGCAGTTATTCATTGAAAAAATTGCTTGGTTCTATTGTAGTTCTGTACGTTACGTTGTTTTAGAGCATTTTAATGTGATTTTAATCGACAGTTTTTGAGAAAATCAATGTTTTTTTGTCAAACACTCTTTTAGGCCAAGTCAGTGTTAATGCAAATAATATGCTTTTTCTTAAAAACTAGCAGTTAATCAGTGAAAAAATTGCTTGGTTCTATTGTAGTTCTGTACGTTACGTTGTTTTAGAGCATTTTGATTTGATTTTAATCGACAGTTTTTGAGAAAATCAATGTTTTTTTGTTAATAACTCTTTTAGGCCAAGTTAGTGTTAATGCAAACAATATGCTTTTTCCGAAAAACTAGCAGTTATTCATTGGAAAAACTCCTTGGTTCTATTGTAGTTCTGTACGTTACGTTGTTTTAGAGCATTTTAATGTGATTTTAATCGACAGTTTCTGAGAAAATCAATGTTTTTTTGTTAACCACTCTTTTAGGCCAAGTTAGTGTTAGTGCAAATAATATGCTTTTTCTGAAAAACTAGCAGTTATTCATTGAAAAAATTGCTTGGTTCTATTGTAGTTCTGTACGATACGTTGTTTTAAAGCATTTTAATGTGATTTTAATCGACAGTTTTTGACAAAATCAATGTTTTTTTGTAAAACACTCTTTAAGGCCAAGTTAGTGTTAATGCAAATAATATGCTTTTTCCGAAAAACTAGCAGTTATTCATTGGAAAAATTCCTTGGTTCTATTGTAGTTCTGTGCGTTACGTTGTTTTAGAGCATTTTAATGTGATTTTAATCGACAGTTTTTGAGAAAATCAATGTTTTTTTGTCAAACACTCTTTTAGGCCAAGTTTGTGTTAATGGAAACAATATGCTTTTTCCGAAAAACTAGCAGTTATTCATTGGAAAACTTGATTGGTTCTATTATAAATCTGTACGGTACGTTATTTTAGAGCATTTTAATGTGATTTTAATCGACAGTTTTTGAGAAAATCAATGTTTCTTGTCAAACACTCTTTTAGTCCAAGTTAGTGTTAATGCAAATAATATGCTTTTTCTTAAAAACTAGCAGTTATTCACTGAAAAAATTTCTTGGTTCTATTGTAGTTCTGTACGTTACGCTTTTTTAGAGCATTTTAATTTGATTTTAATCGACAGTTTTTGAGAAAATCAATGTTTGTTTGTTAAACACTCTTTTATGCCAAGTTAGTGTTAATGCAAATAATATGCTTTTTCCGAAAAACTAGCAGTTATTCATTGAAAAAATTGCTTGGTTCTATTGTAGTTCTGTACGTTACGTTGTTTTAGAGCATTTTAATGTGATTTTAATCGACAGTTTTTGAGAAAATCAATGTTTTTTTGTCAAACACTCTTTTAGGCCAAGTCAGTGTTAATGCAAATAATATGCTTTTTCTGAAAAACTAGCAGTTAATCACTGAAAAAATTGCTTGGTTCTATTGTAGTTCTGTACGATACGTTGTTTTAAAGCATTTTAATGTGATTTTAATCGACAGTTTTTGACAAAATCAATGTTTTTTTGTAAAACACTCTTTAAGGCCAAGTTAGTGTTAATGCAAATAATATGCTTTTTCCGAAAAACTAGCAGTTATTCATTGGAAAAATTCCTTGGTTCTATTGTAGTTCTGTGCGTTACGTTGTTTTAGAGCATTTTAATGTGATTTTAATCGACAGTTTTTGAGAAAATCAATGTTTTTTTGTCAAACACTCTTTTAGGCCAAGTTAGTGTTAATGGAAACAATATGCTTTTTCCGAAAAACTAGCAGTTATTCATTGGAAAACTTGATTGGTTCTATTATAAATCTGTACGGTACGTTATTTTAGAGCATTTTAATGTGATTTTAATCGACAGTTTTTGAGAAAATCAATGTTTCTTGTCAAACACTCTTTTAGTCCAAGTTAGTGTTAATGCAAATAATATGCTTTTTCTTAAAAACTAGCAGTTATTCACTGAAAAAATTTCTTGGTTCTATTGTAGTTCTGTACGTTACGCTGTTTTAGAGCATTTTAATTTGATTTTAATCGACAGTTTTTGAGAAAATCAATGTTTGTTTGTTAAACACTCTTTTATGCCAAGTTAGTGTTAATGCAAATAATATGCTTTTTCCGAAAAACTAGCAGTTATTCATTGAAAAAATTGCTTAGTTCTATTGTAGTTCTGTACGTTACGATGTTTTAGAGCATTTTAATGTGATTTTAATCGACAGTTTTTGAGAAAATCAATGTTTTTTTGTCAAACACTCTTTTAGGCCAAGTTAGTGTTAATGCAAATAATATGCTTTTTCTTAAAAACTAGCAGTTATTCACTGAAAAAATTTCTTGGTTCTATTGTAGTTCTGTACGTTACGCTGTTTTAGAGCATTTTAATGTGATTTTAATCGACAGTTTTTGAGAAAATCAATGTTTTTTGTCAAACACTCTTTTAGTCCAAGTTAGTGTTAATGCAAATAATATGCTTTTTCTTAAAAACTAGCAGTTATTCACTGAAAAAATTTCTTCGTTCTATTGTAGTTCTGTACGTTACGCTGTTTTAGAGCATTTTAATTTGATTTTAATCGATAGTTTTTGAGAAAATCAATGTTTTTTTGTTAAACACTCTTTTAGGCCAAGTTAGTGTTAATGCAAACAATATGCTTTTTCCGAAAAACTAGCAGTTATTCATTGAAAAAATTGCTTAGTTCTATTGTAGTTCTGTACGTTACGTTGTTTTAGAGCATTTTAATGTGATTTTAATCGACAGTTTTTGAGAAAATCAATGTTTTTTTGTCAAACACTCTTTTAGGCCAAGTTAGTGTTAATGCAAATAATATGCTTTTTCTGAAAAACTAGCAGTTAATCACTGAAAAAATTGCTTGGTTCTATTGTAGTTCTGTACGTTACGTTGTTTTAGAGCATTTTGATTTGATTTTAATCGACAGTTTTTGAGAAAATCAATGTTTTTTTGTCAAACACTCTTTTAGGCCAAGTTAGTGTTAATGCAAACAATAGGTTTTTCCGAAAAACTAGCAGTTATTCATTGAAAAAATTGTTTGGTTCTATTGTAGTTCTCTACGTTACGTTGTTTTAGAGCATTTTAATGTGATTTTAATCGACAGTTTCTGAGAAAATCAATGTTTTTTTGTCAAACACTCTTTTAGGCCAAGTTAGTGTTAATGCAAATAATATGCTTTTTCCGAAAAACTAGCAGTTATTCATTGGAAAAATTGCTTGGTTCTATTATAATTCTGTACGTTAGGTTGTTTTAGAGCATTTTGATTTGATTTTAATCGACAGTTCTTGAGAAAATCAATGTTTTTTTGTCAAACACTCTTTTAGGCCAAGTTAGTGTTAATGCAAACAATATGCTTTTTCCGAAAAACTAGCAGTTATTCATTGGAAAAATTGCTTGGTTCTATTATAATTCTGTACGGTACGCTATTTTAGAGCATTTTAATGTGATTTTAATCGACAGTTTTTGAGAAAATCAATGTTTTTTTGTTAAACACTCTTTTAGGCCAAGTTAGTGTTAATGCAAACAATATGCTTTTTCTGAAAAACTAGCAGTTATTCATTGAAAAAATTGTTTGGTTCTATTGTAGTTCTGTACGCTACGTTGTTTTAGAGCATTTTAATGTGATTTTAATCTACAGTTTCTGAGAAAATCAATGTTTTTTTGTCAAACACTCTTTTAGGCCAAGTTAGTGTTAATGCAAATAATATGCTTTTTCCGAAAAACTAGCAGTTATTCATTGAAAAAATTGCTTGGTTATATTATAATTCTGTACGGTACGTTATTTTAGAGCATTTTAATGTGATTTTAATCGACAGTTTTTGAGAAAATCAATGTTTTTTTGTTAAACACTCTTTTAGGCCAAGTTAGTGTAAATGCAAACAATATGCTTTTTCTGAAAAACTAGCAGTTATTTATTGGAAAAATTGCTTGGTTCTATTGTAGTTCTGTACGTTACGTTGTTTTAGAGCATTTTAATGTGATTTTAATCGACAGTTTTTGAGAAAATCAATGTTTTTTTGTTAAACACTCTTTTAGGCCAAGTTAGTGTTAATGCAAATAATATGCTTTTTCTGAAAAACTATCAGTTATTCATTGAAAAAATTGCTTGGTTCTATTGTAGTTATGTACGTTACATTGTTTTAGAGCATTTTAATGTGATATTAATCGACAGTTTTTGAGAAAATCAATGTTTTTTTGTCAAACACTCTTTTAGGCCAAGTTAGTGTTAATGCAAATAATATGCTTTTTCTGAAAAACTAGCTGTTATTCACTGAAAAAATTGCTTGGTTCTATTGTAGTTCTGTACGTTACGCTGTTTTAGAGCATTTTAATGTGATTTTAATCGACAGTTTCTGAGAAAATCAATGTTTTTTTGTTAACCACTCTTTTAGGCCAAGTTAGTGTTAATGCAAATAATATGCTTTTTCTGAAAAACTAGCAGTTATTCATTGAAAAAATTGCTTGGTTCTATTGTAGTTCTGTACGATACGTTGTTTTAAAGCATTTTAATGTGATTTTAATCGACAGTTTTTGACAAAATCAATGTTTTTTTGTTAAACACTCTTTAAGGCCAAGTTAGTGTTAATGCAAATAATATGCTTTTTCCGAAAAACTAGCAGTTATTCATTGAAAAAATTGCTTGGTTCTATTGTAGTTCTGTACGTTACGTTGTTTTAAAGCATTTTAATGTGATTTTAATCGACAGTTGTTGAGAAAATTAATGTTTTTTTGTCAAACACTCTTTTAGGCCAAGTTAGTGTTAATGGAAACAATATGCTTTTTCCGAAAAACTAGCAGTTATTCATTGGAAAAATTGCTTGGTTCTATTATAAATCTGTACGGTACGTTATTTTAGAGCATTTTAATGTGATTTTAATCGACAGTTTTTGAGAAAATCAATGTTTTTCGTCAAACACTCTTTTAGTCCAAGTTAGTGTTAATGCAAATAATATGCTTTTTCTTAAAAACTAGCAGTTATTCACTGAAAAAATTTCTTCGTTCTATTGTAGTTCTGTACGTTACGCTGTTTTAGAGCATTTTAATTTGATTTTAATCGACAGTTTTTGAGAAAATCAATGCTTTTTTGTTAAATACTCTTTTAGGCCAAGTTAGTGTTAATGCAAATAATATGCTTTTTCCGAGAAACTAGCAGTTATTCATTGGAAAAATTGCTTGGTTCTATTATAATTCTGTACGGTACGCTATTTTAGAGCATTTTAATGTGATTTTAATCGACAGTTTTTGAGAAAATCAATGTTTTTTTGTTAAACACTCTTTTAGGCCAAGTTAGTGTTAATGCAAACAATATGCTTTTTCTGAAAAACTAGCAGTTATTCATTGAAAAAATTGTTTGGTTCTATTGTAGTTCTGTACGCTACGTTGTTTTAGAGCATTTTAATGTGATTTTAATCTACAGTTTCTAAGAAAATCAATGTTTTTTTGTCAAACACTCTTTTAGGCCAAGTTAGTGTTAATGCAAATAATATGCTTTTTCCGAAAAACTAGCAGTTATTCATTGAAAAAATTGCTTGGTTATATTATAATTCTGTACGGTACGTTATTTTAGAGCATTTTAATGTGATTTTAATCGACAGTTTTTGAGAAAATCAATGTTTTTTTGTTAAACACTCTTTTAGGCCAAGTTAGTGTAAATGCAAACAATATGCTTTTTCTGAAAAACTAGCAGTTATTTATTGGAAAAATTGCTTGGTTCTATTGTAGTTCTGTACGTTACGTTGTTTTAGAGCATTTTAATGTGATTTTAATCGACAGTTTTTGAGAAAATCAATGTTTTTTTGTTAAACACTCTTTTAGGCCAAGTTAGTGTTAATGCAAATAATATGCTTTTTCTGAAAAACTACCAGTTATTCATTGAAAAAATTGCTTGGTTCTATTGTAGTTATGTACGTTACATTGTTTTAGAGCATTTTAATGTGATATTAATCGACAGTTTTTGAGAAAATCAATGTTTTTTTGTCAAACACTCTTTTAGGCCAAGTTAGTGTTAATGCAAATAATATGCTTTTTCCGAAAAACTAGCAGTTATTCATTGGAAAAATTGCTTGGTTCTATTATAATTCTGTACGTTACGTTGTTTTAGAGCATTTTGATTTGATTTTAATCGACAGTTTTTGAGAAAATCAATGTTTTTTTGTCAAACACTCTTTTAGGCCAAGTTAGTGTTAATGCAAACAATATGCTTTTTCCGAGAAACTAGCAGTTATTCATTGGAAAAATTGCTTGGTTCTATTATAATTCTGTACGGTACGCTATTTTAGAGCATTTTAATGTGATTTTAATCGACAGTTTTTGAGAAAATCAATGTTTTTTTGTTAAACACTCTTTTAGGCCAAGTTAGTGTTAATGCAAACAATATGCTTTTTCTGAAAAACTAGCAGTTATTCATTGAAAAAATTGTTTGGTTCTATTGTAGTTCTGTACGCTACGTTGTTTTAGAGCATTTTAATGTGATTTTAATCTACAGTTTCTAAGAAAATCAATGTTTTTTTGTCAAACACTCTTTTAGGCCAAGTTAGTGTTAATGCAAATAATATGCTTTTTCCGAAAAACTAGCAGTTATTCATTGAAAAAATTGCTTGGTTATATTATAATTCTGTACGGTACGTTATTTTAGAGCATTTTAATGTGATTTTAATCGACAGTTTTTGAGAAAATCAATGTTTTTTTGTTAAACACTCTTTTAGGCCAAGTTAGTGTAAATGCAAACAATATGCTTTTTCTGAAAAACTAGCAGTTATTTATTGGAAAAATTGCTTGGTTCTATTGTAGTTCTGTACGTTACGTTGTTTTAGAGCATTTTAATGTGATTTTAATCGACAGTTTTTGAGAAAATCAATGTTTTTTTGTTAAACACTCTTTTAGGCCAAGTTAGTGTTAATGCAAATAATATGCTTTTTCTGAAAAACTAGCAGTTATTCATTGAAAAAATTGCTTGGTTCTATTGTAGTTCTGTACGATACGTTGTTTTAAAGCATTTTAATGTGATTTTAATCGACAGTTTTTGACAAAATCAATGTTTTTTTGTTAAACACTCTTTAAGGCCAAGTTAGTGTTAATGCAAATAATATGCTTTTTCCGAAAAACTAGCAGTTATTCATTGAAAAAATTGCTTGGTTCTATTGTAGTTCTGTACGTTACGTCGTTTTAAAGCATTTTAATGTGATTTTAATCGACAGTTGTTGAGAAAATTAATGTTTTTTTGTCAAACACTCTTTTAGGCCAAGTTAGTGTTAATGGAAACAATATGCTTTTTCCGAAAAACTAGCAGTTATTCATTGGAAAAATTGCTTGGTTCTATTATAAATCTGTACGGTACGTTATTTTAGAGCATTTTAATGTGATATTAATCGACAGTTTTTGAGAAAATCAATGTTTTTTTGTCAAACACTCTTTTAGGCCAAGTTAGTGTTAATGCAAATAATATGCTTTTTCTGAAAAACTAGCTGTTATTCACTGAAAAAATTGCTTGGTTCTATTGTAGTTCTGTACGTTACGCTGTTTTAGAGCATTTTAATGTGATTTTAATCGACAGTTTCTGAGAAAATCAATGTTTTTTTGTTAACCACTCTTTTAGGCCAAGTTAGTGTTAATGCAAATAATATGCTTTTTCTGAAAAACTAGCAGTTATTCATTGAAAAAATTGCTTGGTTCTATTGTAGTTCTGTACGATACGTTGTTTTAAAGCATTTTAATGTGATTTTAATCGACAGTTTTTGACAAAATCAATGTTTTTTTGTTAAACACTCTTTAAGGCCAAGTTAGTGTTAATGCAAATAATATGCTTTTTCCGAAAAACTAGCAGTTATTCATTGAAAAAATTGCTTGGTTCTATTGTAGTTCTGTACGGTACGCTATTTTAGAGCATTTTAATGTGATTTTAATCGACAGTTTTTGAGAAAATCAATGTTTTTTTGTTAAACACTCTTTTAGGCCAAGTTAGTGTTAATGGAAACAATATGCTTTTTCCGAAAAACTAGCAGTTATTCATTGGAAAAATTGCTTGGTTCTATTATAAATCTGTACGGTACGTTATTTTAGAGCATTTTAATGTGATTTTAATCGACAGTTTTTGAGAAAATCAATGTTTTTCGTCAAACACTCTTTTAGTCCAAGTTAGTGTTAATGCAAATAATATGCTTTTTCTTAAAAACTAGTAGTTATTCACTGAAAAAATTTCTTGGTTCTATTGTAGTTCTGTACGTTACGCTGTTTTAGAGCATTTTAGTTTGATTTTAATCGACAGTTTTTGAGAAAATCAATGTTTTTTTGTTAAACACTCTTTTAGGCCAAGTTAGTGTTAATGCAAATAATATGCTTTTTCCGAAAAACTAGCAGTTATTCATTGAAAAAATTGCTTGGTTCTATTGTAGTTCTGTACGTTACGTTGTTTTAGAGCATTTTAATGTGATTTTAATCGACAGTTTTTGAGAAAATCAATGTTTTTTGTCAATCACTCTTTTAGGCCAAGTTAGTGTTAATGCAAACAATATGCTTTTTCCGAAAAACTAGCAGTTATTCATTGGAAAAATTGCTTGGTTCTATTATAATTCTGTACGGTACGTTATATTAGAGCATTTTAAAGTGATTTTAATCAACAGTTTTTGAGAAAATCAATGTTTTTTTGTCAAACACTCTTTTAGTCCAAGTTAGTGTTAATGCAAATAATATGCTTTTTCTTAAAAACTAGCAGTTATTCACTGAAAAAATTTCTTGGTTCTATTGCAGTTCTGTACGTTACGCTGTTTTAGAGCATTTTAATGTGATTTTAATCGACAGTTTTTGAGAAAATCAATGTATTTTTGTCAAACACTCTTTTAGGCCAAGTTAGTGTTAATGCAAACAATATGCTTTTTCCGAAAAACTAGCAGTTATTCATTGGAAAAATTGCTTGGTTCTATTGTAGTTTTGTACGTTACATTGTTTTAGAGCATTTTAATGTGATTTTAATCGACAGTTTTTGGGAAAATCAATGTTTTTTTGTTAAACACTCTTTTAGGCGAAGTTAGTGTTAATGCAAATAATATGCCTTTCTGAAAAATTAGCAGTTATTCATTGAAAAAATTGCTTGGTTCTATTGTAGTTATGTACGTTACGTTGTTTTAGAGCATTTTAATGTGATTTTAATCGACAGTTTTTGAGAAAATCAATGTTTTTTTGTTAAACACTCTTTTAGGCCAAATTAGTGTAAATGCAAACAATATGCCTTTTCTGAAAAACTTGCAGTTATTCATTGGAAAAATTGCTTGGTTCTATTTTACTTCTGTACGTTACGTTGTTTTAGAGCATTTTAATGTGATTTTAATGGACAGTTTTTGAGAAAATCAATGTTTTTTTGTTAAACACTCTTTTAGGCCAAGTTAGTGTTAATGCAAATAATATGCCTTTTCTGAAAAACTAGCAGTTATTCATTGAAAAAATTGCTTGGTTCTATTGTAGTTCTGTACGTTACGTTGTTTTAGAGCATTTTGATTTGATTTTAATCGACAGTTTTTGAGAAAATCAATGTTTTTTTTGTCAAACACTCTTTTAGGCCAAGTTAGTGTTAATGCAAACAATATGCTTTTTCCGAAAAACTAGCAGTTATTCATTGGAAAAATTGCTTGGTTCTATTATAATTCTGTACGTTACGTTATTTTAGAGCATTTTAATGTGATTTTAATCGACAGTTTTTGAGAAAATCAATGTTTTTTTGTTAAACACTCTTTTAGGCCAAGTTAGTGTTAATGCAAACAATATGCTTTTTCTGAAAAACTAGCAGTTATTCATTGAAAAAATTGTTTGGTTCTATTGTAGTTCTGTACGTTACGTTGTTTTAGAGCATTCTAATGTGATTTTAATCGACAGTTTCTGAGAAAATCAATGTTTTTTTGTCAAACACTCTTTTAGGCCAAGTTAGTGTTAATGCAAACAATATGCTTTTTCTGAAAAACTAGCAGTTATTCATTGGAAAAATTGCTTGGTTCTATTATAATTCTGTACGTTACGTTGTTTTAGAGCATTTTTATTTGATTTTAATCGACAGTTTTTGAGAAAATCAATGTTTTTTTGTCAAACACTCTTTTAAGCCAAGTTAGTGTTAATGCAAACAATATGCTTTTTCCGAAAAACTAGCAGTTATTCATTGGAAAAATTGCTTGGTTCTATTATAATTCTGTACGGTACGTTATTTTAGAGCATTTTAATGTGATTTTAATCGACAGTTTTTGAGAAAATCAATGTTTTTTTGTTAAACACTCTTTTAGGCCAAGTTAGTGTTAATGCAAACAATATGCTTTTTCTGAAAAACTAGCAGTTATTCATTGAAAAAATTGTTTTGTTCTATTGTAGTTCTGTACGTTACGTTGTTTTAGAGCATTCTAATGTGATTTTAATCGACAGTTTCTGAGAAAATCAATGTTTTTTTGTCAAACACTCTTTTAGGCCAAGTTAGTGTTAATGCAAATAATATGCTTTTTCTGAAAAACTAGCAGTTATTCATTTGAAAAATTGCTTGGTTCTATTATAATTCTGTACGTTACGTTGTTTTAGAGCATTTTGATTTGATTTTAATCGACAGTTTTTGAGAAAATCAATGTTTTTTTGTCAAACACTCTTTTAAGCCAAGTTAGTGTTAATGCAAACAATATGCTTTTTCCGAAAAACTAGCAGTTATTCATTGGAAAAATTCCTTGGTTCTATTACAATTCTGTACGGTACGTTATTTTAGAGCATTTTAATGTGATTTTAATCGACAGTTTTTGAGAAAATCAATGTTTTTTTGTTAAACACTCTTTTAGGCCAAGTTAGTGTTAATGCAAACAATATGCTTTTTCTGAGAAACTAGCAGTTATTCATTGAAAAAATTGTTTGGTTCTATTGTAGTTCTGTACGGTACGTTGTTTTAGAGCATTTTAATGTGATTTTAATCGACAGTTTCTGAGAAAATCAACGTTTTTTTGTCAAACACTCTTTTAGGCCAAGTTAGTGTTAATGCAAATAATATGCTTTTTCCGAAAAACTAGCAGTTATTCATTGAAAAAATTGCTTGGTTATATTATAATTCTGTACGGTACGTTATTTTAGAGCATTTTAATGTGATTTTAATCGACAGTTTTTGAGAAAATCAATGTTTTTTTGTTAAACACTCTTTTAGGCCAAGTTAGTGTAAATGCAAACAATATGCTTTTTCTGAAAAACTAGCAGTTATTCATTGGAAAAATTGCTTGGTTCTATTGTAGTTCTGTACGTTACGTTGTTTTAGAGCATTTTAATGTGATTTTAATCGACAGTTTTTGAGAAAATCAATGTTTTTTTGTTAAACACTCTTTTAGGCCAAGTTAGTGTTAATGCAAACAATATGCTTTTTCTGAAAAACTACCAGTTATTCATTGAAAAAATTGCTTGGTTCTATTGTAGTTATGTACGTTACGTTGTTTTAGAGCATTTTAATGTGATATTAATCGACAGTTTTTGAGAAAATCAATGTTTTTTTGTAAAACATTCTTTTAGGCCAAGTTAGTGTTAATGCAAATAATATGCTTTTTCTGAAAAACTAGCTGTTATTCACTGAAAAAATTGCTTGGTTCTATTGTAGTTCTGTACGTTACGCTGTTTTAGAGCATTTTAATGTGATTTTAATCGACAGTTTCTGAGAAAATCAATGTTTTTTTGTTAACCACTCTTTTAGGCCAAGTTAGTGTTAATGCAAATAATATGCTTTTTCTGAAAAACTAGCAGTTATTCATTGAAAAAATTGCTTGGTTCTATTGTAGTTCTGTACGATACGTTGTTTTAAAGCATTTTAATGTGATTTTAATCGACAGTTTTTGAGAAAATCAATGTTTCTTTGTTAAACACTCTTTAAGGCGAAGTTAGTGTTAATGCAAATAATATGCTTTTTCTGAAAAACAAGCAGTTATTCATTGAAAAAATTGCTTGGTTCTATTGTAGTTCTGTACGTTACGTTGTTTTAGAGCATTTTAATGTGATTTTAATCGACAGTTGTTGAGAAAATTAATGTTTTTTTGTCAAACACTCTTTTAGGCCAAGTTAGTGTTAATGGAAACAATATGCTTTTTCCGAAAAACTAGCAGTTATTCATTGGAAAAATTGCTTGGTTCTATTATAAATCTGTACGGTACGTTATTTTAGAGCATTTTAATGTGATTTTAATCGACAGTTTTTGAGAAAATCAATGTTTTTCGTCAAACACTCTTTTAGTCCAAGTTAGTGTTAATGCAAATAATATGCTTTTTCTTAAAAACTAGCAGTTATTCACTGAAAAAATTTCTTGGTTCTATTGTAGTTCTGTACGTTACGCTGTTTTAGAGCATTTTAATTTGATTTTAATCGACAGTTTTTGAGAAAATCAATGTTTTTTTGTTAAACACTCTTTTAGGCCAAGTTAGTGTTAATGCAAATAATATGCTTTTTCCGAAAAACTAGCAGTTATTCATTGAAAAAATTGCTTGGTTCTATTGTAGTTCTGTACGTTACGTTGTTTTAGAGCATTTTAATGTGATTTTAATCGACAGTTTTTGAGAAAATCAATGTTTTTTTGTCAAACACTCTTTTAGGCCAAGTTAGTGTTAATGCAAACAATATGCTTTTTCCGAAAAACTAGCAGTTATTCATTGGAAAAATTGCTTGGTTCTATTATAATTCTGTACGGTACGTTATTTTAGAGCATTTTAAAGTGATTTTAATCAACAGTTTTTGAGAAAATCAATGTTTTTTTGTCAAACACTCTTTTAGTCCAAGTTAGTGTTAATACAAATAATATGCTTTTTCTTAAAAACTAGCAGTTATTCACTGAAAAAATTTCTTGGTTCTATTGTAGTTCTGTACGTTACGCTGTTTTAGAGCATTTTAATGTGATTTTAATCGACAGTTTTTGAGAAAATCAATGTTTTTTTGTCAAACACTCTTTTAGGCCAAGTTAGTGTTAATGCAAACAATATGCTTTTTCCGAAAAACTAGCAGTTATTCATTGGAAAAATTGCTTGGTTCTATTATAATTCTGTACGGTACGTTATTTTAGAGCATTTTAAAGTGATTTTAATCGACAGTTTTTGAGAAAATCAATGTTTTTTTGTCAAACACTCTTTTAGTCCAAGTTAGTGTTAATGCAAATAATATGCTTTTCCTGAAAAACTAGCAGTTATTCATTGGAAAAATTGCTTTGTTCTATTATAATTCTGTACGGTACGTTATTTTCGAACATTTTAATGTGATTTTAATCGATAGTTTTTGAGAAAATCAATGTTTTGTTGTTAAATACTCTTTTAGGCCAAGTTAGTGTTAATGCAAACAATATGCTTTTTCTGAAAAACTAGCAGTTATTCATTGGAAAAATTGCTTGGTTCTATTGTACTTCTGTACGTTACGTTGTTTTAGAGCATTTTAATGTGATTTTAATCGACAGTTTTTGAGAAAATCAATGTTTTTTTGTTAAACACTCTTTTAGACCAAGTTAGTGTTAATGCAAACAATATGCTTTTTCTGAAAAACTAGCAGTTATTCATTGGAAAATTGCTTGGTTCTATTGTAGTTATGTACGTTACGTTGTTTTAGAGCATTTTAATGTGATTTTAATCGACAGTTTTTGAGAAAATCAATGTTTTTTTGTTAAACACTCTTTTAGGCCAAGTTAGTATTAATGGAAATTATATGCTTTTTCTGAAAAACTAGCAGTTATTCATTGAAAAAATTGCTTGGTTCTAATGTAGTTATGTACGTTACGTTGTTTTAGAGCATTTTAATGTGATTTTAATCGACAGTTTTTGAGAAAATCAATGTTTTTTTGTTAAACACTCTTTTAGGCCAAGTTAGTGTTAATGCAAAGAATATGCTTTTTCTGAAAAACTAGCAGTTATTCATTGAAAAAATTGTTTGGTTCTATTGTAGTTCTGTACGTTACGTTGTTTTAGAGCATTTTAATGTGATTTTAATCGACAGTTTCTGAGAAAATCAATGTTTTTTTGTTAAACACTCTTTTAGGCCAAGTTAGTGTTAATGCAAATAATATGCTTTTTCCGAAAAACTAGCAGTTATTCATTGAAAAAATTGCTTGGTTCTATTGTAGTTCTGTACGTTACGTTGTTTTAGAGCATTTTAATGTGATTTTAATCGACAGTTTTTGAGAAAATCAATGTTTTTTTGTCAAACACTCTTTTAGGCCAAGTTAGTGTTAATGCAAACAATATGCTTTTTCCGAAAAACTAGCAGTTATTCATTGGAAAAATTGCTTGGTTCTATTATAATTCTGTACGGTACGTTATTTTAGAGCATTTTAAAGTGATTTTAATCAACAGTTTTTGAGAAAATCAATGTTTTTTTGTCAAACACTCTTTTAGTCCAAGTTAGTGTTAATGCAAATAATATGCTTTTTCTTAAAAACTAGCAGTTATTCACTGAAAAAATTTCTTGGTTCTATTGTAGTTCTGTACGTTACGCTGTTTTAGAGCATTTTAATGTGATTTTAATCGACAGTTTTTGAGAAAATCAATGTTTTTTTGTCAAACACTCTTTTAGGCCAAGTTAGTGTTAATGCAAACAATATGCTTTTTCCGAAAAACTAGCAGTTATTCATTGGAAAAATTGCTTGGTTCTATTATAATTCTGTACGGTACGTTATTTTAGAGCATTTTAAAGTGATTTTAATCGACAGTTTTTGAGAAAATCAATGTTTTTTTGTCAAACACTCTTTTAGTCCAAGTTAGTGTTAATGCAAATAATATGCTTTTCCTGAAAAACTAGCAGTTATTCATTGGAAAAATTGCTTTGTTCTATTATAATTCTGTACGGTACGTTATTTTCGAACATTTTAATGTGATTTTAATCGATAGTTTTTGAGAAAATCAATGTTTTGTTGTTAAATACTCTTTTAGGCCAAGTTAGTGTTAATGCAAACAATATGCTTTTTCTGAAAAACTAGCAGTTATTCATTGGAAAAATTGCTTGGTTCTATTGTACTTCTGTACGTTACGTTGTTTTAGAGCATTTTAATGTGATTTTAATCGACAGTTTTTGAGAAAATCAATGTTTTTTTGTTAAACACTCTTTTAGACCAAGTTAGTGTTAATGCAAACAATATGCTTTTTCTGAAAAACTAGCAGTTATTCATTGGAAAAATTGCTTGGTTCTATTGTAGTTATGTACGTTACGTTGTTTTAGAGCATTTTAATGTGATTTTAATCGACAGTTTTTGAGAAAATCAATGTTTTTTTGTTAAACACTCTTTTAGGCCAAGTTAGTATTAATGGAAATTATATGCTTTTTCTGAAAAACTAGCAGTTATTCATTGAAAAAATTGCTTGGTTCTATTGTAGTTATGTACGTTACGTTGTTTTAGAGCATTTTAATGTGATTTTAATCGACAGTTTTTGAGAAAATCAATGTTTTTTTGTTAAACACTCTTTTAGGCCAAGTTAGTGTTAATGCAAAGAATATGCTTTTTCTGAAAAACTAGCAGTTATTCATTAAAAAAATTGTTTGGTTCTATTGTAGTTCTGTACGTTACGTTGTTTTAGAGCATTTTAATGTGATTTTAATCGACAGTTTCTGAGAAAATCAATGTTTTTTTGTCAAACACTCTCTTAGGCCAAGCTAGTGTTAATGCAAACAATATGCTTTTTCTGAAAAACTAGCAGTTATTCATTGGAAAAAATGCTTGGTTCTATTGTAGTTCTTTACGTTACGTTGTTTTAGAGCATTTTGATTTGATTTTAATCGACAGTTTTTGAGAAAATCAATGTTTTTTTGTCAAACACTCTTTTAGGCCAAGTTAGTGTTAATGCAAACAATATGCTTTTTCCGAAAAACTAGGAGTTATTCATTGGAAAAATTGCTTGGTTCTATTATAATTCTGTACGTTACGTTATTTTAGAGCATTTTAATGTGATTTTAATCGACAGTTTTTGAGAAAATCAATGTTTTTTTGTTAAACACTCTTTTAGGCCCAGTTAGTGTTAATGCAAACAATATGCTTTTTCTGAAAAACTAGCAGTTATTCATTGAAAAAATTGTTTGGTTCTATTGTAGTTCTGTACGTTACGTTGTTTTAGAGCATTTTAATGTGATTTTAATTGACAGTTTTTGAGAAAATCAATGTTTTTTTGTCAAACACTCTTTTAGGCCAAGTTAGTGTTAATGCAAATAATATGCTTTTTCCGAAAAACTAGCAGTTAATCATTTGAAAAATTGCTTGGGTCTATTATAATTCTGTACGTTACGTTGTTTTAGAGCATTTTGATTTGATTTTAATCGACAGTTTTTGAGAAAATCAATGTTTTTTTGTCAAACACTCTTTTAGGCCAAGTTAGTGTTATTGCAAACAATATCCTTTTTCCGAAAAACTAGCAGTTATTCATTGGAAAAATTGCTTGGTTCTATTATAATTCTGTACGGTACGTTATTTTAGAGCATTTTAATGTGATTTTAATCGACAGTTTTTGAGAAAATCAATGTTTTTTTGTTAAACACTCTTTTAGGCCAAGTTAGTGTTAATGCAAACAATATGCTTTTTCTGAAAAACTAGCAGTTATTCATTGAAAAAATTGTTTGGTTCTATTGTAGTTCTGTACGTTACGTTGTTTTAGAGCATTTTAATGTGATTTTAATCGACAGTTTCTGAGAAAATCAATGTTTTTTTGTCAAACACTCTTTTAGGCCAAGTTAGTGTTAATGCAAATAATATGCTTTTTCCGAAAAACTAGCAGTTATTCATTGAAAAAATTGCTTGGTTCTATTATAATTCTGTACGGTACGTTATTTTAGAGCATTTTAATGTGATTCTAATCGACAGTTTTTGAGAAAATCAATGTTTTTTTGTTAAACACTCTTTTAGGCCAAAATAGTGTAAATGCAAACAATATGCTTTTTCTGAAAAACTAGCAGTTATTCATTGGAAAAATTGCTTGGTTCTATTGTAGTTCTGTACGTTACGTTGTTTTAGAGCATTTTAATGTGATTTTAATCGACAGTTTTTGAGAAAATCAATGTTTTTTTGTTAAACACTCTTTTAGGCCAAGTTAGTGTTAATGCAAATAATATGCTTTTTCTGAAAAACTAGCTGTTATTCACTGAAAAAATTGCTTGGTTCTATTGTAGTTCTGTACGTTACGCTGTTTTAGAGCATTTTAATGTGATTTTAATCGACACTTTTTGAGAAAATCAATGTTTTTTTGTTAACCACTCTTTTATGCCAAGTTAGTGTTAATGCAAATAATATGCTTTTTCCGAAAAACTAGCAGTTATTCATTGAAAAAATTGTTTGGTTCTATTGTAGTTCTTTACGTTACGTTGTTTTAGAGCATTTTAATGTGATTTTAATCGACAGTTTTTGAGAAAATCAATGTTTTTTTGTCAAACACTCTTTTAGGCCAAGTTAGTGTTAATGCAAATAATATGCTTTTTCTGAAAAACTAGCAGTTATTCATTGAAAAAATTGCTTGGTTCTATTGTAGTTATTTACGTTACGTTGTTTTAGAGCATTTTAATGTGATTTTAATAGACAGTTTTTGAGAAAATCAATGTTTTTTTGTTAAACACTTTTTAGGCCAAGTTAGTGTTAATGCAAACAATATGCTTTTTCTGAAAAACTAGCAGTTATTCATTGAAAAAATTGTTTGGTTCTATTGTAGTTCTGTACGTTACGTTTTTTTAGAGCATTTTAATGTGATTTTAATCGACAGTTTCTGAGAAAATCAATGTTTTTTGTCAAACACTCTTTGAGGCCAAGTTAGTGTTAATGCAAACAATATGCTTTTTCCGAAAAACTAGCAGTTATTCATTGGAAAAATTGCTTGGTTCTATTATAATTCTGTACGTTACGTTATTTTAGAGCATTTTAATGTGATTTTAATCGACAGTTTTTGAGAAAATCAATGTTTTTTTTGTTAAACACTCTTTAAGGCCAAGTTAGTGTTAATGCAAACAATATGCTTTTTCTGAAAAACTAGCAGTTATTCATTGAAAAAATTGTTTGATTCTATTGTAGTTCTGTACGTTACGTTGTTTTAGAGCATTTTATTGTGATTTTAATAGACAGTTTCTGAGAAAATCAAAGTTTTTTTGTCAAACACTCTTTTAGGCCAAGTTAGTGTTAATGCAAACAATATGCTTTTTCCGAGAAACTAGAAGTTATTCATTGAAAAAAATGCTTGGTTCTATTGTAGTTATGTACGTTACGTTGTTTTAGAGCATTTTAATGTGATTTTAATCGACAGTTTTTGAGAAAATCAATGTTTTTTGTCAAACACTCCTTTAGGCCAAGTTAGTGTTAATGCAAATAATATGCTTTTTCTGAAAAACTAGCAGTTATTCACTGAAAAAATTGCTTGGTTCTATTGTAGTTCTGTACGTTACGTTGTTTTAGAGCATTTTAATTTGATTTTAATCGACAGTTTTTGAGAAAATCAATGTTTTTTTGTCAAACACTCTTTTAGGCCAAGTTAGTGTTAATGCAAATAATATGCTTTTTCTGAAAAACTAGCAGTTATTCACTGAAAAAATTGCTTGGTTCTATTGTAGTTATGTACGGTACGTTATTTTAGAGCATTTTAATGTGATTTTAGTCGACAGTTTTTGAGAAAATCAATGTTTTTTTTGTTAAACACTCCTTTAGGCCAAGTTAGTGTTAATGCAAACAATATGCTTTTTCTGAAAAACTAGCAGTTATTCATTGAAAAAATTGTTTGGTTCTATTGTAGTTCTGTACGCTACGTTGTTTTAGAGCATTTTGATTTGATTTTAATCGACAGTTTTTGAGAAAATCAATGTTTTTTTGTCAAACACTCTTTTAGGCCAAGTTAGTGTTAATGCAAACAATATGCTTTTTCCGAAAAACTAGCAGTTATTCATTGGAAAAATTGCTTGGTTCTATTATAATTCTGTACGTTACGTTATTTTAGAGCATTTTAATGTGATTTTAATCGACAGTTTTTGAGAAAATCAATGTTTTTTTGTTAAACACTCTTTTAGGCCAAGTTAGTGTTAATGCAAACAATATGCTTTTTCTGAAAAACTAGCAGTTATTCATTGAAAAAATTGTTTGGTTCTATTGTAGTTCTGTAGGTTACGTTTTTTTAGAGCATTTTAATGTGATTTTAATCGACAGTTTCTGAGAAAATCAATGTTTTTTGTTAAACACTCTTTTAGGCCAAGTTAGTGTTAATGCAAATAATATGCTTTTTCCGAAAAACTAGCAGTTATTCATTGGAAAAATTGCTTGGTTCTATTATAATTCTGTACGTTATGTTGTTTTAGAGCATTTTGATTTGATTTTAATCGACAGTTTTTGAGAAAATCAATGTTTTTTTGTCAAACACTCTTTTAGGCCAAGTTAGTGTTAATGCAAACAATATGCTTTTTCCGAAAAACTAGCAGTTATTCATTGGAAAAATTGCTTGGTTCTATTATAATTCTGTACGGTACGTTATTTTAGAGCATTTTAATGTGATTTTAATCGACAGTTTTTGAGAAAATCAATGTTTTTTTGTTAAACAATCTTTTAGGCCAAGTTGGTGTTAATGCAAACAATATGCTTTTTCTGAAAAACTAGCAGTTATTCATTGAAAAAATTGTTTGGTTCTATTGTAGTTCTGTACGCTACGTTGTTTTAGAGCATTTTAATGTGATTTTAATCGACAGTTTCTGAGAAAATCAATGTTTTTTTGTCAAACACTCTTTTAGGCCAAGTTAGTGTTAATGCAAATAATATGCTTTTTCCGAAAAACTAGCAGTTATTCATTGAAAAAATTGCTTGGTTATATTATAATTCTGTACGGTACGTTATTTTAGAGCATTTTAATGTGATTTTAATCGACAGTTTTTGAGAAAATCAATGTTTTTTTGTTAAACACTCTTTTAGGCCAAGTTAGTGTAAATGCAAACAATATGCTTTTTCTGAAAAACTAGCAGTTATTCATTGGAAAAATTGCTTGGTTCTATTGTAGTTCTGTACGTTACGTTGTTTTAGAGCATTTTAATGTGATTTTAATCGACAGTTTTTGAGAAAATCAATGTTTTTTTGTTAAACACTCTTTAAGGCCAAGTTAGTGTTAATGCAAATAATATGCTTTTTCTGAAAAACTACCAGTTATTCATTGAAAAAATTGCTTGGTTCTATTGTAGTTATGTACGTTACGTTGTTTTAGAGCATTTTAATGTGATATTAATCGACAGTTTTTGAGAAAATCAATGTTTTTTTGTTAAACACTCTTTTAGGCCAAGTTAGTGTAAATGCAAACAATATGCTTTTTCTGAAAAACTAGCAGTTATTCATTGGAAAAATTGCTTGGTTCTATTGTAGTTCTGTACGTTACGTTTTTTTAAAGCATTTTAATGTGATGTTAATAGACAGTTTTTGAGAAAATCAATGCTTTTTTGTTAAACACTCTTTTAGGCCAAGTTAGTGTTAATGCAAATAATATGCTTTTTTTGAAAAACTACCAGTTATTCATTGAAAAAATTGCTTGGTTCTATTGTAGTTGTGTACGTTACGTTGTTTTAGAGCATTTTAATGTGATATTAATCGACAGTTTTTGAGAAAATCAATGTTTTTTTGTCAAAAACTCTTTTAGGCCAAGTTAGTGTTAGTGCAAATAATATGCTTTTTCTGAAAAACTAGCTGTTATTCACTGAAAAAATTGCTTGGTTCTATTGTAGTTCTGTACGTTACGCTGTTTTAGAGCATTTTAATGTGATTTTAATCGACAGTTTTTGAGAAAATCAATGTTTTTTTGTTAACCACTCTTTTAGGCCAAGTTAGTGTTAATGCAAATAATATGCTTTTTCTGAAAAACTAGCAGTTATTCATTGAAAAAATTGCATGGTTCTATTGTAGTTCTGTACGTTACGTCTTTTTAAAGCATTTTAATGTGATTTTAATCGACAGTTTTTGACAAAATTTTTTTTTTTTTTGTAAAACACTCTTTAAGGCCAAGTTAGTGTTAATGCAAATAATATGCTTTTTCCGAAAAACTAGCAGTTATACATTGGAAAAATTCCTTGGTTCTATTGTAGTTCTGTACGTTACGTTGTTTTAGAGCATTTTAATGTGATTTTAATCGACAGTTTTTGAGAAAATCAATGTTTTTTTGTCAAAGACTCTTTTAGGCCAAGTTAGTGTTAATGGAAACAATATGCTTTTTCCGAAAAACTAGCAGTTATTCATTGGAAAACTTGATTGGTTCTATTATAAATCTGTACGGTACGTTATTTTAGAGCATTTTAATGTGATTTTAATCGACAGTTTTTGAGAAAATCAATGTTTCTTGTCAAACACTCTTTTAGTCCAAGTTAGTGTTAATGCAAATAATATGCTTTTTCTTAAAAACTAGCAGTTATTCACTGAAAAAATTTCTTGGTTCTATTGTAGTTCTGTACGTTACGCTGTTTTAGAGCATTTTAATTTGATTTTAATCGACAGTTTTTGAGAAAATCAATGTTTGTTTGTTAAACACTCTTTTAGGCCAAGTTAGTGTTAATGCAAATAATATGCTTTTTCCGAAAAACTAGCAGTTATTCATTGAAAAAATTGCTTGGTTCTATTGTAGTTCTGTACGTTACGTTGTTTTAGAGCATTTTAATGTGATTTTAATCGACAGTTTTTGAGAAAATCAATGTTTTTTTGTTAATCACTCTTTTAGGCCAAGTTAGTGTTAATGCAAACAATATGCTTTTTCCGAAAAACTAGCAGTTATTCATTGGAAAAACTCCTTGGTTCTATTGTAGTTCTGTACGTTACGTTGTTTTAGAGCATTTTAATGTGATTTTAATCGACAGTTTTTGAGAAAATCAATGTTTTTTGTCAAACACTCTTTTAGTCCAAGTTAGTGTTAATGCAAATAGTATGCTTTTTCTTAAAAACTAGCAGTTATTCACTGAAAAAATTTCTTCGTTCTATTGTAGTTCTGTACGTTACGCTGTTTTAGAGCATTTTAATTTGATTTTAATCGATAGTTTTTGAGAAAATCAATGTTTTTTTGTTAAACACTCTTTTAGGCCAAGTTAGTGTTAATGCAAACAATTGGCTTTTTCCGAAAAACTAGCAGTTATTCATTGAAAAAATTGCTTAGTTCTATTGTAGTTCTGTACGTTACGTTGTTTTAGAGCATTTTAATGTGATTTTAATCGACAGTTTTTGAGAAAATCAATGTTTTTTTGTCAAACACTCTTTTAGGCCAAGTTAGTGTTAATGCAAATAATATGCTTTTTCTGAAAAACTAGCTGTTAATCACTGAAAAAATTGCTTGGTTCTATTGTAGTTCTGTACGTTACGTTGTTTTAGAGCATTTTGATTTGATTTTAATCGACAGTTTTTGAGAAAATCAATGTTTTTTTGTCAAACACTCTTTTAGGCCAAGTTAGTGTTAATGCAAACAATATGCTTTTTCCGAAAAACTAGCAGTTATTCATTGGAAAAATTGCTTGGTTCTATTATAATTCTGTACGTTACGTTATTTTAGAGCATTTTAATGTGATTTTAATCGACAGTTTTTGAGAAAATCAATGTTTTTTTGTTAAACACTCTTTTAGGCCAAGTTAGTGTTAATGCAAACAATATGCTTTTTCTGAAAAACTAGCAGTTATTCATTGAAAAAATTGTTTGGTTCTATTGTAGTTCTGTACGTTACGTTGTTTTAGAGCATTTTAATGTGATTTTAATCGACAGTTTCTGAGAAAATCAATGTTTTTTTGTCAAACACTCTTTTAGGCCAAGTTAGTGTTAATGCAAACAATATGCTTTTTCCGAAAAACTAGCAGTTATTCATTGGAAAAATTGCTTGGTTCTATTATAATTCTGTACGGTACGCTATTTTAGAGCATTTTAATGTGATTTTAATCGACAGTTTTTGAGAAAATCAATGTTTTTTTGTTAAACACTCTTTTAGGCCAAGTTAGTGTTAATGCAAACAATATGCTTTTTCTGAAAAACTAGCAGTTATTCATTGAAAAAATTGTTTGGTTCTATTGTAGTTCTGTACGCTACGTTGTTTTAGAGCATTTTAATGTGATTTTAATCTACAGTTTCTGAGAAAATCAATGTTTTTTTGTCAAACACTCTTTTAGGCCAAGTTAGTGTTAATGCAAATAATATGCTTTTTCCGAAAAACTAGCAGTTATTCATTGAAAAAATTGCTTGGTTATATTATAATTCTGTACGGTACGTTATTTTAGAGCATTTTAATGTGATTTTAATCGACAGTTTTTGAGAAAATCAATGTTTTTTTGTTAAACACTCTTTTAGGCCAAGTTAGTGTAAATGCAAACAATATGCTTTTTCTGAAAAACTAGCAGTTATTTATTGGAAAAATTGCTTGGTTCTATTGTAGTTCTGTACGCTACGTTGTTTTAGAGCATTTTAATGTGATTTTAATCGACAGTTTCTCAGAAAATCAATGTTTTTTTGTTAACCACTCTTTTAGGCCAAGTTAGTGTTAATGCAAATAATATGCTTTTTCTGAAAAACTAGCAGTTATTTATTGGAAAAATTGCTTGGTTCTATTGTAGTTCTGTACGCTACGTTGTTTTAGAGCATTTTAATGTGATTTTAATCGACAGTTTTTGAGAAAATCAATGTTTTTTTGTTAAACACTCTTTTAGGCCAAGTTAGTGTTAATGCAAATAATATGCTTTTTCTGAAAAACTACCAGTTATTCATTGAAAAAATTGCTTGGTTCTATTGTAGTTATGTACGTTACATTGTTTTAGAGCATTTTAATGTGATATTAATCGACAGTTTTTGAGAAAATCAATGTTTTTTTGTCAAACACTCTTTTAGGCCAAGTTAGTGTTAATGCAAATAATATGCTTTTTCTGAAAAACTAGCTGTTATTCACTGAAAAAATTGCTTGGTTCTATTGTAGTTCTGTACGTTACGCTGTTTTAGAGCATTTTAATGTGATTTTAATCGACAGTTTCTGAGAAAATCAATGTTTTTTTGTTAACCACTCTTTTAGGCCAAGTTAGTGTTAATGCAAATAATATGCTTTTTCTGAAAAACTAGCTGTTATTCACTGAAAAAATTGCTTGGTTCTATTGTAGTTCTGTACGTTACGCTGTTTTAGAGCATTTTAATGTGATTTTAATCGACAGTTTCTGAGAAAATCAATGTTTTTTTGTTAACCACTCTTTTAGGCCAAGTTAGTGTTAATGCAAATAATATGCTTTTTCTGAAAAACTAGCAGTTATTCATTGAAAAAATTGCTTGGTTCTATTGTAGTTCTGTACGATACGTTGTTTTAAAGCATTTTAATGTGATTTTAATCGACAGTTGTTGAGAAAATTAATGTTTTTTTGTCAAACACTCTTTTAGGCCAAGTTAGTGTTAATGGAAACAATATGCTTTTTCCGAAAAACTAGCAGTTATTCATTGGAAAAATTGCTTGGTTCTATTATAAATCTGTACGGTACGTTATTTTAGAGCATTTTAATGTGATTTTAATCGACAGTTTTTGAGAAAATCAATGTTTTTCGTCAAACACTCTTTTAGTCCAAGTTAGTGTTAATGCAAATAATATGCTTTTGCTTAAAAACTAGCAGTTATTCACTGAAAAAATTTCTTGGTTCTATTGTAGTTCTGTACGTTACGCTGTTTTAGAGCATTTTAATTTGATTTTAATCGACAGTTTTTGAGAAAATCAATGTTTTTTTGTTAAACACTCTTTTAGGCCAAGTTAGTGTTAATGCAAATAATATGCTTTTTCCGAAAAACTAGCAGTTATTCATTGGAAAAATTGCTTGGTTCTATTATAATTCTGTACGGTACGTTATTTTAGAGCATTTTAAAGTGATTTTAATCAACAGTTTTTGAGAAAATCAATGTTTTTTTGTCAAACACTCTTTTAGTCCAAGTTAGTGTTAATGCAAATAATATGCTTTTTCTTAAAAACTAGCAGTTATTCACTGAAAAAATTTCTTGGTTCTATTGTAGTTCTGTACGTTACGCTGTTTTAGAGCATTTTAATGTGATTTTAATCGACAGTTTTTGAGAAAATCAATGTTTTTTTGTCAAACACTCTTTTATGCGAAGTTAGTGTTAATGCAAATAATATGCTTTTTCCGAAAAACTAGCAGTTATTCATTGAAAAAATTGCTTGGTTCTATTGTAGTTCTGTACGTTACGTTGTTTTAAAGCATTTTAATGTGATTTTAATCGACAGTTGTTGAGAAAATTAATGTTTTTTTGTCAAACACTCTTTTAGGCCAAGTTAGTGTTAATGGAAACAATATGCTTTTTCCGAAAAACTAGCAGTTATTCATTGGAAAAATTGCTTGGTTCTATTAGAAATCTGTACGGTACGTATTTTAGAGCATTTTAATGTGATTTTAATCGACAGTTTTTGAGAAAATCAATGTTTTTCGTCAAACACTCTTTTAGTCCAAGTTAGTGTTAATGCAAATAATATGCTCTTTCTTAAAAACTAGCAGTTATTCACTGAAAAAATTTCTTGGTTCTATTGTAGTTCTGTACGTTACGCTGTTTTAGAGCATTTTAATTTGATTTTAATCGACAGTTTTTGAGAAAATCAATGTTTTTTTGTTAAACACTCTTTTAGGCCAAGTTAGTGTTAATGCAAATAATATGCTTTTTCCGAAAAACTAGCAGTTATTCATTGAAAATATTGCTTGGTTCTATTGTAGTTCTGTACGTTACGCTGTTTTAGAGCATTTTAATGTGATTTTAATCGACAGTTTTTGAGAAAATCAATGTTTTTTTGTCAATCACTCTTTTAGGCCAAGTTAGTGTTAATGCAAACAATATGCTTTTTCTGAAAAACTAGCAGTTATTCATTGGAAAAATTGCTTTGTTCTATTATAATTCTGTACGGTACGTTATTTTAGAGCATTTTAAAGTGATTTTAATCAACAGTTTTTGAGAAAATCAATGTTTTTTTGTCAAACACTCTTTTAGTCCAAGTTAGTGTTAATGCAAATAATATGCTTTTTCTTAAAAACTAGCAGTTATTCACTGAAAAAATTTCTTGGTTCTATTGTAGTTCTGTACGTTACGCTGTTTTAGAGCATTTTAATGTGATTTTAATCGACAGTTTTTGAGAAAATCAATGTTTTTTTGTCAAACACTCTTTTAGGCCAAGTTAGTGTTAATGCAAACAATATGCTTTTTCCGATAAACTAGCGGTTATTCATTGGAAAAATTGCTTTGTTCTATTGCAGTTTTGTACGTTACATTGTTTTAGAGCATTTTAATGTGATTTTAATCGACAGTTTTTGAGAAAATCAATGTTTTTTTGTTAAACACTCTTTTAGGCCAAATTAGTGTAAATGCAAACAATATGCCTTTTCTGAAAAACTTGCAGTTATTCATTGGAAAAATTGCTTGGTTCTATTTTACTTCTGTACGTTACGTTGTTTTAGAGCATTTTGATTTGATTTTAATCGACAGTTTTTGAGAAAATCAATGTTTTTTTGTCAAACACTCTTTTAGGCCAAGTTAGTGTTAATGCAAATAATATGCTTTTTCTGAAAAACTAGCAGTTATTCATTGGAAAAATTGCTTGGTTCTATTATAATTCTGTACGTTACGTTATTTTAGAGCATTTTAATGTGATTTTAATCGACAGTTTTTGAGAAAATCAATGTTTTTTTGTTAAACACTCTTTTAGGCCAAGTTAGTGTTAATGCAAACAATATGCTTTTTCTGAAAAACTAGCAGTTATTCATTGGAAAAATTGCTTGGTTCTATTGTAGTTCTGTACGTTACGTTGTTTTAGAGCATTTTAATGTGATTTTAATCGACAGTTGTTGAGAAAATTAATGTTTTCTTGTTAAACACTCTTTTAGGCCAAGTTAGTGTTAATGGAAACAATATGCTTTTTCCGAAAAACTAGCAGTTATTCATTGGAAAAATTGCTTGGTTCTATTATAAATCTGTACGGTACGTTATTTTAGAGCATTTTAATGTGATTTTAATCGACAGTTTTTGAGAAAATCAATGTTTTTCGTCAAACACTCTTTTAGTCCAAGTTAGTGTTAATGCAAATAATATGCTTTTTCTTAAAAACTAGCAGTTATTCACTGAAAAAATTTCTTGGTTCTATTGTAGTTCTGTACGTTACGCTGTTTTAGAGCATTTTAATTTGATTTTAATCGACAGTTTTTGAGAAAATCAATGTTTTTTTGTCAAACACTCTTTTAGGCCAAGTTAGTGTTAATGCAAATAATATGCTTTTTCCGAAAAACTAGCAGTTATTCATTGAAAAAATTGCTTGGTTCTATTGTAGTTCTGTACGTTACGTTGTTTTAGAGCATTTTAATGTGATTTTAATCGACAGTTTTTGAGAAAATCAATGTTTTTTTGTCAAACACTCTTTTAGGCCAAGTTAGTGTTAATGCAAACAATATGCTTTTTCCGAAAAACTAGCAGTTATTCATTGGAAAAATTGCTTGGTTCTATTATAATTCTGTACGGTACGTTATTTTAGAGCATTTTAAAGTGATTTTAATCAACAGTTTTTGAGAAAATCAATGTTTTTTTGTCAAACACTCTTTTAGTCCAAGTTAGTGTTAATGCAAATAATATGCTTTTTCTTAAAAACTAGCAGTTATTCACTGAAAAAATTTCTTGGTTCTATTGTAGTTCTGTACGCTACGCTGTTTTAGAGCATTTTAATGTGATTTTAATCGACAGTTTTTGAGAAAATCAATGTTTTTTTGTCAAACACTCTTTTAGGCCAAGTTAGTGTTAATGCAAACAATATGCTTTTTCCGAAAAACTAGCAGTTATTCATTGGAAAAATTGCTTGGTTCTATTATAATTCTGTACGGTACGTTATTTTAGAGCATTTTAAAGTGATTTTAATCGACAGTTTTTGAGAAAATCAATGTTTTTTTGTCAAACACTCTTTTAGTCCAAGTTAGTGTTGATGCAAATAATATGCTTTTCCTGAAAAACTAGCAGTTATTCATTGGAAAAATTGCTTTGTTCTATTATAATTCTGTACGGTACGTTATTTTCGAACATTTTAATGTGATTTTAATCGATAGTTTTTGAGAAAATCAATGTTTTTTTGTTAAATACTCTTTTAGGCCAAGTTAGTGTTAATGCAAACAATATGCTTTTTCTGAAAAACTAGCAGTTATTCATTGGAAAAATTGCTTGGTTCTATTGTACTTCTGTACGTTACGTTGTTTTAGAGCATTTTAATGTGATTTTAATCGACAGTTTTTGAGAAAATCAATGTTTTTTTGTTAAACACTCTTTTAGACCAAGTTAGTGTTAATGCAAACAATATGCTTTTTCTGAAAAACTAGCAGTTATTCATTGGAAAAATTGCTTGGTTCTATTGTAGTTCTGTACGTTACGTTGTTTTAGAGCATTTTAATGTGATTTTAATCGACAGTTTTTGAGAAAATCAATGTTTTTTTGTTAAACACTCTTTTAGGCCAAGTTAGTATTAATGCAAATTATATGCTTTTTCTGAAAAACTAGCAGTTATTCATTGAAAAAATTGTTTGGTTCTATTGTAGTTCTGTACGTTACGTTGTTTTAGAGCATTTTGATTTGATTTTAATCGACAGTTTTTGAGAAAATCAATGTTTTTTTGTCAAACACTCTTTTAGGCCAAGTTAGTGTTAATGCAAACAATATGCTTTTTCCGAAAAACTAGCAGTTATTCATTGGAAAAATTGCTTGGTTCTATTATAATTCTGTACGTTACGTTATTTTAGAGCATTTTAATGTGATTTTAATAGACAGTTTTTGAGAAAATCAATGTTTTTTTGTTAAACACTCTTTTAGGCCAAGTTATTGTTAATGCAAACAATATGCTTTTTCCGAAAAACTAGCAGTTAATCATTTGAAAAATTGCTTGGTTCTATTATAATTCTGTACGTTACGTTGTTTTAGAGCATTTTGATTTGATTTTAATCGACAGTTTTTGAGAAAATCAATGTTTTTTTGTCAAACACTCTTTTAGGCCAAGTTAGTGTTATTGCAAACAATATCCTTTTTCCGAAAAACTAGCAGTTATTCATTGAAAAAATTGCTTGGTTCTATTATAATTCTGTACGGTACGTTATTTTAGAGCATTTTAATGTGATTGTAATCGACAGTTTTTGAGAAAATCAATGTTTTTTTGTTAAACACTCTTTTAGGCCAAGTTAGTGTTAATGCAAACAATATGCTTTTTCTGAAAAACTAGCAGTTATTCATTGAAAAAATTGTTTGGTTCTATTGTAGTTCTGTACGTTACGTTGTTTTAGAGCATTTTAATGTGATTTTAATCGACAGTTTCTGAGAAAATCAATGTTTTTTTGTCAAACACTCTTTTAGGCCAAGTTAGTGTTAATGCAAATAATATGCTTTTTCCGAAAAACTAGCAGTTATTCATTGGAAAAATTGCTTGGTTCTATTATAATTCTGTACGTTACGTTATTTTAGAGCATT
Organism: Catostylus mosaicus; assembly: GCA_964019065.1. Taxonomy (NCBI): domain Eukaryota; kingdom Metazoa; phylum Cnidaria; class Scyphozoa; order Rhizostomeae; family Catostylidae; genus Catostylus; species Catostylus mosaicus. The sequence goes on from OZ025199.1 coordinate 4,017,331, forward strand.
TTAATGTGATTTTAATCGACAGTTTTTGAGAAAATCAATGTTTTTTTGTTAAACACTCTTTAAGGCCAAGTTAGTGTTAATGCAAACAATATGCTTTTTCTGAAAAACTAGCAGTTATTCATTGAAAAAATTGTTTGATTCTATTGTAGTTCTGTACGTTACGTTGTTTTAGAGCATTTTAATGTGATTTTAATAGACAGTTTCTGAGAAAATCAATGTTTATTTGTCAAACACTCTTTTAGGCCAAGTTAGTATTAATGCAAACAATATGCTTTTTCCGAGAAACTAGAAGTTATTCATTGAAAAAATTGCTTGGTTCTATTGTAGTTATGTACGTTACGTTGTTTTAGAGCATTTTAATGTGATTTTAATCGACAGTTTTTGAGAAAATCAATGTTTTTTTGTTAAACACTCTTTTAGGCCAAGTTATTGTTAATGCAAACAATATGCTTTTTCCGAAAAACTAGCAGTTAATCATTTGAAAAATTGCTTGGTTCTATTATAATTCTGTACGTTACGTTGTTTTAGAGCATTTTGATTTGATTTTAATCGACAGTTTTTGAGAAAATCAATGTTTTTTTGTCAAACACTCTTTTAGGCCAAGTTAGTGTTATTGCAAACAATATCCTTTTTCCGAAAAACTAGCAGTTATTCATTGAAAAAATTGCTTGGTTCTATTATAATTCTGTACGGTACGTTATTTTAGAGCATTTTAATGTGATTGTAATCGACAGTTTTTGAGAAAATCAATGTTTTTTTGTTAAACACTCTTTTAGGCCAAGTTAGTGTTAATGCAAACAATATGCTTTTTCTGAAAAACTAGCAGTTATTCATTGAAAAAATTGTTTGGTTCTATTGTAGTTCTGTACGTTACGTTGTTTTAGAGCATTTTAATGTGATTTTAATCGACAGTTTCTGAGAAAATCAATGTTTTTTTGTCAAACACTCTTTTAGGCCAAGTTAGTGTTAATGCAAATAATATGCTTTTTCCGAAAAACTAGCAGTTATTCATTGGAAAAATTGCTTGGTTCTATTATAATTCTGTACGTTACGTTATTTTAGAGCATTTTAATGTGATTTTAATCGACAGTTTTTGAGAAAATCAATGTTTTTTTGTTAAACACTCTTTAAGGCCAAGTTAGTGTTAATGCAAACAATATGCTTTTTCTGAAAAACTAGCAGTTATTCATTGAAAAAATTGTTTGATTCTATTGTAGTTCTGTACGTTACGTTGTTTTAGAGCATTTTAATGTGATTTTAATAGACAGTTTCTGAGAAAATCAATGTTTATTTGTCAAACACTCTTTTAGGCCAAGTTAGTATTAATGCAAACAATATGCTTTTTCCGAGAAACTAGAAGTTATTCATTGAAAAAATTGCTTGGTTCTATTGTAGTTATGTACGTTACGTTGTTTTAGAGCATTTTAATGTGATTTTAATCGACAGTTTTTGAGAAAATCAATGTTTTTTGTCAAACACTCCTTTAGGCCAAGTTAGTGTTAATGCAAATAATATGCTTTTTCTGAAAAACTAGCAGTTATTCACTGAAAAAATTGCTTGGTTCTATTGTAGTTCTGTACGTTACGTTGTTTTAGAGCATTTTGATTTGATTTTAATCAACAGTTTTTGAGAAAATCAATGTTTTTTTGTCAAACACTCTTTTACGCCAAGTTAGTGTTAATGCAAACAATATGCTTTTTCCGAAAAACTAGCAGTTATTCATTGGAAAAATTGCTTGGTTCTATTATAATTCTGTACGTTACGTTATTTTAGAGCATTTTAATGTGATTTTAATCGACAGTTTTTGAGAAAATCAATGTTTTTTTGTTAAACACTTATTTATGCCAAGTTAGTGTTAATGCAAACAATATGCTTTTTCTGAAAAACTAGCAGTTATTCATTGAAAAAATTGTTTGGTTCTATTGTAGTTCTGTACGTTACGTTGTTTTAGAGCATTTTAATGTGATTTTAATCGACAGTTTCTGAGAAAATCAATGTTTTTTTGTCAAACACTCTTTTAGGCCAAGTTAGTGTTAATGCAAATAATATGCTTTTTCCGAAAAACTAGCAGTTATTCATTGGAAAAATTGCTTGGTTCTATTATAATTCTGTACGTTATGTTGTTTTAGAGTATTTTGATTTGATTTTATTTGACAGTTTTTGAGAAAATCAATGTTTTTTTGTCAAACACTCTTTTAGGCCAAGTTAGTGTTAATGCAAATAATATGCTTTTTCCAAAAAACTAGCAGTTATTCATTGGAAAAATTGCTTGGTTCTATTATAATTCTGTACGTTATGTTGTTTTAGAGTATTTTGATTTGATTTTATTCGACAGTTTTTGAGAAAATCAATGTTTTTTTGTTAAACACTCTTTTAGGCCAAGTTAGTGTTACTGCAAATAATATGCTTTTTCTGAAAAACTAGCAGTTATTCACTGAAAAAATTGCTTCGTTCTATTGTAGTTATGTACGGTACGTTATTTTAGAGCATTTTAATGTGATTTTAATCGACACTTTTTGAGAAAATCAATGTTCTTTTGTTAAACACTCTTTTAGGCCAAGTTAGTGTTAATGCAAACAATATGCTTTTTCTGAAAAACTAGCAGTTATTCATTGAAAAAATATCTTGGTTCTATTGTAGTTCTGTACGCTACGTTGTTTTAGAGCATTTTGATTTGATTTTAATCGACAGTTTTTGAGAAAATCAATGTTTTTTTGTCAAACACTCTTTTAGGCCAAGTTAGTGTTAATGCAAACAATATGCTTTTTCCGAAAAACTAGCAGTTATTCATTGGAAAAATTGCTTGGTTCTATTATAATTCTGTACGTTACGTTATTTTAGAGCATTTTAATGTGATTTTAATCGACAGTTTTTGAGAAAATCAATGTTTTTTTGTTAAACACTTTTTTAGGCCAAGTTAGTGTTAATGCAAACAATATGCTTTTTCTGAAAAACTAGCAGTTATTCATTGAAAAAATTGTTTGGTTCTATTGTAGTTCTGTAGGTTACGTTTTTTTAGAGCATTTTAATGTGATTTTAATCGACAGTTTCTGAGAAAATCAATGTTTTTTTGTCAAACACTCTTTTAGGCCAAGTTAGTGTTAATGCAAATAATATGCTTTTTCCGAAAAACTAGCAGTTATTCATTGAAAAAATTGCTTGGTTATATTATAATTCTGTACGGTACGTTATTTTAGAGCATTTTAATGTGATTTTAATCGACAGTTTTTGAGAAAATCAATGTTTTTTTGTTAAACACTCTTTTAGGCCAAGTTAGTGTAAATGCAAACAATATGCTTTTTCTGAAAAACTAGCAGTTATTCATTGGAAAAATTGCTTGGTTCTATTGTAGTTCTGTACGTTACGTTGTTTTAGAGCATTTTAATGTGATTTTAATCGACAGTTTTTGAGAAAATCAATGTTTTTTTGTTAAACACTCTTTTAGGCCAAGTTAGTGTTAATGCAAATAATATGCTTTTTCTGAAAAACTACCAGTTATTCATTGAAAAAATTGCTTGGTTCTATTGTAGTTATGTACGTTACATTGTTTTAGAGCATTTTAATGTGATATTAATCGACAGTTTTTGAGAAAATCAATGTTTTTTTGTTAAACACTCTTTTAGGCCAAGTTAGTGTTAATGCAAACAATATGCTTTTTCTGAAAAACTAGCAGTTATTCATTGAAAAAATTGTTTGGTTCTATTGTAGTTCTGTACGCTACGTTGTTTTAGAGCATTTTAATGTGATTTTAATCGACAGTTTCTGAGAAAATCAATGCTTTTTTGTCAAACACTCTTTTAGTCCAAGTTAGTGTTAATGCAAATAATATGCTTTTTCCGAAAAACTAGCAGTTATTCATTGGAAAAATTGCTTGGTTCTATTATAATTCTGTACGGTACGTTATTTTAGAGCATTTTATTGTGATTTTAATCGACAGTTTTTGAGAAAATCAATGTTTTTTTGTTAAACACTCTTTTAGGCCAAGTTAGTGTAAATGCAAACAATATGCTTTTTCTGAAAAACTAGCAGTTATTCATTGGAAAAATTGCTTGGTTCTATTATAGTTCTGTACGTTACGTTTTTTTAGAGCATTTTAATGTGATTTTAATCGACAGTTTTTGAGAAAATCAATGTTTTTTTGTTAAACACTCTTTTAGGCCAAGTTAGTGTTAATGCAAGTAATATGCTTTTTCTGAAAAACTACCAGTTATTCATTGAAAAAATTGCTTGGTTCTATTGTAGTTATGTACGTTACGTTGTTTTAGATCATTTTAATGTGATATTAATCGACAGTTTTTGAGAAAATCAATGTTTTTTTGTTAAACACTCTTTTAGGCCAAGTTAGTGTAAATGCAAACAATATGCTTTTTCTGAAAAACTAGCAGTTATTCATTGGAAAAATTGCTTGGTTCTATTGTAGTTCTGTACGCTACGTTTTTTTAGAGCATTTTAATGTGATTTTAATCGACAGTTTTTGAGAAAATCAATGCTTTTTTGTTAAACACTCTTTTAGGCCAAGTTAGTGTTAATGCAAATAATATGCTTTTTTTGAAAAACTACCAGTTATTCATTGAAAAAATTGCTTGGTTCTATTGTAGTTGTGTACGTTACGTTGTTTTAGAGCATTTTAATGTGATATTAATCGACAGTTTTTGAGAAAATCAATGTTTTTTTGTCAAACACACTTTTAGGCCAAGTTAGTGTTAGTGCAAATAATATGCTTTTTCTGAAAAACTAGCTGTTATTCACTGAAAAAATTGCTTGGTTCTATTGTAGTTCTGTACGTTACGCTGTTTTAGAGCATTTTAATGTGATTTTAATCGACAGTTTTTGAGAAAATCAATGTTTTTTTGTTAAACACTCTTTTAGGCCAAGTAAGTGTTAATGCAAACAATATGCTTTTTCTGAAAAACTAGCAGTTATTCATTGAAAAAATTGTTTGGTTCTATTGTAGTTCTGTAGGTTACGTTTTTTTAGAGCATTTTAATGTGATTTTAATCGACAGTTTCTGAGAAAATCAATGTTTTTTTGTCAAACACTCTTTTAGGCCAAGTTAGTGTTAATGCAAATAATATGCTTTTTCCGAAAAACTAGCAGTTATTCATTGGAAAAATTGCTTGGTTCTATTATAATTCTGTACGTTACGTTGTTTTAGAGCATTTTGATTTGATTTTAATCGACAGTTTTTGAGAAAATCAATGTTTTTTTGTCAAACACTCTTTTAGGCCAAGTTAGTGTTAATGCAAACAATATGCTTTTTCCGAAAAACTAGCAGTTATTCATTGGAAAAATTGCTTGGTTCTATTATAATTCTGTACGGTACGTTATTTTAGAGCATTTTAATGTGATTTTAATCGACAGTTTTTGAGAAAATCAATGTTTTTTTATTAAACACTCTTTTAGGCCAAGTTGGTGTTAATGCAAACAATATGCTTTTTCTGAAAAACTAGCAGTTATTCATTGAAAAAATTGTTTGGTTCTATTGTAGTTCTGTACACTACGTTGTTTTAGAGCATTTTAATGTGATTTTAATCGACAGTTTCTGAGAAAATCAATGTTTTTTTGTCAAACACTCTTTTAGGCCAAGTTAGTGTTAATGCAAATAATATGCTTTTTCCGAAAAACTAGCAGTTATTCATTGAAAAAATTGCTTGGTTATATTATAATTCTGTACGGTACGTTATTTTAGAGCATTTCAATGTGATTTTAATCGACAGTTTTTGAGAAAATCAATGTTTTTTTGTTAAACACTCTTTTAGGCCAAGTTAGTGTAAATGCAAACAATATGCTTTTTCTGAAAAACTAGCAGTTATTCATTGGAAAAATTGCTTGGTTCTATTGTAGTTCTGTACGTTACGTTGTTTTAGAGCATTTTAATGTGATTTTAATCGACAGTTTTTGAGAAAATCAATGTTTTTTTGTTAAACACTCTTTTAGGCCAAGTTAGTGTTAATGCAAATAATATGCTTTTTCTGAAAAACTACCAGTTATTCATTGAAAAAATTGCTTGGTTCTATTGTAGTTATGTACGTTACATTGTTTTAGAGCATTTTAATGTGATATTAATCGACAGTTTTTGAGAAAATCAATGTTTTTTTGTTAAACACTCTTTTAGGCCAAGTTAGTGTTAATGCAAACAATATGCTTTTTCTGAAAAACTAGCAGTTATTCATTGAAAAAATTGTTTGGTTCTATTGTAGTTCTGTACGCTACGTTGTTTTAGAGCATTTTAATGTGATTTTAATCGACAGTTTCTGAGAAAATCAATGTTTTTTTGTCAAACACTCTTTTAGGCCAAGTTAGTGTTAATGCAAATAATATGCTTTTTCCGAAAAACTAGAAGTTATTCATTGGAAAAATTGCTTGGTTCTATTATAATTCTGTACGGTACGTTATTTTAGAGCATTTTAATGTGATTTTAATCGACAGTTTTTGAGAAAATCAATGTTTTTTTGTTAAACACTCTTTTAGGCCAAGTTAGTGTAAATGCAAACAATATGCTTTTTCTGAAAAACTAGCAGTTATTCATTGGAAAAATTGCTTGGTTCTATTATAGTTCTGTACGTTACGTTTTTTTAGAGCATTTTAATGTGATTTTAATCGACAGTTTTTGAGAAAATCAATGTTTTTTTGTTAAACACTCTTTTAGGCCAAGTTAGTGTTAATGCAAATAATATGCTTTTTCTGAAAAACTACCAGTTATTCATTGAAAAAATTGCTTGGTTCTATTGTAGTTATGTACGTTACGTTGTTTTAGAGCATTTTAATGTGATATTAATCGACAGTTTTTGAGAAAATCAATGTTTTTTTGTCAAACACTCTTTTAGGCCAAGTTAGTGTTAATGCAAACAATATGCTTTTTCCGAAAAACTAGCAGTTATTCATTGGAAAAATTGCTTGGTTCTATTATAATTCTGTACGTTACGTTATTTTAGAGCATTTTAATGTGATTTTAATCGACAGTTTTTGAGAAAATCAATGTTTTTTTGTTAAACACTCTTTTAGGCCAAGTTAGTGTTAATGCAAACAATATGCTTTTTCCGAAAAACTAGCAGTTATTCATTGAAAAAATTGCTTGGTTCTATTGTAGTTCTGTACGTTACGTTGTTTTAGAGCATTTTAATTTGATTTTAATCGACAGTTTTTGAGAAAATCAATGTTTTTTTGTCAAACACTCTTTTAGGCCAAGTTAGTGTTAATGCAAATAATATGCTTTTTCTGAAAAACTAGCAGTTAATCACTGAAAAAATTGCTTGGTTCTATTGTAGTTCTGTACATTACGTTGTTTTAGAGCATTTTGATTTGATTTTAATCGACAGTTTTTGAGAAAATCAATGTTTTTTTGTCAAACACTCTTTTAGGCCAAGTTAGTGTTAATGCAAACAATATGCTTTTTCTGAAAAACTAGCAGTTATTCATTGAAAAAATTGTTTGGTTCTATTGTAGTTCTGTACGTTACGTTGTTTTAGAGCATTTTAATGTGATTTTAATCGAAAGTTTCTGAAAAAATAAATGTTTTTTTGTCAAACACTCTTTTAGGCCAAGTTAGTGTTAATGCAAATAATATGCTTTTTCCGAAAAACTAGCAGTTATTCATTGGAAAAATTGCTTGGTTCTATTATTATTCTGTACGTTACGTTGTTTTAGAGCATTTTGATTTGATTTTAATCGACAGTTTCCGAGAAAATCAATGTTTTTTTGTCAAACACTCTTTTAGGCCATGTTAGTGTTAATGCAAACAATATGCTTTTTCCGAAAAACTAGCAGTTATTCATTGGAAAAATTGCTTGGTTCTATTATAATTCTGTACGGTACGTTATTTTAGAGCATTTTAATGTGATTTTAATCGACAGTTTTTGAGAAAATCAATGTTGTTTTGTTAAACACTCTTTTAGGCCAAGTTAGTGTTAATGCAAACAATATGCTTTTTCTGAAAAACTAGCAGTTATTCATTGAAAAAATTGTTTGGTTCTATTGTAGTTCTGTACGCTACGTTGTTTTAGAGCATTTTAATGTGATTTTAATCGACAGTTTCTGAGAAAATCGATGTTTTTTTGTCAAACACTCTTTTAGGCCAAGTTAGTGTTAATGCAAATAATATGCTTTTTCCGAAAAACTAGCAGTTATTCATTGAAAAAATTGCTTGGTTATATTATAATTCTGTACGGTACGTTATTTTAGAGCATTTTAATGTGATTTTAATCGACAGTTTTTGAGAAAATCAATGTTTTTTTGTTAAACACTCTTTTAGGCCAAATTAGTGTAAATGCAAACAATATGCTTTTTCTGAAAAACTAGCAGTTATTCATTGGAAAAATTGCTTGGTTCTATTGTAGTTCTGTACGTTACGTTGTTTTAGAGCATTTTAATGTGATTTTAATCGACAGTTTTTGAGAAAATCAATGTTTTTTTGTTAAACACTCTTTTAGGCCAAGTTAGTGTTAATGCAAATAATATGCTTTTTCTGAAAAACTACCAGTTATTCATTGAAAAAATTGCTTGGTTCTATTGTAGTTATGTACGTTACGTTGTTTTAGAGCATTTTAATGTGATATTAATCGACAGTTTTTGAGAAAATCAATGTTTTTTTGTCAAACACTCTTTTAGGCCAAGTTAGTGTTAATGCAAATAATATGCTTTTTCTGAAAAACTAGCAGTTATTCATTGAAAAAATTGCTTGGTTCTATTGTAGTTCTGTACGATACGTTGTTTTAAAGCATTTTAATGTGATTTTAATCGACAGTTTTTGACAAAATCAATGTTTTTTTGTTAAACACTCTTGAAGGCCAAGTTAGTGTTAATGCAAATTATATGCTTTTTCCGAAAAACTAGCAGTTATTCATTGAAAAAATTGCTTGGTTCTATTGTAGTTCTGTACGTTACGTTGTTTTAGAGCATTTTAATGTGATTTTAATCGACAGTTTTTGAGAAAATCAATGTTTTTTTGTCAAACACTCTTTTAGGCCAAGTTAGTGTTAATGCAAACAATATGCTTTTTCCGAAAAACTAGCAGTTATTCATTGGAAAAATTGCTTGGTTCTATTATAATTCTGTACGGTACGTTATTTTAGAGCATTTTAAAGTGATTTTAATCAGCAGTTTTTGAGAAAATCAATGTTTTTTTGTCAAACACTCTTTTAGTCCAAGTTAGTGTTAATGCAAATAATATGCTTTTTCTGAAAAACTAGCAGTTATTCATTGGAAAAATTGCTTTGTTCTATTATAATTCTGTACGGTACGTTGTTTTCGAACATTTTAATGTGATTTTAATCGACAGTTTTTGAGAAAATCAATGTTTTTTGTCAAACACTCTTTTAGTCCAAGTTAGTGTTAATGCAAATAATATGCTTTTTCTTAAAAACTAGCAGTTATTCACTGAAAAAATTTCTTGGTTCTATTGTAGTTCTGTACGTTACGCTGTTTTAGAGCATTTTAATGTGATTTTAATCGACAGTTTTTGAGAAAATCAATGTTTTTTTGTCAAACACTCTTTTAGGCCAAGTTAGTGTTAATGCAAACAATATGCTTTTTCCGAAAAACTAGCAGTTATTCATTGGAAAAATTGCTTGGTTCTATTATAATTCTGTACGGTACGTTATTTTAGAGCATTTTAAAGTGATTTTAATCGACAGTTTTTGAGAAAATCAATGTTTTTTTGTCAAACACTCTTTTAGTCCAAGTTAGTGTTAATGCAAATAATATGCTTTTCCTGAAAAACTAGCAGTTATTCATTGGAAAAATTGCTTTGTTCTATTATAATTCTGTACGGTACGTTGTTTTCGAACATTTTAATGTGATTTTAATCGACAGTTTTTGAGAAATACAATGTTTTTTTGTTAAATACTCTTTTAGGCCAAGTTAGTGTTAATGCAAACAATATGCTTTTTCTGAAAAACTAGCAGTTATTCATTGGAAAAATTGCTTGGTTCTATTGTACTTCTGTACGTTACGTTGTTTTAGAGCATTTTAATGTGATTTTAATCGACAGTTTTTGAGAAAATCAATGTTTTTTTGTTAAACACTCTTTAAGGCCAAGTTAGTTTAAATGCAAACAATATGCTTTTTCCGAAAAACTAGCAGTTATTCATTGGAAAAATTGCTTGGTTCTATTGTAGTTTTTTACGTTACATTGTTTTAGAGCATTTTAATGTGATTTTAATCGACAGTTTTTGAGAAAATCAATGTTTTTTTGTTAAACACTCTTTTAGGCCAAGTTAGTGTTAATGCAAATAATATGCTTTTTCTTAAAAACTAGCAGTTATTCACTGAAAAAATTTTTTTGGTTCTATTGTAGTTCTGTACGTTACGCTGTTTTAGAGCATTTTAATGTGATTTTAATCGACAGTTTTTGAGAAAATCAATGTTTTTTTGTCAAACACTCTCTTAGGCCAAGTTAGTGTTAATGCAAACAATATGCTTTTTCCGAAAAACTAGCAGTTATTATTTGGAAAAATTGCTTGGTTCTATTATAATTCTGTACGGTACGTTATTTTAGAGCATTTTAAAGTGATTTTAATCGACAGTTTTTGAGAAAATCAATGTTTTTTTGTCAAACACTCTTTTAGTCCAAGTTAGTGTTAATGCAAATAATATGCTTTTCCTGAAAAACTAGCAGTTATTCATTGGAAAAATTGCTTTGTTCTATTATAATTCTGTACGGTACGTTGTTTTCGAACATTTTAATGTGATTTTAATCGACAGTTTTTGAGAAAATCAATGTTTTTTTGTTAAATACTCTTTTAGGCCAAGTTAGTGTTAATGCAAACAATATGCTTTTTCTGAAAAACTAGCAGTTATTCATTGGAAAAATAGCTTGGTTCTATTGTACTTCTGTACGTTACGTTGTTTTAGAGCATTTTAATGTGATTTTAATCGACAGTTTTTGAGAAAATCAATGTTTTTTTGTTAAACACTCTTTAAGGCCAAGTTAGTTTAAATGCAAACAATATGCTTTTTCCGAAAAACTAGCAGTTATTCATTGGAAAAATTGCTTGGTTCTATTGTAGTTTTTTACGTTACATTGTTTTAGAGCATTTTAATGTGATTTTAATCGACAGTTTTTGAGAAAATCAATGTTTTTTTGTTAAACACTCTTTTAGGCCAAGTTAGTGTTAATGCAAATAATATGCCTTTCTGAAAAACTAGCAGTTATTCATTGAAATCATTGCTTGGTTCTATTGTAGTTATGTACGTTACGTTGTTTTAGAGCATTTTAATGTGATTTTAATCGACAGTTTTTGAGAAAATCAATGTTGTTTTGTTAAACACTCTTTTAGGCCAAGTTAGTGTTAATGCAAACAATATGCTTTTTCTGAAAAACTAGCAGTTATTCATTGAAAAAATTGTTTGGTTCTATTGTAGTTCTGTACGCTACGTTGTTTTAGAGCATTTTAATGTGATTTTAATCGACAGTTTCTGAGAAAATCGATGTTTTTTTGTCAAACACTCTTTTAGGCCAAGTTAGTGTTAATGCAAATAATATGCTTTTTCCGAAAAACTAGCAGTTATTTATTGAAAAAATTGCTTGGTTATATTATAATTCTGTACGGTACGTTATTTTAGAGCATTTTAATGTGATTTTAATCGACAGTTTTTGAGAAAATCAATGTTTTTTTGTTAAACACTCTTTTAGGCCAAGTTAGTGTAAATGCAAACAATATGCTTTTTCTGAAAAACTAGCAGTTATTCATTGGAAAAATTGCTTGGTTCTATTGTAGTTCTGTACGTTACGTTGTTTTAGAGCATTTTAATGTGATTTTAATCGACAGTTTTTGAGAAAATCAATGTTTTTTTGTTAAACACTCTTTTAGGCCAAGTTAGTGTTAATGCAAATAATATGCCTTTTCTGAAAAACTACCAGTTATTCATTGAAAAAATTGCTTGGTTCTATCGTAGTTATGTACGTTACGTTGTTTTAGAGCATTTTAATGTGATATTAATCGACAGTTTTTGAGAAAATCAATGTTTTTTTGTCAAACACTCTTTTAGGCCAAGTTAGTGTTAATGCAAATAATATGCTTTTTCTGAAAAACTAGCAGTTATTCATTGAAAAAATTGCTTGGTTCTATTGTAGTTCTGTACGATACGTTGTTTTAAAGCATTTTAATGTGATTTTAATCGACAGTTTTTGACAAAATCAATGTTTTTTTGTTAAAAACTCTTGAAGGCCAAGTTAGTGTTAATGCAAATTATATGCTTTTTCCGAAAAACTAGCAGTTATTCATTGAAAAAATTGCTTGGTTCTATTGTAGTTCTGTACGTTACGTTGTTTTAGAGCATTTTAATGTGATTTTAATCGACAGTTTTTGAGAAAATCAATGTTTTTTTGTCAAACACTCTTTTAGGCCAAGTTAGTGTTAATGCAAACAATATGCTTTTTCCGAAAAACTAGCAGTTATTCATTGGAAAAATTGCTTGGTTCTATTATAATTCTGTACGGTACGTTATTTTAGAGCATTTTAAAGTGATTTTAATCAGCAGTTTTTGAGAAAATCAATGTTTTTTTGTCAAACACTCTTTTAGTCCAAGTTAGTGTTAATGCAAATAATATGCTTTTTCTGAAAAACTAGCAGTTATTCATTGGAAAAATTGCTTTGTTCTATTATAATTCTGTACGGTACGTTGTTTTCGAACATTTTAATGTGATTTTAATCGACAGTTTTTGAGAAAATCAATGTTTTTTGTCAAACACTCTTTTAGTCCAAGTTAGTGTTAATGCAAATAATATGCTTTTTCTTAAAAACTAGCAGTTATTCACTGAAAAAATTTCTTGGTTCTATTGTAGTTCTGTACGTTACGCTGTTTTAGAGCATTTTAATTTGATTTTAATCGACAGTTTTTGAGAAAATCAATGTTTTTTTGTTAAACACTCTTTTAGGCCAAGTTAGTGTTAATGCAAATAATATGCTTTTTCTTAAAAACTAGCAGTTATTCACTGAAAAAACTTCTTGGTTCTATTGTAGTTCTGTACGTTACGCTGTTTTAGAGCATTTTAATGTGATTTTAATCGACAGTTTTTGAGAATATCAATGTTTTTTTGTCAAACACTCTTTTAGGCCAAGTTAGTGTTAATGCAAACAATATGCTTTTTCCGAAAAACTAGCAGTTATTCATTGGAAAAATTGCTTGGTTCTATTATAATTCTGTACGGTACGTTATTTTAGAGCATTTTAAAGTGATTTTAATCGACAGTTTTTGAGAAAATCAATGTTTTTTTGTCAAACACTCTTTTAGTCCAAGTTAGTGTTAATGCAAATAATATGCTTTTCCTGAAAAACTAGCAGTTATTCATTGGAAAAATTGCTTTGTTCTATTATAATTCTGTACGGTACGTTGTTTTCGAACATTTTAATGTGATTTTCATCGACAGTTTTTGAGAAAATCAATGTTTTTTTGTTAAATACTCTTTTAGGCCAAGTTAGTGTTAATGCAAACAATATGCTTTTTCTGAAAAACTAGCAGTTATTCATTGGAAAAATTCCTTGGTTCTATTGTACTTCTGTACGTTACGTTGTTTTAGAGCATTTTAATGTGATTTTAATCGACAGTTTTTGAGAAAATCAATGTTTTTTTGTTAAACACTCTTTAAGGCCAAGTTAGTTTAAATGCAAACAATATGCTTTTTCCGAAAAACTAGCAGTTATTCATTGGAAAAATTGCTTGGTTCTATTGTAGTTTTTTACGTTACATTGTTTTAGAGCATTTTAATGTGATTTTAATCGACAGTTTTTGAGAAAATCAATGTTTTTTTGTTAAACACTCTCTTAGGCCAAGTTAGTGTTAATGCAAATAATATGCCTTTCTGAAAAACTAGCAGTTATTCATTGAAATCATTGCTTGGTTCTATTGTAGTTATGTACGTTACGTTGTTTTAGAGCATTTTAATGTGATTTTAATCGACAGTTTTTGAGAAAATCAATGTTTTTTTTCAAACACTCTTTTATGCGAAGTTAGTGTTAATGCAAATAATATGCTTTTTCCGAAAAACTAGTAGTTATTCATTGGAAAAATTGCTTGGTTCTATTATAATTCTGTACGGTACGTTATTTTAGAGCATTTTAATGTGATTTTAATCGACAGTTTTTGAGAAAATCAATGTTTTTTTGTTAAACACTCTTTTGGGCCAAATTAGTGTAAATGCAAACAATATGCCTTTTCTGAAAAACTTGCAGTTATTCATTGGAAAAATTGCTTGGTTCTATTTTACTTCTGTACGTTGCGTTGTTTTAGAGCATTTTGATTTGATTTTAATCGACAGTTTTTGAGAAAATCAATTTTTTTTTGTCAAACACTCTTTTAGGCCAAGTTAGTGTTAATGCAAACAATATGCTTTTTCCGAAAAACTAGCAGTTATTCATTGGAAAAATTGCTTGGTTCTATTATAATTCTGTACGTTACGTTATTTTAGAGCATTTTAATGTGATTTTAATCGACAGTTTTTGAGAAAATCAATGTTTTTTTTGTTAAACACTCTTTTAGGCCAAGTTAGTGTTAATGCAAAAAATATGCTTTTTCTGAAAAACTAGCAGTTATTCATTGAAAATATTGTTTGGTTCTATTGTAGTTCTGTACGTTACGTTGTTTTAGAGCATTTTAATGTGATTTTAATCGACAGTTTTTGAGAAAATCAATGTTTTTTTGTCAAACACTCTTTTAGGCCAAGTTTGTGTTAATGCAAATAATATGCTTTTTCCGAAGAACTAGCAGTTATTCATTGGAAAAATTGCTTGGTTCTATTATAATTCTTTACGTTACGTTGTTTTAGAGCATTTTGATTTGATTTTAATCGACAGTTTTTGAGAAAATCAATGTTTTTTTGTCAAACACTCTTTTAGGCCAAGTTAGTGTTAATGCAAACAATATGCTTTTTCCGAAAAACTAGCAGTTATTCATTGGAAAAATTGTTTGGTTCTATTGTAGTTCTGTACGCTACGTTGTTTTAGAGCATTTTAATGTGATTTTAATCGACAGTTTCTGAGAAAATCAATGTTTTTTTGTCAAACACTCCTTTAGGCCAAGTTAGTGTTAATGCAAATAATATGCTTTTTCCGAAAAACTAGCAGTTATTCATTGAAAAAATTGCTTGGTTATATTATAATTCTGTACGGTACGTTATTTTAGAGCATTTTAATGTGATTTTAATCGACAGTTTTTGAGAAAATCAATGTTTTTTTGTTAAACACTCTTTTAGGCCAAGTTAGTGAAAATGCAAACAATATGCTTTCTCTGAAAAACTAGCAGTTATTCATTGGAAAAATTGCTTGGTTCTATTGTAGTTCTGTACGTTACGTTGTTTTAGAGCTTTTTAATGTGATTTTAATCGACAGTTTTTGACAAAATCAATGTTTGTTTGTTAAACACTCTTTTAGGCCAAGTTAGTGTTAATGCAAATAATATGCTTTTTCTGAAAAACTACCAGTTATTCATTGAAAAAATTGCTTTATTCTATTGTAGTTATGTACGTTACGTTGTTTTAGAGCATTTTAATGTGATATTAATCGACAGTTTTTGAGAAAATCAATGTTTTTTTGTCAAACACTCTTTTAGGCCAAGTTAGTGTTAATGCAAATAATATGCTTTTTCTGAAAAACTAGCTGTTATTCACTGAAAAAATTGCTTGGTTCTATTGTAGTTCTGTACGTTACGCTGTTTTAGAGCATTTTAATGTGATTTTAATCGACAGTTTCTGAGAAAATCAATGTTTTTTTGTTAACCACTCTTTTAGGCCAAGTTAGTGTTAATGCAAATAATATGCTTTTTCTAAAAAACTAGCAGTTATTCATTGGAAAAATTGCTTGGTTCTATTATAATTCTGTACGGTACGTTATTTTAGAGCATTTTAAAGTGATTTTAATCAACAGTTTTTGAGAAAATCAATGTTTTTTTGTCAAACACTCTTTTAGTCCAAGTTAGTGTTAATGCAAATAATATGCTTTTTCTTAAAAACTAGCAGTTATTCACTGAAAAAATTTCTTGGTTCTATTGTAGTTCTGTACGTTACGCTGTTTTAGAGCATTTTAATGTGATTTTAATCGACAGTTTTTGAGAAAATCAATGTTTTTTTGTCAAACACTCTTTTAGGCCAAGTTAGTGTTAATGAAAACAATATGCTTTTTCCGAAAAACTAGCAGTTATTCATTGGAAAAATTGCTTGGTTCTATTGTAGTTTTGTACGTTACATTGTTTTAGAGCATTTTAATGTGATTTTAATCGACAGTTTTTGAGAGAATCAATGTTTTTTTGTTAAACACTCTTTTAGGCCAAGTTAGTGTTAATGCAAATAATATGCCTTTCTGAAAAACTAGCAGTTATTCATTGAAAAAATTGCTTGGTTCTATTGTAGTTATGTACGTTACGTTGTTTTAGAGCATTTTAATGTGATTTTAATCGACAGTTTTTGAGAAAATCAATGTTTTTTTTCAAACACTCTTTTAGGCGAAGTTAGTGTTAATGCAAACAATATGCTTTTTCCGAAAAACTAGTAGTTATTCATTGGAAAAATTGCTTGGTTCTATTATAATTCTGTACGGTACGTTATTTTAGAGCATTTTAATGTGATTTTAATCGACAGTTTTTGAGAAAATCAATGTTTTTTTGTTAAACACTCTTTTAGGCCAAATTAGTGTAAATGCAAACAATATGCCTTTTCTGAAAAACTTGCAGTTATTCATTGGAAAAATTGCTTGGTTCTATTTTACTTCTGTACGTTACGTTGTTTTAGAGCATTTTAATGTGATTTTAATGGACAGTTTTTGAGAAAATCAATGTTTTTTTGTTAAACACTCTTTTAGGCCAAGTTAGTGTTAATGCAAATAATATGCCTTTTCTGAAAAACTAGCAGTTATTCATTGAAAAAATTGCTTGGTTCTATTGTACTTCTGTACGTTACGTTATTTTAGAGCATTTTAATGTGATTTTAATCGACAGTTTTTGAGAAAATCAATGTTTTTTTGTTAAACACTCTTTTAGGCCAAGTTAGTGTTAATGCAAACAATATGCTTTTTCTGAAAAACTAGCAGTTATTCATTGGAAAAATTGCTTGGTTCTATTTTAGTTATGTACGTTAAGTTTTAGAGCATTTTAATGTGATTTTAATCGACAGTTTCTGAGAAAATCAATGTTTTTTTGTTAACCACTCCTTTAGGCCAATTTAGTGTTAATGCAAATAATATGCTTTTTCTGAGAAACTAGCAGTTATTCATTGAAAAAATTGCTTGGTTCTATTGTAGTTCTGTACGATACGTTGTTTTAAAGCATTTTAATGTGATTTTAATCGACAGTTTTTGACAAAATCAATGTTTTTTTGTAAAACACTCTTTAAGGCCAAGTTAGTGTTAATGCAAATAATATGCTTTTTCCGAAAAACTAGCAGTTATTCATTGAAAAAATTGCTTGGTTCTATTGCAGTTCTGTACGTTACGTTGTTTTAGAGCATTTTAATGTGATTTTAATCGACAGTTTTTGAGAAAATCAATGTTTTTTTGTCAAACACTCTTTTAGGCCAAGTTAGTGTTAATGCAAACAATATGCTTTTTCCGAAAAACTAGCAGTTATTCATTGGAAAAATTGCTTGGTTCTATTATAAATCTGTACGGTACGTTATTTTAGAGCATTTTAATGTGATTTTAATCGACAGTTTTTGAGAAAATCAATGTTTTTTGTCAAACACTCTTTTAGTACAAGTTAGTGTTAATGCAAATAATATGCTTTTTCCGAGAAACTAGCAGTTATTCATTGAAAAAATTGCTTTGTTCTATTGTAGTTCTGTACGTTACGTTGTTTTAGAGCATTTTAATGTGATTTTAATCGACAGTTTTTGAGAAAATCAATGTTTTTTTGTCAAACACTCTTTTAGGCCATGTTAGTGTTAATGCAAACAATATGTTTTTTCCGAAAAACTAGCAGTTATTCATTGGAATAATTGCTTGGTTCTATTGTAGTTCTGTACGATACGTTGTTTTAGAGAATTTTAAAGTGATTTTAATTGACAGTTTTTGAGAAAATCAATGTTTTTTTGTCAAACACTCTTTTAGTCCAAGTTAGTGTTAATGCAAATAATATGCTTTTTCTGAAAAACTAGCAGTTATTCATTGGAAAAATTGCTTTGTTCTATTATAATTCTGTACGGTACGTTATTTTCGAACATTTTAATGTGATTTTAATCGACAGTTTTTGAGAAAATCAATGTTTTTTTGTTAAACACTCTTTTAGGCCAAGTTAGTGTTAATGCAAATAATATGCTTTTTCTGAACAACTAGCAGGTATTCATTGGAAAAATTGCTTGGTTCTATTGTACTTCTGTACGTTACGTTGTTTTAGAGCATTTTAATGTGATTTTAATCGACAATTTTTGAGAAAATCAATGTTTTTTGGTTAAACACTCTTTCAGGCCAAGTTAGTGTAAATGCAAACAATATGCTTTTTCCGAAAAACTAGCAGTTATTCATTGGAAAAATTGCTTGGTTCTATTGTAGTTTTGTACGTTACATTGTTTTAGAGCATTTTAATGTGATTTTAATCGACAGTTTTTGAGAAAATCAATGTTTTTTTGTTAAACACTCTTTTAGGCCAAGTTAGTGTTAATGCAAATAATATGCTTTTTCTGAAAGACTAGCAGTTATTCATTGGAAAAATTGTTTTGTTCTATTATAATTCTGTACGGTACGTTATTTTCGAACATTTTAATGTGATTTTAATCGACAGTTTTTGAGAAAATCAATGTTTTTTTGTTAAACAGTCTTTTAGGCCAAGTTAGTGTTAATGCAAATAATATGCTTTTTCTGAACAACTAGCAGTTATTCATTGGAAAAATTGCTTGGTTCTATTGTACTTCTGTACGTTACGTTGTTTTAGAGCATTTTAATGTGATTTTAATCGACAATTTTTGAGAAAATCAATGTTTTTTTGTTAAACACTCTTTAAGGCCAAGTTAGTGTAAATGCAAACAATATGCTTTTTCCGAAAAACTAGTAGTTATTCATTGGAAAAATTGCTTGGTTCTATTGTAGTTTTGTACGTTACATTGTTTAAGAGCATTTTAATGTGATTTTAATCGACAGTTTTTGAGAAAATCAATGTTTTTTTGTTAAACACTCTTTTAGGCCAAGTTAATGTTAATGCAAATAATATGCTTTTTCTGAAAAACTAGCAGTTATTCATTGAAAAAATTGCTTGGTTCTATTGTAGTTATGTACGTTACGTTGTTTTAGAGCATTTTAATGTGATTTTAATCGACAGTTTTTGAGAAAATCAATGTTTTTTTTCAAACACTCTTTTAGGCGAAGTTAGTGTTAATGCAAACAATATGCTTTTTCCGAAAAACTAGTAGTTATTCATTGGAAAAATTGCTTGGTTCTATTATAATTCTGTACGGTACGTTATTTTAGAGCATTTTAATGTGATTTTAATCGACAGTTTTTGAGAAAATCAATGTTTTTTTGTTAAACACTCTTTTAGGCCAAATTAGTGTAAATGCAAACAATATGCCTTTTCTGAAAAACTTGCAGTTATTCATTGGAAAAATTGCTTGGTTCTATTTTACTTCTGTACGTTACGTTGTTTTAGAGCATTTTAATGTGATTTTAATCGACAGTTTTTGAGAAAATCAATGTTTTTTTGTTAAATACTCTTTTAGGCCAAGTTAGTGTTAATGCAAACAATATGCTTTTTCTGAAAAACTAGCAGTTATTCATTGGAAAAATTGCTTGGTTCTATTGTACTTCTGTACGATACGTTGTTTTAGAGCATTTTAATGTGATTTTAATCGACAGTTTTTGAGAAAATCAATGTTTTTTTGTTAAACACTCTTTAAGGCCAAGTTAGTGTAAATGCAAACAATATGCTTTTTCCGAAAAACTAGCAGTTATTCATTGGAAAAATTGCTTGGTTCTATTGTAGTTTTGTACGTTACATTGTTTTAGAGCATTTTAATGTGATTTTAATCGACAGTTTTTGAGAAAATCAATGTTTTTTTGTTAAACACTCTTTTAGGCCAAGTTAGTGTTAATGCAAATAATATGCCTTTCTGAAAAACTAGCAGTTATTCATTGAAAAAATTGCTTGGTTCTATTGTAGTTATGTACGTTACGTTGTTTTAGAGCATTTTAATGTGATTTTAATCGACAGTTTTTGAGAAAATCAATGTTTTTTTTCAAACACTCTTTTAGGCGAAGTTAGTGTTAATGCAAACAATATGCTTTTTCCGAAAAACTAGTAGTTATTCATTGGAAAAATTGCTTGGTTCTATTATAATTCTGTACGGTACGTTATTTTAGAGCATTTTAATGTGATTTTAATCGACAGTTTTTGAGAAAATCAATGTTTTTTTGTTAAACACTCTTTTAGGCCAAATTAGTGTAAATGCAAACAATTTGCCTTTTCTGAAAAACTTGCAGTTATTCATTGGAAAAATTGCTTGGTTCTATTGTAGTTCTGTACGTTACGTTGTTTTAGAGCATTTTAATGTGATTTTAATGGACAGTTTTTGAGAAAATCAATGTTTTTTTGTCAAACACTCTTTTAGGCCAAGTTAGTGTTAATGCAAATAATATGCCTTTTCTGAAAAACTAGCAGTTATTCATTGAAAAAATTGCTTTGTTCTATTGTACTTCTGTACGTTACATTATTTTAGAGCATTTTAATGTGATTTTAATCGACAGTTTTTGAGAAAATCAATGTTTTTTTGTTAAACACTCTTTTAGGCCAAGTTAGTGTTAATGCAAACAATATGCCTTTTCTGAAAAACTTGCAGTTATTCATTGGAAAAATTGCTTGTTTCTATTTTACTTCTGTACGTTACGTTGTTTTAGAGCATTTTAATGTGATTTTAATGGACAGTTTTTGAGAAAATCAATGTTTTTTTGTTAAACACTCTTTCAGGCCAAGTTAGTGTAAATGCAAACAATATGCTTTTTCCGAAAAACTAGCAGTTATTCATTGGAAAAATTGCTTGGTTCTATTGTAGTTTTGTACGTTACATTGTTTTAGAGCATTTTAATGTGATTTTAATCGACAGTTTTTGAGAAAATCAATGTTTTTTTGTTAAACACTCTTTTAGGCCAAGTTAGTGTTAATGCAAATAATATGCTTTTTCTGAAAAACTAGCAGTTATTCATTGGAAAAATTGTTTTGTTCTATTATAATTCTGTACGGTACGTTATTTTCGAACATTTTAATGTGATTTTAATCGACAGTTTTTGAGAAAATCAATGTTTTTTTGTTAAACAGTCTTTTAGGCCAAGTTAGTGTTAATGCAAATAATATGCTTTTTCTGAACAACTAGCAGTTATTCATTGGAAAAATTGCTTTGTTCTATTGTACTTCTGTACGTTACGTTGTTTTAGAGCATTTTAATGTGATTTTAATCGACAATTTTTGAGAAAATCAATGTTTTTTTGTTAAACACTCTTTAAGGCCAAGTTAGTGTAAATGCAAACAATATGCTTTTTCCGAAAAACTAGTAGTTATTCATTGGAAAAATTGCTTGGTTCTATTGTAGTTTTGTACGTTACATTGTTTAAGAGCATTTTAATGTGATTTTAATCGACAGTTTTTGAGAAAATCAATGTTTTTTTGTTAAACACTCTTTTAGGCCAAGTTAATGTTAATGCAAATAATATGCTTTTTCTGAAAAACTAGCAGTTATTCATTGAAAAAATTGCTTGGTTCTATTGTAGTTATGTACGTTACGTTGTTTTAGAGCATTTTAATGTGATTTTAATCGACAGTTTTTGAGAAAATCAATGTTTTTTTTCAAACACTCTTTTAGGCGAAGTTAGTGTTAATGCAAACAATATGCTTTTTCCGAAAAACTAGTAGTTATTCATTGGAAAAATTGCTTGGTTCTATTATAATTCTGTACGGTACGTTATTTTAGAGCATTTTAATGTGATTTTAATCGACAGTTTTTGAGAAAATCAATGTTTTTTTGTTAAACACTCTTTTAGGCCAAATTAGTGTAAATGCAAACAATATGCCTTTTCTGAAAAACTTGCAGTTATTCATTGGAAAAATTGCTTGGTTCTATTTTACTTCTGTACGTTACGTTGTTTTAGAGCATTTTAATGTGATTTTAATCGACAGTTTTTGAGAAAATCAATGTTTTTTTGTTAAATACTCTTTTAGGCCAAGTTAGTGTTAATGCAAACAATATGCTTTTTCTGAAAAACTAGCAGTTATTCATTGGAAAAATTGCTTGGTTCTATTGTACTTCTGTACGATACGTTGTTTTAGAGCATTTTAATGTGATTTTAATCGACAGTTTTTGAGAAAATCAATGTTTTTTTGTTAAACACTCTTTAAGGCCAAGTTAGTGTAAATGCAAACAATATGCTTTTTCCGAAAAACTAGCAGTTATTCATTGGAAAAATTGCTTGGTTCTATTGTAGTTTTGTACGTTACATTGTTTTAAAGCATTTTAATGTGATTTTAATCGACAGTTTTTGAGAAAATCAATGTTTTTTTGTTAAACACTCTTTTAGGCCAAGTTAGTGTTAATGCAAATAATATGCCTTTCTGAAAAACTAGCAGTTATTCATTGAAAAAATTGCTTGGTTCTATTGTAGTTATGTACGTTACGTTGTTTTAGAGCATTTTAATGTGATTTTAATCGACAGTTTTTGAGAAAATCAATGTTTTTTTTCAAACACTCTTTTAGGCGAAGTTAGTGTTAATGCAAACAATATGCTTTTTCCGAAAAACTAGTAGTTATTCATTGGAAAAATTGCTTGGTTCTATTATAATTCTGTACGGTACGTTATTTTAGAGCATTTTAATGTGATTTTAATCGACAGTTTTTGAGAAAATCAATGTTTTTTTGTTAAACACTCTTTTAGGCCAAATTAGTGTAAATGCAAACAATTTGCCTTTTCTGAAAAACTTGCAGTTATTCATTGGAAAAATTGCTTGGTTCTATTGTAGTTCTGTACGTTACGTTGTTTTAGAGCATTTTAATGTGATTTTAATGGACAGTTTTTGAGAAAATCAATGTTTTTTTGTTAAACACTCTTTTAGGCCAAGTTGGTGTTAATGCAAATAATATGCCTTTTCTGAAAAACTAGCAGTTATTCATTGAAAAAATTGCTTTGTTCTATTGTACTTCTGTACGTTACATTATTTTAGAGCATTTTAATGTGATTTTAATCGACAGTTTTTGAGAAAATCAATGTTTTTTTGTTAAACACTCTTTTAGGCCAAGTTAGTGTTAATGCAAACAATATGCTTTTTCTGAAAAACTAGCAGTTATTCATTGGAAAAATTGCTTGGTTCTATTGTAGTCATGTACGTTACGTTGTTTTAGAGCATTTTAATGTGATTTTAATCGACAGTTTCTGAGAAAATCAATGTTTTTTTGTTAACCACTCCTTTAGGCCAATTTAGTGTTAATGCAAATAATATGCTTTTTCTGAAAAACTAGCAGTTATTCATTGAAAAAATTGCTTGGTTCTATTGTAGTTCTGTACGATACGTTGTTTTAAAGCATTTTAATGTGATTTTAATCGACAGTTTTTGACAAAATCAATGTTTTTTTGTAAAACACTCTTTAAGGCCAAATTAGTGTTAATGCAAATAATATGCTTTTTCCGAAAAACTAGCAGTTATTCATTGAAAAAATTGCTTGGTTCTATTGCAGTTCTGTACGTTACGTTGTTTTAGAGCATTTTAATGTGATTTTAATCGACAGTTTTTGAGAAAATCAATGTTTTTTTGTCAAGCACTCTTTTAGGCCAAGTTAGTGTGAATGCAAACAATATGCTTTTTCCGAAAAACTAGCAGTTATTCATTGGAAAAATTGCTTGGTTCTATTATAAATCTGTATGGTACGTTATTATAGAGCATTTTAATGTGATTTTAATCGACAGTTTTTGAGAAAATCAATGTTTTTTGTCAAACACTTTTTTAGTACAAGTTAGTGTTAATGCAAATAATATGCTTTTTCTTAAAAACTAGCAGTTATTCACTGAAAAAATTTCTTGGTTCTATTGTAGTTCTGTACGTTACGCTGTTTTAGAGCATTTTAATGTGATTTTAATCGACAGTTTTTGAGAAAATCAATGTTTTTTTGTTAAACACTCTTTAAGGCCAAGTTAGTGTAAATGCAAACAATATGCTTTTTCCAAAAAACTAGCAGTTATTCATTGGAAAAATTGCTTGGTTCTATTGTAGTTTTGTACGTTACATTGTTTTAGAGCATTTTAATGTGATTTTAATCGACAGTTTTTGAGAAAATCAATGTTTTTTTGTTAAACACTCTTTTAGGCCAAGTTAGTGTTAATGCAAATAATATGCTTTTTCTGAAAAACTAGCAGTTATTCATTGAAAAAATTGCTTGGTTCTATTGTAGTTATGTACGTTACGTTGTTTTAGAGCATTTTAATGTGATTTTAATCGACAGTTTTTGAGAAGATCAATGTTTTTTTTCAAACACTCTTTTAGGCGAAGTTAGTGTTAATGCAAACAATATGCTTTTTCCGAAAAACTAGTAGTTATTCATTGGAAAAAATGTTGGTTCTATTATAATTCTGTACGGTACGTTATTTTAGAGCATTTTAATGTGATTTTAATCGACAGTTTTTGAGAAAATCAATGTTTTTTTGTTAAACACTCTTTTAGGCCAAGTTAGTGTTAATGCAAACAATATGCTTTTTCTGAAAAACTAGCAGTTATTCATTGAAAAAATTGTTTGGTTCTATTGTAGTTCTGTACGTTACGTTGTTTTAGAGCATTTTAATGTGATTTTAATCGACAGTTTTTGAGAAAATCAATGTTTTTTTGTTAAACACTCTTTTAGGCCAAATTAGTGTAAATGCAAACAATATGCCTTTTCGGAAAAACTTGCAGTTATTCATTGGAAAAATTGCTTGGTTCTATTTCACTTCTGTACGTTACGTTGTTTTAGAGCATTTTAATGTGATTTTAATCGACAGTTTTTGAGAAAATCAATGTTTTTTTGTCAAGCACTCTTTTAGGCCAAGTTAGTGTTAATGCAAACAATATGCTTTTTCCGAAAAACTAGCAGTTATTCATTGGAAAAATTGCTTGGTTCTATTATAAATCTGTACGGTACGTTATTATAGAGCATTTTAATGTGATTTTAATCGACAGTTTTTGAGAAAATCAATGTTTTTTGTCAAAAACTCTTTTAGTTCAAGTTAGTGTTAATGCAAATAATATGCTTTTTCTTAAAAACTAGCAGTTATTCACTGAAAAAATTGCTTGGTTCTATTGCAGTTCTGTACGTTACGTTGTTTTAGAGCATTTTAATGTGATTTTAATCGACAGTTTTTGAGAAAATCAATGTTTTTTTGTCAAGCACTCTTTTAGGCCAAGTTAGTGTTAATGCAAACAATATGCTTTTTCCGAAAAACTAGCAGTTATTCATTGGAAAAATTGCTTGGTTCTATTATAAATCTGTACGGTACGTTAGTATAGAGCATTTTAATGTGATTTTAATCGACAGTTTTTGAGAAAATCAATGTTTTTTGTCAAACACTTTTTTAGTACAAGTTAGTGTTAATGCAAATAATATGCTTTTTCTTAAAAACTAGCAGTTATTCACTGAAAAAATTTCTTGGTTCTATTGTAGTTCTGTACGTTACGCTGTTTTAGAGCATTTTAATGTGATTTTAATCGACAGTTTTTGAGAAAATCAATGTTTTTTTGTTAAACACTCTTTAAGGCCAAGTTAGTGTAAATGCAAACAATATGCTTTTTCCAAAAAACTAGCAGTTATTCATTGGAAAAATTGCTTGGTTCTATTGTAGTTTTGTACGTTACATTGTTTTAGAGCATTTTAATGTGATTTTAATCGACAGTTTTTGAGAAAATCAATGTTTTTTTGTTAAACACTCTTTTAGGCCAAGTTAGTGTTAATGCAAATAATATGCTTTTTCTGAAAAACTAGCAGTTATTCATTGAAAAAATTGCTTGGTTCTATTGTAGTTATGTACGTTACGTTGTTTTAGAGCATTTTAATGTGATTTTAATCGACAGTTTTTGAGAAGATCAATGTTTTTTTTCAAACACTCTTTTAGGCGAAGTTAGTGTTAATGCAAACAATATGCTTTTTCCGAAAAACTAGTAGTTATTCATTGGAAAAAATGCTTGGTTCTATTATAATTCTGTACGGTACGTTATTTTAGAGCATTTTAATGTGATTTTAATCGACAGTTTTTGAGAAAATCAATGTTTTTTTGTTAAACACTCTTTTAGGCCAAGTTAGTGTTAATGCAAACAATATGCTTTTTCTGAAAAACTAGCAGTTATTCATTGAAAAAATTGTTTGGTTCTATTGTAGTTCTGTACGTTACGTTGTTTTAGAGCATTTTAATGTGATTTTAATCGACAGTTTCTGAGAAAATCAATGTTTTTTTGTCAAACACTCTTTTAGGCCAAGTTAGTGTTAATGCAAATAATATGCTTTTTCCGAAAAACTAGCAGTTATTCATTGGAAAAATTGCTTGGTTCTATTATTATTCTGTACGTTACGTTGTTTTAGAGCATTTTGATTTGATTTTAATCGACAGTTTCTGAGAAAATCAATGTTTTTTTGTTAAACACTCTTTTAGGCCAAGTTAGTGTTAATGCAAACAATATGCTTTTTCCGAAAAACTAGTAGTTATTCATTGGAAAAATTGCTTGGTTCTATTATAATTCTGTACGGTACGTTATTTTAGAGCATTTTAATGTGATTTTAATCGACAGTTTTTGAGAAAATCAATGTTTTTTTGTTAAACACTCTTTTAGGCCAAATTAGTGTATATGCAAACAATATGCCTTTTCTGAAAAACTTGCAGTTATTCATTGGAAAAATTGCTTGGTTCTATTTTACTTCTGTACGTTACGTTGTTTTAGAGCATTTTAATGTGATTTTAATCGACAGTTTTTGAGAAAATCAATGTTTTTTTGTTAAACACTCTTTTAGGCCAAGTTAGTGTTAATGCAAATAATATGCTTTTTCTGAAAAACTAGCAGTTATTCATTGAAAAAATTGCTTGGTTCTATTGTAGTTATGTATGTTACGTTGTTTTAGAGCATTTTAATGTGATTTTAATCGACAGTTTTTGAGAAGATCAATGTTTTTTTTCAAACACTCTTTTAGGCGAAGTTAGTGTTAATGCAAACAATATGCTTTTTCCGAAAAACTAGTAGTTATTCATTGGAAAAAATGCTTGGTTCTATTATAATTCTGTACGGTACGTTATTTTAGAGCATTTTAATGTGATTTTAATCGACAGTTTTTGAGAAAATCAATGTTTTTTTGTTAAACACTCTTTTAGGCCAAATTAGTGTAAATGCAAACAATATGCCTTTTCTGAAAAACTTGCAGTTATTCATTGGAAAAATTGCTTGTTTCTATTTTACTTCTGTACGTTACGTTGTTTTAGAGCATTTTAATGTGATTTTAATGGACAGTTTTTGAGAAAATCAATGTTTTTTTGTTATACACTCTTTTAGGCCAAGTTAGTGTTAATGCAAATAATATGCCTTTTCTGAAAAACTAGCAGTTATTCATTGAAAAAATTGCTTGGTTCTATTGTAGTTATGTACGTTACGTTATTTTAGAGCATTTTAATGTGATTTTAATAGACAGTTTTTGAGAAAATCAATGTTTTTTTGTTAAACACTCTTTTAGGCCAAGTTAGTGTTAATGCAAACAATATGCTTTTTCCGAAAAACTAGTAGTTATTCATTGGAAAAATTGCTTGGTTTTATTATAATTCTGTACGGTACGTTATTTTAGAGCATTTTAATGTGATTTTAATCGACAGTTTTTGAGAAAATCAATGTTTTTTTGTTAAACACTCTTTTAGGCCAAATTAGTGTGAATGCAAACAATATGCTTTTTCCGAAAAACTAGTAGTTATTCATTGGAAAAATTGCTTGGTTCTATTGTAGTTATGTACGTTACGTTATTCTAGAGCATTTTTATGTGATTTTAATCGACAGTTTTTGAGAAAATCAATGTTTTTTTGATGAACATTCTTTTAGGCCAAGTTAGTGTCAATGGAAACAATATGTTTTTTCTGAAAAACTAGCAGTTATTCATTGGAAGAATTGCTTGTTTCTATTGTAGTTCTGTACGTTACGTTGTTTTAGAGGATTTAATAGTGATTTTAATCGACAGTTTTTGAGAAAATCAATGTTTTTTTGTTAAACACTCTTTTAGGCCAAGTTAGTGTTAATGCAAACAATATGCTTTTTCTGAACAGCTAGCAGTTGTTCATTTAAAGAATTGCTCGGATCTATTGTAGTTCTGTACGATACGTTGTTTTAGAGCATTTCAAAGTGATATTAATCTACAGTTTTTGAGAAAATCAATGTTTTTTTGTTAAACACTCATTTAGGCCAAATTAGTGTTAATGCAAACAATATGCTTTTTCCGAAAGACTAGCAGTTATTCATTGGAAAAATTGCTTGGTTCTATTGTAGTTCTGTACCTTACGTTGTTTTAGAGCATTTTAATGTGATTTTTTTCTACAGTTTTTGAGAAAATCAATGCTTTTTTGTCAAGCACTCTTTTAGGCCAAGTTAGTGTTAATGCAAACAATATGCTTTTTCCGAAAAACTAGCAGTTATTCATTGGAAAAATTGCTTGGTTCTATTATAAATCTGTACGGTACGTTATTATAGAGCATTTTAATGTGATTTTAATCGACAGTTTTTGAGAAAATCAATGTTTTTTGTCAAACACTCTTTTAGTTCAAGTTAGTGTTAATGCAAATAATATGCTTTTTCTTAAAAACTAGCAGTTATTCACTGAAAAAATTGCTTGGTTCTATTGCAGTTCTGTACGTTACGTTGTTTTAGAGCATTTTAATGTGATTTTAATCGACAGTTTTTGAGAAAATCAATGTTTTTTTGTCAAGCACTCTTTTAGGCCAAGTTAGTGTTAATGCAAACAATATGCTTTTTCCGAAAAACTAGCAGTTATTCATTGGAAAAATTGCTTGGTTCTATTATAAATCTGTACGGTACGTTAGTATAGAGCATTTTAATGTGATTTTAATCGACAGTTTTTGAGAAAATCAATGTTTTTTGTCAAACACTTTTTTAGTACAAGTTAGTGTTAATGCAAATAATATGCTTTTTCTTAAAAACTAGCAGTTATTCACTGAAAAAATTTCTTGGTTCTATTGTAGTTCTGTACGTTACGCTGTTTTAGAGCATTTTAATGTGATTTTAATCGACAGTTTTTGAGAAAATCAATGTTTTTTTGTTAAACACTCTTTAAGGCCAAGTTAGTGTAAATGCAAACAATATGCTTTTTCCAAAAAACTAGCAGTTATTCATTGGAAAAATTGCTTGGTTCTATTGTAGTTTTGTACGTTACATTGTTTTAGAGCATTTTAATGTGATTTTAATCGACAGTTTTTGAGAAAATCAATGTTTTTTTGTTAAACACTCTTTTAGGCCAAGTTAGTGTTAATGCAAATAATATGCTTTTTCTGAAAAACTAGCAGTTATTCATTGAAAAAATTGCTTGGTTCTATTGTAGTTATGTACGTTACGTTGTTTTAGAGCATTTTAATGTGATTTTAATCGACAGTTTTTGAGAAGATCAATGTTTTTTTTCAAACACTCTTTTAGGCGAAGTTAGTGTTAATGCAAACAATATGCTTTTTCCGAAAAACTAGTAGTTATTCATTGGAAAAAATGCTTGGTTCTATTATAATTCTGTACGGTACGTTATTTTAGAGCATTTTAATGTGATTTTAATCGACAGTTTTTGAGAAAATCAATGTTTTTTTGTTAAACACTCTTTTAGGCCAAGTTAGTGTTAATGCAAACAATATGCTTTTTCTGAAAAACTAGCAGTTATTCATTGAAAAAATTGTTTGGTTCTATTGTAGTTCTGTACGTTACGTTGTTTTAGAGCATTTTAATGTGATTTTAATCGACAGTTTCTGAGAAAATCAATGTTTTTTTGTCAAACACTCTTTTAGGCCAAGTTAGTGTTAATGCAAATAATATGCTTTTTCCGAAAAACTAGCAGTTATTCATTGGAAAAATTGCTTGGTTCTATTATTATTCTGTACGTTACGTTGTTTTAGAGCATTTTGATTTGATTTTAATCGACAGTTTCTGAGAAAATCAATGTTTTTTTGTTAAACACTCTTTTAGGCCAAGTTAGTGTTAATGCAAACAATATGCTTTTTCCGAAAAACTAGTAGTTATTCATTGGAAAAATTGCTTGGTTCTATTATAATTCTGTACGGTACGTTATTTTAGAGCATTTTAATGTGATTTTAATCGACAGTTTTTGAGAAAATCAATGTTTTTTTGTTAAACACTCTTTTAGGCCAAATTAGTGTAAATGCAAACAATATGCCTTTTCTGAAAAACTTGCAGTTATTCATTGGAAAAATTGCTTGGTTCTATTTTACTTCTGTACGTTACGTTGTTTTAGAGCATTTTAATGTGATTTTAATCGACAGTTTTTGAGAAAATCAATGTTTTTTTGTTAAACACTCTTTTAGGCCAAGTTAGTGTTAATGCAAATAATATGCTTTTTCTGAAAAACTAGCAGTTATTCATTGAAAAAATTGCTTGGTTCTATTGTAGTTATGTATGTTACGTTGTTTTAGAGCATTTTAATGTGATTTTAATCGACAGTTTTTGAGAAGATCAATGTTTTTTTTCAAACACTCTTTTAGGCGAAGTTAGTGTTAATGCAAACAATATGCTTTTTCCGAAAAACTAGTAGTTATTCATTGGAAAAAATGCTTGGTTCTATTATAATTCTGTACGGTACGTTATTTTAGAGCATTTTAATGTGATTTTAATCGACAGTTTTTGAGAAAATCAATGTTTTTTTGTTAAACACTCTTTTAGGCCAAATTAGTGTAAATGCAAACAATATGCCTTTTCTGAAAAACTTGCAGTTATTCATTGGAAAAATTGCTTGTTTCTATTTTACTTCTGTACGTTACGTTGTTTTAGAGCATTTTAATGTGATTTTAATGGACAGTTTTTGAGAAAATCAATGTTTTTTTGTTATACACTCTTTTAGGCCAAGTTAGTGTTAATGCAAATAATATGCCTTTTCTGAAAAACTAGCAGTTATTCATTGAAAAAATTGCTTGGTTCTATTGTAGTTATGTACGTTACGTTATTTTAGAGCATTTTAATGTGATTTTAATAGACAGTTTTTGAGAAAATCAATGTTTTTTTGTTAAACACTCTTTTAGGCCAAGTTAGTGTTAATGCAAACAATATGCTTTTTCCGAAAAACTAGTAGTTATTCATTGGAAAAATTGCTTGGTTTTATTATAATTCTGTACGGTACGTTATTTTAGAGCATTTTAATGTGATTTTAATCGACAGTTTTTGAGAAAATCAATGTTTTTTTGTTAAACACTCTTTTAGGCCAAATTAGTGTGAATGCAAACAATATGCTTTTTCCGAAAAACTAGTAGTTATTCATTGGAAAAATTGCTTGGTTCTATTGTAGTTATGTACGTTACGTTATTCTAGAGCATTTTTATGTGATTTTAATCGACAGTTTTTGAGAAAATCAATGTTTTTTTGATGAACATTCTTTTAGGCCAAGTTAGTGTCAATGGAAACAATATGTTTTTTCTGAAAAACTAGCAGTTATTCATTGGAAGAATTGCTTGTTTCTATTGTAGTTCTGTACGTTACGTTGTTTTAGAGGATTTAATAGTGATTTTAATCGACAGTTTTTGAGAAAATCAATGTTTTTTTGTTAAACACTCTTTTAGGCCAAGTTAGTGTTAATGCAAACAATATGCTTTTTCTGAACAGCTAGCAGTTGTTCATTTAAAGAATTGCTCGGATCTATTGTAGTTCTGTACGATACGTTGTTTTAGAGCATTTCAAAGTGATATTAATCTACAGTTTTTGAGAAAATCAATGTTTTTTTGTTAAACACTCTTTTAGGCCAAATTAGTGTTAATGCAAACAATATGCTTTTTCCGAAAGACTAGCAGTTATTCATTGGAAAAATTGCTTGGTTCTATTGTAGTTCTGTACCTTACGTTGTTTTAGAGCATTTTAATGTGATTTTTTTCTACAGTTTTTGAGAAAATCAATTTTTTTTGATAAACACTGTTTAGGCCAAGTTAGTGTTAATGCAAACAATATTCTTTATCCGAAAAACTAGCAGTTATTCATTGAAAAAATTGCTTGGTTCTATTGTAGTTCTGTACGATACGTTGTTTTAAAGCATTTTAATGTGATTTTAATGGACAGTTTTTGAGAAAATCAATGTTTTTTGTCAAACACTCTTTTAGTCCAAGTTAGTGTTGATGCAAATAATATGCTTTTTCTTAAAAACTAGCAGTTATTCACAAAAAAAATTTCTTGGTTCTATTGTAGTTCTGTACGTTACGCTGTTTTAGAGCATTTTAATTTGATTTTAATCGACAGTTTTTGAGAAAATCAATGTTTTTTTGTTAAACACTCTTTTAGGCCAAGTTAGTGTTAATGCAAATAATATGCTTTTTTCGAAAAACTAGCAGTTATTCATTGAAAAAATTGCTTGGTTCTATTGTAGTTCTGTACGTTACGTTGTTTTAGAGCATTTTAATGTGATTTTAATCGACAGTTTTTGAGAAAATTTATTTTTTTTTTTATCATACACTCTTTTAGGCCAAGTTTGTGTTAATGCAAACAATATGCTTTTTCCGAAAAACTAGCAGTTATTCATTGGAAAAATTGCTTGGTTCTATTATAATTCTGTATAGTACGTTATTTTAGAGCATTTTAAAGTGATTTTAATCGACAGTTTTTGAGAAAATCAATGTTTTTTTGTCAAACACTCTTTTAGGCGAAGTTAGTGTTAATGCAAATAATATGCTTTTTCTGAAAAACTGGCAGTTATTCATTGGAAAAATTGCTTTGTTCTATTATAATTCTGTACGGTACGTTATTTTCGAACATTTTAATGTGATTTTAATCGACAGTTTTTGAGAAAATCAATGTTTTTTTGTTAAACACTCTTTTAGG
The DNA here is from genome assembly GCA_964019065.1 of Catostylus mosaicus. Classification (NCBI taxonomy): domain Eukaryota; kingdom Metazoa; phylum Cnidaria; class Scyphozoa; order Rhizostomeae; family Catostylidae; genus Catostylus; species Catostylus mosaicus. The sequence continues at coordinate 4,050,298 of OZ025199.1, forward strand.
CCAAGTTAATGTTAATGCAAACAATATGCTTTTTCTGAAAAACTAGCAGTTATTCATTGGAAAAATTGCTTGGTTCTATTGTACTTCTGTACGTTACGTTGTTTTAGAGCACTTTAATGTGATTTTAATCGACAGTTTTTGAGAAAATCAATGTTTTTTTGTTAAACACTCTTTAAGGCCAAGTTAGTGTAAATGCAAATAATATGCTTTTTCTGAAAAACTAGCAGTTATTCATTGAAAAAATTGCTTGATTCTAATGCAGTTATGTACGTTACGGTGTTTTAGAGCATTTTTATGTGATTTTAATCGACAGTTTTTGAGAAAATCAATGTTTTTTTTTCAAACACTCTTTTAGGCGAAGTTAGTGTTAATGCAAACAATATGCTTTTTCCGAAAAACTAGTAGTTATTCATTGGAAAAATTGCTTGTTTCTATTATAATTCTGTACGGTACGTTATTTTAGAGCATTTTAATGTGATTTTAATCCACAGTTTTTGAGAAAATCAATGTTTTTTTGTTAAACAGTCTTTTAGGCCAAATTAGTGTAAATGCAAACAATATGCCTTTTCTGAAAAACTTGCAGTTATTCATTGGAAAAATTGCTTGGCTCTATTTTACTTCTGTACGTTACGTTGTTTTAGAGCATTTTAATGTGGTTTTAATGGACAGTTTTTGAGAAAATCAATGTTTTTTTGTTAAACACTCTTTTAGGCCAAGTTAGTGTTAATGCAAATAATATGCTTTTTCCGAAAAACTAGCAGTTATTCATTGAAAAAATTGCTTGGTTCTATTGTAGTTCTGTACGTTACGTTTTTTTAGAGCATTTTAATGTGATTTTAATCGACAGTTTTTGAGAAAATCAATGTTTTTTTGTCAAACACTCTTTTAGGCCAAGTTTGTGTTAATGCAAACAATATGCTTTTTCCGAAAAACTAGCAGTTATTCATTGGAAAAATTGCTTTGTTCTATTATAATTCTGTACGGTACGTTATTTTCGAACATTTTAATGTGATTTTAATCGACAGTTTTTGAGAAAATCAATGTTTTTTTGTTAAACACTCTTTTAGGCCAAGTTAGTGTTAATGCAAACAATATGCTTTTTCTGAAAAACTAGCAGTTATTCATTGGAAAAATTGCTTGGTTCTATTGTACTTCTGTACGTTACGTTGTTTTAGAGCACTTTAATGTGATTTTAATCGACAGTTTTTGAGAAAATCAATGTTTTTTTGTTAAACACTCTTTAAGGCCAAGTTAGTGTAAATGCAAACAATATGCTTTTTCCGAAAAATTAGCAGTTATTCATTGGAAAAATTGCTTGGTTTTATTGTAGTTTTGTACGTTACGTTGTTTTAGAGCATTTTAATGTGATTTTAATCGACAGTTTTTCAGAAAATCAATGTTTTTTTGTTAAACACTCTTTTAGGCCAAGTTAGTGTTAATGCAAATAATATGCTTTTTCTGAAAAACTAGCAGTTATTCATTGAAAAAATTGCTTGATTCTAATGTAGTTATGTACGTTACGGTGTTTTAGAGCATTTTAATGTGATTTTAATCGACAGTTTTTGAGAAAATCAATGTTTTTTTTTCAAACAATCTTTTAGGCGAAGTTAGTGTTAATGCAAACAATATGCTTTTTCCGAAAAACTAGTAGTTATTCATTGGAAAAATTGCTTGGTTCTATTATAATTCTGTACGGTACGTTATTTTAGAGCATTTTAATGTGATTTTAATCGACAGTTTTTGAGAAAATCAATGTTTTTTTGTTAAACAGTCTTTTAGGCCAAATTAGTGTAATTGCAAACAATATGCCTTTTCTGAAAAACTTGCAGTTATTTATTGGAAAAATTGCTTGGCTCTATTTTACTTCTGTACGTTACGTTGTTTTAGAGCATTTTAATGTGGTTTTAATGGACAGTTTTTGAGAAAATCAATGTTTTTTTGTTAAACACTCTTTTAGGCCAAGTTAGTGTTAATGCAAATAATATGCTTTTTCCGAAAAACTAGCAGTTATTCATTGAAAAGATTGCTTGGTTCTATTGTAGTTCTGTACGTTACGTTTTTTTAGAGCATTTTAATGTGATTTTAATCGACAGTTTTTGAGAAAATCAATGTTTTTTTGTCAAACACTCTTTTAGGCCAAGTTTGTGTTAATGCAAACAATATGCTTTTTCCGAAAAACTAGCAGTTATTCATTGGAAAAATTGCTTGGTTCTATTATAATTCTGTACGGTACGTTATTTTAGAGCATTTTAAAGTGATTTTAATCGACAGTTTTTGAGAAAATCAATGTTTTTTTGTCAAACACTCTTTTAGTCCAAGTTAGTGTTAATGCAAATAATATGCTTTTTCTGAAAAACTAGCAGTTATTCATTGGAAAAATTGCTTTGTTCTATTATAATTCTATACGGTACGGTATTTTCGAACATTTTAATGTGATTTTAATCGACAGTTTTTGAGAAAATCAATGTTTTTTTGTTAAACACTCTTTTAGGCGAATATAGTGTTAATGCAAACAATATGCTTTTTCTGAAAAACTAGCAGTTATTCATTGGAAAAATTGCTTGGTTCTATTGTACTTCTGTACGTTACGTTGTTTTAGAGCACTTTAATGTGATTTTAATCGACAGTTTTTGAGAAAATCAATGTTTTTTTGTTAAACACTCTTTAAGGCCAAGTTAGTGTAAATGCAAACAATATGCTTTTTCCGAAAAACTAGCAGTTATTCATTGGAAAAATTGCTTGGTTCTATTGTAGTTTTGTACGTTACGTTGTTTTAGAGCATTTTAATGTGATTTTAATCGACAGTTTTTGAGAAAATCAATGTTTTTTTGTTAAACACTCTTTTAGGCCAAGTTAGTGTTAATGCAAATAATATGCTTTTTCTGAAAAACTAGCAGTTATTCATTGAAAAAATTGCTTGGTTCTATTGTAGTTCTGTACGTTACGTTGTTTTAGAGCATTTTAATGTGATTTTAATCGACAGTTTTTGAGAAAATCAATGTTTTTTTTTCAAACACTCTTTTAGGCGAAGTTAGTGTTAATGCAAACAATATGCTTTTTCCGAAAAACTAGTAGTTATTCATTGGAAAAATTGCTCTATTATAATTCTGTACGGTACGTTATTTTAGAGCATTTTAATGTGATTTTAATCGACAGTTTTTGAGAAAATCAATGTTTTTTTGTTAAACACTCTTTTAGGCCAAGTTAGTGTTAATGCAAATAATATGCTTTTTCCGAAAAACTAGCAGTTATTCATTGAAAAAATTGCTTGGTTCTATTGTAGTTCTGTACGTTACGTTTTTTTAGAGCATTTTAATGTGATTTTAATCGACAGTTTTTGAGAAAATCAATGTTTTTTTGTCAAACACTCTTTTAGGCCAAGTTTGTGTTAATGCAAACAATATGCTTTTTCCGAAAAACTAGCAGTTATTCATTGGAAAAATTGCTTGGTTCTATTATAATTCTTTACGGTACGTTATTTTAGAGCATTTTAAAGTGATTTTAATCGACAGTTTTTGAGAAAATCAATGTTTTTTTGTTAAACACTCTTTTAGTCCAAGTTAGTGTTAATGCAAATAATATGCTTTTTCTAAAAAACTAGCAGTTATTCATTGGAAAAATTGCTTTGTTCTATTATAATTCTGTACGGTACGTTATTTTCGAACATTTTAATGTGATTTTAATCGACAGTTTTTGAGAAAATCAATGTTTTTTTGTTAAACACTCTTTTAGGCCAAGTTAGTGTTAATGCAAACAATATGCTTTTTCTGAAAAACTAGCAGTTATTCATTGGAAAAATTGCTTGGTTCTATTGTACTTCTGTACGTTACGTTGTTTTAGAGCACTTTAATGTGATTTTAATCGACAGTTTTTGAGAAAATCAATGTTTTTTTGTTAAACACTCTTTAAGGCCAAGTTAGTGTAAATGCAAACAATATGCTTTTTCCGAAAAACTAGCAGTTATTCATTGGAAAAATTGCTTGGTTCTATTGTAGTTTTGTACGTTACGTTGTTTTAGAACATTTTAATGTGATTTTAATGGACAGTTTTTGAGAAAATCAATGTTTTTTTGTTAAACACTCTTTTGGGCCAAGTTAGTGTTAATGCAAATAATATGCCTTTTCTCAAAAACTAGCAGTTATTCATTGAAAAAATTGCTTGGTTCTATTGTAGTTATGTACGTTACGTTATTTTAGAGCATTTTAATGTGATTTTAATCGACAGTTTTTGAGAAAATCAATGTTTTTTTGTTAAACACTCTTTTAGGCCAAGTTAGTGTTAATGCAAACAATATGCTTTTTCCGAAAAACTAGTAGTTATTCATTGGAAAAATTGCTTGGTTTTATTATAATTCTGTACGGTACGTTATTTTAGAGCATTTTAATGTGATTTTAATCGACAGTTTTTGAGAAAATCAATGTTTTTTTGTTAAACACTCTTTTAGGCCAAATTAGTGTAAATGCAAACAATATGCCTTTTCTGAAAAACTTGCAGTTATTCATTGAAAAAATTGCTTGGTTCTATTTTACTTCTGTACGTTACGTTGTTTTAGAGCATTTTAATGTGATTTTAATGGACAGTTTTTGAGAAAATCAATGTTTTTTTGTTAAACACTCTTTTAGGCCAAGTTAGTGTTAATGCAAATAATATGCCTTTTCGGAAAAACTGGCAGTTATTCATTGAAAAAATTGCTTGGTTCTATTGTAGTTATGTACGTTACGTTATTCTAGAGCATTTTAATGTGATTTTAATCGACAGTTTTTGAGAAAATCAATGTCTTTTTGTTAAACACTCTTTTAGGCCAAGTTAGTGTTAATGCAAATAATATGCTTTTTCCGAAAAACTAGCAGTTATTCATTGAAAAAATTGCTTGGTTCTATTGTAGTTCTGTACGTTACGTTTTTTTAGAGCATTTTAATGTGATTTTAATCGACAGTTTTTGAGAAAATCAATGTTTTTTTGTCAAACACTCTTTTAGGCCAAGTTTGTGTTAATGCAAACAATATGCTTTTTCCGAAAAACTAGCAGTTATTCATTGGAAAAATTGCTTGGTTCTATTATAATTCTGTACGGTACGTTATTTTAGAGCATTTTAAAGTGATTTTAATCGACAGTTTTTGAGAAAATCAATGTTTTTTTGTCAAACACTCTTTTAGTCCAAGTTAGTGTTAATGCAAATAATATGCTTTTTCTGAAAAACTAGCAGTTATTCATTGGAAAAATTGCTTTGTTCTATTATAATTCTGTACGGTACGTTATTTTCGAACATTTTAATGTGATTTTAATCGACAGTTTTTGAGAAAATCAATGTTTTTTTGTTAAACACTCTTTTAGGCCAAGTTAGTGTTAATGCAAACAATATGCTTTTTCCGAAAAACTAGTAGTTATTCATTGGAAAAATTGCTTGGTTTTATTATAATTCTGTACGGTACGTTATTTTAGAGCATTTTAATGTGATTTTAATCGACAGTTTTTGAGAAAATCAATGTTTTTTTGTTAAACACTCTTTTAGGCCAAATTAGTGTAAATGCAAACAATATGCCTTTCCTGAAAAACTTGCAGTTATTCATTGGAAAAATTGCTTGGTTCTATTTTACTTCTGTACGTTACGTTGTTTTAGAGCATTTTAATGTGATTTTAATGGACAGTTTTTGAGAAAATCAATGTTTTTTTGTTAAACACTCTTTTAGGCCAAGTTAGTGTTAATGCAAATAATATGCCTTTTCGGAAAAACTGGCAGTTATTCATTGAAAAAATTGCTTGGTTCTATTGTAGTTATGTACGTTACGTTATTCTAGAGCATTTTAATGTGATTTTAATCGACAGTTTTTGAGAAAATCAATGTTTTTTTGTTAAACACTCTTTTAGGCCAAGTTAGTGTTAATGCAAATAATATGCTTTTTCCGAAAAACTAGCAGTTATTCATTGGAAAAATTGCTTGGTTCTATTATAATTCTGTACGGTACGTTATTTTAGAGCATTTTAAAGTGATTTTAATCGACAGTTTTTGTGAAAATTCATGGTTTTTTTGTCAAACACTCTTTTAGTCCAAGTTAGTGTTAATGCAAATAATATGCTTTTTCTGAAAAACTAGCAGTTATTCATTGGAAAAATTGCTTTGTTCTATTATAATTCTGTACGGTACGTTATTTTCGAACATTTTAATGTGATTTTAATCGACAGTTTTTGAGAAAATCAATGTTTTTTTGTTAAACACTCTTTTAGGCCAAGTTAGTGTTAATGCAAACAATATGCTTTTTCTGAAAAACTAGCAGTTATTCATTGGAAAAATTGCTTGGTTCTATTGTACTTCTGTACGTTACGTTGTTTTAGAGCACTTTAATGTGATTTTAATCGACAGTTTTTGAGAAAATCAATGTTTTTTTGTTAAACACTCTTTAAGGCCAAGTTAGTGTAAATGCAAACAATATGCTTTTTCCGAAAAACTAGCAGTTATTCATTGGAAAAATTGCTTGGTTCTATTGTAGTTTTGTACGTTACGTTGTTTTAGAGCATTTTAATGTGATTTTAATCGACAGTTTTTGAGAAAATCAATGTTTTTTTGTTAAACACTCTTTTAGGCCAAGTTAGTGTTAATGCAAATAATATGCTTTTTCTGAAAAACTAGCGGTTATTCATTGAAAAAATTGCTTGGTTCTATTGTAGTTCTGTACGTTACGTTGTTTTAGAGCATTTTAATGTGATTTTAACCGACAGTTTTTGAGAAAATCAATGTTTTTTTTTCAAACACTCTTTTAGGCGAAGTTAGTGTTAATGCAAACAATATGCTTTTTCCGAAAAACTAGTAGTTATTCATTGGAAAAATTGCTTGGTTCTATTATAATTCTGTACGGTACGTTATTTTAGAGCATTTTAATGTGATTTTAATCGACAGTTTTTGAGAAAATCAATGTTTTTTTGTTAAACACTCTTTTAGGCCAAGTTAGTGTTAATGCAAATAATATGCTTTTTCCGAAAAACTAGCAGTTATTCATTGAAAAAATTGCTTGGTTCTATTGTAGTTCTGTACGTTACGTTTTTTTAGAGCATTTTAATGTGATTTTAATCCACAGTTTTTGAGAAAATCAATGTTTTTTTGTCAAACACTCTTTTAGGCCAAGTTTGTGTTAATGCAAACAATATGCTTTTTCCGAAAAACTAGCAGTTATTCATTGGAAAAATTGCTTGGTTCTATTATAATTCTGTACGGTACGTTATTTTAGAGCATTTTAAAGTGATTTTAATCGACAGTTTTTGAGAAAATCAATGTTTTTTTGTCAAACACTCTTTTAGTCCAAGTTAGTGTTAATGCAAACAATATGCTTTTTCCGAAAAACTAGCAGTTATTCATTGGAAAAATTGCTTGGTTCTATTATAATTCTGTACGGTACGTTATTTTAGAGCATTTTAAAGTGATTTTAATCGACAGTTTTTGAGAAAATCAATGTTTTTTTGTTAAACACTCTTTTAGGCCAAGTTAGTGTTAATGCAAATAATATGCTTTTTCTGAAAAACTAGCGGTTATTCATTGAAAAAATTGCTTGGTTCTATTGTAGTTCTGTACGTTACGTTGTTTTAGAGCATTTTAATGTGATTTTAATCGACAGTTTTTGAGAAAATCAATGTTTTTTTTTCAAACACTCTTTTAGGCGAAGTTAGTGTTAATGCAAACAATATGCTTTTTCCGAAAAACTAGTAGTTATTCATTGGAAAAATTGCTTGGTTCTATTATAATTCTGTACGGTACGTTATTTTAGAGCATTTTAATGTGATTTTAATCGACAGTTTTTGAGAAAATCAATGTTTTTTTGTTAAACACTCTTTTAGGCCAAGTTAGTGTTAATGCAAATAATATGCCTTTTCGGAAAAACTGGCAGTTATTCATTGAAAAAATTGCTTGGTTCTATTGTAGTTATGTACGTTACGTTATTCTAGAGCATTTTAATGTGATTTTAATCGACAGTTTTTGAGAAAATCAATGTTTTTTTGTTAAACACTCTTTTAGGCCAAGTTAGTGTTAATGCAAATAATATGCTTTTTCCGAAAAACTAGCAGTTATTCATTGGAAAAATTGCTTGGTTCTATTATAATTCTGTACGGTACGTTATTTTAGAGCATTTTAAAGTGATTTTAATCGACAGTTTTTGTGAAAATTCATGGTTTTTTTGTCAAACACTCTTTTAGTCCAAGTTAGTGTTAATGCAAATAATATGCTTTTTCTGAAAAACTAGCAGTTATTCATTGGAAAAATTGCTTTGTTCTATTATAATTCTGTACGGTACGTTATTTTCGAACATTTTAATGTGATTTTAATCGACAGTTTTTGAGAAAATCAATGTTTTTTTGTTAAACACTCTTTTAGGCCAAGTTAGTGTTAATGCAAACAATATGCTTTTTCTGAAAAACTAGCAGTTATTCATTGGAAAAATTGCTTGGTTCTATTGTACTTCTGTACGTTACGTTGTTTTAGAGCACTTTAATGTGATTTTAATCGACAGTTTTTGAGAAAATCAATGTTTTTTTGTTAAACACTCTTTAAGGCCAAGTTAGTGTAAATGCAAACAATATGCTTTTTCCGAAAAACTAGCAGTTATTCATTGGAAAAATTGCTTGGTTCTATTGTAGTTTTGTACGTTACGTTGTTTTAGAGCATTTTAATGTGATTTTAATCGACAGTTTTTGAGAAAATCAATGTTTTTTTGTTAAACACTCTTTTAGGCCAAGTTAGTGTTAATGCAAATAATATGCTTTTTCTGAAAAACTAGCGGTTATTCATTGAAAAAATTGCTTGGTTCTATTGTAGTTCTGTACGTTACGTTGTTTTAGAGCATTTTAATGTGATTTTAACCGACAGTTTTTGAGAAAATCAATGTTTTTTTTTCAAACACTCTTTTAGGCGAAGTTAGTGTTAATGCAAACAATATGCTTTTTCCGAAAAACTAGTAGTTATTCATTGGAAAAATTGCTTGGTTCTATTATAATTCTGTACGGTACGTTATTTTAGAGCATTTTAATGTGATTTTAATCGACAGTTTTTGAGAAAATCAATGTTTTTTTGTTAAACACTCTTTTAGGCCAAGTTAGTGTTAATGCAAATAATATGCTTTTTCCGAAAAACTAGCAGTTATTCATTGAAAAAATTGCTTGGTTCTATTGTAGTTCTGTACGTTACGTTTTTTTAGAGCATTTTAATGTGATTTTAATCCACAGTTTTTGAGAAAATCAATGTTTTTTTGTCAAACACTCTTTTAGGCCAAGTTTGTGTTAATGCAAACAATATGCTTTTTCCGAAAAACTAGCAGTTATTCATTGGAAAAATTGCTTGGTTCTATTATAATTCTGTACGGTACGTTATTTTAGAGCATTTTAAAGTGATTTTAATCGACAGTTTTTGAGAAAATCAATGTTTTTTTGTCAAACACTCTTTTAGTCCAAGTTAGTGTTAATGCAAACAATATGCTTTTTCCGAAAAACTAGCAGTTATTCATTGGAAAAATTGCTTGGTTCTATTATAATTCTGTACGGTACGTTATTTTAGAGCATTTTAAAGTGATTTTAATCGACAGTTTTTGAGAAAATCAATGTTTTTTTGTTAAACACTCTTTTAGGCCAAGTTAGTGTTAATGCAAATAATATGCTTTTTCTGAAAAACTAGCGGTTATTCATTGAAAAAATTGCTTGGTTCTATTGTAGTTCTGTACGTTACGTTGTTTTAGAGCATTTTAATGTGATTTTAATCGACAGTTTTTGAGAAAATCAATGTTTTTTTTTCAAACACTCTTTTAGGCGAAGTTAGTGTTAATGCAAACAATATGCTTTTTCCGAAAAACTAGTAGTTATTCATTGGAAAAATTGCTTGGTTCTATTATAATTCTGTACGGTACGTTATTTTAGAGCATTTTAATGTGATTTTAATCGACAGTTTTTGAGAAAATCAATGTTTTTTTGTTAAACACTCTTTTAGGCCAAGTTAGTGTTAATGCAAATAATATGCTTTTTCCGAAAAACTAGCAGTTATTCATTGAAAAAATTGCTTGGTTCTATTGTAGTTCTGTACGTTACGTTTTTTTAGAGCATTTTAATGTGATTTTAATCCACAGTTTTTGAGAAAATCAATGTTTTTTTGTCAAACACTCTTTTAGGCCAAGTTTGTGTTAATGCAAACAATATGCTTTTTCCGAAAAACTAGCAGTTATTCATTGGAAAAATTGCTTGGTTCTATTATAATTCTGTACGGTACGTTATTTTAGAGCATTTTAAAGTGATTTTAATCGACAGTTTTTGAGAAAATCAATGTTTTTTTGTCAAACACTCTTTTAGTCCAAGTTAGTGTTAATGCAAATAATATGCTTTTTCTAAAAAACTAGCAGTTATTCATTGGAAAAATTGCTTTGTTCTATTATAATTCTGTACGGTACGTTATTTTAGAGCATTTTAATGTGATTTTAATCGACAGTTTTTGAGAAAATCAATGTTTTTTTGTTAAACACTCTTTTAGGCCAAGTTAGTGTTAATGCAAATAATATGCTTTTTCCGAAAAACTAGCAGTTATTCATTGAAAAAATTGCTTGGTTCTATTGTAGTTCTGTACGTTACGTTTTTTTAGAGCATTTTAATGTGATTTTAATCGACAGTTTTTGAGAAAATCAATGTTTTTTTGTCAAACACTCTTTTAGTCCAAGTTAGTGTTAATGCAAATAATATGCTTTTTCTAAAAAACTAGCAGTTATTCATTGGAAAAATTGCTTTGTTCTATTATAATTCTGTACGGTACGTTATTTTCGAACATTTTAATGTGATTTTAATCGACAGTTTTTGAGAAAATCAATGTTTTTTTGTTAAACACTCTTTTAGGCCAAGTTAGTGTTAATGCAAATAATATGCTTTTTCTGAAAAACTAGCGGTTATTCATTGAAAAAATTGCTTGGTTCTATTGTAGTTCTGTACGTTACGTTGTTTTAGAGCATTTTAATGTGATTTTAATCGACAGTTTTTGAGAAAATCAATGTTTTTTTTTCAAACACTCTTTTAGGCGAAGTTAGTGTTAATGCAAACAATATGCTTTTTCCGAAAAACTAGTAGTTATTCATTGGAAAAATTGCTTGGTTCTATTATAATTCTGTACGGTACGTTATTTTAGAGCATTTTAATGTGATTTTAATCGACAGTTTTTGAGAAAATCAATGTTTTTTTGTTAAACACTCTTTTAGGCCAAGTTAGTGTTAATGCAAATAATATGCTTTTTCCGAAAAACTAGCAGTTATTCATTGAAAAAATTGCTTGGTTCTATTGTAGTTCTGTACGTTACGTTTTTTTAGAGCATTTTAATGTGATTTTAATCGACAGTTTTTGAGAAAATCAATGTTTTTTTGTCAAACACTCTTTTAGGCCAAGTTTGTGTTAATGCAAACAATATGCTTTTTCCGAAAAACTAGCAGTTATTCATTGGAAAAATTGCTTGGTTCTATTATAATTCTGTACGGTACGTTATTTTAGAGCATTTTAAAGTGATTTTAATCGACAGTTTTTGAGAAAATCAATGTTTTTTTGTCAAACACTCTTTTAGTCCAAGTTAGTGTTAATGCAAATAATATGCTTTTTCTAAAAAACTAGCAGTTATTCATTGGAAAAATTGCTTTGTTCTATTATAATTCTGTACGGTACGTTATTTTCGAACATTTTAATGTGATTTTAATCGACAGTTTTTGAGAAAATCAATGTTTTTTTGTTAAACACTCTTTTAGGCCAAGTTAGTGTTAATGCAAACAATATGCTTTTTCTGAAAAACTAGCAGTTATTCATTGGAAAAATTGCTTGGTTCTATTGTACTTCTGTACGTTACGTTGTTTTAGAGCACTTTAATGTGATTTTAATCGACAGTTTTTGAGAAAATCAATGTTTTTTTGTTAAACACTCTTTAAGGCCAAGTTAGTGTAAATGCAAACAATATGCTTTTTCCGAAAAACTAGCAGTTATTCATTGGAAAAATTGCTTGGTTCTATTGTAGTTTTGTACGTTACGTTGTTTTAGAGCATTTTAATGTGATTTTAATGGACAGTTTTTGAGAAAATCAATGTTTTTTTGTTAAACACTCTTTTAGGCCAAGTTAGTGTTAATGCAAATAATATGCCTTTTCTGAAAAACTAGCAGTTATTCATTGAAAAAATTGCTTGGTTCTATTGTAGTTATGTACGTTACGTTATTTTAGAGCATTTTAATGTGATTTTAATCGACAGTTTTTGAGAAAATCAATGTTTTTTTGTTAAACACTCTTTTAGTCCAAGTTAGTGTTAATGCAAATAATATGCTTTTTCTAAAAAACTAGCAGTTATTCATTGGAAAAATTGCTTTGTTCTATTATAATTCTGTACGGTACGTTATTTTCGAACATTTTAATGTGATTTTAATCGACAGTTTTTGAGAAAATCAATGTTTTTTTGTTAAACACTCTTTTAGGCCAAGTTAGTGTTAATGCAAACAATATGCTTTTTCTGAAAAACTAGCAGTTATTCATTGGAAAAATTGCTTGGTTCTATTGTACTTCTGTACGTTACGTTGTTTTAGAGCACTTTAATGTGATTTTAATCGACAGTTTTTGAGAAAATCAATGTTTTTTTGTTAAACACTCTTTAAGGCCAAGTTAGTGTAAATGCAAACAATATGCTTTTTCCGAAAAACTAGCAGTTATTCATTGGAAAAATTGCTTGGTTCTATTGTAGTTTTGTACGTTACGTTGTTTTAGAGCATTTTAATGTGATTTTAATGGACAGTTTTTGAGAAAATCAATGTTTTTTTGTTAAACACTCTTTTAGGCCAAGTTAGTGTTAATGCAAATAATATGCCTTTTCTGAAAAACTAGCAGTTATTCATTGAAAAAATTGCTTGGTTCTATTGTAGTTATGTACGTTACGTTATTTTAGAGCATTTTAATGTGATTTTAATCGACAGTTTTTGAGAAAATCAATGTTTTTTTGTTAAACACTCTTTTAGGCCAAGTTAGTGTTAATGCAAACAATATGCTTTTTCCGAAAAACTAGTAGTTATTCATTGGAAAAATTGCTTGGTTTTATTATAATTCTGTACGGTACGTTATTACGTTATTTTAGAGCATTTTAATGTGATTTTAATCGACAGTTTTTGAGAAAATCAATGTTTTTTTGTTAAACACTCTTTTAGGCCAAATTAGTGTAAATGCAAACAATATGCCTTTTCTGAAAAACTTGCAGTTATTCATTGGAAAAATTGCTTGGTTCTATTTTACTTCTGTACGTTACGTTGTTTTAGAGCATTTTAATGTGATTTTAATCGACAGTTTTTGAGAAAATCAATGTTTTTTTGTTAAACACTCTTTTAGGCCAAGTTAGTGTTAATGCAAATAATATGCCTTTTTGGAAAAACTGGCAGTTATTCATTGAAAAAATTGCTTGGTTCTATTGTAGTTATGTACGTTACGTTATTCTAGAGCATTTTAATGTGATTTTAATCGACAGTTTTTGAGAAAATCAATGTTTTTTTGTTAAACACTCTTTTAGGCCAAGTTAGTGTTAATGCAAACAATATGCTTTTTCTGAAAAACTAGCAGTTATTCATTGGAAAAATTGCTTGGTTCTATTGTAGTTATGTACGTTACGTTGTTTTAGAGCATTTTAATGTGATTTTAATCGACAGTTTCTGAGAAAATCAATGTTTTTTTGTTAACCACTCTTTTAGGCCAAGTTAGTGTTAATGCAAATAATATGCCTTTTCTGAAAAACTAGCAGTTATTCATTGAAAAAATTGCTTGGTTCTATTGTAGTTCTGTACGATACGTTGTTTTAAAGCATTTTAATGTGATTTTAATCGACAGTTTTTGACAAAATCAATGTTTTTTTGTAAAACACTCTTCAAGGCCAAGTTAGTGTTAATGCAAATAATATGCTTTTTCCGAAAAACTAGCAGTTATTCATTGAAAAAATTGCTTGGTTCTATTGTAGTTCTGTACGTTACGTTGTTTTAGAGCATTTTAATGTGATTTTAATCGACAGTTTTTGAGAAAATCAATGTTTTTTTGTCAAACACTCTTTTAGGCCAAGTTAGTGTTAATGCAAACAATATGCTTTTTCCGAAAAACTAGCAGTTATTCATTGGAAAAATTGCTTGGTTCTATTATAAATCTGTACGGTACGTTATTTTAGAGCATTTTAATGTGATTTTAATGGACAGTTTTTGAGAAAATCAATGTTTTTTGTCAAACACTCTTTTAGTCCAAGTTATTGTTGATGCAAATAATATGCTTTTTCTTAAAAACTAGCAGTTATTCACTGAAAAAATTTCTTGGTTCTATTGTAGTTCTGTACGTTACGCTGTTTTAGAGCATTTTAATTTGACTTTAATCGACAGTTTTTGAGAAAATCAATGTTTTTTTGTTAAACACTCTTTTAAGCCAAGTTAGTGTTAATGCAAATAATATGCTTTTTTCGAAAAACTAGCAGTTATTCATTGAAAAAATTGCTTGGTTCTATTGTAGTTATGTACGTTACGTTGTTTTAGAGCATTTTAATGTGATTTTAATCGACAGTTTTTGAGAAAATCAATGTTTTTTTGTCATACACTCTTTTAGGCCAAGTTTGTGTTAATGCAAACAATATGCTTTTTCCGAAAAACTAGCAGTTATTCATTGGAAAAATTGCTTGGTTCTATTATAATTCTGTACAGTACGTTATTTTAGAGCATTTTAAAGTGATTTTAATCGACAGTTTTTGAGAAAATCAATGTTTTTTTGTCAAACACTCTTTTAGGCGAAGTTAGTGTTAATGCAAATAATATGCTTTTTCTGAAAAACTGGCAGTTATTCATTGGAAAAATTGCTTTGTTCTATTATAATTCTGTACGGTACGTTATTTTCGAACATTTTAATGTGATTTTAATCGACAGTTTTTGAGAAAATCAATGTTTTTTTGTTAAACACTCTTTTAGGCCAAGTTAGTGTTAATGCAAACAATATGCTTTTTCTGAAAAACTAGCAGTTATTCATTGGAAAAATTGCTTGGTTCTATTGTACTTCTGTACGTTACGTTGTTTTAGAGCACTTTAATGTGATTTTAATCGACAGTTTTTGAGAAAATCAATGTTATTTTGTTAAACACTCTTTAAGGCCAAGTTAGTGTAAATGCAAACAATATGCTTTTTCCGAAAAACTAGCAGTTATTCATTTGAAAAATTGCTTGGTTTTATTGTAGTTTTGTACGTTACGTTGTTTTAGAGCATTTTAATGTGATTTTAATCGACAGTTTTTGAGAAAATCAATGTTTTTTTGTTAAACACTCTTTTAGGCCAAGTTAGTGTTAATGCAAATAATATGCTTTTTCTGAAAAACTAGCAGTTATTCATTGAAAAAATTGCTTGATTCTATTGTAGTTATGTACGTTACGGTGTTTTAGAGCATTTTAATGTGATTTTAATCGACAGTTTTTGAGAAAATCAATGTTTTTTTTTCAAACACTCTTTTAGGCGAAGTTAGTGTTAATGCAAACAATATGCTTTTTCCGAAAAGCTAGTAGTTATTCATTGGAAAAATTGCTTGGTTCTATTATAATTCTGTACGGTACGTTATTTTAGAGCATTTTAATGTGATTTTAATCGACAGTTTTTGAGAAAATCAATGTTTTTTTGTTAAACACTCTTTTAGGCCAAGTTAGTGTTAATGCAAACAATATGCTTTTTCCGAAAAACTAGTAGTTATTCATTGGAAAAATTGCTTGGTTTTATTATAATTCTGTACGGTACGCTATTTTAGAGCATTTTAATGTGATTTTAATCGACAGTTTTTGAGAAAATCAATGTTTTTTTGTTAAACACTCTTTTAGGCCAAATTAGTGTAAATGCAAACAATATGCCTTTTCTGAAAAACTTGCAGTTATTCATTGGAAAAATTGCTTGGTTCTATTTTACTTCTGTACGTTACGTTGTTTTAGAGCATTTTAATGTGATTTTAATGGACAGTTTTTGAGAAAATCAATGTTTTTTTGTTAAACACTCTTTTAGGCCAAGTTAGTGTTAATGCAAATAATATGCCTTCTCGGAAAAACTGGCAGTTATTCATTGAAAAAATTGCTTGGTTCTATTATAAATCTGTACGGTACGTTATTTTAGAGCATTTTAATGTGATTTTAATGGACAGTTTTTGAGAAAATCAATGTTTTTTGTCAAACACTCTTTTAGTCCAAGTTATTGTTGATGCAAATAATATGCTTTTTCTTAAAAACTAGCAGTTATTCACTGAAAAAATTTCTTGGTTCTATTGTAGTTCTGTACGTTACGCTGTTTTAGAGCATTTTAATTTGACTTTAATCGACAGTTTTTGAGAAAATCAATGTTTTTTTGTTAAACACTCTTTTAAGCCAAGTTAGTGTTAATGCAAATAATATGCTTTTTTCGAAAAACTAGCAGTTATTCATTGAAAAAATTGCTTGGTTCTATTGTAGTTATGTACGTTACGTTGTTTTAGAGCATTTTAATGTGATTTTAATCGACAGTTTTTGAGAAAATCAATGTTTTTTTGTCATACACTCTTTTAGGCCAAGTTTGTGTTAATGCAAACAATATGCTTTTTCCGAAAAACTAGCAGTTATTCATTGGAAAAATTGCTTGGTTCTATTATAATTCTGTACAGTACGTTATTTTAGAGCATTTTAAAGTGATTTTAATCGACAGTTTTTGAGAAAATCAATGTTTTTTTGTCAAACACTCTTTTAGGCGAAGTTAGTGTTAATGCAAATAATATGCTTTTTCTGAAAAACTGGCAGTTATTCATTGGAAAAATTGCTTTGTTCTATTATAATTCTGTACGGTACGTTATTTTCGAACATTTTAATGTGATTTTAATCGACAGTTTTTGAGAAAATCAATGTTTTTTTGTTAAACACTCTTTTAGGCCAAGTTAGTGTTAATGCAAACAATATGCTTTTTCTGAAAAACTAGCAGTTATTCATTGGAAAAATTGCTTGGTTCTATTGTACTTCTGTACGTTACGTTGTTTTAGAGCACTTTAATGTGATTTTAATCGACAGTTTTTGAGAAAATCAATGTTATTTTGTTAAACACTCTTTAAGGCCAAGTTAGTGTAAATGCAAACAATATGCTTTTTCCGAAAAACTAGCAGTTATTCATTTGAAAAATTGCTTGGTTTTATTGTAGTTTTGTACGTTACGTTGTTTTAGAGCATTTTAATGTGATTTTAATCGACAGTTTTTGAGAAAATCAATGTTTTTTTGTTAAACACTCTTTTAGGCCAAGTTAGTGTTAATGCAAATAATATGCTTTTTCTGAAAAACTAGCAGTTATTCATTGAAAAAATTGCTTGATTCTATTGTAGTTATGTACGTTACGGTGTTTTAGAGCATTTTAATGTGATTTTAATCGACAGTTTTTGAGAAAATCAATGTTTTTTTTTCAAACACTCTTTTAGGCGAAGTTAGTGTTAATGCAAACAATATGCTTTTTCCGAAAAGCTAGTAGTTATTCATTGGAAAAATTGCTTGGTTCTATTATAATTCTGTACGGTACGTTATTTTAGAGCATTTTAATGTGATTTTAATCGACAGTTTTTGAGAAAATCAATGTTTTTTTGTTAAACACTCTTTTAGGCCAAGTTAGTGTTAATGCAAACAATATGCTTTTTCCGAAAAACTAGTAGTTATTCATTGGAAAAATTGCTTGGTTTTATTATAATTCTGTACGGTACGCTATTTTAGAGCATTTTAATGTGATTTTAATCGACAGTTTTTGAGAAAATCAATGTTTTTTTGTTAAACACTCTTTTAGGCCAAATTAGTGTAAATGCAAACAATATGCCTTTTCTGAAAAACTTGCAGTTATTCATTGGAAAAATTGCTTGGTTCTATTTTACTTCTGTACGTTACGTTGTTTTAGAGCATTTTAATGTGATTTTAATGGACAGTTTTTGAGAAAATCAATGTTTTTTTGTTAAACACTCTTTTAGGCCAAGTTAGTGTTAATGCAAATAATATGCCTTCTCGGAAAAACTGGCAGTTATTCATTGAAAAAATTGCTTGGTTCTATTGTAGTTATGTACGTTACGTTATTCTAGAGCATTTTAATGTGATTTTAATCGACAGTTTTTGAGAAAATCAATGTTTTTTTGTTAAACACTCTTTTAGGCCAAGTTAGTGTTAATGCAAACAATATGCTTTTTCTGAAAAACTAGCAGTTATTCATTGGAAAAATTGCTTGGTTCTATTATAAATCTGTACGGTACGTTATTTTAGAGCATTTTAATGTGATTTTAATGGACAGTTTTTGAGAAAATCAATGTTTTTTGTCAAACACTCTTTTAGTCCAAGTTAGTGTTGATGCAAATAATATGCTTTTTCTTAAAAACTAGCAGTTATTCACTGAAAAAATTTCTTGGTTCTATTGTAGTTCTGTACGTTACGCTGTTTTAGAGCATTTTAATTTGATTTTAAGCGACAGTTTTTGAGAAAATCAATGTTTTTTTGTTAAACACTCTTTTAGGCCAAGTTAGTGTTAATGCAAATAATATGCTTTTTTCGAAAAACTAGCAGTTATTCATTGAAAAAATTGCTTGGTTCTATTGTAGTTCTGTACGTTACGTTGTTTTAAAGCATTTTAATGTGATTTTAATCGACAGTTTTTGAGAAAATCAATGTTTTTTTGTCATACACTCTTTTAGGCCAAGTTTGTGTTAATGCAAACAATATGCTTTTTCCGAAAAACTAGCAGTTATTCATTGGAAAAATTGCTTGGTTCTATTATAATTCTGTACAGTACGTTATTTTAGAGCATTTTAAAGTGATTTTAATCGACAGTTTTTGAGAAAATCAATGTTTTTTTGTCAAACACTCTTTTAGGCGAAGTTAGTGTTAATGCAAATAATATGCTTTTTCTGAAAAACTGGCAGTTATTCATTGGAAAAATTGCTTTGTTCTATTATAATTCTGTACGGTACGTTATTTTCGAACATTTTAATGTGATTTTAATCGACAGTTTTTGAGAAAATCAATGTTTTTTTGTTAAACACTCTTTTAGGCCAAGTTAGTGTTAATGCAAACAATATGCTTTTTCTGAAAAACTAGCAGTTATTCATTGGAAAAATTGCTTGGTTCTATTGTACTTCTGTACGTTACGTTGTTTTAGAGCACTTTAATGTGATTTTAATCGACAGTTTTTGAGAAAATCAATGTTTTTTTGTTAAACACTCTTTAAGGCCAAGTTAGTGTAAATGCAAACAATATGCTTTTTCCGAAAAACTAGCAGTTATTCATTGGAAAAATTGCTTGGTTTTATTGTAGTTTTGTACGTTACGTTGTTTTAGAGCATTTTAATGTGATTTTAATCGACAGTTTTTCAGAAAATCAATGTTTTTTGTTAAACACTCTTTTAGGCAAAGTTAGTGTTAATGCAAATAATATGCTTTTTCTGAAAAACTAGCAGTTATTCATTGAAAAAATTGCTTGATTCTATTGTAGTTATGTACGTTACGGTGTTTTAGAGCATTTTAATGTGATTTTAATCGACAGTTTTTGAGAAAATCAATGTTTTTTTTTCAAACACTCTTTTAGGAGAAGTTAGTGATAATGCAAACAATATGCTTTTTCCGAAAAGCTAGTAGTTATTCATTGGAAAAATTGCTTGGTTCTATTATAATTCTGTACGGTACGTTATTTTAGAGCATTTTAATGTGATTTTAATCGACAGTTTTTGAGAAAATCAATGTTTTTTTGTTAAACAGTCTTTTAGGCCAAATTAGTGTAAATGCAAACAATATGCCTTTTCTGAAAAACTTGCAGTTATTCATTGGAAAAATTGCTTGGCTCTATTTTACTTCTGTACGTTACGTTGTTTTAGAGCATTTTAATGTGGTTTTAATGGACAGTTTTTGAGAAAATCAATGTTTTTTTGTTAAACACTCTTTTAGGCCAAGTTAGTGTTAATGCAAATAATATGCTTTTTCCGAAAAACTAGCAGTTATTCATTGAAAAAATTGCTTGGTTCTATTGTAGTTCTGTACGTTACGTTTTTTTAGAGCATTTTAATGTGATTTTAATCGACAGTTTTTGAGAAAATCAATGTTTTTTTGTCAAACACTCTTTTAGGCCAAGTTTGTGTTAATGCAAACAATATGCTTTTTCCGAAAAACTAGCAGTTATTCATTGGAAAAATTGCTTGGTTCTATTATAATTCTGTACGGTACGTTATTTTAGAGCATTTTAAAGTGATTTTAATCGACAGTTTTTGAGAAAATCAATGTTTTTTTGTCAAACACTCTTTTAGTCCAAGTTAGTGTTAATGCAAATAATATGCTTTTTCTGAAAAACTAGCAGTTATTCATTGGAAAAATTGCTTTGTTCTATTATAATTCTGTACGGTACGTTATTTTCGAACATTTTAATGTGATTTTAATCGACAGTTTTTGAGAAAATCAATGTTTTTTTGTTAAACACTCTTTTAGGCCAAGTTAGTGTTAATGCAAACAATATGCTTTTTCTGAAAAACTAGCAGTTATTCATTGGAAAAATTGCTTGGTTCTATTGTACTTCTGTACGTTACGTTGTTTTAGAGCACTTTAATGTGATTTTAATCGACAGTTTTTGAGAAAATCAATGTTTTTTTGTTAAACACTCTTTAAGGCCAAGTTAGTGTAAATGCAAACAATATGCTTTTTCCGAAAAACTAGCAGTTATTCATTGGAAAAATTGCTTGGTTCTATTGTAGTTTTGTACGTTACGTTGTTTTAGAGCATTTTAATGTGATTTTAATCGACAGTTTTTGAGAAAATCAATGTTTTTTTGTTAAACACTCTTTTAGGCCAAGTTAGTGTTAATGCAAATAATATGCTTTTTCTGAAAAACTAGCAGTTATTCATTGAAAAATTGCTTGGTTCTATTGTAGTTATGTACGTTACGTTGTTTTAGAGCATTTTAATGTGATTTTAATCGACAGTTTTTGAGAAAATCAATGTTTTTTTTTCAAACACTCTTTTAGGCGAAGTTAGTGTTAATGCAAACAATATGCTTTTTCCGAAAAACTAGTAGTTATTCATAGGAAAAATTGCTTGGTTCTATTATAATTCTGTACGGTACGTTATTTTAGAGCATTTTAATGTGATTTTAATCGACAGTTTTTGAGAAAATCAATGTTTTTTTGTTAAACACTCTTTTAGGCCAAGTTAGTGTTAATGCAAATAATATGCTTTTTCCGAAAAACTAGCAGTTATTCATTGAAAAAATTGCTTGGTTTTATTGTAGTTCTGTACGTTACGTTTTTTTCGAGCATTTTAATGTGATTTTAATCGACAGTTTTTGAGAAAATCAATGTTTTTTTGTCAAACACTCTTTTAGGCCAAGTTTGTGTTAATGCAAACAATATGCTTTTTCCGAAAAACTAGCAGTTATTCATTGGAAAAATTGCTTGGTTCTATTATAATTCTGTACGGTACGTTATTTTAGAGCATTTTAAAGTGATTTTAATCGACAGTTTTTGAGAAAATCAATGTTTTTTTGTCAAACACTCTTTTAGTCCAAGTTAGTGTTAATGCAAATAATATGCTTTTTCTAAAAAACTAGCAGTTATTTATTGGAAAAATTGCTTTGTTCTATTATAATTCTGTACGGTACGTTATTTTCGAACATTTTAATGTGATTTTAATCGACAGTTTTTGAGAAAATCAATGTTTTTTTTCAAACACTCTTTTAGGCGAAGTTAGTGTTAATGCAAACAATATGCTTTTTCCGAAAAACTAGTCGTTATTCATTGGAAAAATTGCTTGGTTCTATTATAATTCTGTACGGTACGTTATTTTAGAGCATTTTAATGTGATTTTAATCGACAGTTTTTGAGAAAATCAATGTTTTTTTGTTAAACACTCTTTTAGGCCAAATTAGTGTAAATGTTAACAATATGCCTTTTCTGAAAAACTTGCAGTTATTCATTGGAAAAATTGCTTGGTTCTATTTTACTTCCGTACGTTACGTTGTTTTAGAGCATTTTAATGTGATTTTAATCGACAGTTTTTGAGAAAATCAATGTTTTTTTGTTAAACACTCTTTTTGGCCAAGTTAGTGTTAATGCAAATAATATGCCTTTTCTGAAAAACTAGCAGTTATTCATTGAAAAAATTGCTTGGTTCTATTGTAGTTATGTACGTTACGTTATTTTAGAGCATTTTAATGTGATTTTAATCGACAGTTTTTGAGAAAATCAATGTTTTTTTTCAAACACTCTTTTAGGCGAAGTTAGTGTTAATGCAAACAATATGCTTTTTCCGAAAAACTAGTAGTTATTCATTGGAAAAATTGCTTGGTTCTATTATAATTCTGTACGGTACGTTATTTTAGAGCATTTTAATGTGATTTTAATCGACAGTTTTTGAGAAAATCAATGTTTTTTTGTTAAACACTCTTTTAGGCCAAATTAGTGTAAATGTTAACAATATGCCTTTTCTGAAAAACTTGCAGTTATTCATTGGAAAAATTGCTTGGTTCTATTTTACTTCCGTACGTTACGTTGTTTTAGAGCATTTTAATGTGATTTTAATCGACAGTTTTTGAGAAAATCAATGTTTTTTTGTTAAACACTCTTTTAGGCAAAGTTAGTGTTAATGCAAATAATATGCTTTTTCTGAAAAACTAGCAGTTATTCATTGAAAAAATTGCTTGATTCTATTGTAGTTATGTACGTTACGGTGTTTTAGAGCATTTTAATGTGATTTTAATCGACAGTTTTTGAGAAAATCAATGTTTTTTTTTCAAACACTCTTTTAGGCGAAGTTAGTGATAATGCAAACAATATGCTTTTTCCGAAAAACTAGCAGTTATTCATTGGAAAAATTGCTTGGTTCTATTATAATTCTGTACGGTACGTTATTTTAGAGCATTTTAAAGTGATTTTAATCGACAGTTTTTGAGAAAATCAATGTTTTTTTGTCAAACACTCTTTTAGTCCAAGTTAGTGTTAATGCAAATAATATGCTTTTTCTGAAAAACTAGCAGTTATTCATTGGAAAAATTGCTTTGTTCTATTATAATTCTGTACGGTACGTTATTTTCGAACATTTTAATGTGATTTTAATCGACAGTTTTTGAGAAAATCAATGTTTTTTTGTTAAACACTCTTTTAGGCCAAGTTAGTGTTAATGCAAACAATATGCTTTTTCTGAAAAACTAGCAGTTATTCATTGGAAAAATTGCTTGGTTCTATTGTACTTCTGTACGTTACGTTGTTTTAGAGCACTTTAATGTGATTTTAATCGACAGTTTTTGAGAAAATCAATGTTTTTTTGTTAAACACTCTTTAAGGCCAAGTTAGTGTAAATGCAAACAATATGCTTTTTCCGAAAAACTAGCAGTTATTCATTGGAAAAATTGCTTGGTTCTATTGTAGTTTTGTACGTTACGTTGTTTTAGAGCATTTTAATGTGATTTTAATCGACAGTTTTTGAGAAAATCAATGTTTTTTTGTTAAACACTCTTTTAGGCCAAGTTAGTGTTAATGCAAATAATATGCTTTTTCTGAAAAACTAGCAGTTTTTTATTGAAAAAATTGCTTGGTTCTATTCTAGTTATGTACGTTACGTTGTTTTAGAGCATTTTAATGTGATTTTAATCGAAAGTTTTTGAGAAAATCAATGTTTTTTTTTCAAACACTCTTTTAGGCGAAGTTAGTGTTAATGCAAACAATATGCTTTTTCCGAAAAACTAGTAGTTATTCATTGGAAAAATTGCTTGGTTCTATTATAATTCTGTACGGTACGTTATTTTAGAGCATTTTAATGTGATTTTAATCGACAGTTTTTGAGAAAATCAATGTTTTTTTGTTAAACACTCTTTTAGGCCAAGTTAGTGTTAATGCAAATAATATGCTTTTTCCGAAAAACTAGCAGTTATTCATTGAAAAAATTGCTTGGTTCTATTGTAGTTCTGTACGGTACGTTATTTTCGAACATTTTAATGTGATTTTAATCGACAGTTTTTGAGAAAATCAATGTTTTTTTGTTAAACACTCTTTTAGGCCAAGTTAGTGTTAATGCAAACAATATGCTTTTTCTGAAAAACTAGCAGTTATTCATTGGAAAAATTGCTTGGTTCTATTGTACTTCTGTACGTTACGTTGTTTTAGAGCACTTTAATGTGATTTTAATCGACAGTTTTTGAGAAAATCAAACTTTTTTTGTTAAACACTCTTTAAGGCCAAGTTAGTGTAAATGCAAACAATATGCTTTTTCCGAAAAACTAGCAGTTATTCATTGGAAAAATTGCTTGGTTCTATTGTAGTTTTGTACGTTACGTTGTTTTAGAGCATTTTAATGTGATTTTAATCGACAGTTTTTGAGAAAATCAATGTTTTTTTGTTAAACACTCTTTTAGGCCAAGTTAGTGTTAATGCAAATAATATGCTTTTTCTGAAAAACTAGCAGTTATTCATTGAAAAAATTGCTTGGTTCTATTGTAGTTATGTACGTTACGTTGTTTTAGAGCATTTTAATGTGATTTTAATCGACAGTTTTTGAGAAAATCAATGTTTTTTTTTCAAACACTCTTTTAGGCGAAGTTAGTGTTAATGCAAACAATATGCTTTTTCCGAAAAACTAGTAGTTATTCATTGGAAAAATTGCTTGGTTCTATTATAATTCTGTACGGTACGTTATTTTAGAGCATTTTAATGTGATTTTAATCGACAGTTTTTGAGAAAATCAATGTTTTTTTGTTAAACACTCTTTTAGGCCAAGTTAGTGTTAATGCAAATAATATGCTTTTTCCGAAAAACTAGCAGTTATTCATTGAAAAAATTGCTTGGTTCTATTGTAGTTATGTACGTTACGTTGTTTTAGAGCATTTTAATGTGATTTTAATCGACAGTTTTTGAGAAAATCAATGTTTTTTTTTCAAACACTCTTTTAGGCGAAGTTAGTGTTAATGCAAACAATATGCTTTTTCCGAAAAACTAGTAGTTATTCATTGGAAAAATTGCTTGGTTCTATTATAATTCTGTACGGTACGTTATTTTAGAGCATTTTAATGTGATTTTAATCGACAGTTTTTGAGAAAATCAATGTTTTTTTGTTAAACACTCTTTTAGGCCAAGTTAGTGTTAATGCAAATAATATGCTTTTTCCGAAAAACTAGCAGTTATTCATTGAAAAAATTGCTTGGTTCTATTGTAGTTCTGTACGTTACGTTTTTTTAGAGCATTTTAATGTGATTTTAATCGACAGTTTTTGAGAAAATCAATGTTTTTTTGTCAAACACTCTTTTAGGCCAAGTTTGTGTTAATGCAAACAATATGCTTTTTCCGAAAAACTAGCAGTTATTCATTGGAAAAATTGCTTGGTTCTATTATAATTCTGTACGGTACTTTATTTTAGAGCATTTTAAAGTGATTTTAATCGACAGTTTTTGAGAAAATCAATGTTTTTTTGTCAAACACTCTTTTAGTCCAAGTTAGTGTTAATGCAAATAATATGCTTTTTCTAAAAAACTAGCAGTTATTCATTGGAAAAATTGCTTTGTTCTATTATAATTCTGTACGGTACGTTATTTTCGAACATTTTAATGTGATTTTAATCGACAGTTTTTGAGAAAATCAATGTTTTTTTTCAAACACTCTTTTAGGCGAAGTTAGTGTTAATGCAAACAATATGCTTTTTCCGAAAAACTAGTAGTTATTCATTGGAAAAATTGCTTGGTTCTATTATAATTCTGTACGGTACGTTATTTTAGAGCATTTTAATGTGATTTTAATCGACAGTTTTTGAGAAAATCAATGTTTTTTTGTTAAACAGTCTTTTAGGCCAAATTAGTGTAAATGCAAACAATATGCCTTTTCTGAAAAACTTGCAGTTATTCATTGGAAAAATTGTTTGGCTCTATTTTACTTCTGTACGTTACGTTGTTTTAGAGCATTTTAATGTGGTTTTAATGGACAGTTTTTGAGAAAATCAATGTTTTTTTGTTAAACACTCTTTTAGGCCAAGTTAGTGTTAATGCAAATAATATGCTTTTTCCGAAAAACTAGCAGTTATTCATTGAAAAAATTGCTTGGTTCTATTGTAGTTCTGTACGTTACGTTTTTTTAGAGCATTTTAATGTGATTTTAATCGACAGTTTTTGAGAAAATCAATGTTTTTTTGTCAAACACTCTTTTAGGCCAAGTTTGTGTTAATGCAAACAATATGCTTTTTCCGAAAAACTAGCAGTTATTCATTGGAAAAATTGCTTGGTTCTATTATAATTCTGTACGGTACGTTATTTTAGAGCATTTTAAAGTGATTTTAATCGACAGTTTTTGAGAAAATCAATGTTTTTTTGTCAAACACTCTTTTAGTCCAAGTTAGTGTTAATGCAAATAATATGCTTTTTCTGAAAAACTAGCAGTTATTCATTGGAAAAATTGCTTTGTTCTATTATAATTCTGTACGGTACGTTATTTTCGAACATTTTAATGTGATTTTAATCGACAGTTTTTGAGAAAATCAATGTTTTTTTGTTAAACACTCTTTTAGGCCAAGTTAGTGTTAATGCAAACAATATGCTTTTTCTGAAAAACTAGCAGTTATTCATTGGAAAAATTGCTTGGTTCTATTGTAATTCTGTACGTTACGTTGTTTTAGAGCACTTTAATGTGATTTTAATCGACAGTTTTTGAGAAAATCAATGTTTTTTTGTTAAACACTCTTTAAGGCCAAGTTAGTGTAAATGCAAACAATATGCTTTTTCCGAAAAACTAGCAGTTATTCATTGGAAAAATTGCTTGGTTCTATTGTAGTTTTGTACGTTACGTTGTTTTAGAGCATTTTAATGTGATTTTAATCGACAGTTTTTGAGAAAATCAATGTTTTTTTGTTAAACACTCTTTTAGGCCAAGTTAGTGTTAATGCAAATAATATGCTTTTTCTGAAAAACTAGCAGTTATTCATTGAAAAAATTGCTTGGTTCTATTGTAGTTATGTACGTTACGTTGTTTTAGAGCATTTTAATGTGATTTTAATCGACAGTTTTTGAGAAAATCAATGTTATTTTTTCAAACACTCTTTTAGGCGAAGTTAGTGTTAATGCAAACAATATGCTTTTTCCGAAAAACTAGTAGTTATTCATTGGAAAAATTGCTTGGTTCTATTATAATTCTGTACGGTACGTTATTTTAGAGCATTTTAATGTGATTTTAATCGACAGTTTTTGAGAAAATCAATGTTTTTTTGTTAAACACTCTTTTAGGCCAAGTTAGTGTTAATGCAAATAATATGCTTTTTCCGAAAAACTAGCAGTTATTCATTGAAGAAATTGCTTGGTTCTATTGTAGTTCTGTACGTTACGTTTTTTTAGAGCATTTTAATGTGATTTTAATCGACAGTTTTTGAGAAAATCAATGTTTTTTTGTCAAACACTCTTTTAGGCCAAGTTTGTGTTAATGCAAACAATATGCTTTTTCCGAAAAACTAGCAGTTATTCATTGGAAAAATTGCTTGGTTCTATTATAATTCTGTACGGTACGTTATTTTAGAGCATTTTAAAGTGATTTTAATCGACAGTTTTTGAGAAAATCAATGTTTTTTTGTCAAACACTCTTTTAGTCCAAGTTAGTGTTAATGCAAATAATATGCTTTTTCTAAAAAACTAGCAGTTATTCATTGGAAAAATTGCTTTGTTCTATTATAATTCTGTACGGTACGTTATTTTCGAACATTTTAATGTGATTTTAATCGACAGTTTTTGAGAAAATCAATGTTTTTTTTCAAACACTCTTTTAGGCGAAGTTAGTGTTAATGCAAACAATATGCTTTTTCCGAAAAACTAGTAGTTATTCATTGGAAAAATTGCTTGGTTCTATTATAATTCTGTACGGTACGTTATTTTAGAGCATTTTAATGTGATTTTAATCGACAGTTTTTGAGAAAATCAATGTTTTTTTGTTAAACACTCTTTTAGGCCAAATTAGTGTAAATGTTAACAATATGCCTTTTCTGAAAAACTTGCAGTTATTCATTGGAAAAATTGCTTGGTTCTATTTTACTTCCGTACGTTACGTTGTTTTAGAGCATTTTAATGTGATTTTAATCGACAGTTTTTGAGAAAATCAATGTTTTCTTGTTAAACACTCTTTTTGGCCAAGTTAATGTTAATGCAAATAATATGCCTTTTCTGAAAAACTAGCAGTTATTCATTGAAAAAATTGCTTGGTTCTATTGTAGTTATGTACGTTACGTTATTTTAGAGCATTTTAATGTGATTTTAATCGACAGTTTTTGAGAAAATCAATGTTTTTTTGTTAAACACTCTTTTAGGCCAAGTTAGTGTTAATGCAAACAATATGCTTTTTCTGAAAAACTAGCAGTTATTCATTGGAAAAATTGCTTGGTTCTATTGTAGTTATGTACGTTACGTTGTTTTAGAGCATTTTAATGTGATTTTAATCGACAGTTTTTGAGAAAATCAATGTTTTTTTGTTAAACACTCTTTTAGGCCAAGTTAGTGTAAATGCAAACAATATGCTTTTTCTGAAAAACTAGCAGTTATTCATTGGAAAAATTGCTTGGTTCTATTGTACTTCTGTACGTTACGTTGTTTTAGAGCATTTTAATGTGATTTTAATTGACAGTTTTTGAGAAAATCAATGTTTTTTTGTCAAACACTCTTTAAGGCCAAGTTAGTGTAAATGCAAACAATATGCTTTTTCTGAAAAACTAGCAGTTATTCATTAGAAAAATTGCTTGGTTCTATTGTAGTTTTGTACGTTACGTTGTTTTAGAGCATTTTAATGTGATTTTAATCGACAGTTTTTCAGAAAATCAATGTTTTTTTGTTAAACACTCTTTTAGGCCAAGTTAGTGTTAATGCAAATAATATGCTTTTTCTGAAAAACTAGCAGTTATTCATTGAAAAAATTGCTTGGTTCTATTGTAGTTATGTACGTTACGTTGTTTTAGAGCATTTTAATGTGATTTTAATCGACAGTTTTTGAGAAAATCAATGTTTTTTTTTCAAACACTCTTTTAGGCGAAGTTAGTGTTAATGCAAACAATATGCTTTTTCCGAAAAACTAGTAGTTACTCATTGGAAAAATTGCTTGGTTCTATTATAATTCTGTACGGTACGTTATTTTAGAGCATTTTGATGTGATTTTAATGGACAGTTTTTGAGAAAATCAATGTTTTTTTGTTAAACACTCTTTTAGGCCAAGTTAGTGTAAATGCAAACAATATGCTTTTTCTGAAAAACTAGCAGTTAGTCATTGGAAAAATTGCTTGGTTCTATTGTACTTCTGTACGTTACGTTGTTTTAGAGCATTTTAATGTGATTTTAATCGACAGTTTTTGAGAAAATCAATGTTTTTTTGTCAAACACTCTTTTAGGTCAAGTTAGTGTTATTGCAAATAATATGCTTTTTCTGAGAAACTAGCAGTTATTCATTGAAAAAATTGCTTGGTTCTATTGTAGTTATGTACGTTACGTTGTTTTAGAGCATTTTAATGTGATTTTAATCGACAGTTTTTGAGAAAATCAATGTTTTTTTGTCAAACACTCTTTTAGTCCAAGTTAGTGTTAATGGAAATAATATGCTTTTTCTTAAAAACTAGCAGTTATTCACTGAAAAAATTGCTTGGTTCTATTGTACTTCTGTACGTTACGTTGTTTTAGAGCACTTTAATGTGATTTTAATCGACAGTTTTTGAGACAATCAATGTTTTTTTGTTGAACACTCTTTAAGGCCAAGTTAGTGTAAATGCAAACAATATGCTTTTTCTGAAAAACTAGCAGTTATTCATTGGAAAAATTGCTTGGTTCTATTGTAGTTTTGTACGTTACGTTGTTTTAGAGCATTTTAATGTGATTTTAATCGACAGTTTTTCAGAAAATCAATGTTTTTTTGTTAAACACTCTTTTAGGCCAAGTTAGTGTTAATGCAAATAATATGCTTTTTCTGAAAAACTAGCAGTTATTCATTGAAAAAATTGCTTGGTTCTATTGTAGTTATGTACGTTACGTTGTTTTAGAGCATTTTAATGTGATTTTAATCGACAGTTTTTGAGAAAATCAATGTTTTTTTTTCAAACACTCTTTTAGGCGAAGTTAGTGTTAATGCAAACAATATGCTTTTTCCGAAAAACTAGTAGTTACTCATTGGAAAAATTGCTTGGTTCTATTATAATTCTGTACGGTACGTTATTTTAGAGCATTTTGATGTGATTTTAATCGACAGTTTTTGAGAAAATCAATGTTTTTTTGTTAAACGCTCTTTTAGGCCAAATTAGTGTAAATGCAAACAATATGCCTTTTCTGAAAAACTTGCAGTTATTCATTGGAAAAATTGCTTGGTTCTATTTTACTTCTGTACGTTACGTTGTTTTAGAGCATTTTAATGTGATTTTAATGGACAGTTTTTGAGAAAATCAATGTTTTTTTGTTAAACACTCTTTTAGGTCAAGTTAGTGTTAATGCAAATAATATGCCTTTTCTGAAAAACTAGCAGTTATTCATTGAAAAAATTGCTTGGTTCTATTGTAGTTATGTACGTTACGTTATTTTAGAGCATTTTAATGTGATTTTAATCGACAGTTTTTGAGAAAATCAATGTTTTTTTGTAAAACACTCTTTTAGACCAAGTTAGTGTAAATGCAAACAATATGCTTTTTCTGAAAAACTAGCAGTTATTCATTGGAAAAATTGCTTGGTTCTATTGTAGTTTTGTACGTTACGTTGTTTTAGAGCATTTTAATGTGATTTTAATCGAGAGTTTTTCAGAAAATCAATGTTTTTTTGTTAAACACTCTTTTAGGCCAAGTTAGTGTTAATGCAAATAATATGCTTTTTCTGAAAAACTAGCAGTTATTCATTGAAAAAATTGCTTGGTTCTATTGTAGTTATGTACGTTACGTTGTTTTAGAGCATTTTAATGTGATTTTAATCGACAGTTTTTGAGAAAATCAATGTTCTTTTTTCAAACACTCTTTTAGGCGAAGTTAGTGTTAATGCAAACAATATGCTTTTTCCGAAAAACTAGTAGTTACTCATTGGAAAAATTGCTTGGTTCTATTATAATTCTGTACGGTACGTTATTTCAGAGCATTTTGATGTGATTTTAATCGACAGTTTTTGAGAAAATCAATGTTTTTTTGTTAAACGCTCTTTTAGGCCAAATTAGTGTAAATGCAAACAATATGCCTTTTCTGAAAAACTTGCAGTTATTCATTGGAAAAATTGATTGCTTCTATTGTAGTTCTGTACGTTACGTTGTTTAAGAGCATTTTGATTTGATTTTAATCGACAGTTTTTGAGAAAATCAATGTTTTTTTGTCAAACACCTATTTAGGTCAAGTTAGTGTTAATGCAAATAATATACTTTTTCTGAAAAACTAGCAGTTATTCATTGGAAAAATTGCTTGGTTCTATTATAATTCTGTACGGTACGTTATTTTGGAGCATTTTAATGTGATTTTAATCGACAGTTTTTGAGAAAATCAATGTTTTTTTGTTAAACACTCTTTTAGGCCAAGTTAGTGTTAATGCAAACAATATGCTTTTTCTGAAAAACTAGCAGTTATTCATTGAAAAAATTGTTTGGTTCTATTGTAGTTATGTACGTTACGTTGTTTTAGAGCATTTTAATGTGATTTTAATCGACAGTTTTTGAGAAAATCAATGTTTTTTTGTTAAACACTCTTTTAGACCAAGTTAGTGTTAATGCAAACAA
The DNA here is from genome assembly GCA_964019065.1 of Catostylus mosaicus. NCBI lineage: Eukaryota > Metazoa > Cnidaria > Scyphozoa > Rhizostomeae > Catostylidae > Catostylus > Catostylus mosaicus. Next base: position 4,082,002 of record OZ025199.1, read on the forward strand.
TATGCTTTTTCTGAGAAACTAGCAGTTATTCATTGGAAAAATTGCTTGGTTCTATTGTAGTTTTGTACGTTACGTTGTTTTAGAGCATTTTAATGTGATTTTAATCGAGAGTTTTTCAGAAAATCAATGTTTTTTTGTTAAACACTCTTTTAGGCCAAGTTAGTGTTAATGCAAATAATATGCTTTTTCTGAAAAACTAGCAGTTATTCATTGAAAAAATTGCTTGGTTCTATTGTAGTTATGTACGTTACGTTGTTTTAGAGCATTTTAATGTGATTTTAATCGACAGTTTTTGAGAAAATCAATGTTCTTTTGTTAAACACTCTTTTAGACCAAGTTAGTGTTAATGCAAACAATATGCTTTTTCTGAAAAACTAGCAGTTATTCATTGGAAAAATTGCTTGGTTCTATTTTACTTCTGTACGTTACGTTGTTTTAGAGCATTTTAATGTGATTTTAATGGACAGTTTTTGAGAAAATCAATGTTTTTTTGTTAAACACTCTTTTAGGTCAAGTTAGTGTTAATGCAAATAATAGGCCTTTTCTGAAAAACTAGCAGTTATTCACTGAAAAAATTGCTTGGTTCTATTGTAGTTATGTACGTTACGTTATTTTAGAGCATTTTAATGTGATTTTAATCGACAGTTTTTGAGAAAATCAATGTTTTTTTGTTAAACACTCTTTTAGGCCAAGTTAGTGTTAATGCAAACAATATGCTTTTTCTGAAAAACTAGCAGTTATTCATTGGAAAAATTGCTTGGTTCTATTGTAGTTATGTACATTACGTTGTTTTAGAATATTTTAATGTGATTTTAATGGACAGTTTTTGAGAAAATCAATGTTTTTTTGTTAAACACTCTTTTAGGCCAAGTTAGTGTAAATGCAAGCAATATGCTTTTTCTGAAAAACTAGCAGTTAATCATTGGAAAAATTGCTTGATTCTATTGTACTTCTGTACGTTACGTTGTTTTAGAGCATTTTAATGTGATTTTAATCGACAGTTTTTGAGAAAATCAATGTTTTTTTGTCAAACACTCTTTTAGGTCAAGTTAGTGTTATTGCAAATAATATGCTTTTTCTGAGAAACTAGCAGTTATTCATTGAAAAAATTGCTTGGTTCTATTGTAGTTATGTACGTTACGTTGTTTTAGAGCATTTTAATGTGATTTTAATCGACAGTTTTTGAGAAAATCAATGTTTTTTTGTCAAACACTCTTTTAGTCCAAGTTAGTGTTAATGGAAATAATATGCTTTTTCTTAAAAACTAGCAGTTATTCACTGAAAAAATTTCTTGGCTCTATTGTAGTTCTGTATGTTACGCTGTTTTAGAGCATTTTAATTTGATTTTAATGGACAGTTTTTGAGAAAATCAATGTTTTTTTGTTAAACACTCTTTTAGGCCAAGTTAGTGTTAATGCAAATAATATGCTTTTTCTGAACAACTAGCAGTTATTCATTGGAAAAATTGCTTTGTTCTATTATAATTCTGTACGGTACGTTATTTTAGAGCATTTTAATGTGATTTTAATCGACAGTTTTTGAGAAAATCAATGTTTTTTTGTTAAACATTCCTTTAGGCCAAGTTAGTGTTAATGCAAACAATATGCTTTTTCTGAAAAACTAGCAGTTATTCATTGGAAAAATTGCTTGGTTCTATTGTACTTCTGAACGTTACGTTGTTTTAGAGCATTTTAATGTGATTTTAATCGACAGTTTTTGAGAAAATCAATGTTTTTTTGTTAAACACTCTTTTAGGCCAAGTTAGTGTAAATGCAAACAATATGCTTTTTCTGAAAAACTAGCAGTTATTCATTGGAAAAATTGCTTGGTTCTATTGTACTTCTGTACGTTACGCTGTTCTAGAGCATTTTAATGTGATTTTAATCGACAGTTTTTGAGAAAATCAATGTTTTTTTGTTAAACACTCTTTTAGGCCAAGTTAGTGTTAATGCAAATAATATGCTTTTTCTGAACAACTAGCAGTTATTCATTGGAAAAATTGCTTTGTTCAATTATAATTCTGTACGGTACGTTATTTTAGAGCATTTTAATGTGATTTTAATCGACAGTTTTTGAGAAAATCAATGTTTTTTTGTTAAACATTCCTTTAGGCCAAGTTAGTGTTAATGCAAACAATATGCTTTTTCTGAAAAACTAGCAGTTATTCATTGGAAAAATTGCTTGGATCTATTGTACTTCTGAACGTTACGTTGTTTTAGAGCATTTTAATGTGATTTTAATCGACAGTTTTTGAGAAAATCAATGTTTTTTTGTTAAACACTCTTTTAGGCCAAGTTAGTGTAAATGCAAACAATATGCTTTTTCTGAAAAACTAGCAGTTATTCATTGGAAAAATTGCTTGGTTCTTTTGTACTTCTGTACGTTACGCTGTTCTAGAGCATTTTAATGTGATTTTAATCGACAGTTTTTGAGAAAATCAATGTTTTTTTGTTAAACACTCTTTTAGGCCAAGTTAGTGTTAATGCAAATAATATGCTTTTTCTGAAAAACTAGCAGTTATTCATTGAAAAAATTGCTTGGTTCTTTTGTACTTCTGTACGTTACGCTGTTCTAGAGCATTTTAATGTGATTTTAATCGACAGTTTTTGAGAAAATCAATGTTTTTTTGTTAAACACTCTTTTAGGCCAAGTTAGTGTTAATGCAAATAATATGCTTTTTCTGAACAACTAGCAGTTATTCATTGGAAAAATTGCTTTGTTCAATTATAATTCTGTACGGTACGTTATTTTAGAGCATTTTAATGTGATTTTAATCGACAGTTTTTGAGAAAATCAATGTTTTTTTGTTAAACATTCCTTTAGGCCAAGTTAGTGTTAATGCAAACAATATGCTTTTTCTGAAAAACTAGCAGTTATTCATTGGAAAAATTGCTTGGATCTATTGTACTTCTGAACGTTACGTTGTTTTAGAGCATTTTAATGTGATTTTAATCGACAGTTTTTGAGAAAATCAATGTTTTTTTGTTAAACACTCTTTTAGGCCAAGTTAGTGTAAATGCAAACAATATGCTTTTTCTGAAAAACTAGCAGTTATTCATTGGAAAAATTGCTTGGTTCTTTTGTACTTCTGTACGTTACGCTGTTCTAGAGCATTTTAATGTGATTTTAATCGACAGTTTTTGAGAAAATCAATGTTTTTTTGTTAAACACTCTTTTAGGCCAAGTTAGTGTTAATGCAAATAATATGCTTTTTCTGAAAAACTAGCAGTTATTCATTGAAAAAATTGCTTGGTTCTATTGTAGTTCTGTACGTTACGTTGTTTTAGAGCATTTTAATGTGATTTTAATCGACAGTTTTTGAGAAAATCAATGTTCTTTTGTCAAACACTCTTTTAGGCCAAGTTAGTGTTAATGCAAATAATATGCTTTTTCCAAAAAACTAGCAATTATTCATTGAAAAAATTGCTTGGTTCTATTATAATTCTGTACGTTACGTTGTTTTAGAGCATTTTGATTTGATTTTAATCGACAGTTTTTGAGAAAATCAATGTTTTTTTGTCAAACACTCTTTTAGGTCAAGTTAGTGTTAATGCAAACAATATGCTTTTTCCGAAAAACTAGCAGTTATTCATTGGAAAAATTGCTTGGTTCTATTATAATTCTGTACGGTATGTTATTTTAGAGCATTTTAATGTGATTTTAATCGACAGTTTTTGAGAAAATCAATGTTTTTTTGTTAAACACTGTTTTAGGCCAAGTTAGTGTAAATGCAAACAATATGCTTTTTCTGAAAAACTACCAGTTATTCATTGAAAAAATTGCTTGGTTCTATTGTAGATATGTACGTTACGTTGTTTTAGAGCATTTTAATGTGATTTTAATAGACAGTTTTTGAGAAAATCAATGTTTTTTTGTCAAACACTCTTTTAGGCCAAGTTAGTGTTAATGCAAATAATATGCTTTTTCTGAAAAACTAGCTGTTATTCACTGAAAAAATTGCTTGGTTCTATTGTAGTTCTGTACGTTACGCTGGTTTAGAGCATTTTAATTTGATTTTGATCGACAGTTTTTGAGAAAATCAATGTTTTTTTGTTAACCACTCTTTTAGGTCAAGTTAGTGTTAATGCAAATAATATGCTTTTTCTGAAAAACTAGCAGTTATTCATTGAAAAAATTGCTTGGTTCTATTGTAGTTCTGTACGATACGTTGTTTTTAAAGCATTTTAATGTGATTTTAATCGACAGTTTTTGAGAAAATCAATGTTTTTTTGTTAAACACTCTTTTAGGCCAAGTTAGTGTAAATGCAAACAATATGCTTTTTCTGAAAAACTACCAGTTATTCATTGAAAAAATTGCTTGGTTCTATTGTAGATATGTACGTTACGTTGTTTTAGAGCATTTTAATGTGATTTTAATCGACAGTTTTTGAGAAAATCAATGTTTTTTTGTCAAACACTCTTTTAGGCCAAGTTAGTGTTGATGCAAATAATATGCTTTTTCTGAAAAACTAGCTGTTATTCACTGAAAAAATTGCTTGGTTCTATTGTAGTTCTGTACGTTACGCTGGTTTAGAGCATTTTAATTTGATTTTAATCGACAGTTTTTGAGAAAATCAATGTTTTTTTGTTAACCACTCTTTTAGGTCAAGTTAGTGTTAATGCAAATAATATGCTTTTTCTGAAAAACTAGCAGTTATTCATTGAAAAAATTGCTTGGTTCTATTGTAGTTCTGTACGTTTCGCTGGTTTAGAGCATTTTAATTTGATTTTGATCGACAGTTTTTGAGAAAATCAATGTTTTTTTGTTAACCACTCTTTTAGGTCAAGTTAGTGTTAATGCAAATAATATGCTTTTTCTGAAAAACTAGCAGTTATTCATTGAAAAAATTGCTTGGTTCTATTGTAGTTCTGTACGATACGTTGTTTTTAAAGCATTTTAATGTGATTTTAATCGACAGTTTTTGAGAAAATCAATGTTTTTTTGTTAAACACTCTTTTAGGCCAAGTTAGTGTAAATGCAAACAATATGCTTTTTCTGAAAAACTACCAGTTATTCATTGAAAAAATTGCTTGGTTCTATTGTAGATATGTACGTTACGTTGTTTTAGAGCATTTTAATGTGATTTTAATCGACAGTTTTTGAGAAAATCAATGTTTTTTTGTCAAACACTCTTTTAGGCCAAGTTAGTGTTGATGCAAATAATATGCTTTTTCTGAAAAACTAGCTGTTATTCACTGAAAAAATTGCTTGGTTCTATTGTAGTTCTGTACGTTACGCTGGTTTAGAGCATTTTAATTTGATTTTAATCGACAGTTTTTGAGAAAATCAATGTTTTTTTGTTAACCACTCTTTTAGGTCAAGTTAGTGTTAATGCAAATAATATGCTTTTTCTGAAAAACTAGCAGTTATTCATTGAAAAAATTGCTTGGTTCTATTGTAGTTCTGTACGTTTCGCTGGTTTAGAGCATTTTAATTTGATTTTAATCGACAGTTTTTGAGAAACTCAATGTTTTTTTGTTAACCACTCTTTTAGGCCAAGTTAGTGTTAATGCAAATAATATGCTTTTTCTGAAAAACTAGCAGTTATTCATTGAAAAAATTGTATGGTTCTATTGTAGTTCTGTACGATACGTTGTTTTAAAGCATTTTAATGTGATTTTAATCGACAGTTTTTGACAAAATCAATGTTTTTTTGTAAAACACTCTTTAAGGCCAAGTTAGTGTTAATGCAAATAATATGCTTTTTCCCAAAAACTAGCAGTTATTCATTGAAAAAATTGCTGGGTTCTATTGTTGTTCTGTACGTTACGTTGTTTTAGAGCATTTTAACGTGATTTTAATCGACAGTTTTTGAGAAAATCAATGTTTTTTTGTCAAACACTCTTTTAGGCCAAGTTAGTGTTAATGCAAACAATATGCTTTTTCCGAAAAACTAGCAGTTATTCATTGGAAAAATTGCTTGGTTCTATTATAATTCTGTACGGTACGTTATTTTAGAGCATTTTAAAGTGATTTTAATCGACAGTTTTTGAGAAAATCAATGTTTTTTTGTTACACACTCTTTTAGGCTAAGTTAGTGTTAATGCAAACAATATGCTTTTTCCGAAAAACTAGCAGTTATTCATTGGAAAAATTCCTTGGTTCTATTATAATTCTGTACGGTACGTTATTTTGGAGCATTTTAATGTGATTTTAATCGACAGTTTTTGAGAAAATCAATGTTTTTTTGTTAAACACTCTTTTAGGCCAAGTTAGTGTTAATGCAAACAATATGCTTTTTCTGAAAAACTAGCAGTTATTCATTGGAAAAATTGCTTGTTTCTATTGTAGTTATGTACGTTACGTTGTTTTAGAGCATTTTAATGTGATTTTAATTGACAGTTTTTGAGAAAATCAATGTTTTTTCGTCAAACACTCTTTTAGGCCAAGTTAGTGTTAATGCAAATAATATGCTTTTTCTGAAAAACTAGCAGTTATTCACTGAAAAAATTGCTTGGTTCTATTGTAGTTCTGTACGTTACGTTATTTTAGAGCATTTTAATGTGATTTTAATCGACAGTTTTTGAGAAAATCAATGTTTTTTTGTTAAACACTCTTTTAAGGCAAGTTAGTGTAAATGCAAACAATATGCTTTTTCCGAAAAACTAGCATTTATTCATTAGAAAAATTGCTTGGTTCTATTATAATTCTGTACGGTACGTTATTTTAGAGCATTTTAATGTGATTTTAATCGACAGTTTTTGAGAAAATCAATGTTTCTTTGTTAAACACTCTTTTAGGGCAAGTTAGTGTAAATGCAAACAATATGCTTTTTCTGAAAAACTAGCAGTTATTCATTGGAAAAATTGCTTGGTTCTTTTGTACTTCTGTACTTTACGTTGTTTTAGAGCATTTTTATGTGATTTTAATCGACAGTTTTTGAGAAAATCAATGTTTTTTTGTTAAATACTCTTTTAGGCCAAGTTAGTGTTAATGCAAATAATATGCTTTTTCTGAAAAACTAGCTGTTATTCACTGAAAAAATTGCTTGGTTCTATTGTAGTTCTGTACGTTACGCTGGTTTAGAGCATTTTAATTTGATTTTAATCGACAGTTTTTGAGAAAATCAATGTTTTTTTGTTAACCACTCTTTTAGGTCAAGTTAGTGTTAATGCAAATAATATGCTTTTTCTGAAAAACTAGCAGTTATTCATTGAAAAAATTGCTTGGTTCTATTGTAGTTCTGTACGTTACGCTGGTTTAGAGCATTTTAATTTGATTTTAATCGACAGTTTTTGAGAAACTCAATGTTTTTTTGTTAACCACTCTTTTAGGCCAAGTTAGTGTTAATGCAAATAATATGCTTTTTCTGAAAAACTAGCAGTTATTCATTGAAAAAATTGTATGGTTCTATTGTAGTTCTGTACGATACGTTGTTTTAAAGCATTTTAATGTGATTTTAATCGACAGTTTTTGACAAAATCAATGTTTTTTTGTAAAACACTCTTTAAGGCCAAGTTAGTGTTAATGCAAATAATATGCTTTTTCCCAAAAACTAGCAGTTATTCATTGAAAAAATTGCTGGGTTCTATTGTTGTTCTGTACGTTACGTTGTTTTAGAGCATTTTAACGTGATTTTAATCGACAGTTTTTGAGAAAATCAATGTTTTTTTGTCAAACACTCTTTTAGGCCAAGTTAGTGTTAATGCAAACAATATGCTTTTTCCGAAAAACTAGCAGTTATTCATTGGAAAAATTGCTTGGTTCTATTATAATTCTGTACGGTACGTTATTTTAGAGCATTTTAAAGTGATTTTAATCGACAGTTTTTGAGAAAATCAATGTTTTTTTGTTACACACTCTTTTAGGCTAAGTTAGTGTTAATGCAAACAATATGCTTTTTCCGAAAAACTAGCAGTTATTCATTGGAAAAATTCCTTGGTTCTATTATAATTCTGTACGGTACGTTATTTTGGAGCATTTTAATGTGATTTTAATCGACAGTTTTTGAGAAAATCAATGTTTTTTTGTTAAACACTCTTTTAGGCCAAGTTAGTGTTAATGCAAACAATATGCTTTTTCTGAAAAACTAGCAGTTATTCATTGGAAAAATTGCTTGTTTCTATTGTAGTTATGTACGTTACGTTGTTTTAGAGCATTTTAATGTGATTTTAATTGACAGTTTTTGAGAAAATCAATGTTTTTTCGTCAAACACTCTTTTAGGCCAAGTTAGTGTTAATGCAAATAATATGCTTTTTCTGAAAAACTAGCAGTTATTCACTGAAAAAATTGCTTGGTTCTATTGTAGTTCTGTACGTTACGTTATTTTAGAGCATTTTAATGTGATTTTAATCGACAGTTTTTGAGAAAATCAATGTTTTTTTGTTAAACACTCTTTTAAGGCAAGTTAGTGTAAATGCAAACAATATGCTTTTTCCGAAAAACTAGCATTTATTCATTAGAAAAATTGCTTGGTTCTATTATAATTCTGTACGGTACGTTATTTTAGAGCATTTTAATGTGATTTTAATCGACAGTTTTTGAGAAAATCAATGTTTCTTTGTTAAACACTCTTTTAGGGCAAGTTAGTGTAAATGCAAACAATATGCTTTTTCTGAAAAACTAGCAGTTATTCATTGGAAAAATTGCTTGGTTCTTTTGTACTTCTGTACTTTACGTTGTTTTAGAGCATTTTTATGTGATTTTAATCGACAGTTTTTGAGAAAATCAATGTTTTTTTGTTAAATACTCTTTTAGGCCAAGTTAGTGTTAATGCAAATAATATGCTTTTTCTGAAAAACTAGCAGTTATTCATTGAAAAAATTGCTTTGTTCTATTGTAGTTCTGTACGAAACGTTGTTTTAAAGCATTTTAATGTGATTTTAATCGACAGTTTTTGACAAAATCAATGTTTTTTTGTAAAACACTCTTTAAGGCCAAGTTAGTGTTAATGCAAATAATATGCTTTTTCCCAAAAACTAGCAGTTATTCATTGAAAAAATTGCTTGGTTCTATTGTAGTTCTGTACGTTACGTTGTTTTAGAGCATTTTAATGTGATTTTAATCGACAGTTTTTGAGAAAATCAATGTTTTTTTGTCAAACACTCTTTTAGGCCAAGTTAGCGTTAATGCAAATAATATGCTTTTTCTGAAAAACTAGCAGTTATTCACTGAAAAAATTGCTTGGTTCTATTGTAGTTCTGTACGTTACGCTTTTTTAGAGCATTTGAATTTGATTTTAATCGACAGTTTTTGAGAAAATCAATGTTTTTTTGTTAAACACTCTTTAAGGCCAAGTTAGTGTTAATACAAACAATATGCTTTTTCTGAAAAACTGGCAGTTATTCATTGGAGAAATTGCTTGGTTCTATTGTAGTTATGTACGTTACGTTGTTTTAGAGCATTTTAATGTGATTTTAATCGACAGTTTTTGAGAAAATCAATGTTTTTTTGTCAAACACTCTTTTAGGCCAAGTTAGTGTTAATGCAAATAATATGCTTTTTCTGAAAAACTAGCAGTTATTCACTGAAAAAATTGCTTGGTTCTATTGTAGTTCTGTACGTTACGTTGTTTTAGAGCATTTTATTGTGATTTTAATCGACAGTTTTTGAGAAAATCAATGTTTTTTTGTCAAACATTCTTTTAGGCCAAGTTAGTGTTAATGCAAATAATATGCTTTTTCCGAAAAAACTAGCAGTTATTCATTAGAAAAATTGCTTGGTTCTATTATAATTCTGTACGGTACGTTATTTTAGAGCATTTTAATGTGATTTTAATCGACAGTTTTTGAGAAAATCAATGTTTTTTTGTTAAACACTCTTTTAGGGCAAGTTAGTGTAAATGCAAACAATATGCTTTTTCCGAAAAACTAGCATTTATTCATTAGAAAAATTGCTTGGTTCTATTATAATTCTGTACGGTACGTTATTTAAGAGCATTTTAATGTGATTTTAATCGACAGTTTTTGAGAAAATCAATGTTTTTTTGTTAAACACTCTTTTAGGCCAAGTTAGTGTTAATGCAAATAATATGCTTTTTCTGAAAAACTAGCAGTTATTCACTGAAAAAATTGCTTGGTTCTATTGTAGTTCTGTACGTTACGTTATTTTAGAGCATTTTAATGTGATTTTAATCGACAGTTTTTGAGAAAATCAATGTTTTTTTGTTAAACACTCTTTTAAGGCAAGTTAGTGTCAATGCAAACAATATGCTTTTTCCGAAAAACTAGCATTTATTCATTAGAAAAATTGCTTGGTTCTATTATAATTCTGTACGGTACGTTATTTTAGAGCATTTTAATGTGATTTTAATCGACAGTTTTTGAGAAAATCAATGTTTCTTTGTTAAACACTCTTTTAGGGCAAGTTAGTGTAAATGCAAACAATATGCTTTTTCTGAAAAACTAGCAGTTATTCATTGGAAAAATTGCTTGGTTCTTTTGTACTTCTGTACTTTACGTTGTTTTAGAGCATTTTTATGTGATTTTAATCGACAGTTTTTGAGAAAATCAATGTTTTTTTGTTAAATACTCTTTTAGGCCAAGTTAGTGTTAATGCAAATAATATGCTTTTTCTGAAAAACTAGCAGTTATTCATTGAAAAAATTGCTTTGTTCTATTGTAGTTCTGTACGAAACGTTGTTTTAAAGCATTTTAATGTGATTTTAATCGACAGTTTTTGACAAAATCAATGTTTTTTTGTAAAACACTCTTTAAGGCCAAGTTAGTGTTAATGCAAATAATATGCTTTTTCCCAAAAACTAGCAGTTATTCATTGAAAAAATTGCTTGGTTCTATTGTAGTTCTGTACGTTACGTTGTTTTAGAGCATTTTAATGTGATTTTAATCGACAGTTTTTGAGAAAATCAATGTTTTTTTGTCAAACACTCTTTTAGGCCAAGTTAGCGTTAATGCAAATAATATGCTTTTTCTGAAAAACTAGCAGTTATTCACTGAAAAAATTGCTTGGTTCTATTGTAGTTCTGTACGTTACGCTTTTTTAGAGCATTTGAATTTGATTTTAATCGACAGTTTTTGAGAAAATCAATGTTTTTTCGTTAAACACTCTTTAAGGCCAAGTTAGTGTTAATACAAACAATATGCTTTTTCTGAAAAACTGGCAGTTATTCATTGGAGAAATTGCTTGGTTCTATTGTAGTTATGTACGTTACGTTGTTTTAGAGCATTTTAATGTGATTTTAATCGACAGTTTTTGAGAAAATCAATGTTTTTTTGTCAAACACTCTTTTAGGCCAAGTTAGTGTTAATGCAAATAATATGCTTTTTCTGAAAAACTAGCAGTTATTCACTGAAAAAATTGCTTGGTTCTATTGTAGTTCTGTACGTTACGTTGTTTTAGAGCATTTTATTGTGATTTTAATCGACAGTTTTTGAGAAAATCAATGTTTTTTTGTCAAACATTCTTTTAGGCCAAGTTAGTGTTAATGCAAATAATATGCTTTTTCCGAAAAAACTAGCAGTTATTCATTAGAAAAATTGCTTGGTTCTATTATAATTCTGTACGGTACGTTATTTTAGAGCATTTTAATGTGATTTTAATCGACAGTTTTTGAGAAAATCAATGTTTTTTTGTTAAACACTCTTTTAGGGCAAGTTAGTGTAAATGCAAACAATATGCTTTTTCCGAAAAACTAGCATTTATTCATTAGAAAAATTGCTTGGTTCTATTATAATTCTGTACGGTACGTTATTTAAGAGCATTTTAATGTGATTTTAATCGACAGTTTTTGAGAAAATCAATGTTTTTTTGTTAAACACTCTTTTAGGGCAAGTTAGTGTAAATGCAAACAATATGCTTTTTCTGAAAAACTAGCAGTTATTCATTGGAAAAATTGCTTGGTTCTTTTGTACTTCTGTACGTTACGTTGTTTTAGAGGATTTTTATGTGATTTTAATCGACAGTTTTTGAGAAAATCAATGTTTTTTTGTTAAACACTCTTTTAGGCCAAGTTAGTGTTAATGCAAATAATATGCTTTTTCTGAAAAACTAGCAGTTATTCATTGAAAAAATTGCTTTGTTCTATTGTAGTTCTGTACGATACGTTGTTTTAAAGCATTTTAATGTGATTTTAATCGACAGTTTTTGACAAAATCAATGTTCTTTTGTAAAACACTCTTTAAGGCCAAGTTAGTGTTAATGCAAATAATATGCTTTTTCCCAAAAACTAGCAGTTATTCATTGAAAAAATTGCTTGGTTCTATTGTAGTTCTGTACGTTACGTTGTTTTAGAGCATTTTAATGTGATTTTAATCGACAGTTTTTGTGAAAATCAATGTTTTTTTGTCAACACTCTTTTAGGCCAAGTTAGTGTTAATGCAAATAATATGCTTTTTCAGAAAAACTAGCAGTTATTCATTGGAAAAATTGCTTGGTTCTATGATAATTCTGTACGGTACGTTATTTTAGAGCATTTTAATGTGATTTTAATCGACAGTTTTTGAGAAAGTCATTGTTTTTTTGTTAAACACTCTTTTAGGCCAAGTTAGTGTTAATGCAAACAATATGCTTTTTCCGAAAAACTAGTAGTTATTCATTGGAAAAATTGCTTGGTTCTATTGTACTTCTGTACGTTACGTTGTTTTAGAGCATTTTAATGTGATTTTAATCGACAGTTTTTGAGAAAATCAATGTTTTTTTGTCAAACACTCTTTTAGGCCAAGTTAGTGTTAATGCAAATAATATGCTTTTTCTGAAAAACTAGCAGTTATTCATTAGAAAAATTGCTTGGTTCTATTGTAGTTATGTACGTTACGTTGTTTTAGAGCATTTTAATGTGATTTTAATCGACAGTTTCTGAGAAAATCAATGTTTTTTTGTCAAACACTCTTTTAGGCCAAGTTAGTGTTAATGCAAATAATATGCTTTTTCTGAAAAACTAGCAGTTATTCACTGAAAAAATTGCTTGGTTCTATTGTAGTTCTGTACGTTACGCTGTTTTAGAGCATTTTAATTTGATTTTAATCGACAGTTTTTGAGAAAATCAATGTTTTATTGTTAAACACTCTTTTAGGCCAAGTTAGTGTTAATGCAAATAATATGCTTTTTCTCAAAAACAAGCAGTTATTCGTTGCAAAAATTGCTTGGTTCTATTGTAGTTTTGTTAGTTACGTTGTTTTAGAGCAATTTAATGTGATTTTAATCAATAGTTTTTGAGAAAATCAATGTTTTTTTGTTAAACACTGTTTTAGGCCAAGTTAGTGTTAATGCAAACAATATGCTTTTTCCGAAAAACTAGCAGTTATTCATTGGAAAAAATGCTTGATTCTATTGTAGTTTTGTACGTTACGTTGTTTTAGAGCATTTTAATGTGATTTTAATCGACAGTTTTTGAGAAAATCAATGTTTTTTTGTTTAACACTCTTTAAGGCCAAGTTAGTGTTAATGCAAATAATATGCTTTTTCTGAAAAACTAGCAGTTATTCATTGAAAAAATTGCTTGGTTCTATTGTAGTTCTGTACGTTACGTTGTTTTAGAGCATTTTAATGTGATTTTAATCGACAGTTTTTTTGAAAATCAATGTTTTTTTGTCAACACTCTTTTAGGCCAAGTTAGTGTTAATGCAAATAATATGCTTTTTCAGAAAAACTAGCAGTTATTCATTGGAAAAATTGCTTGGTTCTATTATAATTCTGTACGGTACGTTATTTTAGAGCATTTTAATGTGATTTTAATCGACAGTCTTTGAGAAAATCAATGTTTTTTTGTCAAACACTCTTTTAGGCCAAGTTAGTGTTAATGCAAATAATATGCTTTTTCTGAAAAACTAGCAGTTATTGACTGAAAAAATTGCTTGGTTCTATTGTAGTTCTGTACGTTACGCTGTTTTAGAGCATTTTAATTTGATTTTAATCGACAGTTTTTGAGAAAATCAATGTTTTATTGTTAAACACTCTTTTAGGCCAAGTTAGTGTTAATGCAAATAATATGCTTTTTCTCAAAAACAAGCAGTTATTCGTTGCAAAAATTGCTTGGTTCTATTGTAGTTTTGTTAGTTACGTTGTTTTAGAGCAATTTAATGTGATTTTAATCAACAGTTTTTGAGAAAATCAATGTTTTTTTGTTAAACACTGTTTTAGGCCAAGTTAGTGTTAATGCAAACAATATGCTTTTTCCGAAAAACTAGCAGTTATTCATTGGAAAAAATGCTTGATTCTATTGTAGTTTTGTACGTTACGTTGTTTTAGAGCATTTTAATGTGATTTTAATCGACAGTTTTTGAGAAAATCAATGTTTTTTTGTTTAACACTCTTTAAGGCCAAGTTAGTGTTAATGCAAATAATATGCTTTTTCTGAAAAACTAGCAGTTATTCATTGAAAAAATTGCTTGGTTCTATTGTAGTTCTGTACGTTACGTTGTTTTAGAGCATTTTAATGTGATTTTAATCGACAGTTTTTGTGAAAATCAATGTTTTTTTGTCAACACTCTTTTAGGCCAAGTTAGTGTTAATGCAAATAATATGCTTTTTCAGAAAAACTAGCAGTTATTCATTGGAAAAATTGCTTGGTTCTATTATAATTCTGTACGGTACGTTATTTTAGAGCATTTTAATGTGATTTTAATCGACAGTTTTTGAGAAAATCATTGTTTTTTTGTTAAACACTCTTTTAGGCCAAGTTAGTGTTAATGCAAACAATATGCTTTTTCCGAAAAACTAGTAGTTATTCATTGGAAAAATTGCTTGGTTCTATTGTACTTCTGTACGTTACGTTGTTTTAGAGCATTTTAATGTGATTTTAATCGACAGTTTTTGAGAAAATCAATGTTTCTTTGTCAAACACTCTTTTAGGCCAAGTTAGTGTTAATGCAAATAATATGCTTTTTCTGAAAAACTAGCAGTTATTCACTGAAAAAATTGCTTGGTTCTATTGTAGTTCTGTACGTTACGCTGTTTTAGAGCATTTTAATTTAATTTTAATTGACAGTTTTTGAGAAAATCAATGTTTTATTGTTAAACACTCTTTTAGGCCAAGTTAGTGTTAATGCAAATAATATGCTTTTTCTGAGAAACAAGCAGTTATTCGTTGCAAAAATTGCTTGGTTCTATTGTAGTTTTGTAAGTTACGTTGTTTTAGAGCAATTTAATGTGATTTTAATCGACAGTTTTTGAGAAAATCAATGTTTTTTTGTTAAACACTGTTTTAGGCCAAGTAAGTGTTAATGCAAACAATATGCTTTTTCCGAAAAACTAGCAGTTATTCATTGGAAAAAATTCTTGATTCTATTGTAGTTTTGTACGTTACGTTGTTTTAGAGCATTTTAATGTGATTTTAATCAACAGTTTTTGAGAAAATCAATGTTTTTTTGTTGAACACTGTTTTAGGCCAAGTTAGTGTTAATGTAAACAATATGCTTTTTCCGAAAAACTAGCAGTTATTCATTGGAAAAAATGCTTGATTCTATTGTAGTTTTGTACGTTACGTTGTTTTAGAGCATTTTAATGTGATTTTAATCGACAGTTTTTGAGAAAATCAATGTTTTTTTGTTAAACACTCTTTAAGGCCAAGTTAGTGTTAATGCAAATAATATGCTTTTTCTGAAAAACTAGCAGTTATTCATTGAAAAAATAGCTTGTTTCTATTGTAGTTCTGTACGTTACGTTGTTTTAGAGCATTTTAATGTGATTTTAATCGACAGTTTTTGTGAAAATCAATGTTTTTTTGTCAACACTCTTTTAGGCCAAGTTAGTGTTAATGCAAATAATATGCTTTTTCAGAAAAACTAGCAGTTATTCATTGGAAAAATTGCTTGGTTCTATTATAATTCTGTACGGTACGTTATTTTAGAGCATTTTAATGTGATTTTAATCGACAGTTTTTGAGAAAATCATTGTTTTTTTGTTAAACACTCTTTTAGGCCAAGTTAGTGTTAATGCAAACAATATGCTTTTTCCGAAAAACTAGTAGTTATTCATTGGAAAAATTGCTTGGTTCTATTGTACTTTTGTACGTTACGTTGTTTTAGAGCATTTTAATGTGATTTTAATCGACAGTTTTTGAGAAAATCAATGTTTTATTGTTAAACACTCTTTTAGGCCAAGTTAGTGTTAATGCAAATAATATGCTTTTTCTGAGAAACAAGCAGTTATTCGCTGCAAAAATTGCTTGGTTCTATTGTAGTTTTGTAAGTTACGTTGTTTTAGAGCAATTTAATGTGATTTTAATCGACAGTTTTTGAGAAAATCAATGTTTTTTTGTTAAACACTGTTTTAGGCCAAGTTAGTGTTAATGCAAACAATATGCTTTTTCCGAAAAACTAGCAGTTATTCATTGGAAAAAATGCTTGATTCTATTGTAGTTTTGTACGTTACGTTGTTTTAGAGCATTTTAATGTGATTTTAATCGACATTTTTTGAGAAAATCAATGTTTTTTTGTCAAACACTCTTTTAGGCCAAGTTAGTGTTAATGCAAATAATATGCTTTTTCTGAAAAACTAGCAGTTATTGACTGAAAAAATTGCTTGGTTCTATTGTAGTTCTGTACGTTACGCTGTTTTAGAGCATTTTAATTTGATTTTAATCGACAGTTTTTGAGAAAATCAATGTTTTATTGTTAAACACTCTTTTAGGCCAAGTTAGTGTTAATGCAAATAATATGCTTTTTCTCAAAAACAAGCAGTTATTCGTTGCAAAAATTGCTTGGTTCTATTGTAGTTTTGTTAGTTACGTTGTTTTAGAGCAATTTAATGTGATTTTAATCAACAGTTTTTGAGAAAATCAATGTTTTTTTGTTAAACACTGTTTTAGGCCAAGTTAGTGTTAATGCAAACAATATGCTTTTTCCGAAAAACTAGCAGTTATTCATTGGAAAAAATGCTTGATTCTATTGTAGTTTTGTACGTTACGTTGTTTTAGAGCATTTTAATGTGATTTTAATCGACAGTTTTTGAGAAAATCAATGTTTTTTTGTTAAACACTCTTCAAGGCCAAGTTAGTGTTAATGCAAATAATATGCTTTTTCAGAAAAACTAGCAGTTATTCATTGGAAAAATTGCTTGGTTCTATTATAATTCTGTACGGTACGTTATTTTAGAGCATTTTAATGTGATTTTAATCGACAGTTTTTGAGAAAATCATTGTTTTTTTGTTAAACACTCTTTTAGGCCAAGTTAGTGTTAATGCAAACAATATGCTTTTTCCGAAAAACTAGTAGTTATTCATTGGAAAAATTGCTTGGTTCTATTGTACTTCTGTACGTTACGTTGTTTTAGAGCATTTTAATGTGATTTTAATCGACAGTTTTTGAGAAAATCAATGTTTTTTTGTCAAACACTCTTTTAGGCCAAGTTAGTGTTAATGCAAATAATATGCTTTTTCTGAAAAACTAGCAGTTATTCATTGAAAAAATTGCTTGGTTCTATTGTAGTTCTGTACGTTACGCTGTTTTAGAGCATTTTAATTTAATTTTAATTGACAGTTTTTGAGAAAATCAATGTTTTATTGTTAAACACTCTTTTAGGCCAAGTTAGTGTTAATGCAAATAATATGCTTTTTCTGAGAAACAAGCAGTTATTCGTTGCAAAAATTGCTTGGTTCTATTGTAGTTTTGTAAGTTACGTTGTTTTAGAGCAATTTAATGTGATTTTAATCTACAGTTTTTGAGAAAATCAATGTTTTTTTGTTAAACACTGTTTTAGGCCAAGTTAGTGTTAATGCAAACAATATGCTTTTTCCGAAAAACTAGCAGTTATTCATTGGAAAAAATGCTTGATTCTATTGTAGTTTTGTACGTTACGTTGTTTTAGAGCATTTTAATGTGATTTTAATCGACATTTTTTGAGAAAATCAATGTTTTTTTGTTAAACACTCTTTTAGGCCAAGTTAGTGTTAATGCAAACAATATCCTTTTTCCCTAAAACTAGCAGTTATTCATTGGAAAAATTGCTTGGTTCTATTATAATTCTGTACGTTACGTTGGTTTAGAGCATTTTAATGTGATTTTAATCGACAGTTTTTGAGAAAATCAATGTTTTTTTGTTAAACACTCTTTTAGGCCAAGTTAGTGTTAATGCAAACAATATGCTTTTTCCGAAAAACAAGCAGTTATTCATTAGAAAAATTGCTAGGTTCTATTGTACTTCTGTACGTTACGTTGGTTTAGAGCATTTTAATGTGATTTTAATCGACAGTTTTTGAGAAAATCAATGTTTTTTTGTTAAATACTCTTTAAGGCCAAGTTAGTGTTAATGCAAACAATATGCTTTTCCGAGAAACTAGCAGTTATTCATTGGAAAAATTGCTTGGTTCTCTTGTAGTTCTGTACGTTACGTTATTTTCGAGCATTTTATTTTGATTTTAATCGACAGTTTTTGAGAAAATCAATGTTTTTTCGTTAAACACTCTTTAAGGCCAAGTTAGTGTTAATGCAAACAATATGCTTTTTCCGAAAAACTAGCAGTTATTCATTGGCAAAATTGCTTGGTTCTCTTGTAGTTTTGTATGTTACGTAGTTTTAGAGCATTTTATTGTGATTTTAATCCACAGTTTTTGAGAAAATCAATGTTTTTTTGTTAAACACTCTTTTCGGCCATGTTAGTGTTAATGCAAATAATATGCTTTTTCTGAAAACTAGGCGTTATTTATTGGAAAAATTGCTTGGTTTTATTGTATTTTGGTACGTTACATTGTTTTAGATTATTTTAATGTGATTTTAATCGACAGTTTTTAAGAAAATTAATGTTTTTTTGTTAAACACTCTTTTAGGCCAAGTTAGTGTTAATGCAAACAATATGCTTTTTCCGAGAAACTAGCAGTTATTCATTGAAAAAATTGCTTGGTTCTATTGTAGTTCTGCACTTTACGTTGTTTTAAAGCATTTCAGTGTGATATTAATCAATAGTTTTTGAGAAAATCAATGTTTTTTTGTCAAACACTCTTTTCGGCCAAGTTAGTGTTAATGCAAACAATATGCTTTTTCCGAAAAACTAGCAGTTATTCATTGGAAAAAATGCTTGATTCTATTGTAGTTTTGTACCTTACGTTATTTTATAGCATTTTAATGTGATTTTAATCGACAGTTTTTGAGAAAATCAATGTTTTTTTGTGAAACACTCTTTTAGGCCAAGTTAGTGTTAATGCAAACAATATGCTTTTTCCGAAAAACTAGTAGTTATTCATTGGAAAAATTGCTTGGTTCTATTGTACTTCTGTACGTTACGTTGTTTTAGAGCATTTTAATGTGATTTTAATCGACAGTTTTTGAGAAAATCAATGTTTTTTTGTCAAACACTCTTTTCGGCCAAGTTAGTGTTAATGCAAACAATATGCTTTTTCCGATGAACTAGCAGTTATTCATTAGAAAAAAAAATGCTTGATTCTATTGTAGTTTTGTTCGTTGAGTTGTTTTAGAGCATTTTAATGTGATTTTAATCGACAGTTTTTGAGAAAATCAATGTTTTTTTGTTAAACACTCTTTTAGGCCAGGTTAGTGTTAATGCAAACAATATGCTTTTTCTGAAAAACTGGTAGCTATTCATTGAAAAAATTGCTTGGTTCTATTATAGTTCTGTACGTTACGTTGTTTTAGAGCATTTTAATGTGATTTTAATCGACAGTTTTTGAGAAAATCACGGTTTTTTTTTAAAACATTCTTTTCGGCCAAGTTAGTGTTAATGCAAACAATATGCTTTTTCCGATAAACTAGCAGTTATTCATTAGAAAAAATGCTTGATTCTATTGTAGTTTTGTACGTTGAGTTGTTTTAGAGCATTTTAATGTGATTTTAATCGACAGTTTTTGAGAAAAACAATGTTTTTTTGTTAAACACTCTTTTAGGCCAAGTTTGTGTTAATGCAAACAATATGCTTTTTCCGAAAAACAAGCAGTTATTCATTGGAAAAATTGCTTGGTTCTATTGTACTTCTGTACGTTACGTTGGTTTAGAGCATTTTAATGTGATTTTAATCGACAGTTTTTGAGAAAATCAATGTTTTTTGGTTAAACACTCTTTAAGGCCAAGTTAGTGTTAATGCAAATAATATGCTTTTATTGAAAAACTGGTAGTTATTCATTGGAAAAATTGCTTGGTTTTATTGTATTTTGGTACGTTACATTGTTTTAAAGCATTTTAATGTGATTTTAATCGACAGTTTTTGAGAAAATCAATGTTTTTTTGATAAACACTGTTTTAGGCCAAGTTAGTGTTAATGCAAACAATATGCTTTTCGGAGAAACTAGCAGTTATTCATTGGAAAAATTGCTTGGTTCTATTGTAATTCTGTATGTTACGTTATTTTAGAGCATTTTATTGTGATTTTAATCGACAGTTTTTGAGAAAATCAATGTTTTTTCGTTAAACACTCTTTAAGGCCAAGTTAGTGTTAATGCAAACAATATGCTTTTTCCGAAAAACTAGCAGTTATTCATTGGCAAAAATGCTTGGTTCTCTTGTAGTTCTGCATGTTACGTAGTTTTAGAGCATTTTATTGTGATTTTAATCGACAGTTTTTGAGAAAATCAATGTTTTTTTGTTAAACACTCTTTTAGGCCATGTTAGTGTTAATGCAAATAATATGCTTTTTCTGAAAACTAGGCGTTATTCATTGGAAAAATTGCTTGGTTTTATTGTATTTTGGTACGTTACATTGTTTTAGAGTATTTTAATGTGATTTTAATCGACAGTTTTTAAGAAAATTAATGTTTTTTTGTTAAACACTCTTTTAGGCCAAGTTAGTGTTAATGCAAACAATATGCTTTTTCCGAGAAATTAGCAGTTATTCATTGAAAAAATTGCTTGGTTCTATTGTACTTCTGCACGTTACGTTGTTTTAAAGCATTTCAGTGTCATTTTAATCAATAGTTTTTGAGAAAATCAATGTTTTTTTGTCAAACACTCTTTTCGGCCAAGTTAGTGTTAATGCAAACAATTTGCTTTTTCCGAAAAACTAGCAGTTATTCATTGGAAAAAATACTTGATTCTATTGTAGTTTTGTACGTTACCATATTTTAGAGCATTTTAATGTGATTTTAATCGACAGTTTTTGAGAAAATCAATGTTATTTTGGTAAACACTCTTTTAGGCCAGGTTAGTGTTAATGCAAACAATATGCTTTTTCTGAAAAACTGGTAGTTTTTCATTGAAAAAATTGCTTGTTTCTATTGTAGTTCTGTACGTTACGTTGTTTTAGAGCATTTTAATGTGATTTTAATCGACAGTTTTTGAGAAAATCAATGTTTTTTTGTCAAACACTCTTTTAGGCCAAGTTAGTGTTAATGCAAATAATATGCTTTTTCCGATAAACTAGCAGATATTCATTAGAAAAAAAGAATGCTTGATTCTATTGTAGTTCTGTACGTTGAGTTGTTTTAGAGCATTTTAATGTGATCTTAATCGACAGTTTTTGAGAAAATCAATGTTTTTTTGTCAAACACTCTTTTCGGCCAAGTTAGTGTTAATGCAAACAATATGCCTTTTCCGAAAAACTAGCAGTTATTCATTGGAAAAAGTGCTTGATTCTATTGTAGTTTTGTACGTTACCATATTTTAGAGCATTTTAATGTGATTTTAATCGACAGTTTTTGAGAAAATCAATGTTTTTTTGGTAAACACTCTTTTAGGCCAGGTTAGTGTTAATGCAAACAATATGCTTTTTCTGAAAAACTGGTAGTTATTCATTGAAAAAATTGCTTGTTTCTATTGTAGTTCTGTATGTTACGTTATTTTAGAGCATTTTATTGTGATTTTAATCGACAGTTTTTGAGAAAATCAATGTTTTTTCGTTAAACACTCTTTAAGGCCAAGTTAGTGTTAATGCAAACAATATGCTTTTTCCGAAAAACTAGCAGTTATTCATTGGCAAAATTGCTTGGTTCTCTTGTAGTTCTGCATGTTACGTAGTTTTAGAGCATTTTATTGTGATTTTAATCGACAGTTTTTGAGAAAATCAATGTTTTTTTGTTAAACACTCTTTTAGGCCATGTTAGTGTTAATGCAAATAATATGCTTTTTCTGAAAACTAGGCGTTATTCATTGAAAAAATTGCGTGGTTCTATTGTACTTCTGTACGTTACGTTGTTTTAAAGCATTTCAGTGTCATTTTAATCAATAGTTTTTGAGAAAATCAATGTTTTTTTGTCAAACACTCTTTTCGGCCAAGTTAGTGTTAATGCAAACAATTTGCTTTTTCCGAAAAGCTAGCAGTTATTCATTGGAAAAAATGCATGATTCTATTGTAGTTTTGTACGTTACCATATTTTAGAGCATTTTAATGTGATTTTAATCGACAGTTTTTGAGAAAATCAATGTTTTTTTGGTAAACACTCTTTTAGGCCAGGTTAGTGTTAATGCAAACAATATGCTTTTTCTGAAAAACTGGTAGTTATTCATTGAAAAAATTGCTTGTTTCTATTGTAGTTCTGTACGTTACGTTGTTTTAGAGCATTTTAATGTGATTTTAATCGACAGTTTTTGAGAAAATCAATGTTTTTTTGTCAAACATTCTTTTCGGCCAAGTTAGTGTTAATGCAAACAATATGCTTTTTCCGATAAACTTGCAGATATTCATTAGAAAAAAAAAATGCTTGATTCTAGTGTAGTTCTGTACGTTGAGTTGTTTTAGAGCATTTTAATGTGATCTTAATCGACAGTTTTTGAGAAAATCAATGTTTTTTTGTCAAACACTCTTTTCGGCCAAGTTAGTGTTAATGCAAACAATATGCCTTTTCCGAAAAACTAGCAGTTATTCATTGGAAAAAGTGCTTGAATCTATTGTACTTTTGTACGTTGAGTTGTTTTAGAGCATTTTAATGTGATTTTAATCGACAGTTTTTGAGAAAATCAATGTTTTTTTGTTAAACACTCTTTAAGGCCAAGTTAGTGTTAATGCAAATAATATGCTTTTTCTGAAAAACTGGTAGTTATTCATTGAAAAAATTGCTTGGTTCTATTGTAGTTCGGTACGTTACGTTGTTTTAGAGCATTTTAATGTGATTTTAATCTACAGTTTTTGAGAAAATCAGTGTTTTTTTGTCAAACACTCTTTTCGGCCAAGTTAGTGTTAATGCAAACAATATGCTTTTTCAGAAAAACTAGCAGTTATTCATTGGAAAAAATGCTTGATTCTATTGTAGTTTTGTACGTTGAGTTGTTTTAGAGCATTTTAATGTGATTTTAATCGACAGTTTTTGAGAAAATCAATGTTTTTTTGTTAAACACTCTTTTAGGCCAGGTTAGTGTTAATGCAAACAATATGCTTTTTCCGAAAAACTAGCAGTTATTCATTTGAAAATTTGCTTGGTTCTATTGTAATTCTGTACGGTACGTTATTTTAAAGCATTTTAATGTGATTTTAATAGACAGTTTTTGAGAAAATCAATGTTTTTTTGTTAAACACTCTTTTAGGCCAAGTTAGTGTTAATGCAAACAATATGCTTTTTCCGAAAAACAAGCAGTTATTCATTGGAAAAATTGCTTGGTTCTATTGTAGCTCTGTACGTTACGTTGGTTTAGAGCATTTTAATGTGATTTTAATCCACAGTTTTTGAGAAAATCAGTGTTTTTTTGTCAAACACTCTTTTCGGCCAAGTTAGTGTTAATGCAAACAATATGCTTTTTCAGAAAAACTAGCAGTTATTCATTGGAAAAAATGCTTGATTCTATTGTAGTTTTGTACGTTGAGTTGTTTTAGAGCATTTTAATGTGATTTTAATCGACAGTTTTTGAGAAAATCAATGTTTTTTTGTTAAACACTCTTTTAGGCCAAGTTAGTGTTAATGCAAACAATATGCTTTTTCCGAAAAACAAGCAGTTATTCATTGGAAAAATTGCTTGGTTCTATTGTACTTCTGTACGTTACGTTGGTATAGAGCATTTTAATGTGATTTTAATCGACAGTTTTTGAGAAAATCAATGTTTTTTTGTTAAACACTCTTTAAGGCCAAGTTAGTGTTAATGCAAATAATATGATTTTTCTGAAAAACTGGTAGTTATTCATTGGAAAAATTGCTTGGTTTTATTGAATTTTGGTACGTTACATTGTTTTAAAGCATTTTAATGTGATTTTAATCGACAGTTTTTGAGAAAATCAATGTTTTTTTGTGAAACACTCTTTTAGGCCAAGCTAGTGTTAATGCAAACAATATGCTTTTTCCGAAAAACTAGCAGTTATTCATTGGAAAAATTGCTTGGTTCTATTGTAGTTCTGTACGTTACGTTGTTTTAGAGCATTTTAATGTGATTTTAATCGACATTTTTTGAGAAAATCAATGTTTTTTGTTAAACACTCTTTTAGGCCAAGTTAGTGTTAATGCAAATAATATGCTTTTTCTGAAAAACTAGCAGTTATTCATTGAAAAAATTGCTTGGTTCTATTGTAGTTTTGTACGTTACGTTGTTTTAGAGCATTTTAATGTGATTTTAATCGACAGTTTTTGAGAAAATCAATGTTTTTTTGTAAAACACTCTTTTAGGCCAAGTTAGTGTTAATGCAAATAATATGCTTTTTCTGAAAAACTAGCAGTTATTCATTGAAAAAATTGCTTGGTTCTATTGTAGTTCTGTACGTTACGTTGTTTTAGAGCATTTTAATGTGATTTTAATCGACAGTTTTTGAGAAAATCAATGTTTTTTTTTAAAACACTCTTTAAGGCCAAGTTAGTGTTAATGCAAATAATATGCTTTTTCTGAAAAACTAAGAGTTATTCATTGAAAAAACTGCTTGGTTCTATTGTAGTTCTGTACGTTACGTTGTTTTAGAGCATTTTAATGTGATTTTAATCGACAGTTTTTGAGAAAATCAATGTTTTTTTGTCAAACACTCTTTTAGGCCAAGTTAGTGTTAATGCAAAAAATATGCTTTTTCCGAAAAACTAGCAGTTATTCATTGGAAAAATTGCTTGGTTCTATTATAATTCTGTACGGTACGTTATTTTAGAGCATTTTAGTGTGATTTTAATCGACAGTTTCTTAAAAAATCAATGTTTTTTTGTTAAACACTCTTTTAGGCCAAGTTAGTGTTAATGCAAATAATATGCTTCTTCTGAAAAACTAGCAGTTATTCATTGCAAAAATTGCTTGGTTATATTGTAGTTTTGTACGTTACGTTGTTTTAGAGCATTTTAATGTGATTTTAATCGAAAGTTTTTGAGAAAATCAATGTTTTTTTGTTAAACACTCTTCTAGGCCAGTTAGTGTTAATGCAAATAATATGCTTTTTCTGAAAAACTAGCCGTTATTCATTGGAAAAATTGCTTGGTTTTCTTGTATTTTGGTACGTTACATTGTTTTAGAGCATTTTATTGTGATTTTAATCGACAGTTTTTGAGAAAATCAATGTTTTTTTGTTAAACACTCTTTAAGGCCAAGTTAGTGTTAATGCAAACAATATGCTTTTTCTGAAAAACTAGCAGTTATTCATTGCAAAAATTGCTTGGTTCTATTGTAGTTTTGTACGTTACGTTGTTTTAGAGCATTTTAATGTGATTTTAATCGAAAGTTTTTGAGAAAATCAATGTTTTTTTGTTAAACAATGTTTTAGGCCAAGTTAGTGTTAATGCAAACAATATGCTTTTTTCGAGAAACTAGCAGTTTTTCATTGGAAAAATTGCTTGGTTCTATTGTAATTCTGTACGTTACGTTATTTAAGAGCATTTTATTGTGATTTTAATCGACAGTTTTTGAGAAAATCAATGTTTTTTTGTTAAACGCTCTTTAAGGCCAAGTTAGTGTTAATGCAAACAATATGCTTTTTCTGAAAAACTAGCAGTTATTCATTGAAAAAATTGCTTGGTTCTATTGTAGTTTTGTACGTTACGTTGTTTTAGAGCCTTTTAATGTGATTTTAATCGACAGTTTTTGAGAAAATCAATGTTTTTTTGTAAAACACTCTTTAAGGCCAAGTTAGTGTTAATGCAAATAATATGCTTTTTCTGAAAAACTAGCAGTTATTCATAGAAAAAATTGCTTGGTTTTATTGTATTTTGGTACGTTACATTGTTTTAGAGCATTTTAATGTGATTTTAATGGACAGTTTTTGAGAAAATTAATGTTTTTTTGTTAAACACTCTTTTAGGCCAAGTTAGTATTAATGCAAATAATATGCTTTTTCTGAAAAACTAGCAGTTATTCATTGAAAAAAATGCTTGGTTCTATTGTAGTTCTAAACGTTACGTTGTTTTAGAGCATTTTAATGTGATTTTAATCGACAGTTGTTTAGAAAATCAATGTTTTTTTGATAAACACTGTTTTAGGCCAAGTTAGTGTTAATGCAAACAATATGCTTTTTTCGAGAAACTAGCAGTTTTTCATTGGAAAAATAGCTTGGTTCTATTGTAATTCTGTACGTTACGTTATTTTAGAGCATTTATTGTGATTTTAATCGACAGTTTTTGAGAAAATCAATGTTTTTTTGTTAAACACTCTTTTAGGCCAAGTTAGTGTTAATGCAAATAATATGCTTTTTCTGAAAAACTAGCAGTTATTCATTGAAAAAATTGCTTGTTTCTATTGTAGTTCTGTACGCTACGTTGTTTTAGAGCATTTTAATGTGATTTTAATCGACAGTTTTTGAGAAAATCAATGTTTTTTTGTCAAATACTCTTTTAGGCCAAGTTAGTGTTAATGCAAACAATATCCTTTTTCCCTAAAACTAGCAGTTATTCATTGGAAAAATTGCTTGGTTTTATTGTATTTTGGTACGTTACATTGTTTTAGAGCATTTTAATGTGATTTTAATGGACAGTTTTTGAGAAAATTAATGTTTTTTTGTTAAACACTCTTTTAGGCCAAGTTAGTATTAATGCAAATAATATGCTTTTTCTGAAAAACTAGCAGTTATTCATTGAAAAAAATGCTTGGTTCTATTGTAGTTCTAAACGTTACGTTGTTTTAGAGCATTTTAATGTGATTTTAATCGACAGTTGTTTAGAAAATCAATGTTTTTTTGTCAAATACTCTTTTAGGCCAAGTTAGTGTTAATGCAAACAATATCCTTTTTCCCTAAAACTAGCAGTTATTCATTGGAAAAATTGCTTTGTTCTATTATAATTCTGTACGGTACGTTATTTTAGAGCATTATAGTCTGATTTTAATCGACAGTTTTTGAGAAAATCAATGTTTTTTTGTTAAACACTCTTTTAGGCCAAGTTAGTGTTAATGCAAACAATATGCTTTTTCCGAAAAACTAGCAGTTATTCATTGGAAAAATTGCTTGGTTCTATTGTACTTCTGTACGTTACGTTGTTTTAGAGCATTTTAATGTGATTTTAATCGACAGTTTTTGAGAAAATCAAAGTTTTTTTGTTAAACACTCTTTTAGGCCAAGTTAGTGTTAATGCAAATAGTATGCTTTTTCTGAAAAACTAGCAGTTATTCATTGAAAAAATTGCCTGGTTCTATTGTAGTTCTGTACGTTACGTTATTTTAGAGCATTTTATTGTGATTTTAATCGACAGTTTTTGAGAAAATCAATGTTTTTTTGTTAAACACTCTTTAAGGCCAAGTTAGTGTTAATGCAAATAATATGCTTTTTCTGAAAAACTAGCCTTTATTCATTGGAAAAATTGCTTGGTTTTATTGTATTTTGGTACGTTACATTGTTTTAGAGCATTTTAATGTGATTTTAATGGACAGTTTTTGAGAAAATTAATGTTTTTTTGTTAAACACTCTTTTAGGCCAAGTTAGTATTAATGCAAATAATATGCTTTTTCTGAAAAACTAGCAGTTATTCATTGAAAAAAATGCTTGGTTCTATTGTAGTTCTAAACGTTACGTTGTTTTAGAGCATTTTAATGTGATTTTAATCGACAGTTGTTTAGAAAATCAATGTTTTTTTGATAAACACTGTTTTAGGCCAAGTTAGTGTTAATGCAAACAATATGCTTTTTTCGAGAAACTAGCAGTTTTTCATTGGAAAAATAGCTTGGTTCTATTGTAATTCTGTACGTTACGTTATTTTAGAGCATTTTATTGTGATTTTAATCGACAGTTTTTGAGAAAATCAATGTTTTTTTGTTAAACACTCTTTTAGGCCAAGTTAGTGTTAATGCAAATAATATGCTTTTTCTGAAAAACTAGCAGTTATTCATTGAAAAAATTGCTTGTTTCTATTGTAGTTCTGTACGTTACGTTGTTTTAGAGCATTTTAATGTGATTTTAATCGACAGTTTTTGAGAAAATCAATGTTTTTTTGTCAAATACTCTTTTAGGCCAAGTTAGTGTTAATGCAAACAATATCCTTTTTCCCTAAAACTAGCAGTTATTCATTGGAAAAATTGCTTGGTTCTATAATAATTCTGTACGGTACGTTATTTTAGAGCATTATAGTCTGATTTTAATCGACAGTTTTTGAGAAAATCAATGTTTTTTTGTTAAACACTCTTTTAGGCCAAGTTAGTGTTAATGCAAACAATATGCTTTTTCCGAAAAACTAGCAGTTATTCATTGGAAAAATTGCTTGGTTCTATTGTACTTCTGTACGTTACGTTGTTTTAGAGCATTTTAATGTGATTTTAATCGACAGTTTTTGAGAAAATCAAAGTTTTTTTGTTAAACACTCTTTTAGGCCAAGTTAGTGTTAATGCAAATAGTATGCTTTTTCTGAAAAACTAGCAGTTATTCATTGAAAAAATTGCCTGGTTCTATTGTAGTTCTGTACGTTACGTTATTTTAGAGCATTTTATTGTGATTTTAATCGACAGTTTTTGAGAAAATCAATGTTTTTTTGTTAAACACTCTTTAAGGCCAAGTTAGTGTTAATGCAAATAATATGCTTTTTCTGAAAAACTAGCAGTTATTCATTGAAAAAATTGCTTGGTTCTATTGTAGTTCTGTACGTTACGTTGTTTTAGAGCATTTTAATGTGATTTTAATCGACAGTTTTTGAGAAAATCAATTTTTTTTTGTCAAACACTCTTTTAGGCCAAGTTAGTTTTAATGCAAATAATATGCTTTTTCTGAAAAACTAGCAGTTATTCATTGAAAAAATTGCTTGGTTCTATTGTAGTTCTGTACGTTACGTTGTTTTGGAGCATTTTAATTTGATTTTAATCGACAGTTTTTGAGAAAATCAATGTTTTTTTGTTAAACACTCTTTGTGGCCAAGTTAGTGTTAATGCAAACAATATCCTTTTTCTTAGAAACTAGCAGTTATTCATTGAAAAAATTGCTTGGTTCTATTGTAGTTCTGCACGTTACGTTGTTTTAAAGCATTTCAGTGTGATTTTAATCGACAGTTTTTGAGAAAATCAATGTTTTTTTGTTAAACACTCTTTTAGGCCAAGTTAGTGTTAATGCAAACAATATGCTTTTTCCGAGAAACTAGCAGTTATTCATTGAAAAAATTGCTTGGTTCTATTGTAGTTCTGCACGTTACGTTGTTTTAAAGCATTTCAGTGTGATTTTAATCAATAGTTTTTGAGAAAATCAATGTTTTTTTGTCAAACACTCTTTTCGGCCAAGTTAGTGTTAATGCAAACAATATGCTTTTTCCGAAAAACTAGCAGTTATTCATTGGAAAAAATGCTTGATTCTATTGTAGTTTTGTACGATGAGTTGTTTTAGAGCATTTTAATGTCATTTTAATCGACAGTTTTTGAGAAAATCAATGTTTTTTTGTTAAAAACTCTTTTAGGCCAGGTTAGTGTTAATGCAAACAATATGCTTTTTCTGAAAAACTGGTAGTTATTCATTGAAAAAATTGCTTGGTTCTATTGTAGCTCTGTACGTTACGTTGTTTTAGAGCATTTTAATGTGATTTTAATCGACAGTTTTTGAGAAAATCAATGTTTTTTTGTCAAACACTCTTTTAGGCCAAGTTAGTGTTAATGCAAACAATATGCTTTTTCCGAAAAACTAGCATTTATTCATTTGAAAATATTCTTGGTTCTATTGTAATTCTGTACGGTACGTTATTTTAGAGTATTTTAATGTGATTTTAATAGACAGTTTTTGAGAAAGTCAATGTTTTTTTGTGAAACACTCTTTCAGGCCAAGTTAGTGTTAATGCAAACAATATGCTTTTTCCGAGAAACAAACAGTTTTTCATTGGAAAAATTGCTTGGTTCTATTGTACTTCTGTACGTTACGTTGGTTTAGAGCATTTTAATGTGATTTTAATGGACAGTTTTTGAGAAAATCAATGTTTTTTTGATAAACACTCTTTAAGGCCAAGTTAGTGTTAATGCAAATAATATGCTTTTTCTGAAAAACTGGTAGTTATTCATTAAAAAAATTGCTTGGTTCTATTTTTTTATGGTTTCTATTTTTAGAAATCAATGTTTTTTTAGTAAACACTGTTAAAAGGTTGCATAAAATCATTGGAAAATATAAAGCATTTTAAAAAACTTACAGTAAATCAATAAAAATATAGGTTGTTCTCAATGCAATTTTGTACTCTCAATGATCTCAAGCTTTTTTTTTAATTTATTCGACCACTTTCGAGAAAATCAATGTTTTTTAGTAAACACTGTTAAAAGTTTAGTTAGAGTCTTTGCAAAAGATAAAGTATTTCGAAAAAGCAAGTAGTAAATCAATAAAAAAAAGCTTGTTCTCAATTCAATTCTGTACTCTACATTGATTTTAGTAAACGATGTTAAAAACTTCGTTGTATTAATTTGACAAGATAAAGGATTTCTGAAAAGTTAGTAGTAAATCAATGGAATAATAGCTTATTTTCATTGCAATTCTATACCTTACAATGATTGGAAGTGTTTTTGTCTGAACTTAAATGATCACCTTCGAGAAAATCAATGTTGTTTAGTGAACACTGTTAAAAGCTTGATTAGAGTCATTGGAAAGATTCAGGAATTTCTAAAATACTAGCAGTAAATCAATAGAAAAATAGCTTGTCCTCAATGCAATTCTTAACTCTACATTGATTTCAAGTGTTGTTGCGTAAATTTAATCGACCATTTTCTGAGAAAATCAATGTGTTTTTAGTGAACAATGTTAAAAATTTAGTTAGAGTTTTTGCAAAAGATAAAGTATTTCTGAGAAAGAAAGTAGTAAATCAATGAAACAATAGCTTGTTTTCATTGCAATTGTATACTTTAGAATGATTTCAAGCAGCTTTTTGTCCGAATTTAATGGACCATATTCGAGAGAATCAATGTTTTTTGTAAACACTGTTAAAATTTTAGTTAGAGTCTTTGCAAAAGATAAAGTATTTCTGAAAAGGAAGTAGGAAATCAATGTAATAATAGCTTCTTTTCATTGCAATTCGATACTCCACGATTATTTCAAGCTTTTTTGTCTGAATTTAATCGACCCCTTTCGAGAAAATCAATGTCTTTTAGTAAACACTATTAAAAGCTTCGTTAGAGTAATTTGAAACGATAAGGTATTTCTGAAAAACTAGTAGTAAATCAAGGAAATATTAGCTTCCATTTATTGCAATTCTATACTTTACATTGATTTCAAGCGTATTTGTGGGAATTTAATCGACCATTTTTTCAGGAAATCAATGTTATTTTAGTAAACATTTTCAAAAGCTTAATTAGAGCCATTGCAAAAGACAAGGTATTTCTGAACAACTAGCAGTAAATCAATGGAATAATAGCTTGTTTTCATTGCAATTTTGTACTTTACAGGAATTTCAAGCATTTCAGAAGAGATTTAAAACCGATTCTTTCGTTATTCAATGTCTTTTTAGTACACACTGTTAAAGGCTTAGTTAGAGTCATTACAAAAGATGAGGTATTTCTGAGAAACTAGTACTAAATCAATGAAATAACAGTTTGATTTCATTGCAATTGTATACTTTACAATCATTTCATGCGCTTTTTGTCTGAATTTAATGGACAACTGTCGAGAAAATCAATGTTTTTTAGTAAACACTGTGAGAAGTTTAGTTAAAGTCTTTGCAGAAGATGAAGTATTTCAGAAAAGCAAGTAGTAAATCAATGGAATAATAGCTTGTTTTCATTGCAATTCTATACTCTACAATGATTTTAATCGTTTTTGTCTGAACTTAATCGACCACTTTCGAGAAAATCAATGTTCTTTAGTAAACACTGTTAAAAGTTTGATTCGAGTCATTGGAGAAGATAAGGAATTTCTAAAAAACTAGCGGTAAATCAAAAGAAAAATGGCTTGTTCTCAATGGAATTCTATACTCTACATTGATTTCAATTCTTTTTGTGTAAATTTCATCGACCATTTTTTGAGGAAATCAATGTTTTTTGTAGTAAACACTTTTAAAAGCTTAATTAGAGCCTTTGCAAAAGACAAGGTATTTCTGAACAACTAGCAGTAAATCAATGGAATAATAGCTTGTTTTCATTGCAATTTTGTACTTTACATGAACTTCAAGCATTTTTGAATAAATTTAAAAAACCATTATTGAGATATTCAATGTCTTTTTAGTACACACTGTTAAAGGCTTAGATAGAGTCATTACAACACATGAGGTATTTCTGAAAAACTAGTAGTAAATCAATGAAATAACAGCTTGATTTCATTGCAATTCTCTACTTTACAATGATCTGAAGCGTTTTTGGTCTGAAATTAATCGACCATTTTCGAGAAAGTCAATATCTTTTAGTACAAACTGTTAAAAGCTTAGTTAGATTCATTACAAAAGATAAGGTATTTCTGAAAAAAAAGCAGTAAATCAATGGAATAATAGCTTGTTTTAATTGCAATTCTATAATTTACATTAATTTCAAGTGTTCTTGTGTGAATTTCATCGACAATTTTTTGAGGAAATCAATTCTTTTTTAGGAAACACTTTTAAAAGCTTAATCAAAGCCATTGCTAAAGACAAGGTATTTCTGAACAACTAGTAGTAAATCAATGGAATAATAGCTTGTTTTCATAGCAATTGTGTACCTTACATGAATTTAAAGCATTTTTGAATAAATTTAAAAAACCATTATTGAGTTATTCAATGTCTTTTTAGTACACACTGTTAAAGGCTTAGTTAGTGTCATTACAAAAGATTAGGTATTTCTGAAAAACTAGTACTAAATCAATGAAATAACAGTTTGATTTCATTGCAATTGTATACTTTACAATCTTTTCATGCGCTTTTTGTCTGAATTTAATGGACAACTGTCGAGAAAATCAATGTTTTTTAGTAAACACTGTGAGAAGTTTAGTTACAGTCTTTGCAGAAGATGAAGTATTTCAGAAAAACAAGTAGTAAATCAATGGAATAATAGCTTGTTTTCATTGCAATTCTATACTCTACAATGATTTCAATCGTTTTTGTCTGAACTTAATCGACCACTTTCGAGAAAATCAATGTTCTTTAGTAAACACTGTTAAAAGCTTGATTCGAGTCATTGGAGAAGATAAGGAATTTCTAAAAAACTAGCAGTAAATCAAATGAAAGATGGCTTGTTCTCAATGCAATTCTATACTCTACATTGATTTCAATTCTTTTTGTGTAAATTTCATCGACCATTTTTTGAGGAAATCAATGTTTTTTGTAGTAAACACTTTTAAAAGCTTAATTAGAGCCTTTGCAAAAGACAAGGTATTTCTGAACAACTAGCAGTAAATCAATGGAATAATAGCTTGTTTTCATTGCAATTTTGTACTTTACATGAATTTCAAGCATTTTTGAATAAATTTAAAAAACCATTATTGAGATATTCAATGTCTTTTTAGTACACACTGTTAAAGGCTTAGATAGAGTCATTAAAACACATGAGGTATTTCTGAGAAACTAGTAGTAAATCAATGAAATAACAGCTTGATTTCATTGCAATTCTCTACTTTACAATGATCTGAAGCGTTTTTTGTCTGAAATTAATCGACCATTTTCGAGAAAGTCAATATCTTTTAGTACAAACTGTTAAAAGCTTAGTTAGATTCATTACAAAAGATAAGGTATTTCTGAAAAAAAAGCAGTAAATCAATGGAATAATAGCTTGTTTTAATTGCAATTCTATAATTTACATTAATTTCAAGTGTTCTTGTGTGAATTTCATCGACAATTTTTTGAGGAAATCAATTCTTTTTTAGGAAACACTTTTAAAAGCTTATTTAAAGCCATTGCTAAAGACAAGGTATTTCTGAACAACTAGTAGTAAATCAATGGAATAATAGCTTGTTTTCATAGCAATTGTGTACCTTACATGAATTTAAAGCATTTTTGAATAAATTTAAAAAACCATTATTGAGTTATTCAATGTCTTTTTAGTACACACTGTTAAAGGCTTAGTTAGTGTCATTACAAAAGATTAGGTATTTCTGAGAAACTAGTACTAAATCAATGAAATAACAGTTTGATTTCATTGCAATTGTATACTTTACAATCATTTCATGCGCATTTTGTCTGAATTTAATGGACAACTGTCGAGAAAATCAATGTTTTTTAGTAAACACTGTGAGAAGTTTAGTTACAGTCTTTGCAGAAGATGAAGTATTTCAGAAAAGCAAGTAGTAAATCAATGGAATAATAGCTTGTTTTCATTGCAATTCTATACTCTACAATGATTTCAATCGTTTTTGTCTGAACTTAATCGACCACTTTCGAGAAAATCAATGTTCTTTAGTAAACACTGTTAAAAGCTTGATTCGAGTCATTGGAGAAGATAAGGAATTTCTAAAAAACTAGCAGTAAATCAAATGAAAGATGGCTTGTTCTCAATGCAATTCTATACTCTACATTGATTTCAATTCTTTTTGTGTAAATTTCATCGACCATTTTTTGAGGAAATCAATGTTTTTTGTAGTAAACACTTTTAAAAGCTTAATTAGAGCCTTTGCAAAAGACAAGGTATTTCTGAACAACTAGCAGTAAATCAATGGAATAATAGCTTGTTTTCATTGCAATTTTGTACTTTACATGAATTTCAAGCATTTTTGAATAAATTTAAAAAACCATTATTGAGATATTCAATGTCTTTTTAGTACACACTGTTAAAGGCTTAGATAGAGTCATTAAAACACATGAGGTATTTCTGAGAAACTAGTAGTAAATCAATGAAATAACAGCTTGATTTCATTGCAATTCTCTACTTTACAATGATCTGAAGCGTTTTTGGTCTGAAATTAATCGACCATTTTCGAGAAAGTCAATATCTTTTAGTACAAACTGTTAAAAGCTTAGTTAGATTCATTACAAAAGATAAGGTATTTCTGAAAAACAAGCAGTAAATCAATGGAATAATAACTTGTTTTAATTGCAATTCTATAATTTACATTGATTTCAAGTGTTCTTGTGTGAATTTCATCGACAATTTTTTGAGGAAATCAATTCTTTTTTAGGAAACACTTTTAAAAGCTTAATTAAAGCCATTGCTAAAGACAAGGTATTTCTGAACAACTAGTAGTTAATCAATGGAATAATAGCTTGTTTTCATTGCAATTGTGTACCTTAGATGAATTTAAAGCATTTTTGAATAAATTTAAAAAACCAGTATTGAGTTATTCAATGTCTTTTTAGTACACACTGTTAAAGGCTTAGTTAGTGTCATTACAAAAGATGAGGTATTTCTGAGAAACTAGTAATAAATCAATGAAATAACAGCTTGATTTCATAGCAATTCTATACCTTACAATGATTGGAAGTGTTTTTGTCTGAACTTTAATGATCACCTTCCAGAAAATCAATGTTGTTTAGTGAACACTGTTAAAAGCTTGATTAGAGTCATTGGAAAGATTCAGGAATTTCTAAAATACTAGCAGTAAAGCAATAGAAAAATAGCTTGTCCTCAATGCAATTCTTAACTCTACATTGATTTCAAGTGTTGTTGCGTAAATTTAATCGACCATTTTCTGAGAAAATCAATGTGTTTTAGTGAACAATGTTAAAAATTTAGTTAGTGTCTTTGCAAAAGATAAAGTATTTCTGAGAAAGAAAGTAGTAAATCAATGGAATAATAGCTTGTTTTAATTGCAATTCTATAATTTACATTGATTTCAAGCGTTTTTGTGAGAATTTAATCGACCATTTTTTCAGGAAATCAATGTTATTTTAGTAAACATTTTCAAAAGCTTAATTAGAGCCATTGCAAAAGACAAGGTATTTCTGAACAACTAGCAGTAAATCAATGGAATAATAGCTTGTTTTCATTGCAATGTTGTACTTTACAGGAATTTCAAGCATTTCGGAATAAATTTAAAAAACCATTATTGAGTTATTCAATGTCTTTTTAGTACACACTGTTAAAGGCTTAGTTAGTGTCATTACAAAAGATGAGGTATTTCTGAGAAACTAGTAATAAATCAATGAAATAACAGCTTGATTTCATAGCAATTCTATACCTTACAATGATTGGAAGTGTTTTTGTCTGAACTTTAATGATCACCTTCGAGAAAATCAATGTTGTTTAGTGAACACTGTTAAAAGTTTGATTAGAGTCATTGGAAAGATTCAGGAATTTCTAAAATACTAGCAGTAAATCAATAGAAGAATAGCTTGTCCTCAATGCAATTCTCAACTCTACATTGATTTCAAGTGTTGTTGCGTAAATTTAATCGACCATTTTCTGAGAAAATCAATGTGTTTTTAGTGAACAATGTTAAAAATTTAGTTAGAGTCTTTGCAAAAGATAAAGTATTTCTGAGAAAGAAAGTAGTAAATCAATGGAATAATAGCTTGTTTTCATTCCAATTCTATAATTTACATTGATTTCAAGCGTTTTTGTGAGAATTTAATCGACCATTTTTTCAGGAAATCAATGTTATTTTAGTAAACATTTTCAAAAGCTTAATTAGAGCCGTTGCAAAAGACAAGGTATTTCTGAAAAACTAGCAGTAAATCAATGGAATAATAGCTTGTTTTCATTGCAATTTTGTACTTTACAGGAATTTCAAGCATTTCGGAATAAATTTAAAAAACCATTATTGAGTTATTCAATGTCTTTTTAGTACACACTGTTAAAGGCTTAGTTAGAGTCATTACAAAAGATGAGGTATTTCTGAGAAACTAGTAGTAAATCAATGAAATAACAGTTTGATTTCATTGCAATTGTATACTTTACAATCATTTCATGCGCTTTTAATCTGAATTTAATGGACAACTGTCGAGAAAATCAATGTTTTTTAGTAAACACTGTGAGAAGTTTAGTTACAGTCTTTGCAGAAGATGAAGTATTTCAGAAAAGCAAGTAGTAAATCAATGGAATAATAGCTTGTTTTCATTGCAATTCTATACTCTACAATGATTTCAATCGTTTTTGTCTGAACTTAATCGACCACTTTCGAGAAAATCAATGTTCTTTAGTAAACACTGTTAAAAGCTTGATTCGAGTCATTGGAGAAGATAAGAAATTTCTAAAAAACTAGCAGTAAATCAAAAGAAAAATGGCTTGTTCTCAATGCAATTCTATACTCTACATTGATTTCAATTCTTTTTGTGTAAATTTCATCGACCATTTTTTGAGGAAATCAATGTTTTTTGTAGTAAACACTTTTAAAAGCTTAATTAGAGCCTTTGCAAAAGACAAGGTATTTCTGAACAACTAGCAGTAAATCAATGGAATAATAGCTTGTTTTCATTGCAATTTTGTACTTTACATGAATTTCAAGCATTTTTGAATAAATTTAAAAAACCATTATTGAGATATTCAATGTCTTTTTAGTACACACTGTTAAAGGCTTAGATAGAGTCATTACAACACATGAGGTATTTCTGAGAAACTAGTAGTAAATCAATGAAATAACAGCTTGATTTCATTGCAATTCTCTACTTTACAATGATCTGAAGCGTTTTTGGTCTGAAATTAATCGACCATTTTCGAGAAAGTCAATATCTTTTAGTACAAACTGTTAAAAGCTTAGTTAGATTCATTACAAAAGATAAGGTATTTCTGAAAAACAAGCAGTAAATCAATGGAATAATAGCTTGTTTTAATTGCAATTCTATAATTTACATTGATTTCAAGTGTTTTTGTGTCAATTTCATCGACAATTTTTTGAGGAAATCAATTCTTTTTTAGGAACCACTTTTAAAAGTTTAATTAAAGCCATTGCTAAAGACAAGGTATTTCTGAACAACTAGTAGTAAAACAATGGAATAATAGCTTGTTTTCATTGCAATTGTGTACCTTACATGAATTTAAAGCATTTTTGAATAAATTTAAAAAACCATTATTGAGTTATTCAATGTCTTTTTAGTACACACTGTTAAAGGCTTAGTTAGTGTCATTACAAGAGATGAGGTATTTCTGAGAAACTAGTAGTAAATCAATGAAATAACAGTTTGATTTCATTGCAATTGTATACTTTACAATCATTTCATGCGCTTTTTGTCTGAATTTAATGGACAACTGTCGAGAAAATCAATGTTTTTTAGTAAACACTGTGAGAAGTTTAGTTACAGTCTTTGCAGAAGATGAAGTATTTCAGAAAAGCAAGTAGTAAATCAATGGAATAATAGCTTGTTTTCATTGCAATTCTATACTCTACAATGATTTCAATCGTTTTTGTCTGAACTTAATCGACCACTTTCGAGAAAATCAATGTTCTTTAGTAAACACTGTTAAAAGCTTGACTCGAGTCATTGGAGAAGATAAGGAATTTCTAAAAAACTAGCAGTAAATCAAAAGAAAAATGGCTGGTTCTCAATGCAATTCTATACTCTACATTGATTTCAATTCTTTTTGTGTAAATTTCATCGACCATTTTTTGAGGAAATCAATGTTTTTTGTAGTAAACACTTTTAAAAGCTTAATTAGAGCCTTTGCAAAAGACAAGGTATTTCTGAACAACTAGCAGTAAATCAATGGAATAATAGCTTGTTTTCATTGCAATTTTGTACTTTACATGAATTTCAAGCATTTTTGAATAAACTAAAAAAACCATTATTGAGATATTCAATGTCTTTTAGTACACACTGTTAAAGGCTTAGATAGAGTCATTACAACACATGAGGTATTTCTGAGAAACTAGTAGTAAATCAATGAAATAACAGCTTGATTTCATTGCAATTCTCTACTTTACAATGATCTGAAGCGTTTTTGGTCTGAAATTAATCGACCATTTTCGAGAAAGTCGATATCTTTTAGTACAAACTGTTAAAAGGTTAGTTAGATTCATTACAAAAGATAAGGTATTTCTGAAAAACAAGCAGTAAATCATTGGAATAATGGCTTGTTTTAATTGCAATTCTATAATTTACATTGATTTCAAGTGTTTTTGTGTGAATTTCATCGACAATTTTTTGAGGAAATCAATTCTTTTTTAGGAACCACTTTTAAAAGCTTAATTAAAGCCATTGCTAAAGACAAGGTATTTCTGAACAACTAGTAGTAAATCAATGGAACAATAGCTTGTTTTCATTGCAATTGTGTACCTTACATGAATTTAAAGCATTTTTGAATAAATTTAAAAACCATTATTGAGTTATTCAATGTCTTTTTAGTACACACTGTTAAAGGCTTAGTTAGTGTCATTAATAAAGATGAGGTATTTCTGAGAAACTAGTAGTAAATCAATGAAATAACAGTTTGATTTCATTGCAATTGTATACTTTACAATCATTTCATGCGCTTTTTGTCTGAATTTAATGGACAACTGTCGAGAAAATCAATGTTTTTTAGTAAACACTGTGAGAAGTTTAGTTACAGTCTTTGCAGAAGATGAAGTATTTCAGAAAAGCAAGTAGTAAATCAATGGAATAATAGCTTGTTTTCATTGCAATTCTATACTCTACAATGATTTCAATCGTTTTTGTCTGAACTTAATCGACCACTTTCGAGAAAATCAATGTTCTTTAGTAAACACTGTTAAAAGCTTGATTCGAGTCATTGGAGAAGATAAGGAATTTCTAAAAAACTAGCAGTAAATCAAAAGAAAAATGGCTTGTTCTCAATGCAATTCTATACTCTACATTGATTTCAATTCTTTTTGTGTAAATTTCATCGACCATTTTTTGAGGAAATCAATGTTTTTTGTAGTAAACACTTTTAAAAGCTTAATTAGAGCCTTTGCAAAAGACAAGGTATTTCTGAACAACTAGCAGTAAATCAATGGAATAATAGCTTGTTTTCATTGCAATTTTGTACTTTACATGAATTTCAAGCATTTTTGAATAAATCTAAAAAACCATTATTGAGATATTCAATGTCTTTTTAGTACACACTGTTAAAGGCTTAGATAGAGTCATTAAAACACATGAGGTATTTCTGAGAAACTAGTAGTAAATCAATGAAATAACAGCTTGATTTCATTGCAATTCTCTACTTTACAATGATCTGAAGCGTTTTTGGTCTGAAATTAATCGACCATTTTCGAGAAAGTCAATATCTTTTAGTACAAACTGTTAAAAGCTTAGTTAGATTCATTACAAAAGATAAGGTATTTCTGAAAAACAAGCAGTAAATCAATGGAATAATAGCTTGTTTTAATTGCAATTCTATAATTTACATTGATTTCAAGTGTTTTTGTGTCAATTTCATCGACAATTTTTTGAGGAAATCAATTTTTTTTTAGGAACCACTTTTAAAAGTTTAATTAAAGCCATTGCTAAAGACAAGGTATTTCTGAACAACTAGTAGTAAAACAATGGAATAATAGCTTGTTTTCATTGCAATTGTGTACCTTACATGAATTTAAAGCATTTCTGAATAAATTTAAAAAACCATTATTGAGTTATTCAATGTCTTTTTAGTACACACTGTTAAAGGCTTAGTTAGTGTCATTACAAGAGATGAGGTATTTCTGAGAAACTAGTAGTAAATCAATGAAATAACAGTTTGATTTCATTGCAATTCTCTACTTTACAATGATCTGAAGCGCTTTTGGTCTGAAATTAATCGACCATTTTCGAGAAAGTCGATATCTTTTAGTACAAACTGTTAAAAGGTTAGTTAGATTCATTACAAAAGATAAGGTATTTCTGAAAAACAAGCAGTAAATCATTGGAATAATGGCTTGTTTTAATTGCAATTCTATAATTTACATTGATTTCAAGTGTTTTTGTGTGAATTTCATCGACAATTTTTTGAGGAAATCAATTCTTTTTTAGGAACCACTTTTAAAAGCTTAATTAAAGCCATTGCTAAAGACAAGGTATTTCTGAACAACTAGTAGTAAATCAATGGAACAATAGCTTGTTTTCATTGCAATTGTGTACCTTACATGAATTTAAAGCATTTTTGAATAAATTTAAAAACCATTATTGAGTTATTCAATGTCTTTTTAGTACACACTGTTAAAGGCTTAGTTAGTGTCATTAATAAAGATGAGGTATTTCTGAGAAACTAGTAGTAAATCAATGAAATAACAGTTTGATTTCATTGCAATTGTATACTTTACAATCATTTCATGCGCTTTTTGTCTGAATTTAATGGACAACTGTCGAGAAAATCAATGTTTTTTAGTAAACACTGTGAGAAGTTTAGTTACAGTCTTTGCAGAAGATGAAGTATTTCAGAAAAGCAAGTAGTAAATCAATGGAATAATAGCTTGTTTTCATTGCAATTCTATACTCTACAATGATTTCAATCGTTTTTGTCTGAACTTAATCGACCACTTTCGAGAAAATCACTGTTCTTTAGTAAACACTGTTAAAAGCTTGATTCGAGTCATTGGAGTAGATAAGGAATTTCTAAAAAACTAGCAGTAAATCAAAAGAAAAATGGCTTGTTCTCAATGCAATTCTATACTCTACATTGATTTCAATTCTTTTTGTGTAAATTTCATCGACCATTTTTTGAGGAAATCAATGTTTTTTGTAGTAAACACTTTTAAAAGCTTAATTAGAGCCTTTGCAAAAGACAAGGTATTTCTGAACAACTAGCAGTAAATCAATGGAATAATAGCTTGTTTTCATTGCAATTTTGTACTTTACATGAATTTCAAGCATTTTTGAATAAATTTAAAAAACCATTATTGAGATATTCAATGTCTTTTTAGTACACACTGTTAAAGGCTTAGATAGAGTCATTAAAACACATGAGGTATTTCTGAGAAACTAGTAGTAAATCAATGAAATAACAGCTTGATTTCATTGCAATTCTCTACTTTACAATGATCTGAAGCGTTTTTGGTCTGAAATTAATCGACCATTTTCGAGAAAGTCAATATCTTTTAGTACAAACTGTTAAAAGCTTAGTTAGATTCATTACAAAAGATAAGGTATTTCTGAAAAACAAGCAGTAAATCAATGGAATAATAGCTTGTTTTAATTGCAATTCTATAATTTACATTGATTTCAAGTGTTTTTGTGTCAATTTCATCGACAATTTTTTGAGGAAATCAATTTTTTTTTAGGAACCACTTTTAAAAGTTTAATTAAAGCCATTGCTAAAGACAAGGTATTTCTGAACAACTAGTAGTAAAACAATGGAATAATAGCTTGTTTTCATTGCAATTGTGTACCTTACATGAATTTAAAGCATTTCTGAATAAATTTAAAAAACCATTATTGAGTTATTCAATGTCTTTTTAGTACACACTGTTAAAGGCTTAGTTAGTGTCATTACAAGAGATGAGGTATTTCTGAGAAACTAGTAGTAAATCAATGAAATAACAGTTTGATTTCATTGCAATTGTATACTTTACAATCATTACATGCGCTTTTTGTCTGAATTTAATGGACAACTGTCGAGAAAATCAATGTTTTTTAGTAAACACTGTGAGAAGTTTAGTTACAGTCTTTGCAGAAGATGAAGTATTTCAGAAAAGCAAGTAGTAAATCAATGGAATAATAGCTTGTTTTCATTGCAATTCTATACTCTACAATGATTTCAATCGCTTTTGTCTGAACTTAATCGACCACTTTCGAGAAAATCAATGTTCTTTAGTAAACACTGTTAAAAGCTTGATTCGAGTCATTGAAGAAGATAAGGAATTTCTAAAAAACTAGCAGTAAATCAAAAGAAAAATGGCTTGTTCTCAATGCAATTCTATACTCTACATTGATTTCAATTCTTTTTGTGTAAATTTCATCGACCATTTTTTGAGGAAATCAATGTTTTTTGTAGTAAACACTTTTAAAAGCTTAATTAGAGCCTTTGCAAAAGACAAGGTATTTCTGAACAACTAGCAGTAAATCAATGGAATAATAGCTTGTTTTCATTGCAATTTTGTACTTTACATGAATTTCAAGCATTTTTGAATAAACTAAAAAAACCATTATTGAGATATTCAATGTCTTTTAGTACACACTGTTAAAGGCTTAGATAGAGTCATTACAACACATGAGGTATTTCTGAGAAACTAGTAGTAAATCAATGAAATAACAGCTTGATTTCATTGCAATTCTCTACTTTACAATGATCTGAAGCGTTTTTGGTCTGAAATTAATCGACCATTTTCGAGAAAGTCAATATCTTTTAGTACAAACTGTTAAAAGCTTAGTTAGATTCATTACAAAAGATAAGGTATTTCTGAAAAACAAGCAGTATATCAATGGAATAATAGCTTGTTTTAATTGCAATTCTATAATTTACATTGATTTCAAGTGTTCTTGTGTGAATTTCATCTACAATTTTTTGAGGAAATCAATTCTTTTTTAGGAAACACTTTTAAAAGCTTAATTAAAGCCATTGCTAAAGACAAGGTATTTCTGAACAACTAGTAGTAAATCAATGGAATAATAGCTTGTTTTCATTGCAATTGTGTACCTTACATGAATTTAAAGCATTTTTGAATAAAAGCTTAGTTAGAGTCATTGCAAAAGATATGGTTTGTCTGAAAAACTAGGAATAAAACAATGGAATAATAGCTTCTTTTCATTGCAATTTTCTACTTTATATTGATTTCAAGCACTTTTGAATTAAATTAAACAACCATTCTTGAGTAAATCAAAATTTTTTTAGAAAACACTGTTAAAGGCTTAGTTAAAGGCATTACAAAGGATAAGGTATTTCCGAAAAACTAGTAGTAAATCAATGAAACAATAGCTTGTTTTCATTGCAATTGTATACTTTAGAATGATTTCAAGCATCTTTTTGTCCGAATTTAATGGACCATATTCGAGAAAATCAATGTTTTTTGTAAACACTGTTAAAATTTTAGTTAGAGTCTTTGCAAAAGATAAAGTATTTCTGAAAAGGAAGTAGTAAATCAATGTAATAATAGCTTCTTTTCATTGCAATTCGATACTCCACGATTATTTCAAGCTTTTTTGTCTGAATTTAATCGACCCCTTTCGAGAAAATCAATGTCTTTTAGTAAACACTATTAAAAGCTTCGTTAGAGTAATTTGAAACGATAAGGTATTTCTGAAAAACTAGTAGTAAATCATGGAAATATTAGCTTCCATTTATTGCAATTCTATACTTTACATTGATTTCAAGCGTATTTGTGGGAAATTGATTGACCATTTTTTGAGAAAATCAATGTTTTTTAGCAATCACTGTTAAGAGCTTAGTAACAGTCATTGCAAAAGATATGGTATTTCTGAAAAACTTGGAATAAAACATTGGAATAATAGCTTGTTTTCATTGCAAATTTCTACTTTATATTGATTTCAAGCAATTTTGAATGAATTGAAACAACCATTTTTGAGTAAATCAAAATTTATTTAGAAAACACTATTAATAGCTTACTTAAAGTCATTACAAAGGATAAGGTATTTCCGAAAAACTAGTGGTAAATCAATGAAACAATAGCTTGTTTTCATTGCAATTGTATACTTTACACTGATTTCAAGCTTTTTTGTCTGAATTTAATCGACCACTTTCGAGAAAAACAATGTTTTTTAGTAAACACTATTAAAAGCTTGCTTAGAGTCATTGGAAAAGATTAGGAGTTTCTAATAAACTAGGAATAAAACAATGGAATAATAGCTTGTTTTCAATGCAATTCTATACTTTACGATGATTTCAAGCGTTTTTATGTCTGAATTTGATTGACCACTCTCGAGAAAATCAATGTTTTTTAGTAAACACTGTTTAAAGTTAAGTTAGAGTCTTTGCAAGAGATAAAGTATTTCTGAGAAAGCAATTAGTAAATCAATGGAATAATAGCTTGTTTTCATTGCAATTCTATATTCTACATTGATT
The DNA here is from genome assembly GCA_964019065.1 of Catostylus mosaicus. Lineage (NCBI taxonomy): Eukaryota > Metazoa > Cnidaria > Scyphozoa > Rhizostomeae > Catostylidae > Catostylus > Catostylus mosaicus. Next base: position 4,126,802 of record OZ025199.1, read on the forward strand.
TCAAGTCTTTTTGTGTCAATATAATCTTCCATATTTTGAGAAAATCAGGGTTGTTTAGTAAACACTGTTAAAAGCTCAATTAGAGACATTAGAAGAAATAAGGAATTTCTAAAATACTAGCAGTAAATCAATAGAAAGATAGCTTGTTCTCAATGCATATCAGTACTCTACATCGATTTCAAGTGATTTTGTTTGAATATAATTGACCATTTTTGAGAAAATCAATGTCTTTTTCGTAAACAGTGCTAAAAGCTTCGTTAGACTAATTTGAAAAGATAAGGTATTTCTGAAAAACTAGTAGTAAATCAATGGAATAATAGCTTGTTTTCATTGCAATTCGATACTCTTCAATGATTTCAAGCTTTTTTGTCTGGATTGAATCGACCCCTTTCGAGAAAATCATTGTTTTTTAGTAAACACCATTAAAAGCTTGGTTAGAGTCATTGGAAAAGATTAGAAATGTCTATAAAACTAGGAATAAAAGAATGGAATAATAGCTTGTTTTCATTGCATTCCTATACTTTACAATAATTTCAAGCTTTTTTTTGTCTGAATGTTATGGACCATATTCGAGAAAATCAATGTTTTTTAGTGAACACTGTTACAAGCTTCGTTAAAGTAATTTAAAAAGTTATGGTATTTTTGAAAAACTAGTATTAAATCAATTGGAGAATAGCTTGTCTTTATTGCAATTCTATACTTTACATTGATTTCAAGCGTTTTTTGTGAAATTAATCGACAATTTGTTGAGGAAATCAATGTTTTTTTAGTAAAAAATGTTGAAAGCCTGCTTCGAGTCATTGAAAAAGATTAGGAGCTTCTAAAAAACTAGGAATAAAAAAATTGAATAATAGCTTGTTTTCATTGCATTTCTATACTTTACAATGATTTCAAGCGTTTTTGTCTGAATTTAATTGACCACTTTCGAAAAAATCAATGTCTTTTAGTAAACACTGTTAAAAGTTTAGTTAGAGTCTTTGCAAAAGATCAATTATTTTTGAAAAGCAAGGAGTAAAACAATGGAATAATACCTTTTTTTTATTGCAAATCTATACTTTTCATTGATTTCAAGCGTTTTTGGGTGAATTTAATCGACCTTTTTTTCAGGAAATCAATGTTTTTTTAGTAAACACTGTTAAAAGGTTGCATAAAATCATTGGAAAATATAAAGCATTTTAAAAAACTTACAGTAAATCAATAAAAATATAGGTTGTTCTCAATGCAATTTTGTACTCTCAATGATTTCAAGCTTTTTTTTTAATTTAATCGACCACTTTCGAGAAAATCAATGTTTTTTAGTAAACACTGTTAAAAGTTTAGTTAGAGTCTTTGCAAAAGATAAAGTATTTCTAAAAAGCAAGTAGTAAATCAATAAAAAAAAGCTTGTTCTCAATTCAATTCTGTACTCTACATTGATTTTAGTAAACGATGTTAAAAACTTCGTTGTATTAATTTGACAAGATAAAGGATTTCTGAAAAGTTAGTAGTAAATCAATGGGATAATAGCTTGTCTTCATTGCAATTCTATACTTTACATTGATTTCAAGCGTTTTTGTGTGAATTTAATCGACAATATTTTTTGAGGAAATCAATGTTTTTTTAAAAAACACAGATAAAAGCTTAGTTAAAGTCATTGCAAAAGATATGGTTTATCTGAAAAACTAGTAGTAAATCAATGGGATAATAGCTTGTCTTCATTGCAATTCTATACGTTACATTGATTTCAAGCGTTTTTGCGTGAATTTAATCGACAATATTTTTTGAGGAAATCAATGTTTTTTTAAAAAAAATACAGATAAAAGCTTAGTTAGAGTCATTGCAAAAGATATGGTTTGTCTGAAAAACTAGGAATAAGACAATGGAATAATAGCTTCTTTTCATTGCAATTTTCTACTTTATATTGATTTGAAGCACTTTTGAATTAACTTAAACAACCATTCTTGAGTAAATCTAAATTTTTTTAGAAAACACTGTTAAAGGCTTAGTTAAAGGCATTACAAAGAATAAGGTATTTCCGAAAAACTAGTAGTAAATCAATGAAACAATAGCTTGTTTTCATTGCAATTGTATACTTTAGAATGATTTCAAGCATCTTTTTGTCCGAATTTAATGGACCATATTCGAGAAAATCAATGTTTTTTGTAAACACTGTTAAAATTTTAGTTAGAGTCTTTGCAAAAGATAAAGTATTTCTGAAAAGGAAGTAGTAAATCAATGTAATAATAGCTTCTTTTCATTGCAATTCGATACTCCACGATTATTTCAAGCTTTTTTGTCTGAATTTAATCGACCCCTTTCGAGAAAATCAATGTCTTTTAGTAAACACTATTAAAAGCTTCGTTAGAGTAATTTGAAACGATAAGGTATTTCTGAAAAACTAGTAGTAAATCAAGGAAATATTAGCTTCCATTTATTGCAATTCTATACTTTACATTGATTTCAAGCGTATTTGTGGGAAATTGATTGACCATTTTTTGAGAAAATCAATGTTTTTTAGCAATCACTGTTAAGAGCTTAGTAAGAGTCATTGCAAAAGATATGGTATTTCTGAAAAACTTGGAATAAAAGATTGGAATAATAGCTTGTTTTCATTGCAAATTTCTACTTTATTTTGATTTCAAGCATTTTGGAATGAATTTAAACAACCATTATTGAGTTAAACAAAATCGTTTTAGTAAACACTGTTAAAAGTTTAGTTAGAGTCTTTGCAAAAGATAAAGTATTTCTGACAAGGAAGTAGTAAATCAATGTAATAATAGCTTCTTTTCATTGCAATTGTATACTTTACACTGATTTCAAGCTTTTTTGTCTGAATTTAATCGACCCCTTTCGAGAAAATCAATGTTTTTTAGTAAACACACTTAAAAGCTTAGCTAGAGTCATTGCAAAAGATATGGTTTGTCTGAAAAACTAGGAATAGAACAATGGAATGATAGCTTGTTTTCATTGCAAATCTGTACTTTATATTGATTTCAAGCAATTTTGAATGAATTGAAACAACCATTTTTGAGTAAATCAAAATTTATTTAGAAAACATTATTAATAGCTTACTTAAAGTCATTACAAAGGATAAGGTATTTCCGAAAAACTAGTAGTAAATCAATGAAACAATAGCTTGTTTTCATTGCAATTGTATACTTTACACTGATTTCAAGCTTTTTTGTCTGAATTTAATCGACCACTTTCGAGAAAATCAATGTTTTTTAGTAAACACTATTAAAACCTTGCTTAGAGTCATTGGAAAAGATTAGGAGTTTCTAATAAACTAGGAATAAAACAATGGAATAATAGCTTGTTTTCAATGCAATTCTATACAAAACAATAATTTCAAGCGTTTTTTTGTCTGAATTTAATGGACCATATTCGAGAAAATCAATGTTTTTTAGTAAACACTGTTACAAGCTTCGTTAGAGTAATTTGAAAAGATATGGTATTTCTGAAAAACTAGTATTAAATCAATGGGATAATAGGTTGTCTCTATTGCAATTCTATACTTTACATTGATTTAAAGCGTTTTTTTGCGAATTTAATCGACCATTTTTTGAGGGAATCAATGTTTCTTAGTAAACACTGTTAAAAGCTCGATTAGAGTCACAGGAAGAGATAAGGAATTTCTAAAATACTAGCAGTAAATCAATAGAAAGATAGCTTGTTCTCAATGCAATTCTGTATTTTACATCGATTTCAAGTGATTTTATTTGAATATAATTGACCATCTTTGAGAAAATCAATGTCTTTTTCGTAAACAGTGTTAAAGGCTTCGTTAGAGTAATTTGAAAAGATAAGGTATTTCTGAACAACTAGAAATAAATCAATGGGAAAATAGCTTTTCTTTATTGCAATTCTATAATTTACATCGATTTCAAGTTATTTTGTGTGAATATAAATGACCATTTTTGAGAAAATAAATGTCTTTTTCGTAAACAGTGTTAAAAGCTTCGTTAGACTAATTTGAAAAGATAAGGTATATCTGAAAAACGAGTAGTAAATCAATGGGATAATAGCTTTTCTTTATTGCAATTCTATAATTTACATTGATTTCAAGCGTTTTGTTTTAATTTGATTGACCATTTTTTGAGAAAATCAATGTTTTTTTAGCAATCACTGTTAAAAGTTTAATTAGAGTCTTTGCAAAATATAAAGTATTTCTGAAAAGAAAGTAGTAAATCAATGGAATAATAGCTTGTTTTCATTGCAATTCGATACTCTAAAATGATCTCAACTTTTTTGTCTGAATTTAATCGACCCCTTTCGAGAAAATCAATGTTTTTTATTAAACACTATTAAAAGCTTGGTTAGAGACATTGGAAAAGATTAGAAGCGTCTATAAAACTAGGAATTAAAGAATGGAATAATAGCTTGTTTTCATTGCAATTCTATACTTAACAATAATTTCAAGCGTTTTTTTGTCTGAGTTTAATGGACCATATTCGAGAAAATCAATGTTTTTTAGTAAACACTGTTACAAGCGTCGTTAGAGTAATTTGAAAAGATATGGTATTTCTGAGAAACTAGTAGTAAATCAAGGGGATAATACCTTGTCTTTATTGCAATTCTATAATTTACATTTATTTTGAGTGTTTTTGTGTGAATTTGATTGACAATTTGTTGAGAAAATCAATGTTTTTTTAGCAATCACTGTTAAAAGCTTAGTTAGTGTCATTGCAAAAGATATGGTATTTCTGAAAAACTAGTAGTAAATCAATGGGATATTAGCTTGTCTTCATTGCAATTGCATCCTTTACAACGATATCAAGCGTTTTTTTTGACCGAAATTAATGGACCATATTCGAGAAAATCAATGTTTTTTAGTAAACACTTTTAAATGTTTCGTTAGAGTCTTTGCAAAAGATAAAGTATTTCTGAAAAGCAAGTAGTAAATCAATAGAATAATAGCTTTCTTTCATTGCAATTCTATACTCTACATTGAATTCAAGTCTTTTTGTTTCAATATAATCTTCCATACAGTGAGAAAATCAATGTTGTTTAGTAAACACTGTTAAAAGCTTGATTAGAGTCATTGGAAAAGATTAGGAGTTTCTAATAAACTAGGAATAAAACAATGGAATAATAGCTTGTTTTCAATGCAATTCTATACAAAACAATAATTTCAAGCGTTTTTTTGTCTGAATTTAATGGACCATATTCGAGAAAATCAATGTTTTTTAGTAAACACTGTTACAAGCTTCGTTAGAGTAATTTGAAAAGATATGGTATTTCTGAAAAACTAGTATTAAATCAATGGGATAATAGGTTGTCTCTATTGCAATTCTATACTTTACATTGATTTAAAGCGTTTTTTTGCGAATTTAATCGACCATTTTTTGAGGGAATCAATGTTTCTTAGTAAACACTGTTAAAAGCTCGATTAGAGTCACAGGAAGAGATAAGGAATTTCTAAAATACTAGCAGTAAATCAATAGAAAGATAGCTTGTTCTCAATGCAATTCTGTATTTTACATCGATTTCAAGTGATTTTGTTTGAATATAATTGACCATCTTTGAGAAAATCAATGTCTTTTTCGTAAACAGTGTTAAAGGCTTCGTTAGAGTAATTTGAAAAGATAAGGTATTTCTGAACAACTAGAAATAAATCAATGGGAAAATAGCTTTTCTTTATTGCAATTCTATAATTTACATCGATTTCAAGTTATTTTGTGTGAATATATATGACCATTTTTGAGAAAATAAATGTCTTTTTCGTAAACAGTGTTAAAAGCTTCGTTAAACTAATTTGAAAAGATAAGGTATATCTGAAAAACGAGTAGTAAATCAATGGGATAATAGCTTTTCTTTATTGCAATTCTATAATTTACATTGATTTCAAGCGTTTTGTTTTAATTTGATTGACCATTTTTTGAGAAAATCAATGTTTTTTTAGCAATCACTGTTAAAAGTTTAATTAGAGTCTTTGCAAAATATAAAGTATTTCTGAAAAGAAAGTAGTAAATCAATGGAATAATAGCTTGTTTTCATTGCAATTCGATACTCTAAAATGATCTCAACTTTTTTGTCTGAATTTAATCGACCCCTTTCGAGAAAATCAATGTTTTTTATTAAACACTATTAAAAGCTTGGTTAGAGACATTGGAAAAGATTAGAAGCGTCTATAAAACTAGGAATTAAAGAATGGAATAATAGCTTGTTTTCATTGCAATTCTATACTTAACAATAATTTCAAGCGTTTTTTTGTCTGAGTTTAATGGACCATATTCGAGAAAATCAATGTTTTTTAGTAAACACTGTTACAAGCGTCGTTAGAGTAATTTGAAAAGATATGGTATTTCTGAAAAACTAGTAGTAAATCAAGGGGATAATACCTTGTCTTTATTGCAATTCTATAATTTACATTTATTTTGAGTGTTTTTGTGTGAATTTGATTGACAATTTGTTGAGAAAATCAATGTTTTTTTAGCAATCACTGTTAAAAGCTTAGTTAGTGTCATTGCAAAAGATATGGTATTTCTGAAAAACTAGTAGTAAATCAATGGGATATTAGCTTGTCTTCATTGCAATTGCATCCTCTACAACGATTTCAAGCGTTTTTTTTGACCGAAATTAATGGACCATATTCGAGAAAATCAATGTTTTTTAGTAAACACTTTTAAATGTTTCGTTAGAGTCTTTGCAAAAGATAAAGTATTTCTGAAAAGCAAGTAGTAAATCAATAGAATAATAGCTTTCTTTCATTGCAATTCTATACTCTACATTGAATTCAAGTCTTTTTGTTTCAATATAATCTTCCATACAGTGAGAAAATCAATGTTGTTTAGTAAACACTGTTAAAAGCTTGATTAGAGTCATTGGAAAAGATAAGGAATTTCTAAAATACTAGCAGTAAATCAATAGAAAGATAGCTTGTTCTCAATGCAATTCTGTACTCTACATCGATTTCAAGTTATTTTGTGTGAATATAATTGACCATTTTTGAGAAAATCAATGTCTTTTTCGTAAACAGTGTTAAAAGCTTCGTTAGACTAATTTGAAAAGATCAGGTATATCTGAAAAACGAGTAGTAAATCAATGGGATAATAGCTTTTCTTTATTCCAATTCTATACTTTACATTGATTTCAAGCGTTTTTTTGCGAATTTAATCGACCATTTTTTGAGGGAATCAATGTTTCTTAGTAAACACTGTTAAAAGCTCGATTAGAGTCATAGGAAGAGATAAGGAATTTCTAAAATACTAGCAGTAAATCAATAGAAGGATAGCTCGTTCTCAATGCAATTCTGTATTTTACATCGATTTCAAGTGATTTTGTTTGAATATAATTGACCATCTTTGAGAAAATCAATGTCTTTTTCGTAAACAGTGTTAAAGGCTTCGTTAGAGTAATTTGAAAAGATAAGGTATTTCTGAAAAACTAGTCGTAAATCAATGGGATAATAGCTTGTCTTTATTGCAATTCTATAATTTAGATTGATTTCGAGCGTTTTTGTGTGAATTTGATTGACAATTTGTTGAGAAAATCAATGCTTTTTTAGCAATCACTGTTAAAAGCTTAGTTAGAGTCATTGCAAAAGATATGGTATTTCTGAAAAACTAGTAGTAAATCAATGGGATAATAGCTTGTCTTCATTGCACTTCTATACTTTACATTGATTTCAAGCGTTTTTTTGCGAATTTAATCGACCATTTTTTGAGGGAATCAATGTTTCTTAGTAAACACTGTTAAAAGCTCGATTAGAGTCATAGGAAGAGATAAGGAATTTCTAAAATACTAGCAGTAAATCAATAGAAAGATAGCTTGTTCTCAATGCAATTCTGTATTTTACATCGATTTCAAGTGATTTTGTTTGAATATAATTGACCATCTTTGAGAAAATCAATGTCTTTTTCGTAAACAGTGTTAAAGGCTTCGTTAGAGTAATTTGAAAAGATAAGGTATTTCTGAAAAACTAGTCGTAAATCAATGGGATAATAGCTTGTCTTTATTGCAATTCTATAATTTAGATTGATTTCGAGCGTTTTTGTGTTAATTTGATTGACAATTTGTTGAGAAAATCAATGCTTTTTTAGGAATCACTGTTAAAAGCTTACTTAGAGTTATTGCAAAAGATATGGTATTTCTGAAAAACTAGTAGTAAATCAATGGGATAATAGCTTGTCTTCATTGCAATTCTATACTTTACATTGATTTCAAGCGTTTTTTTGCGAATTTAATCGACCATTTTTTGAGGGAATCAATGTTTCTTAGTAAACACTGTTAAAAGCTCGATTAGAGTCATAGGAAGAGATAAGGAATTTCTAAAATACTAGCAGTAAATCAATAGAAGGATAGCTTGTTCTCAATGCAATTCTGTATTTTACATCGATTTCAAGTGATTTTGTTTGAATATAATTGACCATCTTTGAGAAAATCAATGTCTTTTTCGTAAACAGTGTTAAAGGCTTCGTTAGAGTAATTTGAAAAGATAAGGTATTTCTGAAAAACTAGTCGTAAATCAATGGGATAATAGCTTGTTTTTATTGCAATTCTATAATTTAGATTGATTTCGAGCGTTTTTATGTGAATTTGATTGACAATTTGTTGAGAAAATCAATGCTTTTTTAGCAATCACTGTTAAAAGCTTAGTTAGAGTCATTGCAAAAGATATGGTATTTCTGAAAAACTAGTAGTAAATCAATGGGATAATAGCTTGTCTTCATTGCAATTCTATACTTTACATTGATTTCAAGCGTTTTTTTGCGAATTTAATCGACCATTTTTTGAGGGAATCAATGTTTCTTAGTAAACACTGTTAAAAGCTCGATTAGAGTCATAGGAAGAGATAAGGAATTTCTAAAATACTAGCAGTAAATCAATAGAAAGATAGCTTGTTCTCAATGCAATTCTGTATTTTACATCGATTTCAAGTGATTTTGTTTGAATATAATTGACCATCTTTGAGAAAATCAATGTCTTTTTCGTAAATAGTGTTAAAGGCTTCGTTAGAGTAATTTGAAAAGATAAGGTATTTCTGAAAAACTAGTCGTAAATCAATGGGATAATAGCTTGTCTTTATTGCAATTCTATAATTTAGATTGATTTCGAGCGTTTTTGTGTTAATTTGATTGACAATTTGTTGAGAAAATCAATGCTTTTTTAGGAATCACTGTTAAAAGCTTACTTAGAGTTATTGCAAAAGATATGGTATTTCTGAAAAACTAGTAGTAAATCAATGGGATAATAGCTTGTCTTCATTGCAATTCTATACTTTACATTGATTTCAAGCGTTTTTTTGCGAATTTAATCGACCATTTTTTGAGGGAATCAATGTTTCTTAGTAAACACTGTTAAAAGCTCGATTAGAGTCATAGGAAGAGATAAGGAATTTCTAAAATACTAGCAGTAAATCAATAGAAGGATAGCTTGTTCTCAATGCAATTCTGTATTTTACATCGATTTCAAGTGATTTTGTTTGAATATAATTGACCATCTTTGAGAAAATCAATGTCTTTTTCGTAAACAGTGTTAAAGGCTTCGTTAGAGTAATTTGAAAAGATAAGGTATTTCTGAAAAACTAGTCGTAAATCAATGGGATAATAGCTTGTCTTTATTGCAATTCTATAATTTACATTTATTTTGAGTGTTTTTGTGTGAATTTGATTGACAATTTGTTGAGAAAATCAATGTTTTTTTAGCAATCACTGTTAAAAGCTTAGTTAGTGTCATTGCAAAAGATATGGTATTTCTGAAAAACTAGTAGTAAATCAATGGGATATTAGCTTGTCTTCATTGCAATTGCATCCTTTACAACGATTTCAAGCTTTTTTTTTGACCGAAATTAATGGACCATATTCGAGAAAATCAATGTTTTTTAGTAAACACTTTTAAATGTTTCGTTAGAGTCTTTGCAAAAGATAAAGTATTTCTGAAAAGCAAGTAGTAAATCAATAGAATAATAGCTTTCTTTCATTGCAATTCTATACTCTACATTGAATTCAAGTCTTTTTGTTTCAATATAATCTTCCATACAGTGAGAAAATCAATGTTGTTTAGTAAACACTGTTAAAAGCTTGATTAGAGTCATTGGAAAAGATAAGGAATTTCTAAAATACTAGCAGTAAATCAATAGAAAGATAGCTTGTTCTCAATGCAATTCTGTACTCTACATCGATTTCAAGTTATTTTGTGTGAATATAATTGACCATTTTTGAGAAAATCAATGTCTTTTTCGTAAACAGTGTTAAAAGCTTCGTTAGACTAATTTGAAAAGATCAGGTATATCTGAAAAACGAGTAGTAAATCAATGGGATAATGGCTTTTCTTTATTCCAATTCTATAATTTACATTGATTTCAAGCGTTTTGTGTGAATTTGATTGACCATTTTTTGAGAAAATCAATGTTTTTTTAGCAATCACTGTTAAAAGCTTAGTTAGAGTCATTGCAAAAGATATGGTATTTCTGAAAAACTTGGAATAAAACATTGGAATAATAGCCTGTTTCATTGCAATTTTCTACTTTATATTGATTTCAAGCAGTTTTGAATGAATTTAAACAACCATTATTAAGTTAAACAAAATTTTTTTTTGTAAACACTGTTAAAAGTTTAATTAGAGTCGTTGCAAAATATAAAGTATTTCTGAAAAGGAAGAAGTAAATCAATGGAATAATAGCTTGTTTTCATTGCAATTCGATACTCTACAATGATCTCAAGCTTTTTTGTCTGAATTTAATCGACCCCTTTCGAGAAAATCAATGTTTTTTAGTAAACACAGTTAAAAGCTTAGCTAGAGTAATTTGAAAAGATATGGTATTTCTGAAAAACTAGTATTAAATCAATGGGATAATAGGTTGTCTCTATTGCAATTCTATACTTTACATTGATTTCAAGCGTTTTTTTGCGAATTTAATCGACCATTTTTTGAGGGAATCAATGTTTCTTAGTAAACACTGTTAAAAGCTCGATTAGAGTCATAGGAAGAGATAAGGAATTTCTAAAATACTAGCAGTAAATCAATAGAAAGATAGCTTGTTCTCAATGCAATTCTGTATTTTACATCGATTTCAAGTGATTTTGTTTGAATATAATTGACCATCTTTGAGAAAATCAATGTCTTTTTCGTAAACAGTGTTAAAGGCTTCGTTAGAGTAATTTGAAAAGATAAGGTATTTCTGAAAAACTAGTCGTAAATCAATGGGATAATAGCTTGTCTTTATTGCAATTCTATAATTTAGATTGATTTCGAGCGTTTTTGTGTTAATTTGATTGACAATTTGTTGAGAAAATCAATGCTTTTTTAGGAATCACTGTTAAAAGCTTACTTAGAGTTATTGCAAAAGATATGGTATTTCTGAAAAACTAGTAGTAAATCAATGGGATAATAGCTTGTCTTCATTGCAATTCTATACTTTACATTGATTTCAAGCGTTTTTTTGCGAATTTAATCGACCATTTTTTGAGGGAATCAATGTTTCTTAGTAAACACTGTTAAAAGCTCGATTAGAGTCATAGGAAGAGATAAGGAATTTCTAAAATACTAGCAGTAAATCAATAGAAGGATAGCTTGTTCTCAATGCAATTCTGTATTTTACATCGATTTCAAGTGATTTTGTTTGAATATAATTGACCATCTTTGAGAAAATCAATGTCTTTTTCGTAAACAGTGTTAAAGGCTTCGTTAGAGTAATTTGAAAAGATAAGGTATTTCTGAAAAACTAGTCGTAAATCAATGGGATAATAGCTTGTCTTTATTGCAATTCTATAATTTAGATTGATTTCGAGCGTTTTTGTGTGAATTTGATTGACAATTTGTTGAGAAAATCAATGCTTTTTTAGCAATCACTGTTAAAAGCTTAGTTAGAGTCATTGCAAAAGATATGGTATTTCTGAAAAACTAGTAGTAAATCAATGGGATAATAGCTTGTCTTCATTGCACTTCTATACTTTACATTGATTTCAAGCGTTTTTTTGCGAATTTAATCGACCATTTTTTGAGGGAATCAATGTTTCTTAGTAAACACTGTTAAAAGCTCGATTAGAGTCATAGGAAGAGATAAGGAATTTCTAAAATACTAGCAGTAAATCAATAGAAAGATAGCTTGTTCTCAATGCAATTCTGTATTTTACATCGATTTCAAGTGATTTTGTTTGAATATAATTGACCATCTTTGAGAAAATCAATGTCTTTTTCGTAAACAGTGTTAAAGGCTTCGTTAGAGTAATTTGAAAAGATAAGGTATTTCTGAAAAACTAGTCGTAAATCAATGGGATAATAGCTTGTCTTTATTGCAATTCTATAATTTAGATTGATTTCGAGCGTTTTTGTGTTAATTTGATTGACAATTTGTTGAGAAAATCAATGCTTTTTTAGGAATCACTGTTAAAAGCTTACTTAGAGTTATTGCAAAAGATATGGTATTTCTGAAAAACTAGTAGTAAATCAATGGGATAATAGCTTGTCTTCATTGCAATTCTATACTTTACATTGATTTCAAGCGTTTTTTTGCGAATTTAATCGACCATTTTTTGAGGGAATCAATGTTTCTTAGTAAACACTGTTAAAAGCTCGATTAGAGTCATAGGAAGAGATAAGGAATTTCTAAAATACTAGCAGTAAATCAATAGAAAGATAGCTTGTTCTCAATGCAATTCTGTATTTTACATCGATTTCAAGTGATTTTGTTTGAATATAATTGACCATCTTTGAGAAAATCAATGTCTTTTTCGTAAACAGTGTTAAAGGCTTCGTTAGAGTAATTTGAAAAGATAAGGTATTTCTGAAAAACTAGTCGTAAATCAATGGGATAATAGCTTGTCTTTATTGCAATTCTATAATTTAGATTGATTTCGAGCGTTTTTGTGTTAATTTGATTGACAATTTGTTGAGAAAATCAATGCTTTTTTAGGAATCACTGTTAAAAGCTTACTTAGAGTTATTGCAAAAGATATGGTATTTCTGAAAAACTAGTAGTAAATCAATGGGATAATAGCTTGTCTTCATTGCAATTCTATACTTTACATTGATTTCAAGCGTTTTTTTGCGAATTTAATCGACCATTTTTTGAGGGAATCAATGTTTCTTAGTAAACACTGTTAAAAGCTCGATTAGAGTCATAGGAAGAGATTAGGAATTTCTAAAATACTAGCAGTAAATCAATAGAAGGATAGCTCGTTCTCAATGCAATTCTGTATTTTACATCGATTTCAAGTGATTTTGTTTGAATATAATTGACCATCTTTGAGAAAATCAATGTCTTTTTCGTAAACAGTGTTAAAGGCTTCGTTAGAGTAATTTGAAAAGATAAGGTATTTCTGAAAAACTAGTCGTAAATCAATGGGATAATAGCTTGTCTTTATTGCAATTCTATAATTTAGATTAATTTCGAGCGTTTTTATGTGAATTTGATTGACAATTTGTTGAGAAAATCAATGCTTTTTTAGCAATCACTGTTAAAAGCTTAGTTAGAGTCATTGCAAAAGATATGGTATTTCTGAAAAACTAGTAGTAAATCAATGGGATAATAGCTTGTCTTCATTGCAATTCTATACTTTACATTGATTTCAAGCGTTTTTTTGCGAAGTTAATCGACCATTTTTTGAGGGAATCAATGTTTCTTAGTAAACACTGTTAAAAGCTCGATTAGAGTCATAGGAAGAGATAAGGAATTTCTAAAATACTAGCAGTAAATCAATAGAAAGATAGCTTGTTCTCAATGCAATTCTGTATTTTACATCGATTTCAAGTGATTTTGTTTGAATATAATTGACCATCTTTGAGAAAATCAATGTCTTTTTCGTAAACAGTGTTAAAGGCTTCGTTAGAGTAATTTGAAAAGATAAGGTATTTCTGAAAAACTAGTCATAAATCAATGGGATAATAGCTTGTCTTTATTGCAATTCTATAATTTACATTGATTTCAAGCGTTTTGTGTGAATTTGATTGACCATTTTTTGAGAAAATCAATGTTTTTTTAGTAAACACTGTTAAAAGGTTGCATAAAATCATTGGAAAATATAAAGCATTTTAAAAAACTTACAGTAAATCAATAAAAATATAGGTTGTTCTCAATGCAATTTTGTACTCTCAATGATTTCAAGCTTTTTTTTTAATTTAATCGACCACTTTTGAGAAAATCAATGTTTTTTAGTAAACACTGTTAAAAGTTTAGTTAGAGTCTTTGCAAAAGATAAAGTATTTCGAAAAAGCAAGTAGTAAATCAATAAAAAAAAGCTTGTTCTCAATTCAATTCTGTACTCTACATTGATTTTAGTAAACGATGTTAAAAACTTCGTTGTATTAATTTGACAAGATAAAGGATTTCTGAAAAGTTAGTAGTAAATCAATGGAATAATAGCTTATTTTCATTGCAATTCTATACCTTACAATGATTGGAAGTGTTTTTGTCTGAACTTAAATGACCATCTTCGAGAAAATCAATGTTGTTTAGTGAACACTGTTAAGAGCATGATTGGAGTCATTGGAAAGGTTCAAGAATTTCTAAAATACTAGCAGTAAATCAAAAGAAAAATGCTTGTCCTCAATGCAATTCTTAACTCTACATTGATTTCAAGTGTTGTTGCGTAAATTTAATCGACCAATTTCTGAGAAAATCAATGTGTTTTTAGTAAACAATGTTAAAAATTTAGTTCGAGTCTTTGCAAAAGATAAAGTATTTCTGAGAAAGAAAGTAGTAAATCAATGGAATAATAGCTTGTTTTCATTCCAATTCTATAATTTACATTGATTTCAAGCGTTTTTGTGAGAATTTAATCAACCATTTTTTCAGGAAATCAATGTTATTTTAGTAAACATTTTCAAAAGCTTAATTAGAGCCATTGCAAAAGACAAGGTATTTCTGAACAACTGGTAGTAAATCAATGGAATAATAGCTTGTTTTCATTGCAATTTTGTACTTTACAGGAATTTCAAGCATTTCGGAATAAATTTAAAAAACCATTATTGAGTTATTCAATGTCTTTTTAGTACACACTGTTAAAGGCTTAGTTAGTGTCATTACAAAAGATGAGGTATTTCTGAGAAACTAGTAATAAATCATTGAAATAATAGCTTGATTTCATAGCAATTCTATACCTTACAATGATTGGAAGTGTTTTTGTCTGAACTTAAATGATCACCTTCGAGAAAATCAATGTTGTTTAGTGAACACTGTTAAAAGCTTGATTAGAGTCATTGGAAAGATTCAGGAATTTCTAAAATACTAGCAGTAAATCAATAGAAAAATAGCTTGTCCTTAATGCAATTCTCAACTCTACATTGATTTCAAGTGTTGTTGCGTAAATTTAATCGACCATTTTCTGAGAAAATCAATGTGTTTTTAGTGAACAATGTTAAAAATTTAGTTAGAGTTTTTGCAAAAGATAAAGTATTTCTGAGAAAGAAAGTAGTAAATCAATGGAATAATTGCTTGTTTTCATTCCAATTCTATAATTTACATTGATTTCAAGCGTTTTTGTGAGAATTTAATCGACCATTTTTTCAGGAAATCAATGTTATTTTAGTAAACATTTTCAAAAGCTTAATTAGCGCCATTGCAAAAGACAAGGTATTTCTGAACAACTAGCAGTAAATCAATGGAATAATAGCTTGTTTTCATTGCAATTTTGTACTTTACAGGAATTTCAAGCATTTCAGAAGAGATTTAAAACCCATTCTTGAGTTATTCAATGTCTTTTTAGTACACACTGTTAAAGGCTTAGTTAGAGTCATTACAAAAGATGAGGTATTTCTGAGAAACTAGTAGTAAATCAATGAAATAACAGTTTGATTTCATTGCACTTGTATACTTTACAATCATTTCATGCGCTTTTTGTCTGAATTTTATGGACAACTGTCGAGAAAATCAATGTTTTTTAGTAAACACTGTGAGAAGTTTAGTTACAGTCTTTGCAGAAGATGAAGTATTTCAGAAAAGCAAGTAGTAAATCAATGAAATAATAGCTTGTTTTCATTGCAATTCTATATTCTACAATGATTTCAATCGTTTTTGTCTGAACTTAATCGACCACTTTCGAGAAAATCAATGTTCTTTAGTAAACACTGTTAAAAGCTTGATTCGAGTCATTGGAGAAGATAAGGAATTTCTAAAAAACCTAGCAGTAAATCAAAAGAAAAATGGCTTGTTCTCAATGCAATTCTATACTCTACATTGATTTCAATTCTTTTTGTGTAAATTTCATCGACCATTTTTTGAGGCAATCAATGTTTTTTGTAGTAAACACTTTTAAAAGCTTAATTAGAGCCTTTGCAAAAGACAAGGTATTTCAGAACAACTAGCAGTATATCAATGGAATAATAGCTTGTTTTCATTGCAATTTTGTACTTTACATGAATTTCAAGCATTTTTGAATAAATTTAAATAACCATTATTGAGATATTCAATGTCTTTTTAGTACACACTGTTAAAGGCTTAGATAGAGTCATGACAACACATGAGGTATTTCTGAGAAACTAGTAGTAAATCAATGAAATAACAGCTTGATTTCATTGCAATTCTCTACTTTACAATCATTTCATGCGCTTTTTGTCTGAATTTTATGGACAACTGTCGAGAAAATCAATGTTTTTTAGTAAACACTGTGAGAAGTTTAGTTACAGTCTTTGCAGACGATGAAGTATTTCAGAAAAGCAAGTAGTAAATCAATGGAATAATAGCTTGTTTTCATTGCAATTCTATACTCTACAATGATTTCAATCGTTTTTGTCTGAACTTAATCGACCACTTTCGAGAAAATCAATGTTCTTTAGTAAACACTGTTAAAAGCTTGATTCGAGTCATTGGAGAAGATAAGGAATTTCTAAAAAACTAGCAGTAAATCAAAAGAAAAATGGCTTGTTCTCAATGCAATTCTATACTCTACATTGATTTCAATTCTTTTTGTGTAAATTTCATCGACCATTTTTTGAGGCAATCAATGTTTTTTGTAGTAAACACTTTTAAAAGCTTAATTAGAGCCTTTGCAAAAGACCAGGTATTTCAGAACAACTAGCAGTATATCAATGGAATAATAGCTTGTTTTCATTGCAATTTTGTACTTTACATGAATTTCAAGCATTTTTGAATAAATTTAAATAACCATTATTGAGATATTCAATGTCTTTTTAGTACACACTGTTAAAGGCTTAGATAGAGTCATTACAACACATGAGGTATTTCTGAGAAACTAGTAGTAAATCAATGAAATAACAGCTTGATTTCATTGCAATTCTCTACTTTACAATCATTTCATGCGCTTTTTGTCTGAATTTTATGGACAACTGTCGAGAAAATCAATGTTTTTAAGTAAACACTGTGAGAAGTTTAGTTACAGTCTTTGCAGAAGATGAAGTATTTCAGGAAAGCAAGTAGTAAATCAATGGAATAATAGCTTGTTTTCATTGCAATTCTATAATTTACATTGATTTCAAGCGTTTTTGTGAGAATTTAATCAACCATTTTTTCAGGAAATCAATGTTATTTTAGTAAACATTTTCAAAAGCTTAATTAGAGCCATTGCAAAAGACAAGGTATTTCTGAACAACTGGTAGTAAATCAATGGAATAATAGCTTGTTTTCATTGCAATTTTGTACTTTACAGGAATTTCAAGCATTTCGGAATAAATTTAAAAAACCATTATTGAGTTATTCAATGTCTTTTTAGTACACACTGTTAAAGGCTTAGTTAGTGTCATTACAAAAGATGAGGTATTTCTGAGAAACTAGTAATAAATCATTGAAATAACAGCTTGAATTCATAGCAATTCTATACCTTACAATGATTGGAAGTGTTTTTGTCTGAACTTAAATGATCACCTTCGAGAAAATCAATGTTGTTTAGTGAACACTGTTAAAAGCTTGATTAGAGTCATTGGAAAGATTCAGGAATTTCTAAAATACTAGCAGTAAATCAATAGAAAAATAGCTTGTCCTTAATGCAATTCTCAACTCTACATTGATTTCAAGTGTTGTTGCGTAAATTTAATTGACCATTTTCTGAGAAAATCAATGTGTTTTTAGTGAACAATGTTAAAAATTTAGTTAGAGTTTTTGCAAAAGATAAAGTATTTCTGAGAAAGAAAGTAGTAAATCAATGGAATAATAGCTTGTTTTCATTCCAATTCTATAATTTACATTGATTTCAAGCGTTTTTGTGAGAATTTAATCGACCATTTTTTCAGGAAATCAATGTTATTTTAGTAAACATTTTCAAAAGCTTAATTAGCGCCATTGCAAAAGACAAGGTATTTCTGAACAACTAGCAGTAAATCAATGGAATAATAGCTTGTTTTCATTGCAATTTTGTACTTTACAGGAATTTCAAGCATTTCAGAAGAGATTTAAAACCCATTCTTGAGTTATTCAATGTCTTTTTAGTACACACTGTTAAAGGCTTAGTTAGAGTCATTACAAAAGATGAGGTATTTCTGAGAAACTAGTAGTAAATCAATGAAATAACAGTTTGATTTCATTGCACTTGTATACTTTACAATCATTTCATGCGCTTTTTGTCTGAATTTTATGGACAACTGTCGAGAAAATCAATGTTTTTTAGTAAACACTGTGAGAAGTTTAGTTACAGTCTTTGCAGAAGATGAAGTATTTCAGAAAAGCAAGTAGTAAATCAATGAAATAATAGCTTGTTTTCATTGCAATTCTATATTCTACAATGATTTCAATCGTTTTTGTCTGAACTTAATCGACCACTTTCGAGAAAATCAATGTTCTTTAGTAAACACTGTTAAAAGCTTGATTCGAGTCATTGGAGAAGATAAGGAATTTCTAAAAAACCTAGCAGTAAATCAAAAGAAAAATGGCTTGTTCTCAATGCAATTCTATACTCTACATTGATTTCAATTCTTTTTGTGTAAATTTCATCGACCATTTTTTGAGGCAATCAATGTTTTTTGTAGTAAACACTTTTAAAAGCTTAATTAGAGCCTTTGCAAAAGACAAGGTATTTCAGAACAACTAGCAGTATATCAATGGAATAATAGCTTGTTTTCATTGCAATTTTGTACTTTACATGAATTTCAAGCATTTTTGAATAAATTTAAATAACCATTATTGAGATATTCAATGTCTTTTTAGTACACACTGTTAAAGGCTTAGATAGAGTCATGACAACACATGAGGTATTTCTGAGAAACTAGTAGTAAATCAATGAAAAAACAGCTTGATTTCATTGCAATTCTCTACTTTACAATCATTTCATGCGCTTTTTGTCTGAATTTTATGGACAACTGTCGAGAAAATCAATGTTTTTTAGTAAACACTGTGAGAAGTTTAGTTACAGTCTTTGCAGACGATGAAGTATTTCAGAAAAGCAAGTAGTAAATCAATGGAATAATAGCTTGTTTTCATTGCAATTCTATACTCTACAATGATTTCAATCGTTTTTGTCTGAACTTAATCGACCACTTTCGAGAAAATCAATGTTCTTTAGTAAACACTGTTAAAAGCTTGATTCGAGTCATTGGAGAAGATAAGGAATTTCTAAAAAACTAGCAGTAAATCAAAAGAAAAATGGCTTGTTCTCAATGCAATTCTATACTCTACATTGATTTCAATTCTTTTTGTGTAAATTTCATCGACCATTTTTTGAGGCAATCAATGTTTTTTGTAGTAAACACTTTTAAAAGCTTAATTAGAGCCTTTGCAAAAGACAAGGTATTTCAGAACAACTAGCAGTATATCAATGGAATAATAGCTTGTTTTCATTGCAATTTTGTACTTTACATGAATTTCAAGCATTTTTGAATAAATTTAAATAACCATTATTGAGATATTCAATGTCTTTTTAGTACACACTGTTAAAGGCTTAGATAGAGTCATTACAACACATGAGGTATTTCTGAGAAACTAGTAGTAAATCAATGAAATAACAGCTTGATTTCATTGCAATTCTCTACTTTACAATCATTTCATGCGCTTTTTGTCTGAATTTTATGGACAACTGTCGAGAAAATCAATGTTTTTTAGTAAACACTGTGAGAAGTTTAGTTACAGTCTTTGCAGAAGATGAAGTATTTCAGAAAAGCAAGTAGTAAATCAATGGAATAATAGCTTGTTTTCATTGCAATTCTATACTCTACAATGATTTCAATCGTTTTTGTCTGAACTTAATCGACCACTTTCGAGAAAATCAATGTTCTTTAGTAAACACTGTTAAAAGCTTGATTCGAGTCATTGGAGAAGATAAGGAATTTCTAAAAAACCTAGCAGTAAATCAAAAGAAAAATGGCTTGTTCTCAATGCAATTCTATACTCTACATTGATTTCAATTCTTTTTGTGTAAATTTCATGGACCATTTTTTCAGGCAATCAATGTTTTTTGTAGTAAACACTTTTAAAAGCTTAATTAGAGCCTTTGCAAAAGACAAGGTATTTCAGAAAAACTAGCAGTATATCAATGGAATAATAGCTTGTTTTCATTGCAATTTTGTACTTTACATGAATTTCAAGCATTTTTGAATAAATTTAAATAACCATTATTGAGATATTCAATGTCTTTTTAGTACACACTGTTAAAGGCGTAGATAGAGTCATTACAGCACATGAGGTATTTCTGAGAAACTAGTAGTAAATCAATGAAATAACAGCTTGATTTCATTGCAATTCTCTACTTTACAATGATCTGAAGCGTTTTTGGTCTGAAATTAATCGACCATTTTCGAGAAAGTCAATATCTTTTAGTACAAACTGTTAAAAGCTTCGTTAGATTCATTACAAAAGATAAGGTATTTCTGAAAAACAAGCAGTAAATCAATGGAATAATAGCTTGTTTTAATTGCAATTCAATAATTGACATTGATTTCAAGCGTTTTTGTGAGAATTTAATCGACCACATTTTCAGGAAATCAATGTTATTTTAGTAAACATTTTCAAAAGCTTAATTAGAGCCATTGCAAAAGACAATGTATTTCTGAACAACTAGCAGTAAATCAATTGATTTCAATTCTTTTTGTGTAAATTTCAATGTGTTCAAATTTAAAAAACCATTATTGAGTTATTCAATGTCTTTTTAGTACACACTGTTAAAGGCTTAGTTAGTGTCATTACAGAAGATGAGGTATTTCTGAGAAACTAGTAATAAATCAATGAAATAACAGCTTGATTTCATAGCAATTCTATACCTTACAATGATTGGAAGTGTTTTTGTCTGAACTTAAATGATCACCTTCGAGAAAATCAATGTTGTTTAGTGAACACTGTTAAAAGTTTGATTAGAGTCATTGGTAAGATTCAGGAATTTCTAAAATACTACCAGTAAATCAATAGAAAAATAGCTTGTCCTCAATGCAATTCTCAACTCTACATTGATTTCAAGTGTTGTTGCGTAAATTTAATCGACAATTTTCTGAGAAAATCAATGTGTTTTTAGTGAACAATGTTAAAAATTTAGTTAGATTCATTGCAAAAGATAAAGTATTTCTGAGAAGAAAGTAGTAAATCAATGGAATAAGAGCTTGTTTTCATTCCAATTCTATAATTTACATTGATTTCAAGCGTTTTTGTGAGAATTTAATCGACCATTTTTTCAGGAAATCAATGTTATTTTAGTAAACATTTTCAAAAGCTTAATTAGAGCCATTGCAAAAGACAAGGTATTTCTGAACAACTAGCAGTAAATCAATGGAATAATAGCTTGTTTTCATTGCAATTTTGTACTTTACAGGAATTTCAAGCATTTCGGAATAAATTTAAAAAACCATTATTGAGTTATTCAATGTCTTTTTAGTACACACTGTTAAAGGCTTAGTTAGAGTCATTACAAAAGATGAGGTATTTCTGAGAAACTAGTAGTAAATCAATGAAATAACAGTTTGATTTCATTGCAATTGTATACTTTACAATCATTTCATGCGCTTTTTGTCTGAATTTAATTGACAACTGTCGAGAAAATCAATGTTTTTTAGTAAACACTGTGAGAAGTTTAGTTACAGTCTTTGCAGAAGTTGAAGTATTTCAGAAAAGCAAGTAGTAAATCAATGGAATAATAGCTTGTTTTCATTGCAATTCTATACTCTACAATGATTTCAATCGTTTTTGTCTGAACTTAATCGACCACTTTCGAGAAAATCAATGTTCTTTAGTAAACACTGTTAAAAGCTTGATTCGAGTCATTGGAGAAGATAAGGAATTTCTAAAAAACTGGCAGTAAATCAAAAGAAAAATGGCTTGTTCTCAATGCAATTCTATACTCTACATTGATTTCAATTCTTTTTGTGTAAATTTCATCGACCATTTTTTGAGGAAATCAATGTTTTTTGTAGTAAACACTTTTAAAAGCTTAATTAGAGCCTTTGCAAAAGACAAGGTATTTCTGAACAACTAGCACTAAATCAATGGAATAATAGCTTGTTTTCATTGCAATTTTGTACTTTACATGAATTTCAAGCATTTTTGAATAAATTTAAAAAACCATTATTGAGATATTCAATGTCTTTTTAGTACACACTGTTAAAGGCTTAGATAGAGTCATTACAACACATGAGGTATTTCTGAGAAACTAGTAGTAAATCAATGAAATAACAGCTTGATTTCATTGCAATTCTCTACTTTACAATGATCTGAAGCGTTTTTGGTCTGAAATTAATCGACCATTTTCGAGAAAGTCATTATATTTTAGTACAAACTGTTAAAAGGTTAGTTAGATTCATTACAAAAGATAAAGTATTTCTGAAAAACAAGCAGTAAATCAATGGAATAAGGGCTTGTTTTCATTCCAATTCTATAATTTACATTGATTTCAAGCGTTTTTGTGAGAATTTAATCGACCATTTTTTCAGGAAATCAATGTTATTTTAGTAAACATTTTCAAAAGCTTAATTAGAGCCATTGCAAAAGACAAGGTATTTCTGAACAACTAGCAGTAAATCAATTGATTTCAATTCTTTTTGTGTAAATTTCAATGTGTTCAAATTTAAAAAACCATTATTGAGTTATTCAATGTCTTTTTAGTACACACTGTTAAAGGCTTAGTTAGTGTCATTACAGAAGATGAGGTATTTCTGAGAAACTAGTAATAAATCAATGAAATAACAGCTTGATTTCATAGCAATTCTATACCTTACAATGATTGGAAGTGTTTTTGTCTGAACTTAAATGATCACCTTCGAGAAAATCAATGTTGTTTAGTGAACACTGTTAAAAGTTTGATTAGAGTCATTGGTAAGATTCAGGAATTTCTAAAATACTACCAGTAAATCAATAGAAAAATAGCTTGTCCTCAATGCAATTCTCAACTCTACATTGATTTCAAGTGTTGTTGCGTAAATTTAATCGACAATTTTCTGAGAAAATCAATGTGTTTTTAGTGAACAATGTTAAAAATTTAGTTAGATTCATTGCAAAAGATAAAGTATTTCTGAGAAGAAAGTAGTAAATCAATGGAATAAGAGCTTGTTTTCATTCCAATTCTATAATTTACATTGATTTCAAGCGTTTTTGTGAGAATTTAATCGACCATTTTTTCAGGAAATCAATGTTATTTTAGTAAACATTTTCAAAAGCTTAATTAGAGCCATTGCAAAAGACAAGGTATTTCTGAACAACTAGCAGTAAATCAATGGAATAATAGCTTGTTTTCATTGCAATTTTGTACTTTACAGGAATTTCAAGCATTTCGGAATAAATTTAAAAAACCATTATTGAGTTATTCAATGTCTTTTTAGTACACACTGTTAAAGGCTTAGTTAGAGTCATTACAAAAGATGAGGTATTTCTGAGAAACTAGTAGTAAATCAATGAAATAACAGTTTGATTTCATTGCAATTGTATACTTTACAATCATTTCATGCGCTTTTTGTCTGAATTTAATTGACAACTGTCGAGAAAATCAATGTTTTTTAGTAAACACTGTGAGAAGTTTAGTTACAGTCTTTGCAGAAGTTGAAGTATTTCAGAAAAGCAAGTAGTAAATCAATGGAATAATAGCTTGTTTTCATTGCAATTCTATACTCTACAATGATTTCAATCGTTTTTGTCTGAACTTAATCGACCACTTTCGAGAAAATCAATGTTCTTTAGTAAACACTGTTAAAAGCTTGATTCGAGTCATTGGAGAAGATAAGGAATTTCTAAAAAACTGGCAGTAAATCAAAAGAAAAATGGCTTGTTCTCAATGCAATTCTATACTCTACATTGATTTCAATTCTTTTTGTGTAAATTTCATCGACCATTTTTTGAGGAAATCAATGTTTTTTGTAGTAAACACTTTTAAAAGCTTAATTAGAGCCTTTGCAAAAGACAAGGTATTTCTGAACAACTAGCACTAAATCAATGGAATAATAGCTTGTTTTCATTGCAATTTTGTACTTTACATGAATTTCAAGCATTTTTGAATAAATTTAAAAAACCATTATTGAGATATTCAATGTCTTTTTAGTACACACTGTTAAAGGCTTAGATAGAGTCATTACAACACATGAGGTATTTCTGAGAAACTAGTAGTAAATCAATGAAATAACAGCTTGATTTCATTGCAATTCTCTACTTTACAATGATCTGAAGCGTTTTTGGTCTGAAATTAATCGACCATTTTCGAGAAAGTCATTATATTTTAGTACAAACTGTTAAAAGGTTAGTTAGATTCATTACAAAAGATAAAGTATTTCTGAAAAACAAGCAGTAAATCAATGGAATAAGGGCTTGTTTTCATTCCAATTCTATAATTTACATTGATTTCAAGCGTTTTTGTGAGAATTTAATCGACCATTTTTTCAGGAAATCAATGTTATTTTAGTAAACATTTTCAAAAGCTTAATTAGAGCCATTGCAAAAGACAAGGTATTTCTGAACAACTAGCAGTAAATCAATGGAATAATAGCTTGTTTTCATTGCAATTTTGTACTTTACAGGAATTTCAAGCATTTCGGAATAAATTTAAAAAACCATTATTGAGTTATTCAATGTCTTTTTAGTACACACTGTTAAAGGCTTAGTTAGAGTCATTACAAAAGATGAGGTATTTCTGAGAAACTAGTAGTAAATCAATGAAATAACAGTTTGATTTCATTGCAATTGTATACTTTACAATCATTTCATGCGCTTTTAATCTGAATTTAATGGACAACTGTCGAGAAAATCAATGTTTTTTAGTAAACACTGTGAGAAGTTTAGTTAAAGTCTTTGCAGAAGATGAAGTATTTCAGAAAAGCAAGTAGTAAATCAATGGAATAATAGCTTGTTTTCATTGCAATTCTATACTCTACAATGATTTCAATCGTTTTTGTCTGAACTTAATCGACCACTTTCGAGAAAATCAATGTTCTTTAGTAAACACTGTTAAAAGCTTGATTCGAGTCATTGGAGAAGATAAGGAATTTCTAAAAAACTGGCAGTAAATCAAAAGAAAAATGGCTTGTTCTCAATGCAATTCTATACTCTACATTGATTTCAATTCTTTTTGTGTAAATTTCATCGACCATTTTTTGAGGAAATCAATGTTTTTTGTAGTAAACACTTTTAAAAGCTTAATTAGAGCCTTTGCAAAAGACAAGGTATTTCTGAACAACTAGCACTAAATCAATGGAATAATAGCTTGTTTTCATTGCAATTTTGTACTTTACATGAATTTCAAGCATTTTTGAATAAATTTAAAAAACCATTATTGAGATATTCAATGTCTTTTTAGTACACACTGTTAAAGGCTTAGATAGAGTCATTACAACACATGAGGTATTTCTGAGAAACTAGTAGTAAATCAATGAAATAACAGCTTGATTTCATTGCAATTCTCTACTTTACAATGATCTGAAGCGTTTTTGGTCTGAAATTAATCGACCATTTTCGAGAAAGTCATTATATTTTAGTACAAACTGTTAAAAGGTTAGTTAGATTCATTACAAAAGATAAAGTATTTCTGAAAAACAAGCAGTAAATCAATGGAATAAGGGCTTGTTTTCATTCCAATTCTATAATTTACATTGATTTCAAGCGTTTTTGTGAGAATTTAATCGACCATTTTTTCAGGAAATCAATGTTATTTTAGTAAACATTTTCAAAAGCTTAATTAGAGCCATTGCAAAAGACAAGGTATTTCTGAACAACTAGCAGTAAATCAATGGAATAATAGCTTGTTTTCATTGCAATTTTGTACTTTACAGGAATTTCAAGCATTTCGGAATAAATTTAAAAAACCATTATTGAGTTATTCAATGTCTTTTTAGTACACACTGTTAAAGGCTTAGTTAGAGTCATTACAAAAGATGAGGTATTTCTGAGAAACTAGTAGTAAATCAATGAAATAACAGTTTGATTTCATTGCAATTGTATACTTTACAATCATTTCATGCGCTTTTAATCTGAATTTAATGGACAACTGTCGAGAAAATCAATGTTTTTTAGTAAACACTGTGAGAAGTTTAGTTAAAGTCTTTGCAGAAGATGAAGTATTTCAGAAAAGCAAGTAGTAAATCAATGGAATAATAGCTTGTTTTCATTGCAATTCTATACTCTACAATGATTTCAATCGTTTTTGTCTGAACTTAATCGACCACTTTCGAGAAAATCAATGTTCTTTAGTAAACACTGTTAAAAGCTTGATTCGAGTCATTGGAGAAGATAAGGAATTTCTAAAAAACTAGCAGTAAATCAAAAGAAAAATGGCTTGTCCTCAATGCGATTCTATACTCTACATTGATTTCAATTCTTTTTGTGTAAATTTCATCGACCATTTTTTGAGGAAATCAATGTTTTTTGTAGTAAACACTTTTAAAAGCTTAATTAGAGCCTTTGCAAAAGACAAGGTATTTCTGAACAACTAGCAGTAAATCAATGGAATAATAGCTTGTTTTCATTGCAATTTTGTACTTTACATGAATTTCAAGCATTTTTGAATAAATTTAAAAAACCATTATTAAGATATTCAATGTCTTTTTAGTACACACTGTTAAAGGCTTAGATAGAGTCATTACAACACATGAGGTATTTCTGAGAAACTAGTAGTAAATCAATGAAATAACAGCTTGATTTCATTGCAATTCTCTACTTTACAATGATCTGAAGCGTTTTTGGTCTGAAATTAATCGACCATTTTCGAGAAAGTCATTATATTTTAGTACAAACTGTTAAAAGGTTAGTTAGATTCATTACAAAAGATAAAGTATTTCTGAAAAACAAGCAGTAAATCAATGGAATAATAGCTTGTTTTAATTGCAATTCTATAATTTACATTGATTTCAAGTGTTTTTGTGTCAATTTCATCGACAATTTTTTGAGGAAATCAATGTTATTTTAGTAAACATTTTCAAAAGCTTAATTAGAGCCATTGCAAAAGACAAGGTATTTCTGAACAACTAGCAGTAAATCAATGGAATAATAGCTTGTTTTCATTGCAATTTTGTACTCTACAGGAATTTCAAGCATTTCGGAATAAATTTAAAAAACCATTATTGAGTTATTCAATGTCTTTTTAGTACACACTGTTAAAGACTTAGTTAGAGTCATTACAAAAGATGAGGTATTTCTGAGAAACTAGTAGTAAATCAATGAAATAACAGTTTGATTTCATTGCAATTGTATACTTTACAATCATATCATGCGCTTTTAATCTGAATTTAATGGACAACTGTCGAGAAAATCAATGTTTTTTAGTAAACACTGCGAGAAGTTTAGTTACAGTCTTTGCAGAAGATGAAGTATTTCAGAAATGCAAGTAGTAAATCAATGGAATAATAGCTTGTTTTCATTGCAATTCTATACTCTACAATGATTTCAATCGTTTTTGTCTGAACTTAATCGACCACTTTCGAGGAAATCAATGTTCTTTAGTAAACACTGTTAAAAGCTTGATTCGAGTCATTGGAGAAGATAAGGAATTCCTAAAAAACTAGCAGTAAATCAAAAGAAAAATGGCTTGTTCTCAATGCAATTCTATACTCTACATTGATTTCAATTCTTTTTGTGTAAATTTCATCGACCATTTTTTGAGGAAATCAATGTTTTTTGTAGTAAACACTTTTAAAAGCTTAATTAGAGCCTTTGCAAAAGACAAGGTATTTCTGAACAACTAGCAGTAAATCAATGGAATAATAGCTTGTTTTCATTGCAATTTTGTACTTTACATGAATTTCAAGCATTTTTGAATAAATTTAAAAAACCATTATTGAGATATTCAATGTCTTTTTAGTACACACTGTTAAAGGCTTAGATAGAGTCATTACAACACATGAGGTATTTCTGAGAAACTAGTAGTAAATCAATGAAATAACAGCTTGATTTCATTGCAATTCTCTACTTTACAATGATCTGAAGCGTTTTTGGTCTGAAATTAATCGACCATTTTCGAGAAAGTCATTATATTTTAGTACAAACTGTTAAAAGGTTAGTTAGATTCATTACAAAAGATAAGGTATTTCTGAAAAACAAGCAGTAAATCAATGGAATAATAGCTTGTTTTAATTGCAATTCTATAATTTACATTGATTTCAAGTGTTTTTGTGTCAATTTCATCGACAATTTTTTGAGGAAATCAATTCTTTTTTAGGAACCACTTTTAAAAGTTTAATTAAAGCCATTGCTAAAGACAAGGTATTTCTGAACAACTAGTAGTAAAACAATGGAATAATAGCTTGTTTTCATTGCAATTGTGTACCTTACATGAATTTAAAGCATTTTTGAATAAATTTAAAAAACCATTATTGAGTTATTCAATGTCTTTTTAGTACACACTGTTAAAGGCTTAGTTAGTGTCATTACAAAAGATGAGGTATTTCTGAGAAACTAGTAGTAAATCAATGAAATAACAGTTTGATTTCATTGCAATTGTATACTTTACAATCATGTCATGCGCTTTTTGTCTGAATTTAATGGACAACTGTCGAGAAAATCAATGTTTTTTAGTAAACACTGTGAGAAGTTTAGTTACAGTCTTTGCAGAAGATGAAGTATTTCAGAAAAGCAAGTAGTAAATCAATGGAATAATAGCTTGTTTTCATTGCAATTCTATACTCTACAATGATTTCAATCGTTTTTGTCTGAACTTAATCGACCACTTTCGAGAAAATCAATGTTCTTTAGTAAACACTGTTAAAAGCTTGATTCGAGTCATTGGAGAAGATAAGGAATTTCTAAAAAACTAGCAGTAAATCAAAAGAAAAATGGCTTGTTCTCAATGCAATTCTATACTCTACATTGATTTCAATGCTTTTTGTGTAAATTTCATCGACCATTTTTTGAGGAAATCAATGTTTTTTGTAGTAAACACTTTTAAAAGCTTAATTAGAGCCTTTGCAAAAGACAAGGTACTTCTGAACAACTAGCAGTAAATCAATGGAATAATAGCTTGTTTTCATTGCAATTTTGTACTTTACATGAATTTCAAGCATTTTTGAATAAATTAAAAAAACCATTATTGAGATATTCAATGTCTTTTAGTACACACTGTTAAAGGCTTAGATAGAGTCATTACAACACATGAGGTATTTCTGAGAAACTAGTAGTAAATCAATGAAATAACAGCTTGATTTCATTGCAATTCTCTACTTTACAATGATCTGAAGCGTTTTTGGTCTGAAATTAATCGACCATTCTCGAGAAAGTCAATATCTTTTAGTACAAACTGTTAAAAGCTTAGTTAGATTCATTACAAAAGATAAGGTATTTCTGAAAAACAAGCAGTATATCAATGGAATAATAGCTTGTTTTAATTGCAATTCTATAATTTACATTGATTTCAAGTGTTCTTGTGTGAATTTCATCGACAATTTTTTGAGGAAATCAATTCTTTTTTAGGAAACACTTTTAAAAGCTTAATTAAAGCCATTGCTAAAGACAAGGTATTTCTGAACAACTAGTAGTAAATCAATGGAATAATAGCTTGTTTTCATTGCAATTGTGTACCTTACATGAATTTAAAGCATTTTTGAATAAAAGCTTAGTTAGAGTCATTGCAAAAGATATGGTTTGTCTGAAAAACTAGGAATAAAACAATGGAATAATAGCTTCTTTTCATTGCAATTTTCTACTTTATATTGATTTGAAGCACTTTTGAATTAACTTAAACAACCATTCTTGAGTAAATCAAAATTTTTTTAGAAAACACTGTTAAAGGCTTAGTTAAAGGCATTACAAAGGATAAGGTATTTCCGAAAAACTAGTAGTAAATCAATGAAACAATAGCTTGTTTTCATTGCAATTGTATACTTTAGAATGATTTCAAGCATCTTTTTGTCCGAATTTAATGGACCATATTCGAGAGAATCAATGTTTTTTGTAAACACTGTTAAAATTTTAGTTAGAGTCTTTGCAAAAGATAAAGTATTTCTGAAAAGGAAGTAGTAAATCAATGTAATAATAGCTTCTTTTCATTGCAATTCGATACTCCACGATTATTTCAAGCTTTTTTGTCTGAATTTAATCGACCCCTTTCGAGAAAATCAATGTCTTTTAGTAAACACTATTAAAAGCTTCGTTAGAGTAATTTGAAACGATAAGGTATTTCTGAAAAACTAGTAGTAAATCAAGGAAATATTAGCTTCCATTTATTGCAATTCTATACTTTACATTGATTTCAAGCGTATTTGTGGGAAATTGATTGACCATTTTTTGAGAAAATCAATGTTTTTTAGCAATCACTGTTAAGAGCTTAGTAAGAGTCATTGCAAAAGATATGGTATTTCTGAAAAACTTGGAATAAAACATTGGAATAATAGCTTGTTTTCATTGCAAAATTCTACTTTATATTGATTTCAAGCAATTTTGAATGAATTGAAACAACCATTTTTGAGTAAATCAAAATTTATTTAGAAAACACTATTAATAGCTTACTTAAAGTCATTACAAAGGATAAGGTATTTCCGAAAAACTAGTGGTAAATCAATGAAACAATAGCTTGTTTTCATTGCAATTGTATACTTTACACTGATTTCAAGCTTTTTTGTCTGAATTTAATCGACCACTTTCGAGAAAATCAATGTTTTTTAGTAAACACTATTAAAAGCTTGCTTAGAGTCATTGGAAAAGATTAGGAGTTTCTAATAAACTAGGAATAAAACAATGGAATAATAGCTTGTTTTCAATGCAATTCTATACTTTACGATGATTTCAAGCGTTTTTATGTCTGAATTTGATTGACCACTCTCGAGAAAATCAATGTTTTTTAGTAAACACTGTTTAAAGTTAAGTTAGAGTCTTTGCAAGAGATAAAGTATTTCTGAAAAGCAAGTAGTAAATCAATGGAATAATAGCTTGTTTTCATTGCAATTCTATATTCTACATTGATTTCAAGTCTTTTTGTGTCAATATAATCTTCCATATTTTGAGAAAATCAGGGTTGTTTAGTAAACACTGTTAAAAGCTCAATTAGAGACATTAGAAGAAATAAGGAATTTCTAAAATACTAGCAGTAAATCAATAGAAAGATAGCTTGTTCTCAATGCATATCAGTACTCTACATCGATTTCAAGTGATTTGTTTGAATATAATTGACCATTTTTGAGAAAATCAATGTCTTTTTCGTAAACAGTGCTAAAAGCTTCGTTAGACTAATTTGAAAAGATAAGGTATTTCTGAAAAACTAGTAGTAAATCAATGGAATAATAGCTTGTTTTCATTGCAATTCGATACTCTTCAATGATTTCAAGCTTTTTTGTCTGGATTGAATCGACCCCTTTCGAGAAAATCATTGTTTTTTAGTAAACACCATTAAAAGCTTGGTTAGAGTCATTGGAAAAGATTAGAAATGTCTATAAAACTAGGAATAAAAGAATGGAATAATAGCTTGTTTTCATTGCATTCCTATACTTTACAATAATTTCAAGCTTCTTTTTGTCTGAATGTTATGGACCATATTCGAGAAAATCAATGTTTTTTAGTGAACACTGTTACAAGCTTCGTTAAAGTAATTTAAAAAGTTATGGTATTTTTGAAAAACTAGTATTAAATCAATTGGAGAATAGCTTGTCTTTATTGCAATTCTATACTTTACATTGATTTCAAGCGTTTTTTTGTGAAATTAATCGACAATTTGTTGAGGAAATCAATGTTTTTTTAGTAAAAAATGTTGAAAGCCTGCTTCGAGTCATTGAAAAAGATTAGGAGCTTCTAAAAAACAAGGAATAAAAAAATTGAATAATAGCTTGTTTTCATTGCATTTCTATACTTTACAATGATTTCAAGCGTTTTTGTCTGAATTTAATTGACCACGTTCGAAAAAATCAATGTCTTTTAGTAAACACTGTTAACAGTTTAGTTAGAGTCTTTGCAAAAGATCAATTATTTTTGAAAAGCAAGTAGTATAACAATGGAATAATACCTTGTTTTTATTGCAAATCTATACTTTTCATTGATTTCAAGCGTTTTTGTGTGAATTTAATCGACCTTTTTTTGAGGAAATCAATGTTTTTTTAGTAAACACTGTTAAAAGGTTGCATAAAATCATTGGAAAATATAAAGCATTTTAAAAAACTTACAGTAAATCAATAAAAATATAGGTTGTTCTCAATGCAATTTTGTACTCTCAATGATTTCAAGCTTTTTTTTTAATTTAATCGACCACTTTCGAGAAAATCGATGTTTTTTAGTAAACACTGTTAAAAGTTTAGTTAGAGTCTTTGCAAAAGATAAAGTATTTCGAAAAAGCAAGTAGTAAATCAATAAAAAAAAGCTTGTTCTCAATTCAATTCTGTACTCTACATTGATTTTAGTAAACGATGTTAAAAACTTCGTTGTATTAATTTGACAAGATAAAGGATTTCTGAAAAGTTAGTAGTAAATCAATGGAATAATATCTTATTTTCATTGCAATTCTATACCTTACAATGATTGGAAGTGTTTTTGTCTGAACTTGAATGACCATCTTCGAGAAAATCAATGTTGTTTAGTGAACACTGTTAAAAGCATGATTGGAGTCATTGGAAAGGTTCAAGAATTTCTAAAATACTAGCAGTAAATCAAAAGAAAATTAGCTTGTCCTCAATGCATTTCTTAACTCTACATTGATTTCAAGTGTTGTTGCGTAAATTTAATCGACCAATTTCTGAGAAAATCAATGTGTTTTTAGTGAACAATGTTAAAAATTTAGTTAGAGTCTTTGCAAAAGATAAAGTATTTCTGAGAAAGAAAGTAGTAAATCAATGGAATAATAGCTTGTTTTCATTCCAATTCTATAATTTACATTGATTTCAAGCGTTTTTGTGAGAATTTAATCGACCATTTTTTCAGGAAATCAATGTTATTTTAGTAAACATTTTCAAAAGCTTAATTAGAGCCATTGCAAAAGACAAGGTATTTCTGAACAACTAGCAGTAAATCAATGGAATAATAGCTTGTTTTCATTGCAATTTTGTACTTTACAGGAATTTCATTCATTTCAGAAGAGATTTAAAACCCATCCTTGAGTTATTCAATGTCTTTTTAGTACACACTGTTAAAGGCTTAGTTAGAGTCATTACAAAAGATGAGGTATTTCTGAGAAACTAGTAGTAAATCAATGAAATAACAGTTTGATTTCATTGCAATTGTATACTTTACAATCATTTCATGCGCTTTTTGTCTGAATTTAATGGACAACTGTCGAGAAAATCAATGTTTTTTAGTAAACACTGTGATAAGTTTAGTTAAAGTCTTTGCAGAAGATGAAGTATTTCAGAAAAGCAAGTAGTAAATCAATGGAATAATAGCTTGTTTTCATTGCAATTCTATACTCTACAATGATTTCAATCGTTTTTGTCTGAACTTAATCGACCACTTTCGAGAAAATCAATGTTCTTTAGCAAACACTGTTAAAAGCTTGATTCGAGTCATTGGAGAAGATTAGGAATTTCTAAAAAACTAGCAGTAAATCAAAAGAAAAATGGCTTGTTCTCAATGCAATTCTATACTCTACATTGATTTCAATTCTTTTTGTGTAAATTTCATCGACTATTTTTTGAGGAAATCAATGTTTTTTGTAGTTAACACTTTTAAAAGCTTAATTAGAGCCTTTGCAAAAGACAAGGTATTTCTGAACAACTAGCAGTAAATCAATGAAATAACAGTTTGATTTCATTGCAATTGTATACTCTACAATCATTTCATGCGCTTTTTGTCTGAATTTAATGGACAACTGTCGAGAAAATCAATGTTTTTTAGTAAACACTGTGAGAAGTTTAGTTAAAGTCTTTGCAGAAGATGAAGTATTTCAGAAAAGCAAGTAGTAAATCAATGGAATAATAGCTTCTTTTAATTGCAATTCTATAATTTACATTGATTTCAAGTGTTCTTGTGTGAATTTCATCGACAATTTTTTGAGGAAATCAATTCTTTTTTAGGAAACACTTTTAAAAGCTTAATTAAAGACATTGCTAAAGACAAGGTATTTCTGAACAACTAGTAGTAAATCAATGGAATAATAGATTGTTTTCATTGCAATTTTGTACTTTACAGGATTTTCAAGCATTTCAGAAGAGACTTAAAACCCATTCTTGAGTTATTCAATGTCTTTTTAGTACACACAGTTAAAGGCTTAGTAAGAGTCATTACAAAAGATGAGGTATTTCTGAGAAACTAGTAGTAAATCAATGAAATAACAGTTTGATTTCATTGCAATTGTATACTTTACAATCATTTCATGCGCTTTTTGTCTGAATTTAATGGACAACTGTCGAGAAAATCAATGTTTTTTAGTAAACACTGTGAGAAGTTTAGTTAAAGTCTTTGCAGAAGATGAAGTATTTCAGAAAAGCAAGTAGTAAATCAATGGAATAATAGCTTGTTTTCATTGCAATTCTATACTCTACAATGATTTCAATCGTTTTTGTCTGAACTTAATCGACCACTTTCGAGAAAATCAATGTTCTTTAGTAAACACTGTTAAAAGCTTGATTCGAGTCATTGGAGAAGATAAGGAATTTCTAAAAAACTAGCAGTAAATCAAAAGAAAAATGGCTTGTTCTCAATGCAATTCTATACTCTACATTGATTTCAATTCTTTTTGTGTAAATTTCATCGACCATTTTTTGAGGAAATCAATGTTTTTTGTAGTAAACACTTTTAAAAGCTTAATTAGAGCCTTTGCAAAAGACAAGGTATTTCTGAACAACTAGCACTAAATCAATGGAATAATAGCTTGTTTTCATTGCAATTTTGTACTTTACATGAATTTCAAGCATTTTTGAATAAATTTAAAAAACCATTATTGAGATATTCAATGTCTTTTTAGTACACACTGTTAAAGGCTTAGATAGAGTCATTACAACACATGAGGTATTTCTGAGAAACTAGTAGTAAATCAATGAAATAACAGCTTGATTTCATTGCAATTCTCTACTCTACAATGATCTGAAGCGTTTTTGGTCTGAAATTAATCGACCATTTTTGAGAAAGTCAATATCTTTTAATACAAACTGTTAAAAGCTTAGTTAGATTCATTACAAAAGATAAGGTATTTCTGAAAAACAAGCAGTAAATCAATGGAATAATAGCTTGTTTTAATTGCAATTCTATAATTTACATTGATTTCAAGCGTTTTTGTGAGAATTTAATCGACCATTTTTTCAGGAAATCAATGTTATTTTAGTAAACATTTTCAAAAGCTTAATTAGAGCCATTGCAAAAGACAAGGTATTTCTGAACAACTAGCAGTAAATCAATGGAATAATAGCTTGTTTTCATTGCAATTTTGTACTTTACAGGAATTTCAAGCATTTCAGAAGAGACTTAAAACCCATTCTTGAGTTATTCAATGTCTTTTTAGTACACACAGTTAAAGGCTTAGTTAGAGTCATTACAAAAGATGAGGTATTTCTGAAAAACTAGTAGTAAATCAATGAAATAACAGTTTGATTTCATTGCAATTGTATACTTTACAATCATTTCATGCGCTTTTTGTCTGAATTTAATGGACAACTGTCGAGAAAATCAATGTTTTTTAGTAAACACTGTGAGAAGTTTAGTTAAAGTCTTTGCAGAAGATGAAGTATTTCAGAAATGCAAGTAGTAAATCAATGGAATAATAGCTTGTTTTAATTGCAATTCTATACTCTACAATGATTTCAATCGTTTTTGTCTGAACTTAATCGACGACTTTCGAGAAAATCAATGTTCTTTAGTAAACACTGTTAAAAGCTTGATTCGAGTCATTGGAGAAGATAAGGAATTTCTAAAAAACTAGCTGTAAATCAAAAGAAAAATGGCTTGTTCTCAATGCAATTCTATACTCTACATTGATTTCAATTCTTTTTGTGTAAATTTCATCGACCATTTTTTGAGGAAATCAATGTTTTTTGTAGTAAACACTTTTAAAAGCTTAATTAGAGCCTTTGCAAAAGACAAGGTATTTCTGAACAACTAGCAGTAAATCAATGGAATAATAACTTGTTTTCATTGCAATTTTGTACTTTACATGAATTTCAAGCATTTTTGAATAAATTTAAAAAACCATTATTGAGATATTCAATGTCTTTTTAGTACACACCGTTAAAGGCTTAGATAGAGTCATTACAACACATGAGGTATTTCTGAGAAACTAGTAGTAAATCAATGAAATAACAGCTTGATTTCATTGCAATTCTCTACTTTACAATGATCTGAAGCGTTTTTGGTCTGAAATTAATCGACCATTTTCGAGAAAGTCAATATCTTTTAGTACAAACTGTCAAAAGCTTAGTTAGATTCATTACAAAAGATGAGGTATTTCTGAAAAACAAGCAGTAAATCAATGGAATAATAGCTTGTTTTAATTGCAATTCTATAATTTACATTGATTTCAAGTGTTCTTGTGTGAATTTCATCGACAATTTTTTGAGGAAATCAATTCTTTTTTAGGAAACACTTTTAAAAGCTTAATTAAAGCCATTGCTAAAGACAAGGTATTTCTGAACAACTAGTAGTAAATCAATGGAATAATAGCTTGTTTTCATTGCAATTGTGTACCTTACATGAATTTAAAGCATTTTTGAATAAATTTAAAAAACCATTATTGAGTTATTCAATGTTTTTTTAGTACACACTGTTAAAGGCTTAGTTAGTGTCATTACAAAAGATGAGGTATTTCTGAGAAACTAGTAATAAATCAATGAAATAACAGTATGATTTCATTGCAATTGTATACTTTACAATCATTTCATGCGCTTTTTGTCTGAATTTAATGGACAACTGTCGAGAAAATCAATGTTGTTTCGTGAACACTGTTAAAAGTTTGATTAGAGTCATTGGTAAGATTCAGGAATTTCTAAAATACTTGCAGTAAATCAATAGAAAAAAAGCTTGTCCTCAATGCAATTCTCAACTCTACATTGATTTCAAGTGTTGTTGCGTAAATTTAATCGACCATTTTCTGAGAAAATCAATGTGTTTTTAGTAAACAATGCTAAAAATTTAGTTAGATTCATTGCAAAAGATAAAGTATTTCTGAGAAAGAAAGTAGTGAATCAATGGAATAATAGCTTGTTTTCATTCCAATTCTATAATTTACATTGCTTTCAAGCGTTTTTGTGAGAATTTAATCAACCATTTTTTCAGGAAATCAATGTTATTTTAGTAAACATTTTCAAAAGCTTAATTAGAGCCATTGCAAAAGACAAGGTATTTCTGAACAACTAGTAGTAAATCAATGGAATAATAGCTTGTTTTCATTGCAATTTTGTACTTTACAGGAATTTCAAGCATTTCGGAATAAATTTAAAAAACCATTATTGAGTTATTCAATGTCTTTTTAGTACACACTGTTAAAGGCTTAGTTAGTGTCATTACAAAAGATGAGGTATTTCTGAGAAACTAGTAATAAATTATTGAAATAACAGCTTGATTTCATAGCAATTCTATACCTTACAATGATTGGAAGTGTTTTTGTCTGAACTTAAATGATCACCTTCGAAAAAATCAATGTTGTTTAGTGAATACTGTTAAAAGCTTGATTAGAGTCATTGGAAAGATTCAGGAATTTCTAAAATACTTGCAGTAAATCAATAGAAAAATAGCTTGTCCTCAATGCAATTCTTAACTCTACATTGATTTCAAGTGTTGTTGCGTAAATTTAATCGACCATTTTCTGAGAAAATCAATGTGTTTTTAGTGAACAGTGTTAAAAATTTAGTTAGAGTCTTTGCAAAAGATAAAGTATTTCTGAGAAAGAAAGTAGTAATTCAATGGAATAATAGCTTGTTTTAATTGCAATTCTATAATTTACATTGATTTCAAGCGTTTTTGTGAGAATTTAATCGACCATTTTTTCAGGAAATCAATGTTATTTTAGTAAACATTTTCAAAAGCTTAATTAGAGCCATTGCAAAAGACAAGGTATTTCTGAACAACTAGCAGTAAATCAATGGAATAATAACTTGTTTTCATTGCAATTTTGTACTTTACATGAATTTCAAGCATTTTTGAATAAATTTAAAAAACCATTATTGAGATATTCAATGTCTTTTTAGTACACACCGTTAAAGGCTTAGATAGAGTCATTACAACACATGAGGTATTTCTGAGAAACTAGTAGTAAATCAATGAAATAACAGCTTGATTTCATTGCAATTCTCTACTTTACAATGATCTGAAGCGTTTTTGGTCTGAAATTAATCGACCATTTTCGAGAAAGTCAATATCTTTTAGTACAAACTGTTAAAAGCTTAGTTAGATTCATTACAAAAGATGAGGTATTTCTGAAAAACAAGCAGTAAATCAATGGAATAATAGCTTGTTTTAATTGCAATTCTATAATTTACATTGATTTCAAGTGTTCTTGTGTGAATTTCATCGACAATTTTTTGAGGAAATCAATTCTTTTTTAGGAAACACTTTTAAAAGCTTAATTAAAGCCATTGCTAAAGACAAGGTATTTCTGAACAACTAGTAGTAAATCAATGGAATAATAGCTTGTTTTCATTGCAATTGTGTACCTTACATGAATTTAAAGCATTTTTGAATAAATTTAAAAAACCATTATTGAGTTATTCAATGTCTTTTTAGTACACACTGTTAAAGGCTTAGTTAGTGTCATTACAAAAGATGAGGTATTTCTGAGAAAC
Source organism: Catostylus mosaicus (assembly GCA_964019065.1). NCBI lineage: Eukaryota > Metazoa > Cnidaria > Scyphozoa > Rhizostomeae > Catostylidae > Catostylus > Catostylus mosaicus. The sequence continues at coordinate 4,165,676 of OZ025199.1, forward strand.
TAGTAATAAATCAATGAAATAACATCTTGACTTCATAGCAATTCTATACCTTACAATGATTGGAAGTGTTTTTGACTGAACTTTAATGATCACCTTCGAGAAAATCAATGTTGTTTAGTGAACACTGTTAAAAGCTTGATTAGAGTCATTGGAAAGATTCAGGAATTTCTAAAATACTAGCAGTAAATCAATAGAAAAATAGCTTGTCCTCAATGCAATTCTTAACTCTACATTGATTTCAAGTGTTGTTGCGTAAATTTAATCGACCATTTTCTGAGAAAATCAATGTGTTTTTAGTGAACAATGTTAAAAATTTAGTTAGAGTCTTTGCAAAAGATAAAGTATTTCTGAGAAAGAAAGTAGTAAATCAATGGAATAATAGCTTGTTTTAATTGCAATTCTATAATTTACATTGATTTCAAGCGTTTTTGTGAGAATTTAATCGACCATTTTTTCAGGAAATCAATGTTATTTTAGTAAACATTTTCAAAAGCTTAATTAGAGCCATTGCAAAAGACAAGGTATTTCTGAACAACTAGCAGTAAATCAATTGATTTCAATTCTTTTTGTGTAAATTTCAATGTTTTCAAATAGAAAAAACCATTATTGAGTTATTCAATTGTCTTTTTAGTACACACTGTTAAAGGCTTAGTTAGTGTCATTACAAAAGATGAGGTATTTCTGAGAAACTAGAAATAAATCAATGAAATAGCAGCTTGATTTCATAGCAATTCTATACCTTACAATGATTGGAAGCGTTTTTGTCTGAACTTAAATGATCACTCTCGAGAAAATCAATGTTGTTTAGTGAACACTGTTAAAAGTTTGATTAGAGTCATTGGTAAGATTCAGGAATTTCTAAAATACTAGCTGTAAATCAATAGAAAAATAGCTTGTCCTCAATGCAATTCTCAACTCTACATTGATTTCAAGTGTTGTTGCGTAAATTTAATCGACCATTTTCTGAGAAAATCAATGTGTTTTTAGTGAACAATGTTAAAAATTTAGTTAGATTCATTGCAAAAGATAAAGTATTTCTGAGAAAGAAAGTAGTAAATCAATGGAATAATAGCTTGTTTTCATTCCAATTCTATAATTTACATTGATTTCAAGCGTTTTTGTGAGAATTTAATCGACCATTTTTTCAGGAAATCAATGTTATTTTAGTAAACATTTTCAAAAGCTTAATTAGAGCCATTGCAAAAGACAAGGTATTTCTGAACAACTAGCAGTAAATCAATGGAATAATAGCTTGTTTTCATTGCAATTTTGTACTTTACAGGAATTTCAAGCATTTCGGAATAAATTTAAAAAACCATAATTGAGTTATTCAATGTCTTTTTAGTACACACTGTTAAAGGCTTAGTTAGTGTCATTACAAAAGATGAGGTATTTCTGAGAAACTAGTAATAAATCAATGAAATAACAGTATGATTTCATTGCAATTGTATACTTTACAATCATTTCATGCGCTTTTTGTCTGAATTTAATGGACAACTGTCGAGAAAATCAATGTTGTTTCGTGAACACTGTTAAAAGTTTGATTAGAGTCATTGGTAAGATTCAGGAATTTCTAAAATACTTGCAGTAAATCAATAGAAAAATAGCTTGTCCTCAATGCAATTCTCAACTCTACATTGATTTCAAGTGTTGTTGCGTAAATTTAATCGACCATTTTCTGAGAAAATCAATGTGTTTTTAGTAAACAATGCTAAAAATTTAGTTAGATTCATTGCAAAAGATAAAGTATTTCTGAGAAAGAAAGTAGTAAATCAATGGAATAATAGCTTGTTTTCATTCCAATTCTATAATTTACATTGCTTTCAAGCGTTTTTGTGAGAATTTAATCAACCATTTTTTCAGGAAATCAATGTTATTTTAGTAAACATTTTCAAAAGCTTAATTAGAGCCATTGCAAAAGACAAGGTATTTCTGAACAACTAGTAGTAAATCAATGGAATAATAGCTTGTTTTCATTGCAATTTTGTACTTTACAGGAATTTCAAGCATTTCGGAATAAATTTAAAAAACCATTATTGAGTTATTCAATGTCTTTTTAGTACACACTGTTAAAGGCTTAGTTAGTGTTATTACAAAAGATGAGGTATTTCTGAGAAACTAGTAATAAATTATTGAAATAACAGCTTGATTTCATAGCAATTCTATACCTTACAATGATTGGAAGTGTTTTTGTCTGAACTTAAATGATCACCTTCGAAAAAATCAATGTTGTTTAGTGAATACTGTTAAAAGCTTGATTAGAGTCATTGGAAAGATTCAGGAATTTCTAAAATACTTGCAGTAAATCAATAGAAAAATAGCTTGTCCTCAATGCAATTCTTAACTCTACATTGATTTCAAGTGTTGTTGCGTAAATTTAATCGACCATTTTCTGAGAAAATCAATGTGTTTTTAGTGAACAGTGTTAAAAATTTAGTTAGAGTCTTTGCAAAAGATAAAGTATTTCTGAGAAAGAAAGTAGTAATTCAATGGAATAATAGCTTGTTTTAATTGCAATTCTATAATTTACATTGATTTCAAGCGTTTTTGTGAGAATTTAATCGACCATTTTTTCAGGAAATCAATGTTATTTTAGTAAACATTTTCAAAAGCTTAATTAGAGCCATTGCAAAAGACAAGGTATTTCTGAACAACTAGCAGTAAATCAATGGAATAATAGCTTGTTTTCATTGCAATTTTGTACTTTAAAGGAATTTCAAGCATTTCAGAAGAGATTTAAAACCGATTCTTGCGTTATTCAATGTCTTTTTAGTACACACTGTTAAAGGCTTAGTTAGAGTCATTACAAAAGATGAGGTATTTCTGAGAAACTAGTAATAAATCAATGAAATAACAGTTTGATTTCATTGCAATTGTATACTTTACAATCATTTCATGCGCTTTTTGTCTGAATTTAATGGACAACTGTCGAGAAAATCAATGTTGTTTCGTGAACACTGTTAAAAGTTGGATTAGAGTCATTGGTAAGATTCAGGAATTTCTAAAATACTTGCAGTAAATCAATAGAAAAATAGCTTGTCCTCAATGCAATTCTCAACTCTACATTGATTTCAAGTGTTGTTGCGTAAATTTAATCGACCATTTTCTGAGAAAATCAATGTGTTTTTAGTGAACAATGTTAAAAATTTAGTTAGAGTCTTTGCAAAAGATAAAGTATTTCTGAGAAAGAAAATAGTAAATCAATGGAATAATAGCTTGTTTTAATTGCAATTCTATAATTTACATTGATTTCAAGCGTTTTTGTGAGAATTTAATCGACCATTTTTTCAGGAAATCAATGTTATTTTAGTAAACATTTTCAAAAGCTTAATTAGAGCCATTGCAAAAGACAAGGTATTTCTGAACAACTAGCAGTAAATCAATTGATTTCAATTCTTTTTGTGTAAATTTCAATGTTTTCAAATTGAAAAAACCATTATTGAGTTATTCAATGTCTTTTTAGTACACACTGTTAAAGGCTTAGTTAGTGTCATTACAAAAGATGAGGTATTTCTGAGAAACTAGTAATAAATCAATGAAATAGCAGCTTGATTTCATAGCAATTCTATACCTTACAATGATTGGAAGCGTTTTTGTCTGAACTTAAATGATCACTCTCGAGAAAATCAATGTTGTTTAGTGAACACTGTTAAAAGTTTGATTAGAGTCATTGGTAAGATTCAGGAATTTCTAAAATACTAGCAGTAAATCAATAGAAAAATAGCTTGTCCTCAATGCAATTCTCAACTCTACATTGATTTCAAGTGTTGTTGCGTAAATTTAATCGACCATTTTCTGAGAAAATCAATGTGTTTTTAGTGAACAATGTTAAAAATTTAGTTAGATTCATTGCAAAAGATAAAGTATTTCTGAGAAAGAAAGTAGTAAATCAATGGAATAGTAGCTTGTTTTCATTCCAATTCTATAATTTACATTGATTTCAAGCGTTTTTGTGAGAATTTAATCGACCATTTTTTCAGGAAATCAATGTTATTTTAGTAAACATTTTCAAAAGCTTAATTAGAGCCATTGCAAAAGACAAGGTATTTCTGAACAACTAGCAGTAAATCAATGGAATAATAGCTTGTTTTCATTGCAATTTTGTACTTTACAGGAATTTCAAGCATTTCGGAATAAATTTAAAAAACCATTATTGAGTTATTCAATGTCTTTTTAGTACACACTGTTAAAGGCTTAGTTAGTGTCATTACAAAAGATGAGGTATTTCTGAGAAACTAGTAATAAATCAATGAAATAACAGTTTGATTTCATTGCAATTGTATACTTTACAATCATTTCATGCGCTTTTTGTCTGAATTTAATGGACAACTGTCGAGAAAATCAATGTTGTTTCGTGAACACTGTTAAAAGTTTGATTAGAGTCATTGGTAAGATTCAGGAATTTCTAAAATACTTGCAGTAAATCAATAGAAAAATAGCTTGTCCTCAATGCAATTCTCAACTCTACATTGATTTCAAGTGTTGTTGCGTAAATTTAATCGACCATTTTCTGAGAAAATCAATGTGTTTTTAGTAAACAATGCTAAAAATTTAGTTAGATTCATTGCAAAAGATAAAGTATTTCTGAGAAAGAAAGTAGTAAATCAATGGAATAATAGCTTGTTTTCATTCCAATTCTATAATTTACATTGCTTTCAAGCGTTTTTGTGAGAATTTAATCAACCATTTTTTCAGGAAATCAATGTTATTTTAGTAAACATTTTCAAAAGCTTAATTAGAGCCATTGCAAAAGACAAGGTATTTCTGAACAACTAGTAGTAAATCAATGGAATAAAAGCTTGTTTTCATTGCAATTTTGTACTTTACAGGAATTTCAAGCATTTCGGAATAGATTTAAAAAACCATTATTGAGTTATTCAATGTCTTTTTAGTACACACTGTTAAAGGCTTAGTTAGTGTCATTACAAAAGATGAGGTATTTCTGAGAAACTAGTAATAAATCATTGAAATAACAGCTTGATTTCATAGCAATTCTATACCTTACAATGATTGGAAGTGTTTTTGTCTGAACTTAAATGATCACCTTCGAAAAAATCAATGTTGTTTAGTGAATACTGTTAAAAGCTTGATTAGAGTCATTGGAAAGATTCAGGAATTTCTAAAATACTTGCAGTAAATCAATAGAAAAATAGCTTGTCCTCAATGCAATTTTTAACTCTACATTGATTTCAAGTGTTGTTGCGTAAATTTAATCGACCATTTTCTGAGAAAATCAATGTGTTTTTAGTGAACAGTGTTAAAAATTTAGTTAGAGTCTTTGCAAAAGATAAAGTATTTCTGAGAAAGAAAGTAGTAATTCAATGGAATAATAGCTTGTTTTCATTCCAATTCTATAATTTACATTGATTTCAAGCGTTTTTGTGAGAATTTAATCGACCATTTTTTCAGGAAATCAATGTTATTTTAGTAAACATTTTCAAAAGCTTAATTAGAGCCATTGCAAAAGACAAGGTATTTCTGAACAACTAGCAGTAAATCAATGGAATAATAGCTTGTTTTCATTGCAATTTTGTACTTTAAAGGAATTTCAAGCATTTCAGAAGAGATTTAAAACCGATTCTTGCGTTATTCAATGTCTTTTTAGTACACACTGTTAAAGGCTTAGTTAGTGTCATTACAAAAGATGAGGTATTTCTGAGAAACTAGTAATAAATCATTGAAATAACAGCTTGATTTCATAGCAATTCTATACCTTACAATGATTGGAAGTGTTTTTGTCTGAACTTAAATGATCACCTTCGAAAAAATCAATGTTGTTTAGTGAATACTGTTAAAAGCTTGATTAGAGTCATTGGAAAGATTCAGGAATTTCTAAAATACTTGCAGTAAATCAATAGAAAAATAGCTTGTCCTCAATGCAATTTTTAACTCTACATTGATTTCAAGTGTTGTTGCGTAAATTTAATCGACCATTTTCTGAGAAAATCAATGTGTTTTTAGTGAACAGTGTTAAAAATTTAGTTAGAGTCTTTGCAAAAGATAAAGTATTTCTGAGAAAGAAAGTAGTAATTCAATGGAATAATAGCTTGTTTTAATTGCAATTCTATAATTTACATTGATTTCAAGCGTTTTTGTGAGAATTTAATCGACCATTTTTTCAGGAAATCAATGTTATTTTAGTAAACATTTTCAAAAGCTTAATTAGAGCCATTGCAAAAGACAAGGTATTTCTGAACAACTAGCAGTAAATCAATGGAATAATAGCTTGTTTTCATTGCAATTTTGTACTTTAAAGGAATTTCAAGCATTTCAGAAGAGATTTAAAACCGATTCTTGCGTTATTCAATGTCTTTTTAGTACACACTGTTAAAGGCTTAGTTAGAGTCATTACAAAAGATGAGGTATTTCTGAGAAACTAGTAGTAAATCAATGAAATAACAGTTTGATTTCATTGCAATTGTATACTTTACAATCATTTCATGCGCTTTTTGCCTGAATTTAATGGACAACTGTCGAGAAAATCAATGTTTTTTAGTAAACACTGTGAGAAGTTTAGTTAAAGTCTTTGCAGAAGATGAAGTATTTCAGAAAAGCAAGTAGTAAATCAATGGAATAATAGCTTGTTTTCATTGCAATTCTATACTCTACAATGATTTCAATCGTTTTTGTCTGAACTTAATCGACCACTTTCGAGAAAATCAATGTTTTTTAGTAAACACTGTTAAAAGCTTGATTCGAGTCATTGGAGAAGATAAGGAATTTCTAAAAAACTAGCGGTAAATCAAAAGAAAAATGGCTTGTTCTCAATGCAATTCTATACTCTACATTGATTTCAATTCTTTTTGTGTAAATTTCATCGACCATTTTTTGAGGAAATCAATGTTTTTTGTAGTAAACACTTTTAAAAGCTTAATTAGAGCCTTTGCAAAAGACAAGGTATTTCTGAACAACTAGCAGTAAATCAATGGAATAATAGCTTGTTTTCATTGCAATTTTGTACTTTACATGAATTTCAAGCATTTTTGAATAAATTTAAAAAACCATTATTGAGATATTCAATGTCTTTTTAGTACACACTGTTAAAGGCTTAGATAGAGTCATTACAACACATGAGGTATTTCTGAGAAACTAGTAGTAAATCAATGAAATAACAGCTTGATTTCATTGCAATTCTCTACTTTACAATGATCTGAAGCGTTTTTGGTCTGAAATTAATCGACCATTTTCGAGAAAGTCAATATCTTTTAGTACAAACTGTTAAAAGCTTAGTTAGATTCATTACAAAAGATGAGGTATTTCTGAAAAACAAGCAGTAAATCAATGGAATAATAGCTTGTTTTAATTGCAATTCTATAATTTACATTGATTTCAAGTGTTCTTGTGTGAATTTCATCGACAATTTTTTGAGGAAATCAATTCTTTTTTAGGAAACACTTTTAAAAGCTTAATTAAAGCCATTGCTAAAGACAAGGTATTTCTGAACAACTAGTAGTAAATCAATGGAATAATAGCTTGTTTTCATTGCAATTGTGTACCTTACATGAATTTAAAGCATTTTTGAATAAATTTAAAAAACCATTATTGAGTTATTCAATGTCTTTTTAGTACACACTGTTAAAGGCTTAGTTTGTGTCATTACAAAAGATGAGGTATTTCTGAGAAACTAGTAATAAATCAATGAAATAACATCTTGACTTCATAGCAATTCTATACCTTACAATGATTGGAAGTGTTTTTGTCTGAACTTTAATGATCACCTTCGAGAAAATCAATGTTGTTTAGTGAACACTGTTAAAAGCTTGATTAGAGTCATTGGAAAGATTCAGGAATTTCTAAAATACTAGCAGTAAATCAATAGAAAAATAGCTTGTCCTCAATGCAATTCTTAACTCTACATTGATTTCAAGTGTTGTTGCGTAAATTTAATCGACCATTTTCTGAGAAAATCAATGTGTTTTTAGTGAACAATGTTAAAAATTTAGTTAGAGTCTTTGCAAAAGATAAAGTATTTCTGAGAAAGAAAGTAGTAAATCAATGGAATAATAGCTTGTTTTAATTGCAATTCTATAATTTACATTGATTTCAAGCGTTTTTGTGAGAATTTAATCGACCATTTTTTCAGGAAATCAATGTTATTTTAGTAAACATTTTCAAAAGCTTAATTAGAGCCATTGCAAAAGACAAGGTATTTCTGAACAACTAGCAGTAAATCAATTGATTTCAATTCTTTTTGTGTAAATTTCAATGTTTTCAAATTGAAAAAACCATTATTGAGTTATTCAATGTCTTTTTAGTACACACTGTTAAAGGCTTAGTTAGTGTCATTACAAAAGATGAGGTATTTCTGAGAAACTAGTAATAAATCAATGAAATAGCAGCTTGATTTCATAGCAATTCTATACCTTACAATGATTGGAAGCGTTTTTGTCTGAACTTAAATGATCACTCTCGAGAAAATCAATGTTGTTTAGTGAACACTGTTAAAAGTTTGATTAGAGTCATTGGTAAGATTCAGAAATTTCTAAAATACTAGCAGTAAATCAATAGAAAAATAGCTTGTCCTCAATGCAATTCTCAACTCTACATTGATTTCAAGTGTTGTTGCGTAAATTTAATCGACCATTTTCTGAGAAAATCAATGTGTTTTTAGTAAACAATGCTAAAAATTTAGTTAGATTCATTGCAAAAGATAAAGTATTTCTGAGAAAGAAAGTAGTAAATCAATGGAATAATAGCTTGTTTTCATTCCAATTCTATAATTTACATTGCTTTCAAGCGTTTTTGTGAGAATTTAATCAACCATTTTTTCAGGAAATCAATGTTATTTTAGTAAACATTTTCAAAAGCTTAATTAGAGCCATTGCAAAAGACAAGGTATTTCTGAACAACTAGTAGTAAATCAATGGAATAATAGCTTGTTTTCATTGCAATTTTGTACTTTACAGGAATTTCAAGCATTTCGGAATAAATTTAAAAAACCATTATTGAGTTATTCAATGTCTTTTTAGTACACACTGTCAAAGGCTTAGTTAGTGTCATTACAAAAGATGAGATATTTCTGAGAAACTAGTAATAAATCATTGAAATAACAGCTTGATTTCATAGCAATTCTATACCTTACAATGATTGGAAGTGTTTTTGTCTGAACTTAAATGATCACCTTCGAGAAAATCAATGTTGTTTAGTGAACACTGTTAAAAGTTTGATTAGAGTCATTGGTAAGATTCAGGAATTTCTAAAATACTTGCAGTAAATCAATAGAAAAATAGCTTGTCCTCAATGCAATTCTCAACTCTACATTGATTTCAAGTGTTGTTGCGTAAATTTAATCGACAATTTTCTGAGAAAATCAATGTGTTTTTAGTGAACAATGTTAAAAATTTAGTTAGATTCATTGCAAAAGATAAAGTATTTCTGAGAAGAAAGTAGTAAATCAATGGAATAAGAGCTTGTTTTCATTCCAATTCTATAATTTACATTGATTTCAAGCGTTTTTGTGAGAATTTAATCGACCATTTTTTCAGGAAATCAATGTTATTTTAGTAAACATTTTCAAAAGCTTAATTAGAGCCATTGCAAAAGACAAGGTATTTCTGAACAACTAGTAGTAAATCAATGGAATAATAGCTTGTTTTCATTGCAATTTTGTACTTTACAGGAATTTCAAGCATTTCGGAATAAATTTAAAAAACCATTATTGAGTTATTCAATGTCTTTTTAGTACACACTGTCAAAGGCTTAGTTAGTGTCATTACAAAAGATGAGATATTTCTGAGAAACTAGTAATAAATCATTGAAATAACAGCTTGATTTCATAGCAATTCTATACCTTACAATGATTGGAAGTGTTTTTGTCTGAACTTAAATGATCACCTTCGAGAAAATCAATGTTGTTTAGTGAATACTGTTAAAAGCTTGATTAGAGTCATTGGTAAGATTCAGGAATTTCTAAAATACTTGCAGTAAATCAATAGAAAAATAGCTTGTCCTCAATGCAATTCTTAACTCTACATTGATTTCAAGTGTTGTTGCGTAAATTTAATCGACCATTTTCTGAGAAAATCAATGTGTTTTTAGTGAACAGTGTTAAAAATTTAGTTAGAGTCTTTGCAAAAGATAAAGTATTTCTGAGAAAGAAAGTAGTAATTCAATGGAATAATAGCTTGTTTTCATTCCAATTCTATAATTTACATTGATTTCAAGCGTTTTTGTGAGAATTTAATCGACCATTTTTTCAGGAAATCAATGTTATTTTAGTAAACATTTTCAAAAGCTTAATTAGAGCCATTGCAAAAGACAAGGTATTTCTGAACAACTAGCAGTAAAGCAATGGAATAATAGCTTGTTTTCATTGCAATTTTGTACTTTAAAGGAATTTCAAGCATTTCAGAAGAGATTTAAAACCGATTCTTGCGTTATTCAATGTCTTTTTAGTACACACTGTTAAAGGCTTAGTTAGAGTCATTACAAAAGATGAGGTATTTCTGAGAAACTAGTAGTAAATCAATGAAATAACAGTTTGATTTCATTGCAATTGTATACTTTACAATCATTTCATGCGCTTTTTGTCTGAATTTAATGGACAACTGTCGAGAAAATCAATGTTTTTTAGTAAACACTGTGAGAAGTTTAGTTAAAGTCTTTGCAGAAGATGAAGTATTTCAGAAAAGCAAGTAGTAAATCAATGGAATAATATCTTGTTTTCATTGCAATTCTATACTCTACAATGATTTCATTCGTTTTTGTCTGAACTTAATCGACCACTTTCGAGAAAATCAATGTTCTTTAGTAAACACTGTTAAAAGCTTGATTCGAGTCATTGGAGAAGATAAGGAATTTCTAAAAAACTAGCGGTAAATCAAAAGAAAAATGGCTTGTTCTCAATGCAATTCTATACTCTACATTGATTTCAATTCTTTTTGTGTAAATTTCATCGACCATTTTTTGAGGAAATCAATGTTTTTTGTAGTAAACACTTTTAAAAGCTTAATTAGAGCCTTTGCAAAAGACAAGGTATTTCTGAACAACTAGCAGTAAATCAATGGAATAATAGCTTGTTTTCATTGCAATTTTGTACTTTACATGAATTTCAAGCATTTTTGAATAAATTTAAAAAACCATTATTGAGATATTCAATGTCTTTTTAGTACACACTGTTAAAGGCTTAGATAGAGTCATTACAACACATGAGGTATTTCTGAGAAACTAGTAGTAAATCAATGAAATAACAGCTTGATTTCATTGCAATTCTCTACTTTACAATGATCTGAAGCGTTTTTGGTCTGAAATTAATCGACCATTTTTGAGAAAGTCAATATCTTTTAGTACAAACTGTTAAAAGCTTAGTTAGATTCATTACAAAAGATAAGGTATTTCTGAAAAACAAGCAGTAAATCAATGAAATAACAGCTTGATTTCAATGCAATTCTCTACTTTACAATGATCTGAAGCGTTTTTGGTCTGAAATTAATCGACCATTATTGAGTTATTCAATGTCTTTTTAGTACACACTGTTAAAGGCTTAGTTAGTGTCATTACAAAAGATGAGGTATTTCTGAGAAACTAGTAATAAATCAATGAAATAACAGTTTGATTTCATTGCAATTGTATACTTTACAATCATTTCATGCGCTTTTTGTCTGAATTTAATGGACAACTGTCGAGAAAATCAATGTTGTTTCGTGAACACTGTTAAAAGTTTGATTAGAGTCATTGGTAAGATTCAGGAATTTCTAAAATACTTGCAGTAAATCAATAGAAAAATAGCTTGTCCTCAATGCAATTCTCAACTCTACATTGATTTCAAGTGTTGTTGCGTAAATTTAATCGACCATTTTCTGAGAAAATCAATGTGTTTTTAGTAAACAATGCTAAAAATTTAGTTAGATTCATTGCAAAAGATAAAGTATTTCTGAGAAAGAAAGTAGTAAATCAATGGAATAATAGCTTGTTTTCATTCCAATTCTATAATTTACATTGCTTTCAAGCGTTTTTTCGAGAATTTAATCAACCATTTTTTTCAGGAAATCATTTTCAAAAGCTTAATTAGAGCCATTGCAAAAGACAAGGTATTTCTGAATAACTAGTAGTAAATCAATGGAATAATAGCTTGTTTTCATTGCAATTTTGTACTTTACAGGAATTTCAAGCATTTCGGAATAAATTTAAAAAACCATTATTGAGTTATTCAATGTCTTTTTAGTACACACTGTCAAAGGCTTAGTTAGTTTCATTACAAAAGATGAGATATTTCTGAGAAACTAGTAATAAATCAATGAAATAACAGTTTGATTTCATTGCAATTGTATACTTTACAATCATTTCATGCGCTTTTTGTCTGAATTTAATGGACAACTGTCGAGAAAATCAATGTTGTTTCGTGAACACTGTTAAAAGTTTGATTAGAGTCATTGGTAAGATTCAGGAATTTCTAAAATACTTGCAGTAAATCAATAGAAAAATAGCTTGTCCTCAATGCAATTCTCAACTCTACATTGATATCAAGTGTTGTTGCGTAAATTTAATCGACCATTTTCTGAGAAAATCAATGTGTTTTTAGTAAACAATGCTAAAAATTTAGTTAGATTCATTGCAAAGGATAAAGTATTTCTGAGAAAGAAAGTAGTAAATCAATGGAATAATAGCTTGTTTTCATTCCAATTCTATAATTTACATTGCTTTCAAGCGTTTTTTCGAGAATTTAATCAACCATTTTTTTCAGGAAATCATTTTCAAAAGCTTAATTAGAGCCATTGCAAAAGACAAGGTATTTCTGAATAACTAGTAGTAAATCAATGGAATAATAGCTTGTTTTCCTTGCAATTTTGTACTTTACAGGAATTTCAAGCATTTCGGAATAAATTTAAAAAACCATTATTGAGTTATTCAATGTCTTTTTAGTACACACTGTCAAAGGCTTAGTTAGTGTCATTACAAAAGATGAGATATTTCTGAGAAACTAGTAATAAATCATTGAAATAACAGCTTGATTTCATAGCAATTCTATGCCTTACAATGATTGGAAGTGTTTTTGTCTGAACTTAAATGATCACCTTCGAGAAAATCAATGTTGTTTAGTGAATACTGTTAAAAGCTTGATTAGAGTCATTGGAAAGATTCAGGAATTTCTAAAATACTAGCAGTAAATCAATAGAAAAATAGCTTGTCCTCAATGCAATTCTTAACTCTACATTGATTTCAAGTGTTGTGGCGTAAATTTAATCGACCATTTTCTGAGAAAGTCAATGTGTTTTTAGTGAACAGTGTTAAAAATTTAGTTAGAGTCTTTGCAAAAGATAAAGTATTTCTGAGAAAGAAAGTAGTAATTCAATGAAATAATAGCTTGTTTTCATTCCAATTCTATAATTTACATTGATTTCAAGCGTTTTTGTGAGAATTTAATCGACCATTTTTTCAGGAAATCAATGTTATTTTAGTAAACATTTTCAAAAGCTTAATTAGAGCCATTGCAAAAGACAAGGTATTTCTGAACAACTAGCAGTAAATCAATGGAATAATAGCTTGTTTTCATTGCAATTTTGTACTTTAAAGGAATTTCAAGCATTTCAGAAGAGATTTAAAACCGATTCTTGCGTTATTCAATGTCTTTTTAGTACACACTGTTAAAGGCTTAGTTAGAGTCATTACAAAAGATGAGGTATTTCTGAGAAACTAGTAGTAAATCAATGAAATAACAGTTTGATTTCATTGCAATTGTATACTTTACAATCATTTCATGCGCTTTTTGTCTGAATTTAATGGACAACTGTCGAGAAAATCAATGTTTTTTAGTAAACACTGTGAGAAGTTTAGTTAAAGTCTTTGCAGAAGATGAAGTATTTCAGAAAAGCAAGTAGTAAATCAATGGAATAATAGTATGTTTTCATTGCAATTCTATACTCTACAATGATTTCATTCGTTTTTGTCTGAACTTAATCGACCACTTTCGAGAAAATCAATGTTCTTTAGTAAACACTGTTAAAAGCTTGATTCGAGTCATCGGAGAAGATAAGGAATTTCTAAAAAACTAGCAGTAAATCAAAAGAAAAATGGCTTGTTCTCAATGCAATTGTATACTCTACATTGATTTCAATTCTTTTTGTGTAAATTTCATCGACCATTTTTTGAGGAAATCAATGTTTTTTGTAGTAAACACTTTTAAAAGCTTAATTAGAGCCTTTGCAAAAGACAAGGTATTTCTGAACAACTAGCAGTAAATCAATGGAATAATAGCTTGTTTTCATTGCAATTTTGTACTTTACATGAATTTCAAGCATTTTTGAATAAATTTAAAAAACCATTATTGAGATATTCAATGTCTTTTTAGTACACACTGTTAAAGGCTTAGATAGAGTCATTACAACACATGAGGTATTTCTGAGAAACTAGTAGTAAATCAATGAAATAACAGCTTGATTTCATTGCAATTCTCTACTTTACAATGATCTGAAGCGTTTTTGGTCTGAAATTAATCGACCATTTTTGAGAAAGTCAATATCTTTTAGTACAAACTGTTAAAAGCTTAGTTAGATTCATTACAAAAGATAAGGTATTTCTGAAAAACAAGCAGTAAATCAATGAAATAACAGCTTGATTTCAATGCAATTCTCTACTTTACAATGATCTGAAGCGTTTTTGGTCTGAAATTAATCGACCATTATTGAGTTATTCAATGTCTTTTTAGTACACACTGTTAAAGGCTTAGTTAGTGTCATTACAAAAGATGAGGTATTTCTGAGAAACTAGTAATAAATCAATGAAATAACAGTTTGATTTCATTGCAATTGTATACTTTACAATCATTTCATGCGCTTTTTGTCTGAATTTAATGGACAACTGTCGAGAAAATCAATGTTGTTTCGTGAACACTGTTAAAAGTTTGATTAGAGTCATTGGTAAGATTCAGGAATTTCTAAAATACTTGCAGTAAATCAATAGAAAAATAGCTTGTCCTCAATGCAATTCTCAACTCTACATTGATTTCAAGTGTTGTTGCGTAAATTTAATCGACCATTTTCTGAGAAAATCAATGTGTTTTTAGTAAACAATGCTAAAAATTTAGTTAGATTCATTGCAAAAGATAAAGTATTTCTGAGAAAGAAAGTAGTAAATCAATGGAATAATAGCTTGTTTTCATTCCAATTCTATAATTTACATTGCTTTCAAGCGTTTTTTCGAGAATTTAATCAACCATTTTTTTCAGGAAATCATTTTCAAAAGCTTAATTAGAGCCATTGCAAAAGACAAGGTATTTCTGAATAACTAGTAGTAAATCAATGGAATAATAGCTTGTTTTCATTGCAATTTTGTACTTTACAGGAATTTCAAGCATTTCGGAATAAATTTAAAAAACCATTATTGAGTTATTCAATGTCTTTTTAGTACACACTGTCAAAGGCTTAGTTAGTTTCATTACAAAAGATGAGATATTTCTGAGAAACTAGTAATAAATCAATGAAATAACAGTTTGATTTCATTGCAATTGTATACTTTACAATCATTTCATGCGCTTTTTGTCTGAATTTAATGGACAACTGTCGAGAAAATCAATGTTGTTTCGTGAACACTGTTAAAAGTTTGATTAGAGTCATTGGTAAGATTCAGGAATTTCTAAAATACTTGCAGTAAATCAATAGAAAAATAGCTTGTCCTCAATGCAATTCTCAACTCTACATTGATATCAAGTGTTGTTGCGTAAATTTAATCGACCATTTTCTGAGAAAATCAATGTGTTTTTAGTAAACAATGCTAAAAATTTAGTTAGATTCATTGCAAAGGATAAAGTATTTCTGAGAAAGAAAGTAGTAAATCAATGGAATAATAGCTTGTTTTCATTCCAATTCTATAATTTACATTGCTTTCAAGCGTTTTTTCGAGAATTTAATCAACCATTTTTTTCAGGAAATCATTTTCAAAAGCTTAATTAGAGCCATTGCAAAAGACAAGGTATTTCTGAATAACTAGTAGTAAATCAATGGAATAATAGCTTGTTTTCCTTGCAATTTTGTACTTTACAGGAATTTCAAGCATTTCGGAATAAATTTAAAAAACCATTATTGAGTTATTCAATGTCTTTTTAGTACACACTGTCAAAGGCTTAGTTAGTGTCATTACAAAAGATGAGATATTTCTGAGAAACTAGTAATAAATCATTGAAATAACAGCTTGATTTCATAGCAATTCTATGCCTTACAATGATTGGAAGTGTTTTTGTCTGAACTTAAATGATCACCTTCGAGAAAATCAATGTTGTTTAGTGAATACTGTTAAAAGCTTGATTAGAGTCATTGGAAAGATTCAGGAATTTCTAAAATACTAGCAGTAAATCAATAGAAAAATAGCTTGTCCTCAATGCAATTCTTAACTCTACATTGATTTCAAGTGTTGTGGCGTAAATTTAATCGACCATTTTCTGAGAAAGTCAATGTGTTTTTAGTGAACAGTGTTAAAAATTTAGTTAGAGTCTTTGCAAAAGATAAAGTATTTCTGAGAAAGAAAGTAGTAATTCAATGAAATAATAGCTTGTTTTCATTCCAATTCTATAATTTACATTGATTTCAAGCGTTTTTGTGAGAATTTAATCGACCATTTTTTCAGGAAATCAATGTTATTTTAGTAAACATTTTCAAAAGCTTAATTAGAGCCATTGCAAAAGACAAGGTATTTCTGAACAACTAGCAGTAAATCAATGGAATAATAGCTTGTTTTCATTGCAATTTTGTACTTTAAAGGAATTTCAAGCATTTCAGAAGAGATTTAAAACCGATTCTTGCGTTATTCAATGTCTTTTTAGTACACACTGTTAAAGGCTTAGTTAGAGTCATTACAAAAGATGAGGTATTTCTGAGAAACTAGTAGTAAATCAATGAAATAACAGTTTGATTTCATTGCAATTGTATACTTTACAATCATTTCATGCGCTTTTTGTCTGAATTTAATGGACAACTGTCGAGAAAATCAATGTTTTTTAGTAAACACTGTGAGAAGTTTAGTTAAAGTCTTTGCAGAAGATGAAGTATTTCAGAAAAGCAAGTAGTAAATCAATGGAATAATAGTATGTTTTCATTGCAATTCTATACTCTACAATGATTTCATTCGTTTTTGTCTGAACTTAATCGACCACTTTCGAGAAAATCAATGTTCTTTAGTAAACACTGTTAAAAGCTTGATTCGAGTCATCGGAGAAGATAAGGAATTTCTAAAAAACTAGCAGTAAATCAAAAGAAAAATGGCTTGTTCTCAATGCAATTGTATACTCTACATTGATTTCAATTCTTTTTGTGTAAATTTCATCGACCATTTTTTGAGGAAATCAATGTTTTTTGTAGTAAACACTTTTAAAAGCTTAATTAGAGCCTTTGCAAAAGACAAGGTATTTCTGAACAACTAGCAGTAAATCAATGGAATAATAGCTTGTTTTCATTGCAATTTTGTACTTTACATGAATTTCAAGCATTTTTGAATAAATTTAAAAAACCATTATTGAGATATTCAATGTCTTTTTAGTACACACTGTTAAAGGCTTAGATAGAGTCATTACAACACATTAAGTATTTCTGAGAAACTAGTAGTAAATCAATGAAATAACAGCTTGATTTCATTGCAATTCTCTACTTTACAATGATCTGAAGCGTTTTTGGTCTGAAATTAATCGACCATTTTTGAGAAAGTCAATATCTTTTAGTACAAACTGTTAAAAGCTTAGTTAGATTCATTACAAAAGATAAGGTATTTCTGAAAAACAAGCAGTATATCAATGGAATAATAGCTTGTTTTAATTGCAATTCTATAATTTACATTGATTTCAAGTGTTCTTGTGTGAATTTCATCGACAATTTTTTGAGGAAATCGATTCTTTTTTAGGAAACACTTTTAAAAGCTTAATTAAAGCCATTGCTAAGGACAAGGTATTTCTGAACAACTAGTAGTAAATCAATGGAATAATAGCTTGTTTTCATTGCAATTGTGTACCTTACATGAATTTAAAGCATTTTTGAATAAAAGCTTAGTTAGAGTCATTGCAAAAGATATGGTTTGTCTGAAAAACTAGGAATAAAACAATGGAATAATGGCTTCTTTTCATTGCAATTTCTACTTTATATTGATTTCAAGCACTTTTGAATTAACTTAAACAACCATTCTTGAGAAAATCAAAACTTTTTTAGAAAACACTGTTAAAGGCTTAGTTAAAGGCATTACAAAGGATAAGGTATTTCCGAAAAACTAGTAGCAAATCAATAAAATAACAGCTTGATTTCATTGCAATTCTCTACTTTACAATGATCTGAAGCGTTTTTGGTCTGAAATTAATCGACCATTTCTGAGAAAGTCAATATCTTTTAGTACAAACTGTTTAAAGCTTAGTTAGATTCATTACAAAAGATAAGGTATTTCTGAAAAACAAGCAGTAAATCAATGGAATAATAGCTTGTTTTAATTGCAATTCTATAATTTACATTGATTTCAAGTGTTCTTGTGTGAATTTCATCGACAATTTTTTGAGGAAATCAATTCTTTTTTAGGAAACACTTTTAAAAGCTTTATTAAAGCCATTGCAAAAGACAAGGTATTTCTGAACAACTAGTAGTAAATCAATGGAATAATAGCTTGTTTTCATAGCAATTGTGTACCATAGATGAATTTAAAGCATTTTTGAATAAATTTAAAAAACCATTATTGAGTTATTCAATGTCTTTTTAGTACACACTGTTAAAGGCTTAGTTAGTGTCATTACAAAAGATTAGGTATTTCTGAGAAACTAGTAGTAAATCAATGAAATAACAGTTTGATTTCATTGCAATTGTATACTTTACAATCATTTCATGCGCTTTTTGTCTGAATTTAATGGACAACTGTCGAGAAAATCAATGTTGTTTCGTGAACACTGTTAAAAGTTTGATTAGAGTCATTGGTAAGATTCAGGAATTTCTAAAATACTTGCAGTAAATCAATAGAAAAATAGCTTGTCCTCAATGCAATTCTCAACTCTACATTGATTTCAAGTGTTGTTGCGTAAATTTAATCGACCATTTTCTGAGAAAATCAATGTGTTTTTAGTAAACAATGCTAAAAATTTAGTTAGATTCATTGCAAAAGATAAAGTATTTCTGAGAAAGAAAGTAGTAAATCAATGGAATAATAGCTTGTTTTCATTCCAATTCTATAATTTACATTGCTTTCAAGCGTTTTTTCGAGAATTTAATCAACCATTTTTTTCAGGAAATCATTTTCAAAAGCTTAATTAGAGCCATTGCAAAAGACAAGGTATTTCTGAATAACTAGTAGTAAATCAATGGAATAATAGCTTGTTTTCATTGCAATTTTGTACTTTACAGGAATTTCAAGCATTTAAAAATAAATTTAAAAAACCATTATTGAGTTATTCAATGTCTTTTTAGTACACACTGTCAAAGGCTTAGTTAGTGTCATTACAAAAGATGAGATATTTCTGAGAAACTAGTAATAAATCATTGAAATAACAGCTTGATTTCATAGCAATTCTATGCCTTACAATGATTGGAAGTGTTTTTGTCTGAACTTAAATGATCACCTTCGAGAAAATCAATGTTGTTTAGTGAATACTGTTAAAAGCTTGATTAGAGTCATTGGAAAGATTCAGGAATTTCTAAAATACTAGCAGTAAATCAATAGAAAAATAGCTTGTCCTCAATGCAATTCTTAACTCTACATTGATTTCAAGTGTTGTTGCGTAAATTTAATCGACCATTTTCTGAGAAAATCAATGTGTTTTTAGTGAACAGTGTTAAAAATTTAGTTAGAGTCTTTGCAAAAGATAAAGTATTTCTGAGAAAGAAAGTAGTAATTCAATGAAATAATAGCTTGTTTTCATTCCAATTCTATAATTTACATTGATTTCAAGCGTTTTTGTGAGAATTTAATCGACCATTTTTTCAGGAAATCAATGTTATTTTAGTAAACATTTTCAAAAGCTTAATTAGAGCCATTGCAAAAGACAAGGTATTTCTGAACAACTAGCAGTAAATCAATGGAATAATAGCTTGTTTTCATTGCAATTTTGTACTTTAAAGGAATTTCAAGCATTTCAGAAGAGATTTAAAACCGATTCTTGCGTTATTCAATGTCTTTTTAGTACACACTGTTAAAGGCTTAGTTAGAGTCATTACAAAAGATGAGGTATTTCTGAGAAACTAGTAGTAAATCAATGAAATAACAGTTTGATTTCATTGCAATTGTATACTTTACAATCATTTCATGCGCTTTTTGTCTGAATTTAATGGACAACTGTCGAGAAAATCAATGTTTTTTAGTAAACACTGTGAGAAGTTTAGTTAAAGTCTTTGCAGAAGATGAAGTATTTCAGAAAAGCAAGTAGTAAATCAATGGAATAATAGCTTGTTTTCATTGCAATTCTATACTCTACAATGATTTCATTCGTTTTTGTCTGAACTTAATCGACCACTTTCGAGAAAATCAATGTTCTTTAGTAAACACTGTTAAAAGCTTGATTCGAGTCATTGGAGAAGATAAGGAATTTCTAAAAAACTAGCGGTAAATCAAAAGAAAAATGGCTTGTTCTCAATGCAATTCTATACTCTACATTGATTTCAATTCTTTTTGTGTAAATTTCATCGACCATTTTTTGAGGAAATCAATGTTTTTTGTAGTAAACACTTTTAAAAGCTTAATTAGAGCCTTTGCAAAAGACAAGGTATTTCTGAACAACTAGCAGTAAATCAATGGAATAATAGCTTGTTTTCATTGCAATTTTGTACTTTACATGAATTTCAAGCATTTTTGAATAAATTTAAAAAACCATTATTGAGATATTCAATGTCTTTTTAGTACACACTGTTAAAGGCTTAGATAGAGTCATTACAACACATGAGGTATTTCTGAGAAACTAGTAGTAAATCAATGAAATAACAGCTTGATTTCATTGCAATTCTCTACTTTACAATGATCTGAAGCGTTTTTGGTCTGAAATTAATCGACCATTTTTGAGAAAGTCAATATCTTTTAGTACAAACTGTTAAAAGCTTAGTTAGATTCATTACAAAAGATAAGGTATTTCTGAAAAACAAGCAGTAAATCAATGAAATAACAGCTTGATTTAATTGCAATTCTATAATTTACATTGATTTCAAGTGTTCTTGTGTGAATTTCATCGACAATTTTTTGAGGAAATCGATTCTTTTTTAGGAAACACTTTTAAAGGCTTAATTAAAGCCATTGCTAAAGACAAGGTATTTCTGAACAACTAGTAGTAAATCAATGGAATAATAGCTTGTTTTCATTGCAATTGTGTACCTTACATGAATTTAAAGCATTTTTGAATAAAAGCTTAGTTAGAGTCATTGCAAAAGATATGGTTTGTCTGAAAAACTAGGAATAAAACAATGGAATAATGGCTTCTTTTCATTGCAATTTCTACTTTATATTGATTTCAAGCACTTTTGAATTAACTTAAACAACCATTCTTGAGAAAATCAAAACTTTTTTAGAAAACACTGTTAAAGGCTTAGTTAAAGGCATTACAAAGGATAAGGTATTTCCGAAAAACTAGTAGCAAATCAATAAAATAACAGCTTGATTTCATTGCAATTCTCTACTTTACAATGATCTGAAGCGTTTTTGGTCTGAAATTAATCGACCATTTCTGAGAAAGTCAATATCTTTTAGTACAAACTGTTAAAAGCTTAGTTAGATTCATTACAAAAGATAAGGTATTTCTGAAAAACAAGCAGTAAATCAATGGAATAATAGCTTGTTTTAATTGCAATTCTATAATTTACATTGATTTCAAGTGTTCTTGTGTGAATTTCATCGACAATTTTTTGAGGAAATCAATTCTTTTTTAGGAAACACTTTTAAAAGCTTTATTAAAGCCATTGCAAAAGACAAGGTATTTCTGAACAACTAGTAGTAAATCAATGGAATAATAGCTTGTTTTCATAGCAATTGTGTACCATAGATGAATTTAAAGCATTTTTGAATAAATTTAAAAAACCATTATTGAGTTATTCAATGTCTTTTTAGTACACACTGTTAAAGGCTTATTTATTGTCATTACAAAAGATTAGGTATTTCTGAGAAACTAGTAGTAAATCAATGAAATAACAGTTTGATTTCATTGCAATTGTATACTTTACAATCATTTCATGCGCTTTTTGTCTGAAATTAATGGACAACTGTCGAGAAAATCAATGTTTTTTAGTAAACACTGTGAGAAGTTTAGTTACAGTCTTTGCAGAAGATGAAGTATTTCAGAAAAGCAAGTAGTAAATCAATGGAATAATAGCTTGTTTTCATTGCAATTCTATACTCTACAATGATTTCAATCGTTTTTGTCTGAACTTAATCGACCACTTTCGAGAAAATCAATGTTCTTTAGTAAACACTGTTAAAAGCTTGATTCGAGTCATTGGAGAAGATAAGGAATTTCTAAAAAACTAGCAGTAAATCAAAAGAAAAATGGCTTGTTCTCAATGCAATTCTATACTCTACATTGATTTCAATTCTTTTTGTGTAAATTTCATCGACCATTTTTTGAGGAAATCAATGTTTTTTGTAGTAAACACTTTTAAAAGCTTAATTAGAGCTTTTGCAAAAGACAAGGTATTTCTGAACAACTAGCAGTAAATCAAAGGAATAATAGCTTGTTTTCATTGCAATTTTGTACTTTACATGAATTTCAAGCATTTTTGAATAAATTTAAAAAACCATTATTGAGATATTCAATGTCTTTTTAGTACACACTGTTAAAGGCTTAGATAGAGTCATTACAACACATGAGGTATTTCTGAGAAACTAGTAGTAAATCAATGAAATAACAGCTTGATTTCATTGCAATTCTCTACTTTACAATGATCTGAAGCGTTTTTGGTCTGAAATTAATCGACCATTTTCGAGAAAGTCAATATCTTTTAGTACAAACTGTTAAAAGCTTAGTTAGATTCATTACAAAAGATAAGGTATTTCTGAAAAACAAGCAGTAAATCAATGGAATAATAGCTTGTTTTAATTGCAATTCTATAATTTACATTGATTTCAAGTGTTCTTGTGTGAATTTCATCGACAATTTTTTGAGGAAATCAATTCTTTTTTAGGAAACATTTTTAAAAGCTTAATTAAAGCCATTGCTAAAGACAAGGTATTTCTGAACAACTAGTAGTAAATCAATGGAATAATAGCTTGTTTTCATTGCAATTGTGTACCTTACATGAATTTAAAGCATTTTTGAATAAAAGCTTAGTTAGAGTCATTGCAAAAGATATGGTTTGTCTGAAAAACTAGGAATAAAACAATGGAATAATAGCTTCTTTTTATTGCAATTTTCTACTTTATATTGATTTCAAGCACTTTTTGTGTAAATTTCATCGACCATTTTTTGAGAAAAAAACAATGTTTTTTGTAGTAAACACTTTTAAAAGCTTAATTAGAGCCTTTGCAAAAGACAAGGTATTTTTAAACAACTAGCAGTAAATCAATGAAATAACAGTTTGATTTCATTGCAATTGTATACTTTACAATCATTTCATGCGCTTTTTGTCTGAATTTAATGGACAACTGTCGAGAAAATCATTGTTTTTTAGTAAACACTGTGAGAAGTTTAGTTACAGTCTTTGCAGAAGATGAAGTATTTCAGAAAAGCAAGTAGTAAATCAATGGAATAATAGCTTGTTTTCATTGCAATTCTATACTCTACAATGATTTCAATCGTTTTTGTTTGAACTTAATCGACCACTTTCGAGAAAATCAATGTTCTTTAGTAAACACTGTTAAAAGCTTGATTCGAGTCATTGGAGAAGATAAGGAATTTCTAAAAAACTAGCGGTAAATCAAAAGAAAAATGGCTTGTTCTCAATGCAACTCTATACTCTACATTGATTTCAATTCTTTTTGTGTAAAGTTCATCGACCATTTTTTGTGGAAATCAATGTTTTTTGTAGTAAACACTTTTAAAAGCTTAATTAGAGCCTTTGCAAAAGACAAGGTATTTCTGAACAACTAGCAGTAAATCAATGGAATAATAGCTTGTTTTCATTGCAATTTTGTACTTTACATGAATTTCAAGCATTTTTGAATAAATTAAAAAAACCATTATTGAGATATTCAATGTCTTTTTAGTACATACTGTTAAAGGCTTAGATAGAGTCATTACAACACATGAGGTATTTCTGAGAAACTAGTAGTAAATCAATGAAATAACAGCTTGATTTCATTGCAATTCTCTACTTTACAATGATCTGAAGCGTTTTTGGTCTGAAATTAATCGACCATTTTCGAGAAAGTCAATATCTTTTAGTACAAACTGTTAAAAGCTTAGTTAGATTCATTACAAAAGATAAGGTATTTCTGAAAAACAAGCAGTATATCAATGGAATAATAGCTTGTTTTAATTGCAACTCTATAATTTACATTGATTTCAAGTGTTCTTGTGTGAATTTCATCGACAATTTTTTGAGGAAATCAATTCTTTTTTAGGAAACACTTTTAAAAGCTTAATTAAAGCCATTGCTAAAGACAAGGTTTTTCTGAACAACTAGTAGTAAATCAATGGAATAATAGCTTGTTTTCATTGCAATTGTGTACCTTACATGAATTTAAAGCATTTTTGAATAAAAGCTTAGTTAGAGTCATTGCAAAAGATATGGTTTGTCTGAAAAACTAGGAATAAAACAATGGAATAATAGCTTCTTTTTATTGCAATTTTCTACTTTATATTGATTTCAAGCACTTTTTGTGTAAATTTCATCGACCATTTTTTGAGAAAAAAACAATGTTTTTTGTAGTAAACACTTTTAAAAGCTTAATTAGAGCCTTTGCAAAAGACAAGGTATTTCTGAACAACTAGCAGTAAATCAATGAAATAACAGTTTGATTTCATTGCAATTGTATACTTTACAATCATTTCATGCGCTTTTTGTCTGAATTTAATGGACAACTGTCGAGAAAATCATTGTTTTTTAGTAAACACTGTGAGAAGTTTAGTTACAGTCTTTGCAGAAGATGAAGTATTTCAGAAAAGCAAGTAGTAAATCAATGGAATAATAGCTTGTTTTCATTGCAATTCTATACTCTACAATGATTTCAATCGTTTTTGTTTGAACTTAATCGACCACTTTCGAGAAAATCAATGTTCTTTAGTAAACACTGTTAAAAGCTTGATTCGAGTCATTGGAGAAGATAAGGAATTTCTAAAAAACTAGCGGTAAATCAAAAGAAAAATGGCTTGTTCTCAATGCAACTCTATACTCTACATTGATTTCAATTCTTTTTGTGTAAAGTTCATCGACCATTTTTTGTGGAAATCAATGTTTTTTGTAGTAAACACTTTTAAAAGCTTAATTAGAGCCTTTGCAAAAGACAAGGTATTTCTGAACAACTAGCAGTAAATCAATGGAATAATAGCTTGTTTTCATTGCAATTTTGTACTTTACATGAATTTCAAGCATTTTTGAATAAATTAAAAAAACCATTATTGAGATATTCAATGTCTTTTAGTACACACTGTTAAAGGCTTAGATAGAGTCATTACAACACATGAGGTATTTCTGAGAAACTAGTAGTAAATCAATGAAATAACAGCTTGATTTCATTGCAATTCTCTACTTTACAATGATCTGAAGCGTTTTTGGTCTGAAATTAATCGACCATTTTCGAGAAAGTCAATATCTTTTAGTACAAACTGTTAAAAGCTTAGTTAGATTCATTACAAAAGATAAGGTATTTCTGAAAAACAAGCAGTATATCAATGGAATAATAGCTTGTTTTAATTGCAATTCTATAATTTACATTGATTTCAAGTGTTCTTGTGTGAATTTCATCGACAATTTTTTGAGGAAATCAATTCTTTTTTAGGAAACACTTTTAAAAGCTTAATTAAAGCCATTGCTAAAGACAAGGTTTTTCTGAACAACTAGTAGTAAATCAATGGAATAATAGCTTGTTTTCATTGCAATTGTGTACCTTACATGAATTTAAAGCATTTTTGAATAAAAGCTTAGTTAGAGTCATTGCAAAAGATATGATTTGTCTGAAAAACTAGGAATAAAACAATGGAATAATGGCTTCTTTTCATTGCAATTTTCTACTTTATATTGATTTCAAGCACTTTTGAATTAACTTAAACAACCATTCTTGAGTAAATCAAAACTTTTTTAGAAAACACTGTTAAAGGCTTAGTGAAAGGCATTACAAAGGATAAGGTATTTCCGAAAAACTAGTAGTAAATCAATGAAACAATAGCTTGTTTTCATTGCAATTGTATACTTTAGAATGATTTCAAGCATCTTTTTGTCCGAATTTAATCGACCACTTTCGAGAAAATCAATGTTTTTTAGTAAACACTGTTAAAAGTATAGTTAGAGTCTTTGCAAAAGATAGAGTATTTCTAAAAAGCAAGTAGTAAATCAATTAAAAAAAAGCTCGTTCTCAATTCAATTCTGTACTCTACATTGATTTTAGTAAATGATGTTAAAAACTTCGTTGTATTAATTTGACAAGATAAAGGATTTCCGAAAAGTTAGTAGTAAATCAATGGAATAATAGCTTATTTTCATTGCAATTCTATACCTTACAATGATTGGAAGTGTTTTTGTCTGAACTTAAATGATCACCTTCGAGAAAATCAATGTTGTTTAGTGAACACTGTTAAAAGCTTGATTAGAGTCATTGGAAAGATTCAGGAATTTCTAAAATACTAGCAGTAAATCAATAGAAAAATAGCTTGTCCTCAATGCAATTCTTAACTCTACATTGATTTCAAGTGTTGTTGCGTAAATTTAATCGATCATTTTCTGAGAAAATCAATGTGTTTTTAGTGAACAATGTTAAAAATTTAGTTAGAGTTTTTGCAAAAGATAAAGTATTTCTGAGAAAGAAAGTAGTAAATCAATGGAATAATAGCCTGTTTAATTGCAATTCTATAATTTACATTGATTTCAAGCGTTTTTGTGAGAATTTAATCGACCATTTTTTCAGGAAATCAATGTTATTTTAGTAAACATTTTCAAAAGCTTAATTAGAGCCATTGCAAAAGACAAGGTATTTCTGAACAACTAGCAGTAAATCAATGGAATAATAGCTTGTTTTCATTGCAATTTTGTACTTTACAGGAATTTCAAGCATTTTAGAAGAGATTTAAAACCCATTCTTGAGTTATTCAATGTCTTTTTAGTACACACTGTTAAAGGCTTAGTTAGTGTCATTACAAAAGATGAGGCATTTCTGAGAAACTAGTAATAAATCATTGAAATAACAGCTTGATTTCATAGCAATTCTATACCTTACAATGATTGGAAGTGTTTTTGTCTGAACTTAAATGATCACCTTCGAGAAAATCAATGTTGTTTAGTGAATACTGTTAAAAGCTTGATTAGAGTCATTGGAAAGATTCAGGAATTTCTAAAATACTAGCAGTAAATCAATAGAAAAATAGCTTGTCCTCAATGCAATTCTTAACTCTACATTGATTTCAAGTGTTGTTGCGTAAATTTAATCGACGATTTTCTGAGAAAATCAATGTGTCTTTAGTGAACAGTGTTAAAAATTTAGTTAGAGTCTTTGCAAAAGATAAAGTATTTCTGAGAAAGAAAGTAGTAATTCAATGGAATAATAGCTTGTTTTCATTCCAATTCTATAATTTACATTGATTTCAAGCGTTTTTGTGAGAATTTAATCGACCATTTTTTCAGGAAATCAATGTTATTTTAGTAAACATTTTCAAAAGCTTAATTAGAGCCATTGCAAGAGACAAGGTATTTCTGAACAACTAGCAGTAAATCAATGGAATAATAGCTTGTTTTCATTGCAATTTTGTACTTTAAAGGAATTTCAAGCATTTCAGAAGAGATTTAAAACCGATTCTTGCGTTATTCAATGTCTTTTTAGTACACACTGTTAAAGGCTTAGTTAGAGTCATTACAAAAGATGAGGTATTTCTGAGAAACTAGTAGTAAATCAATGAAATAACAGTTTGATTTCATTGCAGTTGTATACTTTACAATCATTTCATGCGCTTTTTGTCTGAATTTAATGGACAACTGTCGAGAAAATCAATGTTTTTTAGTAAACACTGTGAGAAGTTTAGTTAAAGTCTTTGCAGAAGATGAAGTATTTCAGAAAAGCAAGTAGTAAATCAATGGAATAATAGCTTGTTTTCATTGCAATTCTATACTCTACAATGATTTCAATCGTTTTTGTCTGAACTTAATCGACCACTTTCGAGAAAATCAATGTTCTTTAGTAAACACTGTTAAAAGCTTGATTCGAGTCATTGGAGAAGATAAGGAATTTCTAAAAAACTAGCGGTAAATCAAAAGAAAAATGGCTTGTTCTCAATGCAATTCTATACTCTACATTGATTTCAATTCTTTTTGTGTAAATTTCATCGACCATTTTTTGAGGAAATCAATGCTTTTTGTAGTAAACACTTTTAAAAGCTTAATTAGAGCCTTTGCAAAAGACAAGGTATTTCTGAACAACTAGCAGTAAATCAATGGAATAATAGCTTGTTTTCATTGCAATTTTGTACTTTACATGAATTTCAAGCATTTTTGAATAAATTTAAAAAACCATTATTGAGATATTCAATGTCTTTTTAGTACATACTGTTAAAGGCTTAGATAGAGTCATTACAACACATGAGGTATTTCTGAGAAACTAGTAGTAAATCAATGAAATAACAGCTTGATTTCATTGCAATTCTCTACTTTACAATGATCTGAAGCGTTTTTGGTCTGAAATTAATCGACCATTTTTGAGAAAGTCAATATCTTTTAGTACAAACTGTTAAAAGCTTAGTTAGATTCATTACAAAAGATCAGGTATTTCTGAAAAACAAGCAGTAAATCAATGGAATAATAGCTTGTTTTAATTGCAATTCTATAATTTACATTGATTTCAAGTGTTCTTGAGTGAATTTCATCGACAATTTTTTGAGGAAATCAATTCTTTTTTAGGAAACACTTTTAAAAGCTTAATTAAAGCCATTGCTAAAGACAAGGTATTTCTGAACAACTAGTAGTAAATCAATGGAATAATAGCTTGTTTTCATAGCAATTGTGTACCTTAGATGAATTTAAAGCATTTTTGAATAAATTTAAGAAACCATTATTGAGTTATTCAATGTCTTTTTAGTACACACTGTTAAAGGCTTAGTTAGTGTTATTACAAAAGATTAGGTATTTCTGAGAAACTAGTAGTAAATCAATGAAATAACAGTTTGATTTCATTGCAATTGTATACTTTACAATCATTTCATGCGCTTTTTGTCTGAATTTAATGGACAACTGTCGAGAAAATCAATGTTTTTTAGTAAACAC
Organism: Catostylus mosaicus; assembly: GCA_964019065.1. Lineage (NCBI taxonomy): Eukaryota > Metazoa > Cnidaria > Scyphozoa > Rhizostomeae > Catostylidae > Catostylus > Catostylus mosaicus. The sequence goes on from OZ025199.1 coordinate 4,194,943, forward strand.
TGTGAGAAGTTTAGTTACAGTCTTTGCTGAAGATGAAGTATTTCAGAAAAGCAAGTAGTAAATCAATGGAATAATAGCTTGTTTTCATTGCAATTCTATACTCTACAATGATTTCAATCGTTTTTGTCTGAACTTAATCGACCACTTTCGAGAAAATCAATGTTCTTTAGTAAACACTGTTAAAAGCTTGATTCGAGTCATTGGAGAAGATAAGGAATTTCTAAAAAACTAGCAGTAAATCAAAAGAAAAATGGCTTGTTCTCAATGCAATTCTATACTCTACATTGATTTCAATTCTTTTTGTGTAAAGTTCATCGACCATTTTTTGTGGAAATCAATGTTTTTTGTAGTAAACACTTTTAAAAGCTTAATTAGAGCCTTTGCAAAAGACAAGGTATTTCTGAACAACTAGCAGTAAATCAATGGAATAATAGCTTGTTTTCATTGCAATTTTGTACTTTACATGAATTTCAAGCATTTTTGAATAAATTAAAAAAACCATTATTGAGATATTCAATGTCTTTTAGTACACACTGTTAAAGGCTTAGATAGAGTCATTACAACACATGAGGTATTTCTGAGAAACTAGTAGTAAATCAATGAAATAACAGCTTGATTTCATTGCAATTCTCTACTTTACAATGATCTGAAGCGTTTTTGGTCTGAAATTAATCGACCATTTTCGAGAAAGTCAATATCTTTTAGTACAAACTGTTAAAAGCTTAGTTAGATTCATTACAAAAGATAAGGTATTTCTGAAAAACAAGCAGTATATCAATGGAATAATAGCTTGTTTTAATTGCAATTCTATAATTTACATTGATTTCAAGTGTTCTTGTGTGAATTTCGTCGACAATTTTTTGAGGAAATCAATTCTTTTTTAGGAAACACTTTTAAAAGCTTAATTAAAGCCATTGCTAAAGACAAGGTATTTCTGAACAACTAGTAGTAAATCAATGGAATAATAGCTTGTTTTCATAGCAATTGTGTACCTTAGATGAATTTAAAGCATTTTTGAATAAATTTAAGAAACCATTATTGAGTTATTCAATGTCTTTTTAGTACACACTGTTAAAGGCTTAGTTAGTGTCATTACAAAAGATTAGGTATTTCTGAGAAACTAGTAGTAAATCAATGAAATAACAGTTTGATTTCATTGCAATTGTATACTTTACAATCATTTCATGCGCTTTTTGTCTGAATTTAATGGACAACTGTCGAGAAAATCAATGTTTTTTAGTAAACACTGTGAGAAGTTTAGTTACAGTCTTTGCAGAAGATGAAGTATTTCAGAAAAGCAAGTAGTAAATCAATGGAATAATAGCTTGTTTTCATTGCAATTCTATACTCTACAATGATTTCAATTGTTTTTGTCTGAACTTAATCGACCACTTTCGAGAAAATCAATGTTCTTTAGTAAACACTGTTAAAAGCTTGATTCGAGTTATTGGAGAAGATAAGGAATTTCTAAAAAACTAGCAGTAAATCAAAAGAAAAATGGCTTGTTCTCAATGCAATTCTATACTCTACATTGATTTCAATTCTTTTTGTGTAAAGTTCATCGACCATTTTTTGTGGAAATCAATGTTTTTTGTAGTAAACACTTTTAAAAGCTTAATTAGAGCCTTTGCAAAAGACAAGGTATTTCTGAACAACTAGCAGTAAATCAATGGAATAATAGCTTGTTTTCATTGCAATTTTGTACTTTACATGAATTTCAAGCATTTTTGAATAAATTAAAAAAACCATTATTGAGATATTCAATGTCTTTTAGTACACACTGTTAAAGGCTTAGATAGAGTCATTACAACACATGAGGTATTTCTGAGAAACTAGTAGTAAATCAATGAAATAACAGCTTGATTTCATTGCAATTCTCTACTTTACAATGATCTGAAGCGTTTTTGGTCTGAAATTAATCGACCATTTTCGAGAAAGTCAATATCTTTTAGTACAAACTGTTAAAAGCTTAGTTAGATTCATTACAAAAGATAAGGTATTTCTGAAAAACAAGCAGTATATCAATGGAATAATAGCTTGTTTTAATTGCAATTCTATAATTTACATTGATTTCAAGTGTTCTTGTGTGAATTTCATCGACAATTTTTAGAGGAAATCAATTCTTTTTTAGGAAACACTTTTAAAAGCTTAATTAAAGCCATTGCTAAAGACAAGGTAATTCTGAACAACTAGTAGTAAATCAATGGAATAATAGCTTGTTTTCATTGCAATTGTGTACCTTACATGAATTTAAAGCATTTTTGAATAAAAGCTTAGTTAGAGTCATTGCAAAAGATATGGTTTGTCTGAAAAACTAGGAATAAAACAATGGAATAATAGCTTCTTTTCATTGCAATTTTCTACTTTATAATGATTTCAAGCACTTTTTGTGTAAATTTCATCGACCATTTTTTGAGAAAAAAACAATGTTTTTTGTAGTAAACACTTTTAAAAGCTTAATTAGAGCCTTTGCAAAAGACAAGGTATTTCTGAACAACTAGCAGTAAATCAATGAAATAACAGTTTGATTTCATTGCAATTGTATACTTTACAATCATTTCATGCGCTTTTTGCCTGAATTTAATGGACAACTGTCGAGAAAATCAATGTTTTTTAGTAAACACTGTGAGAAGTTTAGTTAAAGTCTTTGCAGAAGATGAAGTATTTCAGAAAAGCAAGTAGTAAATCAATGGAATAATAGCTTGTTTTCATTGCAATTCTATACTCTACAATGATTTCAATCGTTTTTGTCTGAACTTAATCGACCACTTTCGAGAAAATCAATGTTCTTTCGTAAACACTGTTAAAAGCTTGATTCGAGTCATTGGAGAAGATAAGGAATTTCTAAAAAACTAGCGGTAAATCAAAAGAAAAATGGCTTGTTCTCAATGCAATTCTATACTCTACATTGATTTCAATTCTTTTTGTGTAAATTTCATCGACCATTTTTTGAGGAAATCAATGTTTTTTGTAGTAAACACTTTTAAAAGCTTAATTAGAGCCTTTGCAAAAGACAAGGTAGTTCTGAACAACTAGCAGTAAATCAATGGAATAATAGCTTGTTTTCATTGCAATTTTGTACTTTACATGAATTTCAAGCATTTTTGAATAAATTTAAAAAACCATTATTGAGATATTCAATGTCTTTTTAGTACACACTGTTAAAGGCTTAGATAGAGTCATTACAACACATGAGGTATTTCTGAGAAACTAGTAGTAAATCAATGAAATAACAGCTTGATTTCATTGCAATTCTCTACTTTACAATGATCTGAAGCGTTTTTGGTCTGAAATTAATCGACCATTTTCGAGAAAGTCAATATCTTTTAGTACAAACTGTTAAAAGCTTAGTTAGATTCATTACAAAAGATAATGTATTTCTGAAAAAAAAGCAGTAAATCAATGGAATAATAGCTTGTTTAAATTGCAATTCTATAATTTACATTGATTTCAAGTGTTCTTGTGTGAATTTCATCGACAATTTTTTGAGGAAATCAATTCTTTTTTAGGAAACACTTTTGAAAGCTTAATTAAAGCCATTGCTAAAGACAAGGTATTTCTGAACAACTAGTAGTAAATCAATGGTATAATAGCTTGTTTTCATAGCAATTGTGTACCTTACATGAATTTAAAGCATTTTTGAATAAATTTAAAAAACCATTATTGAGTTATTCAATGTCTTTTTAGTACACACTGTTAAAGGCTTAGTTAGTGTCATTACAAAAGATGAGGTATTTCTGAGAAACTAGTAATAAATCAATGAAATAACAGCTTGATTTCATAGCAATTCTATACCTTACAATGATTGGAAGTGTTTTTGTCTGAACTTTAATGATCACCTTCGAGAAAATCAATGTTGTTTAGTGAACACTGTTAAAAGCTTGATTAGAGTCATTGGAAAGATTCAGGAATTTCTAAAATACTGGCAGTAAAGCAATAGAAAAATAGCTTGTCCTCAATGCAATTCTTAACTCTACATTGATTTCAAGTGTTGTTGCGTAAATTTAATCGACCATTTTCTGAGAAAATCAATGTGTTTTAGTGAACAATGTTAAAAATTTAGTTAGAGTCTTTGCAAAAGATAAAGTATTTCTGAGAAAGAAAGTAGTAAATCAATGGAATAATAGATTGTTTTAATTGCAATTCTATAATTTACATTGATTTCAAGCGTTTTTGTGAGAATTTAATCGACCATTTTTTCAGGAAATCAATGTTATTTTAGTAAACATTTTCAAAAGCTTAATTAGAGCCATTGCAAAAGACAAGGTATTTCTGAACAACTAGCAGTAAATCAATGGAATAATAGCTTGTTTTCATTGCAATTTTGTACTTTACAGGAATTTCAAGCATTTCGGAATAAATTTAAAAAGCCATTATTGAGTTATTCAATGTCTTTTTAGTACACACTGTTAAAGGCTTAGTTAGTGTCATTACAAAAGATGAGGTATTTCTGAGAAACTAGTAATAAATCAATGAAATAACAGCTTGATTTCATAGCAATTCTATACCTTACAATGATTGGAAGTGTTTTTGTCTGAACTTAAATGATCACCTTCGAGAAAATCAATGTTGTTTAGTGAACACTGTTAAAAGTTTGATTAGAGTCATTGGTAAGATTCAGGAATTTCTAAAATACTAGCAGTAAATCAATAGAAAAATGGCTTGTCCTCAATGCAATTCTCAACTCTACATTGATTTCAAGTGTTGTTGCGTAAATTTAATCGACCATTTTCTGAGAAAATCAATGTGTTTTTAGTGAACAATGTTAAAAATTTAGTTAGAGTCTTTGCAAAAGATAAAGTATTTCTGAGAAAGAAAGTAGTAAATCAATGGAATAATAGCTTGTTTTCATTCCAATTCTATAATTTACATTGATTTCAAGCGTTTTTGTGAGAATTTAATCGACCATTTTTTCAGGAAATCAATGTTATTTTAGTAAACATTTTCAAAAGCTTAATTAGAGCCATTGCAAAAGACAAGGTATTTCTGAACAACTAGCAGTAAATCAATGGAATAATAGCTTGTTTTCATTGCAATTTTGTACTTTACAGGAATTTCAAGCATTTCGGAATAAATTTAAAAAGCCATTATTGAGTTATTCAATGTCTTTTTAGTACACACTGTTAAAGGCTTAGTTAGAGTCATTACAAAAGATGAGGTATTTCTGAGAAACTAGTAGTAAATCAATGAAATAACAGTTTGATTTCATTGCTATTGTATACTTTACAATCATTTCATGCGCTTTTTGTCTGAATTTAATGGACAACTGTCGAGAAAATCAATGTTTTTTAGTAAACACTGTGAGAAGTTTAGTTACAGTCTTTGCAGAAGATGAAGTATTTCAAAATAGCAAGTAGTAAATCAATGGAATAATAGCTTGTTTTCATTGCAATTCTATACTCTACAGTGATTTCAATCGTTTTTGTCTGAACTTAATCGACCACTTTCGAGAAAATCAATGTTCTTTAGTAAACACTGTTAAAAGCTTGATTCGAGTCATTGGAGAAGATAAGGAATTTCTAAAAAACTAGCAGTAAATCAAAAGAAAAATGGCTTGTTCTCAATGCAATTCTATACTCTACATTGATTTCAATTCTTTTTGTGTAAATTTCATCGACCATTTTTTGAGGAAATCAATGTTTTTTGTAGTAAACACTTTTAAAAGCTTAATTAGAGCCTTTGCAAAAGACAAGGTATTTCTGAACAACTAGCAGTAAATCAATGGAATAATAGCTTGTTTTCATTGCAATTGTGTACCTTACATGAATTTAAAGCATTTTTGAATAAATTTAAAAAACCATTATTGAGTTATTCAATGTCTTTTTAGTACACACTGTTAAAGGCTTAGTTAGTGTCATTACAAAAGATGAGGTATTTCTGAGAAACTAGTAGTAAATCAATGAAATAACAGTTTGATTTCATTGCAATTGTATACTTTACAATCATTTCATGCGCTTTTTATCTGAATTTAATGGACAACTGTGGAGAAAATCAATGTTTTTTAGTAAACACTGTGAGAAGTTTAGTTACAGTCTTTGCAGAAGATGAAGTATTTCAGAAAAGCAAGTAGTAAATCAATGGAATAATAGCTTGTTTTCATTGCAATTCTATACTCTACAATGATTTCAATCGTTTTTGTCTGAACTTAATCGACCACTTTCGAGAAAATCAATGTTCTTTAGTAAACACTGTTAAAAGCTTGATTCGAGTCATTGGAGAAGATAAGGAATTTCTAAAAAACTAGCGGTAAATCAAAAGAAAAATGGCTTGTTCTCAATGCAACTCTATACTCTACATTGATTTCAATTCTTTTTGTGTAAAGTTCATCGACCATTTTTTGTGGAAATCAATGTTTTTTGTAGTAAACACTTTTAAAAGCTTAATTAGAGCCTTTGCAAAAGACAAGGTATTTCTGAACAACTAGCAGTAAATCAATGGAATAATAGCTTGTTTTCATTGCAATTTTGTACTTTACATGAATTTCAAGCATTTTTGAATAAATTTAAAAAACCATTATTGAGATATTCAATGTCTTTTTAGTACACACTGTTAAAGGCTTAGATAGAGTCATTACAACACATCAGGTATTTCTGAGAAACTAGTAGTAAATCAATGAAATAACAGCTTGATTTCATTGCAATTCTCTACTTTACAATGATCTGAAGCGTTTTTGGTCTGAAATTAATCGACTATTTTCGAGAAAGTCAATATCTTTTAGTACAAACTGTTAAAAGCTTAGTTAGATTCATTACAAAAGATAAGGTATTTCTGAAAAACAAGCAGTAAATCAATGGAATAATAGCTTGTTTTAATTGCAATTCTATAATTTACATTGATTTCAAGTGTTCTTGTGTGAATTTCATCGACAATTTTTTGAGGAAATCAATTCTTTTTTAGGAAACACTTTTAAAAGCTTAATTAAAGCCATTGCTAAAGACAAGGTATTTCTGAACAACTAGTAGTAAATCAATGGAATAATAGCTTGTTTTCATTGCAATTGTGTACCTTACATGAATTTAAAGCATTTTTGAATAAAAGCTTAGTTAGAGTCATTTCAAAAGATATGGTTTGTCTGAAAAACTAGGAATAAAACAATGGAATAATAGCTTCTTTTCATTGCAATTTTCTACTTTATATTGATTTCAAGCACTTTTGAATTAACTTAAACAACCATTCTTGAGTAAATCTAAATTTTTTTAGAAAACACTGTTAAAGGCTTAGTTAAAGGCATTACAAAGGATAAGGTATTTCCGAAAAACTAGTAGTAAATCAATGAAACAATAGCTTGTTTTCATTGCAATTGTATACTTTAGAATGATTTCAAGCATCTTTTTGTCCGAATTTAATGGACCATATTCGAGAAAATCAATGTTTTTTGTAAACACTGTTAAAATTTTAGTTAGAGTCTTTGCAAAAGATAAAGTATTTCTGAAAAGGAAGTAGTAAATCAATGTAATAATAGCTTCTTTTCATTGCAATTCGATACTCCACGATTATTTCAAGCTTTTTTGTCTGAATTTAATCGACCCCTTTCGAGAAAATCAATGTCTTTTAGTAAACACTATTAAAAGCTTCGTTAGAGTAATTTGAAACGATAAGGTATTTCTGAAAAAACTAGTAGTAAATCAAGGAAATATTAGCTTCCATTTATTGCAATTCTATACTTTACATTGATTTCAAGCGTATTTGTGGGAAATTGATTGACCATTTTTTGAGAAAATCAATGTTTTTTAGCAATCACTGTTAAAAGCTTAGTAAGAGTCATTGCAAAAGATATGGTATTTCTGAAAAACTTGGAATAAAACATTGGAATAATAGCTTGTTTTCATTGCAAATTTCTACTTTATATTGATTTCAAGCAATTTTGAATGAATTGAAACAACCATTTTTGAGTAAATCAAAATTTATTTAGAAAACACTATTAATAGCTTACTTAAAGTCATTACAAAGGATAAGGTATTTCCGAAAAACTAGTGGTAAATCAATGAAACAATAGCTTGTTTTCATTGCAATTGTATACTCTACACTGATTTCAAGCTTTTTTGTCTGAATTTAAACGACCACTTTCGAGAAAATCAATGTTTTTTAGTAAACACTATTAAAAGCTTGCTTAGAGTCATTGGAAAAGATTATGAGTTTCTAATAAACTAGGAAAAAAACAATGGAATAATAGCTTGTTTTCAATGCAATTCTATACTTTACGATGATTTCAAGCGTTTTTATGTCTGAATTTGATTGACCACTCTCGAGAAAATCAATGTTTTTTAGTAAACACTGTTTAAAGTTAAGTTAGAGTCTTTGCAAGAGATAAAGTATTTCTGAAAAGCAAGTAGTAAATCAATGGAATAATAGCTTGTTTTCATTGCAATTCTATATTCTACATTGATTTCAAGTCTTTTTGTGTCAATATAATCTTCCATATTTTGAGAAAATCAGGGTTGTTTAGTAAACACTGTTAAAAGCTCAATTAGAGACATTAGAAGAAATAAGGAATTTCTAAAATACTAGCAGTAAATCAATAGAAAGATAGCTTGTTCTCAATGCATATCAGTACTCTACATCGATTTCAAGTGATTTTGTTTGAATATAATTGACCATTTTTGAGAAAATCAATGTCTTTTTCGTAAACAGTGCTAAAAGCTTCGTTAGACTAATTTGAAAAGATAAGGTATTTCTGAAAAACTAGTAGTAAATCAATGGAATAATAGCTTGTTTTCATTGCAATTCGATACTCTTCAATGATTTCAAGCTTTTTTGTCTGGATTGAATCGACCCCTTTCGAGAAAATCATTGTTTTTTAGTAAACACCATTAAAAGCTTGGTTAGAGTCATTGGAAAAGATTAGAAATGTCTATAAAACTAGGAATAAAAGAATGGAATAATAGCTTGTTTGCATTGCATTCCTATACTTTACAATAATTTCAAGCTTCTTTTTGTCTGAATGTTATGGACCATATTCGAGAAAATCAATGTTTTTTAGTGAACACTGTTACAAGCTTCGTTAAAGTAATTTAAAAAGTTATGGTATTTTTGAAAAACTAGTATTAAATCAATTGGAGAATAGCTTGTCTTTATTGCAATTCTATACTTTACATTGATTTCAAGCGTTTTTTTGTGAAATTAATCGACAATTTGTTGAGGAAATCAATGTTTTTTTAGTAAAAAATGTTGAAAGCCTGCTTCGAGTCATTGAAAAAGATTAGGAGCTTCTAAAAAACTAGGAATAAAAAAATTGAATAATAGCTTGCTTTCATTGCATTTCTATACTTTACCATGATTTCAAGCGTTTTTGTCTGAATTTAATTGACCACTTTCGAAAAAATCAATGTCTTTTAGTAAACACTGTTAAAAGTTTAGTTAGAGTCTTTGCAAAAGATCAATTATTTTTGAAAAGCAAGTAGTAAAACAATGGAATAATACCTTGTTTTTATTGCAAATCTATACTTTTCATTGATTTCAAGCGTTTTTGTGTGAATTTAATCGACCTTTTTTTGAGGAAATCAATGTTTTTTTAGTAAACACTGTTAAAAGGTTGCATAAAATCATTGGAAAATATAAAGCATTTTAAAAAACTTACAGTAAATCAATAAAAATATAGGTTGTTCTCAATGCAATTTTGTACTCTCAATGATTTCAAGCTTTTTTTTTAATTTAATCGACCACTTTCGAGAAAATCAATGTTTTTTAGTAAACACTGTTAAAAGTTTAGTTAGAGTCTTTGCAAAAGATAAAGTATTTCTAAAAAGCAAGTAGTAAATCAATAAAAAAAAGCTTGTTCTCAATTCAATTCTGTACTCTACATTGATTTTAGTAAACGATGTTAAAAACTTCGTTGTATTAATTTGACAAGATAAAGGATTTCTGAGAAGTTAGTAGTAAATCAATGGAATAATAGCTTATTTTCATTGCAATTCTATACATTACAATGATTTGAAGTGTTTTTGTCTGAACTTAAATGACCATCTTCGAGAAAATCAATGTTGTTTAGTGAACACTGTTAAAAGCATGATTGGAGTCATTGGAAAGGTTCAAGAATTTCTAAAATACTAGCAGTAAATCAAAAGAAAAATAGCTTGTCCTCAATGCAATTCTTAACTCTACATTGATTTCAAGTGTTGTTGCGTAAATTTAATCGACCAATTTCTGAGAAAATCAATGTGTTTTTAGTGAACAATGTTAAAAATTTAGTTAGAGTCTTTGCAAAAGATAAAGTATTTCTGAGAAAGAAAGTAGTATATCAATGGAATAATAGCTTGTTTTCATTCCAATTCTATAATTTACATTGATTTCAAGCGTTTTTGTGAGAATTTAATCGACCATTTTTTCAGGAAATCAATGTTATTTTAGTAAACATTTTCAAAAGCTTAATTAGAGCCATTGCAAAAGACAAGGTATTTCTGAACAACTAGTAGTAAATCAATGGAATAATAGCTTGTTTTCATTGCAATTTTGTACTTTACAGGAATTTCAAGCATTTCGGAATAAATTTAAAAAACCATTATTGAGTTATTCAATGTCTTTTTAGTACACACTGTTGAAGGCTTAGTTAGTGTCATTACAAAAGATGAGGTATTTCTGAGAAACTAGTAATAAATCATTGAAATAACAGCTTGATTTCATAGCAATTCTATACCTTACAATGATTGGAAGTGTTTTTGTCTGAACTTAAATGATCACCTTCGAGAAAATCAATGTTGTTTAGTGAACACTGTTAAAAGCTTGATTAGAGTCATTGGAAAGATTCAGGAATTGCTAAAATACTAGCAGTAAATCAATAGAAAAATAGCTTGTCCTCAATGCAATTCTTAACTCTACATTGATTTCAAGTGTTGTTGCGTAAATTTAATCGACCATTTTCTGAGAAAATCAATGTGTTTTTAGTGAACAATGTTAAAAATTTAGTTAGAGTCTTTGCAAAAGATAAAGTATTTCTGAGAAAGAAAGTAGTAAATCAATGGAATAATAGCTTGTTTTCATTCCATTTCTATAATTTACATTGAGTTCCAGCGTTTTTGTGAGAATTTAATCGACCATTTTTTCAGGAAATCAATGTTATTTTAGTAAACATTTTCAAAAGCTTAATTAGAGCCATTGCAAAAGACAAGGTATTTCTGAACAACTAGCAGTAAATCAATGGAATAATAGCTTGTTTTCATTGCAATTTTGTACTTTGCAGGAATTTCAAGCATTTCAGAAGAGATTTAAAACCCATCCTTGAGTTATTCAATGTCTTTTTAGTACACACTGTTAAAGGCTTAGTTAGAGTCATTACAAAAGATGAGGTACTTCTGAGAAACTAGTAGTAAATCAATGAAATAACAGTTTGATTTCATTGCAATTGTATACTTTCCAATCATTTCATGCCTTTTTTGTCTGAATTTAATGGACAACTGTCGAGAAAATCAATGTTTTTTAGTAAACACTGCGAGAAGTTTAGTTACAGTCTTTGCAGAAGATGAAGTATTTCAGAAAAGCAAGTAGTAAATCAATGGAATAATAGCTTGTTTTCATTGCAATTCTATACTCTACAATGATTTCAATCATTTTTCTCTGAACTTAATCGACCACTCTCGAGAAAATCAATGTTCTTTAGTAAACACTGTTAAAAGCTTGATTCGAGTCATTGGAGAAGATAAGGAGTTTCTAAAAAACTAGCGGTAAATCAAAAGAAAAATGGCTTGTTCTCAATGCAATTCTATACTCTACATTGATTTCAATTCTTTTTGTGTAAATTTCATCGACCATTTTTTGAGGAAATCAATGTTTTTTGTAGTAAACACTTTTAAAAGCTTAATTAGAGCCTTTGCAAAAGACAAGGTATTTCTGAACAACTAGCAGTAAATCAATGGAATAATAGCTTGCTTTCATTGCAATTTTGTACTTTACATGAATTTCAAGCATTTTTGAATAAATTTAAAAAACCATTATTGAGATATTCAATGTCTTTTTAGTACACACTGTTAAAGGCTTATATAGAGTCATTACAACACATGAGGTATTTCTGAGAAACTAGTAGTAAATCAATGAAATAACAGCTTGATTTCATTGCAATTCTCTACTTTACAATGATCTGAAGCGTTTTTGGTCTGAAATTAATCGACCATTTTCGAGAAAGTCAATATCTTTTAGTACAAACTGTTAAAAGCTTAGTTAGATTCATTACAAAAGATAAGGTATTTCTGAAAAACAAGCAGTAAATCAATGGAATAATAGCTTGTTTTAATTGCAATTCTATAATTTACATTGATTTCAAGTGTTCTTGTGTGAATTTCATCGACAATTTTTTGAGGAAATCAATTCTTTTTTAGGAAACACTTTTAAAAGCTTAATTAAAGACATTGCTAAAGACAAGGTATTTCTGAACAACTAGTAGTAAATCAATGGAATAATAGCTTGTTTTCATTGCAATTGTGTACCTTACATGAATTTAAAGCATTTTTGAATAAATTTAAAAAGCCATTATTGAGTTATTCAATGTCTTTTTAGTACACACTGTTAAAGGCTTAGTTAGTGTCATTACAAAAGATGAGGTATTTCTGAGAAACTAGTAGTAAATCAATTAAATAACAGTTTGATTTCATAGCAATTCTATACCTTACAATGATTGGAAGTGTTTTTTTCTGAACTTAAATGATCACCTTCGAGAAAATCAATGTTGTTTAGTGAACACTGTTAAAAGCTTGATTAGAGTCATTGGAAAGATTCAGGAATTTCTAAAATACTAGCAGTAAATCAATAGAAAAATAGCTTGTCCTCAATGCAATTCTCAACTCTACATTGATTTCAAGTGTTGTTGCGTAAATTTAATCGACCATTTTCTGAGAAAATCAATGTGTTTTTAGTGAACAATGTTAAAAATTTAGTTAGAGTCTTTGCAAAAGATAAAGTATTTCTGAGAAAGAAAGGAGTAGATCAATGGAATAATAGCTAGTTTTAATTGCAATTCTATAATTTACATTGATTTCAAGCGTTTTTGTGAGAATTTAATCGACCATTTTTTCAGGAAATCAATGTTATTTTAGTAAACATTTTCAAAAGCTTAATTAGAGCCATTGCAAAAGACAAGGTATTTCTGAACAACTAGCAGTAGATCAATGGAATAATAGCTTGTCTTCATTGCAATTTTGTACTTTACAGGAATTTCAAGCATTTCAGAAGAGACTGAAAACCCATTCTTGAGTTATTCAATGTCTTTTTAGTACACACTGTTAAAGGCTTAGTTAGAGTCATTACAAAAGATGAGGTATTTCTGAGAAACTAGTAGTAAATCAATGAAATAACAGTTTGATTTCATTGCAATTGTATACTTTACAATCATTTCATGCGCTTTTTGTCTGAATTTAATGGACAACTGTCGAGAAAATCAATGTTTTTTAGTAAACACTGTGAGAAGTTTAGTTACAGTCTTTGCAGAAGATGAAGTATTTCAGAAAAGCAAGTAGTAAATCAATGGAATAATAGCTTGTTTTCATTGCAATTCTATACTCTACAATGATTTCAATCGTTTTTGTCTGAACTTAATCGACCACTTTCGAGAAAATCAATGTTCTTTAGTAAACATTATTAAAAGCTTGATTCGAGTCATTGGAGAAGATAAGGAATTTCTAAAAAACTAGCAGTAAATCAAAAGAAAAATGGCTTGTTCTCAATGCAATTCTATACTCTACATTGATTTCAATTCTTTTTGTGTAAATTTCATCGACCATTTTTTGAGGAAATCAATGTTTTTTGTAGTAAACACTTTTAAAAGCTTAATTAGAGCCTTTGCAAAAGACAAGGTATTTCTGATTAACTAGCAGTAAATCAATGGAATAATAGCTTGTTTTCATTGCAATTTTGTACTTTACATGAATTTCAAGCATTTTTGAATAAATTTAAAAAACCATTATTGAGATATTCAATGTCTTTTTAGTACACACTGTTAAAGGCTTAGATAGAGTCATTACAACACAGGAGGTATTTCTGAGAAACTAGTAGTAAATCAATGAAATAACAGCTTGATTTCATTGCAATTCTCTACGTTACAATGATCTGAAGCGTTTTTGGTCTGAAATTAAGCGACCATTTTCGAGAAAGTCAATATCTTTTAGTACAAACTGTTAAAAGGTTAGTTAGATTCATTACAAAAGATAAGGTATTTCTGAAAAACAAGCAGTAAATCAATGGAATAATAGCTTGTTTTAATTGCAATTCTATAATTTACATTGATTTCAAGTGTTCTTGTGTGAATTTCATCGACAATTTTTTGAGGAAATCAATTCTTTTTTAGGAAACACTTTTAAAAGCTTAATTAAAGCCATTGCTAAAGACAAGGTATTTCTGAACAACTAGTAGTAAATCAATGGAATAATAGCTTGTTTTCATTGCAATTGTGTACCTTAGATGAATTTAAAGCATTTTTGAATAAATTTAAAAAACCAGTATTGAGTTATTCAATGTCTTTTTAGTACACACTGTTAAAGGCTTAGTTAGTGTCATTACAAAAGATGAGGTATTTCTGAGAAACTAGCAATAAATCAATGAAATAACAGCTTGATTTCATAGCAATTCTATACCTTACAATGATTGGAAGTGTTTTTGTCTGAACTTAAATGATCACCTTCGAGAAAATCAATGTTGTTTAGTGAACACTGTTAAAAGCTTGATTAGAGTCATTGGAAAGATTCAGGAAGTTCTAAAATACTGGCAGTAAAGCAATAGAAAAATAGCTTGTCCTCAATGCAATTCTTAACTCTACATTGATTTCAAGTGTTGTTGCGTAAATTTAATCGACCATTTTCTGAGAAAATCAATGTGTTTTAGTGAACAATGTTAAAAATTTAGTTAGAGTCTTTGCAAAAGATAAAGTATTTCTGAGAAAGAAAGTAGTAAATCAATGGAATAATAGCTTGTTTTAATTGCAATTCTATAATTTACATTGATTTCAAGCGTTTTTGTGAGAATTTAATCGACCATTTTTTCAGGAAATCAATGTTATTTTAGTAAACATTTTCAAAAGCTTAATTAGAGCCATTGCAAAAGACAAGGTATTTCTGAACAACTAGCAGTAAATCAATGGAATAATAGCTTGTTTTCATTGCAATTTTGTACTTTACAGGAATTTCAAGCATTTCGGAATAAATTTAAAAAGCCATTATTGAGTTATTCAATGTCTTTTCAGTACACACTGTTAAAGGCTTAGTTAGTGTCATTACAAAAGATGAGGTATTTCTGAGAAACTAGTAATAAATCAATGAAATAACAGCTTGATTTCATAGCAATTCTATACCTTACAATGATTGGAAGTGCTTTTGTCTGAACTTAAATGATCACCTTCGAGAAAATCAATGTTGTTTAGTGAACACTGTTAAAAGTTTGATTAGAGTCATTGGTAAGATTCAGGAATTTCTAAAATACTAGCAGTAAATCAATAGAAAAATAGCTTGTCCTCAATGCAATTCTCAACTCTACATTGATTTCAAGTGTTGTTGCGTAAATTTAATCGACCATTTTCTGAGAAAATCAATGTGTTTTTAGTGAACAATGTTAAAAATTTAGTTAGAGTCTTTGCAAAAGATAAAGTATTTCTGAGAAAGAAAGTAGTAAATCAATGGAATAATAGCTTGTTTTCATTCCAATTCTATAATTTACATTGATTTCAAGCGTTTTTGTGAGAATTTAATCGACCATTTTTTCAGGAAATCAATGTTATTTTAGTAAACATTTTCAAAAGCTTAATTAGTGCCATTGCAAAAGACAAGGTATTTCTGAACAACTAGCAGTAAATCAATGGAATAATAGCTTGTTTTCATTGCAATTTTGTACTTTACAGGAATTTCAAGCATTTCGGAATAAATTTAAAAAACCATTATTGAGTTATTCAATGTCTTTTTAGTACACACTGTTGAAGGCTTAGTTAGTGTCATTACAAAAGATGAGGTATTTCTGAGAAACTAGTAATAAATCATTGAAATAACAGCTTGATTTCATAGCAATTCTATACCTTACAATGATTGGAAGTGTTTTTGTCTGAACTTAAATGATCACCTTCGAGAAAATCAATGTTGTTTAGTGAACACTGTTAAAAGCTTGATTAGAGTCATTGGAAAGATTCAGGAATTGCTAAAATACTAGCAGTAAATCAATAGAAAAATAGCTTGTCCTCAATGCAATTCTTAACTCTACATTGATTTCAAGTGTTGTTGCGTAAATTTAATCGACCATTTTCTGAGAAAATCAATGTGTTTTTAGTGAACAATGTTAAAAATTTAGTTAGAGTCTTTGCAAAAGATAAAGTATTTCTGAGAAAGAAAGTAGTAAATCAATGGAATAATAGCTTGTTTTCATTCCATTTCTATAATTTACATTGAGTTCCAGCGTTTTTGTGAGAATTTAATCGACCATTTTTTCAGGAAATCAATGTTATTTTAGTAAACATTTTCAAAAGCTTAATTAGAGCCATTGCAAAAGACAAGGTATTTCTGAACAACTAGCAGTAAATCAATGGAATAATAGCTTGTTTTCATTGCAATTTTGTACTTTGCAGGAATTTCAAGCATTTCAGAAGAGATTTAAAACCCATCCTTGAGTTATTCAATGTCTTTTTAGTACACACTGTTAAAGGCTTAGTTAGAGTCATTACAAAAGATGAGGTACTTCTGAGAAACTAGTAGTAAATCAATGAAATAACAGTTTGATTTCATTGCAATTGTATACTTTCCAATCATTTCATGCCTTTTTTGTCTGAATTTAATGGACAACTGTCGAGAAAATCAATGTTTTTTAGTAAACACTGCGAGAAGTTTAGTTACAGTCTTTGCAGAAGATGAAGTATTTCAGAAAAGCAAGTAGTAAATCAATGGAATAATAGCTTGTTTTCATTGCAATTCTATACTCTACAATGATTTCAATCATTTTTCTCTGAACTTAATCGACCACTCTCGAGAAAATCAATGTTCTTTAGTAAACACTGTTAAAAGCTTGATTCGAGTCATTGGAGAAGATAAGGAGTTTCTAAAAAACTAGCGGTAAATCAAAAGAAAAATGGCTTGTTCTCAATGCAATTCTATACTCTACATTGATTTCAATTCTTTTTGTGTAAATTTCATCGACCATTTTTTGAGGAAATCAATGTTTTTTGTAGTAAACACTTTTAAAAGCTTAATTAGAGCCTTTGCAAAAGACAAGGTATTTCTGAACAACTAGCAGTAAATCAATGGAATAATAGCTTGCTTTCATTGCAATTTTGTACTTTACATGAATTTCAAGCATTTTTGAATAAATTTAAAAAACCATTATTGAGATATTCAATGTCTTTTTAGTACACACTGTTAAAGGCTTATATAGAGTCATTACAACACATGAGGTATTTCTGAGAAACTAGTAGTAAATCAATGAAATAACAGCTTGATTTCATTGCAATTCTCTACTTTACAATGATCTGAAGCGTTTTTGGTCTGAAATTAATCGACCATTTTCGAGAAAGTCAATATCTTTTAGTACAAACTGTTAAAAGCTTAGTTAGATTCATTACAAAAGATAAGGTATTTCTGAAAAACAAGCAGTAAATCAATGGAATAATAGCTTGTTTTAATTGCAATTCTATAATTTACATTGATTTCAAGTGTTCTTGTGTGAATTTCATCGACAATTTTTTGAGGAAATCAATTCTTTTTTAGGAAACACTTTTAAAAGCTTAATTAAAGACATTGCTAAAGACAAGGTATTTCTGAACAACTAGTAGTAAATCAATGGAATAATAGCTTGTTTTCATTGCAATTGTGTACCTTACATGAATTTAAAGCATTTTTGAATAAATTTAAAAAGCCATTATTGAGTTATTCAATGTCTTTTTAGTACACACTGTTAAAGGCTTAGTTAGTGTCATTACAAAAGATGAGGTATTTCTGAGAAACTAGTAGTAAATCAATTAAATAACAGTTTGATTTCATAGCAATTCTATACCTTACAATGATTGGAAGTGTTTTTTTCTGAACTTAAATGATCACCTTCGAGAAAATCAATGTTGTTTAGTGAACACTGTTAAAAGCTTGATTAGAGTCATTGGAAAGATTCAGGAATTTCTAAAATACTAGCAGTAAATCAATAGAAAAATAGCTTGTCCTCAATGCAATTCTCAACTCTACATTGATTTCAAGTGTTGTTGCGTAAATTTAATCGACCATTTTCTGAGAAAATCAATGTGTTTTTAGTGAACAATGTTAAAAATTTAGTTAGAGTCTTTGCAAAAGATAAAGTATTTCTGAGAAAGAAAGGAGTAGATCAATGGAATAATAGCTAGTTTTAATTGCAATTCTATAATTTACATTGATTTCAAGCGTTTTTGTGAGAATTTAATCGACCATTTTTTCAGGAAATCAATGTTATTTTAGTAAACATTTTCAAAAGCTTAATTAGAGCCATTGCAAAAGACAAGGTATTTCTGAACAACTAGCAGTAGATCAATGGAATAATAGCTTGTCTTCATTGCAATTTTGTACTTTACAGGAATTTCAAGCATTTCAGAAGAGACTGAAAACCCATTCTTGAGTTATTCAATGTCTTTTTAGTACACACTGTTAAAGGCTTAGTTAGAGTCATTACAAAAGATGAGGTATTTCTGAGAAACTAGTAGTAAATCAATGAAATAACAGTTTGATTTCATTGCAATTGTATACTTTACAATCATTTCATGCGCTTTTTGTCTGAATTTAATGGACAACTGTCGAGAAAATCAATGTTTTTTAGTAAACACTGTGAGAAGTTTAGTTACAGTCTTTGCAGAAGATGAAGTATTTCAGAAAAGCAAGTAGTAAATCAATGGAATAATAGCTTGTTTTCATTGCAATTCTATACTCTACAATGATTTCAATCGTTTTTGTCTGAACTTAATCGACCACTTTCGAGAAAATCAATGTTCTTTAGTAAACATTATTAAAAGCTTGATTCGAGTCATTGGAGAAGATAAGGAATTTCTAAAAAACTAGCAGTAAATCAAAAGAAAAATGGCTTGTTCTCAATGCAATTCTATACTCTACATTGATTTCAATTCTTTTTGTGTAAATTTCATCGACCATTTTTTGAGGAAATCAATGTTTTTTGTAGTAAACACTTTTAAAAGCTTAATTAGAGCCTTTGCAAAAGACAAGGTATTTCTGATTAACTAGCAGTAAATCAATGGAATAATAGCTTGTTTTCATTGCAATTTTGTACTTTACATGAATTTCAAGCATTTTTGAATAAATTTAAAAAACCATTATTGAGATATTCAATGTCTTTTTAGTACACACTGTTAAAGGCTTAGATAGAGTCATTACAACACAGGAGGTATTTCTGAGAAACTAGTAGTAAATCAATGAAATAACAGCTTGATTTCATTGCAATTCTCTACGTTACAATGATCTGAAGCGTTTTTGGTCTGAAATTAAGCGACCATTTTCGAGAAAGTCAATATCTTTTAGTACAAACTGTTAAAAGGTTAGTTAGATTCATTACAAAAGATAAGGTATTTCTGAAAAACAAGCAGTAAATCAATGGAATAATAGCTTGTTTTAATTGCAATTCTATAATTTACATTGATTTCAAGTGTTCTTGTGTGAATTTCATCGACAATTTTTTGAGGAAATCAATTCTTTTTTAGGAAACACTTTTAAAAGCTTAATTAAAGCCATTGCTAAAGACAAGGTATTTCTGAACAACTAGTAGTAAATCAATGGAATAATAGCTTGTTTTCATTGCAATTGTGTACCTTAGATGAATTTAAAGCATTTTTGAATAAATTTAAAAAACCAGTATTGAGTTATTCAATGTCTTTTTAGTACACACTGTTAAAGGCTTAGTTAGTGTCATTACAAAAGATGAGGTATTTCTGAGAAACTAGCAATAAATCAATGAAATAACAGCTTGATTTCATAGCAATTCTATACCTTACAATGATTGGAAGTGTTTTTGTCTGAACTTAAATGATCACCTTCGAGAAAATCAATGTTGTTTAGTGAACACTGTTAAAAGCTTGATTAGAGTCATTGGAAAGATTCAGGAAGTTCTAAAATACTGGCAGTAAAGCAATAGAAAAATAGCTTGTCCTCAATGCAATTCTTAACTCTACATTGATTTCAAGTGTTTTTGCGTAAATTTAATCGACCATTTTCTGAGAAAATCAATGTGTTTTAGTGAACAATGTTAAAAATTTAGTTAGAGTCTTTGCAAAAGATAAAGTATTTCTGAGAAAGAAAGTAGTAAATCAATGGAATAATAGCTTGTTTTAATTGCAATTCTATAATTTACATTGATTTCAAGCGTTTTTGTGAGAATTTAATCGACCATTTTTTCAGGAAATCAATGTTATTTTAGTAAACATTTTCAAAAGCTTAATTAGAGCCATTGCAAAAGACAAGGTATTTCTGAACAACTAGCAGTAAATCAATGGAATAATAGCTTGTTTTCATTGCAATTTTGTACTTTACAGGAATTTCAAGCATTTCGGAATAAATTTAAAAAGCCATTATTGAGTTATTCAATGTCTTTTCAGTACACACTGTTAAAGGCTTAGTTAGTGTCATTACAAAAGATGAGGTATTTCTGAGAAACTAGTAATAAATCAATGAAATAACAGCTTGATTTCATAGCAATTCTATACCTTACAATGATTGGAAGTGCTTTTGTCTGAACTTAAATGATCACCTTCGAGAAAATCAATGTTGTTTAGTGAACACTGTTAAAAGTTTGATTAGAGTCATTGGTAAGATTCAGGAATTTCTAAAATACTAGCAGTAAATCAATAGAAAAATAGCTTGTCCTCAATGCAATTCTCAACTCTACATTGATTTCAAGTGTTGTTGCGTAAATTTAATCGACCATTTTCTGAGAAAATCAATGTGTTTTTAGTGAACAATGTTAAAAATTTAGTTAGAGTCTTTGCAAAAGATAAAGTATTTCTGAGAAAGAAAGTAGTAAATCAATGGAATAATAGCTTGTTTTCATTCCAATTCTATAATTTACATTGATTTCAAGCGTTTTTGTGAGAATTTAATCGACCATTTTTTCAGGAAATCAATGTTATTTTAGTAAACATTTTCAAAAGCTTAATTAGTGCCATTGCAAAAGACAAGGTATTTCTGAACAACTAGCAGTAAATCAATGGAATAATAGCTTGTTTTTATTGCAATTTTGTACTTTACAGGAATTTCAAGCATTTCAGAAGAGATTTAAAACCCATTCTTGAGTTATTCAATGTCTTTTTAGTACACACTGTTAAAGGCTTAGTTAGTGTCATTACAAAAGATGAGGTATTTCTGAGAAACTAGTAGTAAATCAATGAAATAACAGTTTGATTTCATTGCTATTGTATACTTTACAATCATTTCATGCGTTTTTTGTCTGAATTTAATGGACAACTGTCGAGAAAATCAATGTTTTTTAGTAAACACTGTGAGAAGTTTAGTTACAGTCTTTGCAGAAGATGAAGTATTTCAGAAAAGCAAGTAGTAAATCAATGGAATAATAGCTTGTTTTCATTGCAATTCTATACTCTACAATGATTTCAATCGTTTTTGTCTGAACTTAATCGACCACTTTCGAGAAAATCAATGTTCTTTAGTAAACACTGTTAAAAGCTTGATTCGAGTCATTGGAGAAGATAAGGAATTTCTATAAAACTAGCGGTAAATCAAAAGAAAAATGGCTTGTTCTCAATGCAATTCTATACTCTACATTGATTTCAATTCTTTTTGTGTAAATTTCATCGACCATTTTTTGAGGAAATCAATGTTTTTTGTAGTAAACACTTTTAAAAGCTTAATTAGAGCCTTTGCAAAAGACAAGGTATTTCTGAACAACTAGCAGTAAATCAATGGAATAATAGCTTGTTTTCATTGCAATTTTGTACTTTACATGAATTTCAAGCATTTTTGAATAAATTTAAAAAACCATTATTGAGATATTCAATGTCTTTTTAGTACACACTGTTAAAGGCTTAGATAAAGTCATTACAACACATCAGGTATTTCTGAGAAACTAGTAGTAAATCAATGAAATAACAGCTTGATTTCATTGCAATTCTCTACTTTACAATGATCTGAAGCGTTTTTGGTCTGAAATTAATCGACCATTTTCGAGAAAGTCAATATCTTTTAGTACAAACTGTTAAAAGGTTAGTTAGATTCATTACAACAGATAAGGTATTTCTGAAAAACAAGCAGTAAATCAATGGAATAATAGCTTGTTTTAATTGCAATTCTATAATTTACATTGATTTCAAGTGTTCTTGTGTGAATTTCATCGACAATTTTTTGAGGAAATCAATTCTTTTTTAGGAAACACTTTTAAAAGCTTAATTAAAGCCATTGCTAAAGACAAGGTATTTCTGAACAACTAGTAGTAAATCAATGGAATAATAGCTTGTTTTCATTGCAATTTTGTACTTTACAGGAATTTCAAGCATTTTTGAATAAATTTAAAAAACCATTATTGAGATATTCAATGTCTTTTTAGTACACACTGTTAAAGGCTTAGATAGAGTCATTACAACACATAAGGTATTTCTGAGAAACTAGTAGTAAATCAATGAAAAAACAGCTTGATTTCATTGCAATTCTCTACTTTACAATGATCTGAAGCGTTTTTGGTCTGAAATTAATCGACCATTTTCGAGAAAGTCAATATCTTTTAGTACAAACTGTTAAAAGGTTAGTTAGATTCATTACAAAAGATAAGGTATTTCTGAAAAACAAGCAGTAAATCAATGGAATAATAGCTTGTTTTAATTGCAATTCTATAATTTACATTGATTTCAAGTGTTCTTGTGTGAATTTCATCGACAATTTTTTGAGGAAATCAATTCTTTTTTAGGAAACACTTTTAAAAGCTTAATTAAAGCCATTGCTAAAGACAAGGTATTTCTGAACAACTAGTAGTAAATCAATGGAATAATAGCTTGTTTTCATTGCAATTGTGTACCTTAGATGAATTTAAAGCATTTTTGAATAAATTTAAAAAACCAGTATTGAGTTATTCAATGTCGTTTTAGTACACACTGTTAAAGGCTTAGTTAGTGTCATTACAAAAGATGAGGTATTTCTGAGAAACTAGTAATAAATCAATGAAATAACAGCTTGATTTCATAGCAATTCTATACCTTACAATGATTGGAAGTGTTTTTGTCTGAACTTTAATGATCACCTTCGAGAAAATCAATGTTGTTTAGTGAACACTGTTAAAAGCTTGATTAGAGTCATTGGAAAGATTCAGGAATTTCTAAAATACTGGCAGTAAAGCAATAGAAAAATAGCTTGTCCTCAATGCAATTCTTAACTCTACATTGATTTCAAGTGTTGTTGCGTAAATTTAATCGACCATTTTCTGAGAAAATCAATGTGTTTTAGTGAACAATGTTAAAAATTTAGTTAGAGTCTTTGCAAAAGATAAAGTATTTCTGAGAAAGAAAGTAGTAAATCAATGGAATAATAGCTTGTTTTAATTGCAATTCTATAATTTACATTGATTTCAAGCGTTTTTGTGAGAATTTAATCGAACTTTTTTTCAGGAAATCAATGTTATTTTAGTAAACATTTTCAAAAGCTTAATTAGAGCCATTGCAAAAGACAAGGTATTTCTGAACAACTAGCAGTAAATCAATGGAATAATAGCTTGTTTTCATTGCAATTTTGTACTTTAAAGGAATTTCAAGCATTTCGGAATAAATTTAAAAAGCCATTATTGAGTTATTCAATGTCTTTTTAGTACACACTGTTAAAGGCTTAGTTAGTGTCATTACAAAAGATGAGGTATTTCTGAGAAACTAGTAATAAATCAATGAAATAACAGCTTGATTTCATAGCAATTCTATACCTTACAATGATTGGAAGTGTTTTTGTCTGAACTTAAATGATCACCTTCGAGAAAATCAATGTTGTTTAGTGAACACTGTTAAAAGTTTGATTAGAGTCATTGGTAAGATTCAGGAATTTCTAAAATACTAGCAGTAAATCAATAGAAAAATAGCTTGTCCTCAATGCAATTCTCAACTCTACATTGATTTCAAGTGTTGTTGCGTAAATTTAATCGACCATTTTCTGAGAAAATCAATGTGTTTTTAGTGAACAATGTTAAAAATTTAGTTAGAGTCTTTGCAAAAGATAAAGTATTTCTGAACAACTAGCAGTAAATCAATGGAATAATAGCTTGTTTTCATTGCAATTTTGTACTTTACATGAATTTCAAGCATTTTTGAATAAATTTAAAAAACCATTACTGAGATATTCAATGTCTTTTTAGTACACACTGTTAAAGGCTTAGATAGAGTCATTACAACACATCAGGTATTTCTGAGAAACTAGTAGTAAATCAATGAAATAACAGCTTGATACTCTCTACTTTACAATGATCTGAAGCGTTTTTGGTCTGAAATTAATCGACCATTTTCGAGAAAGTCAATATCTTTTAGTACAAACTGTTAAAAGGTTAGTTAGATTCATTACAAAAGATAAGGTATTTCTGAAAAACAAGCAGTAAATCAATGGAATAATAGCTTGTTTTAATTGCAATTATATAATTTACATTGATTTCAAGTGTTTTTGTGTGAATTTCATCGACAATTTTTTGAGGAAATCAATTCTTTTTTAGGAAACACTTTTAAAAGCTTAATTAAAGCCATTGCTAAAGACATAGTATTTCTGAACAACTAGTAGAAAATCAATGGAATAATAGCTTGTTTTCATTGCAATTGTGTACCTTACATGAATTTAAAGCATTTTTGAATAAATTTAAAAAACCATTATTGAGTTATTCAATGTCTTTTTAGTACACACTGTTAAAGGCTTTGTTAGTGTCATTACAAAAGATGAGGTATTTCTGAGAAACTAGTAGTAAATCAATGAAATAACAGTTTGATTTCATTGCAATTGTATACTTTACAATCATTTCATGCGCTTTTTGTCTGAATTTAATGGACAACTGTGGAGAAAATCAATGTTTTTTAGTAAACACTGTGAGAAGTTTAGTTAAAGTCTTTGCAGAAGATGAAGTATTTCAGAAAAGCAAGTAGTAAATCAATGGAATAATAGCTTGTTTTCATTGCAATTCTATACTCTACAATGATTTCAATCGTTTTTGTCTGAACTTAATCGACCACTTTCGAGAAAATCAATGTTCTTTAGTAAACACTGTTAAAAGCTTGATTCGAGTCATTGGAGAAGATAAGGAATTTCTAAAAAACTAGCAGTAAATCAAAAGAGAAATGGCTTGTTCTCAATGCAATTCTATACTCTACATTGATTTCAATTCTTTTTGTGTAAATTTCATCGACAATTTTTTGAGGAAATCAATTCTTTTTTAGGAAACACTTTTAAAAGCTTAATTAAAGCCATTGCTAAAGACAAGGTATTTCTGAACAACTAGTAGTAAATCAATGGAATAATAGCTTGTTTTCATTGCAATTTTGTACTTTACAGGAATTTCAAGCATTTTTGAATAAATTTAAAAAACCATTATTGAGATATTCAATGTCTTTTTAGTACACACTGTTAAAGGCTTAGATAGAGTCATTACAACACATGAGGTATTTCTGAGAAACTAGTAGTAAATCAATGAAAAAACAGCTTGATTTCATTGCAATTCTCTACTTTACAATGATCTGAAGCGTTTTTGGTCTGAAATTAATCGACCATTTTCGAGAAAGTCAATATCTTTTAGTACAAACTGTTAAAAGGTTAGTTAGATTCATTACAAAAGATAAGGTATTTCTGAAAAACAAGCAGTAAATCAATGGAATAATAGCTTGTTTTAATTGCAATTCTATAATTTACATTGATTTCAAGTGTTCTTGTGTGAATTTCATCGACACTTTTTTGAGGAAATCAATTCTTTTTTAGGAAACACTTTTAAAAGCTTAATTAAAGCCATTGCTAAAGACAAGGTATTTCTGAACAACTAGTAGTAAATCAATGGAATAATAGCTTGTTTTCATTGCAATTGTGTACCTTAGATGAATTTAAAGCATTTTTGAATAAATTTAAAAAACCAGTATTGAGTTATTCAATGTCGTTTTAGTACACACTGTTAAAGGCTTAGTTAGTGTCATTACAAAAGATGAGGTATTTCTGAGAAACTAGTAATAAATCAATGAAATAACAGCTTGATTTCATAGCAATTCTATACCTTACAATGATTGGAAGTGTTTTTGTCTGAACTTTAATGATCACCTTCGAGAAAATCAATGTTGTTTAGTGAACACTGTTAAAAGCTTGATTAGAGTCATTGGAAAGATTCAGGAATTTCTAAAATACTGGCAGTAAAGCAATAGAAAAATAGCTTGTCCTCAATGCAATTCTTAACTCTACATTGATTTCAAGTGTTGTTGCGTAAATTTAATCGACCATTTTCTGAGAAAATCAATGTGTTTTAGTGAACAATGTTAAAAATTTAGTTAGAGTCTTTGCAAAAGATAAAGTATTTCTGAGAAAGAAAGTAGTAAATCAATGGAATAATAGCTTGTTTTAATTGCAATTCTATAATTTACATTGATTTCAAGCGTTTTTGTGAGAATTTAATCGAACTTTTTTTCAGGAAATCAATGTTATTTTAGTAAACATTTTCAAAAGCTTAATTAGAGCCATTGCAAAAGACAAGGTATTTCTGAACAACTAGCAGTAAATCAATGGAATAATAGCTTGTTTTCATTGCAATTTTGTACTTTAAAGGAATTTCAAGCATTTCGGAATAAATTTAAAAAGCCATTATTGAGTTATTCAATGTCTTTTTAGTACACACTGTTAAAGGCTTAGTTAGTGTCATTACAAAAGATGAGGTATTTCTGAGAAACTAGTAATAAATCAATGAAATAACAGCTTGATTTCATAGCAATTCTATACCTTACAATGATTGGAAGTGTTTTTGTCTGAACTTAAATGATCACCTTCGAGAAAATCAATGTTGTTTAGTGAACACTGTTAAAAGTTTGATTAGAGTCATTGGTAAGATTCAGGAATTTCTAAAATACTAGCAGTAAATCAATAGAAAAATAGCTTGTCCTCAATGCAATTCTCAACTCTACATTGATTTCAAGTGTTGTTGCGTAAATTTAATCGACCATTTTCTGAGAAAATCAATGTGTTTTTAGTGAACAATGTTAAAAATTTAGTTAGAGTCTTTGCAAAAGATAAAGTATTTCTGAACAACTAGCAGTAAATCAATGGAATAATAGCTTGTTTTCATTGCAATTTTGTACTTTACATGAATTTCAAGCATTTTTGAATAAATTTAAAAAACCATTACTGAGATATTCAATGTCTTTTTAGTACACACTGTTAAAGGCTTAGATAGAGTCATTACAACACATCAGGTATTTCTGAGAAACTAGTAGTAAATCAATGAAATAACAGCTTGATACTCTCTACTTTACAATGATCTGAAGCGTTTTTGGTCTGAAATTAATCGACCATTTTCGAGAAAGTCAATATCTTTTAGTACAAACTGTTAAAAGGTTAGTTAGATTCATTACAAAAGATAAGGTATTTCTGAAAAACAAGCAGTAAATCAATGGAATAATAGCTTGTTTTAATTGCAATTATATAATTTACATTGATTTCAAGTGTTTTTGTGTGAATTTCATCGACAATTTTTTGAGGAAATCAATTCTTTTTTAGGAAACACTTTTAAAAGCTTAATTAAAGCCATTGCTAAAGACATAGTATTTCTGAACAACTAGTAGAAAATCAATGGAATAATAGCTTGTTTTCATTGCAATTGTGTACCTTACATGAATTTAAAGCATTTTTGAATAAATTTAAAAAACCATTATTGAGTTATTCAATGTCTTTTTAGTACACACTGTTAAAGGCTTTGTTAGTGTCATTACAAAAGATGAGGTATTTCTGAGAAACTAGTAGTAAATCAATGAAATAACAGTTTGATTTCATTGCAATTGTATACTTTACAATCATTTCATGCGCTTTTTGTCTGAATTTAATGGACAACTGTGGAGAAAATCAATGTTTTTTAGTAAACACTGTGAGAAGTTTAGTTAAAGTCTTTGCAGAAGATGAAGTATTTCAGAAAAGCAAGTAGTAAATCAATGGAATAATAGCTTGTTTTCATTGCAATTCTATACTCTACAATGATTTCAATCGTTTTTGTCTGAACTTAATCGACCACTTTCGAGAAAATCAATGTTCTTTAGTAAACACTGTTAAAAGCTTGATTCGAGTCATTGGAGAAGATAAGGAATTTCTAAAAAACTAGCAGTAAATCAAAAGAGAAATGGCTTGTTCTCAATGCAATTCTATACTCTACATTGATTTCAATTCTTTTTGTGTAAATTTCATCGACCATTTTTTGAGGAAATCAATGTTTTTTGTAGTAAACACTTTTAAAAGCTTAATTAGAGCCTTTGCAAAAGACAAGGTATTTCTGAACAACTAGCAGTAAATCAATGGAATAATACCTTGTTTTCATTGCAATTTTGTACTTTACATGAATTTCAAGCATTTTTGAATGAATTTAAAAAACCATTATTGAGATATTCAATGTCTTTTTAGTACACACTGTTAAAGGCTTAGATAGAGTCATTACAACACCTGAGGTATTTCTGAGAAACTAGTAGTAAATCAATGAAATAACAGCTTGATTTCATTGCAATTCTCTACTTTACAATGATCTGAAGCGTTTTTGGTCTGAAATTAATCGACCATTTTCGAGAAAGTCAATATCTTTTAGTACAAACTGTTAAAAGCTTAGTTAGATTCATTACAAAAGATAAGGTATTTCTGAAAAACAAGCAGTAAATCAATGGAATAATAGCTTGTTTTAATTGCAATTCTATAATTTACATTGATTTCAAGTGTTCTTGTGTGAATTTCATCGACAATTTTTTGAGGAAATCAATTCTTTTTTAGGAAACACTTTTAAAAGCTTAATTAAAGCCATTGCTAAAGACAAGGTATTTCTGAACAACTAGTAGTAAATCAATGGAATAATAGCTTGTTTTCATAGCAATTGTGTACCATAGATGAATTTAAAGCATTTTTGAATAAATTTAAGAAACCATTATTGAGTTATTCAATGTCTTTTTAGTACACACTGTTAAAGGCTTAGTTAGTGTCATTACAAAAGATGAGGTATTTCTGAGAAACTAGTAGTAAATCAATGAAATAACAGTTTGATTTCATTGCAATTGTATACTTTACAATCATTTCATGCGCTTTTTGTCTGAATTTAATGGACAACTGTGGAGAAAATCAATGTTTTTTAGTAAACACTGTGAGAAGTTTAGTTACAGTCTTTGCAGAAGATGAAGTATTTCAGAAAAGCAAGTAGTAAATCAATGGAATAATAGCTTGTTTTCATTGCAATTCTATACTCTACAATGATTTCAATCGTTTTTGTCTGATCTTAATCGACCACTTTCGCGAAAATCAATGTTCTTTAGTAAACACTGTTAAAAGCTTGATTCGAGTCATTGGAGAAGATAAGGAATTTCTAAAAAACTAGCAGTAAATCAAAAGAAAAATGGCTTGTTCTCAATGCAATTCTATACTCTACATTGGTTTCAATTCTTTTTGTGTAAATTTCATCGACCATTTTTTGAGGAAATCAATGTTTTTTGTAGTAAACATTTTTAAAAGCTTAATTAGAGCCTTTGCAAAAGACAAGGTATTTCTGAACAACTAGCAGTAAATCAATGGAATAATACCTTGTTTTCATTGCAATTTTGTACTTTACATGAATTTCAAGCATTTTTGAATGAATTTAAAAAACCATTATTGAGATATTCAATGTCTTTTTAGTACACACTGTTAAAGGCTTAGATAGAGTCATTGCAACACATGAGGTATTTCTGAGAAACTAGTAGTAAATCAATGAAATAACAGCTTGATTTCATTGCAATTCTCTACTTTACAATGATCTGAAGCGTTTTTGGTCTGAAATTAATCGACCATTCTCGAGAAAGTCAAT
The DNA here is from genome assembly GCA_964019065.1 of Catostylus mosaicus. NCBI lineage: Eukaryota > Metazoa > Cnidaria > Scyphozoa > Rhizostomeae > Catostylidae > Catostylus > Catostylus mosaicus. Next base: position 4,224,871 of record OZ025199.1, read on the forward strand.
ATCTTTTAGTACAAACTGTTAAAAGCTTAGTTAGATTCATTACAAAAGATAAGGTATTTCTGAAAAACAAGCAGTATATCAATGGAATAATAGCTTGTTTTAATTGCAATTCTATAATTTACATTGATTTCAAGTGTTCTTGTGTGAATTTCATCGACAATTTTTTGAGGAAATCAATTCTTTTTTAGGAAACACTTTTAAAAGCTTAAGTAAAGCCATTGCTAAAGACAAGGTATTTCTGAACAACTAGTAGGAAATCAATGGAATAAAAGCTTGTTTTCATTGCAATTGTGTACCTTACATGAATTTAAAGCATTTTTGAATAAAAGCTTGGTTAGAGTCATTGCAAAAGATATGGTTTGTCTGAAAAAACTAGGAATAAAACAATGGAATAATAGCTTCTTTTCATTGCAATTTTCTACTTTATATTGATTTCAAGCACTTTTGAATTAACTTAAACAACCATTCTTGAGTAAATCTAAATTTTTTTAGAAAACACTGTTAAAGGCTTAGTTAAAGGCATTACAAAGGATAAGGTATTTCCGAAAAACTAGTAGTAAATCAATGAAACAAAAGCTTGTTTTCATTGCAATTGTATACTTTAGAATGATTTCAAGCATCTTTTTGCCCGAATTTAATGGACCATATTCGAGAAAATCAATGTTTTTTGTAAACACTGTTAAAATTTTAGTTAGAGTCTTTGCAAAAGATAAAGTATTTCTGAAAAGGAGGTAGTAAATCAATGTAATAATAGCTTCTTTTCATTGCAATTCGATACTCCACAATTATTTCAAGCTTTTTTGTCTGAATTTAATCGACCCCTTTCGAGAAAATCAATGTCTTTTAGTAAACACTATTAAAAGCTTCGTTAGAGTAATTTGAAACGATAAGGTATTTCTGAAAAACTAGTAGTAAATCAAGGAAATATTAGCTTCCATTTATTGCAATTCTATACTTTACATTGATTTCAAGCGTATTGGTGGGAAATTGATTTACCATTTTTTGAGAAAATCAATGTTTCTTAGCAATCACTGTTAAGAGCTTAGTAAGAGTCACTGCAAAATATATGGTATTTCTGAAAAACTTGGAATAAAACATTGGAATAATAGCTTGTTTTCATTGCAAATTTCTACTTTATATTGATTTCAAGCAATTTTGAATGAATTGAAACAACCATTTTTGAGTAAATCAAAATTTATTTAGAAAACACTATTAATAGCTTACTTAAAGTCATTACAAAGGATAAGGTATTTCCGAAAAACTAGTGGTAAATCAATGAAACAATAGCTTGTTTTCATTGCAATTGTATACTTTACACTGATTTCAAGCTTTTTTGTCTGAATTTAATCGACCACTTTCGAGAAAATCAATGTTTTTTAGTAAACACTATTAAAAGCTTGCTTAGAGTCATTGGAAAAGATTAGGAGTTTCTAATAAACTAGAAATAAAACAATGGAATAATAGCTTGTTTTCAATGCAATTCTATACTTTACGATGATTTCAAGCGTTTTTATGTCTGAATTTGATTGACCACTCTAGAGAAAATCAATGTTTTTTAGTAAACACTGTTTAAAGTTAAGTTAGAGTCTTTGCAAGAGATAAAGTATTTCTGAAAAGCAAGTAGTAAATCAATGGAATAATAGCTTGTTTTCATTGCAATTCTATATTCTACATTGATTTCAAGTCTTTTTGTGTCAATATAATCTTCCATATTTTGAGAAAATCAGGGTTGTTTAGTAAACACTGTTAAAAGCTCAATTAGAGACATTAGAAGAAATAAGGAATTTCTAAAATACTAGCAGTAAATCAATAGAAAGATAGCTTGTTCTCAATGCATATCAGTACTCTACATCGGTTTCAAGTGATTTTGTTTGAATATAATTGACCATTTTTGAGAAAATCAATGTCTTTTTCGTAAACAGTGCTAAAAGCTTCGTTAGACTAATTTGAAAAGATAAGGTATTTCTGAAAAACTAGTAGTAAATCAATGAAATAATAGCTTGTTTTCATTGCAATTCGATACTCTTCAATGATTTCAAGCTTTTTTGTCTGGATTGAATCGACCCCTTTCGAGAAAATCATTGTTTTTTAGTAAACACCATTAAAAGCTTGGTTAGAGTCATTGGAAAAGATTAGAAATGTCTATAAAACTAGGAATAAAAGAATGGAATAATAGCTTGTTTGCATTGCATTCCTATACTTTACAATAATTTCAAGCTTTTTTTTGTCTGAATGTTATGGACCATATTCGAGAAAATCAATGTTTTTTAGTGAACACTGTTACAAGCTTCGTTAAAGTAATTTAAAAAGTTATGGTATTTTTGAAAAACTAGTATTAAATCAATTGGAGAATAGCTTGTCTTTATTGCAATTCTATACTTTACATTGATTTCAAGCGTTTTTTTGTGAAATTAATCGACAATTTGTTGAGGAAATCAATGTTTTTTTAGTAAAAAATGTTGAAAGCCTGCTTCGAGTCATTGAAAAAGATTAGGAGCTTCTAAAAAACTAGGAATAAAAAAATTGAATAATAGCTTGTTTTCATTGCATTTCTATACTTTACAATGATTTCAAGCGTTTTTGTCTGAATTTAATTGACCACTTTCGAAAAAATCAATGTCTTTTAGTAAACACTGTTAAAAGTTTAGTTAGAGTCTTTGCAAAAGATCAATTATTTTTGAAAAGCAAGTAGTATAACAATGGAATAATACCTTGCTTTTATTGCAAATCTATACTTTTCATTGATTTCAAGCGTTTTTGTGTGAATTTAATCGACCTTTTTTTGAGGAAATCAATGTTTTTTTAGTAAACACTGTTAAAAGGTTGCATAAAATCATTGGAAAATATAAAGCATTTTAAAAAACTTACAGTAAATCAATAAAAATATAGGTGGTTCTCGATGCAATTTTGTACTCTCAATGATTTCAAGCTTTTTTTTTAATTTAATCGACCACTTTCGAGAAAATCAATGTTTTTTAGTAAACACTGTTAAAAGTTTAGTTAGAGTCTTTGCAAAAGATAAAGTATTTCTAAAAAGCAAGTAGTAAATCAATAAAAAAAAGCCTGTTCTCAATTCAATTCTGTACTCTACATTGATTGTAGTAAACGATGTTAAAAACTTCGTTGTATTAATTTGACAAGATAAAGGATTTCTGAAAAGTTAGTAGTAAATCAATAGAATAATAGCTTATTTTCATTGCAATTCTATACATTACAATGATTTGAAGTGTTTTTGTCTGAACTTAAATGACCATCTTCGAGAAGATCAATGTTGTTTAGTGAACACTGTTAAAAGCATGATTGGAGTCATTGGAAAGGTTCAAGAATTTCTAAAATACTAGCAGTAAATCAAAAGAAAAATAGCTTGTCCTCAATGCAATTCTTAACTCTACATTGATTTCAAGTGTTGTTGCGTAAATTTAATCGACCAATTTCTGAGAAAATCAATGTGTTTTTAGTGAACAATGTTAAAAATTTAGTTAGAGTCTTTGAAAAAGATAAAGTATTTCTGAGAAAGAAAGTAGTAAATCAATGGAATAATAGCTTGTTTTCATTCCAATTCTATAATTTACATTAATTTCAAGCGTTTTTGTGAGAATTTAATCAACCATTTTTTCAGGAAATCAATGCTATTTTAGTAAACATTTTCAAAAGCTTAATTAGAGCCATTGCAAAAGACAAGGTATTTCTGAACAACTAGCAGTAAATCAATGGAATAATAGCTTGTTTTCATTGCAATTTTGTACTTTACATGAATCTCAAGCATTTTTGAATAAATTAAAAAAACCATTATTGAGATATTCAATGTCTTTTAGTACACACTGTTAAAGGCTTAGTTAGTGTCATTACAAAAGATGAGGTATTTCTGAGAAACTAGTAATAAATCATTGAAATAACAGCTTGATTTCATAGCAATTCTATACGTTACAATGATTGGAAGTGTTTTTGTCTGAACTTAAATGATCACCTTCGAGAAAATCAATGTTGTTTAGTGAACACTGTTAAAAGCATGATTGGAGTCATTGGAAAGGTTCAAGAATTTCTAAAATACTAGCAGTAAATCAAAAGAAAAATAGCTTGTCCTCAATGCAATTCTTAACTCTACATTGATTTCAAGTGTTGTTGCGTAAATTTAATCGACCATTTTCTGAGAAAATCAATGTGTTTTTAGTGAACAATGTTAAAAATTTAGTTAGAGTCTTTGCAAAAGATAAAGTATTTCTGAGAAAGAAAGTAGTAAATCAATGGAATAATAGCTTGTTTTCATTCCAATTCTATAATTTACATTGATTTCAAGCGTTTTTGTGAGAATTTAATCGACCATTTTTTCAGGAAATCAATGTTATTTTAGTAAACATTTTCAAAAGCTTAATTAGAGCCATTGCAAAAGACAAGGTATTTCTGAACAACTAGCAGTAAATCAATGGAATAATAGCTTGTTTTTATTGCAATTTTGTACTTAACAGGAATTTCAAGCATTTCAGAAGAGATTTAAAACCCATTCTTGAGTTATTCAATGTCTTTTTAGTACACACTGTTAAAGGCTTAGTTAGAGTCATTACAAACGATAAGGTATTTCTGAAAAACTAGTAGTAAATCAAGGAAATATTAGCTTCCATTTATTGCAATTCTATACTTTACATTGATTTCAAGCGTATTGGTGGGAAATTGATTTACCATTTTTTGAGAAAATCAATGTTTCTTAGCAATCACTGTTAAGAGCTTAGTAAGAGTCATTGCAAAATATATGGTATTTCTGAAAAACTTGGAATAAAACATTGGAATAATAGCTTGTTTTCATTGCAAATTTCTACTTTATATTGATTTCAAGCAATTTTGAATGAATTGAAACAACCATTTTTGAGTAAATCAAAATTTATTTAGAAAACACTATTAATAGCTTACTTAAAGTCATTACAAAGGATAAGGTATTTCCGAAAAACTAGTGGTAAATCAATGAAACAATAGCTTGTTTTCATTGCAATTGTATACTTTACACTGATTTCAAGCTTTTTTGTCTGAATTTAATCGACCACTTTCGAGAAAATCAATGTTTTTTAGTAAACACTATTAAAAGCTTGCTTAGAGTCATTGGAAAAGATTAGGAGTTTCTAATAAACTAGAAATAAAACAATGGAATAATAGCTTGTTTTCAATGCAATTCTATACTTTACGATGATTTCAAGCGTTTTTATGTCTGAATTTGATTGACCACTCTAGAGAAAATCAATGTTTTTTAGTAAACACTGTTTAAAGTTAAGTTAGAGTCTTTGCAAGAGATAAAGTATTTCTGAAAAGCAAGTAGTAAATCAATGGAATAATAGCTTGTTTTCATTGCAATTCTATATTCTACATTGATTTCAAGTCTTTTTGTGTCAATATAATCTTCCATATTTTGAGAAAATCAGGGTTGTTTAGTAAACACTGTTAAAAGCTCAATTAGAGACATTAGAAGAAATAAGGAATTTCTAAAATACTAGCAGTAAATCAATAGAAAGATAGCTTGTTCTCAATGCATATCAGTACTCTACATCGGTTTCAAGTGATTTTGTTTGAATATAATTGACCATTTTTGAGAAAATCAATGTCTTTTTCGTAAACAGTGCTAAAAGCTTCGTTAGACTAATTTGAAAAGATAAGGTATTTCTGAAAAACTAGTAGTAAATCAATGAAATAATAGCTTGTTTTCATTGCAATTCGATACTCTTCAATGATTTCAAGCTTTTTTGTCTGGATTGAATCGACCCCTTTCGAGAAAATCATTGTTTTTTAGTAAACACCATTAAAAGCTTGGTTAGAGTCATTGGAAAAGATTAGAAATGTCTATAAAACTAGGAATAAAAGAATGGAATAATAGCTTGTTTGCATTGCATTCCTATACTTTACAATAATTTCAAGCTTTTTTTTGTCTGAATGTTATGGACCATATTCGAGAAAATCAATGTTTTTTAGTGAACACTGTTACAAGCTTCGTTAAAGTAATTTAAAAAGTTATGGTATTTTTGAAAAACTAGTATTAAATCAATTGGAGAATAGCTTGTCTTTATTGCAATTCTATACTTTACATTGATTTCAAGCGTTTTTTTGTGAAATTAATCGACAATTTGTTGAGGAAATCAATGTTTTTTTAGTAAAAAATGTTGAAAGCCTGCTTCGAGTCATTGAAAAAGATTAGGAGCTTCTAAAAAACTAGGAATAAAAAAATTGAATAATAGCTTGTTTTCATTGCATTTCTATACTTTACAATGATTTCAAGCGTTTTTGTCTGAATTTAATTGACCACTTTCGAAAAAATCAATGTCTTTTAGTAAACACTGTTAAAAGTTTAGTTAGAGTCTTTGCAAAAGATCAATTATTTTTGAAAAGCAAGTAGTATAACAATGGAATAATACCTTGCTTTTATTGCAAATCTATACTTTTCATTGATTTCAAGCGTTTTTGTGTGAATTTAATCGACCTTTTTTTGAGGAAATCAATGTTTTTTTAGTAAACACTGTTAAAAGGTTGCATAAAATCATTGGAAAATATAAAGCATTTTAAAAAACTTACAGTAAATCAATAAAAATATAGGTGGTTCTCGATGCAATTTTGTACTCTCAATGATTTCAAGCTTTTTTTTTAATTTAATCGACCACTTTCGAGAAAATCAATGTTTTTTAGTAAACACTGTTAAAAGTTTAGTTAGAGTCTTTGCAAAAGATAAAGTATTTCTAAAAAGCAAGTAGTAAATCAATAAAAAAAAGCCTGTTCTCAATTCAATTCTGTACTCTACATTGATTGTAGTAAACGATGTTAAAAACTTCGTTGTATTAATTTGACAAGATAAAGGATTTCTGAAAAGTTAGTAGTAAATCAATAGAATAATAGCTTATTTTCATTGCAATTCTATACATTACAATGATTTGAAGTGTTTTTGTCTGAACTTAAATGACCATCTTCGAGAAGATCAATGTTGTTTAGTGAACACTGTTAAAAGCATGATTGGAGTCATTGGAAAGGTTCAAGAATTTCTAAAATACTAGCAGTAAATCAAAAGAAAAATAGCTTGTCCTCAATGCAATTCTTAACTCTACATTGATTTCAAGTGTTGTTGCGTAAATTTAATCGACCAATTTCTGAGAAAATCAATGTGTTTTTAGTGAACAATGTTAAAAATTTAGTTAGAGTCTTTGAAAAAGATAAAGTATTTCTGAGAAAGAAAGTAGTAAATCAATGGAATAATAGCTTGTTTTCATTCCAATTCTATAATTTACATTAATTTCAAGCGTTTTTGTGAGAATTTAATCAACCATTTTTTCAGGAAATCAATGCTATTTTAGTAAACATTTTCAAAAGCTTAATTAGAGCCATTGCAAAAGACAAGGTATTTCTGAACAACTAGCAGTAAATCAATGGAATAATAGCTTGTTTTCATTGCAATTTTGTACTTTACATGAATCTCAAGCATTTTTGAATAAATTAAAAAAACCATTATTGAGATATTCAATGTCTTTTAGTACACACTGTTAAAGGCTTAGTTAGTGTCATTACAAAAGATGAGGTATTTCTGAGAAACTAGTAATAAATCATTGAAATAACAGCTTGATTTCATAGCAATTCTATACGTTACAATGATTGGAAGTGTTTTTGTCTGAACTTAAATGATCACCTTCGAGAAAATCAATGTTGTTTAGTGAACACTGTTAAAAGCATGATTGGAGTCATTGGAAAGGTTCAAGAATTTCTAAAATACTAGCAGTAAATCAAAAGAAAAATAGCTTGTCCTCAATGCAATTCTTAACTCTACATTGATTTCAAGTGTTGTTGCGTAAATTTAATCGACCATTTTCTGAGAAAATCAATGTGTTTTTAGTGAACAATGTTAAAAATTTAGTTAGAGTCTTTGAAAAAGATAAAGTATTTCTGAGAAAGAAAGTAGTAAATCAATGGAATAATAGCTTGTTTTCATTCCAATTCTATAATTTACATTGATTTCAAGCGTTTTTGTGAGAATTTAATCAACCATTTTTTCAGGAAATCAATGTTATTTTAGTAAACATTTTCAAAAGCTTAATTAGAGCCATTGCAAAAGACAAGGTATTTCTGAACAACTAGTAGTAAATCAATGGAATAATAGCTTGTTTTCATTGCAATTTTGTACTTTACAGGAATTTCAAGCATTTCGGAATAAATTTAAAAAACCATTATTGAGTTATTCAATGTCTTTTTAGTACACACTGTTAAAGGCTTAGTTAGTGTCATTACAAAAGATGAGGTATTTCTGAGAAACTAGTAATAAATCATTGAAATAACAGCTTGATTTCATAGCAATTCTATACCTTACAATGATTGGAAGTGTTTTTGTCTGAACTTAAATGATCACCATCGAGAAAATCAATGTTGTTTAGTGAACACTGTTAAAAGCTTGATTCGAGTCATTGGAAAGATTCAGGAATTTCTAAAATACTAGCAGTTAATCAATAGAAAAATAGCTTGTCCTCAATGCAATTCTTAACTCTACATTGATTTCAAGTGTTGTTGCGTAAATTTAATCGACCATTTTCTGAGAAAATCAATGTGTTTTTAGTGAACAATGTTAAAAATTTAGTTAGAGTCTTTGCAAAAGATAAAGTATTTCTGAGAAAGAAAGTAGTAAATCAATGGAATAATAGCTTGTTTTCATTCCAATTCTATAATTTACATTGATTTCAAGCGTTTTTGTGAGAATTTAATCGACCATTTTTTCAGGAAATCAATGTTATTTTAGTAAACATTTTCAAAAGCTTAATTAGAGCCATTGCAAAAGACAAGGTATTTCTGAACAACTAGCAGTAAATCAATGGAATAATAGCTTGTTTTTATTGCAATTTTGTACTTAACAGGAATTTCAAGCATTTCAGAAGAGATTTAAAACCCATTCTTGAGTTATTCAATGTCTTTTTAGTACACACTGTTAAAGGCTTAGTTAGAGTCATTACAAACGATAAGGTATTTCTGAAAAACTAGTAGTAAATCAAGGAAATATTAGCTTCCATTTATTGCAATTCTATACTTTACATTGATTTCAAGCGTATTGGTGGGAAATTGATTTACCATTTTTTGAGAAAATCAATGTTTCTTAGCAATCACTGTTAAGAGCTTAGTAAGAGTCACTGCAAAATATATGGTATTTCTGAAAAACTTGGAATAAAACATTGGAATAATAGCTTGTTTTCATTGCAAATTTCTACTTTATATTGATTTCAAGCAATTTTGAATGAATTGAAACAACCATTTTTGAGTAAATCAAAATTTATTTAGAAAACACTATTAATAGCTTACTTAAAGTCATTACAAAGGATAAGGTATTTCCGAAAAACTAGTGGTAAATCAATGAAACAATAGCTTGTTTTCATTGCAATTGTATACTTTACACTGATTTCAAGCTTTTTTGTCTGAATTTAATCGACCACTTTCGAGAAAATCAATGTTTTTTAGTAAACACTATTAAAAGCTTGCTTAGAGTCATTGGAAAAGATTAGGAGTTTCTAATAAACTAGAAATAAAACAATGGAATAATAGCTTGTTTTCAATGCAATTCTATACTTTACGATGATTTCAAGCGTTTTTATGTCTGAATTTGATTGACCACTCTAGAGAAAATCAATGTTTTTTAGTAAACACTGTTTAAAGTTAAGTTAGAGTCTTTGCAAGAGATAAAGTATTTCTGAAAAGCAAGTAGTAAATCAATGGAATAATAGCTTGTTTTCATTGCAATTCTATATTCTACATTGATTTCAAGTCTTTTTGTGTCAATATAATCTTCCATATTTTGAGAAAATCAGGGTTGTTTAGTAAACACTGTTAAAAGCTCAATTAGAGACATTAGAAGAAATAAGGAATTTCTAAAATACTAGCAGTAAATCAATAGAAAGATAGCTTGTTCTCAATGCATATCAGTACTCTACATCGGTTTCAAGTGATTTTGTTTGAATATAATTGACCATTTTTGAGAAAATCAATGTCTTTTTCGTAAACAGTGCTAAAAGCTTCGTTAGACTAATTTGAAAAGATAAGGTATTTCTGAAAAACTAGTAGTAAATCAATGAAATAATAGCTTGTTTTCATTGCAATTCGATACTCTTCAATGATTTCAAGCTTTTTTGTCTGGATTGAATCGACCCCTTTCGAGAAAATCATTGTTTTTTAGTAAACACCATTAAAAGCTTGGTTAGAGTCATTGGAAAAGATTAGAAATGTCTATAAAACTAGGAATAAAAGAATGGAATAATAGCTTGTTTGCATTGCATTCCTATACTTTACAATAATTTCAAGCTTTTTTTTGTCTGAATGTTATGGACCATATTCGAGAAAATCAATGTTTTTTAGTGAACACTGTTACAAGCTTCGTTAAAGTAATTTAAAAAGTTATGGTATTTTTGAAAAACTAGTATTAAATCAATTGGAGAATAGCTTGTCTTTATTGCAATTCTATACTTTACATTGATTTCAAGCGTTTTTTTGTGAAATTAATCGACAATTTGTTGAGGAAATCAATGTTTTTTTAGTAAAAAATGTTGAAAGCCTGCTTCGAGTCATTGAAAAAGATTAGGAGCTTCTAAAAAACTAGGAATAAAAAAATTGAATAATAGCTTGTTTTCATTGCATTTCTATACTTTACAATGATTTCAAGCGTTTTTGTCTGAATTTAATTGACCACTTTCGAAAAAATCAATGTCTTTTAGTAAACACTGTTAAAAGTTTAGTTAGAGTCTTTGCAAAAGATCAATTATTTTTGAAAAGCAAGTAGTATAACAATGGAATAATACCTTGCTTTTATTGCAAATCTATACTTTTCATTGATTTCAAGCGTTTTTGTGTGAATTTAATCGACCTTTTTTTGAGGAAATCAATGTTTTTTTAGTAAACACTGTTAAAAGGTTGCATAAAATCATTGGAAAATATAAAGCATTTTAAAAAACTTACAGTAAATCAATAAAAATATAGGTGGTTCTCAATGCAATTTTGTACTCTCAATGATTTCAAGCTTTTTTTTTAATTTAATCGACCACTTTCGAGAAAATCAATGTTTTTTAGTAAACACTGTTAAAAGTTTAGTTAGAGTCTTTGCAAAAGATAAAGTATTTCTAAAAAGCAAGTAGTAAATCAATAAAAAAAAGCCTGTTCTCAATTCAATTCTGTACTCTACATTGATTGTAGTAAACGATGTTAAAAACTTCGTTGTATTAATTTGACAAGATAAAGGATTTCTGAAAAGTTAGTAGTAAATCAATAGAATAATAGCTTATTTTCATTGCAATTCTATACATTACAATGATTTGAAGTGTTTTTGTCTGAACTTAAATGACCATCTTCGAGAAGATCAATGTTGTTTAGTGAACACTGTTAAAAGCATGATTGGAGTCATTGGAAAGGTTCAAGAATTTCTAAAATACTAGCAGTAAATCAAAAGAAAAATAGCTTGTCCTCAATGCAATTCTTAACTCTACATTGATTTCAAGTGTTGTTGCATAAATTTAATCGACCAATTTCTGAGAAAATCAATGTGTTTTTAGTGAACAATGTTAAAAATTTAGTTAGAGTCTTTGAAAAAGATAAAGTATTTCTGAGAAAGAAAGTAGTAAATCAATGGAATAATAGCTTGTTTTCATTCCAATTCTATAATTTACATTAATTTCAAGCGTTTTTGTGAGAATTTAATCAACCATTTTTTCAGGAAATCAATGCTATTTTAGTAAACATTTTCAAAAGCTTAATTAGAGCCATTGCAAAAGACAAGGTATTTCTGAACAACTAGCAGTAAATCAATGGAATAATAGCTTGTTTTCATTGCAATTTTGTACTTTACATGAATCTCAAGCATTTTTGAATAAATTAAAAAAACCATTATTGAGATATTCAATGTCTTTTAGTACACACTGTTAAAGGCTTAGTTAGTGTCATTACAAAAGATGAGGTATTTCTGAGAAACTAGTAATAAATCATTGAAATAACAGCTTGATTTCATAGCAATTCTATACGTTACAATGATTGGAAGTGTTTTTGTCTGAACTTAAATGATCACCTTCGAGAAAATCAATGTTGTTTAGTGAACACTGTTAAAAGCATGATTGGAGTCATTGGAAAGGTTCAAGAATTTCTAAAATACTAGCAGTAAATCAAAAGAAAAATAGCTTGTCCTCAATGCAATTCTTAACTCTACATTGATTTCAAGTGTTGTTGCGTAAATTTAATCGACCATTTTCTGAGAAAATCAATGTGTTTTTAGTGAACAATGTTAAAAATTTAGTTAGAGTCTTTGAAAAAGATAAAGTATTTCTGAGAAAGAAAGTAGTAAATCAATGGAATAATAGCTTGTTTTCATTCCAATTCTATAATTTACATTGATTTCAAGCGTTTTTGTGAGAATTTAATCAACCATTTTTTCAGGAAATCAATGTTATTTTAGTAAACATTTTCAAAAGCTTAATTAGAGCCATTGCAAAAGACAAGGTATTTCTGAACAACTAGTAGTAAATCAATGGAATAATAGCTTGTATTCATTGCAATTTTGTACTTTACAGGAATTTCAAGCATTTCGGAATAAATTTAAAAAACCATTATTGAGTTATTCAATGTCTTTTTAGTACACACTGTTAAAGGCTTAGTTAGTGTCATTACAAAAGATGAGGTATTTCTGAGAAACTAGTAATAAATCATTGAAATAACAGCTTGATTTCATAGCAATTCTATACCTTACAATGATTGGAAGTGTTTTTGTCTGAACTTAAATGATCACCATCGAGAAAATCAATGTTGTTTAGTGAACACTGTTAAAAGCTTGATTCGAGTCATTGGAAAGATTCAGGAATTTCTAAAATACTAGCAGTTAATCAATAGAAAAATAGCTTGTCCTCAATGCAATTCTTAACTCTACATTGATTTCAAGTGTTGTTGCGTAAATTTAATCGACCATTTTCTGAGAAAATCAATGTGTTTTTAGTGAACAATGTTAAAAATTTAGTTAGAGTCTTTGCAAAAGATAAAGTATTTCTGAGAAAGAAAGTAGTAAATCAATGGAATAATAGCTTGTTTTCATTCCAATTCTATAATTTACATTGATTTCAAGCGTTTTTGTGAGAATTTAATCGACCATTTTTTCAGGAAATCAATGTTATTTTAGTAAACATTTTCAAAAGCTTAATTAGAGCCATTGCAAAAGACAAGGTATTTCTGAACAACTAGCAGTAAATCAATGGAATAATAGCTTGTTTTTATTGCAATTTTGTACTTAACAGGAATTTCAAGCATTTCAGAAGAGATTTAAAACCCATTCTTGAGTTATTCAATGTCTTTTTAGTACACACTGTTAAAGGCTTAGTTAGAGTCATTACAAAAGATGAGGTATTTCTGAGAAACTAGTAGTAAATCAATGAAATAACAGTTTGATTTCATTGCAATTGTATACTTTACAATCATTTCATGCCTTTTTTGTCTGAATTTAATGGACAACTGTCGAGAAAATCAATGTTTTTTAGTAAACACTGCTAGAAGTTTAGTTACAATCTTTGCAGAAGATGAAGTATTTCAGAAAAGCAAGTAGTAAATCAATGGAATAATAGCTTGTTTTCATTGCAATTCTATACTCTACAATGATTTCAATCGTTTTTGTCTGAACTTAATCGACCACTTTCGAGAAAATCAATGTTCTTTAGTAAACACTGTTAAAAGCTTGATTCGAGTCATTGGAGAAGATAAGGAATTTCTAAAAAACTAGCAGTAAATCAAAAGAAAAATGGCTTGTTCTCAATGCAATTCTATACTCTACATTGATTTCAATTCTCTTTGTGTAAATTTCATCGACCATTTTTTGAGGAAATCAATGTTTTTTGTAGTAAACACTTTTAAAAGCTTAATTAGAGCCTTTGCAAAAGACAAGGTATTTCTGAACAACTAGCAGTAAATCAATATAATAATAGCTTTTTTTCATTGCAATTTTGTACTTTACATGAATTTCAAGCATTTTTGAATAAATTTAAAAAACCATTATTGAGATATTCAATGTCTTTTTAGTACACACTGTTAAAGGCTTAGATAGAGTCATTACAACACATGAGGTATTTCTGAGAAACTAGTAGTAAATCAATGAAATAACAGCTTGATTTCATTGCAATTCTCTACTTTACAATGATCTGAAGCGTTTTTGGTCTGAAATTAATCGACCATTTTCAAGAAAGTCAATATCTTTTAGTACAAACTGTTAAAAGCTTAGTTAGATTCATTACAAAAGATAAGGTATTTCTGAAAAACAAGCAGTAAATCAATGGAATAATAGCTTGTTTTAATTGCAATTCTATAATTTACATTGATTTCAAGTGTTCTTGTGTGAATTTCATCGACAATTTTTTGAGGAAATCAATTCTTTTTTAGGAAACACTTTTAAAAGCTTAATTAAAGACATTGCTAAAGACAAGGTATTTCTGAACAACTAGTAGTAAATCAATGGAATAATAGCTTGTTTTCATTGCAATTGTGTACCTTACATGAATATAAAGCATTTTTGAATAAATTTAAAAAACCATCATTGAGTTATTCAATGTCTTTTTAGTACACACTGTTAAAGGCTTAGTTAGTGTCATTACAAAAGATGAGGTATTTCTGAGAAACTAGTAGTAAATCAATGAAATAACAGTTTGATTTCATTGCAATTGTATACTTTACAATCATTTCATGCGCTTTTTGTCTGAATTTAATGGACAACTGTCGAGAAAATCAATGCTTTTTAGTAAACACTGTGAGAAGTTTAGTTACAGTCTTTGCAGAAGATGAAGTATTTCAGAAAAGCAAGTAGTAAATCAATGGAATAATAGCTTGTTTTCATTGCAATTCTATACTCTACAATGATTTCAATCGTTTTTGTCTGAACTTAATCGACCACTTTCGAGAAAATCAATGTTCTTTAGTAAACACTGTTAAAAGCTTGATTCGAGTCATTGGAGAAGATAAGGAATTTCTAAAAAACTAGCAGTAAATCAAAAGAAAAATGGCTTGTTCTCAATGCAATTCTATACTCTACATTGATTTCAATTCTCTTTGTGTAAATTTCATCGACCATTTTTTGAGGAAATCAATGTTTTTTGTAGTAAACACTTTTAAAAGCTTAATTAGAGCCTTTGCAAAAGACAAGGTATTTCTGAACAACTAGCAGTAAATCAATATAATAATAGCTTTTTTTCATTGCAATTTTGTACTTTACATGAATTTCAAGCATTTTTGAATAAATTTAAAAAACCATTATTGAGATATTCAATGTCTTTTTAGTACACACTGTTAAAGGCTTAGATAGAGTCATTACAACACATGAGGTATTTCTGAGAAACTAGTAGTAAATCAATGAAATAACAGCTTGATTTCATTGCAATTCTCTACTTTACAATGATCTGAAGCGTTTTTGGTCTGAAATTAATCGACCATTTTCAAGAAAGTCAATATCTTTTAGTACAAACTGTTAAAAGCTTAGTTAGATTCATTACAAAAGATAAGGTATTTCTGAAAAACAAGCAGTAAATCAATGGAATAATAGCTTGTTTTAATTGCAATTCTATAATTTACATTGATTTCAAGTGTTCTTGTGTGAATTTCATCGACAATTTTTTGAGGAAATCAATTCTTTTTTAGGAAACACTTTTAAAAGCTTAATTAAAGACATTGCTAAAGACAAGGTATTTCTGAACAACTAGTAGTAAATCAATGGAATAATAGCTTGTTTTCATTGCAATTGTGTACCTTACATGAATTTAAAGCATTTTTGAATAAATTTAAAAAACCATCATTGAGTTATTCAATGTCTTTTTAGTACACACTGTTAAAGGCTTAGTTAGTGTCATTACAAAAGATGAGGTATTTCTGAGAAACTAGTAGTAAATCAATGAAATAACAGTTTGATTTCATTGCAATTGTATACTTTACAATCATTTCATGCGCTTTTTGTCTGAATTTAATGGACAACTGTCGAGAAAATCAATGCTTTTTAGTAAACACTGTGAGAAGTTTAGTTACAGTCTTTGCAGAAGATGAAGTATTTCAGAAAAGCAAGTAGTAAATCAATGGAATAATAGCTTGTTTTCATTGCAATTCTATACTCTACAATGATTTCAATCGTTTTTGTCTGAACTTAATCGACCACTTTCGAGAAAATCAATGTTCTTTAGTAAACACTGTTAAAAGCTTGATTCGAGTCATTGGAGAAGATAAGGAATTTCTAAAATACTAGCAGTAAATCAAAAGAAAAATGGCTTGTTCTCAATGCAATTCTATACTCTACATTGATTTCAATTCTTTTTGTGTAAATTTCATCGACCATTTTTTGAGGAAATCAATGTTTTTTGTAGTAAACACTTTTAAAAGCTTAATTAGAGTCTTTGCAAAAGACAAGGTATTTCTGAACAACTAGCAGTAAATCAATGGAATAAT
This sequence comes from Catostylus mosaicus, assembly GCA_964019065.1. NCBI lineage: Eukaryota > Metazoa > Cnidaria > Scyphozoa > Rhizostomeae > Catostylidae > Catostylus > Catostylus mosaicus. Next base: position 4,241,302 of record OZ025199.1, read on the forward strand.
AGCTTGTTTTCATTGCAATTTTGTACTTTACATGAATTTCAAGCATTTTTGAATAAATTAAAAAAACCATTATTGAGATATTCAATGTCTTTTAGTACACACTGTTAAAGGCTTAGATAGAGTCATTACAACACAAGAGGTATTTCTGAGAAACTAGTAGTAAATCAATGAAATAACAGCTTGATTTCATTGCAATTCTCTACCTTACAATGATTGGAAGTGTTTTTGTCTGAAATTAATCGACCATTTTCGAGAAAGTCAATATCTTTTAGTACAAACTGTTAAAAGCTTGATTAGAGCCTTCGCAAAAGACAAGGTATTTCTGAACAACTAGCAATAAATCAATGGAATAATAGCTTGTTTTCATTGCAATTTTGTACTTTACAGGAATTTCAAGCATTTCGGAATAAATTTAAAAAACCATTATTGAGTTATTCAATGTCTTTTTAGTACACACTGTTAAAGGCTTAGTTAGTGTCATTACAAAAGATGAGGTATTGCTGAGAAACTGGTAATAAATCATTGAAATAACAGCTTGATTTCATAGCAATTCTATACCTTACAATGATTGGAAGTGTTTTTGTCTGAACTTAAATGATCACCTTCGAGAAAATCAATGTTGTTTAGTGAACACTGTTAAAAGCTTGATTCGAGTCATTGGAAAGATTCAGGAATTTCTAAAATACTAGCAGTTAATCAATAGAAAAATAGCTTGTCCTCAATGCAATTCTTAACTCTACATTGATTTCAAGTGTTGTTGCGTAAATTTAATCGACCATTTTCTGAGAAAATCAATGTGTTTTTAGTGAACAATGTTAAAAATTTAGTTAGAGTCTTTGCAAAAGATAAAGTATTTCTGAGAAAGAAAGTAGTAAATCAATGGAATAATAGCTTGTTTTCATTCCAATTCTATAATTTACATTGATTTCAAGCGTTTTTGTGAGAATTTGATCGACCATTTTTTCAGGAAATCAATGTTATTTTAGTAAACATTTTCAAAAGCTTAATTAGAGCCATTGCAAAAGACAAGGTATTTCTGAACAACTAGCAGTAAATCAATGGAATAATAGCTTGTTTTCATTGCAATTTTGTACTTTACAGGAATTTCAAGCATTTCAGAAGAGATTTAAAACCCATCCTTGAGTTAGTCAATGTCTTTTTAGTACACACTGTTAAAGGCTTAGTTAGAGTCATTACAAAAGATGAGGTATTTCTGAGAAACTAGTAGTAAATCAATGAAATAACAGTTTGATTTCATTGCAATTGTATACTTTACAATCATTTCATGCCTTTTTTGTCTGAATTTAATGGACAACTGTCGAGAAAATCAATGTTTTTTAGTAAACACTGCGAGAAGTTTAGTTACAGTCTTTGCAGAAGATGAAGTATTTCAGAAAAGCAAGTAGTAAATCAATGGAATAATAGCTTGTTTTCATTGCAATTCTATACTCTAAAATGATTTCAATCGTTTTTGTCTGAACTTAATCGACCACTTTCGAGAAATTCAATGTTCTTTAGTAAACACTGTTAAAAGCTTGATTCGAGTCATTGGAGAAGATAAGGAATTTATAAAAAACTAGCAGTAAATCAAAAGAAAAATGGCTTGTTCTCAATGCAATTCTATACTCTACATTGATTTCAATTCTCTTTGTGTAAATTTCATCGACCATTTTTTGAGGAAATCAATGTTTTTTGTAGTAAACACTTTTAAAAGCTTAATTAGAGCCTTTGCAAAAGACAAGGTATTTCTGAACAACTAGCAGTAAATCAATGGAATAATAGCTTGTTTTCATTGCAATTTTGTACTTTACATGAATTTCAAGCATTTTTGAATCAATTTAAAAAACCATTATTGAGATATTCAATGTCTTTTTAGTACACACTGTTAAAGGCTTAGATAGAGTCATTACAACACATGAGGTATTTCTGAGAAACTAGTAGTAAATCAATGAAATAACAGCTTGATACTCTCTACTTTACAATGATCTGAAGCGTTTTTGGTCTGAAATTAATCGACCATTTTCGAGAAAGTCAATATCTTTTAGTACAAACTGTTAAAAGCTTAGTTAGATTCATTACAAAAGATAAGGTATTTCTGAAAAACAAGCAGTAAATCAATGGAATAATAGCTTGTTTTCATTCCAATTCTATAATTTACATTGATTTCAAGCGTTTTTGTGAGAATTTAATCGACCATTTTTTCAGGAAATCAATGTTATTTTAGTAAACATTTTCAAAAGCTTAATTAGAGCCATTGCAAAAGACAAGGTATTTCTGAACAACTAGCAGTAAATCAATGGAATAATAGCTTGTTTTCATTGCAATTTTGTACTTTACAGGAATTTCAAGCATTTCAGAAGAGATTTAAAACCCATCCTTGAGTTAGTCAATGTCTTTTTAGTACACACTGTTAAAGGCTTAGTTAGAGTCATTACAAAAGATGAGGTATTTCTGAGAAACTAGTAGTAAATCAATGAAATAACAGTTTGATTTCATTGCAATTGTATACTTTACAATCATTTCATGCCTTTTTTGTCTGAATTTAATGGACAACTGTCGAGAAAATCAATGTTTTTTAGTAAACACTGCGAGAAGTTTAGTTACAGTCTTTGCAGAAGATGAAGTATTTCAGAAAAGCAAGTAGTAAATCAATGGAATAATAGCTTGTTTTCATTGCAATTCTATACTCTACAATGATTTCAATCGTTTTTGTCTGAACTTAATCGACCACTTTCGAGAAAATCAATGTTCTTTAGTAAACACTGTTAAAAGCTTGATTCGAGTCATTGGAGAAGATAAGGAATTTCTAAAAAACTAGCAGTAAATCAAAAGAAAAATGGCTTGTTCTCAATGCAATTCTATACTCTACATTGATTTCAATTCTCTTTGTGTAAATTTCATCGACCATTTTTTGAGGAAATCAATGTTTTTTGTAGTAAACACTTTTAAAAGCCTAATTAGAGCCTTTGCAAAAGACAAGGTATTTCTGAACAGCTAGCAGTAAATCAATATAATAATAGCTTGTTTTCATTGCAATTTTGTACTTTACATGAATTTCAAGCATTTTTGAATAAATTTAAAAAACCATTATTGAGATATTCAATGTCTTTTTAGTACACACTGTTAAAGGCTTAGATAGAGTCATTACAACACATGAGGTATTTCTGAGAAACTAGTAGTAAATCAATGAAATAACAGCTTGATTTCATTGCAATTCTCTACTTTACAATGATCTGAAGCGTTTTTGGTCTGAAATTAATCGACCATTTTCGAGAAAGTCAATATCTTTTAGTACAAACTGTTAAAAGCTTAGTTAGATTCATTACAAAAGATAAGGTATTTCTGAAAAACAAGCAGTAAATCAATGGAATAATAGCTTGTTTTAATTGCAATTCTATAATTTACATTGATTTCAAGTGTTCTTGTGTGAATTTCATCGACAATTTTTTGAGGAAATCAATTCTTTTTTAGGAAACACTTTTAAAAGATTAATTAAAGACATTGCTAAAGACAAGGTATTTCTGAACAACTAGTAGTAAATCAATGGAATAATAGCTTGTTTTCATTGCAATTGTGTACCTTACATGAATTTAAAGCATTTTTGAATAAATTTAAAAAACCATTATTGAGTTATTCAATGTCTTTTTAGTACACACTGTTAAAGGCTTAGTTAGTGTCATTACAAAAGATGAGGTATTTCTGAGAAACTAGTAATAAATCAATGAAATAACAGCTTGATTTCATAGCAATTCTATACCTTACAATGATTGGAAATGTTTTTGTCTGAACTTAAATGATCACCTTCGAGAAAATCAATGTTGTTTAGTGAACACTGTTAAAAGCTTGATTAGAGTCATTGGAAAGATTCAGGAATTTCTAAAATACTAGCAGTAAATCAATAGAAAAATAGCTTGTCCTCAATGCAATTCTAAACTCTACATTGATTTCAAGTGTTGTTGCGTAAATTTAATCGACCATTTTCTGAGAAAATCAATGTGTTTTTAGTGAACAATGTTAAAAATTTAGTTAGAGTCTTTGCAAAAGATAAAGTATTGCTGAGAAAGAAAGTAGTAAATCAATGGAATAATAGCTTGTTTTCATTCCAATTCTATAATTTACATTGATTTCAAGCGTTTTTGTGAGAATTTAATTGACCATTTTTTCAGGAAATCAATGTTATTTTAGTAAACATTTTCAAAAGCTTAATTAGAGCCATTGCAAAAGACAAGGTATTTCTGAACAACTAGCAGTAAATCAATTGATTTCAATTCTTTTTGTGTAAATTTCAATGTTTTCAAATTTAAAAAAACATTATTGAGTTATTCAATGTCTTTTTAGTACACACTGTTAAAGGCTTAGTGAGTGTCATTACAAAAGATGAGGTATTTCTGAGAAACTAGTAATAAATCAATGAAATAACAGCTTGATTTCATAGCAATTCTATACCTTACAATGATTGGAAGTGTTTTTGTGTGAACTTAAATGATCACCTTCGAGAAAATCAATGTTGTTTAGTGAACACTGTTAAAAGTTTGATTAGAGTCATTGGTAAGATTCAGGAATTTCTAGGATACTAGCAGTGAATCAATAGAAAAATAGCTTGTCCTCAATGCAATTCTTAACTCTACATTGATTTCAAGTGTTGTTGCGTAAATTTAATCGACCATTTTCTGAGAAAATCAATGTGTTTTTAGTGAACAATGTCAAAAATTTAGTTAGATTCATTACAAAAGATAAGGTATTTCTGAAAAACAAGCAGTAAATCAATGGAATAATAGCTTCTTTTAATTGCAATTCTATAATTTACATTGATTTCAAGTGTTCTTGTGTGAATTTCATCGACAATTTTTGGAGGAAATCCATTCTTATTTAGGAAACACTTTTAAAAGCTTAATTAAAGCCATTGCTAAAGACAAGGTATTTCTGAACAACTAGTAGTAAATCAATGGAATAATAGTATGTTTTCATTGCAATTGTGTACCTTACATGAATTTAAAGCATTTTTGAATAAATTTAAAAAACCGTTATTGAGTTATTCAATGTCTTTTTAGTACACATTGTTAAAGGCTTAGTTAGAGTCATTACAAAAGATAAGGTATTTCTGAAAGGCTAGCATTAAATCAATGGAATAATAGCTTGTTTTTATTGCAATTCTATACTTTACAATGATTTGAAGCGTTTTTGTCTGAAATTAATCGACCACTTTCGAGAAAATCAATATTTGTTAGTAAACACTGTTAAAAGTTTAGTTAAAGTCTTTGCAAAAGATAAAATTTTGCTTAAAAAGAAAGTAGTAAATCAATGGAATAATAGCTTGTTTTTGTTGCAATTTTATAATTTACATTGATTTCAAGACTTTTTGTGTGAATTTAATCGACCATTTTTTTGAGGAAATCAATGTTTTTTTAGTAAACATTTTTAAAGCTTAATTAGAGCCTTTCCAAATGACAAAGTATTTCTGAACAACTAGTACTAAATCAATGGAATAATAGCTTGTTTTTCTTGCAATTGTGTACTTTACATGAATTTCAAGCATTTTTGAATAAATTTGATAAACCATTATTGAGTTATTCAATGTCTTTTTAGTAAAAACTGTTAAAAGCTTGGTTACAGTCATAGGAAAAGATAATGAAATTTTAAACAACTAGCAGTAAATCAATAAAAACATAGCTTATTCTCAATGCACTTCTGTACTCTCATTCATTTCAAGTGATTTTGTTTGAAAATAATTTTACCAATTTTTGACAAAATCAATGTCTTTTTCGTAAACAGTGTTAAAAGCTTCGTTAGAGTAATTTGAAAAGATTAGATATTTCTGAAAAACTGGTAGTAAATCAATGGGATAATAGCTTATATTTAATGCAATTGTATACTTTACATTAATTTCAAGCATTTTTCTGTGAATTTAATCGACCACTCTCGAGTAACTCAATATTTATAAGTATACACTGTTAAAAGTTTAGTTAGAGTCTTTGCAAAAGATAAAATTTTGCTGAAAAAGAAAGTAGTAAATCAATGGAATAATAGCTTGTTTTTGTTGCAATTTTATAATTTACATTGATTTCAAGCGTTTTTGTGTGAATTTAATCGACCTTTTTGTTGAGGAAATCAATGTTTTTTTAGTAAACATTTTTTAAGCTTAATTAGAGCCTTTCCAAATGACAAAGTATTTCTGAACAACTAGTGGTAAATCAATGGAATAATAGCTTGTTTTTCTTGCAATTGTGTACTTTACATGAATTTCAAGCAATTTGAATAAATTTGATAAACCATTATTGAGTTATTCAATGTCTTTTTAGTAAAAACTGTTAAAAGCTTGGTTACAGTCATAGGAAAAGATAATGAAATTCTAAACAACTAGCAGTAAATCAATAAAAACATAGCTTATTCTCAATGCAATTCTGTACTCTCATTGATTTCAAGTGATTTTGTTTGAAAATAATTTTACCAATTTTTGACAAAATCATTGTCTTTTTCGTAAACAGTGTTAAAAGCTTCGTTAGAGTAATTTGAAAAGATTAGGTATTTCTGAAAAACTGGTAATAAATCAATGGGATAATAGCTTATATTTAATGCAATTGTATACTTTACATTAATTTCAAGCATTTTTCTGTGAATTTAATCGACCACTCTCGAGTAATTCAATATTTATAAGTATACACTGTTAAAAGTTTAGTTAGAGTCTTTGCAAAAGACAAAGTATTTCTGAAAAAGAAAGTAGTAAATCAATGGAATAATAGCTTGTTTCTATTGCAATTTTATGATTTACATTGATTTCAAGCGTTTATCTGTGGATTTAATCGACCATTTTTTGAATTACTCAATGCCTTTTTAGTACACACTGTTAGAGGCCTAGTTAGAGTTTTTACAAAAGATAAGGTATTTCTAAGAAACTAGTAGTAAATCAATGCAATAATAGCTTGTTTTCATTGCAATTCTATACTTTACAATGATTTCAAGCGTTTTTTTGTCTGAATTTAATCGACCATTTTTTGAGGAAATCAATATTTTTGATTAAACAATGTTAAAAGTTTAGTTAGAGTCTTTGCATAACTTAAAGTATTTCTGAAAAAGAAAGTATTAAATCAATGGAATAATAGCTTTTTTTCTTCCAATTCTATGATTTACATTGATTTCAAGCATTCTTGTTTGAATTTAATCGACCATTTTTTTAAGGAAATCGATGTTTATCCAGTAAACAGTTTTAAAAGCTTAATTAGAGCCTTTGCAAAAGACAAGGTTTTTCGGAACAACTAGCAGTAAATCAATAGAATAACAGCTTGTTTTCATTGCAATTGTGTACTTTAAATGAATTTTAAGCATTTTTGAATAAATTTGATAAACCATTATTGAGTTATTCAATGTCTTTTTAGTAGAAACTGTTAAAAGCTTGGTTACAGTCATAGGAAAAGATAATGAAATTCTAAACAACTAGCAGTAAATCAATAAAAACATAGCTTATTCTCAATGCAATTCTGTACTCTCATTGATTTCAAGTGATTTTGTTTGAAAATAATTTTACCAATTTTTGACAAAATCATTGTCTTTTTCGTAAACAGTGTTAAAAGCTTCGTTAGAGTAATTTGAAAAGATTAGGTATTTCTGAAAAACTGGTAGTAAATCAATGGGATAATAGCTTATATTTAATGCAATTGTATACTTTACATTAATTTCAAGCATTTTTCTGTGAATTTAATCGACCACTCTCGAGTAATTCAATATTTATAAGTATACACTGTTAAAAGTTTAGTTAGAGTCTTTGCAAAAGACAAAGTATTTCTGAAAAAGAAAGTAGTAAATCAATGGAATAATAGCTTGTTTCTATTGCAATTTTATGATTTACATTGATTTCAAGCGTTTTTCTGTGGATTTAATCGACCATTTTTTGAATTACTCAATGCCTTTTTAGTACACACTGTTAGAGGCTTAGTTAGAGTCTTTACAAAAGATAAGGTATTTCTAAGAAACTAGTAGTAAATCAATGCAATAATAGCTTGTTTTCATTGCAATTCTATACTTTACAATGATTTCAAGCGTTTTTTTGTCTGAATTTAATCGACCATTTTTTGAGGAAATCAATATTTTTGATTAAACAATGTTAAAAGTTTAGTTAGAGTCTTTGCATAACTTAAAGTATTTCTGAAAAAGAAAGTATTAAATCAATGGAATAATAGCTTTTTTTCTTCCAATTCTATGATTTACATTGATTTCAAGCATTCTTGTTTGAATTTAATCGACCATTTTTTTAAGGAAATCGATGTTTATCCAGTAAACAGTTTTAAAAGCTTAATTAGAGCCTTTGCAAAAGACAAGGTATTTCGGAATAACTAGCAGTAAATCAATAGAATAACAGCTTGTTTTCATTGCAATTGTGTACTTTACATGAATTTTAAGCATTTTTGAATAAATCTAAAACACCATTATTGAGTTACTCAATGTCTTTTTAGTACACACTGTTAAAGGCTTAGTTACAGTCATTACAAAAGATAAGGAAATTTTAACCAACTAGCAGTAAATTAATAAAAACATAGCTTATTCTCAATGCAATTCTGTACTCTCACTGATTTCAAGTGATTTTGTTTGAATGTAATTGACTACTTTTTGAGAAAATCAATGTCTTTTTCGTACACAATGTTAAAAGCTTCGTTAGAGTAATTTGAAAATATAAGGTATTTCTGAAAAACTAGTAGTAAATCAATAGAATAATAGCTTGTCTTGATTGCAATTGTATACTTTACAATGATTTGAAGCCTTTTTGTCTGAATTTAATCGACCACTTTCGAGAAAATCATTATTTATTAGTATACACTGTTAAAAGTTTAGATAGAGTCTTTGCAAAATATAAAGTATTTCAGAAAAACTAGTAGTAAAACAATGGGATAATAGCTTGATCTTATTCCAATTCTATACTTTACATTAATTTGAAGCGTTTTTGTGTGAAGTTTATAGACCATTTTTTGCGAAAATCAAAATGTTTTTAGTTAACGATGTTAAGAGCTTCGTTAGAGTAATTTGACAAGATAAAGGATTTCTGAAATACTAGTAGTAAATCAAAGAAATAATGGATTGTTTTTATTGCAATTGTATAATTTACAATGATTTCAAGCTTTTTTTTGTCTGAAATTAAAGGACCATTTTCGAGAAAATCAATGCTTTTTTAGTAAACACTGTTAAAAGTTTAGAGTCGTTGCAAAAGATATGGAATTTCTAAAAAACAAGGAATAAAACATTGAAATAATAGCTTGCTTTTATTGCAATTCTTTACTTTACATTAATTTCAAGCATTTTTGAATGAACTGAAACAACCACTTTTGAGTTAATCAAAATTTTTATTAGAAAACACAGTTAAAGGCTTGGTTAGAGTCGTTACAAAAGATAAGTTATTTCCAAAAAACTGGTCGTAAATCAATGAAACAATAGCTTGTTCTCATTGCAATTGTATACTCTACAATGATTTCAAGCGATTCTGCTTCTAAATTTAATAGCCCACTTTCGAGAAAATCAATGTTTTCTAGTAAACACTGTTAAAAGCGTAGTTAGTGTCACTGCAAAAGATATGGTATTTCTGAAAAACTGGGAATAAACCATTGGAAAATTAGCTTGTTTTCATTGCAATTCTGTACTTTATATTGATTTCAAGCGTTTTTGAATGAATTTAAACAACCTTTTTTGAGTTAATCAATGTTTTTTAGGAAACACTGTTCAAAGTTTAGTTCAGAGTCTTTGCAAAAGATAAAGTATTTCTGAAAAAGAAAGTAGTAAATCAATGGAATAATAGCCTGTTTTTATTGCAATTCTATAATTTACAATGATTTCAAGCGTTCTTTTGTCTGAATTTAATCGACCATTTTTTGAGGAAATCAATTTTTTTTCAGTAAACACTGTGAAAAGCTTGATTAGAGTCATTGGAAAGGTTAAGGAATTTCTAAAATACTAACAGTAAATCACTAGAAAAATAGCTTTTTCTCATAACAATTCTGTCCTCTACATTGATTTCAAGTGCTTTTGTGGAAATTTAATTGACCATTTTTTTGAGGAAATCATGTTTTTTTAGTAAACACTGTTAAAAGCTTTCTTAGAGTCATTGGAAAAGATAAGGTATTTCTAAAAAATCTAGAAGTAAATCATTAAAAAAATAGATTGTTCTCAATGCAATTCTGTATTCTCAATGATTTCAAGTGATTTTGTGTGAATATAATTGACCCTTTTTTGAGAAAATCAATGTCTTCTTCGTAAACAATGTTGAAAGTTTTGTTAGAGTAATTTGAAAAGATAAGGTATTTCTGAGAAGCAAGTAGTAAATCAATGGAATAATGTCTTGTTTTCATTGCAATTCTATAATTTACATTAATTTCAAGCGTTTTTGTCTGAATTTAATTGACCACTTTCGAGAAAATCAATGTCTTTTAGTAAACACTATTAGAAGTTTAGTTAGAATCTTTGCAAAAGATAAAGTATTTCTTAAAAACTAGTAATAAATCAATGAAATAATACCTTGTTTTTATTGCAATTCTATAATTTACATTGATTTCAAGCGTTTTTGTAAGAATTTAATCGACCATTTTTTTAAGAAATCAATGTTTTTTTAGGAAACACTGTTAAAAGCTTGCTTAGAGTCACTGGAAAAGATCAGGAAATTCTTAAAAACTAACAATAAATCAATAAAAAGATACCTTGCTCTCAATGCAATTCTATCTCTCAATGATTTCAAGCCTTTTTTCGAATGTAATAGACCACTTCCGAGAAAATCAATGTTTTCTAGTAAACACTCCTAAAAACGTAGTTAGTGTCATTGCAAAAAATATGATATTTCTGAAAAACTGGGAATAAACCATTGAACAAATAGCTTGTTTTCATTGCAATTCTGTACTTTATATTGATTTCAAGCGTTTTTGAATGAATTTATACAACCTTTTTTGAGTTAATCAATGTTTTTTAGTAAACACTGTTCAAAGTTTAGTTAGAGTCTTTGCAAAGGATAAAGTATTTCTGAAAAAGAAAGTAGTAAATCAATGGAATAATAGCTTGTTTTTATTGCAATTCTATAATTTACAATGATTTCAACCGTTTTTTTATCTGAATTTAATCGACCATTTTTTGAGGAAATCAATGTTTTTTTAGTAAACACTGTTAAAAGCTTGATTAGAGTTATTGGAAAGGTTATCGAATTTCTAAAATACTAGCAGTAAATCAATAGAAAAATAGCTTGTCCTCAATGCAATTTTGTAATCTACATTGATTTCAAGTGTTGTTGCGTAAATTTAATCGAACATTTTCTTAGCAAATCAATGTGTTTTTTTAGTAAAAATTGTTAAAAATATAGTTAGGGTCTTTGCAAAAGATAGACTATTTCTGAAAAAGAAAGTAGTGAATCAATGGAATAATAGCTTGTTTTTATTCCAATTCTATAATTTACACTGATTTCAAGCGTTTTTGTGTGATTTTAATCGACCATTTTTTCAGGAAATCAATGCTCTTTTAGTAATTATTTTTAAAGGCTCACTTAGAGCCTTTCGAAAGGACAAGGTATTTCTGAACAACTAGCAGTAAATCAATGGAATAACAGCCTGTTTTGATTGCAATTGTGTACGTTAAATGAATTTCGAGCATTTTTGAAAAAATTTAAAAAACCATTATTGCGTTATTTAATGTCTTTTTAGTACACAATGTTAATGGCTTAGTTAGAGTCATTACAAAAGATGAGGTATTTCCGAGAAACTAGTAATAAATCAATGGAATAATGTAGTAAATCAATGGAATAATGTCTTGTTTTCATTACAATTCTATAATTTACATCAATTTCAAGCGTTTTTGTCTGAATTTAATTGACCACTTTCGAGAAAATCAATGTCTTTTAGTAAACACTATTAGAAGTTTAGTTAGAATCTTTGCAAAAGATATAGTATTTCTTAAAAACTAGTAATAAATCAATGAAATAATACCTTGTTTTTATTGCAATTCTATAATTTACATTGATTTCAAAGCGTTTTTGTAAGAATTTAATTGAACATTTTTTGAGGAAATCAATGGTTTTTTAGTAAACACTGTTAACAGCTTGCTTAGAGTCACTGGAAAAGATAAGGAAATTCTAAAAAACTAACAAAAAATCAATAAAATGATACCTTGTTCTCAATGCAATTCTATCTCTCAATGATTTCAAGCCTTTTTTTCGAATGTAATAGACCACTTCCGAGAAAATCAATGTTTTCTAGTAAACACGGTTAAAAGCGTAGTTAGTGTCATTGCAAAAGATGTGATATTTCTGAAAAACTGGGAATAAACCATTGAAAAAATAGCTTGTTTTCATTGCAATTCTGTACTTTGTATTGATTTCAAGCGTTTTTGAATGAATTTAAACAACCTTTCTTGAGTTAATCAATGTTTTTTAGTAAACACTGTTCAAAGTTTAGTTAGAGTCTTTGCAAAAGATAAATTATTTCCGAAAAAGAAAGTATTAAATTAATGGAGTAATAGCTTGTATTTATTCCAATTCTATGATTTACATTGATTTCAAGTGTTTTTGTGCGAATTTAATCGACTATTTTTTGAGGAAATCAATGTTTTTTAGTAAACACTTTAAAATGCTTAATAGGAGCCTTTGCTAAAGAGAAGGTATTTCTGAACAACTAGCAGTAAATCAATGGAATAATAGCTTGTTTTCATTGCAATTGTGTACTTTACATGAATTTCAAGCATTTTTGAATAAATTTAAAAAACCATTATTGAGTTATTCAATGTCTTGTTAGGACACAATGTTTAATGCTTAGTTAGAGTCATCACAAAAGATAAGGTATTTCTGAAAAACTGAATTTTTTTTCATTGCAATTCTATACTTTACTATCATTTGAAGCGTTTTTGTCTGAAATTAATCGACCACTTTCGAGGAAATTAATGTTGTTTAATAAACACTGTGAAAAGCTTATTTAGAATCATTGGAAAAGATAAGGAATTTCTAAAATACTAGCAGTAAATCAATAGAAAAATAGCTTTTTCTCATAACAATTCTGTACTCTGCATTGATTTCAAGTGTTTTTGTGCGAATTTAATCGACCATTTTTTAAGGAAATCAATGTTTTTTTAGTAAACACTCTTAAAAACTTTCTTAGAGTCATTGGAAAAGATAAGGTATTTCTAAAAAATCTAGAAGTAAATCAATAAAAAAATAGATTGTTCTCAATGCAATTCTGTACTCTCAATGATTTTAAGTGATTTTGTGTGAATATAATTGACCCTTTTTTGAGAAAATCAATGTCTTTTTCGTAAACAATGTTGAAAGTTTTGTTAGAGTAATTTCAAAAGATAAGGTATTTCTGAGAAGCAAGTAGTAAATCAATGGAATAATGTCTTGTTTTCAATGCAATTCTATAATTTACATTAATTTCAAGCGTTTTTGTCTGAATTTAATTGACCACTTTCGAGAAAATCAATGTCTTTTAGTAAACACTATTAAAAGTTTAGTTAGAATCTTTGCAAAAGATATAGTATTTCTTAAAAACTAGTAATAAATCAATGAAATAATACCTTGTTTTTATTGCAATTCTATAATTTACATTGATTTCAAAGCGTTTTTGTAAGAATTTAATTGAACATTTTTTGAGGAAATCAATGGTTTTTTAGTAAACACTGTTAACAGCTTGCTTAGAGTCACTGGAAAAGATAAGGAAATTCTAAAAAACTAACAAAAAATCAATAAAATGATACCTTGTTCTCAATGCAATTCTATCTCTCAATGATTTCAAGCCTTTTTTTCGAATGTAATAGACCACTTCCGAGAAAATCAATGTTTTCTAGTAAACACGGTTAAAAGCGTAGTTAGTGTCATTGCAAAAGATATGATATGTCTGAAAGACTGGGAATAAAACATTGAAAAAATAGCTTGTTTTCATTGCAATTCTATATTTTATATTGATTTCAAGTGTTTTTGAATGAATTTAAACAACCTTTTTTGAGTTAATCAATGTTTTTTTAGTAAACACTGTTCAAAGTTTAGTTAGAGTCTTTGCAAAAGATATAGTATTTCTGAAAAAGAAAGTAGTAAATCAATGGAATAATAGCTTGTTTTTATTGCAATTCTATACTTTACATTGATTTCAAGCGTTTTTTTGTCGGAATTTAATCGACCATTTTTTGAGGAAATCAATGTTTTTTTAGTAAACACTGTTAAAACTATAGTTAGAGTCTTTGCAAAAGATAAATTATTTCAGAAAAAGAAAGCAGTAAATCAATGGAATAATAGCTTGTTTTAATTGCAATTTTGTACTTTACATGAATTTCAAGTATTTTTGTGCGAATTTAATCGACCATTTTTTGAGAAAATCATTGTTTTTTTAGTAAACATTTTTCAAAGCTTATTTAGAGTCTTTGCAAAAGACAAGGTATTTCTGAACAACTAGCGTTAAATCAATGGAATAATAGCTTGCTTTCATTGCAATTTTGTACTTTACATGAATTTCAAACATTTTTTAAAAAATTTAAAAAGCCATTATTGAGATATTCAATGTCTTTTTAGTACACACTATTAATGGCTTAGTTAGAGTCATTACAAAAGATGAGGTATTTCCGAGGAACTAGTAGTAAATCAATGGAATAATGTCTCGTTTTCATTGCAATTCTATAATTTACATTTATTTAAAGCGTTTCGGTCTGAATTTAATTGACCACGTTCGAGAAAATCAATGTCTTTTAGTAAACACTATTAAAAGTTTAGTTGGAGTCTTTGCAAAAGATAAAGTATTTCAAAAAAACTAGTAGTAAATCAATGGGATAACTGCTTGATCTTATTCCAATTCTATACTTTACATTAATTTGAAGCGTTATTGTGTGAATTTTATAGACCACTTTTTGAGAAAATCAATATGTTTTTAGTAAACGATGTTAAAAGCTTCGTTAGAGTAATTTGACAAGATAAAGGATTTCTGAAATACTAGTAGTAAATCAATGGAATAATGGATTGATTTTATTGCAATTGCATACTTTACAATGATTTCAAGCTTATTTTGTCTGAAATTAAAGGACCATTTTCGAGAAAGTCAATGTTTTTTTAGTAAACACTGTTAAAAGTTTAGTTAGAGTCTTTGCAAAAGATAAGGTATTTCTAAAATACAAGGAATAAAACATTGGAATAAAAGCTTGTTTTTATTGCATTTCTATAATTTACAATGATTTCAAGCGTTTTTTTGTCTGAATTTAATCGATCATTTTTTGAGGAAATCAATGTTTTTTTACTAAACAGTGTTAAAAGTTTAGTTAGAGTCTTTGCAAAAGATAAAATTTTGCTGAAAAGGAAAGTAGTAAATCAATGGAATAATAGGTTTTTTTATTGCAACATTATAATTTATATTGATTTCAAGCGTTTTTTTGTGAATTTATTTGAAAAAATTTAAAAAACCATTATTGAGTTATTCAATGTCTTTTTAGTACACACTGTTAAAGGCTTAGTTAAAGTCATTACAAAAGATGAGGTATTTCTGAGAAACTAGTAGTAAGTCAATGAGATAACAGCTTGATTTCATTGCAATTCTATACTTTACAATGATCTGAAGCGTTTTTATCTGAAATTAATCGACCACTTTCGAGAAAGTCAATATCTTTTAGTGCACACTATTAAAAGTTTAGTTACAGTCATTACAAAAGATAACGTATTTCTGAAAAGCTAGCATTTAATCAATGAAATAATAGCTTGTTTTCATTGCAATTCTATAGTTTGCAATGATTGCAATCGTTTTTGTCTGAACTTAATCGACCACTTTCGAGAAAATCAATGTTTTCTAGTAAACAATGTTAAAAGCGTAGTTAGTGTCATTGCAAAAGATAGGGTATTTCTGAAAAACTGGGAATAAACCATTGAAAAAATAGCTTGTTTTCATTGCAATTCTGTACTTTATATTGATTTCAAGTGTTTTTGAATGAATTTAAACAACATTTTTTGAGTTAATCAATGTTTTTTAGCATAAACCCGGCTCAAAGTTTAGTTAGAGTCTTTGCAAAAGATAAAGTATTTCTAAAAAAGAGAGTAGTAAATTAATGGAATAATAGCTTGTTTTTATTGCAATTCTATAATTTACAATGAGTTCAAGCGTTTTTTTGGCTGAATTTAATCGACCATTTTTTGAGGAAATCAATGCTTTTTTAGTAAACAATGTTAAAACTATAGTTAGAGTTTTTGCAAAAGATAAATTATTTCCGAAAAAGAAAGTATTAAATCAATGGAGTAATAGCTTGTATTCACTCCAATTTTATGATTTACATTGATTTCAAGCGTTTTTGTGTGAATTTAATCGACCATTTTTTGAGAAAATCAATGTTTTTTAGAAAACACTTTAAAATGCTCAATTAGAGCCTTTGCTAAAGACAATGTAGTTCTGAACAACTAGCAGTAAATCATTGAAAAAATAGCTTGTTTTCATTGCAATTCTGTACTTTATATTGATTTCAAGTGTTTTTGAATAAATTTAAAAAACCATTATTGAGTTATTCAATGTCTTTTTAGTACACACTGTTAAAGGCTTTACGAAAGATAAGGAAATTCTAAACCACTAGCAGTAAATCAATAAAAACATAGCTTATTCTCAATGCAATTCTGTACTCTCATTGATTTCAAGTGATTTTGTTTGAATATAGTTGACTATTTTTTGAGAAAATCAATGTCTTTTTCGAATACAATGTTAAAAGCTTCCTTAGAGTAATTTGAAAAGATAAGGTATTTCTGAAAAACTAGTAGTAAATCAATAGGATAATAGCTTGTCTTTATTGCAATTGTATACTTTACATTAATTTCAATCATTTTTTTGTGAATTTAATCGACCATTTTGAGTTATTCAATGTCTTTCTAGTAAACAATGTTAAAGGATTTGTTAGAGTCATTACAAAAGATAATGTATTTTTCAAAAACGCATAGTAAATCAATGAAATAATAGCTTGATTCCATTGCAATTCTTTACTTTACAATGATTTGAAACGTTTTTGTCTGAATTTAATAGACCACTTTCGAGAAAATCAATATTTATTAGTATACACTGTTAATAGTTTAGTTAGAGTCTTTGCAAATGATAAAGAATTTCTGAAAAATAAAGTAGTAGATCAATGGAATAATAGCTTGTTTTTATTGCAATTTTATAATTTACATTGATTTCAAGCGTTTTTCTGTGAATTTAATCGACCATTTTTTTGACCTATTCAATGTCCTTTTAGTAGACACTGTTAGTGGCTTAATTAGAGCCTTTGCAAAAGACAAGGTATTTCTGAACAACTAGCAGTAAATCAATGGAATAACAGCTTGTTTTCATTGCAATTGTGTACGTTACATGAATTTCAAGCATTTTTGAAAAACTTTAAAAAACTATTATTCAGTTATTCAATGTCTTTTTAGTACACACTGTTAATGGCTTAGTTAGAGTCATTACAAAAGATGAGGTATTTCCGAGGAACTAGTAGTAAATCAATGGAATAATGTCTTGTTTTCATTGCAATTCTATAATTTACATTTATTAAAAGCGTTTCGGTCTGAATTTAATTGACCACGTTCGAGAAAATCAATGTCTTCTAGTAACACTATTAAAAGTTTAGTTAGAGTCTTTGCAAAAGATGAAGTATTTCAGAAAAACTAGTAGTAAATCAATGAAATAACAGCTTGATTTCATTGCAATTCTATACTTTACAATGATCTGAATCGTTTTTGTCTGAAATTAATCGACCACTTTCGAGAAAATCAATATCTTTTAGTGCACACTGTTAAAAGCTTAGTTACAGTCATTACAAAAGATAAGGTATTTCTGAAAAGCTAGCATTAAATCAATGAAATAATAGCTTGTTTTCATTGCAATTCTATAGTTTACAATGATTGCAATCGTTTTTGTCTGAACTTAATTGACCACTTTCGAGAAAATCAATATTTATTAGTATACACTGTTAATAGTTTAGTCAGAGTCTTTGGAAATGATGAAGTATTTCTGAAAAAGAAAGTAGTAAATCAATGGAATAATAGCTTGTTTTTATTGCAATTTTATAATTTACATTGATTTCAAGCGATTTTCTGAGAATTTAATCCACCATTTTTTGACTTATTCAATGTCTTTTTAGTACACACTGTTAGTGGCTTAGTTAGAGTCATTACAAAAGATAAGGTGTTTCTGAGAAATTAGTAGTAAATAAATGAAATAATAGCCTGTTTTCATTGCAATTTTATACTTTACAATGATTTCAAGCGTTTTTTTGTCTGAATTTAATCGACCATTTTTTGAGGAAATCAATGTTTTTTTAGTAAACAATGTTTTTAAAGTTTAGTTAGAGTCTTTCCAAAACTTAAAGTATTTCTGAAAAAGAAAGTATTAAATCAATAGAGTAAAAGCTCTTTTTTCTTCCAATTCTATGATTTACATTGATTTCAAGCATTTTTGTGTTAATCTAATCAACCTTTTTTTGAGGAAATCAATGTTTTTTTAGTAAAAATTTCTAAAAGCGTAATTAGAGCCTTTCAGAAAGACAAAATGTTTCTGAACAACTAGTAGTAAATGAATGGAATAATAGCTTGTTTTCATTGCAATTGTGTACTTTACATGAATTTCAAGCATTTGTGAATAAATTTAATAAACCATTATTGAGTTATTCAATGTCTTCTTAGTACACACTGTTAAAGGCTTAGTTAGAGTCATTACAAAAGATAAGGTATTTCTGATATACTAGCAGTAAATCAATGAAATAATTCCTTGATTTAATTGCAATTCTATACTTTACAATGATTTGAAGCTTTTTTGTCTGAAAATAATCGACCACTTTCGAGAAAATCAATATTTTTTAGTAAACACTGTTAAAAGTTTAGTTAGAGTCTTTGCAAAAGAAAAAGTTTTGCGGAAAAAGAAAGTAGTAAATCAATGGAATAATAGCTTGTTTTTATTCCAATTCTATAATTTACATTGATTTAAAGCGTTTTTGTGTGAATTTAATCCACCATTTTTTTGAGGAAATCAAGGTTTTTTTAGTAAACATTTTTAAAGCTTAATTAGAGCCTTTGCAAAAGACAAGGTATTTCTGAGCAAGTAGTAGTAAAACAATGGAATAATAGCTTGTTTTTATTGCAATTGTGTACTTTACATGAATTTCAAGCATTTTTGAATAAATTTGATAAACCATTATTGAGTTATTCAATGACTTCTTAGTACACACTGTTAAAGGCTTAGTTAGAGTCATTCCAAAAGATAAGGAAATTCTAAACAACTAGCAGTAAATCAATAGAAACATAGCTTATTATCAATGCAATTCTGTACTCTCATTGATTTCAAGTGATTTTGTTTGAATATAATTGACTATTTTTTGAGAAAATCAATGTCTCTTTCGATTACAATGTTAAAAGCTTCGTTAGAGTAATTTGAAAAGGTAAGGTATTTCTGAAAAACTAGTAGTAAATCAATAGGATAATAACTTGTCTTTATTGCAATTTTATACTTTACATTAATTTCAAGCATTTTTTTGTGAATTTAGTCGACCATTTTGAGTTATTCAATGTTCTTCTAGTAAACAATGTTAAAGGTTTTGTTCAAGTCATTACAAAACATAACGTATTTCTCAAAAACTAGTAGTAAATCAATGAAATAATAGCTTCATTTCATTGCAATTCTATACTTTACAATGATTTGAAGCGTTTTTTTGTCTGAATTTAATCGACCATTTTTTGAGGAAATCAATATTTTGTTATTAAACAATGTTAAAAGTTTAGTTAGAGTCGTTGCAAACTTAAAGTATTTCTGAAAAAGAAAGTATTAACTCAATGGAATAATAGCTTTTCTTCTTCCAATTCTATGATTTACATTGATTTCAAGCATTCTTGTGTGAATGTAATCGACCATTTTTTGAGGAAATCGATGTTTTTGCAATGAACACTTTAAAAAGCTTAATTAGAGCCTTTTCAAAAGACAAGGTGTTTCTGAACAACTAGCAGTAAATCAATGGAATAACAGGTTGTTTTCATTGCAATTGTGTACGTTACATGACTTTCAAGCATTTTTGAATAAATTTAAAACACCATTATTGAGTTACTCAATGTCTTTTTAGTACACACTGTAAAAGGCTTAGTTAGAGTCATTCCAAAAAAAAGTGTTTCTGAAAAACTAGTAATAAATCAATGACATAATAGCTTGTTTTCATTGCAATTCTATACTTTACAGTGATTTGAAGCTTTTTTGCCTGAACTTAATCGACCACTTTCGAGAAAATTAATGTTGTTTAGTAAACACTGTTAAAAGCTTGATTAGAGTCATTGGAAATGATAAGGAATTTCGAAAATACTAGCAGTAAATCAAAAGAAAAATAGCTTGCTCTCAAAGCAATTCTGTACTCTTCATTGATTTCAAGTGTTTTTGTGTAAATTTAATCGACCATTTTTGAGAAAATCAATGTGTTTATAGTAAACAATGTTAAAAGCTTCGTTAGAGTGATTTTAAAAGATAAGGGATTTTTAAAAGACTAGTAGTAAATCAATGGAATAATAGCTTGTTTTTATTCCAATTCTATAATTTACAGTGATTTCAAGCGTTTTTGTGTGAATTTAATCGACATTTTTTTGAGGAAATCAATGTTTTTTTAGTAAACATTTTTAAAAGCTTAATAAGAGCCTTTCCAAAAGACAAAGTATTTCTGAACAACTAGCAGTAAATCAATGGAATAACAGCTTGTTTTCATTGCAATTGTGTACTTTACATGAATTTCAAGCATTTTTGAATAAATTTGATAAACCGTTATTGAGTTATTCAATGTCTTTTTAGTAAACACTGTTAAAAGCTTAGTTAGAGTCATTACAAAAGATAATGAAATTCAAAACAACTAACAGTAAATCAATAAAAACATAGCTTATTCTCAATGCAATCCTGTACTCTCATTGATTTCAAGTGATTTTGTTTGAATTTAATTGACTGTTTTTGAGAAAATCAATGTCTTTTTCGAATACAATGTTAAAAGCTTCGTTAGAGTAATTTGAAAAGATAAGGTATTTCTGAAAAACTAGTAGTAAATCAATAGGATAATAGCTGGTTTTTATTGCAATTCTATAATTTACACTAATTACAAGCGTCTTTGTGTGAATTTAATCGACATTTTTTTTGAGGAAATCAATGTTTTTTTTGTAAACATTTTTAAAGCTTAATAAGAGCCGTTGCAAAAGACAATGTATTTCTGAACAACTAGCAGTAAATCAATGAAGTAATACCTGGTCTTTTTGCAATTGTGTACTTTACATGAATTTCAAGCATTTTTGAATAAATTTGATAAACCATTATTGAGTTACTCAATGTCTTTCTAGTAAACAATGTTAAAGGTTTCGTTAGAGTCATTAAAGAAGATAAGGTATTTCTAGAAAAACTAGTAGTAAATCAAAGAAATAATAGCTTGATTTCATTGCAATTCTATACCTTACAATGATTTGAAGCGTTTTTGTCTGAATTTAATCGACCACTTTCGAGAAAATCAATATTTATTAGTATACACTGCTAAAAGTTTAGTTAGAGTCTTTGCAAAAGATAAAGTATTTCTGAAAAAGAAAGTAGAAAATCAATGGAACAATAGGTTTTTTTATTGCAATTTTATAATTTACATTGATTTCAAGCGTTTTTTTGTGAATTTAATCGACCATTTTTTGAATTATTCAATGTCTTTTTAGTACACACTGTTAGAGGCTTAGTTAGAGTCATTGCAAAAGATAAGGTATTTCTGAGAAACTAGTAGTAAATCAATGAAATAATAGCTTGCTTTCATTGCAATTTTATACTTTACAATGATTTCAAGCGTTTTTTTGTCTGAATGTAATCGAACATTTTCTGGGGAAAACCAATTTTTTTTATTAAACACTGTTAAAACTATAGTTAGAGTCTTTGCAAAAGATGAATTATTTCTGAAAAAGAAAGTATTAAATCAATGGAATAATAGCTTTTCTTTTTCCAATTCTATGATTGACATTGATTTCAAGCATTCTTGTGTGAATTTAATCGACCATTTCTGGAGGAAATCGATGTTTTTGCAGTGAACACTTTGAAAAGCTTAATTAGAGTCTTTGCAAAAGACAAGGTATTTCTGAACAACTAGCAGTAAATAAATAGAATAATAGCTTGTTTTCATTGCAATTGTGCACTTTACATTAATTTCAAGCAATTTTTTATTAGTTTAAACAACCATTTTTGAGTTATTTAATGTCTTCTTAGCAAACACTGTTAAAGGTTTAGTTAGAGTCATTACAAAAGAGGAGGTATTTCCGAGAAACTAGTAGTAAATCCATCAAATAATAGCTTGTTTTCATTGCAATTCTTTACTTTACAATGATTTGAAGCGTTTTTGTCTGAATTTAATAGACCATTTTCGAGGAAATCAATGTGTGTTAGTAAACACTGTTAAAAGCTTGGTAAGAGTCATTAGAAAAGATAAGGAATTTCTAAACATCTAGCAGTAAATCAATAAAAAATAGCTTGTTCTCAATGCAACTCTGTACTCTACATTGATTTTAAGTGTTTTTGTGTGAATATAATCGACCATTTTTTGAGAAAATCAATGTCTTTTTCGTGAACAATGTTACAAGCTTCGTTAGAGTAATTTGAAAAGATAAGGTATTTCTGAAAAACTAGTAGTAAATCAATGGGATAATAGCTTGTTTTTTTTGCAATTCTATACATTACATTCATTTCACACTCGATTCAAACGTTGATGGCGGCCGCAGTGTCCTTTGCTGTTGTAATATTCGCTCTATTCAACATCAGAAAAGAATCTTTTGCAAGTGGAAATTCAGTCTGCTTCTCTTTCTTCCGTGAAGAGGCAAAGGATGTGAAAAACTCGAGGATATGTGCATTTCTATGGGTCCAAAACAAGAAAAGGGACTTCACGTAGGCCATAACACACGCACGCATGTGGGCCTACAACTGTAATTACTTCTTGCTGGAGATTTCGAGACGTGTCCAGGCCCATGCCAGAATTACATCACATGTAAAAAGCCGATGAAAATTAATCAGAGCTCTGAAAAGTGTTTTGCTTGTGGCCAAAAGTTCCACTTAAAATGCCTTGTTGACCAAATCGAATATGGATGCGAGA
This sequence comes from Catostylus mosaicus, assembly GCA_964019065.1. Taxonomy (NCBI): domain Eukaryota; kingdom Metazoa; phylum Cnidaria; class Scyphozoa; order Rhizostomeae; family Catostylidae; genus Catostylus; species Catostylus mosaicus. The sequence continues at coordinate 4,264,363 of OZ025199.1, forward strand.
GAGTTTCTTGTCGTTCGTGCATGGTAGTTAAACACGTCCATACATATATTCAAACGGCAGAAAATATTTACACCGATATCACAAAGTTTTTGCAGTCAAGAGGACTAAAATTATTCAATCAGTATATAAATGGGCTTGCAAAGAAAAACGAGGACATAAAATTATTATTTCGGGAAACGAAGCATAACATCGACATTTTTGGAGTTACGGAGACACATTTACGCAAGGATATCAGGGACGAAGAGATCAAGATTGAGGGCTATACATTTGTAAGAAACGATAGGAAAAATGCCTCAGGTGGTGGTGTTGGGTGTTTTATACGAAATGATCTTTGTTGGCAAAGAAGGGAAGATTTAGAAAAGGATTGTTTAGAAACTATTTAGATTGAAATCTTCGTGAAAAAAGCTCGTCCGCTACTCGTATGTGTCCTGTACAGGCCTCCGGACACTTCAAAATACCTGGAGCGAAATTTCGAGAGCAATTTAAGTGATATGATAAACACCAGTGTCTCTGAGAACAAAGAACTAATCCTCATGGGTGATTTGAATGCCGATTATCTAAATACTTCTAAAAACAAACAGGTGAAGCGAATCATCAAGGGGCATTGGCTCAAACAAATAATAAAAAAGCCCACAAGAGTCACCAATGACACGAGCACGCTCATAGATATCATTGCCACAACGCACGAACAAAATGTGAGGAAACACATGACACGCCAAAGTTCCCTCAGTGATCACGATCTGGTGGGAGTAATCATAAAGAAAAATTGTCAAAAGTTTACATCAAGGACAATATACAAAAGAAATTATGCGAAGTATGATGAAATTAGTTTGAGAAAAGATCCCCAAAGTCAGCCGTGGGAAAATGTGGAAAAAGAGCACAATGTTGAAAATGCATGGAAAATTTTCAAAGGGCTTTTGAAGTCAGTAATAGATAAGCATGTACCCCTAACAAAGAAAAAAATACAAGGGCGTGACTGTCCGTGGCTAATGAATGAAATTAGATCCAAAATGAATGAAAGAGAATACTGGTTAAGGAGAGCAAGAAAGACTGGGAAAGAAAGCGATTGGTCCACATATCGTCGCTTACGCAATGCAGTAACTCGAATCATTAGATACAGCAAGGCAACTTACACAAGATTTGTTTTTCAAGAGAATATTAATAGACCAAAGCAGTTTTGGGATCAAATTAAGAAATGTTATCCAACAAAATCCTCAATAGAGCGAGGCAGCAAAGTAGTTGAAATAAATGAGGAACTTACATCTGAGAAGAAAACCATATCAAACGAATTCTGCATGTTCTTTGCGACGATTGGCAGAAAATTGCAGAATACTTTGACAGCACTAGTGAATCAAATTTTGAAACATCACAAAGACTCAACATTGGATCATACACAGAATCAGAAAAAAGTTAACCTTTAACTTTTAAATGACAAGCATCCAAGACATCAAAGAGATTTTAATGAAACTAAAAAGAAAAAAGGCCCCTGGTTGTGATGATATACCAACATCATTGATTGTTGATGGGGCAAACGAGATAGCTGGTCCTCTCTCAAAGTTGATCAATCGATGCCTGGAAATGGCAATCTTCCCATCTACTGAAAATGCTCCAAAATCACACCAGTCTACAAGTCAGGGGAAAGCACAATTATGGATAACTATTGACCAATCTCGTTACTCCCTGTTATTTCAAAAGTCTTTGAGCGGGTTGTGCACAATCAGCTCTATGACTATCTTGAAGCCAATAATATGCTCTCGGAGAGACAGTTTGGTTTCCGAAACAGATCATCTACTCAACACGCAGTTACATTTGTCTAAGACTTCATCAGAACCAATATGGACAAGGGCCTTATGATTGGAGCCGTATTAATTGATCTGCGAAAAGCTTTTGACACGGTGGACCATGCGAGACTCTTATCTAAACTTCCTATCTACGGTATTAAAAACAAGGAACTGTGCTGGTTTGAGAGCTATCTGTTTGGTAGAAAGCAAATTGTGTCATATGATAGAGCTTTGTCAGAAATTCAAGCTATTTCATGTGGAGTACCGCAGGGATCCATATTGGGTGCATTGCTCTTTACCTTACTAATAAACGATATCGATGAAAATTTAAGACAATGTGAAATGACCCTCTATGCCGATGATTCTGTATTGTACGTTGCGGGTAAAACATGTGATGTTATCAAAGAAAAGTTGAACAATGATCTAGAACAAATCGCAAACTGGTTTGTCCAAAATAATCTCGTAGTAAATCTTAAAAAGACCAAGACCGAGTGTGTGCTTTATGGTACACACCAGAGAACTTCGCGATCTAAACCTATGGAGGTTGAGATCAATCAAACAAAGATCACGGAATCAGACGTATACGAATATCTAGGAGTAAAGATTAGTCGTTCCCTCAGACAAAAACCTGTCGTTCTCTGATCACCTCCAAAAAGCAACCAAAAAAGCCACATCCAGAGTAAAGTTATTGTCGCGTATACGGCATAATATCAGTCCTTACACAGCAGAAACAATTTACAAGGTAACAATTTTACCAATTCTGCTGTACTGCAACAATGTGTTCCTTCACATGGCACCATCAAAGAAAGCCCTTTTCGAGAACATTCAGAAACGTGCACTGAAAGTAATAAATGGTCACAGGCACAGTGTAAAGCTGGAGAAAGTCAGCAGTATACGAAATAAGATGTGTGCTCTTGAAGTCTTCAAAAGTTTGAATGGTGTATCGCCACACGCCTTTCAAAATTACCTCACGAGAGTAAACCACAGCCAGCGTACTCGTGCCAATACAAAGAATATCGTTTTGCCTAGAGTCAAATCTGAAACAGGAAAGAAGACCTTTTCCTATCAAAGGTCAAAAATTTTCAATAAACTGACGGAGGAAATGAAGACTGAAACTTCAATCTTGCGATTTAAGACTTTCTGTAAAAACTTTAACTTTGACTTTTAACATTTTATCTTGTTGTATATTCCTATTTTTCTCTTGTAATTTATATAAGTTTTAAACAGGTCCTTGATTGATAACAGCACATTGTTGCTGAACAAGTTTAACCTGTATAAATATGATATTATTATTATTATTATTATTCAAGCGTTTTTGTGTGAATTTAATCGACAATTTTTTGAGGAAATTAATGTTTTTTTTTAGTAAACACTTTTAAAAGCTTTATTAGAGCCTTTGCAAAAGACAAGGTATTACTGAACAACTAGCAGTAAATCAATGGAATAATAGCTTGTTTTCATTGCAATTGTGTACTTTACATTAATTTCAAGCATTTTTGAATTAATTTAAAAAACCATTTTAGAGTTATTCAATGTCTTTCTAGTAAACACTGTTAAATGTTTCGTTAGAGTAATTACAAGAGACAAGGTATTTCCGAGAAACTAGTAGCAAATCAATCCAATAATAGCTTGTTTTCATTGCAATTCTATACTTTACAATGATTTGAAGCTTTTTTGTCTGAACTTAATCGACCTCTTTCGAGAAAATAAATGTTTTTTAGTAAACACTGTTAAAAGCTTGGTTAGAGTCATTAGAAAAGATAAGGAATTTCTAAAATACTAGCAGTAAATCAATAGAAAAATGGCTCGTTCTCAATGCAATTCTGTACTCTATTTTGATTTCAAGTGTTTTTGAGTAAATTTAATCGACAATTTTTGAGAAAATCAATGTGTTTTTAGTAAACAATGTTAGAAGCTTCATTTGAATAATTTGAAAAGATTAGGTATTTCTGTAAAACTAGCAGTAAATCAATGGGATAATAGCTTGTTTTTATTGCAATTCTATACTTTACATTAATTTGAAGCGTTTTTGTGCCAACTTAATGGACCATTTTTTGAGGAAATCAATGGTTTTTTAGTAAACACTATTAAAAGCTTAGTTAGAGTCATTGCAAAATATGAGGTATTTCTGAAAAACTGGGAATAAAACATTGAAATAATAGCTTGTTTTTATTGCAATTCTCTACTTTATAGTGATTTCAAGAATTTTTGATTGAATTTAAAAAACCATTTTTATGTTATTCAATATCTTTTTAGAAAACACTGTCAAAGGCATAGTTAGAGTCATTACAAAAGATGATGTATTTCCATAAAGCAAGTAGTAAATCAATGGAAGAATAGCTTGTTTTTATTGCAATTCTATACTTTACATTGATTTCAAGCGTTTGTTTGTGAATTTAATCGACAATTTTTTGAGGAAATCAATGTTTTTTAGTAAACACTGTTAAAAGCTTGGTTAGAGTCATTGGAAAAGATAAGGAAATTCTAAAAATCTAGTAGTAAATCAATAAAAAAAGAGCTTGGTCTCAATGCAATTCTGTACTCTCAATGATTGCATGTGACTTTTTGTGAATATGATTCACCATTTTTATAGAAAATCAATGTCTTTTTCGTAAACAATGTTAAAAGCTTCCTTAGAGTCATTTAAAAAGATAAGGTACTTCTGAAAAACTAGTGGTAAATCAATGGGATAATAGCTTGTGTTTATTGCAATTCTATACTTTACATTCATTTCAAGCATTTTGAATGAATTTGAAAAACCATTTTTGAGTTCTTCAATATCTTTCTAGTAAACACTGTTAAATGTTAAGTTAGAGTCATTGCAAGAGACAAGGTATTTCCGAAAAACTAGTAGTAAATCAAACAAATAATAGCTTGTTTTCATTGCAATTCTATACTTTACAATGATTTGAAGCTTTTTTGTCTGAACTTAATCGACCTCTTTCGAGAAAATCAATGATGTGCCTTTTTCAGTTATATCTTATAGAAAAGAGAACCAAGCGATCCTGCTAATTGTATCTTTAAAACATTTGCAACTTTCAGCTCGAGCTTTTGCAAAAATAGTCTGCATGCAACCTTTGAGTTGTCAGCTACAATAATTTGCATTTTTGAGGTGCATTTTTTGCAATAGAGAGCCAAACTTTCCTGCTAAATGCTAACATGAACACCTTGCCATTACAGATCCATAATCAGCAAAAATAATCTGCCTGCAAATATTCATTGGCCTTTGCAATAATTTGCTTTTTCCAGGTATATTTCATGCAAAAGAGAGCCAAACGTTCTTGCTAATTGCCTACTTAAACACCTTGCAATTTCAGCTCTCAATTATGCAATAATTTGCTTCTTCCAGGAATATGTTATGCATAAAAGAGCCACACAGTTCTGATAAATGCTTTCCTAAAAATATCGGAATTACAGCTCCAATGTCTGCAAAAGCGTCTGCATGCAAACACTGTTTTCTCTTCGCAAAAATGCACATTTTCAATTTATATGCAAATGACAGCCAAGCGTTCCAGCTAATTGTAGCCTCAAGAACCTTGCAATTATAGCTAAAATTTCTGCCAAGGCGTCTGCATGCAAACATTGTTTTGCCTTTACAGTAATGATGATTTTCTTGGTCTATTTTTTGGAAAAGAGAGCCAAGCGTTCCTGTAAATTGCAATTTCAAAATCTTTTCAAATTGCAGACCGAGCTTTTGCAAAATTAGCCTGCATGCAAACAATGATTTGCCTATGCAATAATTTGCTTTACCAGTTATATTTTATGAAAAAGAGAGCCAAGCATTCCTGTGAATTGCGCCTTAAAAACGTTTGCAGTTTGCAGCTGCATTTTAAGCAAAAAAGTATGCATGCAAACACCAGGATGCCCTTGCAATAATGTGCATTTTCTAATTATATTTCATGCAAAAGAGTACCCAGCGTTCCGGCTAAATGCATTGCAAAAAACCACAAAAAAACTGCCGCTCCAATTTTTCTAAAAGGGTTTGCATACAAACATTTATTTGTCTTTGAAATACTGTGCATTTTTCATGTTTATTTCGTGCAACAGAGAGCCAAGCGTTCCAGCTAATTGTAGCCTCAAGAGCCTTGAAATTATAGCTTCAATTTCTACAAAAGCGTCTGCATGGAAACATTGTTTTGCCTTTACAGCAACGTTGAGTTTCTGGGTCTATTTTATGATAAAGAAAGCCAAGCGTTCCTGTTAATTGCATTTTTAAAGTCTTTTCAAATTGCAGCTCAAGCTTATGCAAAATTAGTCTGTATGCAAACATTGACTTATCTTTTACAATAATGTGCAAGTTTTAAGAAATATTCATTGGCCTTTGCAATAATTTGCTTTTTCCAGGTATATTTCATGCAAAAGAGAGCCAAACGTTCTTGCTAATTGCCTACTTAAACACCTTGCAATTGCAGCTCTCAATTATGCAATAATTTGCTTCTTCCAGGAATATGTTATGCATAAAAGAGCCACACAGTTCTGATAAATGCTTTCCTAAAAATATCGGAATTACAGCTCCAATGTCTGCAAAAGCGTCTGCATGCAAACACTGTTTTGTCTTCGCAAAAATGCACATTTTCAATTTATATGCAAATGACAGCCAAGCGTTCCAGCTAATTGTAGCCTCAAGAACCTTGCAATTATAGCTAAAATTTCTGCAAAGGCGTCTGCATGCAAACATTGTTTTGCCTTTACTGTAATGTTGATTTTCTTGGTCTATTTTTTGGAAAAGAGAGCCAAGCGTTCCTGTAAATTGCAATTTCAAAATCTTTTCAAATTGCAGATCGAGCTTTTGCAAAATTAGCCTGCATGCAACCAATGATTTGCCTATGCAATAATTTGCTTTACCAGTTATATTTTATGAAAAAGAGAGCCAAGCATTCCTGTGAATTGCGCCTTAAAAACGTTTGCAGTTTGCAGCTGCATTTTAAGCAAAAAAGTATGCATGCAAACACCAGGATGCCCTTGCAATAATGTGCATTTTCTAGTTATATTTCATGCAAAAGAGTACCCAGCGTTCCGGCTAAATGCATTGCAAAAAACCACAAAAAACTGCCGCTCCAATTTTTCTAAAAGGGTTTGCATACAAACATTTATTTGTCTTTGAAATACTGTGCATTTTTCATATTTATTTCGTGCAACAGAGAGCCAAGCGTTCCAGCTAATTGTAGCCTCAAGAGCCTTGAAATTATAGCTTCAATTTCTACAAAAGCGTCTGCATGGAAACATTGTTTTGCCTTTACAGCAACGTTGAGTTTCTGGGTCTATTTTATGATAAAGAAAGCCAAGCGTTCCTGTTAATTGCATTTTTAAAGTCTTTTCAAATTGCAGCTCAAGCTTTTGCAAAATTAGTCTGTATGCAAACATTGACTTATCTTTTACAATAATGTGCAAGTTTTAAGGAATATTTTAAGCAAATTAGAAGCAGTCGTTCCTGCTAAATGCCTACATGAAAACCTTGCAATTACAGCTCCAATTGTTGCAACAAAAAGTTTGCATCCAAACATTATTTTGCTTTTGAAACTATGTGCATTTTCCAGTTATATTTCATGCAAAAGAGAGCGAAGCCTTCTGGATAATTCAATTCTTGAGAACCTTGCAATTACAGCTCCAAATTCTGCAAAAGCATTTGCATGCAAACATTGTTTTGCCATTGAGATAATGTGCAATTTCGAGATATATTTCATGAAAAGAAAACCGAGCATTCCGGCTGATTGCATATTTAAAAACCACCCAAATTGCAGCTCCAATTTTTGGAAAAAGGCCAGCAAACAAACATTTATTTGTCTTTGAATTAATATGCATTTTCAAGGTCAATTTGATGCAAAAGAGAGCCAAAAGTTCCTGATAAATGCTTACTTAAATTTCGTCCAATTATTGCTGCAAATTTTGCAAAAACGTCTGCATACAAACATTGATTTGCCTTTGCAACAATGTGCATCTTCCAGATATATTTCAGGCAAAAGGGAACCAAACGTTCCGGCTAATTTCATTCTTATCAACCACTCAAAGTGCAGCTCTCAATTCTGCAAAGACGTTTGCATGCAAACAATGATTTGCCTGTGTAATAGTGTGAATTTTCCAGGTATAAGTTATGCATCAGAGAGCCAAACAGTCCTGATAAATGCCTATTTAATAATCTTGCAATTGCAGCTGCAAAATCAAAATCATTTTTTCTGTGTAATAATGTGCATTTTTCAGAAATATTTCATGCAAAATAAAACTAAGCCGTCTGGCTAATGGTATCTTTGAGAACCTTCCAATTACAGCGCCAAATTCTGCAATAGCGTCTTCATGCAAACATGGAGTTGCCTGTGCAAAAATGTGCTTTTTCCACGTTTATTTCATGGAAAAGAGAGCCAAGTGTTCCTGCTAATTGCATTTTTAAAGTCCTTCCAAACCGCTGCTCGAGCTTTTGCAAAAATAGTCTCCATGCAAGCGATGAGTTGTCCTTTATAATAATGTGGATTTGTAAAGTATATTTTATCAAATAGTGAGCTAAATGTTCTTGCTAATTGGCTACTTAAACACCTTGCAATTGCAGCTCTCAATTCAACAAAAAACGTCTGGATGCAAACATTGATTTGCCTTTGCAATAATGTGCTTTTTCCAGGTATATGTTATGCATAAGAGAGCCAAAAAGTCCTGATAAATACTTTCCTAAAAATCTTGCAGTTACAGCTCCAATTTCTGCAAAAAAATCTGCATAGAAACACTGTTTTGTCTTTGCAGAAATGCGCATTTTCAAGCTATATACAAAAGAGTGCCAAGCGTTCTGGCTAATTGCATACTTAAGTAACTTGCAATTACAGCTCCACATTCTGCAAAAGCGTCTGCCTGCAACCATGGATTTGCCTATGCAATAATGTGGTTTTGCCAAATATATTCCATGCAAGAGAAAGCCAAGCGTTCCAGCTAATTGTAGCATTAAGAACTTAGAAATTGCATTTCCAAATTCTGCACAAGCGTCTCCATGCAAACATATTTTTGTCTTCACAACAATATGCATTTTTCGGCTCTATTTTTTATGCATAAGGGAGCCAAATGTCCCTGTTCATTCCAACTTGATAATTTTGCAATTGCAAATGCAAATTCTGCGAAAAATAGTCTGCATGCAAACATTGCTTTTGCTTTGCAATAATTTGCTATTCCAGCTATATTTTATGAAAAAGAGAGCCAAGCGTTCCTGCAGATTGCTCCTTGAAAATTCTTGCAAATTGCAGCTGCATTTTAAGCAAATATGTCTGCATGGAAAGATCATGTTGCCCTTGCAATAATGTGCATTTTCAAGTTTTTCTTCATGCAAAAGAATACTAAACGTTCCGGCTAATTGCATCGTTAAAAACCAATTAATGTTCATCTCCAATTTTTGGAAGAAGGCCTGCATACAATAATTGGTTTGTCTTTGCATTAATGTGCATTTTCAGATTTATTTTGTGCAAAAGAAAGCAAAGCGTCGCAGCTAATTGGCTACCTAAACACCTTGGAAGTACAGCTCCCAATTCTGCAAAAGCGTCTTGAATATAGAGCCAAATGTTCCTGCTAAATGGCTATTCAATAATCTTGGAATTGCAGCTGCAAAATCTGCAATAAAACGTTTGCATGCAAACATCGTTTTTTCTGTCCTATAATTTGCATTTTCCAGAAATATTTCACGCAAAAGAAAGCCACGCCTTCTGGCTAATGGTATCTTTGAGAACCTTGCATTTACAGCGCCAAATTCTGCAATAGCGTCTTCATGCAAACATGAATTTGCCTATGCAAAAATGTGCTTTTTCCACGTTTATTTTATGGAAAGAAGAGCCAAGTGTAACTGCTAATTGCATTTTTAAAGTCCTTCCTAAATGCTGCTCGAGCTTTTGCAGAAATAGTCTACATCCAATCATTGAGTTGTCTTTTACAATAATGTGGATTTGTAAGGTATATTTTATCAAATAGTGAGCTAAACGTTCTTGCTAATTGCCTACTTAAACACCTTGCAATTGCAGCTCTCAATTCTACAAAAAACTTCTGGATGCAAACATTGATTTTCCTTTGCAATAATGTGCTTTTTTCAGGTCTTTTTTAAGCAAAAGAGATTCAAACGTTCTTGCTAACTGTCTAATTACATACCTTGCAATTACGGCTCTCAATTCTGCAAAAAAGACTGCATGCAAAAATTTGATTTGCCTTTGCAATAATGTGCTTTTCAGGCTTATTTATGGAAAAGAGAGCCAAGCCTTCATTCAACTTGCATCCTTAAAAACAACCCAAATTGCAGCTACAATTCTTCCAAGGGCTAAAAAGAAACATTGATTTGCCTTTGCAATCATGTGCATTTTTCAGATATATTTCGTGCATGAAAGAGCCAGATGTTCGAGCTAATTGTATCCTTAAGAACCTTGCAATGACAGCTCCAAATTCTGCAAAACTGTCCGTATACAAACATATTTTTTCCTTTACAATGTGCATTTTCCGGGTCTATTTCATGCATAAGAGAGCCAAATGTTCCTGATAAATTCATACTTAATAATCATGCAACTGCAGCTGCAAATTCTGCAATATAATGATAGCATGCAAACATTGTTTTGCCTTTGCAATAATGTGCATTTTTCAGAAACATTTCATGCAAATGAGAATCAAGCGTTCCTGCTAATCGCATAATTAAAGTCCTTCCAAATTGCTGCTCAAGCTTTTGCAAAAATAGTCTGCACGCACATATTGAGTGTTCTGTTACAATAATGTTGATTTGTAGGGTATATTTTATGCATAAGAGAGCCAATTGCTTTCTCAAGATATATTTGATGCAAAAGAGACCCAACAGCTCCAGCATATTGCCTATTTACGAACCTAGCAATCACAGCTTCAATTTTATGCAATAAAAAGTTTGCATGCAAACATTGTTTTGTCTTTGCAATAATGTACATTTTCCAGATATATTTCATGCAAAAGAGTGCCAAGCGTTACGGCTAATTCCATCCTTAACCACCACCCAAATTGCAGTTCCAATTTTTGCAAGAAGGCCTTTAAACAAACATTGAGCTAATAATATACATTTTTCAGAATTATTTCCAGCAAGAGCAAGCCAAGCTTCACAGCTAATTCTAGCCTTAAGAACTTTGCAAATACATTTCCAAATTCTGGAAAAGCCTCTAGAAGGAAACATTTTTTCCCTTTAGAATAATGTGCGCTTTCCGGGTCTATTTCATGCATAAGAGAGCCAAATGTTCCTGATAAATTCCTACTTTATAATTTTGCAACTGCAGCTGCAAATTCTGCAATAATATGTTTGCATGCAAACATTATTTTGTCTTTGCAATAATGTGCAATTATCAGAAATATTTCGTGCAAATGAGAGCCAAGCGTTCAAGCTAATTGTAGCTTGAAGAACTTTGCAATTACAGCTCCAAATTCTGCAAAAGCGTCTGCATGCAAAAGTTGTTTTACGTTTACAATAATGTGCATTTTCCGGGTCTATTTCATGCATAAGAGAGCCAAACAGTCCTGATAAATGCTTTCCTAAAAATCTTGCAATTCCAGCTCCAAATTCTGCAGAAACGTCTGCATGCAAACATTGATTTGCCATTTACAATAATGTGCATTTTTTGGGTCTATTTGATGCATACAAGAGCGAAACAGTCATGAGAAGTGCTTACCTAAAAATCTTGCAAATCCGGCTTAAAATTCTGCAAAAACGTCTGCATTCGAACATTGCAAAGGTGTGCTTATTCAAGATTTATTTTATGGAAAAGAGAGCCAAGTCTTCCTATTTATTGGATTTTTAAAGTCCTTCCAAATTGCTGCTCGAGCTTTTACAAAAAAATTCTGCATTCAAACATTGAGACGTCTTTAACAATTATCTGGATTTGTAAGATACATTAGATGCAATAGAGTGCCAAACGGTCTTGCTAATTGCCTACTTAAACACCTTGCAATTGCAGCTCTCATTTTTGCAAAAAGTCTGTATGCAAACATTATTTTGCCCGTGCAAAAATTTCCTTTTTCTAGGTACATTTTTTGCATAAGAGGGCCAAACAGTCCTGATAAATGCTTACCTAGAAGTCTTGTAATTACATCTCCAAATTCTGCAAAAGCATCTGCATGCAGACATTGTTTTTCCTTTAAGATAATGTGCAATTTCGAGATATATTTCATGAAAAAGAGAACCAAGCATTCCGGCTGAGTGCATCTTTAAAAGCCACCCAAATTGCAGCTCCAAGTATTGGAAAAAGACCAGCATACAAACATTTATTTTTTTCTGCATTGATGTGCATTTTCAAGGTCTATTTCATGCAAAAGAGAGCCAAAAGTTCCTGAAAAATGCTTACTTAAATTTCTTCCGATTATAGCTGCAAATTTTGCAAAAAACGTTTGCATGCAACCATTGTTTTGTCTTTCCAATAATATGCAATTTCCGGTTCTATTTCATGCATAAGAGAGCTAAATGTTTATGTTAAATTGTTGTTTAATAATCTTGCAATTGCAGCTGCAAAATCTTCAATAAAACGTTTGCATGCAACCATTGTTTTGTCTTTGCAATAATGTGCATTTTTCAGAAATATTTCATGCCAAGGAGAACCAAGCGTTCGAGCTATATGTAGCCTTAAGAACCTTGCAACTACAGCTAAAAATTCTGCAAAAAAGTCTGCATGCAAATATTGATTTGCCTTTGCAATAATGTGCTTTTCCAGCTATTTTATGGAAAAGAGAGCCAAGTGTTCCTGCTAATCGCATATTTAAAATTGCTGCTCAAGCTTTTGCAAAAATAGTCTCCATGCAAACAATGATTTGTCCATGAAATAAATTGCTTTTCCAGTCATGTATCATGAAAAAGAGAGCCAAACGTTCCTCCAAAATGCACCTTACAAACTATTGCAAATTGCAGCTGCATTTTAAGCAAAACAGTTTGCATGCAAACACCATGTTGCCCTTGCAGTTGAAGGTATTTTTGAAAAACTAGCAGTAAATCAATGGAATAATAGCTTGTTTTCATTGCAATTCTTTACTTTACATTGATTTCAAGCATTTTGAGTGAAATTAAACAACCATTTTTGAGTTATTCAATGTCTTTTTAGTAAACACTGTTAAAACTTTAGTTAGAGTCATTGCAAAAGATTAGGTATTTCCGACAAACTAGTAGTAAATCAATGGAATAATAGCTTCTTTTCATTGCAATTCTGTACTCTTGTATGATTTCAAGCGTTTTTGTGTAAATTTAATCGACAATTTCCTCAAAAAATGGTCGATTAAATTCACACAAAAACGCTTGAAATCAAGGTAAAGTATAGAATTGCAAAAAAGACAAGCTATGATCCCATTGATTTACTACTAGTTTTTTAGAAATTCCTTATCTTTTCCAACAACTCTAACCAAGCTTTTAACTGAGTTTACTAAAAAAAAACATTGATTTCTTTAAAAAAATGTCGATTAAATTCACACAAAAACACTTGAAATCAGTGTAGTGTACAGAGTTGCATTGAGAACAAGCTATTTTTTATTGATTTACTGCTAGTTTTATAGAAATTCCTTATCTTTTCTAATGACTCTAACTCAGCTTTTAACAGTGTTTACTAAAAAACCATTGATTTCCTCCAAAAATGGTCAATTATATTCACACAAAATCACATTAAATCATTGAGAGTGCAGAAGTGCATTGAGAAAAGCTCTTTATTTATTGATTTACTACTAGTTTTTTAGAATTTCCTTATCTTTCCCAATGACTCTAACAAAGCTTTCAACAGTGTTCACTAAAAAACATTGATTTCCTCAAACAATTGTCGATTAAATTCAAACAAAAACGCTTCAAATTAATGTAAAGTATAGAATTGCAATAAAAAAAAGCTATGATGCCATTGATTTATTCATAGTCCTTCAGAAATACTTTATCTTTTCAAATCACTCTAACGAAGCTTTAAACATTGTTTACTAAAAACACATTAATTTTCTCAAAAAATGTTCGATGAAATTTACACAAAAACACTTAAAATCAATGTAGAGTACAGAATTGCATTGAGAACGAGCCATTTTTCTATTGATTAACTGCTAGTATTTTAGAAATTCCTTATCTTTTCTAATGACTCTAACCAAGCTTTTAACAGTGTTTACTAAAAAACATTGATTTTTTCAAAAGAGGTCGATTAAGTTCAGACAAAAACGCTTGAAATCATTGTAAAGTATAGAATTGCAATGAAAACAAGCTATTATTTGATTGATTATACTGCTAGTTTCTCGGAAATACCTTGTCTCTTGTAATGACTCGAACTTAACATTTAACAGTGTTTACTAGAAAGACATTTAATAACTCAATCGTGGTTTCTTAAATTCATTCAAAAATGCTTGAAATTAATGTAAAGTATACAATTGCATGAAAACAATCTATTATTCAATTGAATTACTGCTAGTTGTTCAGAAAAACCTTGTCTTTTGCAAAGGCTCCAATTAAGCTTTTTAAGGTGTTTACTAAAAAAACATTGATTTTCTCAAAAACTGGTCGATTAAATTCGCACAAAAACGCTTGAAATGAATGTAAAGTATAGAATTGCAATAAAAACAAGCTAATATCCCATTGATTTGCTACTAGTTTTACAGAAATACCTAATCTTTTCAAACTACTCTAACAAAGCTTTTAACATTGTTTACTATAAACACATTGATTTACTCAAAAATGGTCGATTAAATTTACACAAAAACACTTGAAATCAATATAGAGTACAGAATTTTGCATTGAGAACGAGCCATTTTTCTATTGATTTACTGCTAGTATTTTAGAAGTTCCTCATCTTTTCTAATGACTCTAACCAAGCTTTCAACATTGTTTACTACATTATTGCAAAAGCAAATCCATGTTTGCATGCAGACTATTTTGCAGAATTTAGAGCTGTAATTGCAAAGCTTTTAATAAGGCAATTAGCAAGAACGTTTGGCTCTCTTTTTCTTTAAATATACCTGGAAAATGCATATTATTGTAAGAGCCAAATCAATGTTTGAATAAAAACTATTTTTGCACAAATTGGAGCTTTAATTTGGAAGGTTCTTAATAATGCAATTAGCTGGATTGGTTTTATTGCTGAAATTTAAGCTGTAATTGTAAGGTTTTTACTAGGCAATATGCAGGAGACCTTGGCTCTCTTAGCATAAAATATTCCTGGAAAAGGCACATTATTGGGAGGGCAAATCAATGTTTGCATCCAGACTATTTTGCAGAATTGGGAGCTGTAATTGCAATGTGTCTAAGTAGGAATTCGCAAGAAAGTTCAGCTCTCCCTTGCAGGAAATATAACTGATATCTGCGCATTTTTGCAAAGGCAAAACAATGTTTTCAAGCAGATATTTTTGCAGAAAATGGAAGAGCAATTTGCAAGAGTTTTAAAGATGCAATTGGCAGGAAAGCTCGGCTCTCTTTTCCATAAAATAAAGCAGAAAAAAGCACATAATTGCACGGGCAACTCAGTGTTTGCAAGCAGACTTTTTTGCTGAATTGGAAGCAGTAATATTAAAGTTTTTAAACAGGCAATATGCAGGAACACTTGGCTTTCATTTCAAAAAAATATACCTAGAAGAAGCACATTATTTCATAGGCAAATTAATGTTTGCATACAGACGTTTTTACAGAAATTGCAGCTTCCATTGCGAAAAATTTAAGAAATCATTTAGCAGGCGCGTTTGGCTCTCTTATTCATGAAATAGACCCGGCAAATGCACATTATCGTAAAGGCAAACGAATGTTTGCATGCAAACGCTTTTGTAGAATTTACAGCTGTTATTGCAAGGTTCTTAAGGCTACAATTAGCTGGAACGCTTGGCTCTCCTTTGCACGAAATATATCTGGCAAATGCACTTTTTTGCGAAAGGAAGACTATATTGCATGCAACCTTTTCATTGCAGAATTTGCTGCTGTAGATACAGGGTGTTTAAGTAGGCAATTAGCAGAAACGTTT
Organism: Catostylus mosaicus; assembly: GCA_964019065.1. Taxonomy (NCBI): domain Eukaryota; kingdom Metazoa; phylum Cnidaria; class Scyphozoa; order Rhizostomeae; family Catostylidae; genus Catostylus; species Catostylus mosaicus. The sequence goes on from OZ025199.1 coordinate 4,280,057, forward strand.
GGCTCTCTTTGGCATGAAATATATCTGGAAAATACATAGTAGTGCAAATGAACTTTAATGTTTGCATGCAAGTTCTTATTGCAGAAATTTGAGCTTTAATTGCAAGGTTTGAAAGTAGGCCCTTAGCAGGAGCACTTGTCTCTCTTTTGAAAAATATATACCTGGAAAAAGCACATTATTGCATAAGCCAATTCTTGTTTGCTAGCAGACGTTTTTGCAAATTTTGCAGATGTAGTTACCAGATCTTTAAGTAGACATTTATCTGGAACATTTGGCTCTCTTATGCATGAAATATATCTGGAAAGTGCACATTATTGCCAAGGCAAAGCAATGTTTGCATGCAAACTTTGTATTGCAGAAATTAAAGCTGTAATTGCAAGGTACATAAGTAGGTACTATGCAGAAGCGGTTGGCTCCCTTTTGCATAAAATTTACCTTGAACAAGCTCTTTAGTGGGATGGCTAAACAATTTTTTTCATGCAATAGTTTTTCCAGAGCTTTATGCTGTAGTTGTAAGTTTCTTTAGGATGCAATTAGCCGGAACGCTTTGCTCTCTTTTGCATAAAATATATCTGGAACAAGCACATTATTGCAAGGAAAACTTGATGTTTGCATGCAGACCTTTTTCCAGAATTGACTATATTGCATGCAACCTTTTCATTGCAGAATTGAGAGATGTAAATGGTAGGGTTTAAGTAGGCACTTAGCATGAACGTTTAGCTCTCTTTTCCATGAAATATACATGGAATATGCATTTTATTGCATATAGAATTTATTGTCTGCAGGTAAACTTCTTATTGCAGAAATTATGGCTGTAATTTGTGAGGGTTGTAAATAGGCAATTAGCAGACACGCTTGGCTGTCTTTTGCATAAAATATACCCAAAAAAAGCATGATTGCATATGCAAAACAATGTTTGCATGCAGACCTTTTGCAGAATTTGCAGCTGTAATTGCAAGGTTTTTACCAGGCATTAAGCAGGAGCGTTTAGCTCTATTTTGCATGAAATATACCTGAAAGATGGACAGTATTTGAAAAGACAACTCATTGTTGCATGCAGATTACTTTTGCAAGAATTGGAGCTGATATTTAGAATGTTATTAAAGATGCACTTAGTCCGAACGGTCAGCTCTCTTTTGCATGAAAGATATCTGGAAAATGCATATTATTGCAAATGGAATTTAATGTTTGCATGCAAATTCTTATTGCAAAAATTTAAGCTTTAATTGCAAGGTTTGTAAATGGGCAATTAGCAGGAGCGCTTGGCTGTCTTTTGTATAATATCTACCTCCAAATTCTGTAAAAAGCGTTTGCATGCAAACATTGTTGTGCCTTCCCAATAATAAGCTTTCACAAGGTATATTTTATGCAAAAGAGAGCCAAGCGCTTCTGCATATTGCTCACTTAAATTTCTTGCAATTATAGCTGCAAACGTTGCAAAAACGTCTGCATACAAACATTAATTTGCCTTTGCAATAATGAGCATTTTCCAAATATATTATAGGCAAAAGAGAACCAAACGTTCCGGCTAACTTCATCCTTGAAAACCTTGCAATTACAGCTCTAAATTTTGCAATAGCTTCTGCAAGCGAACATTGTCTTGCTCTTTCAATAATATTCATTTTCCAGATATATTTCAAGCAAAAGAGTACCAAGCGTTTAGGCTAAATGCATTTTCACAAACCACCTATATTGCACCTCGATTTTGTGTCATAGTGTCTGCATACAAACATTGATTTGTCTTTGCAATAATGTGCTTTTTTCAGATATTTTTCATGCAAAAAAGAGCCAAGCTTTTCTGCTAATGTCATCTTTAAAGTCCTTTTCATTTCCAGCGTAAGCTTTTGCAAAAATAGTCTGCATGCAAAAATCGAGTTGTCTTTTACAATATTTTGCATTTTTAAGGTATGTTTTATGCAACAGAGAGCCAAACGTTCCTGCTAAATGTATACTTGACGAACTTGCAATTACAGCTCTAAATTCTGCATTAAAAAGTTTTAATGCTAACATTGCTTTGCTTCTGCAATAATGTGCATTTGTAAGATAAATTCCTTGCAAAAGAGAGCCACTTCTTCCGGCTAATTGCATTTTTAAGACATTGCAACTACAGCTCCAAATTCTGCAAAAGCGTTTGCACGCAATTGCAGCTCAAACTTTTGCAAAAATAGTCTGCATGCAAACATCGACTTGTCTTTTACAATAATTTGCATTTTTAAGGTATATTTTATGCAATAGAGAGCCAAACGTTCCTGCTAAATGTCTACTTGACGAACTTGCAATTACAGCTCTAAACTCTGTAATAAAAATTTTTAATGCAAACATTGCTGTGTCTCTGCAATAATGTGCATTTGTCAGATAAATTCCTTGCAAAAAAGAGCCACTTCTTCCGGCTAATTGGATTTTTAAGAACCTTGCAACTACAACTCAAAATTCTACAAAAGCGTTTGCACACAATTGCAGCTCAAACGTTTGCAAAAATGTTTGCCTGCAAACATTGATTTGCCTTTGCAATAATGTGACTTTTCCAGGTATATTTCATGCAAATGACAGCAAAGTGCTCCTGCATATTGCCTACTTAAAACTTTTGCAAACATTGATTTGCCCATGCAGTATTGTGCTAATATTGTTCTGCCTTTGCAAGCCTATCGACTAATTCCAGATATATTACATGCAAAAGAGAACCGAGCGTGCCGGCTAATTACATACTTAATAGCCACGCAAATTGCAGCTCCAATTTTAGCAAGAAAGCCTTCATACCAACATTGTTTTTTTTTAAATAATAAGCATTTTGCAAATATATCTCGTGCAAAAGAGAGCCAAGTGTTGCAGCTAATTGCAGCCTTGAGAACCTCGCAATTACAGCTCCAAATTTTGCAAAAGTGTCTGCATTTACATAGATCTGCCTATGCAATAATGTGCTTTTTCTAGGTATATTTGATGGAAAAAAGATCAAATCATTTCTGCTAATTGCAATTTTAAAGTCCTTCGAAATTGGAGCTCCAGCTCTTGCAAACATAGTCTGCATCCACATTGAGATGTCGTTTTCAATTATGTGCATTTATAAGTTATATTTTATGCAATAGAGAGCCAAACCTTCCTGCTAAATGCTAACTTGAAAACCTTGCCATTACAGCACCAATTTCTGCAGTAAAATGTTTTCATGCAAACATTGTGTTGCCTTTGCAATAATGTGCATTTTCCAGATATATTTCATGCAAAAGATAGCCAAGCCTTCCGGCTAAATGCATTATTAGGAACCTGGCAATTACAGCTCTAAATTCTGCAATAATTTCTGTATGAAAACATTGTTTTGCTTCTACAAAAATGTGCATTTTCCAAATATAATTGAAGCAAAGAGAGCTAGGCCTTCCGGCTAATTGCAGCCTTAAGAACCTTGCAATTACAGCTCCAAATTATGCAAAAGCATCTGCATGCAAACATTGTTTTTCTTTTACAATTTTGTTGCTTTTCCCGGGTCTGTTTCATGCATAAGAGAGCAAAGTGTTACTGATAATTGCCTACTTACTGATCTTGCAATTCAAGCTGCAAAATCTTAATAAAACATTCGCATGCAAACATTGTGTTGCCTTCGCAATGATGTGCTTATTCTAGGTATATTTCATGCAAATGAGAGCCAAGTGACCTGCATATTGCCTACTTAAAAATGTTGCAATTACAGCTTCCAATTCGGCAAAACATTCTGCTTGCAAACATTGATTTGCTCGTGCAATAATATGCTTTTTCCAGCTTTATTCTATAGAAAATAGAGCCAAGCTTTCCTTCAAATTGCATCATTAAAACTCTTGCAAATTGTGGCTCCATTTTCTGCTTGCATACATTGTTTTGCCTTTGCAAAAATGCGCAGTTTCCAGTTATATCCCCTGCAAAGGAAAGCCAAACTTTCTTGTGAACTGCCTACTTAAACAAATGACATATAAAGCTCCCAATTCTGCAATAGTCTGGATGCAAACATTGATTTGCCCAAGCAATAATATGCCTTTTCCATATTGTATGCAAAGAGAGCCAAGGTCTCCTGCATATTGCCTACTAACAAACCTAACAATTACAGCTCAAATTTCTGCAATAAAACGATTGCATGCAAGCTTTGTTTTGCCTTTGCAATAATGTGCATTTTCCAAATATATTTTATTTTTAAGAGAGCTAACCAATCCAGCTAATTGCATTTTTAAGAACCTTCTAAATTGAAGCTCTAACTTCTGCAAAAATTGTTTTTATGGAAATATTGAGTTGTCTCTTGCAATAATTTGCATTTTTGAGGTATATAATATGCAATAGAGAGCCAAACGTTCCTGGTAATTGCCTAATTAACAACCTTGCAATTAAAGCTCCACATTCTGCAAAAATAGTCTGCCTGCAAATATTCATTGCTTTTTGCAATAATTGGCTTTTTCCAGGTATATTTCATGCAAAAGAGAGCTAAACGTTCTGGCTGATTGCCTATTAAATCACCTTGCAATTGCAGCTCCCAATTTTGCAAATACATCTTCGTGCAAACATTATTTTACCCTTGCAATAATTTGCATTTTACACATATATTTTATGGGAAAGAGAACCGGGTATTCCAGTTAATTGCATTCTTAAGGGCCTTGCAACTACAGCTCCAAATTCTGCAAAAGGGTCTGCAAGCAGACATTGTTTACCTTTCACAATAACTTTCATTTTCTGAGAATATTTTATGCAAAAGAGAGCCAATGTTCCTGCTAAATGCCTACTTAATAATCCTGCAATTACAGCTCAAAAATTTGCAAAAAACCTTTGGATGCAAAAGTTGTTTTGCCTTTGCAATAATGTGCAATTTTCAGATATATTCCATGCTGAAGAGAACCGAGCCTTCCAGCTAATTGCATCCTTAAAAATCACTCAAATAGCAGCATCAATTTTTGCAAGAACACCGGCATACAAACTTTGTTTTGACTTTGCATAATGTGCATTTTTCAGACATATTTCGCGAAAATAGAGCCAAGCATTCCAGATAACTGCAGCCTTAAGACCCTTACAATTACAGCTTCAAAGTCTGCTTGCAAACATTGTTTTGCCTTTACAATAATGCGCATTTTCCGGGTCCAATTCATAGATAAGAGAACCAAACGCTCCGAATTCTGCAAACAGGTCTGCATGCAAACATTGATTTATCCATGCAATAATTTGCTTTTCCAGTTATATTTTATGAAAAAGAGAGCCAAGCGTTCCTGGAAATTGCACTTTTAAAACTCTTGCAAATTGCAGCTGCATTTAAGGCAAAAAAGTCTGAATGCAAACACCATGTTGGCCATGCAATAATGTGCATTTTCAAGTAATATTTTTTGCAAAAGAGTACCAAGCGTTCCGGCTAAATGCAACCCAAAAAACCACCAAAATTGCAGCTCCAATTTTTTCAAGAGGGTTTCCATACAAATATTGATTTGCCTTTGCAATAATGTGCATTTTTCAAATTTAATTTGTTCCATAGAGAGCCAATCGTTCCAGCTAATTGCAGCTTTTAGAACCTTGCAATTATAGCACAAATTTCTGCAAAGGCATCTGCATGCAAACATTGTTTTGCCCTTACAGTAATGTTGGGTTTCTGGGTCTATTTCATGGATAAGAGACCCAAACGCTCCTGATAAATGCTTACTTAAAGGGAAACTATACCTTTGTGAAGAGTCCTGTTGTACGAGAAATATGCGTGATTGTAATTATTTTCCACTAAGTCTTTTACGCATTTGCATTCACATTCTCGATTTATGGCTCCATCAAAAACTAAATTGAATTGCCGTGACGATTTGGACGATTCAATGACGATTCAAAATGACGATTCGACTGAAAACTGGTCCGAGGTCGCCCATTAATAACTTTTTTGTTTTGCAATATTTTTCCGAAATTCTTTCGCAGTTTTATAGTTCATGGATGTGGGTAACAGATTCTCGTGGTCTGCACTCGAAAATAATGCGTTTCCACGAAGAACGGCCGGGGTGAAAACCACCAATTTTCACAACACTTCAAGGGGCAGAAGTGTAAAATGACGATTCGACTAAAAACTGGTCCGAGGTCGCCCATTAATAACGTTCTTGTTTTGCAATATTTTTCCGAAATTCTTTCGCACTTTTATAGTTCATAGATATGGGTAACAGATTCTTGTAGTCTGCTTTCGAAAATAATGCGTGTAGATTATTATTATATCCGAGTTGGAATGCCACGAATAATAACACGTGTGTTTCTCAGCAAGATAAGCAATTAAAGATATATGAGTATTCTTACATGGAGTATTAACTAAACACTACAATGCTCCCCTTTTTTTTAAAATAAACTAAGCGACGCGTCCAAGTTTTTAGTCAATTTCTTTTTTTTAGTTTATCAAGTTTGATGGTATGACAAATCCATATCTTCTAACTGGTATCCTTGACCGTTTAGGCCTTACATTTTGATTGTTCTCCATCTCATTGGTTTCTGTCTCTGGTTCATCTGTGTCTCTGCCTGTGTAGCTCTTCTCAATGTCGCTATCACTATAATCATCATCTTCTTCTCTTGTTGTTTCAAAGCGTGGAACTTTCTTGAAATGGGATATGTTTCGAGTTATAATATGTCTTTTGTTCTTTGCTATTATTCTAGTTCCTTTGCGATTTATAACAGTGAATCTTTCTGGGCTAAATCGTGAGGTTAACTTATTTCTTTTCCTTTGTAAGCAAATTACAATGTCTCCTTCTTTGATGTCTGATTCTTTGACATTGTGTCGTTTGTCGTAATATTCTTTGTTTTTTTCTTTTCTTTGTTCAATGTTCTCTTTGGCTTCTTTATGTCTGTTTATTACTTTCTTGGCTGGTAGTTGGGGTAAGTGTCCTCTGATCTTTCGATTATACAGCAGTTCGCATGGTGCTATCTTTGTCGTTGAATGAGGAGTCGTCCTATACGAAAGTAGGAATCTTTGGAGTTCTTGTTTCCAGTTTTTGCCTTCTAGATGAGCTGCTTGTAACAATTTTGTGAGTGGTTTGTTGAAATTCTCGACATTTGCATTTCCTTGTGGCCACAGTGGAGTGCTTGGTTTCCACTTAATGCCCAGTAATTTTACGTATCTTTCGAATTCTTCTCCATTGAAAGGTGGTCCATTGTCACTTGAAAGCTTGACAGGTATACCGTGAGTGGCAAATATTCGATCTAGTTTTGGAATTACTGCAGGGGCTGAGGTGGAGTGTACGATTTCTACTTCTGGGAACTTCGAGTATTTATCAATTGCAACTAATAAATACTGTTGAGTATTTGGTATTGGTCCAAGGAAGTCTATAGCTACATCATACCACGGTATGTCCTCTGTGGGTGTTATTTGCATTGGCTCCACTGGCATACTTGTACCAACTGCTTGACAGGAGCTGCATTCTTCAATCAATTCTTTGACTTTTTGATTCATATTTGGATACCAAATCTTTTCTCTCATTAGACTCTTCGTTTTCTCGAGGCCTTGATGGCCTATATGTGCTAATTTTGTTGCCCTCTCTTGTAAAACTTCTGGTATTATGATTCTGCTACCTTTCATTAAAATATCTTTTGTTTTGTTAATTGTAATCTCTGTGGCACACCTTTTATATGGTTGTATTTCTTTGTCTTGCGGATTCCATTGCCCTGTTTCTAAGGCTTGCTTAACTTTTTGAAGTACACGGTCTTTGGTAGTTTCTTCTTTTATCTCTTCTAATGTCATTGACTTCGGAACTGTGTGTCTAATGACGTAATTAACATACTGTTCAGCAATACGTTCCTGTGAACTCTGTTTTACTGCAACATCGATTGGATGTCGACTGAGGTAATCGGCTTCATTTGTTTGGCCACTCTTGTAAATAACATGAAAATTATAAGGCTGTAATCTCATGATCCATCGCTCTATCCGAGCTGGAGGTTTCGATCTTGGATTATTAAATATAGCCTCTAGTGCCTTATGATCTGTGATAATATCAAATTCGGCACCTAATAAGAACAATCTGAAATGTTCTATGCCCCATACGAGTGCTAGCCCTTCAATGTCTGTTTGTGAATAACGACTTTCAACTGGGCTAAGAGCTCTGCTTGCGTATGAAATAATTTGATAACCACCATTTGTGGTTGTTCTCTGTGCTAAAATACAACTGATTCCTTTAGGAGAACCATCAACAATCAGAACACTTCGTTTCTTGGTATCAAAGTAAGCTATCACTGGTGCTTGTGTCAGTTTTTGTTTTAACTGATTAAAAGCTCTCTGTTCTGCAAGTGTCCACTTGAACTTTACATTTTTCTTTGTTAACTCTCGTAGTGGCAGGGTAATGGTTGCGTAGTTGGGAATGTAATCACTGCACGTGTTGGCCATTCCCAGGAAGCTACGTACTTCTGAAGGGTTCTGCGGAGGCGCAACCTTTTGAAGCTTTGTCACTCTTTCAGGATCAGGTTTGGTACCTTTTTCAGTAAAGATTAGACCATAGAATTTAATTTCTGGCTGTAGAAAATGACATTTTGGTCCCTTTGCTTTGATGTTCAAATCAGATAATCTTTGAAGACAACTCGCCAGTGCTGCATCGTGTTCGTTACGATCTTTGCCAAAAATGATGATATCATCGGCAATATTTTTCACTCCTTTTATGTCAGTAAGATTACGTTGTAAAATATTTTGGAATAATTCAGCACTACTGGAAGTACCATAATAAAGTCTTGTGTATTGGAAAAGACCTTCATGTGTTGAAAATGTTGTTATAAAACGGCTTTCTTGGTCTAATTCGACTTGATGAAAGGCCTGTTTTAAATCAATCTTTGAAAAATATCTAGCGCCATTTACTTCAGCTTTAAAGTCGTCCAAAGTAGGCATGATATGTCTTTCTCTAATAATTGCCTTGTTAGCTTCACGCATATCAACGCAAATTCGTGTTCCTCCATCTTTCTTTGGAACGCATACAATGGGTGAAACCCAGGGGGTTGGCTGGTCTACGACTTTCTCAATGATTCCTTGCTCTGTCAGTTTCTCTAGTTCTTTAGAAACGGCTTTCCTCATGTGATATGGTATTCTTCTTTGCGGTTGTAGTAATGGTGTTACATCATCTTTGATATGTAATTTTACACTCTGTCCTTTAAGTTTTCCTTCTCCTATGAACACATTTCTATATTGATCTAGCAGACTCTGAATACTTTTGTCGTTACTTGTTGGCACTAATAGCTTCTTGTCAGCGTTATTTTCGTGAAAGGTTCCCTGCTTGTCGTCTGGAACAATTTCCTTTTGCGCTGTCATCCCTGTTACTTTGTGTATTAATTGAATAAGTGCTAGATCTTGTGCTGTTTTCGCACTGAGTAAGTTACCCCCGTTTCCTTCAACAACGTAGAAATTTGAAATTGTGTAGCGAGACTTCGACTCTACGGATGCTTGAAAGCAGCCTTTTAGCTTCAAAGGCGTTGAGGAACCATAAGCAAATATTTTTGTGTTGGTTGGTGCCAAAGTGACTTTATCCATAATGTTTTTATAGGTCAGACCATCCACTACATCTACAGTAGCCCCCGTATCGACAAGAAATTTTATCGGTTCGGATTCATTTACCCGAAGGAAGGCCTTGTGATTAGACTGTTTTCCCTTGTTAATAGTGTAGGCATATTCGTCCTCTGAAGAACTGTTTTCTCCTGCATAATTTGTTGAAACTGCTCTTGCCTTGTGTATTTTGTGGCTCTTTTGACCGTAGTTTTGTTTTGATTTTTCAAAATTGCTACCTTGTGTAGTTTTCCTTGGCTGGGGTTTCTTCTGTGTACGATAAACATCTTTTTGTTTTCTACACATTTTTGCGAAATGTCCTTTAAGACCACAATGTGAGCAATTCGCGTTTTTAGCCGGACATGGTTGTTTGGAGTGTGGATACGAGAAGCCACACCTGTAGCATGTCTTTTCTGCCCGTATTTCGTTGACCTGTAAATCTTGGAAAGTTTCTTCGATTCCTGAAGCTTGAGCAGAACTGACTTCCGCTTTTCTTCCCTCGATCAACATGTCTGTCAGTTTATATTCAGGGTCTCGGAGTGCTTTTCTCCGTAGACGGTTAGACGTTCCATTGCAAACTATTTGCATCTTGATTTCGAAATCAGTATCGCTGAATTTACAATGCGTTGCAAGGGTACGCAGTCGTGTGTGGAACTCATCTATCGATTCATCTGCCCTCTGCTTCGCTTGGCGAAAATTGTAGATTTCGAAAATTGGGTTTTTGGCTGGTTCGAAGTGCTTGGTTAACGCTTCTTTCGCTGTCTCATACTCTTCACCAGTATCAGTTAAAGTTTTAAAAATTTCATGCACTTCTGGCCCCGCTTGGTATAATAATAAGGCACGTTTTCGTTTGTCATCCGTTATGTCCGCCGCAATGAGATATGTCTCAAATCGTTCGATCCAGTTCGTCCATCGTGCTCCAGTGTTTGTGGGGTCCGATTTTGGATGGAATTGTGGCATTGGCGAAACATTATTTGCAGTAGCCATTCTAGCAGTGAATCTATTTCATTTTATTATCCTCGTCGCCATTGTAGATTATTATTATATCCGAGTTGGAATGCCACGAATAATAACACGTGTGTTTCTCAGCAAGATAAGCAATTAAAGATATATGAGTATTCTTACATGGAGTATTAACTAAACACTACAATGCGTTTTCACGAAGAACGGCCGGGGTGAAAACCACCAATTTTCACAACACTTCAAGGGGCAGAAGTGTAAAATGACGATTCGACTAAAAACTGGTCCGAGGTCGCCCATTAATAACGTTCTTGTTTTGCAATATTTTTCCGAAATTCTTTCGCACTTTTATAGTTCATAGATATGGGTAACAGATTCTTGAAGTCTGCTTTCGAAAATAATGCGTTTTCACGAAGAACGGCCGGGGTGAAAACCACCAATTTTCACAACACTTCAAGGGGCAGAAGTGTAAAATGACCATTCGACTAAAAACTGGTCCAAGGTCGACCATTAATAACGTTCTTGTTTTGCAATATTTTTCCGAAATTCTTTCGCAGTTTTATAGTTCATAGATATGGGTAACAGATTCTTGAAGTCTGCTCTCGAAAATAATGCGTTTTCACGAAGAACGGCCGGGGTGAAAACCACCAATTTTCACAACACTTCAAGGGGCAGAAGTGTAAAATGACGATTCGACTGAAAACTGGTCCGAGGACGCCCATTAATATCTTTTTTGTTTTGCAATATTTTTCCAAAATTCTTCCGCAGTTTTATAGTTCATAGATGTGGGTAACAGATTCTTGATGTCTGCTCTCGAAAATAATGCGTTTTCACGAAGAACAGCCGGGGTGAAAACCACCAATTTTCACAACACTTCAAGGGGCAGAAGTGTAAAATGACCATTCGACTAAAAACTGGTCCGAGGTCGACCATTAATAACGTTCTTGTTTTGCAATATTTTTCCGAAATTCTTTCGCAGTTTTATAGTTCATAGATATGGGTAACAGATTCTTGAAGTCTGCTCTCAAAAATAATGCGTTTTCACGAAGAACGGCCGGGGTGAAAACCACCAATTTTCACAACACTTCAAGGGGCAGAAGTGTAAAATGACGATTCGACTGAAAACTGGTCCGAGGACGCCCATTAATATCTTTTTTGTTTTGCAATATTTTTCCAAAATTCTTGCGCAGTTTTATAGTTCATAGATGTGGGTAACAGATTCTTGATGTCTGCTCTCGAAAATAATGCGTTTTCACGAAGAACAGCCGGGGTGAAAACCACCAATTTTCACAACACTTCATGGGGCAGAAGTGTAAAATGACGATTCGACTGAAAACTGGTCCGAGGTCGCCGATTAATAACTTTTTTGTTTTGCAATATTTTTCCGAAATTCTGTCGCAGTTTTATAGTTCATGGAAGTGGGTAACAGATTCTTGTGGTCTGCACTCGAAAATAATGCGTTTCCACGAAGAACGGCCGGGGTGAAAACCACCAATTTTCACAACACTTCAAGGGGCAGAAGTGTAAAATGACGATTCGACTGAAAACTGGTCCGAGGTCGCCGATTAATAACTTTTTTGTTTTGCAATATTTTTCCAAAATTCTTGCGCAGTTTTATAGTTGATAGATATGAGTAACAGATTCTTGAAGTCTGCTGTCGAAAATAATGCGTTTTCACGAAGAACGGCCGTGCTGAAAACCATCAATTTTCACAACACTTCAAGGGGCAGAAGTGTAAAATGACGATTCGACTGAAAACTGGTCCGAGGCCGCCCATTAATAACTTTTTTGTTTTGCAATATTTTTCCAAAATTCTTGCGCAGTTTTATAGTTCATAGATATGGGTAACAGATTCTTGAAGTCTGCTCTCAAAAATAATGCGTTTTCATGAAGAACGGCCGGGGTGAAAACCACCAATTTTCACAACACTTCAAGGGGCAGAAGTGTAAAATGACGATTCGATTGAAAACTGGTCCGAGGTCGCCCATTGATAACTTTTTTGTTTTGCAATATTTTTCCAAAATTCTTTCACAGTTTTATAGTTCATAGACATGGGTAACAAATTCTTGAGGTCTGCACTCGAAAATAATGTGTTTTCACGAAGAACGGCTGGGGTGAAAACCACCAATTTTCACAACCCTTCAAGGGGCAGAAGTGTAAAATGACGATTCGACTGAAAACTGGTCCGAGGTCGCCCATTGATAACTTTTTTGTTTTGCAATATTTTTCCGAAATTTTTTCGCAGTTTTATAGTTCATAGATGTGGGTAACAGATTCTCGACGTCTGCACTCGAAAATAATGCGTTTTCACGAAGAACGGCCGGGGTGAAAACCACCAATTTTCACAACACTTCAAGGGGCAGAAGTGTAAAATGACCATTCGACTAAAAACTGGTCCGAGGTCGCCCATTAATATCTTTTTTGTTTTGCAATATTTTTCCAAAATTCTTGCGCAGTTTTATAGTTCATGGAAGTGGGTAACAGATTCTTGTGGTCTGCACTCGAAAATAATGCGTTTCCACGAAGAACGGCCGGGGTGAAAACCACCAATTTTCACAACACTTCAAAGGGCAGAAGTGTAAAATGACGATTCGATTGAAAACTGGTCCGAGGTCGCCCATTGATAACTTTTTTGTTTTGCAATATTTTTCCAAAATTCTTTCACAGTTTTATAGTTCATAGATATGGGTAACAAATTCTTGAGGTCTGCACTCGAAAATAATGTGTTTTCACGAAGAACGGCTGGGGTGAAAACCACCAATTTTCACAACCCTTCAAGGGGCAGAAGTGTAAAATGACGATTCGACTGAAAACTGGTCCGAGGTCGCCCATTGATAACTTTTTTGCTTTGCAATATTTTTCCGAAATTTTTTCGCAGTTTTATAGTTCATAGATGTGGGTAACAGATTCTCGACGTCTGCACTCGAAAATAATGCGTTTTCACGAAGAACGGCCGGGGTGAAAACCACCAATTTTCACAACACTTCAAGGGGCAGAAGTGTAAAATGACGATTCGACTGAAAACTGGTCCGAGGTCGCCCATTGATAACTTTTTTGTTTTGCAATATTTTTCCGAAATTTTTTCGCAGTTTTATAGTTCATAGATGTGGGTAACAGATTCTTGACGTCTGCACTCGAAAATAATGCGTTTTCACGAAGAACGGCCGGGGTGAAAACCACCAATTTTCACAACACTTCAAGGGGCAGAAGTGTAAAATGACCATTCGACTAAAAACTGGTCCGAGGTCGCCCATTAATATCTTTTTTGTTTTGCAATATTTTTCCAAAATTCTTGCGCAGTTTTATAGTTCATAGAAATGGGTAACAGATTCTTGAAGTCTGCTCTCAAAAAAAATGCGTTTTCACGAAGAACGGCCGGGGTGAAAACCACCAATTTTCACAACACTTCAAGGGGCAGAAGTGTAAAATGACGATTCGACTGAAAACTGGTCCGAGGTGGCCGATTAATAACTTTTTTGTTTTGCAATATTTTTCCGAAATTCTGTCGCAGTTTTATAGTTCATGGAAGTGGGTAACAGATTCTTGTGGTCTGCACTCGAAAATAATGCGTTTCCACGAAGAACGGCCGGGGTGAAAACCACCAATTTTCACAACACTTCAAGGGGCAGAAGTGTTAAATGACGATTCGACTGAAAACTGGTCCGAGGTCGCCGATTAATAACTTTTTTGTTTTGCAATATTTTTCCAAAATTCTTGCGCAGTTTTATAGTTCATAGATATGGGTAACAGATTCTTGAAGTCTGCTCTCAAAAATAATGCGTTTCCACGAAGAACGGCCGGGGTGAAAACCACCATTTTTCACAACACTTCAAGGGGCAGAAGTGGAAAATGACGATTCGACTGAAAACTGGTCCGAGGTCGCCCATTAATATCTTTTTTTTTTTGCAATATTTTTCCAAAATTCTTGCGCAGTTTTATAGTTCATAGATATGGGTAACAGATTTTTGAAGTCTACTCTCAAAAATAATGCGTTTCCACGAAGAACGGCCGGGGTGAAAACCACCATTTTTCACAACACTTCAAGGGGCAGAATTGGAAAATGACGATTCGACTGAAAACTGGTCCGAGGTCGCCCATTAATATCTTTTTTTTTTTGCAATATTTTTCCAAAATTCTTGCGCAGTTTTATAGTTCATAGATATGGGTAACAGATTCTTGAGGTCTGCACTCAAAAATAATGCGTTTTCACGAAGAACGGCCGGGGTGAAAACCACCATTTTTCACAACACTTCAAGGGGCAGAAGTGTAAAATGACGATTCGACTGAAAACTGGTCCGAGGTGGCCGATTAATAACTTTTTTGTTTTGCAATATTTTTCCGAAATTCTGTCGCAGTTTTATAGTTCATGGAAGTGGGTAACAGATTCTTGTGGTCTGCACTCGAAAATAATGCGTTTCCACGAAGAACGGCCGGGGTGAAAACCACCAATTTTCACAACACTTCAAGGGGCAGAAGTGTAAAATGACGATTCGACTGAAAACTGGTCCGAGGTCGCCGATTAATAACTTTTTTGTTTTGCAATATTTTTCCAAAATTCATGCGCAGTTTTATAGTTCATAGATATGGGTAACAGATTCTTGAAGTCTGCACTCAAAAATAATGCGTTTTCACGAAGAACGGCCGGGGTGAAAACCACCATTTTTCACAACACTTCAAGGGGCAGAAGTGGAAAATGACGATTCGACTGAAAACTGGTCCGAGGTCGCCCATTAATATCTTTTTTTTTTTGCAATATTTTTCCAAAATTCTTGCGCAGTTTTATTGTTCATAGAAATGGGTAACAGATTCTTGAAGTCTGCTCTCAAAAAAAATGCGTTTTCACGAAGAACGGCCGGGGTGAAAACCACCAATTTTCACAACACTTCAAGGGGCAGAAGTGTAAAATGACGATTCGACTGAAAACTGGTCCGAGGTGGCCGATTAATAACTTTTTTGTTTTGCAATATTTTTCCGAAATTCTGTCGCAGTTTTATAGTTCATGGAAGTGGGTAACAGATTCTTGTGGTCTGCACTCGAAAATAATGCGTTTCCACGAAGAACGGCCGGGGTGAAAACCACCAATTTTCACAACACTTCAAGGGGCAGAAGTGTAAAATGACGATTCGACTGAAAACTGGTCCGAGGTGGCCGATTAATAACTTTTTTGTTTTGCAATATTTTTCCGAAATTCTGTCGCAGTTTTATAGTTCATGGAAGTGGGTAACAGATTCTTGTGGTCTGCACTCGAAAATAATGCGTTTCCACGAAGAACGGCCGGGGTGAAAACCACCAATTTTCACAACACTTCAAGGGGCAGAAGTGTTAAATGACGATTCGACTGAAAACTGGTCCGAGGTCGCCGATTAATAACTTTTTTGTTTTGCAATATTTTTCCAAAATTCTTGCGCAGTTTTATAGTTCATAGATATGGGTAACAGATTCTTGAAGTCTGCTCTCAAAAATAATGCGTTTCCACGAAGAACGGCCGGGGTGAAAACCACCATTTTTCACAACACTTCAAGGGGCAGAAGTGGAAAATGACGATTCGACTGAAAACTGGTCCGAGGTCGCCCATTAATATCTTTTTTTTTTTGCAATATTTTTCCAAAATTCTTGCGCAGTTTTATAGTTCATAGATATGGGTAACAGATTTTTGAAGTCTACTCTCAAAAATAATGCGTTTCCACGAAGAACGGCCGGGGTGAAAACCACCATTTTTCACAACACTTCAAGGGGCAGAATTGGAAAATGACGATTCGACTGAAAACTGGTCCGAGGTCGCCCATTAATATCTTTTTTTTTTTGCAATATTTTTCCAAAATTCTTGCGCAGTTTTATAGTTCATAGATATGGGTAACAGATTCTTGAGGTCTGCACTCAAAAATAATGCGTTTTCAC
This sequence comes from Catostylus mosaicus, assembly GCA_964019065.1. Classification (NCBI taxonomy): domain Eukaryota; kingdom Metazoa; phylum Cnidaria; class Scyphozoa; order Rhizostomeae; family Catostylidae; genus Catostylus; species Catostylus mosaicus. The sequence continues at coordinate 4,296,384 of OZ025199.1, forward strand.
GAAGAACGGCCGGGGTGAAAACCACCATTTTTCACAACACTTCAAGGGGCAGAAGTGTAAAATGACGATTCGACTGAAAACTGGTCCGAGGTGGCCGATTAATAACTTTTTTGTTTTGCAATATTTTTCCGAAATTCTGTCGCAGTTTTATAGTTCATGGAAGTGGGTAACAGATTCTTGTGGTCTGCACTCGAAAATAATGCGTTTCCACGAAGAACGGCCGGGGTGAAAACCACCAATTTTCACAACACTTCAAGGGGCAGAAGTGTAAAATGACGATTCGACTGAAAACTGGTCCGAGGTCGCCGATTAATAACTTTTTTGTTTTGCAATATTTTTCCAAAATTCATGCGCAGTTTTATAGTTCATAGATATGGGTAACAGATTCTTGAAGTCTGCACTCAAAAATAATGCGTTTTCACGAAGAACGGCCGGGGTGAAAACCACCATTTTTCACAACACTTCAAGGGGCAGAAGTGGAAAATGACGATTCGACTGAAAACTGGTCCGAGGTCGCCCATTAATATCTTTTTTTTTTTGCAATATTTTTCCAAAATTCTTGCGCAGTTTTATTGTTCATAGAAATGGGTAACAGATTCTTGAAGTCTGCTCTCAAAAAAAATGCGTTTTCACGAAGAACGGCCGGGGTGAAAACCACCAATTTTCACAACACTTCAAGGGGCAGAAGTGTAAAATGACGATTCGACTGAAAACTGGTCCGAGGTGGCCGATTAATAACTTTTTTGTTTTGCAATATTTTTCCGAAATTCTGTCGCAGTTTTATAGTTCATGGAAGTGGGTAACAGATTCTTGTGGTCTGCACTCGAAAATAATGCGTTTCCACGAAGAACGGCCGTGGTGAAAACCACCAATTTTCACAACACTTCAAGGGGCAGAAGTGTTAAATGACGATTCGACTGAAAACTGGTCCGAGGTCGCCGATTAATAACTTTTTTGTTTTGCAATATTTTTCCAAAATTCTTGCGCAGTTTTATAGTTCATAGATATGGGTAACAGATTCTTGAAGTCTGCTCTCAAAAATAATGCGTTTCCACGAAGAACGGCCGGGGTGAAAACCACCATTTTTCACAACACTTCAAGGGGCAGAAGTGGAAAATGACGATTCGACTGAAAACTGGTCCGAGGTCGCCCATTAATATCTTTTTTTTTTTGCAATATTTTTCCAAAATTCTTGCGCAGTTTTATAGTTCATAGATATGGGTAACAGATTTTTGAAGTCTACTCTCAAAAATAATGCGTTTCCACGAAGAACGGCCGGGGTGAAAACCACCATTTTTCACAACACTTCAAGGGGCAGAATTGGAAAATGACGATTCGACTGAAAACTGGTCCGAGGTCGCCCATTAATATCTTTTTTTTTTTGCAATATTTTTCCAAAATTCTTGCGCAGTTTTATAGTTCATAGATATGGGTAACAGATTCTTGAGGTCTGCACTCAAAAATAATGCGTTTTCACGAAGAACGGCCGGGGTGAAAACCACCATTTTTCACAACACTTCAAGGGGCAGAAGTGTAAAATGACGATTCGACTGAAAACTGGTCCGAGGTGGCCGATTAATAACTTTTTTGTTTTGCAATATTTTTCCGAAATTCTGTCGCAGTTTTATAGTTCATGGAAGTGGGTAACAGATTCTTGTGGTCTGCACTCGAAAATAATGCGTTTCCACGAAGAACGGCCGGGGTGAAAACCACCAATTTTCACAACACTTCAAGGGGCAGAAGTGTAAAATGACGATTCGACTGAAAACTGGTCCGAGGTCGCCGATTAATAACTTTTTTGTTTTGCAATATTTTTCCAAAATTCATGCGCAGTTTTATAGTTCATAGATATGGGTAACAGATTCTTGAAGTCTGCACTCAAAAATAATGCGTTTTCACGAAGAACGGCCGGGGTGAAAACCACCATTTTTCACAACACTTCAAGGGGCAGAAGTGTAAAATGACGATTCGACTGAAAACTGGTCCGAGGTCGCCGATTAATAACTTTTTTGTTTTGCAATATTTTTCCAAAATTCTTGCGCAGTTTTATAGTTCATAGATATGGGTAACAGATTCTTGAAGTCTGCTCTCAAAAATAATGCGTTTCCACGAAGAACGGCCGGGGTGAAAACCACCATTTTTCACAACACTTCAAGGGGCAGAAGTGGAAAATGACGATTCGACTGAAAACTGGTCCGAGGTCGCCCATTAATATCTTTTTTTTTTTGCAATATTTTTCCAAAATTCTTGCGCAGTTTTATAGTTCATAGATATGGGTAACAGATTTTTGAAGTCTACTCTCAAAAATAATGCGTTTCCACGAAGAACGGCCGGGGTGAAAACCACCATTTTTCACAACACTTCAAGGGGCAGAATTGGAAAATGACGATTCGACTGAAAACTGGTCCGAGGTCGCCCATTAATATCTTTTTTTTTTTGCAATATTTTTCCAAAATTCTTGCGCAGTTTTATAGTTCATAGATATGGGTAACAGATTCTTGAGGTCTGCACTCAAAAATAATGCGTTTTCACGAAGAACGGCCGGGGTGAAAACCACCATTTTTCACAACACTTCAAGGGGCAGAAGTGTAAAATGACGATTCGACTGAAAACTGGTCCGAGGTGGCCGATTAATAACTTTTTTGTTTTGCAATATTTTTCCGAAATTCTGTCGCAGTTTTATAGTTCATGGAAGTGGGTAACAGATTCTTGTGGTCTGCACTCGAAAATAATGCGTTTCCACGAAGAACGGCCGGGGTGAAAACCACCAATTTTCACAACACTTCAAGGGGCAGAAGTGTAAAATGACGATTCGACTGAAAACTGGTCCGAGGTCGCCGATTAATAACTTTTTTGTTTTGCAATATTTTTCCAAAATTCATGCGCAGTTTTATAGTTCATAGATATGGGTAACAGATTCTTGAAGTCTGCACTCAAAAATAATGCGTTTTCACGAAGAACGGCCGGGGTGAAAACCACCATTTTTCACAACACTTCAAGGGGCAGAAGTGGAAAATGACGATTCGACTGAAAACTGGTCCGAGGTCGCCCATTAATATCTTTTTTTTTTTGCAATATTTTTCCAAAATTCTTGCGCAGTTTTATTGTTCATAGAAATGGGTAACAGATTCTTGAAGTCTGCTCTCAAAAAAAATGCGTTTTCACGAAGAACGGCCGGGGTGAAAACCACCAATTTTCACAACACTTCAAGGGGCAGAAGTGTAAAATGACGATTCGACTGAAAACTGGTCCGAGGTGGCCGATTAATAACTTTTTTGTTTTGCAATATTTTTCCGAAATTCTGTCGCAGTTTTATAGTTCATGGAAGTGGGTAACAGATTCTTGTGGTCTGCACTCGAAAATAATGCGTTTCCACGAAGAACGGCCGGGGTGAAAACCACCAATTTTCACAACACTTCAAGGGGCAGAAGTGTAAAATGACGATTCGACTGAAAACTGGTCCGAGGTCGCCGATTAATAACTTTTTTGTTTTGCAATATTTTTCCAAAATTCTTGCGCAGTTTTATAGTTCATAGATATGGGTAACAGATTCTTGAAGTCTGCTCTCAAAAATAATGCGTTTCCACGAAGAACGGCCGGGGTGAAAACCACCATTTTTCACAACACTTCAAGGGGCAGAAGTGGAAAATGACGATTCGACTGAAAACTGGTCCGAGGTCGCCCATTAATAAATTTTTTTTTTGCAATATTTTTCCAAAATTCTTGCGCAGTTTTATAGTTCATAGATATGGGTAACAGATTTTTGAAGTCTGCTCTCAAAAATAATGCGTTTCCACGAAGAACGGCCGGGGTGAAAACCACCATTTTTCACAACACTTCAAAGGGCAGAAGTGTAAAATGACGATTCGACTGAAAACTGGTCCGAGGTCGCCCATTAATATCTTTTTTTTTTTGCAATATTTTTCCAAAATTCTTGCGCAGTTTTATAGTTCATAGATATGGGTAACAGATTCTTGAGGTGTGCACTCAAAAATAATGCGTTTTCACGAAGAACGGCCGGGGTGAAAACCACCATTTTTCACAACACTTCAAGGGGCAGAAGTGGAAAATGACGATTCGACTGAAAACTGGTCCGAGGTCGCCCATTAATATCTTTTTTTTTTTGCAATATTTTCCAAAATTCTTGCGCAGTTTTATAGTTCATAGAAATGGGTAACAGATTCTTGAAGTCTGCTCTCAAAAAAAATGCGTTTTCACGAAGAACGGCCGGGGTGAAAACCACCAATTTTCACAACACTTCAAGGGGCAGAAGTGTAAAATGACGATTCGACTGAAAACTGGTCCGAGGTGGCCGATTAATAACTTTTTTGTTTTGCAATATTTTTCCGAAATTCTGTCGCAGTTTTATAGTTCATGGAAGTGGGTAACAGATTCTTGTGGTCTGCACTCGAAAATAATGCGTTTCCACGATGAACGGCCGGGGTGAAAACCACCAATTTTCACAACACTTCAAGGGGCAGAAGTGTAAAATGACGATTCGACTGAAAACTGGTCCGAGGTCGCCGATTAATAACTTTTTTGTTTTGCAATATTTTTCCAAAATTCTTGCGCAGTTTTATAGTTCATAAATATGGGTAACAGATTCTTGAAGTCTGCTCTCAAAAATAATGCGTTTTCACGAAGAACGGCCGGGGTGAAAACCACCATTTTTCACAACACTTCAAGGGGTAGAAGTGGAAAATGACGATTCGACTGAAAACTGGTCCGAGGTCGCCCATTAATATCTTTTTTTTTTTGCAATATTTTTCCGAAATTCTGTCGCAGTTTTATAGTTCATAGAAATGGGTAACAGATTCTTGAAGTCTGCTCTCAAAAAAAATGCGTTTTCACGAAGAACGGCCGGGGTGAAAACCACCAATTTTCACAACACTTCAAGGGGCAGAAGTGTAAAATGACGATTCTTCTGAAAACTGGTCCGAGGTGGCCGATTAATAACTTTTTTGTTTTGCAATATTTTTCCGAAATTCTGTCGCAGTTTTATAGTTCATGGAAGTGGGTAACAGATTCTTGTGGTCTGCACTCGAAAATAATGCGTTTTTACGAAGAACGGCCGGGGTGAAAACCACCATTTTTCACAACACTTCAAGGAGCAGAAGTGGAAAATGACGATTCGACTGAAAACTGGTCCGAGGTCGCCCATTAATATCTTTTTTGTTTTGCAATATTTTTCCAAAATTCTTGCGCAGTTTTATAGTTCATAGAAATGGGTAACAGATTCTTGAAGTCTGCTCTCAAAAAAAATGCGTTTTCACGAAGAACGGCCGGGGTGAAAACCACCATTTTTCACAACACTTCAAGGGGCGGAAGTGGAAAATGACGATTCGACTGAAAACTGGTCCGAGGTCGCCCATTAATATCTTTTTTTTTTTGCAATATTTTCCATAATTCTTGCGCAGTTTTATAGTTCATAGAAATGGGTAACAGATTCTTGAAGTCTGCTCTCAAAAAAAATGCGTTTTCACGAAGAACGGCCGGGGTGAAAACCACCAATTTTCACAACACTTCAAGGGGCAGAAGTGTAAAATGACGATTCGACTGAAAACTGGTCCGAGGTGGCCGATTAATAACTTTTTTGTTTTGCAATATTTTTCCGAAATTCTGTCGCAGTTTTATAGTTCATGGAAGTGGGTAACAGATTCTTGTGGTCTGCACTCGAAAATAATGCGTTTCCACGAAGAACGGCCGGGGTGAAAACCACCAATTTTCACAACACTTCAAGGGGCAGAAGTGTAAAATGACGATTCGACTGAAAACTGGTCCGAGGTCGCCGATTAATAACTTTTTTGTTTTGCAATATTTTTCCAAAATTCTTGCGCAGTTTTATAGTTCATAGATATGGGTAACAGATTCTTGAAGCCTGCTCTCAAAAATAATGCGTTTTTACGAAGAACGGCCGGGGTGAAAACCACCATTTTTCACAACACTTCAAGGGGCAGAAGTGGAAAATGACGATTCGACTGAAAACTGGTCCGAGGTCGCCCATTAATATCTTTTTTTTTTTGCAATATTTTTCCAAAATTCTTGCGCAGTTTTATAGTTCATAGAAATGGGTAACAGATTCTTGAAGTCTGCTCTCAAAAAAAATGCGTTTTCACGAAGAACGGCCGGGGTGAAAACCACCAATTTTCACAACACTTCAAGGGGCAGAAGTGTAAAATGACGATTCGACTGAAAACTGGTCCGAGGTGGCCGATTAATAACTTTTTTGTTTTGCAATATTTTTCCGAAATTCTGTCGCAGTTTCATAGTTCATGGAAGTGGGTAACAGATTCTTGTGGTCTGCACTCGAAAATAATGCGTTTCCACGATGAACGGCCGGGGTGAAAACCACCAATTTTCACAACACTTCAAGGGGCAGAAGTGTAAAATGACGATTCGACTGAAAACTGGTCCGAGGTCGCCGATTAATAACTTTTTTGTTTTGCAATATTTTTCCAAAATTCTTGCGCAGTTTTATAGTTCATAAATATGGGTAACAGATTCTTGAAGTCTGCTCTCAAAAATAATGCGTTTTCACGAAGAACGGCCGGGGTGAAAACCACCATTTTTCACAACACTTCAAGGGGTAGAAGTGGAAAATGACGATTCGACTGAAAACTGGTCCGAGGTCGCCCATTAATATCTTTTTTTTTTTGCAATATTTTTCCGAAATTCTGTCGCAGTTTTATAGTTCATAGAAATGGGTAACAGATTCTTGAAGTCTGCTCTCAAAAAAAATGCGTTTTCACGAAGAACGGCCGGGGTGAAAACCACCAATTTTCACAACACTTCAAGGGGCAGAAGTGTAAAATGACGATTCTTCTGAAAACTGGTCCGAGGTGGCCGATTAATAACTTTTTTGTTTTGCAATATTTTTCCGAAATTCTGTCGCAGTTTTATAGTTCATGGAAGTGGGTAACAGATTCTTGTGGTCTGCACTCGAAAATAATGCGTTTCCACGAAGAACGGCCGGGGTGAAAACCACCAATTTTCACAACACTTCAAGGGGCAGAAGTGTAAAATGACGATTCGACTGAAAACTGGTCCGAGGTCGCCGATTAATAACTTTTTTGTTTTGCAATATTTTTCCAAAATTCTGGCGCAGTTTTATAGTTCATAGATGTGGGTAACAGATTCTTGAGGTCTGCACTCGAAAATAATGCGTTTTCACGAAGAACGGCCGGGGTGAAAACCACCAATTTTCACAACACTTCAAAGGGCAGAAGTGTAAAATGACCATTCGACTGAAAACTGGTCCGAGGTCGCCCATTAATATCTTTTTTGTTTTGCAATATTTTTCCGAAATTCTGTCGCAGTTTTATAGTTCATAGAAATGGGTAACAGATTCTTGAAGTCTGCTCTCAAAAATAATGCGTTTTCACGAAGAACGGTCGGGGTGAAAACCACCAATTTTCACAACACTTCAAGGGGCAGAAGTGTAAAATGACGATTCGACTGAAAACTGGTCCGAGGTCGCCGATTAATAACTTTTTTGTTTTGCAATATTTTTCCAAAATTCTTGCGCAGTTTTATAGTTCATAGTAATGGGTAACAGATTCTTGAAGTCTGCTCTCAAAAATAATGCGTTTTCACGAAGAACGGCCGGGGTGAAAACCACCATTTTTCACAACACTTCAAGGGGCAGAAGTGGAAAATGACGATTCGACTGAAAACTGGTCCGAGGTCGCCCATTAATATCTTTTTTTTTTTGCAATATTTTTCCAAAATTCTTGCGCAGTTTTATAGTTCATAGAAATGGGTAACAGATTCTTGAAGTCTGCTCTCAAAAAAAATGCGTTTTCACGAAGAACGGCCGGGGTGAAAACCACCAATTTTCACAACACTTCAAGGGGCAGAAGTGTAAAATGACGATTCGACTGAAAACTGGTCCGAGGTGGCCGATTAATAACTTTTTTGTTTTGCAATATTTTTCCGAAATTCTGTCGCAGTTTTATAGTTCATGGAAGTGGGTAACAGATTCTTGTGGTCTGCACTCGAAAATAATGCGTTTCCACGATGAACGGCCGGGGTGAAAACCACCAATTTTCACAACATTTCAAGGGGCAGAAGTGTAAAATGACGATTCGACTGAAAACTGGTCCGAGGTCGCCGATTAATAACTTTTTTGCTTTGCAATATTTTTCCAAAATTCTTGCGCAGTTTTATAGTTCATAAATATGGGTAACAGATTCTTGAAGTCTGCTCTCAAAAATAATGCGTTTTCACGAAGAACGGCCGGGGTGAAAACCACCATTTTTCACAACACTTCAAGGGGCAGAAGTGGAAAATGACGATTCGACTGAAAACTGGTCCGAGGTCGCCCATTAATATATTTTTTTTTTTGCAATATTTTTCCAATATTCTTGCGCAGTTTTATAGTTCATAGAAATGGGTAACAGATTCTTGAAGTCTGCTCTCAAAAAAAATGCGTTTTCACGAAGAACGGCCGGGGTGAAAACCACCAATTTTCACAACACTTCAAGGGGCAGAAGTGTAAAATGACGATTCGACTGAAAACTGGTCCGAGGTGGCCGATTAATAACTTTTTTGTTTTGCAATATTTTTCCGAAATTCTGTCGCAGTTTTATAGTTCATGGAAGTGGGTAACAGATTCTTGTGGTCTGCACTCGAAAATAATGCGTTTCCACGATGAACGGCCGGGGTGAAAACCACCAATTTTCACAACACTTCAAGGGGCAGAAGTGTAAAATGACGATTCGACTGAAAACTGGTCCGAAATCGCCCATTAATAACTTTTTTGTTTTGCAATATTTTTCCAAAATTCTTTCGCAGTTTTATAGTTCATAGATATGGGTAACAGATTCTTGAAGTCTGCACTCAAAAATAATGCGTTTTCACGAAGAACGGCCGGGGTGAAAACCACCAATTTTCACAACACTTCAAGGGGCAGAAGTGTAAAATGACGATTCGACTGAAAACTGGTCCGAGGTCGCCGATTAATAACTTTTTTGTTTTACAATTTTTCCAAAATTCTTGCGCAGTTTTATAGTTCATAGATATGGGTAACAGATTCTTGAGGTCTGCACTCGAAAATAATGCGTTTTCACGAAGAACGGCCGGGGTGAAAACCACCAATTTTCACAACACTTCAAGGGGCAGAAGTGTAAAATGACCATTCGACTGAAAACTGGTCCGAGGTCGCCCATTAATATCTTTTTTGTTTTGCAATATTTTTCCAAAATTTTTGCGCAGTTTTATAGTTCATAGAAATGGGTAACAGATTCTTGAAGTCTGCTCTCAAAATAATGCGTTTTCACGAAGAACGGCCGGGGTGAAAACCACCAATTTTCACAACACTTCAAGGGGCAGATGTGTAAAATGACGATTCGACTGAAAACTGGTCCGAGGTCGCCCATTAATATCTTTATTTTGCAATATTTTTCCGAAATTCTTTTGCAGTTTTATAGTTCATAGATATGGGTAACAGATTCTTGAGATCTGCACTCGAAAATAATGCGTTTTCACGAAGAACGGCCGGGGTGAAAACCACCAATTTTCACAACACTTCAAGGGGCAGAAGTGTAAAATGACGATTCGACTGAAAACTGGTCCAAAATCGCCCATTAATAACTTTTTTGTTTTGCAATATTTTTCCGAAATTCTTTTGCAGTTTTATAGTTCATAGATATGGGTAACAGATTCTTGAAGTCTGCACTCAAAAATAATGCGTTTTCACGAAGAACGGCCGGGCTGAAAACCACCAATTTTCACAACACTTCAAGGGGCAGAAGTGTAAAATGACGATTCGACTGAAAACTGGTCCGAGGTCGCCGATTAATATCTTTTTTTTTTGCAATATTTTTCCAAAATTCTTGCGCAGTTTTATAGTTCATAGAAATGGGTAACAGATTCTTGAAGTCTGCTCTCAAAAAAAATGCGTTTTCACGAAGAACGGCCGGGGTGAAAACCACCAATTTTCACAACACTTCAAGGGGCAGAAGTGTAAAATGACGATTCGACTGAAAACTGGTCCGAGGTGGCCGATTAATAACTTTTTTGTTTTGCAATATTTTTCCGAAATTCTGTCGCAGTTTTATAGTTCATGGAAGTGGGTAACAGATTCTTTTGGTCTGCACTCGAAAATAATGCGTTTCCACGAAGAACGGCCGGGGTGAAAACCACCAATTTTCACAACACTTCAAGGGGCAGAAGTGGAAAATGACGATTCGACTGAAAACTGGTCCGAGGTCGCCCATTAATATCTTTTTTTTTTTGCAATATTTTTCCAAAATTCTTGCACAGTTTTATAGTTCATAGAAATGGGTAACAGATTCTTGAAGTCTGCTCTCAAAAAAAATGCGTTTTCACGTAGAACGGCCGGGGTGAAAACCACCAATTTTCACAACACTTCAAGGGGCAGAAGTGTAAAATGACGATTCGACTGAAAACTGGTCCGAGGTGGCCGATTAATAACTTTTTTGTTTTGCAATATTTTTCCGAAATTCTGTCGCAGTTTTATAGTTCATGGAAGTGGGTAACAGATTCTTGTGGTCTGCACTCGAAAATAATGCGTTTCCACGAAGAACGGCCGGGGTGAAAACCACCAATTTTCACAACACTTCAAGGAGCAGAAGTGTAAAATGACGATTCGACTGAAAACTGGTCCGAGGTCGCCGATTAATAACTTTTTTGTTTTGCAATATTTTTCCAAAATTCTTGCGCAGTTTTATAGTTCATAGATATGGGTAACAGATTCTTGAAGTCTGCTCTCAAAAATAATGCGTTTTCACGAAGAACGGCCGGGGTGAAAACCACCATTTTTCACAACACTTCAAGGGGCAGAAGTGGAAAATGACGATTCGACTGAAAACTGGTCCGAGGTCGCCCATTAATATCTTTTTTTTTTTGCAATATTTTCCAAAATTCTTGCGCAGTTTTATAGTTCATAGAAATGGGTAACAGATTCTTGAAGTCTGCTCTCAAAAAAAATGCGTTTTCACGAAGAACGGCCGGGGTGAAAACCACCAATTTTCACAACACTTCAAGGGGCAGAAGTGTAAAATGACGATTCGACTGAAAACTGGTCCGAGGTGGCCGATTAATAACTTTTTTGTTTTGCAATATTTTTCCGAAATTCTGTCGCAGTTTTATAGTTCATGGAAGTGGGTAACAGATTCTTGTGGTCTGCACTCGAAAATAATGCGTTTCCACGAAGAACGGCCGGGGTGAAAACCACCAATTTTCACAACACTTCAAGGGGCAGAAGTGTAAAATGACGATTCGACTGAAAACTGGTCCGAGGTGGCCGATTAATAACTTTTTTGTTTTGGAATATTTTTCCGAAATTCTGTCGCAGTTTTATAGTTCATGGAAGTGGGTAACAGATTCTTGTGGTCTGCACTCGAAAATAATGCGTTTCCACGAAGAACGGCCGGGGTGAAAACCACCAATTTTCACAACACTTCAAGGGGCAGAAGTGTAAAATGACGATTCGACTGAAAACTGGTCCGAGGTCGCCGATTAATAACTTTTTTGTTTTGCAATATTTTTCCAAAATTCTTGCGCAGTTTTATAGTTCATAGATATTGGTAACAGATTCTTGAAGTCTGCTCTCAAAAATAATGCGTTTTCACGAAGAACGGCCGGGGTGAAAACCACCAATTTTCACAACACTTCAAGGGGCAGAAGTGTAAAATGACCATTCGACTGAAAACTGGTCCGAGGTCGCCCACTAATATCTTTTGTTTTGCAATATTTTTCCAAAATTCTTGCGCAGTTTTATAGTTCATAGAAATGGGTAACAGATTCTTGAAGTCTGCTCTCAAAAAAAATGCGTTTTCACGAAGAACGGCCGGGGTGAAAACCACCATTTTTCACAACACTTCAAGGGGCAGAAGTGGAAAATGACGATTCGACTGAAAACTGGTCCGAGGTCGCCGATTAATAACTTTTTTGTTTTGCAATATTTTTCCAAAATTCTTGCGCAGTTTTATAGTTCATAGATATTGGTAACAGATTCTTGAAGTCTGCTCTCAAAAATAATGCGTTTTCACGAAGAACGGCCGGGGTGAAAACCACCATTTTTCACAACACTTCAAGGGGCAGAAGTGGAAAATGACGATTCGACTGAAAACTGGTCCGAGGTCGCCCATTAATATCTTTTTTTTTTTGCAATATTTTTCCAAAATTCTTTCGCAGTTTTATAGTTCATAGAAATGGGTAACAGATTCTTGAAGTCTGCTCTCAAAAAAAATGCGTTTTCACGAAGAACGGCCGGGGTGAAAACCACCAATTTTCACAACACTTCAAGGGGCAGAAGTGTAAAATGACCATTCGACTGAAAACTGGTCCGAGGTCGCCCATTAATATCTTTTTTGTTTTGCAATATTTTTCCGAAATTCTGTCGCAGTTTTATAGTTCATGGAAGTGGGTAACAGATTCTTGTGGTCTGCACTCGAAAATAATGCGTTTCCACGAAGAACGGCCGGGGTGAAAACCACCAATTTTCACAACACTTCAAGCGGCAGAAGTGTAAAATGACGATTCGACTGAAAACTGGTCCGAGGTGGCCGATTAATAACTTTTTTGTTTTGGAATATTTTTCCGAAATTCTGTCGCAGTTTTATAGTTCATAGAAATGGGTAACAGATTCTTGTGGTCTGCACTCGAAAATAATGCGTTTCCACGAAGAACGGCCGGGGTGAAAACCACCAATTTTCACAACACTTCAAGGGGCAGAAGTGTAAAATGACGATTCGACTGAAAACTGGTCCGAGGTCGCCGATTAATAACTTTTTTGTTTTGCAATATTTTTCCAAAATTCTTGCGCAGTTTTATAGTTCATAGATATTGGTAACAGATTCTTGAAGTCTGCTCTCAAAAATAATGCGTTTTCACGAAGAACGGCCGGGGTGAAAACCACCAATTTTCACAACACTTCAAGGGGCAGAAGTGTAAAATGACGATTCGACTGAAAACTGGTCCGAGGTGGCCGATTAATAACTTTTTTGTTTTGGAATATTTTTCCGAAATTCTGTCGCAGTTTTATAGTTCATGGAAGTGGGTAACAGATTCTTGTGGTCTGCACTCGAAAATAATGCGTTTCCACGAAGAACGGCCGGGGTGAAAACCACCAATTTTCACAACACTTCAAGGGGCAGAAGTGTAAAATGACGATTCGACTGAAAACTGGTCCGAGGTCGCCCATTAATATCTTTTTTTTGCAATATTTTTCCGAAATTCTTTTGCAGTTTTATAGTTCATAGATATGGGTAACAGATTCTTGAGATCTGCACTCGAAAATAATGCGTTTTCACGAAGAACGGCCGGGGTGAAAACCACCAATTTTCACAACACTTCAAGGGGCAGAAGTGTAAAATGACGATTCGACTGAAAACTGGTCCGAAATCGCCCATTAATAACTTTTTTGTTTTGCAATATTTTTCCGAAATTCTTTCGCAGTTTTATAGTTCATAGATATGGGTAACAGATTCTTGAAGTCTGCACTCAAAAATAATGCGTTTTCACGAAGAACGGCCGGGCTGAAAACCACCAATTTTCACAACACTTCAAGGGGCAGAAGTGTAAAATGACGATTCGACTGAAAACTGGTCCGAGGTCGCCGATTAATAACTTTTTTGTTTTGCAATATTTTTCCAAAATTCTTGCGCAGTTTTATAGTTCATAGATATGGGTAACAGATTCTTGAAGTCTGCTCTCAAAAATAATGCGTTTTCACGAAGAACGGCCGGGGTGAAAACCACCATTTTTCACAACACTTCAAGGGGCAGAAGTGGAAAATGACGATTCGACTGAAAACTGGTCCGAGGTCGCCCATTAATATCTTTTTTTTTGCAATATTTTTCCAAAATTCTTGCGCAGTTTTATAGTTCATAGAAATGGGTAACAGATTCTTGAAGTCTGCTCTCAAAAAAAATGCGTTTTCACGAAGAACGGCCGGGGTGAAAACCACCAATTTTCACAACACTTCAAGGGGCAGAAGTGTAAAATGACGATTCGACTGAAAACTGGTCCGAGGTGGCCGATTAATAACTTTTTTGTTTTGCAATATTTTTCCGAAATTCTGTCGCAGTTTTATAGTTCATGGAAGTGGGTAACAGATTCTTTTGGTCTGCACTCGAAAATAATGCGTTTCCACGAAGAACGGCCGGGGTGAAAACCACCAATTTTCACAACACTTCAAGGGGCAGAAGTGTAAAATGACGATTCGACTGAAAACTGGTCCGAGGTCGCCGATTAATAACTTTTTTGTTTTGCAATATTTTTCCAAAATTCTGGCGCAGTTTTATAGTTCATAGATGAGGGTAACAGATTCTTGAGGTCTGCACTCGAAAATAATGCGTTTTCACGAAGAACGGCCGGGGTGAAAACCACCAATTTTCACAACACTTCAAAGGGCAGAAGTGTAAAATGACGATTCGACTGAAAACTGGTCCGAGGTCGCCCATTAATATCTTTTTTTGTTTTGCAATATTTTTCCAAAATTCTTGCGCAGTTTTATAGTTCATAGAAATGGGTAACAGATTCTTGAAGTCTGCTCTCAAAAATAATGCGTTTTCACGAAGAACGGCCGGGGTGAAAACCACCATTTTTCACAACACTTCAAGGGGCAGAAGTGGAAAATGACGATTCGACTGAAAACTGGTCCGAGGTCGCCCATTAATATCTTTTTTTTTTTGCAATATTTTTCCAAAATTCTTGCGCAGTTTTATAGTTCATAGAAATGGGTAACAGATTCTTGAAGTCTGCTCTCAAAAAAAATGCGTTTTCACGAAGCACGGCCGGGGTGAAAACCACCAATTTTCACAACACTTCAAGGGGCAGAAGTGTAAAATGACGATTCGACTGAAAACTGGTCCGAGGTGGCCGATTAATAACTTTTTTTGTTTTGCAATATTTTTCCGAAATTCTGTCGCAGTTTTATAGTTCATAGATATGGGTAACAGATTCTTGTGGTCTGCACTCGAAAATAATGCGTTTCCACGAAGAACGGCCGGGGTGAAAACCACCAATTTTCACAACACTTCAAGGGGCAGAAGTGTAAAATGACGATTCGACTGAAAACTGGTCCGAGGTCGCCGATTAATAACTTTTTTGTTTTGCAATATTTTTCCAAAATTCTTGCGCAGTTTTATAGTTCATAGATATGGGTAACAGATTCTTGAAGTCTGCTCTCAAAAATAATGCGTTTTCACGAAGAACGGCCGGGGTGAAAACCACCATTTTTCACAACACTTCAAGGGGCAGAAGTGGAAAATGACGATTCGACTGAAAACTGGTCCGAGGTCGCCCATTAATATCTTTTTTTTTTTGCAATATTTTTCCAAAATTCTTGCGCAGTTTTATAGTTCATAGAAATGGGTAACAGATTCTTGAAGTCTGCTCTCAAAAAAAATGCGTTTTCACGAAGAACGGCCGGGGTGAAAACCACCAATTTTCACAACACTTCAAGGGGCAGAAGTGTAAAATGACCATTCGACTGAAAACTGGTCCGAGGTCGCCCATTAATATCTTTTTTGTTTTGCAATATTTTTCCAAAATTTTTGCGCATTTTTATAGTTCATAGAAATGGGTAACAGATTCTTGAAGTCTGCTCTCAAAAATAATGCGTTTTCACGAAGAACGGCCGGGGTGAAAACCACCAATTTTCACAACACTTCAAGGGGCAGAAGTGTAAAATGACGATTCGACTGAAAACTGGTCCGAGGTCGCCCACTAATATCTTTTGTTTTGCAATATTTTTCCAAAATTCTGGCGCAGTTTTATAGTTCATAGATGTGGGTAACAGATTCTTGAGGTCTGCACTCGAAAATAATGCGTTTTCACGAAGAACGGCCGGGGTGAAAACCACCAATTAACGAACTACGGCTCCTGTTGTTTAAAGTACATTATCGTTATAATTATCACCCGATACTTTCGGATTAAAATGTAGACGCACAGGATTGGAATGCAAAGAAAGACAGCGGGTTGGCAGTATATGGGTCGTATCGTGACAACTATTTGTTAATCATATGTCATATCGTGATTTGATTTATAACGAGTTTATGAGGAGTCCTTTTTGTAATGTTGCAATGTTGACTGTTCAAGTGAAAATAGATTGCTGCCATGGTAGTCAATGGCAGCCTCACGCATGTCAACTATCTTCGGTGACATCGTCTTGAGCTTGTAAGACACGACTGGTTGAGATTCGCATTTTTCGTGGACTTTATCTCTGTGTCTTGACTGGATGTCTCGTTGGATTTCGAGTTGATTTTTCTTTTTCACTTGTACTTTCTTGTTGATAGTGCGCTTGCTTTTTATATTTCTTTGTCATCTATACTTTTTAATCGATAGGGCGCTTGCCCTTTATTTTCCTTTTACCCGTATACTTTCTCATCAATAGGGCGCTTGCCCTTAATTTTTTTTTTTTTTTTTTTTTTTTTCTTTATGATCGATAGGGCGCTTGCCCTTTATTAAATTTCTTTTTTTTACATATACTTTCTCATCAATAGGGCGCTTGCCCTTTATTTTCTTTTACACGTATACTTTGTAATCAATAGGGCGCTTGCCCTTTATTTTCTTTTACACGTATACTTTGTAATCAATAGGGCGCTTGCCCTTTTCATTAAATTTTTTTTTTACGTATATTTTCTAAACAATAGGGCGCTTGCCCTCAATTTTTTTTTTTTGCTTTATGATCGAAGGGCGCTTGCCCTTTATTAAATTTCTTTTTTACATATACTTTCTCATCAAAAGGGCGCTTGCCCTTTATTTTCTTTTACACGTATACTTTGTGATCAATAGGGCGCTTGCCCTTTTAATTAAAATTTTTTTTTTACGTATATTTTCTAAACAATAGGGCGCTTGCCCTTAATTTTTCTTTTCCGCATGTACTTTCGCAACAATAGGGCGCTTGCCCTTTATTTTTTTTTTTTTTTTTTTTTTTTTTTTTTTTTTATTTCACACGTATACTTTCTCATCAATAGGGCGCTTGCCCTTAATTTTTCTTTTCCGCATATACTTTCGAAACGATAGGGCGCTTGCCCTTTATTATATTTCTTTTTTTTTACATCTACTTTCTCAACAATAGGGCGCTTGCCCTTTTATTTTCTTTTACACGTATACTTTCTCAACAATAGGGCGCTTGCCCTTTTATTTTCTTTTACACGTATACTTTCTCGTCAATAGGGCGCTTGCCCTTAATTTTTTTTTTTTTCGCATATACTTTCGAATCGATAGGGCGCTTGCCCTTTATTATATTTCTTTTTTTTTACATATACTTTCTCATCAATAGGGCGCTTGCCCTTTATTTTCTTTTACGCGTATACTTTCTCATCAATAGGGCGTTTGCCCTTAATTTTTTTTTTTTTTTTTTTTTTTTTTTTTTTCACATATGCTTTATAATCGATAGGGCGCTTGCGCTGTGTTTTCTTTTACACGTATACTTTCTCATCAATAGGGCACTTGCCCAATGATTTTTTTTTTTTTTTTTTTTTTTACATATACTTTCTAATCAATAGGGCGCTTGTCCTTTATTTTTCTTTTTTGCGTATACTATACAATGGATAGGTCGTTTGCCCTTCATTTTCTTTTGCATCTATTTTCTGAACTATAGAGTGTTTACCCTTAATGATTTTAACAGGTACTTCCTGGACGATGTGGCGTTTGCCGTTATTATGTTATATCAAACCTATACGTCCTGACAGCTCTTAATTATTTATACACTACTTTCGTTCGGAATGGGACGTTTGGCACGATACGACCAGGTTGGGGTATGTAGCACGATTAGGTGCTACGCATGGGGATGGGTGGGTGGGGAAAACATTAACTAATTTGTGTGAACGCATTGACTCTTGACGCGAAGAGGCGGATAGAAGGATGAGCACTCGTATATCAGTTGAAGATGCGGGCACGTGATAGAGGCTAGGGATCTGGGGCAAGTAAAGCACGTCGCCTTGTCGTTAAAGAGTATTTACGCGGTAAATACCCCATTAACGAACTACGGCTCCTGTTGTTTAAAGTACATTATCGTTATAATTATCACCCGATACTTTCGGATTAAAATGTAGACGCACAGGATTGGAATGCAAAGAAAGACAGCGGGTTGGCAGTATATGGGTCGTATCGTGACAACTATTTGTTAATCATATGTCATATCGTGATTTGATTTATAACGAGTTTATGAGGAGTCCTTTTTGTAATGTTGCAATGTTGACTGTTCAAGTGAAAATAGATTGCTGCCATGGTAGTCAATGGCAGCCTCACGCCAAGATACTCGCCAAGATACGCCCAATACCACTGCCACCCATCTGCCAGGGGGGGGGGCCGCAGACCTTATTTCTTCATTTGCGATGGACTTCGGAAGAATCGAGTGTGGGTGAAATATTGACATCAAAAAGGTGGTCCGCAGTGAACTATAGGATAATGGAATTGCTTGCTTTCTCCGTAGTTAAACACGTATTGGTATGTAAGGATAAGTAATGGGAAACGCTCAGGGAACGAGATAATCGAGATTGCCATGTTTTTAGAGGGCTGTACATATTGAATTGAGGGCACAGCCTGGTGGAAGAATACATTAATTTGCAAGGCGACGGGTTTGCAAAGATCCAATTAGCAGATTACTATGGCAAGAATCCTAATAGTAAAAGTCTAATAACATAATTTCTATGGCAAAATCGTAATGGCAGGTATACGTAAGCAAAACTTTCTATGGCAATGACCCTAATTGGAGAGCCCATTGAAAATAATTTCTATGGGTGCTGATGACTGTGCCTCCGTGCATTCGCTGAAGGTTGCGGTGGGCGGACTATATTGAAATTGGATTACGTTCAAATGCGCAAGGAATGTCTTGAAACGATTGATCCTAGCTGAAGCTAATTTTTTTTTTTTTTTTTTGTGTTTTATGGGGTAACAACTAATTAAACTCCGTTATGGTTTAGTATTGTAACCAACAACTTTTGAGTTTGAAGATAATCTTGAAGGTATCTTAGCAAACACGGTTGCAGGGGTACAGATTGTATATATATATACATAGATTTTTTGAAACAATTGCCTGAACAGCGGCCGGGGGCCTTGATTAGCCAGGCTTGTTAATTTTTATCTACGACACACGCTGTCGGCCCGATTCGCATGCCATGGACGAGTAAACCGCTCTTGACGTATGAAGGTGGTAATAACAGTTTCAACGTATCCGAGAAATTTTTCGGATTAAATATAAGACATAGGAAAGAACTGAATAGAGGTTTATGCGGACAGTTGTTCAAGTGGCGAATAATGGCACGATAGGGACACACGGCTTTAACCGATTTAGCAAGGCGTACTTGGAAGTCTTTTCAAATTTGTTGACTTGATGTTTGCAACGTTGTTGCTACGGGTGCGTTTGGGAGGACTGTGACATCTCGGACTATAGGGTTGCCGATGGTAGGAAAAAACCGACTGGCTGGTAGAGCAAGATTGAAGGCACGTAAAAATTGGAAGAATGCCGCATGATTGGACAATCGGACTTAAGGTTGAGAGATAAGTGCCAGTTGTATTGCATGCATTTCCGTGTCTCTAGCGTGAACGGTTTGTGTTTAGGTTTAGGTTTGCCATTTGTAGATTTTTTTTTTTTTTTGCAGAAGTTTGAGCAGGGGCGTTTTGGGTAGATGATTATAGCTCGACAGGGTGCGGAACTAAGATGTCTTGCGAAATTTTTGTGAATTAACACAATTAACGTTCTTGAAGTGGGTATGGAGAGATGTTGATAGTTTGCACAAAAGGAGTTGTAGAAGAAATGATAGTCCACGTTTTTGAGATTTCTTTTTAATTTTAAAAAGGCGGAGCATTATGTTTAGTTCTTCTATCTGTTTTTGTGGGAGGGGGGGGGGTGGGGGGAGGGTTAAATGGACTTCCATCTTCTTTGTATTTATGAGAGGATTCTCAGGTATTTCCTCACGATGCGTGGGGTCACTATTTTATCGGGTGCAAAGGCCAGATGGCAAACAAAGATCTACCAAGTATATGTTTTTCAATGAGAAAACAAGAAGATACCAATCCTTTTTGCGTACGGGTCGTATTCTGAAGGCACTTATCATATCTCATTTAGCTCCTATTTTTATTGCTTCGTTAAAAGGATGGAAGTTGACTGATGCTTCGGTTGCTGATATAACGTCATTAATAGATAGGTCTTTTAGGGGAAGATAAGGCAGCGACGGTTCGGACTTTTTTTTTTTTTTTTTGATTCCTATTATGTTAGTTTCATATTGGTGAACCGCGATAAATTTGAGGGAGGTGACGTAAGGGCCTGTGATGCGTTTCCACTAATTCAATTTTATATCTTCACATAATGCTGGTGGATATTGATAGGCAGATTTTAAGTTAGGCGATAGTAAAGTGAATTGGCCGCGTCGTTGATTTTACATTTTCGATACTGTTCCGGTTTGAGGGGGAAGTTGTTTATGCCATCTGCGGACGGGTGGAATTCGGGGTCATAAGGAGAATCTGGGATTTAAGAGTTAAAGTTGATAAGGTTTTCATTTTAAATATAATTCATCCTTTTTTACGCCATTGGGGGAGAAGAGTTGCGTTTTTATAGACGGGATTTGAGTTGATAAGGAATTTGACAAACCTGAGATTTGTTGAAGTGGTATCGTGGTTTGGCTTGCGATTATTGCTTCGAGTGTGGTGGTTGGTAAGGCTGTTTGACTCTGGCTGATCGAAGCTGGCGAGATGGAACCTGGGTCGCGAGAAGAGGTTGTTGGAGCGTTAGATGGTCAGAGGGCTCCGTTTGAACTAAAGTGCGAATTTCATTGAGTGAGATGGGTGGTACTTGATCAACCGAATTCTTCCGAGGGGCTGCATGGTGTTGTATTGCGATATCTTTTTCGTCTTCCGATGAAGGAACATTGATTCTGCCGTTTGGTATTTCCAGTGGCTAGTTAGTGGGATGTCAGAAGGTAAAAGGGGGGTCGATCAGATCGGTTCTTTTTTGCCGTTGGTTTGGAGACGATTGCCTGTAAAAACGCCATTTTAACGCATCCTTCGTTTTTCTTAACCAGTCGAGCCTTGATAGCTTCCGGTTGTTTCCTGTATTTGAACGCGCGCTGACATTATTAAAATTTTCAAGATTAACAAATTCTGACGAAAACATTAACTAATTTGTGTGAACGCATTGACTCTTGACGCGAAGAGGCGGATAGAAGGATGAGCACTCGTATATCAGTTGAAGATGCGGGCACGTGATAGAGGCTAGGGATCTGGGGCAAGTAAAGCACGTCGCCTTGTCGTTAAAGAGTATTAACGTCTAACGGCTCCTTAAGTGAAGCTACCACCTTAAGTAAATTAACGTGCTAAGTTAGAGAGTACATTCGACAAAAAAACTCATGGGTTTGGCAGTAATTTGGGTCGTATCGAGTGATAATTAAATTTACATTTGCGGCTTAATTCATTTTTTCACACTTCTATTCAGTTTGTCATGATGCACGATATGTGCCCATGTGACTCAGTGTTCACAAATTGATATTGACTGCAGGAATCTTCAGCATTCATCATGACTGGACTGTATCACAAGCCGCTTAACTAAATTAATACTGCTGCCATTGCAACAAGTGGCAGCCTTCCGCTCTTTGACTCTTGTGGTGCACTGAATGGGTGGTCTCTAATTGATTCTTCCTTGATCCTGTTTGTGATGCGCCTTCGCAAGCTTTGCCATTTATGACTTACAGCTGAGCATTCTTTCTCTGCATTTGGATTGCTTAATAGCATTACATACTTTATACAACTTTACTTTAGATGGTACTGTTGGCGTTATCCTTTAAAGCGGGCTAGGATGGGGGTGTATCGATACGACCAGTGGGAGGGGGAGAGGACGGACAGTCGGGATGGACGGGAGGGGGGGGGGGGGGGGGTTAGTGTTAACTTGAACGTTTATAGGGGAAGGGAGGGTGGGTCTAATTTTTTCGTCTTGGACGTGGATCAGGAACCTGGTCTTAACTCCTGTGAACTAACTGATAGGATAGGGCGCATGGTTTTAAGATCGCGAGAGTGCAATTATCACGTGATAGAGCACTGTGAAATCACCGCATGACCGTGGCTGTAGAATAGAGGGGGTAATTAGGCTGCAGGTCGCCTGGCCGTTAACGTACATTTACTCGGTAAATGTTGCATTAACGTCTAACGGCTCCTTAAGTGAAGCTACCACCTTAAGTAAATTAACGTGCTAAGTTAGAGAGTACATTCGACAAAAAAACTCATGGGTTTGGCAGTAATTTGGGTCGTATCGAGTGATAATTAAATTTACATTTGCGGCTTAATTCATTTTTTCACACTTCTATTCAGTTTGTCATGATGCACGATATGTGCCCATGTGACTCAGTGTTCACAAATTGATATTGACTGCAGGAATCTTCAGCATTCATCATGACTGGACTGTATCACAAGCCGCTTAACTAAATTAATACTGCTGCCATTGCAACAAGTGGCAGCCTTCCGCTCTTTGACTCTTGTGGTGCACTGAATGGGTGGTCTCTAATTGATTCTTCCTTGATCCTGTTTGTGATGCGCCTTCGCAAGCTTTGCCATTTATGACTTACAGCTGAGCATTCTTTCTCTGCATTTGGATTGCTTAATAACATTACATACTTTATACAACTTTACTTTAGATGGTACTGTTGGCGTTATCCTTTAAAGCGGGCTAGGATGGGGGTGTATCGATACGACCAGTGGGAGGGGGAGAGGACGGACAGTCGGGATGGACGGGAGGGGGGGGGGGGGGTTAGTGTTAACTTGAACGTTTATAGGGGAAGGGAGGGTGGGTCTAATTTTTTCGTCTTGGACGTGGATCAGGAACCTGGTCTTAACTCCTGTGAACTAACTGATAGGATAGGGCGCATGGTTTTAAGATCGCGAGAGTGCAATTATCACGTGATAGAGCACTGTGAAATCACCGCATGACCGTGGCTGTAGAATAGAGGGGGTAATTAGGCTGCAGGTCGCCTGGCCGTTAACGTACATTTACTCGGTAAATGTTGCATTAACGTCTAACGGCTCCTTAAGTGAAGCTACCACCTTAAGTAAATTAACGTGCTAAGTTAGAGAGTACATTCGACAAAAAAACTCATGGGTTTGGCAGTAATTTGGGTCGTATCGAGTGATAATTAAATTTACATTTGCGGCTTAATTCATTTTTTCACACTTCTATTCAGTTTGTCATGATGCACGATATGTGCCCATGTGACTCAGTGTTCACAAATTGATATTGACTGCAGGAATCTTCAGCATTCATCATGTCTGGACTGTATCACAAGCCGCTTAACTAAATTAATACTGCTGCCATTGCAACAAGTGGCAGCCTTCCGCCAAGATACGCCCAAACTGCCACCCGAATACTTAGGTAGTCAGGAGGGGGGGGGGGGGGTTGAGTTTCAATTTCGAATTAAATGCCCGTTACGTTACCAATTTCATGCTCCCACTTATGAGACTTCTCGGTCACCTAATTTAACAGATTTTTCCATTTACATAATTTCATAATCACAACTACATATAATTTAACAGATTTTTCATTTTTCAGAATTTCATAATCACACCGAGACTTCTCGGTCACAAAATTTAGCAAATTTTTTTTTTTTTTTTTTTTTTTTTCATAATTTCATAATCACACCGAGACTTCTCGGTCACATAATTTAACAGATTTTTCATTTTTCATAATATCATAATCACACCGAGACTTCTCGGTCACATAATGTAACAGATTTTTCATTTTTCATAATTTCATAATCACACCGAGACTTCTCGGTCACATAATTTAGCCGATTTATCTTTTTCATAATTTCATAACCACACCGAGACTTCCCGGTCATATAATTTTTTTTTTTTTTTTTTTTTTTTTTTTTTTTCTATTTTCATAACGACACCGAGACTTCTCGGTCATATAATTAAACAGAAGAGTAATAAGTCATAGAATTAATTTTTATTTTTTTTTTGTTATTGACGTTGTAACCGTAAGACCGCAACTGGCAAAGGCGATTGAACCCGCGAAACGACGACATTAACATTTTTCCGCATAATAATAACGGGACTTCTTGGTAAGGCAATTTGGTTTTTTTTTTTTTTTTTTGTTTAGTTACCGTAACTGTAACTGGCCAAGGCGGCGGAACCCCGTGAAATGACGAGAGGCAATGTGTTTACCAGACGATAAGTGTGGTGTTCTCACAATGGTTGTGCTAGTAACGGCGGAATTGCGTCTATTGTTGTGGGTGGCACGCGAATATAGTCTTCAAAACAATTGCTGGACCAGCGACCAAGGGCTTTAATCAGCCAGACGGGAGTTTGTTTACTTGCGGCCGACGTGGCGGCACCAATGCGAAAACTATGTGACGAATAAGCACGTTGGTCATACGAAGGGGGTAATAATGATTTTAAAATGTCTGAGAGGGTTTGCCTTGTTAAATAAGAACCGTAAGAGAACGAGAATAACGGAACGTTTGGATTGTGGCAGTATTGCAAGTGCTCGAGCAACGCGCGATAAGGACATACCGATTTCCCTGAAGCGGCAAGCCGTACTTCGAAACCTTTGCGAAATTGGTCAGTTTTTGATGACTTAAGGCGTAAAACTACTAAATCGGGTGATACTGCTGCATCCTTTACAAGAAGGGTTGAATTTTGATCAAATGTAGACTGACTCGCCGCACAAAAGTCGGAAGCTCGTAGGAAGCCGAAAAACGCTGTTGTGAAAGCCGCCCATAACATTGTCTGGTCTCGAATGCTAAACGATGAGGAACGTAACGCGCGCTTTAATGTTTCGAGAAGAGCTAAGGTAATAGGTTTACGTTTCGCCTTTGATCTCGCTCCTTTGACCCTTTTCACACCTCTTAACAACAATTTTAGGCGATGCATCTCTGGTGCTGGTAAAAGGCCTAGTTCGACTTGCGCTAAGCGTAACGATGAGAGATAGGTGCGAATCGATGCGTAGCTGAGGCTTTTAGCTAAGTATGTGGTAAATAGTTGCAGCGTATCCTCGCAAAGGGGGTATGGCGAAAAACTGAAGCGGGCACAGAAGGACATGTAAACACGTTGACCCTGGCTGTAGGTTTTACGTGACCCCTTAGATATCGCCTGTGATTGTAGGTGCTTGAGCTCCCTTTTTAGACCTTCCAGGCTTCTGCAGGGATCGGTGTTGGGTGGAGGGAGGCCATAGGGGCGAGTTGACGGAATTTGTGCAGCTGTAAACGAGATAATGCATCAGCAATAGCGTTATTTGTACCTTTAATATGTGAGACATTAACAGTGAAGTTATTTTGCGCGGCTAGAAAGAACAATTTGCGTATAAGTGCCATAATTTTGGGGCATTTTGAAGTACCAGTTCTCCAAATATTAGTTACGGTAATGTTGTCGCAGTGGAATAGCAAGCGTTTCTGGCTAAATTCTTTTGACCATAGGAAACAGGCTAAATAAATTGGAAATAACTCTTTCCACTGGATAGAGGTTGATGTAAACTGGGCTGGCCAAGGGTGGGCTACCCATTTACCATTGAAATAAATGCCAAAACCTGCTTGGCCGGAGGCATCTGTAAAAAGGTTTATATGCGGGCTAAGAGTCACATTAGGATCGAGGATTTTTTGTCTTCCGTTCCACAAGGGTAGGAATGATAACCACCAATTGATATCTTCTCTTGCTTCAGAGTTTAAGGAGATATGATGCGATAGCTTATCCACTGTTGTTGATAAATTAATGAGGCGACGCAAAAATGTTCTACCCGAGGGGATGATCTTTGAAGCGAATGATAATTTGCCAATTAGGGATAAAAGCTTTCGTTTTGTAATTTTCTTGTTGGCCTTATAAGTTTCAAGAAGAACATTTAAGTCCTTAATTTTATCTTCCGGTAAACGCAATTCCATTTGGTTAGTATCGATCACTATCCCCAGGTATGTTATTGTTTCGGTCGGGCCTATAACTTTTTCTGGAGCTAAAGGAATCCCGAGTTTTGAAAAAACATTCATAGCACAATCAAGATGCTCACTACAAGTCTTCCTTCTGGCCGGGCCCGCAAGGAAGTAATCATCTAAATAATTGGTACTGTTT
The DNA here is from genome assembly GCA_964019065.1 of Catostylus mosaicus. Classification (NCBI taxonomy): domain Eukaryota; kingdom Metazoa; phylum Cnidaria; class Scyphozoa; order Rhizostomeae; family Catostylidae; genus Catostylus; species Catostylus mosaicus. Next base: position 4,322,400 of record OZ025199.1, read on the forward strand.
ACTATGTTGTAATTATTTTGTAAGATCCATAATACGGCATCTGCCAACTGCGTGAATCTGTTAACTGACGAACGTAGGCCAAACGGTAAACAAAGGTCAACGAAATATAGGTTCTGAAAGGAAAAACCTAGCAAGTGCCAGTCACTTTTACGGACGGGGCATAATCTAAAGGCACTTTTAATGTCTAGCTTCGCCATTAGACTACCCTGGCCTAGTTTTGCTACAATTTTGACGGCCTTGTCAAAATGGTTAAATTGTACGGCGGATTCCGAGGATGGAATGAAGTCATTTATTGATTTACCGGCTGGTGAAGACAGATCAGTTATTGTTCTAAATTTGTTAGGTTCTTTCTTAGGAATAATGCCAATCGGCGAAGTACGAAAGTTCAGAAACGGTGGTTCCCGGAAAGGGCCGGCGATGCGATCCTCTTGTAGTTCGATTAGAATGTTTTGACTTAGGGCGTCCGGGTAGTCATAAGCGGATTTTAAATTGTTCGAGATAAGTGTAAAGTGCGGGCCGGCATAACCAATGTTGAACCCATTTTGCAACGACGAAATTAATAGAACTCTACGATTACTGTCATAATAAAAAAGTTCTTGTTGTAAGATATCCACCTTTATTGGGGTGGGAACATTTCCCGGTAGGGGCCTAAAATGGTTTATTAAAGTTTGTGCATTTGTAGGCTGGGTGATTCCCGTTGCATGAGGAGCAGGTATGCAGAAATTTACAGGTGCGGTTGCTGCACGTGGCATTATTGTAGAATCGGCACGGGTTGGCGTTAGAGGTGGGCGGTCTGGTATCCCTTTTTGGACGAAAAGGCCGGTTAGGGCAGGCGTTGGCAAAATGGTTGTCTGATGAGCAAAGGTAACATTTCCCCGTGGAAGTGCTTTGGCATCTAACATATTTATTGAAAGCATACTCGTTGAGCTTGTTCCAGGAAAGGGATTTGTCCAGAGTGATGTTCATTCTGAACGCTGTGTCGTAACGTAACCAACATTGTGTTGGATACGTTCTCTGCAGTGTGCATATGAAGTCTTGGTATGCCAAGAGCTCTGAAGCCAGTTCCGGGTGGAAGTGAGCCATGACCCTGATATAAATGTTCCAAGCTTCCATCCAAGACGAAGGGTTATTTATTTTTCGCTTTTGGGCCTGCCTGGGAGTTAGGGAAAAGGTGTTAGCTCCCTCTGAATTCTGATGTACTTGTAGGTACATCCCTTCTGCCGGGTCGAAGAGGGCGTTCGGGAGGAGAGAATTCAAATCCACGTACAGTTGATTTTTTATATCACTTAATAATTTTTCGGAGATAGGTGGGAGAAGTGACAAGCTGCCTAAGGTTGACTGATGAGGTATGTTTGAATAAATAGATTGCATACCTGAATACTGCTGATTTGAAGGCATAACTTCTTGTAAATGCGGAGATGGCGTTGGAGCCGTTGTTATTGCCGTAGGGGCCATGAGTTGTGCGGACGCTAATTCTTCGCGAATAAGATTGCGTATCTCTTGGGCGTGTGGTAGTGTTTGATGCGCTGCTAGTGATGGAGCGGACGGCGGTTGATGCTGGCGTCGAGACCTTTTAGGTGCTGGCTGCGATCGGACGTGTTCATCTTCGCTCTCAGATGAGCTGGCTGATGACGAATCCTGGCTATGCCGAACGTCCTCTTCGGTCGAAGGGTGCAAATAGGCAAAAACACGATCAATAAGATCGGCTTTTTTTCCAGTGGTCGGCAAACCGTAATCGGCACAACGAAGTTTAAGGGTTTCTTTGGTCTTTCGAAACCATTCGAACCTAGTAAGCAGGCGATCTTTCTCCAGAATCTTTGCACGGGCAGACATTCTCTAATTTTTTCGTCTTGGACGTGGATCAGGAACCTGGTCTTAACTCCTGTGAACTAACTGATAGGATAGGGCGCATGGTTTTAAGATCGCGAGAGTGCAATTATCACGTGATAGAGCACTGTGAAATCACCGCATGACCGTGGCTGTAGAATAGAGGGGGTAATTAGGCTGCAGGTCGCCTGGCCGTTAACGTACATTTACTCGGTAAATGTTGCATTTACGCGGTAAATACCCCATTTTCACAACACTTCAAAGGGCAGAAGTGTAAAATGACCATTCGACTGAAAACTGGTCCGAGGTCGCCCATTAATATCTTTTTTGTTTTGCAATATTTTTCCGAAATTCTTTTGCAGTTTTATAGTTCATAGATATGGGTAACAGATTCTTGAGATCTGCACTCGAAAATAATGCGTTTTCACGAAGAACGGCCGGGGTGAAAACCACCAATTTTCACAACACTTCAAGGGGCAGAAGTGTAAAATGACGATTCGACTGAAAACTGGTCCGAAATCGCCCATTAATAACTTTTTTGTTTTGCAATATTTTTCCGAAATTCTTTCGCAGTTTTATAGTTCATAGATATGGGTAACAGATTCTTGAAGTCTGCACTCAAAAATAATGCGTTTTCACGAAGAACGGCCGGGGTGAAAACCACCAATTTTCACAACACTTCAAGGGGCAGAAGTGTAAAATGACGATTCGACTGAAAACTGGTCCGAGGTCGCCGATTAATAACTTTTTTGTTTTACAATTTTTCCAAAATTCTTGCGCAGTTTTATAGTTCATAGATATGGGTAACAGATTCTTGAGGTCTGCACTCGAAAATAATGCGTTTTCACGAAGAACGGCCGGGGTGAAAACCACCAATTTTCACAACACTTCAAGGGGCAGAAGTGTAAAATGACCATTCGACTGAAAACTGGTCCGAGGTCGCCCATTAATATCTTTTTTGTTTTGCAATATTTTTCCAAAATTTTTGCGCAGTTTTATAGTTCATAGAAATGGGTAACAGATTCTTGAAGTCTGCTCTCAAAAATAATGCGTTTTCACGAAGAACGGCCGGGGTGAAAACCACCAATTTTCACAACACTTCAAAGGGCAGAAGTGTAAAATGACGATTCGACTGAAAACTGGTCCGAGGTCGCCCATTAATATCTTTTTTGTTTTGCAATATTTTTCCAAAATTCTTGCGCAGTTTTATAGTTCATAGAAATGGGTAACAGATTCTTGAAGTCTGCTCTCAAAAATAATGCGTTTTCACGAAGAACGGCCGGGGTGAAAACCACCAATTTTCACAACACTTCAAGGGGCAGAAGTGTAAAATGACGATTCGACTGAAAACTGGTCCGAGGTCGCCCATTAATATCTTTTTTTTGCAATATTTTTCCGAAATTCTTTTGCAGTTTTATAGTTCATAGATATGGGTAACAGATTCTTGAGATCTGCACTCGAAAATAATGCGTTTTCATGAAGAACGGCCGGGGTGAAAACCACCAATTTTCACAACACTTCAAGGGGCAGAAGTGTAAAATGACCATTCGACTGAAAACTGGTCCGAGGTCGCCCATTAATATCTTTTTTGTTTTGCAATATTTTTCCAAAATTTTTGCTTAGTTTTATAGTTCATAGAAATGGGTAACAGATTCTTGAAGTCTGCTCTCAAAAATAATGCGTTTTCACGAAGAACGGCCGGGGTGAAAACCACCAATTTTCACAACACTTCAAAGGGCAGAAGTGTAAAATGACCATTCGACTGAAAACTGGTCCGAGGTCGCCCATTAATATCTTTTTTGTTTTGCAATATTTTTCCAAAATTCTTGCGCAGTTTTATAGTTCATAGAAATGGGTAACAGATTCTTGAAGTCTGCTCTCAAAAATAATGCGTTTTCACGAAGAACGGCCGGGGTGAAAACCACCAATTTTCACAACACTTCAAGGGGCAGAAGTGTAAAATGACGATTCGACTGAAAACTGGTCCGAGGTCGCCCATTAATATCTTTTTTTTGCAATATTTTTCCGAAATTCTTTTGCAGTTTTATAGTTCATAGATATGGGTAACAGATTCTTGAGATCTGCACTCGAAAATAATGCGTTTCCACGAAGAACGGCCGGGGTGAAAACCACCAATTTTCACAACACTTCAAGGGGCAGAAGTGTAAAATGACGATTCGACTGAGAACTGGTCCGAGGTCGCCGATTAATAACTTTTTTGTTTTGCAATATTTTTCCAAAATTCTGGCGCAGTTTTATAGTTCATAGATGAGGGTAACAGATTCTTGAGGTCTGCACTCGAAAATAATGCGTTTTCACGAAGAACGGCCGGGGTGAAAACCACCAATTTTCACAACACTTCAAAGGGCAGAAGTGTAAAATGACGATTCGACTGAAAACTGGTCCGAGGTCGCCCATTAATATCTTTTTTTGTTTTGCAATATTTTTCCAAAATTCTGGCGCAGTTTTATAGTTCATAGAAATGGGTAACAGATTCTTGAAGTCTGCTCTCAAAAATAATGCGTTTTCACGAAGAACGGCCGGGGTGAAAACCACCATTTTTCACAACACTTCAAGGGGCAGAAGTGGAAAATGACGATTCGACTGAAAACTGGTCCGAGGTCGCCCATTAATATCTTTTTTTTTTTGCAATATTTTTTTCAAAATTCTTGCGCAGTTTTATAGTTCATAGAAATGGGTAACAGATTCTTGAAGTCTGCTCTCAAAAAAAATGCGTTTTCACGAAGCACGGCCGGGGTGAAAACCACCAATTTTCACAACACTTCAAGGGGCAGAAGTGTAAAATGACGATTCGACTGAAAACTGGTCCGAGGTGGCCGATTAATAACTTTTTTTGTTTTGCAATATTTTTCCGAAATTCTGTCGCAGTTTTATAGTTCATGGAAGTGGGTAACAGATTCTTGTGGTCTGCACTCGAAAATAATGCGTTTCCACGAAGAACGGCCGGGGTGAAAACCACCAATTTTCACAACACTTCAAGGGGCAGAAGTGTAAAATGACGATTCGACTGAAAACTGGTCCGAGGTCGCCGATTAATAACTTTTTTGTTTTGCAATATTTTTCCAAAATTCTTGCGCAGTTTTATAGTTCATAGATATGGGTAACAGATTCTTGAAGTCTGCTCTCAAAAATAATGCGTTTTACGAAGAACGGCCGGGGTGAAAACCACCATTTTTCACAACACTTCAAGGGGCAGAAGTGGAAAATGACGATTCGACTGAAAACTGGTCCGAGGTCGCCCATTAATATCTTTTTTTTTTTGCAATATTTTTCCAAAATTCTTGCGCAGTTTTATAGTTCATAGAAATGGGTAACAGATTCTTGAAGTCTGCTCTCAAAAAGAATGCGTTTTCACGAAGAACGGCCGGGGTGAAAACCACCAATTTTGACAACACTTCAAGGGGCAGAAGTGTAAAATGACGATTCGACTGAAAACTGGTCCGAGGTGGCCGATTAATAACTTTTTTGTTTTGCAATATTTTTCCGAAATTCTGTCGCAGTTTTATAGTTCATGGAAGTGGGTAACAGATTCTTGTGGTCTGCACTCGAAAATAATGCGTTTCCACGAAGAACGGCCGGGGTGAAAACCACCAATTTTCACAACACTTCAAGGGGCAGAAGTGTAAAATGACGATTCGACTGAAAACTGGTCCGAGGTCGCCGATTAATAACTTTTTTGTTTTGCAATATTTTTCCAAAATTCTGGCGCAGTTTTATAGTTCATAGATATGGGTAACAGATTCTTGAAGTCTGCTCTCAAAAATAATGCGTTTCCACGAAGAACGGCCGGGGTGAAAACCACCATTTTTCACAACACTTCAAGGGGCAGAAGTGGAAAATGACGATTCGACTGAAAACTGGTCCGAGGTCGCCCATCAATATCTTTTTTTTTTTGCAATATTTTTCCAAAATTCTTTCGCAGTTTTATAGTTCATAGAAATGGGTAACAGATTCTTGAAGTCTGCTCTCAAAAAAAATGCGTTTTCACGAAAAACGGCCGGGTTGAAAACCACCAATTTTCAGAACCCTTCAAGGGGCAGAAGTGTAAAATGACGATTCGACTGAAAACTGGTCCGAGGTCGCCGATTAATAACTTTTTTGTTTTGCAATATTTTTCCAAAATTCTGGCGCAGTTTTATAGTTCATAGATGAGGGTAACAGATTCTTGAGGTCTGCACTCGAAAATAATGCGTTTTCACGAAGAACGGCCGGGGTGAAAACCACCAATTTTCACAACACTTCAAAGGGCAGAAGTGTAAAATGACGATTCGACTGAAAACTGGTCCGAGGTCGCCCATTAATATCTTTTTTTGTTTTGCAATATTTTTCCAAAATTCTGGCGCAGTTTTATAGTTCATAGAAATGGGTAACAGATTCTTGAAGTCTGCTCTCAAAAATAATGCGTTTTCACGAAGAACGGCCGGGGTGATAACCACCATTTTTCACAACACTTCAAGGGGCAGAAGTGGAAAATGACGATTCGACTGAAAACTGGTCCGAGGTCGCCCATTAATATCTTTTTTTTTTTGCAATATTTTTTTCAAAATTCTTGCGCAGTTTTATAGTTCATAGAAATGGGTAACAGATTCTTGAAGTCTGCTCTCAAAAAAAATGCGTTTTCACGAAGCACGGCCGGGGTGAAAACCACCAATTTTCACAACACTTCAAGGGGCAGAAGTGTAAAATGACGATTCGACTGAAAACTGGTCCGAGGTGGCCGATTAATAACTTTTTTTGTTTTGCAATATTTTTCCGAAATTCTGTCGCAGTTTTATAGTTCATGGAAGTGGGTAACAGATTCTTGTGGTCTGCACTCGAAAATAATGCGTTTCCACGAAGAACGGCCGGGGTGAAAACCACCAATTTTCACAACACTTCAAGGGGCAGAAGTGTAAAATGACGATTCGACTGAAAACTGGTCCGAGGTCGCCGATTAATAACTTTTTTGTTTTGCAATATTTTTCCAAAATTCTTGCGCAGTTTTATAGTTCATAGATATGGGTAACAGATTCTTGAAGTCTGCTCTCAAAAATAATGCGTTTTCACGAAGAACGGCCGGGGTGAAAACCACCATTTTTCACAACACTTCAAGGGGCAGAAGTGGAAAATGACGATTCGACTGAAAACTGGTCCGAGGTCGCCCATTAATATCTTTTTTTTTTTGCAATATTTTTCCAAAATTCTTGCGCAGTTTTATAGTTCATAGAAATGGGTAACAGATTCTTGAAGTCTGCTCTCAAAAAGAATGCGTTTTCACGAAGAACGGCCGGGGTGAAAACCACCAATTTTCACAACACTTCAAGGGGCAGAAGTGTAAAATGACGATTCGACTGAAAACTGGTCCGAGGTGGCCGATTAATAACTTTTTTGTTTTGCAATATTTTTCCGAAATTCTGTCGCAGTTTTATAGTTCATGGAAGTGGGTAACAGATTCTTGTGGTCTGCACTCGAAAATAATGCGTTTCCACGAAGAACGGCCGGGGTGAAAACCACCAATTTTCACAACACTTCAAGGGGCAGAAGTGTAAAATGACGATTCGACTGAAAACTGGTCCGAGGTCGCCGATTAATAACTTTTTTGTTTTGCAATATTTTTCCAAAATTCTGGCGCAGTTTTATAGTTCATAGATATGGGTAACAGATTCTTGAAGTCTGCTCTCAAAAATAATGCGTTTCCACGAAGAACGGCCGGGGTGAAAACCACCATTTTTCACAACACTTCAAGGGGCAGAAGTGGAAAATGACGATTCGACTGAAAACTGGTCCGAGGTCGCCCATTAATATCTTTTTTTTTTTGCAATATTTTTCCAAAATTCTTTCGCAGTTTTATAGTTCATAGAAATGGGTAACAGATTCTTGAAGTCTGCTCTCAAAAAAAATGCGTTTTCACGAAGAACGGCCGGGGTGAAAACCACCAATTTTCACAACACTTCAAGGGGCAGAAGTGTAAAATGACGATTCGACTGAAAACTGGTCCGAGGTGGCCGATTAATAACTTTTTTGTTTTGCAATATTTTTCCGAAATTCTGTCGCAGTTTTATAGTTCATGGAAGTGGGTAACAGATTCTTGTGTTCTGCGCTCGAAAATAATGCGTTTCCACGAAGAACGGCCGGGGTGAAAACCACCAATTTTCACAACACTTCAAGGGGCAGAAGTGTAAAATGACGATTCGACTGAAAACTGGTCCGAGGTCGCCGATTAATAACTTTTTTGTTTTGCAATATTTTTCCAAAATTCTGGCGCAGTTTTATAGTACATAGAAATGGGTAACAGATTCTTGAAGTCTGCTCTCAAAAAAAATGCGTTTTCACGAAGAACGGCCGGGGTGAAAACCACCAATTTTCACAACACTTCAAGGGGCAGAAGTGTAAAATGACGATTCGACTGAAAACTGGTCCGAGGTGGCCGATTAATAACTTTTTTGTTTTGCAATATTTTTCCGAAATTCTGTCGCAGTTTTATAGTTCATGGAAGTGGGTAACAGATTCTTGTGTTCTGCGCTCGAAAATAATGCGTTTCCACGAAGAACGGCCGGGGTGAAAACCACCAATTTTCACAACACTTCAAGGGGCAGAAGTGTAAAATGACGATTCGACTGAAAACTGGTCCGAGGTCGCCGATTAATAACTTTTTTGTTTTGCAATATTTTTCCAAAATTCTGGCGCAGTTTTATAGTTCATAGATATGGGTAACAGATTCTTGAAGTCTGCTCTCAAAAATAATGCGTTTCCACGAAGAACGGCCGGGGTGAAAACCACCATTTTTCACAACACTTCAAGGGGCAGAAGTGGAAAATGACGATTCGACTGAAAACTGGTCCGAGGTCGCCCATTAATATCTTTTTTTTTTTGCAATATTTTTCCAAAATTCTTTCGCAGTTTTATAGTTCATAGATATGGGTAACAGATTCTCGAGGTCTGCACTCGAAAATAATGGGTTTTCACGAAAAACGGCCGGGTTGAAAACCACCAATTTTCAGAACCCTTCAAGGGGCAGAAGTGTAAAATGACGATTCGACTGAAAACTGGTCCGAGGTCGCCCATTGATAACTTTTTTGTTTTGCAATATTTTTCCGAAATTTTTTCGCAGTTTTATAGTTCATAGATGTGGGTAACAGATTCTCGAGGTCTGCACTCGAAAATAATGCGTTTTCACGAAGAACGGCCGGGGTGAAAACCACCAATTTTCACAACACTTCAAGGGGCAGAAGTGTAAAATGACGATTCGACTGAAAACTGGACCGAGGTCGCCCATTAATATCTTTTTTTTTGCAATATTTTTCCGAAATTCTTTTGCAGTTTTATAGTTCATAGATATGGGTAACAGATTCTTGAGATCTGCACTCGAAAATAATGCGTTTTCACGAAGAACGGCCGGGGTGAAAACCACCAATCTTCACAACACTTCAAGGGGCAGAAGTGTAAAATGACGATTCGACTGAAAACTGGTCCGAAATCGCCCATTAATAACTTTTTTGTTTTGCAATATTTTTCCGAAATTCTTTCGCAGTTTTATAGTTCATAGATATGGGTAACAGATTCTTGAAGTCTGCACTCGAAAATAATGCGTTTTCACGAAGAACGGCCGGGGTGAAAACCACCAATTTTCACAACACTTCAAGGGGCAGAAGTGTAAAATGACGATTCAACTGAAAACTGGTCCGATGTCGCCCATTAATTGAACAGCGTGATTCTTCTTTGCTGACATTCTTGCCAGAAATTGTTGTTTCCGAGTTGTATGCTACAAATTTAGTTTTGCTGATGTGATTTTGTGTGAATTCCGCTTATCGTGTCGCTGAAGTTAATTTTTTGTAATTTTAAGGAAGGGCAAGTCATCCTTCTGGACGCTAGCATGCTATTTTATTGCTTTTCATTGTTTCGTGCGAAGATACGTTGACAGTTAGATTGCATTTTCGTCGTGTGATGCTGATATTGTCAATGGTTCGTCAGTCGGTTCGATAGTTTCCGATTTTAGTAACTTAAGTTTGCAGAGGTCTGTTTTCTTGGTGATAGTAACTCACCTAGATCAAACAGGCATAACACATTTTAGATGTCTTTTGTCCAAGAAGGGGTTACTTTGCAGAGCGGAGTCGCTCAAAGAAAATGGGGTTTTCGAGGCGATGGAAGAGGAACTGGCCGTCTTTCACCAGTCCACAAATGGAAATATGGCGTTTCTGGAAAGACGAACAATGCTGTAAATTTTCCTGTTGCGGATGCTGAGGAGGTTGTAAGTATCATTTACTAGGTAGTGTTTTGACCCCCTCCCCTCTTCAACGTCCGTTTGTACAATTTTTCCTGGTTTCAAATAGCTTAGTGTAGTGATTTTGCCCTGGCGAAGATTTTAAGATTTCGCTAAGACTAGTTTATAACTTCTTTGGGGGAAAAGAGGAGGGGACACTGCTAGCCTCGGCACGAGTCCTGTGAGCTTCAAAGGTTTTAGTACTTCTTCAAATCGACAATAACAGGCACTATTTTGTTAATGCTTTGAGAAACAAGTCTTTATGTATAGAGTATATCAGTATTTCATTTGCATTGCCTTGCTAGGTGGCCATATTTTCCGATTCGCAGTTGCGGCCGTTCGTGCAAGGAAACGTGCTAATTCCAAAGCATTGGTATGTCAATTCCACCCCTGGGGGCTGTTTCAGACATGTATCTGAGCAGGTATATGTACACATTTTTGACTCCATATCTATAGTTGAAAATTGAAGTAAAGAGGAAAAAAATACATGATAGTTGGTGCACGGCACAAGAACGCTTCTTAATTGAATTTTTTTTTAGATATTTGAGAACTTTAAAGGTCAAGATCAACTCACTTATTGAATATCATTTAAATATCTATTGAATATCTTACATCGATTATTTTCTAAATCTTACAACCTAAACATTTCTTTACTCAAATAATAAACCGAAAATCATATGATGTATCTACGGTATTTTGCAATGGATAAAATGGATCATTGCCTATTACTGGAAGTTTTTGTAATGGCTATATATAATGATTAGGTGAAAGGTTTGGGTTACAATTGTAATTACGGCAGAATTTTGAAAGGAAGGCGTTGGGTCATAGAGCCTGAATGCATTTTCTTGTATGGTCAAAGGTTGTTATTTATTCATCTATCTTTAAGATTGACGACGTCAAATTTCCGACTGGAAAACAACCACGCTGCGTGGTCTTACTTGTCGGCACCAACGACATGGCACGCAATTTTATATTGCCAACTGCAGAGAAAAGTTTTTATGGTCTGCTGCACACGACAAAAACGAAGTTCCCTTCCTCGAAGGTTTGTTTCACTGTTACTTGAAACTTAGGGTAAAATGATTTTTTACCGTCTATTGTAGCATATATATATATGTTAGTCTCAAATAGGATCACATCTCTACAGCTTAATAAAAAAGCTTGGTAATAAAATTGGGATAAGAGTATGAGTTAATTATCACATAGCCGTTCTTGCACATGAATAAAATGCGAGGAAATGTTTCATATAGTTATGGAAATATCTCTTCCATTTAGATCGTTGTGACGTCCATCCTGCCAAGACTTGACGAGTTTCAAGGAAGGTTGGCGGCCTATAACAACCTCATGAAGGAAGTTTGTTGTGGGAACGATGCATATTTTTTCGACGCCACCGCCAATTTTCCAACCAAGGATCTCAAGTTGTGGTCTTGGAAGGATGGAGTCCACATCAGTGAGGACAGGGGACTTCCGTTGTTAAAGGCACTCTTGGCTCACCACATCCAAAGAGCCCTGCAGCCAAGCCAAGAGGTTCAAGTGCCGCTGGAGCGAAAAAGGTCAACAAACTACCATGCGCCAATTTGGCGCAAGCTTAAGACTCCGACTCGCCTAGGTATGATATAGTATTATTTGGCTTCAACAGTAATATGTTAAGAAGGGCTTCTTAGCGAGCCTAATATATTATTCAATAAATCGCTGCTCTACATTCTTTGTCATTTTCATTAAATCTTGAATTCGTTGTGGACAATATTAAAACCTATGCGCGAGTGACTCACTATGTAAAACAGCCATGAAATTTCAACGATCTTTAACAGAAATTAATTTTCTTTGACAGTTGAGAAACTGAAGATGGCCAATGCCGAATCTCATTGCAGAAATGTCGAAGCCAAACAAGCTCGGAAAACCAAGTTGTTAGTGCACTCTAGTTTTCATCTATTTTTCTAGACTACCTAATATTACTGTAATTACTCCTTGCCCACTATCAGTCGTGGTCATAGAACGGCTGTAATTTGTAATGATATAGATAGTGATTTACGCCTCGCATACCAGAGTCTCTTAACTAAGGCACCTTTAAATTCCCCCCTACTTCCCATTGAATATAGAAGAAACATAGCTTCTCAAATACCCTCACGTCTCTTTACCCATGCCTCAATTTTCTGTGACTAGTGTAACAGCCAGATTTAAGTTGCATTTCCGGAAAACTTTTAAAAATCAGGGCCGTATCAGTAACGGGATTTCGAGTCTTATATCTTCTAGCATTTGACAATTGTTAAACGAGCTCACTTTCTTCTTCTCCATACACAGAGCCACACCGGTCGTACCCAAAAAAGTATTGACCATGCAAGAGAAAGCGGACATAGCCGCGGTAAACAAGAAGAGTTATGAAGCAGCACTTTCAGCTGGCACCATTGTTGAAGGGTGTGTAGTAAAACATCAGCACATAAGCGGGATGTACAAGCTACCACCCGTACAGGTATTCAAGTCTCATTTCCTCTAACAAGTCATGTGGAGTTATAACAGGCAACTGGGACATTGTGAAGTCCAAAATTAAGATTAGCTGTACCCCTTATAAATGTTACGCGTTGCACCAGGTCTGCAATTATCTGTTTAGCTGTTGTGACCATATGAAAACCGAACTAACCGTTATATTCAATTTCCAAGGATGAAGAGAAATGGCGGTCCAAGAAGAGGCAGAAGAAGAAAGCGAAGGGTCAATTTAAACTCGAAGGTGTCTACGTTATGTCTATTTCCGCTATCCTACAGTCTGTTTCTACAGTTACAACACTCCACTTTCTGCCAATGGGGCGGAAAGTGTGTTGATAGTATTTTTAGCCTTTTGAATTCAATTAAAAAGTGAATTTTCTGTTGATTCAATGCAGCACATTTTCATTAATTATCCCTCGCAGTTTATCCAGCACCACCCCTGCAATGAGTGTCAATTTCCTCATACTTAAAATAATATTGTTTTGCGCCATACAGGGCCTAGTCAGTGTACATCAAAAATGTATATAAGATGAGGAAAGAATATTGTGTATCAATCAGGGAGAAACATTTTTTGAAGTTTAAAAGAAAGATAGTACGATACAAACCAACATTAACTACCAATATTTAAAATTAGTTCATTCTGACCCAGTCCAATTCACTTCGTGTCATTTGTGCACTGTCCTCCCTACAGTGAACATCTACATTGAAATGACCTTCCAGTTTTCTAAAATTATCATTTTCTTCAGTCAAGCAGACAGGAATGTACAACCCATCAAGAAAGGACATGACCTGTTTGGAGACTGTTCCTGAAAACCAGACTAAGGTAAGTAGAGTGATCTTTACACCATTTTACCTACATTTAAAATCATGCAATGCGCTTTCACTGCTTTTCATTAAATTTTGTCTTCTAAGCAAGTATTATAATGATACCCTCTAGTCAAGTTCAGATAAGATCCATTTTGAAGTCATGCCTTAGATTTCACACTCTCTTGACCAACCTTTGTATCACCGCATGCCACTGAAACAGCTCTTGTCAGGTAGCAAAGTAACCGAGTTCTTCCTTTTCTCAGATGAGCGTTAAAACCAGGCAGAGAAGAGAGAGGACCATTGCCGACGAGGAGTGGCCAGCTCTATCACCCCCAAGAAATACAATTAAAGAGCAGCGTCTTCCTCCAGCTATGATATCTGCAACAGTGAAGGATGTATGCAGCTCTTCCAGTGTCGCAGCAAGACCTTCACTTAATGTTTCATTTTATGCAATGAAATTAATTGATCTAGGTGTGAACCCCAAATCAAAGCACAAAGAAACGAACAAGGTAGCGGTGCATGAGGTTGCAGCACCTCCCATTGCAAGTGTTAGTAGTGGCAGCACTACTCATGTAGGTAGTCGTGTTATCAGTAGACCGAACTACTTAGCGTTCAAGACAAACGTTCCTTCACTTGCATTGAGGGGAATGCCGCACAGGGGTCTCTATAGAAGCAGTCGGGGAATTAGTACTGTAGCGGGTGCAAGTCCTTCTAAGGGTTTCTCGGGTCCAAAATTGTCCAGGGACATTTTTGGAACCTCCGACAGCATTGTGAATGCCATCAGCTGCGGAGCTAGTGTTGAAGTTACCATTGATGAAATCCAATCTTTCGTAGGAATCAAGCCAAACAGTTCTTTCAAAGATATCTGTAACTGCAATATATCGCTACCTAACTGCTTTGTGCGTTGCTTTGGGGGTGCACGAACCAAGGCCAAGTCCAAATCCAAAAAGGAAAATTACATTGAAAAATTAAGGAATATAATGACATCTTTGTCATTGAATCCTAGCACCAAGATTGACTGGCGAAAAGTAGCAGGTCTTTACTTTGGTAGACATCAAGTGAAAAACGATAAATGCACTAATTTTTTGCGAAATCTTTACTTCAAGAATAAGAACCTGTTTGATAGCCCCCATCAAAACAACAATAACCAGTATTTACCCTCTGGTGGTACCGATTCAGAGTATGTTGCGCAATCTGATATATCTGTTATAAGTATTAGCTCTAACGAGTGCAATGCTAAATCATGCCTTAGTTGTAGCAGTTTTAACGAAATTGGAAGCGACTCAGAATGTTTAAAGGGTGATCAGAACAATATCAAGCATATGGCCGGGAAATCGAGCGGTGACCGGCTCACAGGTAGAGTGTCAAATGAATACGGAACAAATGTTGATATAGATATTGAATGTGATGCTACCAGCACAGGGCATCTGTCATCTCCTAGTGAATCTCAAAATTACCAAGCTGCAGCAAAGGTAGACACTGGAGACCACCAGTCAGATGTAGTAATATGGAAGGAAAAAGATATCACTGCAAAATCCTCACCCCTGAAGCAAAAATCAACCATTTGCATAGCTCATAAGATAGATAGAGATGGTAAAATAAATGCACAAATTTTAAAAAGTATCTCTATGCTAGATTTAGAGGCTCGTTACGTTGGGAAAATGGTTGCAGAAGTTGCAAAGACATTGTGTGACAGAAGATTCGGCAATAATACTGAAGGAAATGACAACAACATGGATAACGCTGAAGATACTGATTTTTAATTAGATTTAAATGGTTCAAGTTTATGGAAAAGCGATAAGGATCGTGGTTATACTGAAGAGTCTTCATTGAACGTTGATGACTTTGTTGAAGTAGGAGAGCACAAAATCATCCTTAGCGTTGTAGTAAGTATTACTTCTTCAAATGACAACATTTATAGCTCAGATTTAATGAAAGGTTTAGGTAGGACGCGGCAAAGCAGTGGTATAATGGCGCATGTTATTGAGCCCAAGGTATCAGTGTCATTGTCCAAAGACTGGAAACTACTTTCACCAGCACAAAATTTGAACCGCTTTGGACAACCAACACGTCTTAGATCAAATGCCGAATCACTTAAATATTTTGTTGAAATCCTCAGTAGGCATAGTCCTTATTGTAGCTGGAGCGTTTATGATAACTATGTCAAGAAGCCAGAATCTAGGAAGGAAGGTTGCGTATATTTTAGGGCGCGAGCAAAATGCAATATAAAAGACTGCAAGCATAATGCCATTTTAACTATTGGGTCCCCCTACAGTAAAAGGCTCCAGATATTCTTCAAAGAGGATATGGTACATAAGAAAGGGAACCTTGCAGCTAATTCGGTTATATTCAGAAACCCATTATAAATCCTGATAACATGCAGATCGTTCTCATGGACCAGATAAAGACAATGTTGTACCATGAACATGTATGCAACGATGTACTTTATATCGATGCAACAGATTCTGTAACTGAACAAGCCCAATGGCTATCTAAAGTTCTTTATTACGTAGCCGTGGTAAGACATCCTTTTGGGAAAACACCTCCATTGCCTGTGGCTGAATTTATAAGTAATAAGCATGACCAGTTTGCCATTGAAGAGTTTTTAAGAATGTTGCATGAAAAGGAATATCGAAAATACAAAGAAACTAGTAATCCGAGAATGGTAATGACTGACATGAGCTGGGCCATTATTCATGCATGTTTGAAGGTTTTTTGCAATGAGAACATAACCGAGTATCTAAACAGAGCTTACCGCATTGTTTCGGGCAAGGCTACTGAAGAGGATTTTCTACAGACAAGACTTCACCTTTGCGCAGCGCACATGATGAAGCTTAATAAGAAGCATGCAACGGCTAAATACTGCAAAAATTTCAATTTGAAAAGTCAGGTGCATTTTGCAATGCGCCTTTTTGGACGTCTTGTAAATTGTGAGTCGCTGCAGGACGCAATTTGTTTAGCAAAAAATGCTAAAGTTGTTTTGAATTCTGAATATTCGACACCACGCCTGAGAAAGGCACTCGAACATATTGAAGAAAGTATCAACACATTCGCACCAAATAGCGATGATTTGGAAAAAGATAATTATGATGTAGATCTGGAGGCCGATAAGGAGCAGCTATTATATGAAGATGAAGATGCTGAACCTAAAACACACGGCTCAAACTTCCATAAACTTTGGACTCAAGAACTGCACAGTGACGATGAAAATGACGAGTTTGAAGTAGAAGCCCCTAGGCCTACACAGCAAAAATGAAGAAAGCGTTTTAATCAGCGAGATGATTTGTTGGATGCTAGCTTGGAGGAGGTGATGGATGACAGCGACGATACGGATGCAGACAGGAAGGAAAGAAATAGATATTTTATGCCTGAATATTACAAATGGTTGCGTGCGAAACTCCCATATATTTCCCTATGGTGCAACATATTTCTAGGTGATCAGAAAAGGCACAGCAAAAATTATCAGGATATTGAAACATGTAATGCCCCAAGATCTTTCCTCGATGTAAATACAACCAATGGACACGCTGAGCATTTCTTTAATATGAAAAAGAAAGATAAAGAAAAACTCAGACTGCCGATTGACAAGTTTATTAAGAGGTGTTGGGATGACCAAAGGGGTCTCAGGAGGCAGTTCCTAAACGGTTTGCTGCAAGGTTTGAAAGAAGAAGAAGAACGCATAAAGCAGGTGCAAGAAAATGAAGACCAAAGCATGCCGTCAAAAACTGACAAAAATTCGATTTCTATAAAGAGAAAATGGAAATCCACAGTTAAAAAGTTATGCGAAGAGGTTGCATCGTGCGACGATGGAAGCGAAAACGAAGACACCATACATAAATTAGAAGAAAAATGGACTAAGAAGCCTGTAAATAGAAACAAAAGACTTAAAAAAGCAGGCACATATCAACAGCCTCCAAAACATGAGGTACATTTCGCCGCGACGCAATCAGAGAAGGACGCAATTAGGAACAAACGAGAAGATATCAAGAAAGCAACCAAAAATATATAGATTGAGCCAATGGCAGGTGCACTTATAGACCACAGCTACACCCATCCGGACTGCTATGCAGAAGCACAGAACGGATTAACACCTGAGCAGAAAGCAGAGAGCAACTACAATGAAAGTGAAGTCCTTGAAAGCTGCAGCGAGTCAGCTGAGGAGAGCGTTATAAGCTCATCGGAAAAGCCGGGATTTTCTGTTTACAAAAACAGACTGTATGACGAAGTTGTGCGTCAATGTGGGGGACCTATGGATAAAGTCAAATATCTTTTGCAAGAAAGATGGTGTAAATTGTCTCAGTTTGAAAAAGAGAAGTACATGAATGAAGCAGATGGCAATAATGATCCGTGTACTGCTTGTGGTAATACAGATCCACCCAGATCTAATGGGAAGAGAGGTCTGGAACATTGGGTCCTATGTTATGTATGTTTGCAGTGGTACCATCAAAAATGTGGCCTTCTTGACAAGCATTTTTGTGATAAAATTGAAAGTTATGTTTGCCCTACCTGCGCAAAGAAGCATTTGAATGGTTTCACTAATTGGCTCTTCAAATTTAGATTTAAAAGTAAGGACGAATTAGGCAGTGAGATAGAATTCTTTTCCAAAGAATGGGTAAATCTATCAGGGGAGCAGAGAGCCATGATAAAAAGGCATAGTTTCCCTTCATTGCCAGTGTACAAGAAGCAATCCATTGGTCCTCTGCAAGTTCTCAGCAAACGTGGGATTAGAAATAAACGTAATGTTTGTTATTTGAACTCGCTGATGCAGGTCTTTCGTGGATCTGTGATTTACCGACTTTTTGAAGATCTACCTTTCGCGAGCCCAGTTTTAAAACTACTTTTTTCAATACATGAAGACCTTTGTCGGCAGCTTGAGGATCAACTTGATTTACCGATGAAATGAAAACCCTTAAAACGTTGGTTACTGCTGAGGGTAAAGAATCTAATGTGTTATGGGATACATTTGAATGTATGACCACAATTTTATCAAGCATCACAGACACACCTGATTACAGCAGTTCTGATTTTGAAGGAATATTTGATATGCAATCTTTTCATTTTCGAAAATGTCTCACTTGCAATGAAGTGAAGGGTAATGTCGAGAACTCTTACTGTATCTATTTACCTGTAGGAAATTCCAATTATAATAACTCAAATGTACAATCTTTAATTTGGGACTGGTGTACAATATCCCAACGAAATCATGTTGGTGGCAATTGCAACTGTGAAGCAAAAGTTGGCAACTTTACACATCGGTCCTTTTTAATGCATTGTCCAGCGGTTTTGACAATTGTTTTAGACAGAAACGTGTTCAACAAAACCACATCTAGTGGACTTCTGAACTATGTTCCAATAAATGTTCCAGAAAAACTGGATATTAAGAATATTTTAGTGGGCTCAACAGCAAACAATAACCAAGCTTATTCACTTGTGGCAGTAATAAACTTTAAAGGACGTACAAACATTATCGATGGACATTATACATGTACTTTGTTTGGTGAAAACGATGTGGCAATTGAATTCAATGACAGCAATGTACGGAGAATTTCAAAGGAGAAATTTATGGCATCAAAGTTTTTGCAAACAACTTCAAGGATATTATTTTACGTTAAGGAGGAATTGTTGCTGGTGGATAATTTAATTGCACCATGGAACAGATCTCCTGATAATAATGCCATAGAGGAACTAGAAAGCTATTGGTTTGGTTTGGCTGACTTTAAAAGCACTAATTTAAGTATAAACGACATCGCACCCCTTACTGGAGACAATGAAATGACGTCCGATGTTATGTACTACTTTCTGAGAGAAATAACTGCGGAAGCTACTGACGATATCATTAGCGCCATCTTACCAACGCAGTTCTTAACTGCCCTTGTAGATGGCAGTAAATCCAATAGAACGCTTTGCAGAGGCCTAATGCAGGCTCGCACTAGCTTTGATGGAGACCTCTTACTTATACCCTATCATCAAAGAAACCATTGGAGTATAATTGGTGTCTTCCTTAAGGAAAATACAATTGTCCATTGCGATTCTATTGCATCAAAGCGGGCGAATGAAGTGGCATTTAAGTCCGTCTTACAATACTTATCAAAAGCTTTCGCATACCTTAAGCGATCTTTTAACATGAACCGCTTTAAACTTGTTAGCCTTAGTGATGCAGGGCTGCAGCAGCAAACAGATAGTACAGGTTGTGGTATATTTGCATGTGTTTTTGGCTATTCACTGCTACATTTGGAAGACCACCACGCAAGAAGCAGCGATCTTACCAATCTTAGATACTGGATTGCTAATAAAGCAATAAAAGGTGCAGATAGGGAAGAACAGCGACCTTTTAGGTGCTCAGATCAGTTGCTCTGGGACAACATGCCGTGTGTAGAAGAAAGACTGCCTAGAGAGACAAAAATAACAGTCGGTAGAAGTAGAGGTCCATTTTCTTCCTTGCGTAAATTTCTAGAGCCTGATAAAGGTGCATCTGCTCCAGATCGCAAAGGATGCTACTAATTATATATCAAGTAGCGTCTAACCAAGACAACTTAAAGTTTAGGGGGAACCCAGATTGACCATAGATAACATCAAGTTCTATTGTAATGGAAGACGTCTTCTATAGCTACAAAGTTATTCATCAAGCCAACGTCTTGATTCCTGTTTCTTTTACGTCCTCGTACAAGTAATAGATAGTAGTATTAGATATTAGTCAATCCAGAGTTACTATGATTTAGTAACTTAAGATTTTACGTACAAAGTAATTAAGCGTTAAATATATAATTCAAAAACTTCAGTCACTTATTGAAACCGATTTAGACAATACATTACCTTTGAGTAATTCATTATAAATTAAGTTGTCGAAAATGATGTAAAGTTTTACTAATTATGATATTCCAGGCATTATACATCTTATCAAAAATGAATAAGCGTATTAAAGCTTTGTGATGATATTATGAGATTAAAATTAGAAATTGAAAGACTCAAAACAAGTATTAGAGACTCAAAGTAGAGACAATAAATATATAGATAATAAGGGACATACATCAATGGGTTGTGAGGGTGTCAAATCACTCTTTCTCTTTCTCTGAGATGGTTCAAAACACACATCTGTTCTTCAAACCTAACCTAACCAATTCAATAAACACATAACAAAAACATCAAATCCTAACTTTTACTTGTTACACTTAATCAGCCAAAAATCATAGATGTAATGAAAATCAATTAACCAGACGCGACCTCGGACCAGTTTTAGTCGAATCGTCATTTTACACTTCTGCCCCTTGAAGTGTTGTGAAAATTGGTGGTTTTCACCCCGGCCGTTCTTTGTGAAAACGCATTATTTTCGAGTGCAGACCTCTAGAATCTGTTACCCACATCTATGAACTATAAAACTGCGAAAGAATTTCGGAAAAATATTGCAAAACAAAAAAGTTATTAATGGGCGACCTCGGACCAGTTTTCAGTCGAATCGTCATTTTACACTTCTGCCCCATGATGTGTTGTGAAAATTGGTGGTTTTCACCCCGGCCGTTCTTTGTGAAAACGCATTATTTTCGAGTGCAGACCTCAAGAATCTGTTACCCACATCTATGAACTATATAACTGCGAAAGAATTTCGGAAAAATATTGCAAAACAAAAAAGTTATTAATGGGCGACCTCGGACCAGTTTTCAGTCGAATCGTCAGTTTACACTTCTGCCCCATGAAGTGTTGTGAAAATTGGTGGTTTTCACCCCGGCCGTTCTTCGTGAAAACGCATTATTTTCGAATGCAGACCTCGAGAATCTGTTACCCACATCTATGAACTATAAAACTGCGAAAGAATTTCGGAAAAATATTGCAAAACAAAAACGTTATTAATGGGCGACCTCGGACCAGTTTTCAGTCGAATCGTCAATTTACACTTCTGCCCCTTGAAGTGTTGTGAAAATTGGTGGTTTTCATCCCGGCCGTTCTTCGTGAAAACGCATTATTTTCGAATGCAGACCTCGAGAATCTGTTACCCACATCTATGAACTATAAAACTGCGAAAAAATTTCGGAAAAATATTGCAAAACAAAAAAGTTATTAACGGGCGACCTCGGACCAGTTTTCAGTCGGAACGTCATTTTACACTTCAGCCCCATGAAGTGTTGTGAAAGTCAAGGACAGTGGTGCCCCTTCTACGTCATAGCCTCGCACTTTGAGATTGAGAATGAGGCAGAATGGCGTCCTCCACTGAACGGAAAAAACGAGTTTGATGGAGCCATAAATCGAGAATGCGTATGCAAATGCGAAAAAGATTTAGTGGAAAATAATTACAATCACGCATATTCCTCGTACAACAGGACTGCAAAAAGCCCTGCATGCATACATTGTTTTCCCTTTACAATAATGTGCATTTTCCAGGTCGACTTCATGCGTAGGAGAACCAATTGTTCCAGCTAATTACAGCTCCTAATTCTGCCAAAGCGTCTGGACGCAAACATTGTTTAACTTTCTTATATTTATGATAATGCTACATCACAGCTTTTAGTCCAAACTCTAAAACGAGTCAAAAGGGGGCGTTCTTTTAAAGGATGAACGCTTTTGTGTTGATTGATATGGTCCAGTCATATTTTACGATTTAACCTTATATGGACCAGTCTATACTCGTACGACCTTGTCAGTAAAATTACTTTAGGCCTGTAAAAATACTCACTGCGTGATACTGTGCAGAGGATACAGGACAGCAAAAGGGGGTTCGGGTCCTAACACATCTCCCCTCCTTGACTCATTAGAGTCAAGCATAAGGCGCGTTGGCCGCTCTGCATCCTGCGCTGCTGCTCTGCGCCGCCTTGCAACTCTCTTCGTAATCTCATGCTCGATACCCTCCTTTCTGTCCTTCCTTTCCTGCACTTCCTTCGTCTTCTCGTTTCTTTTGTCTTCGATTGTCCCTTCATCCATGGATACAGTTTCTGCAATGGTATGGTCCAGAGATAAATTCTGGTTTATTTTTAGTAATTATACGTACCTTTGCCCCTCGCATATGACTGTCTCTACTTACAATGAGTTTTTCAATTTTCCCGAGCTTCAATAGTGATCTTTTTACATTGTCTTCATGTACCACAACGACGTAAAGAAGCCAGACTCTAAAGAAGCCGGGTAATGCTTCAGTAATTTGCATACTATATACCCTGCCCTCTAATCGCTTGCATGTGGAAAACTTACTTCTCAACCTTTTGATCAATAACCTCCCCTTGGGTGTCAAAAACTTGATTCGAATTTCTGCTAAAGTCGGCCTCACCTTTCATGACGATGTTTCACTATTTCATAACATTGCAGAGCTATTAATCTTGCCAATACGTGTCCCACAAGGTTTAATATGGGGAATTTTGCTCCTGGGTCAAAATCTGAATTTTCCAGTCTCCCTTTAAACCTTTAAATACCACCATCATTAAAAACCTCCTAGTTCTTACTCAAACAAGTATCATTCTTTTCATTTAAAATGGATTGGGCGTCTTTGATTCATAACTTTTCAGCTCGTTCCATTTCCTCTGCAGGTATTTCTTCCGAATTAATTTCTTTCCCATCAACCTTCGCCTTACTGTTCTCTATGAACCTTAAAACCCTTGTGGTGATGTGGTACGGAGTAACTCTTTTTATACCGCTGAACCTACTATGTCCATCACACATCCTATCGAACATTTCTTTCCCTCTAACCCACTCAGTACTGCAACATGACTTTTTCTCTCCAACTCCACCTTTTCCGTTCTTTCCAAATATGTTCTTTTAGGCCAACGTTCCTCACCATTTTTAAACCACTCTGGACTTTCCCATCACGTTACACTGACCTTGAGCTTACTAGCTTCTAAGCCCCTGCTACCTATATCTGCCGGGGTTCTCCTTCCCTGCACAATGCTCCCAAATATCCTTGTCACTCATCTCCAATATTCCATTCACGCTCTGTATGACTCCTGTATTACGAATTGCTTCCAATCTTCTGTATTACTTAACCAAAATAAAACTGTCTCACTATCTAACCAATACCTACATGAAGATATTTCTATCTGCGAGCTAAGCGCATTCTTAACGTTTTCCATCAAATTTACCAAAATTCTGGCTGACATGAGTTCTAATTGAGGGATTGAGAGACCCTTGAGGGGCCAGATGCGAGTTTTAAACAAACTAGCCTAGAATGAGTTTTGCTTGTTGTCTCGTTCACCAGGTAAATAACAGCACAATAAGCCTTAGCCCTAGCATCTCCTAATCCGGGCAACGAATAACGCAATACTTCCTCATTACATGGGTGTATACCTCTAGGCACTGAAAAAGCTTTCCTTCTTCGTAAGCTCCTATCCCATTTTTCCCATTTCTCTCTCTATTTTTAGGAGGTAATTTCTCATCCAACTCCATTTTATCCATACACAATTCCTAGAATAGAGACTTAGCTATAGTTAAAACGGAGTAAATAAGGCCTAATAGATCAAACAATTTCAAAGTGAACACAAAACGGACCTATTAGTTATACACTTAATTCCCTCACCCATCGTTGCTATATGATCTACCATGAGTTCCAACGTATCTGCGTCCTCGTCCCAGGCCAACCCTAAGACCCTGGTTTTCCCTTGCTTACATTCTCCCTGGTTAGAATTCAACTTTTTCTTCGCATAATGTATGGTGCAAAGTTAGTAGTTTACCATTACCGTGACCTGCCCTCGACTCCAGAGACTTGATTTCGCCCTATTGTGATTTGGGAATATTTTTTTTCTGTTCTGCCCTCGGCAAAGAGATTCCCGCATCCTTGCCACCTTGGGCCAGTTGATAACGTTACTTTATAACAGAGGGCAAATTGTTGATCTGGGAGAATGATGATGCTGAGTAAAACGAGGGCAAGGCCAGAATAGAAGAAAAGGCAAAACAATCAGTAAGTTTCAGCTTTGGTTGTGCAAGGACATAAAACTACGTACATTCAATAGGTTACATACTACTTGATTGTATTTTTTGTTGTTTATTATCATATTTACATTTTAGCAAACCATGTCTAATGCCAAACCTGTTGTTTCATTTTCTGTGTTTCTGGGTGTCGGTATTAGTTTGCGTTTTGTGCCCCAAGTTGTGAAATTCGCGATACATCAGTTTGTGAATGCTGAGTGGTGTATGGCCTAGAGTATGGATGAAACTGGACTTCCAGACAAAACCCCGCATAAGTTCATGACATTGCAAAGCGGCAAAAGTTGCACAAGAAGAAATCAGTCAAATGTCACAGTTGATCGAGATGCAGTTGATCATAAGCACATGCTTCGAATGAAATGAGAACGAGCAAATGCAAAAAGAGCCCTGACGAATGTTTTGAAGGAAGTTTCAGCAGCTTTGGTGTATCAGCGTTCAAAAGCAGAGAACATTTTGAGCAGTTTGAAGTGAAACTTGAAGTAGTATTCACGAAATTTTAGCAAGCCTGTGATTCTTTCAAAGCTACGCTAAGCGAAGAAGATGATATCGATGAATGCAGTGCATATTTCAATGAAGACGAGGCAAGTTTTCTCAGCACTAGCAGAAGCGGACTGGCCCACCGGGACACCGGGAAATTTCCTGGCGCGCCCGTTCAATCAATTTTTTTAGAAACTTGTAGTAAAAATACTTCTTATCGAGGTCTGAAGGCCTTGAGATGCTGAAATATTGTAGACCACATTGTCTGATTATCTATCTGTGAAGGTAATTAGTTATGTTGTAACGAGGTGCATTGATAAGAAGAGAAGTAATAAGGAAGTCATGGAAGTTTAAAAAAAACAGAGAAAGATTGCAGAAAACAAATATATCGCCAGAAACAGGGTCACAGTAAAAGTCGAGGAAGCCCAAATTCAGAGGGTTTATTGCAGGCGTGCTTTTTGGCCCTTGCATTCAATGAATAGGCATCCGTAAGTGGTTGCACAGAGCATTCTCTTACTTTAACATTTTACTGATCATGTGACAGCGATACAACATGATACCTGCGAAGTTTTCCAACTGCGCAAACGTATCAAATTGGTCTATGTGAATAAGAATTTTAGAATCTACTTCGTCTTAAAGCAAATTATGAATAAAAAGGCCTTTAATTTTTATAGAAGAGCATTTTCCGATGGTCTAAATGGTGGGGTTTCAAAATTTTCCGAAGGCAGGCCAACGAACTCCCATCTTTTACGCTTCACTTGCAGCCTCGCAGCGGTCCATGAGAGAGATTTAAAAATATGTAGCATTATGAATTTGTATTAAAAGTGGAACTGATTTTCCGCCACTGAAAGTTTTTCAGGGCCATGTCTTACTGTAATAGAGTTAATTTTAGGATATATTTGAGTGATGGAATATTTTAAATTTAGGTTAGTCGCAAAGAATTTATTTAGGATATTTCCCTTTTAAGAAACTGTCTAGGCCATTCTATTGTCATTTATAAACGGATTATCCAATATTCCCCCACCTTCTACAATCCCAGAATTGCGGTTCTTAGCATTTTTTCAGCAGTGTAATGATAGTGTAGGTTAACCTCTTAACATAAAGTAGTGCAAACATTTTAATCATCCCTTCCCTTACCTTAGCCTTAGCCGATCGTCTAAGTACTTCAGTCATAGGCATTTACCCTTCGTCTTTGCCTTTGGCACTCACTTGCCATGAGACACATGTAAGTAATGTATGAAAGTCTCATTTAGTTTAGGAAATATGAGTTGAGTCTAGGTAGAGACAAGCAGGCGCAAGTGTCTTGTGAAGGCTCTTGCGGCCCTGATTAGACTCAGATGTAATGGGTTGCATTCTGAGGTAGTGATTATCGATTATTCAATTATCGCGTTGGGACCTGATGTTTGCCGTTTATGTATGTAGTGCTTGAGAAAGACTACATAGACCTTCGAGTTGATGGTTGAAGGAGTAAATTCTAGCCGGGTCAAAAGTTTCATAGGAGTGCACACCCTCCTACTACTTTAGGTCAAGTACCCTCCCTTCCCCCCGAGGGTCGGCCAGAATAGACCTAGATCTTTGAAAGGACGTTCGCAGGAAATGATGATTTTGCTATACATCGCATTTTATAAATGTAAAATCTGTTTATGTCGTAACAATTCTACCGCTCGACCATCCACAAGGCCAACGATCGAAACATTTTTAAAAGTCTTATTTAGAAAAAAATTAAAAAGGCACCTTTATAACACAATGTGAAACTTTAATTTCAAAATTTTGCAAACAATTGTTTCAAATTCAATCTAAGATAATCTGCAACTCCAGAAAATGAAGCATTTTTTCCTTTCAATCGTGTCTCTTAACCCAAAATAACCAAACCAGGGGGGGGCTTGCTCCTTGATTAGTCTACTTATTGAGTGAGCTCCTCCTTAGAAATTCAACAAACTTACAATTTATGCTAAATACTTTTATATTTATATTTATGTTTATCTTCTGTAAATACATTTAATTAGTTGAATTATTGTTATGATTGTAATTGTATTTCAGTATTGTTAGTTTAGTTTAGTTGAATTTTGAATTTTGAATAAAATGAAAAATGAAAAGGTTTCTTTCTCTTCTACAAGAAAAACCCTATACATTACTAAGCCTAAATCTAAGCAGCATCACCGCCAATAGCACCCTTTTGGTTGCTTTTCCCGGTGGGTTGAATGGTGGCCAGTCAGCCACTGAGCACTAGCGATTGCATGAAGCTGATGTCTCAGAAGTGCATGATATTCAGGCTGATGACTCGGTAAGTCAAACATCTGTTTGCAAGGCCTCAAAAGTATCAAAAGATACGAGGTCATCCTGTGTATCCTGCGTCAAATCAGTTGTAGGAAATAAGATGCTGTATATTGCTACAAGGAAAGCGACTTTGATAGCAGAGGGGAGATTGCTGCCCTGAAGACAACAGCTTGCGTATCAGGAAATGAAGCTGACACAGATAAAGGAAGAGTTTCAATTACAGGAAGAACTAGCGACACTAGAAGCTGAGGAAAAGGTTATGGATGAAGTGTTCAATTCTGATGGTCATATTACACCCTCAATATTCAATACAGATCACCAGCACAGATTGCAAGCGAGGCAGTTATAATCAGCTGCTGTACAGTCCAGCTCTTCGCCATTGAGTATCAGTGGTTTCATCAATCAGCCAATAGAATCAGTTCCTGAACCCAGTCCAATGGGATCGAAGGATGGTGCAGTGATCTCAACAAAATAATCTTCCAGTTGCAATGGAAAGGCAGAAAGCAAGCATGTTTTACGGATTGTATGGTGATGATGGTCATGATTTGTTGCAAGAATCTTGTTTAAAAACGATAAAAACTGAAGATTCAAGACACAAGACAGCTACGTTTCAAGAAAGCACTAAATTGGTGTATTCTCATGGAAATGACGGTCCAAGAAGAGCTTCTTCCTTTCCAAATCCAGTTGCCAAAACCTTTTAAACCTCTTTCTCCCAACGAAACCCTTGCAAACTTCCCTTCTCGTCTGATGAAATGCCAGTGACTTAAGAGCAATTAACACGAACTCTGAAGGAAAGAAACAGACTGGACCTAGAACATCAGGATTGTCCAATCTTCAGTTTGCATCGTTGAAGCCTCCACCAGCACCTGCAGTTGCATTACCATGGTTGCAGTGTGACGAAAGATGACAAGCAAATCAACATTGCAGAATCTTCAAAGAAAGCAAGAAGACAATCAGACAGTTCATCTATTTCATCAGAGTACGATAAAGATGACGATGAAGAAACTGGCAGAATCCAGCATGTTACCAAGATCTGAGATAATTCATTTTGGTGGAAATCCCTTGCGATATTACATATTTATGAAGCATTTTGAGAACCAGGTTGAGAAGGATATAGATGACAATGGCAGGCGGTTGCAGCTGCTTATTCAGTATTGCAGTGGCAAAGCGAAAAAAGTGGTCGAGAGCTGCATACTCCTAAGTGAAGAAGAGGGATACTATGTGGCACAGCGGTTACTGGAGGAGAGCTTTGGCAGCAAGTATCCAGTTCTTGGATTCGCAAAGTATCTAATGGCCCATCGATTCAACCTAGTGATAGAGAGGCACTTATGGATTTAGCAGATGACCTTCAAAACTGCGAGATAACACTGAGGGCAACTGGCAGGCTTTCTCAAGTGAACAATAAAGACAAACTGGTGAGAATAAATAACCGTTGTCCAGGGTATATCAGAGCAAGATGGTGGACAAGAGTGAAAGATATCCGAGAAAAAAGTCAAAAGCCACACATTGAAGATGTACGAAGATTGAGCAAAAAGGTGGCTGTGGAGAAAAATGACCCAGTTTTTGTTGGGATAATTGATGGAAGAAATAGAGATGATGGAACGAAGGATAAGAAGCCAACGAATTCCACAGAGGGGAGCAGAACTGCAAGCAAGCACAGTATGAATTACAGTATTCAAGCAAAGGATATGCCAATCTGTGATGATACAAAACCAACACATTTCCGATGCTATCATTGTGAAGAAGATCATAAACTCAAAGATTGCGAAAGGTTCAAAAGGAAAAATGGTGAGGGGCAGCTAAAATGTTTACGCCAGAAAAAGCTATGTGACAACTGTTTGTCGCCGTTTCTTTTTTCTGCTGGATGTAACGGAAAACGTCGTGCAAAATTCCAGGATGTAATGTAAGATGAAAACATATGTCATCAATATATGAAGCAATTGCTGCCTTTGAATTACAAAGAGCTCAGTAGCTTGGAGCTGCCAGTGCAAGTCAGCCATCGAAGCCTTCTGTAGCTGGTAATTTGAAACAGTTTGTTGGTACATTGAGTGAAACTTGGGGCCGGATTTCAACGCAAGAGCTTGTCTGTGGTTCCAGTAAAATTCAGAGGCAAAGCCAATCAAGTGATTACATATGTGCTTTTGGGCAACGGCTCAACTGCGTCATTTTGCTCTAAAGATCTTTTGGTAAAGCTAGGCATTGAAGCAAAGAAGTGTCGTATTTCATTGGCAACTATCAGCAACGTTATGGACTATTGTGACAGTGTAACTGCTAGCCTGGTAATCAAAGGTTTGGAAAACTCAGCATCAGTTGATGTACCACAAGCTTTTGATGTGAAGAACTTGAACGTCTCCAAGGATGCGATAGCAAAACAAGAAGACATCAAGTCATTGACTTACCTGAATGATCTAACGCTGCCAATGAGATTTGAAGACTGCACAGTTAATCTATTGATTGGCGTTGACGTACCGGAAGCTTTGCAGCCCGAGGAAATACGAACAGGAGAAAAAGGAGAACCATTTGCAGTGAAGACGAAGTTTGGCTTGACGCTCAATGGGCCTCTACGAGAGACTGAAGTAGCAGCTGCAAAGTGTTTGATGACAGCCACCAGTCAGACTACTGATCTGCTGAGTAAACAATTGCAAGAGTATTTTAATCATGAATTTGACGACTGTATTTCTGATGACAGAAGACTGATGTCTGCAAACGACAAAAGGGCACTGAAGATCTTCGAGGCGTCAGCAAGATTGCGTGACTGACACTATACGATAGCAATTCCTTGGAAAAGTCCCCAACCATGTCTCCTCAACAATCGATGCGTGGCAGAGAGGCGTCTCGAATATTTGAGAAAATAGCTGTCAGAGAATAAAAAACTTCACATGAAGTACGCCGAATTCATAGATGATTCGCAAATAAAGGGTTACTCACGAATGGTTACTAAGGAGCATCTCCACCAAAACAAAGGAAAAGTATTTGTTCTTACAGCAAAGATCATTTTACAAGAGCTGTATCGTGAGAAGGTGGGTTTGGACGATGAAAGTCCTTGCATATTCAGCAGCCGTTGGAACGAGTGGATTGAAGAACTGCCAAAACTTGTCAACCTGAAAGTTCCGAGATTTTCAAGCCAGAAAATATTGGTGAAGTAAAAGGTATGCATGAAATGTATGTCCAAAGGGCTCAAGTCTTCCACGTTGGTACAATAAACACATGGAATGCGTCTATTCATTTAAAAACTTTTGCATTTTCGATGCTTCTCTTTGCGCTACAATTTTACACACTGATTTGAAGCATTACTTCAGTTTTTACAAATTTTCCGATCAACGTAGCTGTTACCAAAGGGTTTCAAATTTTCCGACTGCCCTACACTTTTCCGACTGGATACAGGATTGGGGGTGTAACACAACAAGTGAAGAGGCAGAGTAGCCTTCTTAGTCTGGATCCTATAATTAGAAATGGTGTACTGTGTGTCGGAAACGATTGAAACATCTCCAATTTGTGCCAAGCGACATTAAACATCCTGTGATTCTTCCAAAACGAAATCATGCCGTTGACCTGATCATCAGGTACTACCATCAATTAGCTGGTCATCTGGGAAAAGAGTATGCATTGTCAATAATTAGAGAAAGGTTTTGGATCATCAATGCACGTGCATCAGCCCGACGAATACTCAGCCAATGTTTCAAGTGCAAAAAACAGCTCCAACAGCCAATGCAACATGGCAGATCTACCACAAAACAGAATAGTCCCTGGAGAGCCTCCATTCACGTACGTTGGTGTTGATAACTTTGGTCCGTTTTTTGTGAAAAGAGCCCACAGCAGAGTCAAACGATATGGTGTCATATTCACCTACCTTGTTGTTCGTGCTGTTCATGTTGAAGTGGTGCACAGTTTAGACACTGATTCGTTCATCAACGCGTTGAGAAGATTCATAGCCCGTCGTGAGAGACCCAAGGAAATTAGATCTGATAATTGTACAAATTTCACCAGTGCAGAAAGTGAACTGAAACACTTAATACATGAGTGGAATCAAGAGAAAATTCACGAGTATCTTCTTCAACAAGAGGTGAATTGGCATTTTAATCCACCATCAACCTCACACTGTGGAGGTGCAGGGGAGCGCTTAATACGTACAATTCGTCGTGTCATGACAATGGTAGCAAGAGAACAGATTTTGGATGACGAAGGTTTGCAAACTCTAATGTGTGAAATTGAATTAATTAACAATGGAAGGCCTTTAACTAGAGCTTCGGACGATCCAAAAGATGCAAATGCATTGACTCCAAACCAACTGTTGATGTTGAAATCAAATGTTTCCTACCCACCTGGAAAATTTTCTTAAGCAGACAACTATTGCAAAAGGAGATGGAGACAAATATAGTTTTTAGCAGATCTTTTCTGGAAACGATGGGTGAGAGAACATTACAGCAGCGACAAAAATGGTTCACACTAAAACGAAATCTTAAAGAAAATGACATTGTTCTTATTGTTGAAAAGCCATTAACAAGAGGAGCTTGGCGGTTGGGTAGAGTTTTAGCTGTACATAAGGGAAGAGATGGTCTCGTGAGGTCAGCAAATGTCAGGACTTCTCAGTTTCAGTTCGTTCGTCCAGTGGATAAACTTTGTTTATTGGAAGCCTTTGAAAGCGACAAAGAAAACGATAACAAACTTTGCACTAATTAGAAGGGTAAGGAAACCTATTCTCTGAAAGAACTGTTTTGGGGCCGGGTGAATGGTGCAAGATTAGTAGTTTCCCATTACTGTGACCTGCCTTGGACTCCAGAGACTTGATTTCGCCCTATTGTGTTTTTGGGAATATTTTTTTGTTATTGTTCTGCCCTGCAACAAAGAGATTCCGTCAGGAAATCCCGCATCCTTGCCACCTTGGGCCAGTTGTTTACGTTACTTTATAAAAGAGGAAAAATTGTTGATCTGGGAGAGTGATGATGCTGAGTAAAACGAGGGCAAGGCCAGAATAGAAAAAAAAAGACAACACAATCAGTAAGTTTCAGCTTTGGTTGCGCAAGGACATAAAACTACGTACAATTAATAGGTTACATATTACTTGATTGTATTTTTTGTTGTTTATTATCATATTTACATCTTAGCACACCATGTCTAATGCCAAACCTGTTGTTTCATTTTCTGTGTTTCTGGGTGTCGGTATTAGTTTGCGTTTTGTGCCCCAAGTTGTGAAATACAAGAAACATCACATAGGTTTCTTCGACGCTGTTGTTTATATTCTCACAAATATTCTCTTTCTCTTCACAATTAGCGATGTATTTTCTCACTGCCACATTGTTCGACTTCCACTTCCGCAAATTAAGTCCTCCCTCTTGCATTCGGAACTCCTTAACAAATTCAACATGACAATTTGTAACATCTGATATCTTTTCCACTACATACGCCTAAATTTTCACTCTTTTCCCACCGCTTTTCTCTCTCAATTCATTCTCGACAACATCTCGCCGTTTCCCTTCCGCGCGTTCGCTCCCAAACGCTTTTATTCCCAAATCTTCCGTCCTCACGACCTGCAGCTGTGCACTCTCCACTGCGCCAGGGGTCACAAAAGACTTCTGACTCCCACTATCAAAAAGTACGCTGACCATAACCTTATCACTCCCATTAACTACAGCTTGGGCAGTTTGCAACGCTGCAGAACTAGGCCTATCCGGGCCTAAGCTGTTATTACAAGATGCAACGTTAGCGCTTCCAACAAGGTGTGCTGCACTGGGGGCTATGGGCCTAACCGGATTGGGAATCTTAGTTATGGCTGGACCCTTCTTAGCACACAGTGATACATAATGTCTACCCATGCACTCTTTGCATAAAACCTTTGACCTACAATCTACAGCCTTTGCCCTTCTTAATACAAATTATGCAACGACCATACTTTGTAATGATGTTTTTTACGTGAGTCCAATTTGGTTATCTTACTGCAGTGTTCTTCATCATGCTCTTCTTTAAAAAATGCTTATCTTTTCTTCTAATTTTCTGCCTTTAACGTGTACAATGCTGTAGCAGTCCCATCCCATTCTGCGTTTCTCCTTGGGGCCTAGTGTCTTTTCTCTGCGCTTCCTGACCCAAAAATAGGTGTTTGCAATTCTCTAACCCGGAGTTCTTTCTGCAGGCTTTCCAGGAATTCTTGCACCATATTTAATCTCACCGCCTGAGGAATCTTTTCTAGCAAAACTGGCGCAACGATGCTGGCGTAAGTTTCTTCATCCACGCGCAGTGCTTTCAATCCACAATAGTGTGTCTCTATCTTGTTCTGAAGCGCCCGCATCCTTTCAACTTGTCGTTTATCGGGCACAGCAGCGATCTTGAGCAGTTCGTTTATATAGGCTCGATTTATCACAGCTGGTTTTGCGTAACGGTTCTACTGAAGCTCAACTGCCGCTCTGCAGTTTAAATTCTGGCATTTGGAACCCAGAAACGACTGATATTGCTGGTTTCAATAAAGATTTTCTCGAGTATTGAAACTTAACGGTATCAGGGAGGTCCTCGTCATTATTGACAGTGCTGCTAAAGGCGTCCCAAAACTCGGGCCAGTCTTGTGGTTTTCTGTCGAACGTTTGGAGCTTCAGTTTAGGCAGTCTGGCCTTCGCTTTCTTCCCTGTGCTGCTTCCTGATAATAAGCTGCTCTCTAATGTTGGAAGGCGAGGGGTGGCATCCGCTTCCATTTTCTCCTCAATTTCCAATAAGGCTTTAGAAATCGCCAACACTATGTTTTCCGACCCATCTACCTCTTCAATGCAATTATCCCATTCACATTCCTCACTCATGATATCCAAAATTTTTTCATCAAGTTTCCTCAAGGTGGCCTTTTTGTCCGTCAGTGCCTCTTTGAACCTCAAAGCTCTTTCTTCTTATCGGCATTGAAGTCTTCACGCTTTCCGAAGCCGCTGTAACCATTCTTGTTTCATATGCTCTATGGGCCCCTCTGGCTTTCCTAAGTTTCAGTTCAAACTTATTTTTCATGTTCAATTCTTGCTGTATCTCGGAATCGTTTTGGCGTGCCATCGTCAAATCCGGGCGGTGCCTCCAATTATGCTGGGACCGCTATTCCTAACGGCACCCCTCTCTAAATATATACAAAAGCAAGACAAACAAAAAGAGATTCCTTTATTATAATTTCTTATATTTATGATAATGCTACATCACAGCTTCTAGTCCAATCTCTAAAACGAATCAAAAGGGGACGTTCTTTTAAAGGATGAACGCTTTAGTGTTGATTGATATGGTCCAGTCATATTTTACGATTTAACCTTATATGGATTAGTCTGTACTCGTACGAATTTATCAGTAAAATTACTTAAGTCCTGTAAAAATACTCACTGCATGTTACTGTGCAGGGGATACAGGGCAGCATGATATTTTCGGATATCATGACTTATACCCTATGTTTGGCCATGCTTCACAATAAAAATGCCAATCAAAACATGATGATTATAATGACCCTGGTCATGCTATCCCGGAAGAGATTGACCAAATTTACAATCATCATAACCAACAACTATATTGTGAATGCCCTTGGCCAGGAGTTCCTTGTGCACTTTCGAACATCATATCGAGACAGCGTACAACTCATCACAAACCACTTCACAACCGTATTTAGCAATCAAGATGAACCAGAGATACTAAGAGTCAGTGAAGAGCCGTAAAATCAATGAAAAACAGTAAGAGTGCAGGCATTGATGACGTAACAACGGAACTGATGAAATACGGACCACTGAATGAAATCACAAAAAGAATTGCTACTTCACTGAATCATATCGCAGAACATAGAGACACACCAGATGAATTTCATAAAGGGATACGTGTCCCCATTTACATACCCGGGAAACCAAAAGGACCCTACACGATTTTAAAACCCATCATCATGCTGTCAGTAACTAGAAAATTCCTAAGCATATGCATGATAAAGAGAAATCCTGAAAAACTATAAACCATCATTCCACCAGCTCAAGCTGCCTACCAAAGTGGCCGGAGCACCACTGAACACGTCTTTGCAATAAAAATGTTAATCGAAAAAGCAATCAACAGTCAAGATTACAACATATTTGTGACTTTGTTTGATATGTCCTAAGTTTTTGACACCATCAGAAGATCTCAACTTTTCGAGGTCTCAGCAAAATATTAGGTGAAGATGAGCTACAAATGTTCTACATATTACTATATACAATGCAATACACGGTACATGGTGGAAATGCAAGAGGTTAACCTTTCAAAACCAACAAAGGAGCACCACAAGGAGACTGCGCCAGTGCTCTAGACTTCACTTTCACACTAGCAGTTCCATTCATGCTACAAAATCGAGATTCAGCAACACTGCCAGACCAACCAAAAGCACAACATAGCAAAGATAAAGAAAACTTCAGCACTGAGCTTTAGTATGCTGATGACATTGGAAATGTAACAACTGACAAGATACACAAAGGCATTATAAAGCAAGAACTTCCATTGAAAGTCAAACAAAGAAACCTTTGTTTAAATACCAAAAAAACTGAAGAATTTTGTCTTGGCAAGGATGGCAACGAAGAATGGAAGACTATAAAATATCTAGGAAGCATATTAGACGCAGAAAAGGACATATAAAGAAGAAATGGACTATCGATTGTTTCCTTCAACAAATATGAAAAAATTTTTGTAACAGACAGACATCTATGAAACAAAAAATAAGAACGCTTAATACATTTATTTATCCAATGCTGCTTTACAATTGCGAGATCATGACCCTAACCAAGAAATTGGAAGAAAGTCTCAATATATTCCAAAAAAGGTTACTAAACACCAATTAACAGATAAAATAAGAAATGAAGAAATATATAAAAGATCACATCAAATACCGATCACAACCGAAATAAAGAAATGACGATTAAACTGGTTTGGGCACATGTTAAGGCTAACAGAAAGCATACTAGAAAAATTAGCTTCGAAAGAACATTTAGAAAAAGCAAAAGGTTATCCAGGAAGACCCAAACAAACATGGATAAAACAAATTAATAAAGATCTGAAGCCAATAAACAAAACAGTACAAGAATTAACCGTAAACGCTTACGAGAGAGAGAAATGGAAGAAAATAGTGGCAAGGCTAATGTCTTGAGTAAGACGGAAAAGCCAGCAAAGAAGAAGAACAAGAAGAGCTCGAGACAGCGTGGGTCAAGCGAAGCAAACGAAAGCAACCAAAACTTTAACACACGTTACTTTTTTACTTCAATTCGTCGTGGCTCAGTTACATGCTCAAGAAATTCTAAGAAGTTATTGAGACATGGTATATCAATTATTACTCAGGTCGTTTTCTGCATGAAGTGGTATCGAGCAAAGTAGGTCATAGCCATAGCCGAACCTAGGCCATCGTAACAAAAACTGTGTTTTTAAGCAGGATTGGAATGGCAAGGTAGATTGACTCTGGATCAGCAAAAAGGAGAAGAGTCTTTTTTGTTTGCTATTCTTGCAGTTTAGGCCTGGTTCATTCACAACGTTGGCGATGGCAGTTTATGCAAATATCGAATATTGTGAACACTTATTAAAGAAAGAGATGAAGTTAGACCAAGGGTAGCATTTAAATAAGAACTCTCCGGTTTTTTCACGATATTTATACTGCTTGCAATGGACTTATATCATGTATAGTTATTAAAGAATGGGATATATCTTATGAGACATGAATTTTCCTGCATTTCTCATATTATAAGTTGTTGAAGAAACCCCATTACCCACAATACGCATTCTTCCTGGCGGAAAAAAATTCTTGTGAAAAAATTTGTACCAATGCTTTGAGAAAAAATAGCATGACCAATGTTGAATGAAATAAAGAATAATAACAAATAAAAATAAGTAGTAATCGCAGGAGCACCCGACAAAGGCAGAGCCAGACCCCCGGTTAAAGTACCGCTATGAAAGCACCCACCATAACAGTAATACTTTGAATTGTCTGAAGTGTTTTTTTAGAGAAACTGAGGTGGTTTGTTATAATCAAAAGATGGAAAGCTGTATTGAGATAGTGAATAATGGGGCGCGACCCCAATCGTAAGTGCACTATGTTTTATGTTTAAGAGAGGGTTGGTAGGATTAGACGCAGCATATGACATGTAATATGAAAGTGGAAAAATCAATTCATCAGCTGTCCACCTGTGATCAGCTTTTCGGGGGTTTAAGATCTGGACGCTATAGATCACAGGACCTCCGACACCCACAAGGGGTGCCATCGTAATGGATCGAAGATGAAAAGGCAGAAAGAGTAAAATATATGAATTGTGGATTTCATAGCGAATTCAAGGTACAGCATTAGGAAAATTTAGAGTGGACTAAAATTTCTTTCAAGTTTTTATTGCGTTTGAATGCAGTGATGGGTGAGGCCGCTGCGATAGAACGAAGTGAGTTATCGTCTTCTATAAAATGCCAGTGTCCTTGTAATATCTTGCTAATGGATATCGTATTCGTGTTATAAGGGGCTATGAATGGTATTTTTTTTTTATTATTGGATTTCTCTTTCAACAGGTCATCCTGTGACATAGACAGGCCCGTCCGAAAAATAGAGGATACAAAATGGGGGTTATAGCCCCTAGCAACCAGGGTTTCTAGTAGGTTGTTAACATGAGACCTAAGGTATTGGTCGTCAGATATAATTCTTCTGTATCTAAGTGCCTGGCTATAGATAATGCCCCTTTTGCAGTTAAGGGGGTGAAAAGAAAGTGCATGTAATAAGGAAAAAATATCGGAGGGTTTCTAATGGAGCGAAGTTGAAATGGTGTTGTTTCGAAGGCTCATCGTCATTGTATCAAGAAAAGGTATTCTATTATCGGAAAACGACATTTCAAATTTGATGCTATCATTTGACGAGTTCATATTAGTGTAAATCTCGTGGAGTTTGTCAAGACTATGGTTCCAAATAACATAAATATCATCAATATAACGTTTCCAAAGTAGGGGGGCTTCACCCCTCGGGTAGGAGGAAAAAATACGTTCTTCTAGGTCTGCCATGAAGATGTTGGCATAATTAGGGGCGAATGGGGAACCCATTGCGGTACCGTGAATTTGTAAATAGTAAGTGCCATTGAAGAAAAAGTAATTTTGTTCAAGTATAAAGGACAACATTTGTCGTATATGCTTAAGGGGTAGGGGGGGGGAGGTTTCTCCAAAGAAATTTTTTATAGCTTTCAGGCAACAAAGAATTCCCTCCTCATTGGGTATGTTAGTGTAGAGTGACTTTACATCAAAAGTGAGTTAGGTGGAACTGCACCAGCCTTTTCCCTGAGTATGCGGGGAAAGTGAGTATTATCTTTGATTAAGGAGGAATCGTTTGCACTATAGGTTTTAGATAATAGTCAACGAAAATTGATAGGTTAGCTGTAGGTGAACCACACCCTGATATGATATGTCTACCAGGGGTACCCTCTTTGTGGATCTTAGGTAACATGTAAAATAAGGGTGTCCTAGAAATGTTTAATGGGTTGAGAAATAGTAAAATATCATTGTCGATTAGAAGCTGGCTTTTTAGGAATGAGATCAAAAATGGAAATATCCATGATAAGTTTCGGGAGGGGGTTGTACTCAACCACTTGGTAATACTTGGAGTCACCGAGTTGACGGTTGGCTTCGCTCAGATAGTCTGTGCGGTCCCAGATCACGATTTTTCCGCCCTTGTCAGCTGGTTTTATAATGATATTTGTTGTTTTTAACAAATCCCGTAGGGCCTGTTGTTCGAGTTCAGTGATGTTTTGAAATGTTTTGGGCGTTTTTTTGGTACAAAAAATGTCCCTATAAATAGTAGAGATATAGTTATGTATATTAGTATTATTAGGTATGGGTTGTTGCCATCCTGAAGAGACGTGAAAAGGATGACTGGGCTTCAGATCACCCTTATTCAGAAAATAATGTTTCAAGTAAATTCTTCTGTCAAACATCGAAAAAGATTTTTCAACTGTTAATTTTGGAGTCGGTTTTGGCGAAGGAATAAATCAGAGGCCCTTTGATAGGAATCTGGCCTGTGATTCAGAAAGGGTGATACCACTTAGATTGTGAACATTGTTTGTTGTTGTTTGAGTGGAAATTGTTTTGCGAAGCGTTTTCTTTAGAGAATTATTGTTTTTAGAATTGGATCTAGTCCTTCTCTTGGCACCAGCTATTGTTTTCAAAATCTTCATTTTACCAGAGCTCATCAGATCGGGGTTATTTATCTCTAGAGAGTAGACACGAGAATAGGAATATTTGGGTATTGACTCACTCAAAAATCATTAGAAAGTCAACAATTACAATGCGATAACAGGATAATATGTAGTTTATAAGGATAAAGGGGTGAACCTTATTTCGGGTCACGAAGGGAAACAAGTTTCATGTGCTAGTAACGAGACTGGTGTGGTAACCGGTATACGTATAGCTATATTCGGTGGATTGCTATATAAAAAGACTAAGTTATCAGGGGTCTAAGTTCGTAAAAATAAAGTTTTAGGACTGCTGTATAACGGAACCTATTTCATAGATAAGGAAATAGGGGAACGGAGAAGGAAAAGAACTAGAGTTATAGTTCACTGTGTACAGCCTAGAGGCTAAAGTGTTTAGTAATTAGGCAAAATCTAGCTTATTACAGCCAGGAGGCTAAGGTGTCCAGTAATTAAGGAAAAATCAGTAGATTATAGTTAGGGAGCTAAGGTGCCGAGTAATTTAGTAAAAAAAGGTTTATCACAGTCTGGAGGCTAAGGTTCTAGGTAATAAGGAAAAGATAGTATATTGCTCAAGTAAACATCTCCTATGTCCAGCCTGGAAGGCCGGGGTGCTTGATGTAATTAAATAAAGGCAACTTGTTGCAGTAGGGATAGGATAAATCAATGTCGCTATTTAGGAAAATATTTGTATGTTAAATAATTAGTCGAGTAGATCGTATCGGAAAGCAAACAAAGTCCCACGTAAGAGTAGTGTGCAATGAAACCAATTAGAAACTAAGTATTTGTAAAAATATTGTTTTTTTCAGGAGATCGAGATTGCGAGTGTAGGGGCATTGCAAAGGGGACTATGTATGTAAAATAGTTATTCACAAAAACCTTTTGAAATAGTATAATGAATAAGCTACTCTCGAGGACGTTTTTCGCCTGCGCTGCGGATTCGCTTTGAAACTACGATATCATTAACAAAGGCCTCAGTAGAGGCATCCTTAGACAAAGAATCCATGTGTGTTAACAATTTACGATCGTTATAAACTTTAGAAATAGTATAAAGTCTAGGTTGAACGATTAATCGCTCCCTCTCGGCCATTTCTCTTTGTGATGGTCCGAGAGAAGAGCACATAAATATCTTTGGTATTTTGTGTTCATGGCTAAGAAACTGCTATTTATATTATGCGAAAAGAATTTTTTGTCAACAAGTTTAATGTCCGATGATGTTTATTTCGGAGGAAGAGAAGAAGAGTTCGCAACATACTGAATTTTGTAGAAAGTTCATCGTGCTTAAATAGTTGAATCTTGTGTTTCGAAAGGTCGTTGAGAAGGTTGTTTTGAGCTTGGGATAACACAACATCAACTTCACCATCGACAGGAGTGTTGTTTAATGGCCTGGCTTGTATATCAACAATCGCAGGAGAGTTGGTGTTATCTTCGATGTCAGATGGGTCAGAGCTTGGTTGTGTTTCTCGGATAATGAATCTGGCTTGTGCTTGAAAGATTTCATCGTCAGGAGTAGGTTCAGGATCAAGGATGCAAGCAACTGTGAAAACAACGTAAGGGTTGTTTTGAGTAAAAGTGGTGAATAGTCAGAAAATATCGATAGGTAATAAGAAAGGAATGAAGGCTATAAATTAAAGTGACAAGAAACTTACGTTCAGCAGAAGTAGAAGAGCCATTGGAGGATTTGGATTGAGCCATGATTGAAAATAATTTGAAGAGATTGAAGCTTTGTCTTGAATTGTTAGTGAGTGAGAGAAAAGTATTGAAGTATGTTTCTTATAGAACAATTCAAAGTATTACTGTTATGGTGGGTGCTTTCATAGCTGTACTTTAACCGGGGGTCTGGCTATGCCTTTGTCGGGTGCTCCTGCGATTACTCCTTTTATTTATTGGTTATTATTCTTATTATCATTTCACCCAACATTGTAAACATGACACAACAATAGGATTTTTATGCCAAACTTTAAACAACAATTGATTGGAAGGGGTCACACTGGTGTCCGGGTCATACTTCCAAATCGATGACAACCTCCATCGATCTTTGTTTTGTTTTCTCAAGGAGGGCAGGACCACCAAGTTTTGGCTAGCTTCGCCACTGATGACCATCAGTTCACAGCTGGCTTTGCCATTGGAAAGGGCTTCCTTTCTAGCTTCTTTTCCTGTTGTAGACAGTGCTTTACGGCTAATTTTTTATGCTACACTCTTTTTGCACACAGTATTACATAATTCGTGTTTTCTTTTACAGTAATAATCGCTCTTCTTATTCCAATCTCACGAAATAATAGTAATTAAGTACCTATTGCAGATATGCGCTTATGAGGACAGTTCTAATTGAAAAGTGCTTGGAAATAGTTTCTGTGCCAATGTGAAGCCACCGCTGTACCAAGGCATATTTTAACATATGTGCTGGCCCACCAGGCCCCATTAGTGGCCCAGAACTGAAGAATTTTCCCCTTATTTGGCCCACCAGTTTTGGGCCCCTCAGTTCATTCTCACCACTTGCGCAGCCCAGCTTTTTTGCAAGAAAAACATTTCCAGTTAAATTGTTTCCGCTTTCGGTGTTATTCAAGGAAAAGCAATTTGTATGTCTGGCTTCTTAATGATAATTGTTTTCTTATCAAATGATGTCTTGGAGTCTGGGGCTCATTTCGATTTTGGCGGGTGCCTTAACTTCCACAACAGACTTTCATTGATAA
Organism: Catostylus mosaicus; assembly: GCA_964019065.1. Classification (NCBI taxonomy): domain Eukaryota; kingdom Metazoa; phylum Cnidaria; class Scyphozoa; order Rhizostomeae; family Catostylidae; genus Catostylus; species Catostylus mosaicus. The sequence goes on from OZ025199.1 coordinate 4,364,273, forward strand.
CAATTATTGCAACAAGAAGTAAAAAAATGGGAACGGAAAAAAGCGGCTTTGAAGAGACATTTAGGACCTCCTCTACTTGATATAAACTGTCTACCGAAGCAGTTCAGACGATGGGCCTCTAAAGCAGAATCGTACAATGGCAAGAAACTAAACCCCAAGATGGCTTCTACAAGATTACCAGTGTTTACCAATTTAATGGCCTTTTTTGTAACAGGACGGTACAAAAATATCAAAGGGTGGCTTTTTTCAGGATGATTCCGTTCAGTAACAGAGCAAAAAAGGTTCTCTAATCTGGTATTTTGATTGTGATGGTCTTAGTTAGCTCTATTTTGATGTTGCATGTATTGTGAGGAACTCTAACCTTTTCTATATGATATTTGGATACTGTATCACTGAAATAATAGTGTGAAACGGGCGGAAAATGTTTTGGAGCACGCCCCTTTTAAACCATGCCATTTTTGCCCTCCCCCCTACTATGGCCCACCACTTAAAAATCCTTAAAATATGCTTTGCGCTATACATTTTCTGTACTCTAAGTTGCAATATGGGAGAAACTTCGCTTCAAGTCACGCTTCGCTTCAAGTCACGCTTCGCTTACAGTCACCAGCCCCTCCGACGAGACTAACGAAGTGGGGGGCCAAGCTTCGATTCCAGAAAATAACCACGGCAAAAGATGATGTGCTGCTTTTTAAAGGCGTCGTTTGCAAAAAATTGGGGAGGGGGCGTCGTCGGAAGCCTTGGTCACTCTTCTCTTGAAAATATTTTGAATATGCTGTGAGTGAAATCAAATTGAATTGAATTGATTATGCATTTTAGGCTAACGTTTGTTAACCTGGCCATCATCGTTGAAGGATGCCCGTTACAGGTATTATATTCTCGCTTCCATTTAAGCTGTTATTCGCATCTGCAACTTCATTGGCAATTTCAGCTGGTGGATATCGCAAGAAGTCTCTAAATTTCAGCGGTGCAGTTGCTGCAGTGGTTGTCGGCTTTGCACTAACTTTGGCAAATTACTGCTTCTTTTCCAGCCTCCTTACTTTTTTCCTTTCGTCTACTTACTGGACAAAATGGAAATCAGAAAGAAAGAGAATGATAGAAATGGAATTCAGGGAAGGTAAGAAGTGTTATTAATTGCCTCCATCCCATGTGTAGGCGACGACTCTATGACTCCTGGGTCCCCGGCGTGGCTACTTGCATGTAGGTAATGGTATAAGCATTCTTGTCTTGGAAATCCCTGAGAAAGGGATAATATTTCTGCAAAATCCAAGGACAGAGAAACCAGAAGACAGGGGGTATTTTTCAAAACATCTGGAAATCTAGAAAAAGGAGTGCTTTGAAATGCTGCAGCTATAACGAAATAAACCAAATCTTGAACTCAAGTTTTCAAGCCATTTGCTCAAAAATTATGTTTCAAAAATTGCCTCAATCTTATCACAAAACACCAACATGAAAGTTTTTGTCCTGCTTTGAAAAGCAAGTGTGTATTTTGATTGCCTTAAATTACTTTTGCTTATTTTTTTGGCACAAAAACAAAAATATGTTCATTTTGAGGATTTTTGAACAGTTTATCATAATGCAAAAAATGCAAAAAACTAGGCACTAAGCCTGAACATGAAATTACCTCTTATACTGGATATCAAATGGGACAGTTAACCTAATTTTGTTTCTCAGAGAAAACGGTTGCTAAGCACCAAACATATTACATAAAAGGTCTTTTTTATACTTAAAATCTCACAGAAAAGGGTATCTTCATCTATGCATAGAATCAATAATGCCCACAGGGGCATCGCACTGATGAGGGCGGTTTCCTTGTATGCAAGAGTCATCAGGGTATGTGTCATGGTCACAGCAAGTACATTAGGCAAATGCAAAAAGTTGGACTTGAAAGAGACAGTCACCAAGAATTGAAAAAGCAACTCTTGGGGACAATAGAGGGGCCTTAAGCAGCACAAGACAAAGACATGTTAATAATACCTACAAAAAAAAGAAAAAAAAAAGAGACTCTCATTACATTCCTGGAAGAGCATGCTTACACTCTTAACTAGCAATGGCCACGCCAGGCCTCCGTCTAAGCCAGTCTGCAGAGCATGGCAGGACTCAACGAGATCTTGTGCATGATAGGAGAAATTTGGGGGGTGCACAGCAAGCGCATCTGCCAGCAGATTCCCATTGGGTCAATTATTTTTTTTGTCTCTTGACAATGGTTAAGATGGTGAAGATACAGACAAAAAAAGCTAATTGATGAGTGTCTTTGTGTTAAGAGGGGCAATACATCTATCAGTTTGAAATGAACCGAATTGACATTCTGTCTCCTGTTTCCCCTGTGAAAATATAACCATGATTCATTGCCCAACCATGATGCCACATGGTTGGACCATGGATAACCATGAAGTTAAGACCAAGGTTGAGTCATGCAATTTAATTGTGCCTGTATTAGGATTTCATTGACTTTCTATCTTTAAAAATATGGTCCAGTTGTCCTTAAAGCCTTTGGCCTTTATCATTCTGTGGCAAAATCTTTTAATATGAATATCCCTGAAGAATATGAATTTAATACAACCCACTCCCAGCCCTGTAATGGAAGTAGATTTAGTTTCAGTTTTCATGCATACAAACACATACAATTTCATTAAAACTGCTTGAAGAAAAACTAAGTTACAATTATACTGGGTAGGAGAGGGGGGCAAGGGAGCCCTTTTCCAAGGGGGGCTCAGGGGTGCAAGAGATGCCCTGCTCAATCCAATAAGTTCTTCCCAACAAGCATTGGTAGCAGTCTACCATCACCATACCTTGATAAGACATAAATGTTGTTTGATTTTCCAAAATTTTGCAGGATACGGTTTTTTTATAAAGTGCCCTTGAAAAAACGTCTGCCCCCTGCGCCCGTCAATAAGTGTCATGGAAATACCGTAACTTGTTATGATCAAAAACTAGGCTCTGTCTATTCTGTGTTTATTTTTTCTTGGCAATCAAAAGAGTTGCAGATGTTTACAATGCAAAGGGGCCGACCAAAAATTCCTACCTTGAAGCAAGGGGGAAATGGTTATTGGTTATTATTTGATTTTGCAATTTTTGATAATTAATCCGTATGGTACTGTTTGCACTGATTTTGTTTTGATTTTCTTGTTGTCTTACAATTATCATGTGACATGTGTGCTTGTCTTATAATGAATAACATGATAAGGAAAAACAAGTGTATATGATAAATTCAGTGAACTTTCTCTTGCTTGAAGGTTTTGGGTCATAGTTTTCTGGTCATCCTAGTAATGTGCGATAGAAATCAGTATCTGGAGAATCTCAAGAACAGGGCATCAAGGATTGTCTTATATTGTTTATATTCATGCAGCTATTAAGCCTATGTCTCAAAGTTTAAGGGCTGGAAAACCATAAAGCAGTTGATAAGTACACAATCAAAGTTTTTGAAAAATCTTGCCAGAAAACACCTAGGCCCCAAAAGGGCGTAATTGATAAAAGTTAGAACGACCTGAAACGAGCTGAAACGAGCTGAAACGAGCTGAAACGACCAGAAACCAACAACAAATTGAAACCGGATTTAAATCAACCCAAAACATTGAGTCCTACTAAAAATCACATGACCCTAATTTGGAAAAGTCTATCATGCCAATTTTGCTTTGTGACATGTTCAACTTTATAAAAATCATCATCATAGCTATTCCTGCCGAGTGGTACTGACTACCCCTATTTTTAGCCCGTAGCCCATAGACTAAGTGGCTGGAGGGTGAGCATTACCACCTAGAAGGAGACTTGACGACACCCACTTTTTCTAGGGTAGTAAATGGCGTGGATTTCGAATCTGGGTGTTGATCAGGCCGTCTTGGCTGCTTTTCCAAGATATTGGGGGCTTAAGTCTTTTTTGGAGTGGTGTCTTTTGTTTCAGGGTACACTTAATTTTTTTCTGCATAAACACTGTTATAGACAAGCATGTTAATGAAACGTAAGAAAATTGCATTAGTTTCACCATATGGGCCTTTACCATTAATTGAGGGGTGGGGGAGAGCATGTGCACAAAAATTTATTTTTAACCTATGCTGTTTTTGAATCAGGCTATGATGTAAATAAATTATGAGGAATTTTTAGTGCAAGCAGTTTTATTGTAGTTGTTTACTGTCGTACTCAGGATACTTTAAAAGGTGCTAAAGTTCAACAAGCTGGTGGAATAATCTATACCATAATGACTGAAGCGCCTGCGCAGTTTCAGACCAATTTCCGGCAAAAATCTTTCATTCTTTGCTTCATCTGGCTGAGTTGGATAAAGATACTGCTGATCCCAGAAAATGTCTTCGACCAAGTGAAGTCTGAGGCAAGGGTTCAGAAGATCATGAATGCCATGAAAGAAACGTTCATAAACCCGTTTAGTAGTGATCTTGACCCATTAAAGCTGTTCAATCTTGCTTCAGGCAGACCAAATGACGTGGCTGAAGATTTGCTGTCATATCAAGAGTTTGACAAGCGACTTATCCAGGAAGAAGTTCCCACCTCACTTTTCTTCGATCCAATAAAGAGAAATTTTTGGAAAGAATTAAATACAAGTGAAAAGAAAGCAAAAATTACTGCAATAGGAATATCAAAGGACATTACTGTTCAGAGCGGCCTTGATATGGAATGGCCTTTATGGAATTATGGAATGGCCTTGATGCAAAACCAAAATTATCAAAAAATTTCAAACAATTTAAAACCTGTCTCGAAAACTCTAGGATATAAGGAACCTATTATATTCCTGCCGATCAACAATTATTTTTAACCATGTACTTTTACTTTGCTATTTCTATCTTGTATATTGTATATTGTAAATTTTTTTAAGGGATTATGTTTTTTTTGCACAGGGCAGCTTGTGAAGCAATTTTTGTAAAATTGATAGCTTTACCCTGGTTAAATAAATTAAAATGAAAAAGAAATGAAATAAGCGAAATTCTTGGACTTCTACTTGCATCATCGTGTCAAGAACAATCGTCCGTGGATATCGACAAAGCGTTGACGTTCCCCCACGCACCTGTGCCTCTTTCGCTGTCAACATCGGATGGCATCAGATGAAAAACGGCTAAAAGCACACTTTTTGAAGCAGCAATTAGTTCAATAGACACTGATCCTGAGATTCACGAGGATGCCAACTACTATGTTATAGATCTAGCAGCTTTATTACGTTTTGTTATGAAAGTACGAAACACTTTTAGAGAACTAGGAACAAAGTTACCACAGGACCTCCCAAGAAGATATGCAGTCATCTACATTGCTTGTGATACATGTGCGTGTAGATCTATAAAGAATGCCGAGAGATTGCTACGAGGAGACTCTTAAACAGAAGTGTTTATGATAAGAAATCCTGACAATCGCATTCATGCAAACTTTACCAGGTTCCTCTACATCGGAAAGAATAAAGAGCGACTCTTTTAAATAATTGAGGAGGTTTAGGTTGCAGAAAAGAAGCTCTTGGTAGTCGCACAATCTATTTCTCCCGTAAAAGTGGCTGTACTAGAATTTTAAGAGCAACACCCATTGAACATCTCAAAACGAATCACGAGGAAGCTGAAACAAGAGTATGCTTTCTGCTACACCACGCATTGAGAAGCAATAACGGTAACATTACCAAATGTTTCCTTCGGTCAAGTTCCGGGGACATAGATATCCCTGTGATCCTTCTAGCCAACGAAGACCCAAACATCTCAGTCTACATAAACAGTGGCACTGGTAAAAATCGGAATATTTTAGAATTGGCTTCGTTTGATCTTTCTTCCCTAGAAAAGGCAGCACACCTCGGCTTGCGTGCATACAATGGAAATGATTATGTGTCTTCCTTCTTTAAACAAGGGGAAAAGAAATGCTGGAAACTAGCTAGGAGTGCGAAAGAGTTCTTGTCTACATTTGCAGAGCTTAGTCTGTGTGCTGATACCCCAGACAATATTATTGCATCGCTGACGAAGTTTACCTGCCACTTGTATGGTGAGACTCCTCCATAGAAGACGCCCGCCGCGAAATCTTCTGGAGAGCCGTTGAGAGGGATGGAAAAGTTTCAGTGATATCACTCCTTATAAAGTAGCTTTGTCAAACACATCAAGCAAGCAAACTACGTGGCAAGAGTTTGGAGACAAACACCAACTCCCATTATGCAGGAGGACGACTCTCACCTCACCTACAAGGCTGGAATGAGGGTTTATCCGTTGATTGGATTTTAGAAGCTTACCCAGAAGATATTTGTGACCTTCTTGTGAACAACGATCATGAAACTCCAGTTTTGGGCACTAGTATGGATGAAGTATCTGATGACAAAAATGACGATTGAGATATGAGAGGCTGGTTAGAAATGAGTTTATAAGTTAGTAGGAATTTTCTCTTTGGGAGGCTGACAGCTTCTTTCCCAAATTTCTTCTTTTGTTGTCTGCTAGCTTTGGTGTAACTGGTGGGTTGCTTTTCTTTTACCAGTTTTAGGTTTTGGAGAAGTTTGGCAATCTTCTTCACTAATTTCGTATCCATTCAGATCTAAATCGTTCTTGATCTCATTTCCAGGACTGACCAGAGAATTAACATCTTCAGTTTCAATCCCACCTTCCAAGCGTACGGCAGATGAAGATCCCCCATGAATAGCTTTCAGATGATCAAAATGTTCCAATACAATTTTCCCACTTCCACTCCTTGAGCCCTGTACTACAGCATTAGAATAACGTTGTTGAATGTCTTTAACCTTCTCAAGAATTCGATTGTATCCTTGTTTTATACTTGCCTCTTTACTTTCATTCTCTTTTTCTCTCCTTTCCTTTCCTCTTCTGATAACTCGTCAAACTCGTTAGGTGTAATTGTTAGCAGTTGATTGGTTGGAATAGACGCTCAAAGCGAATTGAGTATTCAAGCAAATTAAAAACCTTGTCGTCAACAACCCGTTGGCGGCTGCATTGAAGTTTGCCAAAACTTCCCGATCGTTATCATCTACTTTGGGCATGTACATCTTCCTGCCCTGGTGAAAATGGAGAGATATCTTTTTGATTGTTAAATCCATCAAACACGCCTGTTATTTTGTATAAAGTTTCTGTTATCGATCAATTTGAACAATTAGCGTCAAATACCGATGTTGTACCTTTAACCCCTGATACCTAACAATACGCAAAGGAAGCTTCTCCCCATTATCAATCTTGGGCCCCGCCACCTGCAGCTGCTTTTCGTGAAATTGCCAGTCTATTAAAAGCTTTCATCTCCAGTGTAAATCTTTGCCTCGCCCTACATTTACATTAGCAAAAGCCGCACAACTGGCTGGACTTTTGCACAACTTTCCTGACACCTTTGCCTTGTCCTTTTTGGATCTTGGGCATACACAAACTATTCAACCTGAAATCGATACAGGTGATGCTAGGCCCAGCAAGTGAGTTTCTATTACACAAGGGGAATTGATTGCCATATTTCAAATATGCTCGACCAAAACATCGTTCAAATTGCTACAAGTCGGTTGAATTCTCCTGTTGTGTTAGTCAAGAAAATGGATGGCAGCACTCGTTTTTGCGTCAATTATAGGAGACTTAATGCTGCAACGCGTAAAGATAGTTATCCACAACCTCGTATTGACGATGCAATTGACCCTCTATCAGGCTCTTTTCAATCCTAGATCTTCAATCTGGCTATCATTAAGTTGCTATGGTTCCAAACTCAAAAGAAAAGCTATCTTCATCTTGCGTTTTTGGTTGTATGAATTTAACGTTCTCAGTATTGGCCTGTTCAATGCTCCAACAAATTTCAAGCGCTTGATGGGTAAAGTTTTAAACGGGCTCGATTGGAAGATCTGCCGTATCTGCATTGACGATATCATCATCCTTTCGTCTACTTTTAAAGAACATCATTTAGGCCATGTTTTTAGCCGTTTGCGTGAGGCTAATCGTAATGCCACTTTGCTAGCAACTCTGTTGACCTCCTGCCTTTGGTGGTCGGGATTTTAGTTGGGTAGAAACTCACTATAGTACGACAGAGCGCGAAGCATTTGCTGTAGTTGATAGTATCAAGGGCTACCAACCATATTTTTCCGGTAGCAAGCTTTATGTTCACACTGACCATGGAAGTTTGTCATGGCTAATTCACGTCAAAGACAGGTTGACTTGCTCGTTGGGCTTTACGCTTGCAGCAATTTGATTCTGAAATCAGTCTTCCTCCTGGAGTTGCCAATGGCGAAGCAGATGCGGTTTCTTCACGTGATTATGCCTCCTCTGAGTCTTTTTCTTTACTTACTTTATTAGAGTTGGCAATAGTAATAGTGGAAAATGCATTTCCGCCGCTGCCCACTTTTTTTGATTTGCAACGTAACGATAGCGATCTTGTAGATATTATCGCATACTTAGAGACGTCTGAATTGTCAATAAGTAACAGTAAAGCACGCGAATTGCTACATTCGGTAGCTTCCTTCTATTTACCCCTAAAAGTCGTAAAGGCCTATCGAAGAAGCTTGCTCACTAATTCCATGTTCCCTATCTTATCACAACCAAGTTAACGCCAATCCATTTAGACTTCGAATGTTGGATAGTTGCCTGGTAGCAGTTCCCTTTCAAGCAAACCGTATGAAATCGTATTTTGATCCTCAAGACCGTCCAATGGACCCGCCGAGTGATAGGGGCCATTCGCTTGATTTCCGCCTTCAGAACCAGCGATCACATATCCTGAAGATACTTTTACACCGCAAGAAATTAAGAACTATTCCCCTGTTGCAAAATGGAAAATTTGATCTGAAGGGGGAGAAATGTCACGCAATGAAGGCGCCGATCACGCCACTAGATCGTGTGAACCATATTAACAGTTTAATTTTAGCTTGCTGCTTATTTCCCAGCTTTTTACATCTTTGCTGTTGTTTGCTTTTAGCTTATTGTTTGAATTATGAATTCCGGTTATTAAATTAGGGTGTTTTAAATGTTGGTTCTTGAATTCTGGTTTTTTAAATTAACGCGTTCTAAAGATTTGTACTTGAATTACGGTTCATAAAGTATGGTGTCTTAAGATTGGTTGCTGAATTTCGGTTCTTAAATCTTATTGTCTGAACTTGGTTTCTGAATTCCGGTTCTTAAAGTAGGTTGATATGGTGGTTTCTGTTCTTAACTTTCGTTGGGAAGTCGCAGATATGTTTTCGCTTCTTTCTTCACAAAGAAACTTAACACACGAACAGAGACTTCGTTTGAAAACTGAAGGGAGATCATGTCCGGAAGTCACTCTGAAAAGTCAAAAGCCGTATACGAACCGTTTTTCTGGACGTGTGGCGATGAAACAAATAATTCTTTTTACTGTGTTGGCCATGTTAAATGATGGGAGACTTGAAGGTAAATTTACAATTTTTTCAAAAATTATTACATACTCTCTTTAATTAACTGACCCAAGAAAAACTGTGCATTGTAAATGCTCACATAATTGTTCACATGATTGTGTTAAGAAACTAAGAAGCGCGGTTGCGGTTGCGGCTTAAAACATAACACCTACCAACGCAGACTTAACGCTTCTTTGGTCCCTATTTTTCGTGAAGCCTAAATTTTGTGCCTTGTGAAAGGCATTCAAGAACGTGCAACCAAGGATTTATGATTGTAAAAAACACAATATCATTTTTTACTTGCCTCCTTTTAGAATCGCATGTAAATGTTACTGAGAAATGTCACTCTCTCTAGGCTACTCTAGAATGCTTGAACATCACATCAACGTAATGGTGTTTTTGGCAGCACATGGGCTTGCATTTCGCGGTCACAATGAATCTATGCCGTCTTCGAAAAGAGGAAACTTTATTGAGCTGCTTGACCTTCTTGGTGATTACAGCCTGGAGCTAAGGAAACTGATGTGCGCGTAACATATACCTCTTATAGCCCCCCAAATGGCTTAATACAGTATGATTTCGAGGAGGTAAAGCAAGAGATTCAGCGCCGCATTGATAACTTCAAAATGTTCAGCAATGATAAGTGACAAGGGATACAAGCAAAGTTGAGCAATCAGCAGTGTCTGTTGTAGATACTTCTGGCGATCAATCAGCTGTTTCATTTACTAAAACAATTGTTAAATAAGCTGCATGAATACAAAGTCACTCCAGAAAATAGAGCAGAAAGGTTAAACGGTCAATCGTATGATGGGCGAATAAAGTGGTTTACAAATACAACTAAAGGACAAGTTCCAATTTGTCGATTGCAATCACTGCGTCGCTCATCGCTTGTCACTTTCTGCCTCCCAAACCTCAACAAGCCTCCCTAGATTTGCAAAATACTTTGATATGGTGGACACCCTAATCAAATTTATCAAAAGTAGCCCAAAGCGTGACCATGCGCTAGGACGCAAGATGCCAAAACCACGAGACACTCATTGGCTTTCCAGAGATACTGCATTTGCAGATGAATGGTACGAAGAGATAGGCAGCTTTCATTTTGATCTTGCACGTGAATCTAATGAAAAGCCGGAAACCAGAGCAACTGTCACAGGGCTTTGTATGCAAATGAAGCATGTAGAATTTTATTTTGATGAAATTTTACTGTAAGGTGTTTGATTATTGCTCACCAGTGATAACGATAATGCAAAATCCCAAACTTGATGCAGTTCAAGTTACGTCAATAATTTAAATTTTGAGTAAGATTTTACAGGCGATTAATTATGATCGAATTTTGAAAAATGCTGTTGAGGCTGACCCAGAGATTCCTGTTGTACGCAGGAAAACTTGTTGGAGGGGAGTTTGTGAAGGGAACGATGGTACGTCCGAAGCCTGGACGACTTCCACAAAAGATCTGAATACAGTGTGCAAAATGCAACAGCTCTCGATCAACATGTCCTTATCGGAGCAGTGCCAGATGAAATTGCGTTAGAGCATTCACTTTCAAGGCATTATGACAACAGGGAGATGGCTGCTTTGCTGAGGAAAATAGTTCGTGAAAGAGATGCTCCTGTTGCAAAACAGAATGAAACGAGAGCGAAATGTGGGACATGTCAAGAGAATAAAGACCAAACAGATGAAGAAAGAATTGTTGGTGAAAACAACGACAACTTTTCAGAGAGAAGGCCTCAATGATATTGAAGATGATAGTGTAAGAGAGGGCAGCCTCTGTTGCAGGTTCTGACTCAGTGTCGTCAAAAAGACAGGCCTCAAAGAAACCTTACCACAAGCAGTGAAATTAATAGAATTGGCAGCAGACACACCACTTACGAGCGTGCATTGTGAAAGGGTTTTTAGTCGACTTAAAAGAGTTGTTTCACCAATTCCTCTGTCATGTTATAAAAAGAAATCAAATGCTTGTTTTTAGCAATTTGAACTCATGCTATTAGGATGGTTGATACCAAGCTTTTATAGAAACAGCATCAATCATTTAAAAGTTTATTGTGATGACAGAAGACTCGAGCGGTCAATAAACAGAAGATGTAAACTTTTAACAAGCTATAATAATTCCAACATAAACTCCTGAAAGAGAAAATGGAAGCAGGAGTGTCGGCATGGGGTGCAAGGGGGGGGGCAAGGGGGCCCCTCAGAAAATCCTACAGCCCCCCCCCCCCGTCGGCAGGCAATTCATCTTGGTTATCAAATTGCGTCGGCACCTTGTGGATAATTCAATGAATTTTAAATAATTTTTTAATCACCATTTGTGCGACATTTCACCCAAGGAAAGGTCGTGTCGCCCGTGTGGTCTTCTAGCTTGCAATGAAAAGTGATCCTTCTTCACTGTGTACCCCACCCTGAGTTTAAACTCACCAAAATGAAACTGCGGAGAAGAGAGGAGAGAGGAAAGAGTACCGAGCTCAGCCAAGAAATGGCTCAACACCGAAATTCTCTTTAGTAAATGTCGATTCTTTAGTTTCGATTTTCGTATGGTACCTGATACGCCCCTGATGTAATTATACAATGCACATTTAAATTAATGCACATGGTTAAAACTGATTAATGCAAAAAGCCAATGGCTTTACATGGACTTTCTTATGGAGGTTACATGCGCTAAAACCGTTCTAGGTGCAAGCAGTTTCACATAAATCTCTGTCGGCACAATCGTACACTTTTTATCGGCACTGAGGTAGCGTAAATCCGTCGGCACCTTAAATTTTTTGGTCCTGGCGCCACCCCTAAATGGAAGTCACTCTAGCTGATCGCTTGGAAGTGAATTAAAGTAAAGGTGTGTGTAAGTGTATGCTAAGAAAATGTTAGTCGGAATATAGTCAATGCCAAAAGTTGGATGTCCAAAGATTGCAAAGACGAACAAGGAAAAGTTGAGGTGCGAGGGAGAGCAAATACCGAGAGAAAAGAATGAAAAGTGCTAATGTGACATTATAGCCAATATAGACTGAAGAGGTTTACTACAAAATAATTGTTATTTGATTTTCCGTTGATCGTTTTGAAATAAAGGCTATTAAGAGAAATTAAAATATACATTGCTTTCCAAATGAACATAACTAAATAAATTTTTTTAAATTCACGAATTTGCTCGTTTTCGAAGGGATCACGCTTTGGAAGGATGCAATCTGCGCACCGCAATGTAAACACTCGTATTGGAGAACTCAACTTTTTTTCTTGCAATCATTTAAGGGGCGTGGCTCATGGGTGTAGTCATGTTTTGAGTTTTTCTGATGCCACTTTTTTCTTGTCTGAGCCGCCACTAGCTCTAATGTTCATTTTTAATCAATCCCATGGCCTGCTCTCTCATTGACAAAATTTGTATGCGAACAAAAATTTTAAAAAAGACCATGTCACTTTTTAAGATTTGATAAGTTGAAAGCGGCCCAAATGCAGGCATGTTCTATTCTCCGGACCCCAGACCCCAAGACCCCGGAAGTAGACCTAAATTTTGATTTTTACCGTTCAGACGGAAATGGGGTAAGAGTAAGAGAGGGGTTGAACGGGGCGATGGCAAGCAAAATGATTTAATTGATAAAATTTGACTATTTTAAAGCTATTTGTGACCACTTTTTTGACCGAAATTTGATATTTGAGGAAGTCGATGAGCGTGGGGGTTAGTAAGAATCAGGAAATTTTAAATGCGATCCATTTATTAGGCATCAAAGAGGGAATTAACAAGAATAGAATCCGTGATCAATGAAAGCTGCCTAAGCACTGGCAAAATGAGTACCGTTTATCCTTGAATAAGCCCCCGAGCCAAGTTGCAAAAAGGAATATTTTGCTGGAGGCTTATTCGAGGCTTATTTCAGAGTTTGAAATTTTCTGAAGTGTCATGTAAAACAGCAAATTACTCTCTCCAAATATGCTCTATTACGGCTTACCCGAGAAGTTATCGAGCTTCTCGGACCATTGCCACTGCTCCCTGGAAGGTGCTCGAATCTAAATGGCGTGTTTGCCCCCCTCCTCGAGTAAGCCCAAAAGGGCTTATTTTGGTAATTTGCAGAATATTAGCTTATTTAGAATAAGCCCACACTCGGGGTAATAATTTATATTGATCAGTACTATATGCATCTGTTATTACATTGCATCCTTTTACTGTTGACAAAAAAAATGGTCAGTGTCATTTTAATAACAAAAAATTATACATCTTGTTAGATGTTTACACAAGACCTCTGTGAAAAATGTCAAATTCTAAATTAAGCCTCGAATAAGCCTCCAGCAAAATATTCCTTTTTACAACTTCGCTCAGGGGCTAAATCGAGGATAAACGGTACTGATTTTGCCAGTGCTTAGGCAGCCTTCGTTGATCACGGATTCTATTCTTGTTAATCCCCTCTTTGATGCCCAATAAATGGCTCGCATTTAAATTTCCCGATTCTTTCTAATCCCCGAGCTCATTAACTTCCTCAAATATCAAATTTTGGTCAAAAAAGTGGTCAAAAATAGCTTTAATAAAAGTCACATTTTCTCAATTAAATAATTTTGCTTGCCATCGCCCCGTTCAACCCCTCTTTTACTCTTACCCAATACCCCAGACCCTAAGTCCCTAGACCCTGGACCCCAAGACCCCGAAAAAGAACTTCAATTGTGATTTTAATTTTACAGACGGGGGGCAGGGTCAGAGTAAGTGAGGATAGCAAGCAACGGATTTTGTTGATAAAATTTGACTTTTTAAAGCTATTGACCACTTTTTTGACCAGAATTTGATATGATACATGAGGTGCAAGAATAGCTAGTGTCGTTTTAATGACAAAAAAATCGTACATCTTGTTAGATGAATTTACACAAGACCACTGTAGAAATAGGCCAAACTCTAAAATAAGCATCGAATAAGCCACCAGCAAAAGATTTGTTTTTGCAATTTTGCTCTGGGGCTTATTCGAGGATTATTGCCAGTGCTTAAATAGCCTTAAATGTTCACGTATTCTATTCTTGTTAATTCCTTCTATGATGCCTAATAAATGGCTCCCATTTGAGGTTTTTCAGATTTCTTAACCCTAGCCAACCATGTAGCTGGGGATTCCAGGATGGAGGGCCAGATCCATACAGTGAAATGGGCATGGGGGCAGAAAAGAAATGTTCATGATGTCATCATTTAAACGTATAAAGACGAATAAGGATTGCTGGTTGTAGGGCCAACTGTTTTTCATAGATACTTTATCGATCATTTTTATTAGGAACATTTATTTTCGATGAAGCAAACTTCAAAAATATAATCCAAAATATCAACATCAACCCTCATGAAAAGTTATGATTCTTTGATTGAATTTTCCTTAAGGAATTCATAATTTTTAAAAGAATTATGAAATTGATACTGGTTGACCACGTCTTGAACGCAAAATAAAAAGCCTACTGCAAAATCATGTACATTCGTCTGCGGTCATGTTTCTTGATAGCTATTACAAATTGTTTCATTATAGCCAATAATTATAGATATAATCTGTATTGTATCGATATAATAGGTTAAAAGTATACAGAGGCTCCGTAACTTCCATCTTCGTAAAGTGAATATGACACCAAAAGTTTTATTTGATTGTTACTGGCCGGTAGGAAGCAATTCCCCATGGGGGGGGGCCTAAAAGGAGGAATTTTTGGTACCACGCCATTTTACAGTCTGCCACGCCCTTCAAACAACTGGTACTCTTTTAAAGCTATTTACATTTTTCAGTCATTGCTCAGAGTTTCACATAAAATATATGATGTCATAAAAGATCCGTCCCAAAAGTCTGGGTTGTCTAGCTTGGTCTCAAATCCGCTGCAGTGAAATCTCCAAAAATTTGATTCCTGCAGCCAACTCTATTTACAAACTTGTAACCAATATCAATTATGCTCATCTCATCAACTCTCTCTTCTGGGATTTGGAGCAACATCAAATGGTTGAGCCTTCTGTCGATTGTGGTTGCCCTAAAAGTAGGCCTTGATGCGTTTTAAGGCCTGATAAAGACCTTTCGCTCACTTCATTTGTTCCTGGCATCAAGAGGACAGGCATGGCCAGCTCTACAACTTCGTTTATGGCCAAAATTTTGGATGGCTTTAGCTTTCCAAGCATTTCGATAAGACCATTAATTGTATATTTGCCACGATTGCATTCCAGGATTGTATGGATTTTGCAGTTGGGTGTAATAAGGCCAACTGTGCTTCTATACTATAACGGTCAATGTCATCGCCATAAATTTTGCATATCTCGTCTATCCCTTTCTCAAGGTCAAATGCCGCACCATTTCTATCAAGGGTTTGCGCCCTAGAGTAGTCAAGTTAAAGGTCATGATTCACAGCGCAAACTGATCATATGGTTGACCTCGTGTTGAACACTTGACTATTATTTAATTGGCTTATCGTAATCTCAATTCGTTAACATTATTGGTTGAAACCTTTTCTTATTTTAATCTTATCATATTTAGTGTTGTAGGCGGTTCCTTAGGATTTTCTAGGTTAGGTTTTACATTTTTTGGGCAGACGATTTATGAGATTCAAGCGAATAAGACCAGCCGTGCCGATTTGAAGTTCAGTGAAATTGTGGAAGCAAGTCGTTTAGTATAGTATAAACTAGTGAATGGTGAAAGTTAGGGTATTTACACATACATCAAGTATACAAGTTTACATTCAGTTCTACAAGTAAGTTGAGATAAGTCGGAAACGTTTCATTTGGCATTTCGCATTTAAATATTTAGATGTTTTGATGAAGATTTCTTGCTGTTGCACAAATTGATTCTTTGATGAGTTGCCGTTCCTGCCGTTATTGCCGTTATTGACGTTGGCGAAAGATCAAAAGGTCGTAAGTTACATTTTAACTTCATTATTGATGAAGATCGACCTTAACTCACGCACTTGTTAAAACAGGCCGTCGCAAACAGTATTTATAAGAAAGAAGTTAAATTATTGGTTTAACACTTTGCAACCCACGGCTAAGGTTGTCAGTTTGCTTGGGAAGAATTGTTCTCAACTCACAACCAAAAAGAAAACAAAGGTTGGCATGATGGCCTGCGCAACACGAATTCGTACTTTTATCACAGTATCTTGACATTAGAAAGAGACCATTCCCACAGATCCATCTGCTTTTTGTAGGGTTTCAAAATGGATTGTATAGCCGCACGCAAAAGTGCACCTTGTTTGGCATGGTATGTTATGGAGTGGTTTGGTTAGTATGGTTAGGTACGGCGGATAATAATGACACTAAATTTTCCTACAGGCCTGATTATTATATTAAACAAACATTGCTTATAATAGTTCTACTTTGTTTTTAAATGTGCCCAAGCAATTCTGCAAAAAGTATGGTTTTCCTAGCCCCACTTTGGCTCAAATTGTGGTTAGAGAAAAACGCGGTCAAATTGCTGATCACGTGGTCTGATGACGCAATTAGTCGGTGTTCCGATCGAATTACAAATGCACAAAAAATTTCAGAGACATTCAGAAATGGAAGGCCTTTACATAGAACTAAGTACCCCCCCCCCCCCCCTGCTGTTATAGGGTTAGGTACCACATATAACTTCTGGGTAATTAATAATTGTGACGAAGAATAATGCGTGCGAATCGAAGAGAAATAAGCAATTGACTAATTACAAACACAACAACAACTAAAATTATTACAAAGTATATTAGCGTCCAGTCCTACCACACCGCGGGTTTCGGGGGTTAGCGATGAAGAAATATTTTATTAAAAATTTTCAATGATGTTTTTTGGGTGTTGTAAATATTTTGATCGAGAGGTGTTTTGAAACAAGAAGAGCAGGGACAACCGAGTACAAAACATGCATGGCAACATGCCCACAGCGGAGGCCAGGGCCTGACGCAAGAAATCTAATTAGTTACCTTTGATTTATTAAAAATGTTGTGATAAAATATTCCTACAAATGAAGCTTAAAAATTCCTCTGATGAGCGAATTGCATCTCCATCTTCTGGCCTTCCAAGATTCATCGCCATGTTTTGGCTCGTGTTAACCAGAGGCTTCAATGAGTTCTTCATAGTCATTTTCATCCAAATTCGAAGCGTTTAAATAAGAAGATTTGCTCTCAGACGTTTCGAAATCAACCAGACGAAATTTTTGGCCTACGTTTCCTTGTTGTCGGAGCTGCAATTTTGGTAGCCTGCGTTGTGCAGAAGTTTTTACAAGGACTATTATGATTGGGTCCATTCGAATTATCTGATTTGCATAACAATAGGAAATGTTTTGTTTAAAACAAAAAGTGTTCGAAAAGTGGTCCTTGTCTTTTAGACAATAGGGGAATACCAACCCAAGCCCTACTGACTAATATTATGCTTGCATTCCCTTAAACATGAATCGACCAATCAATGATGATCTTGTAAAACTTCTGCAATACTGGAAAATTTCATCGCAACACCAATTTACTACGTAAGAGGTTTCACAGAACCATAGATTGGGCACCAGACCTCTAGTACAAATTTTTCAACAAAAACCGATTTCAAAACAGCAATTGTGAGAAATGGGACAATTTTTCAAAATTTTTATCAAGATATTTGGTATCAGCGTTATTCACTTTCTACTTTGAATGGGTTTCTAATTTGGTGTCATATTCACTTTGATAAAGGTTATTGTGCTGGGGGTAATTTGTCGTAAATCTGAAAAGACCTAACGGTATTTGAAACTGGCCATTTTTCACGAAAAACTGGGACCTTGGGTTATTTCAACAAATGTTTCCTTTCTTATAATGTGCAGTGCCGTTGGCCAGACACCTATTGTCCCTGTAGAAGGCATTTACTTTGCTTTCAAAGAGTATTCAGAGAAATTTTCCTTTCCTTAATATAAAGTTATTGTCTGTAATTATTTTCTTATTTGCCCCAGAAATATTGCATTGTAACGCAAAATTTCTAGAGATCGATCTTTTTAAAGAAGGAAATGGATGTAACTGTATGAAAGTATGATTTTGTTGGCATTAGAAGGAGCTCGGGGTCGAAAACCCTTCAGCACTCTGCAATGTATCTTTGCCACCACCTCCACAATTGATCACTCACACCCATTCTTGCAATTCACCCGGTAAAGTTTACTCATACAATTTCTGAGATGTTATTTATTTAGATGTTCACTAATGATTTAAAATTGACCAATCGAGTAGTTCAAGTGTCACCATTTTCTCCGAAATGCTCAGTTTCGGCTTTCCTATACAGATCATCTACTCGTAGAGTTTGAAAAATGAGTTTCGTGGGTATTACCAGGACTGTCGATGGGGGGGGGGGCAGGCGGGATTGTAGGTCGGGGGCCTGCAAAAGTTTTATTCAATGAAGAAATTGATTGCTCACTTGGGCCCGGTGCAATGAAATACCCTGGGGCCCGCACTTGCTCTCTACGGCCCTGGGTATTACCTCTGTCTCCTTTTATTCAGGAAGATAAAAGCGTACCAGAGATGTTCCAGGGTATTTTTTTGCTTTCTTTCACACTCAACTTGTCTTGTTTGACTTGTTATCGAATTTTGTCACAGATGCTGGACTCATTATTAAGTATCTTTCACTTTCCTCTCACAATTTGAGTCCGTGTATTGAATTATGAAAATACATTGTTGTACAGATTTAGTAGAATTATGGGTAAAACCAAGGACCTTCTTCACCATGTTATGTATTATTGTTTCTTTGTTCTTATAGGTGGTCAAAGAACATGGCTTCAGGTTTTTTCCAACAGTGGGCTACCATTGGTTGCCAGTATTGTATACATTAGTGAAGTTGGCTTTAGAGAAAAACCGATTGATTTTGCACGAGACTTTATTCAATCAGCTCTCGGTATTATTGTCCTTGGTTCTGTTGCCTGCTGTAATGGTGATACATGGTCCAGCGAAATTGGGACAGCAATCGGAGCTAAAACTCCAAGGCTTATTACAACATTAAAGAAGGTACCCATTGGCACCAATGGGGCAATCTCAATTGAAGGAACAGCGGGCAGTATTCTTGGAGGTTTACTGATAGGAATAGTCTACTATCTGACCATAAAAGCTCTTATTCTTGCAGGGTGCTTTGATGGCCCTTACCCTCCACAATGGCCGATAGTATTGCTTGGTTGCTTTGCAGGATTTGTTGGCTCGATGCTAGATTCGCTTTTGGGCGCGACATTGCAGTACTCTGGTTTTTGCCAGAAACGGAAGAAAGTTGTTCACAGACCGTCTGCCAGTATTAAGCATATTTCCGGCAGAAACATTCTTGATAACAATACTGTCAATGTAGTTTCATCGACCATAACTGGCATTTTGACGTCGTATGTTGGGTACATATTTTGGAAGTATGTTGGAGACTTCTCTTCTCAGTGAAATTAAATATCAGTGTTCGTCTGTGAATTGCTTCTTTTTAATCAGCGTGGTTAAACATATACGTTTTGTTATTAATTTGATTCAACCTGTGACTATGGACTATGTTAAGTGTCAATAAGCCAGGAATTGTAGGGAAGCAACTGCCAAGTAAAATTGCCTGAGCATAGAGGTGACGTTTTGGTTTAATGAGACTAGAAGAGAGGCTAGGGTGAATAGACTAGTAAGAGGTGTCATATTTTGAAACATTCAGACTGGAATGTCAAGAGGGAGTCAACTTGAAGAGCCACAATGATGTAAAGAAACTAGTTCTAAAGGTATAAAGGTATGAGGGTAGAAAGCATTTGTTGCACAAACACTGGGTATAGTTGTTGATGGAATCGATTCCCTGTTGGGGGGGGGGCGGAAAAGGCGCAATAACGAGCAGTTAGTATGGCGTTAGCAAATCAAAGAATTCATACTCCGATATGTAATTGCAAACGCAATGAAAAAGGCACAGCATCGTTACCTGATAGTTGTAGCCGTAATTGTATTATGTATAAAATTCTACATCATGATGATAGAATTTTCCAAACAAAAGTTTATGATTACAATAAAGTCTGTATGATTTAATGATAATTTTGTAGTTGGCTTTAAAAACTAGGAGAATAAGGACAATTTTTGCAAATCTTTGGAAATGAAAGTGCTTCGGCCTTTTGTCAATAAAATTGTTTAGACAATTGATATGATTCAATAGAAGGGTTATGATGGTATTTTTATAGTATTGAAAAAATGTTCTGCTAAAATGCTACATGAGTAATTCATGTGTTGAGAGTGACAAATCTGTTGCGATCTAGAAACAGTAGGCTTGGCGTAAAGGTGACATGGTAGCGTAAATATACTGGGAAAGATGTTAGGTAAGGACGGCAGCACTTCAACTTTAGAAGTTTACACCGAAGTCGTGCGAAGTCTCGCGATCAGGTTGGGGTTAATTTCAAAAAATAACTAAGGCTTGTTTGGTATGAGGCGGTGGCGGGTGAGGTTCTGCCGTGAGCCGTGAAGTTAGGGGGCATTGGTCAGGGCTAAGGCTATCGCTTAGGTGCAAAAATAGCTTAAAGTTAGCTAACGAAAGACTAAAATGGAATGGGCCTCGGCATATCGATTGCTGTTTGTGAGGAGCAATAACTGAGACATGTTTGCTCTTTGAAACTACATGGTTATCTGCTCACCTCGGCCATGATTTTTGCAATTGCATCAAACAATAATCTGTCTTCCGATGATAAACACGCGATGATTTGCACACTTCGGAATGCGACAGACATTCGAATAAGTAAAATATGATTTTCACCATCTTTAATTAGATTTTTCAAAAACATCCACTGCCATCAAGAGCAGGAAGCGTTTTTTATTTCACACTGACATTCATCGTGTTTTCCGAGGCGAAATAATGCACAATGGATGAGCAAGCTTGCAAGGCTCATATTTCACCTTTAGGTATTTTTCAAGCCTACATCCTAAATACTCATTGCATTATTTTTTTTTTCCTTTGAACGCAAGCGTGCGATTTTGGCTGACCCGCTCTCCCCTGACTGCATACGTACTTTGTGGATGCTCCCCAGTAGTCAACTAACTTCTCGTCAATCAAATCGAGGAGCTTGATTAGAAAACCTTAGATCTTCGGCGATGGAGCAGATGGTTAAAATTTTCAAAATATTGTTTATTGATTCTTCATAAAATTATTCATAGAGAATGTGTGTTAAGTGAATATGCAAACGTCTGTAAAATATCGGAAATTTGCATTTGCGAATGTTGCGAGTGCTTAGATGATCGGCCCCCGATGTGAATCTGACTACAGGAATGTAATCAGACATTAATGCAGAAAGGACACGAAATTAAGCAGTTCATTTCATTTCCTTTCATTTCATTTAACAAATTTTTGGAGGGTTGCCCTTCAGCGTAGCTAATTTTCAAGGGGCCCTCCATTTAAATACTTACAATGTACCACGTTTTGATAGATGCTTAAAAGTTCATATCCTAAATACTCTTATAATGTCTTAAAATGAAAATAGAACCCACTTATATTCTAATCTATATATAAATATATAGATACAATAAAAAAGAAGTTAAGAATTAGTTTAAAGAAGATTTAAATTTACGAACTGAATGATGAATGAACTGAGATTCCCCCCAGCAATCTGGGGACTAGATGCTGCCCATTTCCTTGAGCTGAAAAAGCGTTGACTGTCATTAGAGTGATCAGAGTCGAGCAGATATAGACAGGAACGGACACCGTGCTATCCCTAAGAGGATTCCCAATCTATTAAATATTGCTTTTGAAAAAGCAAACCACAGGCGAACGTTTTACTTCAGTTGGTAGGCTATTCCAGAGTTCCGCACCTCGATACGGGATCAGTTTTTGGCCATTGGTTGTCATTTTCTTTGGAATCTTCAAACCAGTTGCTGTATTTCGAAAACTATAAGAATTTCCTAAAGATTTTCTTGTAAAAAGATTACGCAAGTACCTTGAGCGAGCCCATTGATAGACTGGTAGCCAATAAGTTTGGATTCTTCATCTAAAAGCTCACGAATGGTCTTCCAACCGAGCCCTTGATGAGTGGTCCACTAGAAGCAGTAAAGCTCTTTCCCGTCAATATTCGTGCAACTCTGTTTTGCAGTTTTTGGAGCTGATTATTGTTAGTTGCGCCACAGCAACCCCATCCTTAACAGCAATAGCGGAAATGGGGCTCCGCAATACCTGTGTACAATGTTTTCAAAGAAGCAATAGGGGGGATTTATTTCGCATTTCTGAGAAATCCAATGACTCTGGAAAGTTTAGAAGATATTACTTCAATGTGCTCCTTCTAATCTAAGCTGTTATCAAATTGAACACCAAGGTACCTTGTTTTTGTGACAACGTCAAGCTCGCTTTCACGGATTTCATGAGATCATTGCCTGATGAGCGTAAAACCCGTTAGCGTAAATTAGAACACTTTAAGAACAGTTTTATCAAGTAGTCTGGAGCAAGTGAGTTTGAGGATCTAAATGTGACAACTCAAGGTAAGTGGAATTGCCGCCAGAAAGCCACACGCAAAATGATCCGTTTCCCTTCTCGCAGTTTTCACCGCACGTAGAACTGCCACCAGAAAATGCCTTTCTCGCCATTACTGGGAAACTAGTTAAAAGCAATTCCCAGCTGGTTGGTCTTCTCAATGCTGAAAAAGTCAAGGATGCATAATTGGTAATGGAGAACACAAGACTCGTAATTGAATTCTGGAATATGAAAGCTACACACCCCAGAAACACCGGTTTCGACCGTGCTAGATAAACAGATTTCCAACGAAGAATTCTTTTTTTGAAAAGCAATAGGGTGATTTAGAACACCCAGTTCTATCAAATTTCTAAATCATCAGATGACAAAAATGATCATCTAGATATTTGTAGAACTGAGATTCTAAACAATAGAACGGAAGGTTGTACCCATTTAGAACGAGCGGAACCGGTGCACGGAATCAAGCAAGAGTAAGAGTGCAAGCAAAATGTTGATGAAGAAACTCTCCAGGTTGCTGAAGACAAGCGACCAAGAACAAACAAGAAATTGAACAAAGACTATGCACACAATTGAAAAAAGTTCCAGCTTGTAGACATGAATGATATCTTGCTTATAGATCTGAACTTAGCACTAATGAAAACTGTAATATTACAAAGAAGTTGCAAATGGATACCGTTGCACATGCCAAACCAAAACAAATGGAAACTCTATAGAACGTGATATATCTGCTAAGGTAAATTTGAAGAATAACAGAAGAAATAACAAGCGACCTCTATAGGACAAAGAAAGCACCAAAGCAAATAACTTCAAATCTACTAACAAATTTAAGGAGAACACTCCCTACTCATTATCAAGCACTGCGAACAAAACAATTACTTTTCAACAACAGTCAGGGACATGTGCAAGTAGCTAGGAGCTTTGGCTGAACAATACTGTTCTAATATCAGGTGATGGCATGTTATCAAACATAAATGTAAACACCCTGAGTAAGCGTTACCATACCAAGGTGCGTAGCTTTAAAGTTTCCACGAATGCTGACATGTATGAGTACATGAAGCATTTAGTCAGAAGTTCCGAGAAAATTATAATAATGGTTGGAACAAATGATTTGCTGAATATTTCAATCACTTAAATGGTGAATGCTATGAAGTGCTCTGTCATTGGATTCTATCATATTTCCCTAACTGCAAGATAATCGTCTCGGTAATTATAAGGCGTGAAGACCATTGACTGGAAAAATTAAGGAATTCAATTGTGCTCTGAAGACCGTAAGCTCTGAAATATTGGCCCAACATAACATCACGAGTACTCTTCTTGGTAAAAGAGAGCTTTATCTAAATTTTGAAGGTTAACGACAGCTTGCTAAGAATATCATTGAAAAACTGCGAACATTAAGTTTATAGCAATAAGTTTAACTCATGTAATAGAAGGGAAGGCCCTAAATCAAGCCCATTTTTTGTCATAGCTTGGTATAGATTACCAAGTTCATGTTAATCTAATCCTTGCTTTAACAGTCTTCATGGAAACATTAGCTTTGTTACTGCAGAGAAGAAGAAAATTATTATTCTAGGAGATAACAACTGTGATTTCAGTATTTGGGTTACTAATTCTACTATTAGTACTTTAGTCAGCGATGATAGTGATGTCCATTCCTGCGTAATCAGCAAGGAACCTTGTTACAACAAAATGGCTATAGTCATAGGCATAATTAGTCGAATTCTTGCAGTCACAGATATAATACAAAACTGAGTTGGATGATCAGCTATCAGAGACGGGATATTTCCACTTTGGATGTTACATCGTAAGACATTATCAATCAATATGTTGTCAATAAGTGTAGATCTTGTGGTAGTGATGCGGATAGGATGAAGAACAAACGGCTGAAGGTAGTGTGAAAAGATCATGTTAATGGATTCGTTAGTAAGTTTATGATTGGCATAAACTATCAGGTTTATGGTAAAATCTCCCATTATACAATAAGCTTAATTTTGCTTTCAATTACTGATAATTTTTTCTGCAAATGATCATTAAACCTTGTTGTATCAGAGCTTGGGTGGCGATATGCACAGCAACATAAAATATTTTTAGCCTTTGGATTATTTGTTTCAATTAAAATTGTTTCTGAATCACAGTCACAGGTCTTCCCTTATATCAACAGTCAGATGAGATTTAAAAAAGGTTCCCACATCACTAGCATTACTACTAGAATCAGTATGATAGAATTTTTAACCATCCTTAAGACGTTTACTTTTTGATAGAGCAATAACTTCAATAACAAATATCAGATGAGATGTAACATAGATTCCCAGACTACTTACATTACCATTTAAATTAGTATGATAGAATTTGTAACCATAAATATCAATGTTACAACTTATTGTGGCCTCCTTAGAAAGTCTAATTTGAAATAGACCAATAACTTTTATACCAAATTTTACGTTAGATAAGAGACCAAGTTGTTCATCATTATGGAGGGGGAGGCTACAGATAGTCAAATAAAGTATTGCGAAATATTTATTGAGCGCTTGCAGCTACGAAGATAGCTGTTCTTCACAAAAGTGAGAGTTTATATTTATATTGGGCTTTGGATTGACAATATATCGAGCTACTTCATGAAGCTTGATTTGCCTATACTGATAATTCCCTAGCTTTTGTTATTGAACACATCCATTGAAATTAGCCAGTTCCCAGACCCATGGAAAGCAGCATTTGATACTGTCGATCATGATATTCTCTGTAAAAAGCTAGAACCTTATGGCGTTCAGCAGCGAGAGCTATCTTGATTTAGGTCTTATCTATCCAAACGCAAAGAATTCTGTGGGGCTAATGGCGTTGATTCTGATGTCGCGGAAACAGAAGTGGGAGTTCCACAGGATTAATGCCTTAGCCCTATTCTCTTCCACATCTATATAGATGATCTTCCTAAGGCTGTACAAGGTTCATCTGTGACTATGTATGCTGATGACACCAATCTTTGTCATCATTTTCATGAGCTGAAATGAGGCTTTAAAATAGCAATCTGACTAAAGTTGCGACGTGGCTGCAAGGTAATAAGCTTTCATTCATTGTGGCAAAAACGCACTGAATGCTCATATTCACCAAGAAACACAACTCATTAATAATTCAAAGTGAAGCCTTGGAGCTCAAAGTAAGCGACAATCAACTCGAAGTAGTTCAAAAGACAAAGTACCTTGGAGTGCAAATGGAATGCTCTTTAGATTGGAAAGAGCAAATTAAAGCAGTTTCTACCAATGTCTTTAGGGCAATTGTGAGTCATGCTAGATCCTTTCTACCTATGCCAAGCATGAAAACTCTTTACAGAGTTATTGTAGTGCCCCACTTTCGACATCGTTGTTCTGACCAGGGCTGTGCTGGTTCTAAAGAAATCAACTAGCTGCAAAAGCTCCAATATCGGGATGCTAGAATCATCACTACTAGTAGCTCTGACACCCCAAGCAGACCTCTTATTGTGGAGTTGGGCTTGATGACCATTGAAGAACTCATTGATAATGAGTCTAAAACAATGGTCTTCACGTCCCTCGATGATTTGGCTCCACAATACCTGTGTAACTTCTTCACCAGAAACTCAGCATACATCTTCCGCAACCTCCGGAACGCTGAGACTGATTAAAGGTTGCCAAAGAAACATTCAGCAAATGGGCAAATATGCTTTTCTTTCCAGGGAGCTAAACTATGAAATAGCCTTCCTGCTGAGTCTAAGACGATATCCTATTTTCATTGTACATTTTTTATAATTGTAAATAGGCTGTTAACATATCGTTTTTTATGTTCTAGTTTTATTTTTCGCTGGTTATATTCAGTTTTTATCGGAAGGTCTCTTGAAAAACGGCTGAATCAAATTCAAATTCAAAAGATTCAAATAGCACAGTAATTGACCCAGCAAACATTACATGAAAACAAATCAAACAGAGGGGATAACATATACATCAAAATAGTTAATCAAATGTTACATCACATCGAGCTTTTTGATGCGGTTGGCAAAGCTTTCCAATGATACAACTTAGGCTTCATGAACAGTGGCGTAGCTACGATTTTTTTGTGTGGTGGCGAAACCCGGACATATTCCTCAACATTCCGAGAAAACTTTAGAAATTTTGGAGGCTTTGTGGGGGCCGTCTCCCCCTCTGCTCCTCCTCTAGCTACGCTTCTGTTCATTGATCCGAATCTTTTCATTTTGTTCAACGATTGTCTTCTTCAGCTCGCTTATGCAATCCTTCGTTGCTGTACCGGGTATTTTCTCATCTAGGGCTTTCTTTCTTTATAGGATGGTAACCAAAGTGTTCCTTGTTTCACTAACTAGAGAAAAGCCTGTCCAATTCTTTACCCTTATCCCAACTCATTATATTTCAAGTTATAAAAATCAGGTGTTGATATTTTGTCTAGCAGGACTAAATATTTTGACTAAAATTGAAACCCATTATGCAGATTCTTTTTCCATCATATGGGCTACCCTCTTTCCCTTCAATTACCATGCCCGCTACTAGATCTTCTAATTACATTCTACCACCGCAACGCTGCTAAGAGCAGACAATGGAGAGAACTAGCTTTTTTTCAAGTGGCCCGCCAGCGCGTGTCCGCCGCCCGGGTGGACAGAAATCCTAAGTTAAATCCACCCGAGTGGACGGAAATGGTGGTCGAAAACCTCCAAACAATCGAAATTTTATGTTTTGGTTATTAGCTTTCCCAAACGTTCTAAGACACGGATCATGGCTTCCTTTAGACATTTCAATGCTTTTTTTGTCGAAATTTTGACATATATTTTCGAGATACTACCCTTCGGTCAGCTGATTAAATTGTGAAATGTAAGAAACCCTGTGATCCCTATAAATTTGTTTTCTAATTGGATGTAGAACAAAAGAATTCGGTTCCTACCATAGGAGTTTAACGGTCTCAAATCTGATTGGTTTTTTCAAATAATTATGAGCGTTGATTGGATAGACTCGTCGTGAATCAAAGTAGCCAAGGGCGCCGGAGCCACGGGGGCTGTAACAGGAAACGCGTACTCTTATAACCTCGTTTCTATGTCGTCTCGCATTCATGTGTAATCTCTCATTCATCTTTTGTTAACGTATAAATGTGCTTGCGTAGCGGTTTTTAGGGAGAGAGTTTTTGAGTTGCAGAGTGATTCTAAGTTTTAATGGAAAGAGTCAACACTTAATCTGATATTTTTTATCTTCACGATCTCGCAAACTAAATACGTAATGGTTGCTCAAACACCATTACAGGGCAGCGGGGGCACCTGCCCCCTTTGCCCTAGCGGTACGGGGGCAGCGCGGGGGCAGCATAGTGCATTATCAGTATCTAAATGCCAATAAATCTAAATGCTGAGAAGTAATAAATTATGCAATGTAATGAATTTTTCCTACGTAAAACCAACTTTTAATTACGCTAAAATGGCTACCCTTCGTTTTTCGAAATGTAAAAAAGTGTGGTCACGCAAAATTACATAGGGGCCACGCCTAAACCACCTCACCTCTCAAGTATTTGCGTCGCCGCTGTCCTTGAGGTGCCTTCTCCGCTGTTTCTGCCCCCGCCGCCACATGAAGCTTCCGGAACCTCTCAAAGTAGCGCAATGATGGACTAAATAGTCACGCTGTTTATGGTTGAATTCTCACCTTTTCGAAGTTGAAAATATTGCTACTAGATTTGATACAAATTTACATTTAGATACGTTGCGTTTGGGGTAGCTTGTCATTGGAAAAACAAAGTTTCGATCGCTCAAATCTTTTGTTGGAGGTAAAAAGCAAATACGGCGTAAAAAGGGTGATAGCAGTGCAGTTGTCGCTCAATGTCAATCCGACGCAAATTCGAAAAAGTTGAATTACTTTGGTGTGATTTCTGAAGACTTACGAAATCAATGCACTGAAATTGACAGTGTTGTAAATGATAGTGAATGTTATGTTCTTGTCCAGCTGTTAGCTTTATAGGCACTTTTAATTTTGTTGACATGAAACTAAACATGGTAGATGGTTCTCAGCTAGAACTTACCGCAAAGTATCAATTGTTTTGGTCGAAATGTGGACTTGCAATCGATAGTAGTTATCATTGCCAGAAAATAAGACGGAACAGGATCATTAACATCTTCTGAAATCAATACCAGGGCAACCTTTGCATAAACAGGCATTTGTTTTGGCTTTTAAGAAAACACTTTTGGTCATCAGATTCATTGGAAGCAGAATATGCTAGAAGAATGTGGCATGATTCGAAGAAAAGTTATCTCATATTTACACAACAATGCGGTGTGATAGAAGCAGCAAATCATATGATATCTACATGAGTAAGAACAAAGTTATAAAGTATAAGATTGCATCAATCATGTCTCAAAAGGAACATCTTGGTAAAGTACTCAGTGATGAAGTGAAGTTGGTTTATGAAAAAGATGTGCCCGCAGTGCAACTAAAACTGCCAATGATTCATTGCATAGTATTATTTGGAAATTTTGCCCAAAAATGTATGTGGCAAAAAGACAGTGGAGACTGCAATGTCAGTGACTTTGTCCCAGTTTTAAATGTGTTCGTCAACCAAAAAAAATCATTGTACTGTAATGGGGATAAATTCTTGTGTATTATTAAAAGGTGTAGAGATTCAACAGATCAATCCAGATAGAAAAACAGGTTGAAAAGGCTGTGCAAATAAGTTTTAAAAAAGGTAGGAATTGAAAATATTTAAAAGGCTGAAGCATGACAAGCCGGCAAGCAAGCAGGAAAGAAGAAAGTATGAGATTTTGAACTTCCACCCTCATGGACAGGTAGTTTGTGAAAGCTATGAAAATTGACTGATTCTTGAAGTGAGCTTAGCATAGTATTGGCATTCTTAACATAGCCAATTTATTGTGTCTTATTAGTGCTCCAAATGATAAAGTTTTCCCATGGTTATCTACTCTCTAAACTTTAACTGCGATTTACTCGATCACACTTCTGAAGGAAATGGGCAATCTTAGTGCGCAAGTTTTTTATCATTTTTTGATCAATACGCAATCACGTATATACCAAAATCATCCCTGAGCCACGTGGAGTGCAATACATGTTTTATAGTATGACTGATGGTTTTTTGTGCTTGATCATTGACTTAAGAAAGTCATGTTGCCACACAATTTTTGACTCCTGAAAATTGCAATAAGAGCAGGACTATATGAATTAAGGCCAAAGTGATGCTGAAAATTGTCTTCACTCGAATTGTATCCCATAGATTTTCTGCGAAACCAGCGAGACCAACAAACGCAATAAATCTATCACGTAATACCGACCAGAATCGAGGAATTTCTTGGTTCGACGAGCGCTCGCAATTTCCTCGCACTGCAAAAATGGAAGCCTACGATGAAAAAACTTGTTTTGAAGAAAAATCCAGAAAAAAGAGGAAATTTTATCCATGCCCGTTTCTTTATATCTTTCTGCCATCAAAGTTGGTGCACAATAGGTATGGTGAGAAGGCGGGATCGGTCTTTTATAACTGGAGGGATACGGGATACATGATTCTTGGTAAGCGGGATACGTGATAAGCAAGAGGATCTATGTGATCAGGATCGGCATTTGAAGTAATGCAGCGTTGTGATACGGGATATGCTGCAAAACATGCGCTGAATGCCTGGATGCTAGTACCCTATTGTGCACCCTCATTAAGCATCAAACCTTTTTTGAAATTGTAATGCCCTCATGTACTTTTGCAGATACTTCCATTCACATCCATGGGCACAAAATGAATAGTAATTCCAGTTATCACAACAGAATTTATTGGATATACCCGTTATCTCGAACGTCCACACTATGATTTTACAGCGCTTTAGAGTAATTTGCTTGCAGTATGACAATAATTGCCTGCGCATAAGCTGACCAAATTCTTGCGACTGAACGCCAGCTAGAAAAGTAACATAGTCCCATAATTTATCTCGTGCCATCAAAAGTCAAATTTTCATCAATGGCGAAGGTAACGGTCATGCTGGTCATGCTCAGCATGACTAAAGATTTTAAAAGCTTAATAATTTTTTAAATACTAAAAATTTAGTATTTTTTCTCTAAAGTCTTTACAAAAATGTAATGCATTATGGTAGAGCCTTCAGCATTCCTACACTTTGTTACCTCAGCGCCCTGTGGTCAGTCATGCCTGAGCTTGAAAGCCTGACTTACCACAGGCACTTCATACTTAAGCGTAGGCAAAAAGCCTTTTTTTCTGGGATCCTTTTGCTAGGTCAGCCTCTTCAGAGAGATTATGAGCTGGGGGTTTACATTGCATCACAATCTTCTGTTAAGCAATGATTTGATTGGCTGGATCTGTTATGACGAATGCCTATTGCACCATTTTTATACTCCAACTCAGGCTGAAATTCAGGAGCCTGACCTCGCATAACATACTTGCCGGATGGAATTCGTCCTTGCAAGGTGAATGCACTGCGACCGCCTGGCCTGGCCTACGATAAGTTTTATGCATTTGTCCACTTATAACTTTGGAGAGGTTGTTTTGGATGAAGTTGAAGTTTGATCCGAAATAGAGAAGTATCCTGCGCAGTCCTTCTTGAGAGAGACAGTATAGTCTCTCAGCTGCGGATGAAGTCTTTTGCAGCAAGAAACGTGCAGCGCGCAGGTTATTGTGAATCAAAAGTTGAAGCCTGTGCTGCCTCTAAAAACAACAGAAAGGGTGTTCCAGAAAGCTTGGCACACGAAGAAGGATTGGCTATCTGGGAGTGAAGGTACGAAAAGCCTTTTTGTTGGCCTAGTTTGCTGCTTCGTTTCAAAGCGTCACAAACGTGTGCCTACTTATATTTTTGGAAGTGTTTGATTGGGCATCTCCTAAATAACTTTTGGTTAAGAAACAGTTAAAAGAGGACATTCCTGTTGGTGCATTATTATCATAATTTGTTGCTGGTTGAAGGAGCATATTCTGTGCTATAACCAGATGTTGATTCTTTGCAGTTGATTTTGCTAGCATAATGTTAGACTGATTTTAGCTTTTCTAAAGATAGGGAATATCAAGTAAAGATTTGGTGTTAATTAGGGGTGGACTAAAATCAGAATGTAATAATCCTGTATTGAATACTAGAAGGTAGCCACGTCATTAATGACCTATTTTGCCTGGCAATTTTGTCTTAGAATGATTGTACTTTTCAAAATGGTCAATAGAGCCTTCTGTAGAGAACCGACAAACCCTGGAAAAGGAGGGGGTAAATAACATCTTTAAAAGTGGGTGCTTATCTTCTATATAGAGCAACTAGGATGGGAAATCCATTTAAAGTAAGTACTTTAAAGCTACAGTCCATGAAAAGCGAGAGTTATGATACTTGCTAGTTGCAAAGTAAATTTCTGCATAAAGAAGAAGGAATTTCTATTCTCACAGAACATTGGATGGCAGATCCCCATCAGTTCAAGAATGATGTACCTACCCTTTGGTCAGTAAACAGAAAATTTGGCAAGAAATGCCAAAGTGGAGTTTGCTGTTTTTTTACAACTTAATCAAAATTCACATTGAAAAGAGGGCATTCAACGCAAAATATGCATGTCATATCCCATCAATGTTGGGGTGTCAGCTCCAGGACCAACACCTTTCTGTACCCTTGTCCTCATGCCCTTTGTGCCAATTTAGACCTTGGGCTTGGAAAAACCTGCCCCTTGTGCAGAAAAGCATTGCAATGGCAAGAAGGGCTTCAACCCCCCTCCCCTAAAATGTAATTAAGCTCCCCATCAGAATCACACATGAATGAAAAAAATTAAAGAAATCAATGAAAATTATGTTGGGCTGCCAATAGCATAGTCATTAACAATAAAAGCTTGAATACGGCTAAAAACTTTTTGTGGCCCCTTTTTGAGATCCGGGACCCGGGAATTAACCACGGCAACCTCTCGTCTCAACTGCGATGTTTGTTCCATAGCATGACTAACTTATCAAGTTCAGCTTCGCCACTGTAATAAACCTATTAGCGTTTTGCAGAGTAGAGGCTGAAATACACGATCAGTTTTGTTCATCAGTTTTGATCAGCAGTCAAAAATCTGTGACGTTTTTTGACTGATGCTCGAAAAGTGTTACTTCCAACCATCAAAGATACTTCCAATCATAAAGGAGAAAATTTACACAATTGCAACTTTCTCTACCATTTTGATCAGAAGGATTATGGCGGTAAGTTGTCTGTTATCATTAGCATTAGAAAAAGAAATGACAGGAATCTACTTGTGGGTATGATACATACATATACACACATACATGACGGCAAGGCATATTTTAACATATGTACTGGTGGGGCATTTGCCCCTCCAGACCCTCTTCTTGCCACACCACTGAGAAAAAAAATTGCCCACCGGTAATTGGGCACATTTGAAAAAGTTTAATCTTATGTATTTTTATCAAGAACACAGAAGTTCACTTGATCCACCAAGCAAAAACCATTGCTTCACCAGAACACAGTCTTTGGTCTCCACATCGGAATGTAGGGTATAATACAAAACACTATTGGAAGGAGGGGGCTGACGCTTCTGTAGCGGCGGAAGCAATGCTCACTCTGTACTCTTTCTTAATGGCGAGGCGACACCTGTGCCTTCTAAAAAACAACCAAGCGAAAGCAAAAAAGTGACAACGAAAAACGATATGAAAAAGAAAAGATGCCACAAAGTTCCTGCTAAGGGCCATAGTTCAACAACTAGTTTTTTTCCATTTTCATCTGCAGCTCAAGGACATGGTATCAAAGAATCAGTACAGCCAACAACGGATATTAGGCCTCCTGCTGCTGGGCCCATCATCAACAGCAAAACAGTTCCACTGTTTGACAAAACAACTAAATAGAACAGAAGGGAGGACACCATCAGACACAGCAGTCTCCACCGAACCAGATCTACTGCAACCTACAAACGAACGTGAGAAGGAGGCATCTGCTTCTGTCACAATAATCAATGATAAGGAGTGGGTTAAGAAAATTGTCCTGAAGTGGCTCCTGCAATCCAAAAGGTGTCTATCTGTTTCTAGAAAAGCAATGAATTGCCGTTTGAGAT
Organism: Catostylus mosaicus; assembly: GCA_964019065.1. Classification (NCBI taxonomy): domain Eukaryota; kingdom Metazoa; phylum Cnidaria; class Scyphozoa; order Rhizostomeae; family Catostylidae; genus Catostylus; species Catostylus mosaicus. The sequence goes on from OZ025199.1 coordinate 4,397,865, forward strand.
CTGTGATCATCTGCCTTGATTGTTCTGCTCACGAAAATGAAATAAAGAAATTCTTATCTTATGGTTAAGCCCCCTTAGCAAATGGTATTCCTGCTGATGGGAGAGGCCGTTTGATAAAAGTTATAGAGAACCTAGATTATACTGTGCATTGTTAAGCTGAGAAGGTGCAGACTCATGCTGAATCCTGGTTGCTATGGCAAACTCCCATCCATTTGCTCACTTCGATGTGTGCCAAGTCTTGAAACACCTGCAGCAAAAGCTGCAGAAAATCAGGGCTCCCTATCCGCAGAGATTTAGTGTGTGAAAAACTTTGCAAATCATGACTAAGGGACTTCGTCTCGGATGTTTGTAAATCTTTTAGAAAGATTAAGGCTGTTCAAGAAATCGAGATAGCTGATCAAGGCCCTGCGATTGCTTTGAGGCTTCAGAAAATGGTTTGAGCTAGTAATAGCCCTTTAAGGACACTCCTAGCTTCATTCTTGCAGTTACTCGTCATATCATAGCCACTAAACGTTTTGTCTTGGACTGCAATTGCGTAAAGCTGCATGACAAGTCTTCATTAAACTAAGGCACAACAAAAATCATCCTACAAACCTCTTTGAATGGAAAAGGAGCTACATCCTTTAACCCATAAGAAGCTAAAATGACATTCTTGAAATGAACAGAACGCAGAAACTCGCAGCTAGACGGAGAAAAATATTTTGCTAAGTTTGATTTTGGTCCGGAAGATGTGTTTTGCCCCACCAGTGAAAAATTCTTAGAAGATGCCTTGCATGACGGCAGCTTCATTTTGCATGCTTGCAGGTTAAGAAATCTGCATGTTGAACACGAAAAAGCAAACATGCCTGTCATCACTACGGCCAAGAACTCCGCGGCCCAAATGAAATAGCCGATGAGTAATGATATCATAGACCTCTCAGTTAATGGCTAATTGGCAAAAACATCGAATGGTGAAGAAGTTCAGGGGTTCATCTCTGCCAATAATGGGCATTTGAACAAGATTTTGTGGCAATAAATGAAATACTTCCAACAGTTTTTTTGCTTTCACTTCATTCATGTTACTTTTTATTAGCAGGGGTGGCGCCAGAGGGGGGCACCCGACATTAAAGGATTTTATTACCATAACAGAAATTTTAACAGAAAGTTGTGCTCTTATGCACAAAAAATACCCTCTATTCTGGTATTGAACCCCCGTTGGGGAACCTAGCCCCCTGTCCCGCAAATCCTTGCAGCAACCCTGGAACATGGGTGTACAACTCGTCGATAGCACAATGAAATCGTAGAAAACTGGAAAGTAATGAAGTCTTTTGCCAAATCTCTTATTGCGGAAGCCAGCGATGCCAATAGAGAGGGGGGGGGGTTGGGGAAGGCTTAGCTCAACCAAGGGACTGGCAAATTTTGACACAAGAATCAAGTGGAAAAAAGCAAAATTTTTACTAATTTGACCCCAGAAAGTACTTTGGACGAGCCCCAGAAAATTTTATCTTCCGCACTCAGACTTCATTCCGCATCATCCCCACATGAAGCAATGGTATTTGGTTTAATAATCTTGAAAAATGCTGAAAAGGGGATGCTCCAGTTTTTTTGGACATGAAATTTAGCAAAATTTTAGTTTCTGGGTAACTATGATGTTTGTAAAAATTCATAACTAAAGAATAAGTATCGGAGGTTGAGAAACTTCGCATAATTCTTCACTTCTACGGAAATTTGCAGTGTTTTAGGTTGCTGGCAAAACAAAAATCGACTGTAAAAATTTAACTGCAAAATGCACCACCAAACTCATGTATGAAATCATACGCTTTTCTGCGACCCTCCAGAATAAATTGACCCCTTCGTGAAGGGAGGGATAAAATTAAGAGAGCAGCGAGAACGGGGAATTTTGTTGACTTGAGATTTTGACTTAAGAATCATGCAAAACAGAGCCTTTTTCCATTACAGAGGCACTTTTGCGATGAAATCAGATGCTTTCAAGACAAAAGGGGCGCTTTCGGAAAAAAAATTACAAATAGTGTGCCAGCTATTTATCATTTCTTTTGTCCAATCTTACATGTCCCTTGGCTGGACTAAGCCCTCCCCCTGAAACCCTTTCCTGGCATTCGGTTTGCTTTTTTATGATTTTCATATGAAGAACAGCATCAACTCCCACGATTTTTGTATAAAGGTTGGGAAAAAAATTGTTTTAATTTCCAGTTTCCTTCGATTTTATTGTGAGTTGTGAAACAACGCAATGTTCAGAGTATCAGAATAGATATCAAAGACGTGAAAATAAAGTTAGGGTTAGGGTTAGGTAATAGTTTGGGATAGGGTTGGGGTTAGGGTAAGGGCTAGGGTTAGGGTTAGGGTTAGCGTTAGGGTTAGGGTTAGGGCTGGGGTTAGGGTTAGGGTTAGGGCTGGGGTTAGGGTTAGGGTTAGGGCTGGGGTTAGGGTTAGGGTTAGTGTTAGGGTTAGGGTTAGGGTTAGGGTTCGGGTTAGGGTTAGGGTTAGGGTTAGGTTTAAGGTTAGGGTTAGGGTTAGGGTTAGGGTTAGGGTTAGGGTTAGGGCTAGGGTTAGAGTTAGGGTTAGGGTTAGGGTTAGGGTTAGGGTTAGGGTTACGGTTACGGATACAGTTACGGTTAGGGTTAGGGTTAGGGTTAGGGTTAGGGTTTTGGTTAGGGTCAGGATTATGGTTAGGGTTAGGGTTATTGTTAGGGTTAGGGTAAGGGTTAGGGTTAGGGTTAGGGTTAGGGTTAGGGCTGGGGTTAGGGTTAGGGTTAGGGCTGGGGTTAGGGTTAGGGTTAGGGCTTGGGCTAGGGTTAGGGTTAGGGTTAGGGTTAGGGTTAGGGTTAGGGTTAGGGTTAGGGTTAGGGTTTTGATTTTGGTTAGGGTCAGGATTATGGTTAGGGTTAGGGTTAGGGTTAGGGTTAGGGTTAGGTTTAGGGTTAGGGTTAGGGTTAGGGTTAGGGTTAGGGTTAGGGTTAGGGTTAGGGTTAGGGTTAGGGTTAGGGTTAGGGTTAGGGTTAGGGTTAGGGTTAGGGTTAGGGTTAGGGTTAGGGTTAGGGTTAGGGTTAGGGTTAGGGTTAGGGTTATTCTTAGGGTTAGGGTTAGGGTTAGGGTTAAAGTTAGGGCTAGGGTCAGGGTTAGGGTTAGGGTTAGGGTTAGGGTTAGGGTTAGGGTTAGGGTTAGGGTTAGGGTTTTGGTTAGGGTCAGGATTATGGTTAGTGTTAGGGTTAGGGTAAGGGTTAGGGTTAGGGTTAGGGTTAGGGTTAGGGCTGGGGTTAGGGTTAGGGTTAGGGCTGGGGTTAGGGTTAGGGTTAGGGCTTGGGCTAGGGTTAGGGTTAGGGTTAGGGTTAGGGTTAGGGTTAGGGTTAGGGTTAGGGTTAGGGTTTTGATTTTGGTTAGGGTCAGGATTATGGTTAGGGTTAGGGTTAGGGTTAGGGTTAGGGTTAGGTTTAGGGTTAGGGTTAGGGTTAGGGTTAGGGTTAGGGTTAGGGTTAGGGTTAGGGTTAGGGTTAGGGTTAGGGTTAGGGTTAGGGTTAGGGTTAGGGTTAGGGTTAGGGTTAGGGTTAGGGTTAGGGTTAGGGTTAGGGTTAGGGTTAGGGTTAGGGCTAGGGTTAGGGTTAGGGTTAGGGTTAAGGTTAGGGTTAGGGTTAGGGTTTGGGTTAAGGTTAGTGTTAGGATTAGGGATTGGGTTGAGGTTAGGGGTAAGGGCTTTGGCTTTTTTTTCCAAAAGGCGATCCTTTTGAAACTTTTTTTCAAAACCAAACCTTTTGTCTTGGAAGCAAAACCTAACCCTAACCCTAACGCTAACCCTAACCCCAACCCTAACCCTAACCCTAACCCTAACCCTAACCCTAACCCTAACCCTAACCCTATTGCTAACCCTAACCCTAACCCTAAACCTAACCCTAACCCTAATCCTAACCTTAACCTTAACCTTAACCTTAACCCTAACCCTAACCCTAATCCTAACACTAACCCTAACCCTAACCCTAACCATAACCCTAACCCTAACCCTTACCCTAACCCCAAACCTAACGCTAACACTTACGCTAACCCTAACCATATCCCTAATCCTACCCTTAATCCTAAACCTATTACTAACCCTAACCCTAACCCTAACCAAAACCATAACCCCAATCCTAACACGAAACCTAACCGTAACCCTAAACGTAACCCTAACCTTAACCCTGATTCCAACCCTAAATCTAACCCTAACCCTAACCTTATCCTTAACCCTAACCCTAACCTTTACCCCTATATTTTGCTAAATTTTAGGTACAACGAGAAAAAGGAGCACCCTTTTTTCAGCTATTTTCAAGGTTAGTAAGCCAAAGAATTTTGCTTCATGTGGGGATGATGCGGAATGCAGTCTGAGTGAGGCAAGATAAAATTTTTTGGCGTTCGTCCAAAGTACTTTCTGGGGTCAAATTTATAAAAATATTTGCGTTCTTCCACTTGATTCTTGTGTCAAATTTTGCCAGTCCCTTGGTTGGGCTAAGCCTTTCCCAAATCCCTCCTCTCCTCTTATGGCATCGCTGGCTTCCGCAATATGATATTTGGTAAAAGACTTCTTTACTTTCCTGTTTTCTACGATTTCATTGTGCTATCGACGCGTTGTAAACCTATGTTTCAGGGGTGCCGCAAGGATTTGCGCGCCAGGGGGCTAGGTTCCCCAACGGGGGTTCAATAACAGAATTGAGGGTATTTTTTGAGCATGAGAACACAACTTTCTGTTAAAATTTCCCTTATGGTAATAAAATCTTTTACCGACGGGTGCCCTGCTCTGGCGCCACCCTTGCTAATAAAAAGTAACATCAATTAAGTGAAAAAAAATAACTGTTCGAAGAATTTCAATTATTGTCACAAAATCTTGTTCAAATGCACCTTATTTGCAGAGATGACCCCCTGAATTTCTTCACCATTCTATTTCTTTGTCCCTTAGCCATCAACTGAGTGGTCTATGATGTTATTACTCATAGGCTATTTCCTTTAGGCCTCGGAGTTTTTGGCCGTAGTGATGACTAGTCCAGAGGGTCAAGGGGGTGTATTACCACCCGAGCAGGGACTTTTCGAGACACACTTTTTTCTAGATCAGTTTTTCGTGTAAAATATGAATCTGTGTGTTGATCGATTAATTTAGGGGGGCCTTTTCGAGATATAGGGGGTCAAGCGAAAATCTATTACGCAAAGAATAAATCCACAAGAATTGGTAATAATGTTGCAGTTCGAGGTAGTGATAATGTTATAATAAACAACATATATATCTTGTGTTTTTAATGAAAGGGGTCGATTTGGGAATTCAAGGGGTTTTTAAGGGGGCTGGGCTGATAAAAAAGGTAGTATTTTGAATTTAAGCATTTTAACTGATTCCAACAGCCTCTCTGCATAAAAAAACATTGAAATGAGGCTAAAAGAAAGTATTCACGTAATAGTTAACATGTTATTTGCTGTTTCATGCAAGAAAGATATTCACTACTACCAATATCCTATGCAATGCTCTTCCTTCACCAAAGGTTCTTAGCCATGCCATTCTCACGCTTGTGCTTTCAATGCACAGGGATTTTTGTTTTCTATTCTCTATTTTTCTATTCCATATCTTGGGCTACCTGGGCCATTGTAGATTTTGGCTACCACTACTCCAAATTTTTTCATTTTTAATTTAAACACAAAGTAATATGTATCGAAACAGAATCAATAGCAAATCCTTTCTGCAAATTCAGGGCACTGCCATTGGTGCCCCATTGAACAACATCTGGAACAACATGTCTTTTTTACGGCCACAGAAGGCAAAGAACCCTTTCTTTAAATCCACTACATTGATGATATTTATTTATTCTGGGAATGGGTATCCAAGATCCCAACAATTTCTAAACTTACGTGAACTCACTGCATAAGACCGTTAAAAATAATTTCTTATTCCACTAATAGAATTCCCTATCTAGTCTCATTGACAGTTCTAAATAAAAAAAAATTGTATCAGCACTACAATCTATAAGAAGACAATCGATGCCTGTTTATTATCATATGCACAATCAGTCAACCCCCAAAATTGCAAGAGGCAGCATCTATAGCCAGGCCCTGGTACATTAAAATGAGTCCTTGTGACATTGAACTGAACTATCTCTTCCATCTACAACTTTCTCAAACCAGTATGATGCTGTCCAAAAAGGATGCTAGGGGTTTTGTGATCTATAGAGTACTATCCTTTATCCCCGAAACCGTTGATTACAGGTGACAGCTGAGGGGTCATACTACTCTTTACCATATCCTCACACATGTAGCCTTAGGCAAAAGTGCCTGTACACTATTTATTCACTTCTACCAACATTCTATTCTATGCGCTTCCTTCACCAAAGGCATTTAGTCTCTTCTCACTTTCCTCAATAACTCCAATTTTTCCGTTCAATTTATATTTTCCTCCTTTGACTTTGTGAACACATTGGTACGAGGATGATTCACAATAAGAAAACAGAGCGAAATGATTTTGCCAATTTCTGAAATGCAACAATCCTTATCTGTTTGTGTTACTGTGTGATGAAACTCAGCCTTCTTCATCCTGCCACGAGTTATGAATTGCCCAAAATTGGTGTTCTGCTCTTAAACTTGTCTTTATGCACATGTAGAATTATCATATGGTTTAATCTGTTGGTTGTGATTGAAGGACACAAATTAATTTTTATTCTTCCAAAAGCAGAGAAAGGTAATCCGCTGACTGCATTTGTGGCCGGCATCACTATTGACATTTTTCCGAACAGCAGCATTTCATTAAGCATACCTATTCCTCCTGCGTCTTACTGCTGGAGCATCTTAGCAAGGCAAGGTCGTCATCTCTGCATTTAAAATGCAATTGTTGCCAGCTTTTTTTAACTTGACGAAAGTTTGATTCTTGAGTTAGCGTAGAAGTTGATATAGAGAAGCGATATAAAAAAATGGTGATAATAGCCTCTGTGCGGAATAAAAGTTCAACGGAGTTGGCGAACTTAGGCTACCTTAGGAGCAAAATTCTAAAATGCGTATGATTCTTTGAGAATATCTCACTTGCAGCAGTTTGAAGCCTGTAGCGCAATTCCTCGCATTAATGGCTTTTTGGCCGCCATTATTGTCATCTTCACAAGATTCAGACGCTTTATGAGCCCTGATTGGCTTTTACACCATTTGAGCACAAAAAGCTACTTCGCTGCAACATTTTCGCCCTTTTTTATTGCAACTTTTTTATTCAATGTAATGATAAATATACAATTCATGGCATGGGCTAACGATTGCATACACTTAATTTTAGCTAATGAAAATCAATTTCCTGTTCTATTAATTTTGTGTCGCGTCTTCGTTCTTGCACCTCCTCAAAAACACTAACTGGGGAGACCGTGGCCCCACTGGCCCCCCTGGCCCTCCTGTGACCACGCCAATGGTTAGAGAGTGCACGTATTATGCTTAAACATTTTTGGTCTACTTGGTAAGGGTAGGATTGTAAGGGGAGGGGCAAGATTGCTCCATTATATGTTTTCTATACTTTGCTGAAGCCTTTGGTGAAGGGAGTGCATTGAATAGAATATTGGTAGTAGTGAATATCTCTCTTGCATGAAACAGCAAATAACATATTAAATATTACGTAAATACTTTCTTTTACCTTCATTTTAAGGTTTTTTTATGCAGAGGGGCTGTTGGAATCAGTTGAAACGCGTAAATTCGCAATACTTTATTTTTCAGCCCAGCCCCCTCAAGATCCCCTTAAATCCCAAAATTGACCCATTTTTTAAAAGCTCTAGATATATTTGTTGTTTATTGCGAAATTATCACCAAAACTATTTCGAATTGCAACATTAATTCCAATTCTTGTAGATTTATTCCTTGCGTAGGACATTTTCGCTTGAACCCCCTGTATCTCAGGAAAACCTCCCAAAATCGTCGATCAATACCAAGATTCATATTCTAAACGAAAAAGTGGTCCAGAAAGAGTGTGTCCCGAAAAGTCCCTGCTCCGGTGGTAATACTCCCCCTTCACCCTCTGGACTAGACAGGCATGTTTGCTTTTTCGTGTTCAAGTTGCAGATTACTTAACCTGCAAGCGTGCAGAATGAAGCTGCCGTTGTAATTTACAGCAAGGCCATGATCATTGCAATTCTGTTTAAGGGCCTAATCGAAGACATAATTTACATCATCTTCGTTTTACGCATCCAAATATGGTAGTGGACTTTGATCCTCCAGTTAATAGTGCAATGCAAATCCTAGTGTCCACACAGTGATGCTCTGGTCAAACTAACAGAAATGAACGATGGTCCTGCCTCAGATATTTTTCATGGTTCTTTAACACCTCCAATGGTGCTGTTCTCAAAAAAAGTTATGTATCCAGCATGGACCATGCTGTTCTCAAGATAACTAAGGTATCCACTCTTATCTCCCTGCAAACCCAGGAATTGTGCTACTTTCTTTACCAAGTGTTTCTCATCCCTTTCATAAAATAGCTGGTTGCACAGAAAATGCTGATTTAGGTTCTCAGCCAAGAGTTAAATAGTTTTGCTGATATTGTAAAAAAAGCCGTAGACAAGTCATTCTATCTGAGGTGACAGATTAGATGAACATAAAGAATGTAAATGAATTGTATCAGGCTGTTTATATAATTTTTAATTCAAATCTTTGTCAAGAAAAAAGTTAAGAGGTCGAGGGCAAACTTTTTGGGACCAGGAAAGTACAATTCTAATGATGAATTATTTTAGGTTAGAGAATATGAGAGATCCTTTCAATGCAAACGTAATAAGGCTTAAGGCATTTACACTTTTATCAAACAAAATGAAAATCAGTTTTTAAAGCATCTTAACTCAGTAAATGTTCATTTTTCTGGTAACCAAAATCATTGTTGCAGTCTAATTACATTTCTAATGTAAAAGTGAATTGATGAATAAAATTTTGAGCAACCTCAACTCAGTTTTTTGGGGGTATAGTGGCTAGATCATTTTCCAGAAAGGGCTACCAATGTTAGGAAGGTCCATATGAGAGAGTCTTGACCACAATTGATTCAGATATAACCTGTATATTTTATGCATGAGTTTTGATTTTTTACTTTATCCTAGCATGTAGATCAAACAGAGCTTTTACATGTAAATTTTTTTGAGTCGAGGGTTGCTTCGTTATTAGATTACCTTTTCCAGAAATCAATTGTAACCTGTAGTGACCTCACACATTTCTTCTTTCATCCATTCATTTAGCAACTTGTTTTTCTTTCTGCCATACATTAGCATTTATTCATACCTCATTTTTTCCTCCATTTCCCCTTCACGCGCATCATCGCATACCTTTCACCATCATTAGGCCTATACCATTTCCTTTTATTGTCATCATCAATCATTCCACCATTCCTCCTACTCTATTTTTAATCCAAACCCTAATGTATAAATATTATTGTAAAAAGAATTCAATCAGTTAGTGAGTTACGTTAAAAGTTAGTTAGTTACGTTCGAAGAATAGTTACAAAAAAGAGCGAAGAAAAGAAAACACGAGTCATTTATTTTTCTGCGTCTTGGCCTACATAAAACATAAGAACGATAACAAGGGCAACATAGCAGCTCGAAAACGTCAAAACACCAAACTGAATTCGACCACATGCTCGAACTTGGCATAAGTATACAGTCCGACAGTAATTGGGCTTCGCCACTCCACATGGTACAAAAACCTACGCCTGGAGATTGAAGACCCTGAGGTGATTATCGCGCGTTAAACAGCATCACCATTCCCGACCGATACCCAATTCCGCACATCCAGGACTTTTCAGTTTCATTGCATACCATCAAATTCCAGTGCATCCAGACGACGTACCAAAGACTGCAATCCCAACGCCCTTCGGTTTGTTTGAACTTCTTCGTATGCCCTTCGGTCTACGCAACGCTGCACAAACCTTCCAATGCTTTATTGATGAAGTCCTACGTGGTCTCAACATTTTTTATGCGTACATCGACGATATCCTAATCGCAAGCGACTCAGAAGATGAACATCTCCGCCAATTAGAACTCCTTTTCGAACGATTATCCTCCTATGGTATTTTCATCAATCCTTCTAAATCCATCTTCGCCGTTCAGTCACTTGATTTTCTAGGTCATCATATAGCTGCCACCGGTATAACGACACTTCAAAGCAAAGTTCAAGCCATCCAAGCCTTTCCACCACCCGCCAACCTTCGCAAACTCCGTAAACTTCTCGTAAATTTCTACCGTCGTTTTATCCCACGTTGTGCAACAATTCCACAACCACTCACAGACCTACTTTCCAGAAAAGGCTCTTCGAAATCCTTTGAACTTTCAGATGCCGCTCTCACAGCTTTCAATGCCGTCAAATCAGCTCTTGCTCAGGCCATTTTACTCGTTCATCAAGCTCCAGATGCACTTTATTGCCTCATGAAAGACGCTTCAAACACTGCCGTCGGAAGCGTACTTCAGCAACATATAAACGGTATCTTGCATCCTCTCTCATTCTTCACAAAACGCCTACAGCCTGCAGAAGCCAAGTACAGTACTTTCAGCCAGTGACGGATCCAGACTATGTCCACTGGGTCCATGGACACAGTCAAAGCCCCAATGGATAAAAAAACGGTGACAAAAATGAAAAGTATCAGGAAACATATTTAATTGAAAAAGACATTTACTACGAACTTAAAGACAAATAAGGTGCAGAAGTTAAGTATCATTATAAATTAGTAGCTAACATGTCTATCCGCAGCAACTTCGTTCACTCAGTCCGCAATTTATACTCTGTATATTCACCAAAAGTCTGGTCTGATTTCCTGAAACTTTGTCAGGTCTGGACTGAGTTTGCTATTTTTAATCTTTTTGTCATCTCACAGCAACCCATTGTTATCAAATGTCTGTTACATGTCTGGACTAAGTTGCACGCTATCTGGACCAAGTAGAATATTTTTAGACCTTCGCAGGCTCCGTTAAACATTAGCTTGCTAATAGGCTCTGACAGATAACATCAAATCTCTAATTGTTTTTGAACAATTGGACCTACTGCACAGACAATTGGACGTAGTTCAGTGTTTTTAGAAGCAGTATTGCGAAATGGCCCGACTGTTCCGGGATATGTGTGCAATGTGGATACAATGTGTGTTATCAGGACTTGAGGCTAGCATGGAGAAATACGAGAGCACATATTTTTTAAGTTGTGATATTGGCGAAGTTTTAGCTTCAGCTCGTTGACAGTACCAATGGAAGTTAGAAGCCACTGCAAAAAAGGGCGCGGTATGCATGTCAGAGGCTTGTTTTACATTTAAAAGAGCGTGGTCAGAAAAAATTTCTCGGGGCTCCGCCTCAAACCTAACGGTTTATCTAATTCCAGCCAAAGTGGACATACTCTACCACATCTTTGGATCCGTCGCTGCTTTCAGCCGAGAACTCCTTGCTATCTACCTTTCAATTCGACATTTTCGTCATTACCTCGAAGGACGTGATTTTTACATCTTAACGGATCACAAACCTTTAACGCATGCACTGTCCTTATCGCCCGACCGTTCATCGCCTCGTGAAACCCGTCAACTGGATTTTATCTCGCAATTTACTTAAGATATCCGCCATGTTCAAGGACAGCAAAACCCAGTCGCAGATGCTTTATCCAGAATAGATATCAACGCTATACACACTCCCACTGTTATCGATTTTGCACAACTTGCTGAAGCACAAAAGAATGAAAAAGATTTACAAACTCTCGAAACATCTTCCCTTCGTTTAAAAGCGCTTCCTTTGGCATGCTCCGCAGGAACAATCATCTGTGACGTATCCAACGCTTCACCAAGTCCGTGTGCTCCTCCTTCTCTTCGCCGCGCGGTATTTGACAGTCTTCATTGCCTCTCGCATCCTGGAATACGTGCTACACAAAAGCTCATCACAGAACGATTTGTATTGCCTAAAATAAACAAAGATGTTCGCCAATGGGCTCGTACTTTTCAACGCTGCCAATAATCGAAAATTCACCGCCATGTATCCGCTCCCCTCGGAACTTTCCTTTCTCCTGATGCCCGTTTTGATCACCTTCAGATTGACATTGTTGGTCCATAACCGACGGCCGTTTCACTCGTTGGCCAGCTGCTATTCCACTTTCAGAAATTACTGCCGAGTCAATCGCCTCCGCCTTTGTGACAAATTGGATCGCAAACTTTGGAATCCTGTCAACCGTCACTACCGATCGTGGATCTCAATTTGAATCCTCTCTCTTTTCTCTCATCACGTCAGCCTTTGGAATTCAACGCAATCGCACAACCGCCTACCATCCTATCTGTAACGGTATGATCGAACGTTTTCACCGTCAGCTCAAATCATCTATCAAGGCATACAACAACCCAAACAACTGGTCAGAAATACTCCCTCTCGTCCTCCTTGGAATTCGCAATACACTCAAAGCTGACCTTCAATGCACTCCTTTGCAACTCGTTTACGGTAAAACTCTGCTCTTGCCCGGTCAATTCTTCTCTTTGTCATCCGCCACTGATCTCGACCCAACCATATATGCAAATCGCCTTCAAGACTTCATGCGCCAACTATCTCCAATTTCACCTCGTACTCAACAGCGCCAATCTTACATTACCAACGATCTCCAAGCCTGTTCCCACGTCTTTATCCGCACTGACTCTGTCTGAAAACCATTGCAGCACCCCATACACCGGACCTTACAAAGTTATCGCTCGCAAGGACAAATAGTTCACCGTCGTCGTCAATGGAAAAGAACAGAACATCAGCATCGATCGTGTAAAACCAGCGCACCTCGATACAGAGATTACGCCTCCCGTTACCACAAAGATACCGAACAATCAAGATATTCCTAAAGGTACACCAATTCAATCTTCTTCCTCCAGAAAAACGCGTTCCGGAAGAACTGTTCGCTTGCCATGAAGACTTGGACAATAGGCTTAATTTTTCGAACATTTCTAGAACACCAACAATAGTTTTGGTTTACGTATTTTATTAATCGCCTGCTTCGTCTTACTTGCAGTCTAAGGGGGGGAGCTATGTAGTGACCTCATACATTTTTTCTTTCATCCATTCATTTCGCAACTTGTTTTTCTTTCTGCCATACATTAGCATTTATTCATACCACACGATTTCCTTCATTTCCCCTTCACGCGCATCATCGCATACCTCTCACCATCATTAGGCCTATACCATTTCCTTTTATTGTCATCATCAATCACTCCACCTTTTCTCCTACTCTGTTTTTAATCCAAACCCTTATGTATAAATATTATTGTAAAAAGAATTTAATCAGTTAGTGAGTTACGTTAAAGTCAGTTAGTTACGTTCGAAGAATAGTTACAAAAAAGAGCGAAGAAAAGAAAACACTAGTCATTTATCTTTCTGCGTCTTGGCCTATATGAAACAAGACAACGATAACAAGGGCAACTTAGCAGTTTGAAAACGTCAAAACACCGAATTGTTAAAAACCTCCACATTTTGGTATAATTTAGCAAATAGGTTGTCAATTCATGGTACTTGATGTGCAGTGAAAATTAAGAAACTATTAAGAAGCTTTTGGTACTACAAATGGTGATTTGAGGTGTACGAATGAACTTTGGGAACTAGGCTTTGATGTAGGTTCCTTGTAAAATAAAGAGCGTAAAAGCTGATAGTAGACATGCTACCTATGCCCCCAGAGACATAAGATGGCATAATCAACCATCTGAAATTTATGAAATATTGCAATGACGCAATAACTAATGGTAAAAATAATTCCTTTCACTTAAGGTCTAATTGTCCACTCCAAATTGATCTGTGCTTTGTTCTGATGGATCGTCAATAAGAATTTATGAAACTGAGCAGGGCACTTCTTGCCCCCTCTTCACCCCTCTTATCCCCTCTCTTTCGGCAGTTGTATGGCTCCACATTTCTCAAAATTCTCACATTTATAGATGCGTACAACCATATTTTATGTTGACCGCAACCGCCCAAGAAAGAATTCCAAATTTATCTCGCAGTAAATTTGTAAACTTTGCAATCAAGTAAAAACACACATTGGCTCCTAATTGAAAATAATCTCCACAATGTTTTGAAAAAGAACAATCAGGGCCAAGAAATATGTTTTTGCTCGCTTAAGGCACTTTTATTCTCACTTGACCTCTATTTTATTTGCGAAGCATTAAATTCTTGATTTTACGCTACATGAGCCACAAGAGGCCCTCCTTATTTCGATTTAAGCACCTACAACTACGTTCAAGGGCGGATGTACACTGTCGCACATGTCGCACGGGCGACAGTTAATTTTGCCAGTGACGAAATTAGGAGTGAAGCTGACTTTCAGTGGGAAATTTTCTAAGAACAAAAATTTCCTAATCTGAAATAACCTACATGTTTTATTGCCTTCTGTTTCTGACTAGACTGCCCATGGTTTGTTGTCAATTAATGTGGTCTATGGAGAAGCAATTTGCCTCCGGTCTGATGTCAATAAAACAACAAACTAACTTCCAACCACAACAAGGTATCGACAAAGTTACGTCAGTATTCGGTGCACAATATGATTTTTAGCCAATGTTGCACTAATTTGTTCACCTTTTGTTTTGCTCCGGCGAGCCAATCAAAACGTTTACTGGTGCGACGTCCACCATCAAAGTATGTGAACTTGGACAGTCGCTTTATTGTGCTTGAAGAATAGAGACCTCACTATTGCCAAGTTTTTATAGGTAATTAAAATCACAATCTCTTTATATTAACCAGGGAGAATTGGTAAACAGGGAGTATTGTGAAGTATTTGAAGCTGCGAATGCTTGTATTTCTAAATATTACTGTCAGTGACGGTCGGAACCTTTGCAAAATATTTTCAAAGATGAAATACACGAAATTTTTTATAAGAAAATACGCCCGCAATTATTAAAGTTTTTTTAATTTTTTAGATTGATTTTTGTGCAAGTAGTTTCAAAAATATTGCATAAACGAATCCCGAATAGTTATAGAAAAAATAGCAACATGTGACAGCAAATGGCATTTTTGGTCAAGAAGGGGTATTTCGTCGGTAAATTGTGCTGCCTTGTTGGCAAATATATGATCATACGCCTTTTATATCTTAGCTTTGCTTGCAAAATTGGTCATTTTCATAGAATTAACTATCTGAAGAGTGCCAGATAAACTCGAGATTCTGCATAAAAATTTGTAATAAAGTTGATTTTAGTGTGTAAAACACTTAAATTTTTACTTGCAGGGGTGGCGGGTCTGTAACCCTCCATCGGGGAAAAAGTTTATGCCTGTCGGGAAATTTATGGCGGAAGATTGTGTACTTATACTCAGAAAGATACCTTCTCTTCGGATATGCAGCCCCTCTAACGAGGAAACAACCCGACTGTCGAGCAAATCCTGGCGCCACCCCTGTATGTTTGTATTTTGGAATTTGTTTAAAAATTGCCTTTGATAAGGAAATCTCTTGTCTCGCATATAAACATTTAGCATTACCTTTTCCATTTACAGCACTTCTACTATAGGTCTTATATTAGATTTGAATTGGATTCTTCATCGTTCAAAATTCTAACCCTGCCCATCGATTAGAACATCGTCACTAAAGATGTCACCAATGAAACAACCTCATGCATCGTATGAATATCTTATTATCGACTATTAAGAGTGAATGCAACTGTAAAGTGCGTTTTTCTCGCAAGATCATACGATCTCCGATGCACCCTTGACGGGCCTAAATGTGCTTTTCTTTCCGCCATTCCATTTCCCTCCATTTCCCTCCTTCCTGTTAAGATTCTCTCAGAAAAACCTCATCTCGTCTCCCCAACAATCATGGACCTTTATCTACTTGCAGAACACCCTTAACCACTTTATCCATAAGTTAAATGATTTGATCAACATTTTCTTCTCTTTATTCAGCCTGGTGATATGGGCTCTCATATTGAGATTATTGATGCTTGCTTTGGGTTTGTGAGGAAGAGGAATACTTATAGAAGCTTAAATAGCCCTAAACATGAGACCAAAATATTTCCAGACCATGATGATGTTATTTCACAACATTCAACAGAAATCAAGAAGTCAGAAAATGTAAGTAGAAACTTCCTTGCTTACGTTTTGGACAATTATCATCAAATTATAAGCCCATCTTCTTCACCAAAATTGTATGCAATCAATCATACTTTTTAGGCAAATATCATCACAAGCTATTGTCATCACCAAAATTCTCAGGAATCAGTCTTACTTTTTAAGTAAATATCATCACATGCTAAGCCTATCTTCTTTGCCAAGTTGTATAGGATAAGTCATACTTTTTAGCTACATTTCGCTTCATTACCAGTCGATCTTCTTTGTCAATATTGCATGGAATTAGTTGTAGAATTTTGCAAAATATTGTGTCACTCTAAGCCAATCTTCTTCGCGGGAATTGTATAGGATCAGTCTTCATTTTAAGCCATATTGTTTTATTCGAAGCCTATCTTTGGAATTATTCTTTCTTTTTTGACTCATTCTGACCCTATCATTGTTGCCAAAATTTTTAGGAAATAGTTTTCTTTTAGCTTCACAGTGTTCCCTTCTTAGAAAGTAAATAAAGAAAAACTACAATGATTAAAAAAAGGAAAGATAAATAAATTAAATGAAGAAAGTAGTTATAATATATTTTAAAAGCAAGTTTAAATACGAGTTAAGAACACCCCTAATTAAAGTGGCTGGAATAGCATTAAAAGATCGCTTTGACCTTATTTCCGTAATGGTCCCCTTAAGCTATCTTTCTTGTTACAATTGTAGGTCTTTCTTTCTAGCTCAATATCACTTTATTCTAACCTTGTCTTATTTGCCAAATTTTTATGTAATGTGTCTTAATATTTTGCTTAATATCGTCTCATTTTATAAAAATATCTTCTTCGCCAAGAAAGTAATGTTCTATTCTAACTTTTTTGCTAAATATAGTCTAATGCTATACCTAACTTCTTTGCCTAGAATGCAAGGAATTAGCCTTACTTTCATGGTAAATTTCATCAAAATCTAAATTAGAATCAGTCTTATTTTTTAGCTCATATCGCCTTATTCGATGCCTATCTATGGAATTCATTTTAGATATACATCGGCTCATTCTCACCTTGTCTTTCTTGTTAAAATGTTATGCCCTTAATCTTACTTTTTTGTTTAAATATCGTCTCATTCTATATTTATCTTCTTTGCTTAGAATAAAGGGTGTTAGTCTTACTTTTATGGTCAATTTCATCATGATCTTAGCCGAAACTATATGGTAACAGTCGTACTTTTTTCCTGAATGTATTGTCATTCTTTGCCAAAATCATATGGCAATATATTTTCTCTTTAGCTACATTTTTATCACCTCAATTTTAGCTTAATGTTTAAATTACATGCAATTAGTCTTACTTTTAGCCTATATATCGTCTCCTTTTAAATCTATTTTAATAGCCAAAATAGAATACATTGAATCCTACTTGTTGGGTAAAAATCGTCTCAGGCTGAGCCAAAATGATATGGATTAAGGTTTTTTCTTTAGCTACAAAATGTCTCATTCTAAGCCTACCTTCCATATTCAACGCACCAAAAAATGAAATGATCCATATCTTTCTTGTTGAAAGAATAATGAAGTTGCAATAATTTTTCAATGTTCAATCAAAATCCAAAATATTTTAATTTTTTAGCTTTGTTGTATTTCTATCATCGATTCAATATAAATTTAAAAATTATCTAATAAAGGGTTTAAAATACAGTCTAGTTGGATTGAAAACCCCCAAAATGATATAAGGAACTTTTCAATTTGAAAATTTGTTATAACTCAAGCATCAAGAACTATAAAGACGGTTCCATTCATTAGCAGCCAATACTCGCATAGATTGTTTGCTATTCGTGTATCAAGTGCTTCATTGAGTAGTTTCCGCATGTGCTGTCGCGCATTTGCCTCTAGCACCTTTTTCTTGTTTCTGTACTATTCTTATGGCACTTGATGTGCAGTGAAAATTAAGGAACTATTAAGGAATTTTTGGTACTACAAATGATGATTTGTTGTGTATGAACACGTAGTAGAAGACGTTTTGGAACTAGGCCTTGAAGTAGGTTCCTTGTAAAATAAAAGCGTGTAAGCTGATAGTAGACATGCTACCAATGCCCCCAGAGACATAAGATGGCAATTAAACCATCTGAAATTGGTGAAATTTTGCAATGCCACAATATCTAATGGAAATAATAATCCCCTTCATTGAAGGTCTAATTTTCCATTCCAAATCGATCTGAGCTTTGTTCTGATTTATTGTCAATAACAGTTTATGATACTGAGCAGAGCACTTCTTGCCCCCTCTTCCCCCTGATCCCCTCTCTTTCGGCAGTTTCATGACGCAACATTTCTCAAAATTCTCACAATTATAGCTGCGTACAACCATACATTATGTTGACTACAACAGAACTAGAAAGAACTCCAAATTTCTCGCAGTAAATTTGCAAACTTTGCAATCAGGTAAAAACACACATTGGCTATTAATTGGAAATAATCTCCACAAAATTTCGAAAATGAACAATTAGGGCCAACAAATGTGGAAATGTGTATTTGCTTGCTTAAGGCACTTTTATTCTCACTTGACCTCCACTTTATTTGCATTCTTGATTTTAGGCTACCTGAGCGACAAAGGCCTTCCTTACAACTACGTTGTAATTCATTTCGCTAGTCATTTTCGACATTGCGACTACTCATGCATCGTATGAATATCGTATTATCGACCAATGAGAGTAAATGCAATTGTAAAGTACGTTTTTCTCGAAAGATCATACGATCTCCGATGCACCCATGATTGGCCTAAATGTGCTTTCCTTTCAGCCATTCCATTTCCCTCCATTCTTTTTAACATTCGACTACAATTGGCTAGTACGCATGCGGTTTAACTACATAGACGGGGGTATGTTAAGATTCTCTCAGACAATCCTCATCTCGTCTCCCAAACAAAGAGGGAGTTTTCGTTACATGCGAAAACACTCGCACAATTCATAGAGGTGCCTGCGCTGGAGCCCCGCAGTGACATGATTCTGACCGGTGGGATTTCTTTGTCACCGTGAATTACTCAGCAATAAAGCAGGAAATGCCAAATCAACCAATCTAATTCACGATGCATGCATAAACAAAATTTTTTGGGAATAACTCTACCATCTTTTAGCAAATCTGATTGTTTTCCATTCTTAACAAAAACATTCTCGACCTTTCATCCTGAAAATCTTTTTCTATTCCTTATAGGATACCTTCTCTAGCTTCTCCCACAGTGCGTTTATTTGGATCCACCTACCTACCAACAAGTCACATTATTCGAAACATGAAAGCTTCTGCATCTCCTTGCCCCCTTGACCAAGTGTCAATAATATGTTTCAAACGCTGTCCATACTTACGCTCATACCTCATTGATATCACACGTGATAAAAAGAGACTCTGATGAACCGTCCAATTTCGGACCATAATCACTAGAATCTGTGCCATTACAAATCTTCACGTCATGCCTTCGTAATTCAATCTTCCAGTTTGTTGCTGTCAATGAGTTTATTGAACACGGTACTGAGAAAGGTTTTTCTCCTAAACTAGGTACTTTAGAGCATACAGCTCAAATGGCCAGCATCATCAACCAGGCGCGAGGAAAACAACGCGCTCTTGTAGTAACTCTCCTCGACCTAAAAATGCCTTCGGCGAAGTTCACCATGATTTAATCCAAGAGGTTCTCGACTACCATCACATTCCTGACCAAATTAAATGCCTAACCCGAAGCCTCTACGCTCGTTTCAAAACTTCTATGCTAACCTTCATGGTATCTAACTGTAGCTGATCTGTCTAAAACCTGGGTGTCAGAAAACTTTGATAATATTGTTGCATCGTACATCCGTAAATGGCTTGAAGTTCCAGTCTCTGGAACACTCAGCAATGTCTTCCTTACTAGAACAAAATTTGGCCTAAACATTTATTTACCTTCTATCAAATATAGCCAATGTCAAACCGTTCTTCGCAATATTCTTAGGAAATCACCAAATGACGTTATAAGGAGTTTCTGGAAAACTACCAACACTCATCTACCAATCTACAGCATGATAAATATAGAGATACAAAACAAGGTCTTAAAGCATTTCATACCAATCAAGAAGAAAGACTGCAATATCATCTAATTTCACAAGGCTCCTTCTTTGCTAATGTTGTGTCTAGCTCATTACTCAAACTAAACCCAATATGGTCTCTTGCTCAGTCTCTCAGTCTAACTTGCTCAAAAACATCTTCAATTTTACAGTGAAGTACAAAAACAACACTCTCCCTCACCGCAAAAATCTCGCAAAATAGGGTCTGTCGACAAAATGTGATTGTTCTTTCTGTCTTATGCCAGAGTCTCTTCTACAAATCGTTGCAGGGTGCAACTTTTATCTCAAACAGGGACGCTTTACATGACGCCACGATTCTGTTCTCCAGCTAATTGCCACCACTTTTCACAGCGTCACAAATGTGGCACTATATGCTGATTTTCCTGGCTTTTTAGATCCTTCGGTGATAACAGGGGACAACCTAAGGCCTGATCTACTGTTACATTTCCATAACAAATGTTTGTACATTTTTGAACTTGCTGTCGGCTTCGAAACTAATCTCCAGACTAACATATCTCGCAAAAATGAAAAATATCGTGATTTAATAAGATCTTTAAAACAATAATACAAAAATGTCAGATAAATAAATCTCTCTCTAAGCACATTAGGTGTTTTCTCCTCTCCGTCTTCCGATTTTCTTGACATGCTCCAAGATTGCTCCAAGACAACAACCATCGAGACTACATTTTAAGAAAAAAACAAATATTGCGATCAGATGCATCTACTACATTTTCTGCTCCAAAAACAAGGAATGCAACAAGCCTGAATTTTTTAACTTTTGAATTATTTTTTTTCAAACATATTGTAATGTTTAGTAAACAGTTGTAAACTACCTTACTATAGCGAGGTTTGCAGTTGTATTTTAATGAATGATAATGATATGAAGTTTCAAAAAAAAGTTATGATTCGAACACCCTTACCCTCCACTCCGGGTCTTTAGCCTTACCACTGATCATTGGAAGCATTTATAGACCACCAAATGCCGCACTTGACTCTTTCATTTCTCCCTTGATCATACGAAAATAGAATTCGCAGTAATGGTTGACTTCAACGTGGAAATGCTCTTTAAGTCAAGGCCTAAGTCTATGAGACGATCTGTTCTCAGTTTCCTTTTGGCAAACGATCTTGAGCAATTGACAAATTCACCGACTAGGGTTGATAAAAGTTCAAAAACCTTTATCGAACTTTATTATGTAAATAACAAACATAGAGTTGTGCAAACTGAGGTTATTTCATCATCCATCAGTGACCATAGTATTATTATGATTGTTATAAAAAGTGGCGTTCCTAAACTATCGCCTCGGACCTATGAATCAAGGACTTTTAAGAATTTCGTTAAGGATGATTTCTTAAAAGATTTAAAGAATGTTCCATGGCATGTCATTGATGGGTTTCAATCAGTTGATGAGGGTCTTTTCCTTTAGGAACAATTTTTCTGCGAAATAGCGGAGAACCACGCGCCACTTAAATTGAAAAGATTCAAAGGTCAGAAAACACTATGGGTCAACAAAGAGTTATTAGATGTTAGAATAGACGTGACCACCGCCGTAAAATACGTAGTAGTAATAATAGTGCATACCATTGGAATATGTACAGAAAGTTGCGCAACTTTTCTAATCAAGAGAACCGTCGATTAAAATCTGAATACTTCAACTTTAATTGAAGGAAATAAATCTGACAGCAGAAGAATTTGGAAATGCCTTAAGATATCATGTCAAATGAAAAGCCTCTCGATGCATTTGGACTCCAGCAAAACAATTGTTATTTAACCGATGCTCAACAAATCGCTCAAGCTTTTAACATTCATTTTTCTACAAATGGTAAAAAATTAGCAAGAGCATTCGGTAAAGGCGTTTAATATTGCACCGAGAACAACAGCCTCCTTCACAATTCAGAACGTATCTTTGTAATTTGCCAAACAACAATTACAGAACATGAAAAGTAACAGGAGCGGATCCAGACCGAGTTTAAAGGTTTCAAAAACCCTGTCAGATAACTTAAGAAGTAGACCCCCTTTCCTTAAATGTATGGGGCCTTTTTCTCTCCAACGATTCCTTCATTAGTTTGATGGCCCATTTAGCACATACTGTCAACGGGGAAGCAAATATCTGCTTTCCTGTTGAACGACTCCCTGCCAACGAACTATTGTTTTGCCCTTTCGCTTGTTTCGCGAAAACAAAAAGAGTCGGATGAGATCAGTTCTCTCTTGAACAATGGAAAATTGGTTGAATTGCACAATTACATCTTTTCAGAAAAGTCTGAAACCTCTCATCGACGAGTCCGAAACCGGTCACTTTATTGTTCTCTGTGTCGTTAGGGAGTCTGAAACCTGTCTCAAAAGTCCGAAACCAGTCAGAAAAAGTCGAAAACCTGTTTAAGTTGCGCAATACTCATAACACTGCTCATAACTGCTTGACTGTGCTGTATGGTAGGCGATAACTTTTATCCTTTTGGAGGGAATAAAATTGAAGGTGAAGAAAGGCTATCTTGCATCAGACGTTAGAAGTTATTGAAAAGAGAAACAGAGAAGTTTTTGACGTAATTTTGGAGGGAGGCAAAAAAATGTACAGGCTAAGCTAGCAGTCCTAGAGAATGATCTCACCCAGTCTCTCTTACAGCTAAATGCTATGGGCCTAATGTAATTTATAGCCTAAGTCCAAGGGTTTTATTGTTTCCTATCAAAATTCTCTCTCTCCTTACATCCAATAAGCTTTCTGGGCCAAGTAAAACTCAATAAGATTTTTAGACTGTTTCTATAAAATGCTAAATGCAAACAAATTCAATTTTGTATGCTTTGCAATACCCCAGGAGGATTGAGATGGAGCGGGAACCCGGGTGTTGAGATGAGAGATATCCTAAAGTCTTTTGAAAGGGAACGATCTGAAACAATGAGACTTGACGCTGATTTCATCCCACTAATTTATCACACTTCATATAGTGAATAAAGGCTGTGACCACACGAAGAAGGGCACATCGGAAAGAAAAAGGGCGTCGCCCAAACGGTAAAAGGGCGTGGTCCAAGAAATTTCAGATCCCCAAAAAACCCGGTCACCAAACGTTCTGGATCCGCGCCTGAGTAACGATGCCGTAGGTCTTGATAAAATCAGCGCTAGGCTGCTGAAGGATGATGCAGACGTTATTGCCCCAGTATTGCAGAACACAATAAATTTGACGATTGAACAGCAATGTGTGCCTGACAGTTGGAAGTCAGCTCTCCTCAAAAACGGTTATGACAAGATTTGTTATAACTATAGGCCAATTTCGATACTGCCTATCAAGGCCGTAAAGGAAATTCAGGAATTTTGTACCTTCTTAACAAGATAAATTGTATGCAATCAACTGCTTAACAAATTTTCTTCAAGTTCATTTTAAATAGAAGAAAAATCTTGCAGATTTAAAAAACATGGTTTAGAAATAATTTTTGGTTTCTATTTTCAGCACAATCAGCTTTTAATTAGGTTCTTGTTTCATTTGCTAAGTGTCTTCGCGGCTTTTTTACAAATCTTGTCGATTCATCCGGCTGTTCTTCCGAAATATCAACCTCTCAGTGGATCAACATTTCGTACCCTGGCTGAGACTTTGCTTCAGATATTTTCAAGTCAAATCAGGAGAAAAATTCATGTTGTTTTGATGTGTATCGAGACTTCCTGAGAGATCAAAGAGGGGCTTAGGGTGTGTAGAAGGGATGCGATACAAGAATTTCATGATATCCGATCAGGTCTTTGATGACAATCCAATCCAATCAAATCCAATCCAATTTCTCATTGACAGATCGTACAATTTCTTGTATCGCAATGGACAAAGCCATAGTTTATTGCCAAACTGGGAGGAAGGCAATGTATGTGACTGAAGGTAGCAGCTGCTGAAGAATAACAGAGAACAGTTCTGAGATCCTTCCAGAGTTAGAATGTTCACATGAAGAGGCGAATACTAGCATGCTGCTTCATACAAAATACGCAGATGGCCCTGTGGTCATTCATGCAGATGACACAGATGTATTCATATTGCTCCTTGGATACAGCAATGTCCTTTCAAACACCCACATGAAGGTAGGAAAAGGTTGCAAGTCAAGAATAATCGATATCTATAAGGTTAAGGCAGCAAGCACTTCAAATTTACACACACCGATTTCAAGCCAAGAGTTCTGCAGATCGCTAATTGGCATTCATGCATTCACAGGATGTGATTCCATTTCAGCATTAGCAGGCAAAGGAAAGAGAAAAGCCCCAAAGCAATTGCTGGCCAATAGTGATTACGTAGCAGCTTTCTCTAACCTTGGCAATGCATGGATAGTGTCAGGCCATTTGCTAAGCAAACCCCAAGAATTTGTTTGCGCATTGTATGGAAAGCGACTTCAAATATGGACCTTTCCGCTATCAGCTATACTGGTCAAACGGTAGAAACATTGAGCCAGAAGCTTTGCCCCCATGCAAAACAACTTGCATTACATGTAAAAAGGGCCAATTATCAAGCTGGAGTGTGAAAATCGACCATTTTCCAACCTCCAGATATCCAATCTCCCGACGGCCTTGGCTGGGAGGTCAGGGAGGATACATTAGCCGTTGCAAGAGATTGTGTGAAAAAGTATCATGTTGCCGCTTACAGGCAGGTGGAAACAGTGATTCTTCGGACTTTGAGAATGATTAGGCCAAAAAAAATAATATATGTGTGTAATAACTCTAGGCCTTGAGACCGGCAGAGAGAGACGTGAGAGATGACTATCGTGTGTTTCCAAGTACTGATCAAAATCCAACTAACTCTTTTAAGCAAACATTCAACATATATTAGGCGATCGTAAATCTACGCTAACAAGAGAACAAAAGGAAAAGTAATTACAACACAGGACGAGGAAACATCACATTAAATAAAGAGTCACGCAAACATATTCACATGCACCGAGTCACGAACACTACAAATCACAATAATCGCCAATTACTATTATTACATGTGGTTCCTGTAACATGAGGTCTCTCAGGTAGGGTCGGAAGGTCAGAATTTTTTTTATATTTCTGCTTTTAATAGCTAGTAAGTGGGACATTATTACGATATTAACCTATATTTAAACCTTTACTAAGGGTTAAAGTGGTGCTAATGGTTAGAACATTGCAGAAGGCATTGATATATCTCGTGGTGTCATGGAACAAAAATACTTGTTTTGACTAATATTAAACGTCGAAAATCTAAGATTTTTACCAAGAGTATGTTCGGTTACGGGGATGTGTGTAAGAAGTACTAAGCTGTTCAAACACAACACACGTTAATCCTGTTTCTAAGAAAAAAATGAATAACCAGAGAATAAGAGTTAACACAACATACAGAAAAGGCACTGTCAGAGTTATTTTTTTGGCACTTCAGCATGCCCGTATGGACGTGCAGTCAAAGGGAGTTTTTCCATGACGACCATCACAAATGGGTAAGACAGTTTTGAATTTTTTCTTCAGTTCAAGGTTTGGCGAACACCCTTTGATGCCACAATGGCTGCATTGATCTTTTCTCCCAATTGTTGATCCATTATACGTGATTTCGATTTGTGTTGCACATCACAAGTTTGGTCGAACTGTCATGATTGCAACTTTTTTGGATGGCGGAAACAAATCCGGCCCGCATGAGTATTCAGAACAAGGCACAAATCCTCTTGGAATAGAAATTTCAATGGATAGAGAGGTGCCATGAAATAATTTCAATAAGATACAAGTTTCTTTTGATTTTCTACAATTTTACAGGATGTATTGTGTGGTCAAGTGCCCTTCAAAAAATGTCTGCCCCCCTGAAATCTTGCTAAAATATTTATGACAGATAATCCCCATGAAAAAGAGTTTAGGGTCGGCTAATTATGGCATAAAAACTTGTGGGTCGGTCGGGTGACAGGAACTACATATATGTTTGTTTTGGCCTTAATCGATGACAAATGAAAATTTTCCTTTCAACAATTTTATATTTTATGTTTTTTTTGGCATAAGACCCCCTATGAGCCCCCAGCAGAGGCCTTTACCCCTTCCTAGGAAAACTGGATGTCTAAAAATGTTATCAAAAGGTTTTTCAGTCTTGAAAACTCTTCGATATTAATGTCAGGATATTAAAGATTGCTTTAAAATAGAGAAAGTAAAAAAAAAAAAGTAGAAGACTCTGCCTCGCTTGGTTCTTTTGTAGGTCCCAGGTCTCTCGCAGATATTGGATGGCCTAATGCTCCGAGTGCAACGAAATTCTTACCTACAACGCCTTGACTAATACAATAAAATACAAGATTGTTGCATCTAACAGATTAAGTAACTTTAAAGAAAATAAGGGGAGAAGATTATGGCGGAAGCTAGGACTCCAGTCGACGAGACGGAAGAAGAAGCCCCAGAAACCGATCCTTTCGCCGTTCAGACAAGGAACATTTTTAAGACTTTCATGTACGAACGATTGACCAGCCAGATAGAAGAGGAAGCTATAGAAGGGAATATGAGTGTAGGTGACATGCCACGCCCCGTTATAGAACAACTAATAAAAGAATCATCTAGTGATGGAGGATCATCACAAGATATGATGATTGGGAAAGTATGTATATTCTCAGACTGCTTATTTCCTAATTGACTTATCACAGTTCGAGGCATGCTTGCACGACAATGGAAACGTTCAGAATACTTACTCATTCAAATGCAAAATTTGTCACAGATGTTATGCGTTTCTTACAATGAATAATCATCAGAAATTCTACTCTTATGCGGAAGAACTGTATAACCAAGTATTAGCAGTTAAATAAGGGTCAGGCCAATTACAACTTGAAATTCCTGGAAGAATCTCACTGATTAGAGCTATTGATTCACATGTCCTTACGAGGCAAGAATTTAATCTTATAAGAGATAAGGAAGTAGAACAGAACAGAACAGAACAACTAAAGAGAATCAAACATTGTAAGCAGTGTTAGCACAAGGTGAAATCTAACTAGGTAACTTGGCTACAAAAAGTAATTTCTGACGTCTGAGTAGTACCATGTAGTTTTTATGAACCAACAGGTGTTATGGTGCCACTGTTAACAAACAGCCCAGATCCACTTCATTCTATTTCCTCTTCAGTGAGATTTCTACTTTTTCATGATATAGGCTTTGACCAGTCTGCAGAGCATGGCAGAACTCGATGAGATATCGCGCGTGCAAGGTAAAAAATGGGGGATCGAGACGTTCACATTTGATTCTCTCAGGTGCACCAAGCCACTTTATGTGGTATGAAACTCCAGGTGAACCTATATTGAGCCTATACACATACAATGCTTGCGTGCATGGCTTAATTTTTGGGGTGCACTTCGATCCCCCATTTTCACATTTGATTCTCTCAGGTGCACCAAGCCACTTTATGTAGTATGAAACTCCAGGTGAACCTATATTGAGCCTATACACATACAATGCTTGCGTGCATGGCTTAATTTTTGGGGTGCACTTCGATCTGCTGCAAATTTTCTTGTGCTTGCAGTTGCCACGCTCTGCAGACTGGGGCTTTGACTTGATGAAAGTTTTAAGGGGCTAGGGGGCAAATAAGTATCTTGAACCCCTATTGCTCCCTTTTCCTGCTAAGGTTCTGGTTTCAATCCATCTGAATTTTCCTGATATACACTTATGTTGCAAAAGTATGGAAACAATTCGAATTTTAACTCATGAAAAATATGGTGCTTTGAGTGCTAATGGAAATTAAATTTCAATTTTCTGCGCCATTTTTTAAGCTAAATGCTCATAAATACAGTGAGACACAATCAAAAGCCAAAGACAACACCACACTAAAAGTTTAAGAAAATAATTTAAAGATAAAGAGCATATTGCAGGGAGCCACAGAGATGGTCAGAAAAAAAGGAGAATGTTGAATCCCCTCACATAGGTGAAAAACAAATGAGTGAATCAATTCATTCCTGGTATATATCTGTCCAAAAAAATATGTACACAAAGCCTGTAGTGTAGAAATTCTTAAAAAGGTCCAAAAATTTTGATTTTCCTTGAATTTGCAAAGGTGGTAAAGACCTCAAAAACCCTCTGCTCTAGAAGCACATTTATTGAAGTTTGCTGGCAGTTTACTGTACAGTACCACCCTCACTCAGCAATCAATATTTCTGCAATTTTCTTCTGGTTTAATTTGATTCAGAGCATCCAATTGTCAACTTAAGCAACAAGGCTGCATTTGAATTTTATATAACAAACTGGTATGACACATTTGCCTAAATTTTTTTTAGATTTTACTTGGAATTTCTTGTGCTGCATTCTGCCATGGCTTTGCAAATGGTAGGATATCAAACCATGAAAGTTCCACAAATTTTTCCAATTATTGATCAAGAAAAACAGGAATTATGAGACCCCAAAGACCAAACCATAAGCCTTGAGTTCCACTTTAGAAGAATAGGGATGCATTTCAAATTATTTCTAGCCTTTAATTTCACTAATCAGTTTCTGAATAAACATCCCCTGCTTTCTGCAAACAATGTTACTTGTCAGAGTATAAAATTTCTTTATTTTACCGGTAGTCTTCAAAATGACATTATTGATGAATGAGTAAATCAAGACATGGAGTTTGATTTGTTGAGGTTTCTCACTGAGCAAACAATAACATTGTGCAATAATTCATTGTTTAATTTTCCTCATTCATTTTGATTGGCAGCGAAGCAGCCATTTTTGACTCACTGTTTCAGGGATTAACCAAGTTAGAGTAGTGAAGGTATTTGTACAAAATTGGGATTTATAGAGTCCAGGAAGATTGATGAGGTTTAAAAATGAGTGATGTTGCTTCTTACAGATTTCCATTTTGTTTATTGGCAATTCATATATCTTTGTTTTTCGCAAAATATTTTCCAGGTTTATGGTAGAATGATTGGGCTTCTTATTACCTCAATCATTTACCTGAAATGAAGATTATATCATTGATGATACTCATTTTTTATGGCTCTTAAATAGCTTTTTAATGCAATTTTTCCAACTGCTCTTGGGTGCTTGGTTCCTTTTTTGAATCACCTCTTTACTGAGTTTGTGAGCTGTTGTATATTAATCTGCATCAGCTCTGACACATTGAGAATTCAGTCAAGAAATTTCCCTTTGTTTCCTAAGTCTATTGAAATTGTTTGGCATATCCTAGGTCAATATTTTGTTATTTGCCAGGCATTGGCAGAAATGGGTGATGTTTTAAACAAGAAGTATCACTCAGACTTTGTTGAAATGACTAGAAAGCTTGGATTGACATCTTCAACGGCATACAAAGCATTTGCCAAAGTAGCAAGTAGGCTATTTCAGAATGGAATCAATTGGGGACGAATTGTTGCATTGCTCCTTTTTGGTTATGAAATAGCAGTGTCAGTTATTCAAAAGGAGGCAATGGGCATACGAAATTTCTTGAGAAAGATTGTTAATTTTGTTGTTACATTTATAATAAAAGAAAAGATTGCACGCTGGATTACAGATCAAGGTGGTTGGGTGAGTTTTTTGAATGTTTACAATGCTCATGCAAAATCTGAGATTTCTATGACTTTGGAATAATTGTTTGCATAGACTTGAATCCCACTGCCTTTCATTCAGTGCAACATTATGTTTTTGCACAAACAAAATTTATAACATAAGATGAAATTTTATGTGATATAAACTCTTTCTATCTGCCATAGCGCTGTGCATTTTATTGTTGCAGAGTAGTTGTTTATTTTTTTTTACCCTTGGTGCATTCTTCAGAGTTATTTGTTCTCTTCTATTACTATTTCTCGCAAGAAGCAAGTTAAGAGTTGTTGCCAGGATTTTGTAAGGGCAATGTCATGGTGGAAAAGGTAAAGATATATGTGATTTCTATGTCACAGCTACAGTAAGTAATAATCCGATCTATCAATGCTTTTTCACTAAATTTGATTAACAATAATTTTTCATGGATTCCTGCAAAAATTTTTCACACCCTTCATGCCAGCTAGAATAGCAGCAAAAGTTACCTTAAACTGGATGAAAGATTTAGAATAATACAATTTTTAATTAGATTTAGAATCAGATCTCTCTTTCTTTCAAAGATGAATAAGTTCCATCTTTTTTTTATCATATGGCACAGCCAATGGCTAAAGAGTGCTGCTGCCAGCACCCAAGTAGACCTCTTTTTCATTTGTCAACAACCAGTAGCCAGCAACATAGCAAAGGCGATTTCAACCCATGTGCCTGCATCAGCACTAATATCCATCTTCATTTCTTGTGGTTCTGCACAATTGCCAGTGAAGCCATATCTTTTCTTGGCTGTTGAAATGATAAAACAATCTTAAAGTGCTGGTACAATTGTTGGTCTTGCAAGAAATAAATTTGTGAAATCAGTTGCTTGCTTCCATACATCACTAAATTTTATCAAATTTTGCATAACATCCAATCAAGTCTGGCAACAGGAAGAGAATAATGTCTTGCTTTATTCATAATGGAAAAAATTTGAATACAAGACCCCATCAGGGGCGGCTGGCAACTGATGTAAAATTATACTAGTAAGATTTTGATAAAAACACAACTGGGTGTCAGGGACAGGATCTAAGCCCCCAGATGTAACCCCTTGACAAAGCATTTGAAAGTTAAAAAAGAAAAATAGTCATCTATTAAACTATTTGGAAACAATTTTTACTAGTATTGTCTGCACTGTTGGTTTCATTATTTTTGTAGATAATTGTTCTAGTCTATGTTGGTTATAGTATCTAAATCCCTGAACAATGTTTTCTGTGAAAGATTGCTGTTTTGTAAGCGATCTTAGAACTTTGTGTTCAACTTGTAGCAATACTCTCTCCATATACTTGTAGAAATATAAGCCCCCTCACAATGGACGCTTTAACAAATTCATGGCTTGTTGGAATTTATGTTATATATAGCAATGTAACCTTTCTCTCATTCTATACTTCCACTTCAATCGTCAGGTCTTGAACAACATTCTCCGCAAAAATATCCACTTCCTCAAGGCGTAATCTTTCTTGCTTTTTATTCTCGTTCGCTTCTTCATTCTTTCCTGTTAACTTTCGTCTTTTTCCTTTAAAATCAACGCATATCTTTCTGGAAGAAGTTCTGAAGTAAACCCTGGATTTCCAAATTTCCATACTTTTATCTCGGGGATTAAGGGCCAGCGGCTAATGCTAGAATTATGAACCTTGCTGTGTGATTATTTCGTAGCGGCTTAGGGCCCTTCATATGCGCCACCTTTTTGGGGCAGTACTAGAAATGAGATTCTAGTGACGCGAACATTTTTTTCCCAATACATAAATTGAATATCTTCTATTAAGTCTATTTAGCATGTTAAAGATATGGCAGAAGGCTAAGGAACCAGTTTAGATACATAAAATCACAAAAAGTTTCCTTTTGTTTTTTTCAACTTCACGTCTCAAATCAAAGGAAAGGAAAAAAACGAAACAAATTATAGTGCAAAGTTAGTTAAATAATCCCTAACCTGTGGCAAGGCTCCTATAACTAAGGATGGCCAGCAAAAACATTTTTTAACTTCTTCTCCATGGAAATGGTCGATACTTGGTATCACTATCGCGATTTTTCACTAAGACTTTTGGACATGGTCTGCCATTCTTTCACAATGAAGTCTTTCTACAAGACTCAAACGGCCATGTCCCGATATAACCGTAAAAACAGGAGAGGCGCTTAAACGAACATCCCCAGTATCAAGGCGCTCCATTTTTCGAAACCAATGTAAGGCTTACCACAGCGGCTGAACAGCAGTACTAGAAATGTTAAACTAGTACCGTGGCTGCTTTTGCCTGTTGTCCAGAAGCTTAGTTACGTCATTCTACAACCTGGTAATACAAAAAGATGACAATGGATTTGTCAAGTAGCGTCACTAGTTTTCGAAATCTAGTGATGCGGCTGTCCGTATAAGTCATTAATACGTCGATCAATATTACTACAATAGTTGATTTGATAACGAATTTCTGTTTGTCTTCAGCTTAGTGAGCGTTTTAATAGTATCAACACACTTCAAAAGGAAATGTTCTATGCTGGTCAATAAAAATAAAAAAACAACAGCCGACATTAAAGATTATAAAACAAAATCAGAATTGACTTCTCTACGTTTTGAATTTGAAAATAAAATGGTACTAGACAAGTAACACTAATACTGCAGCCAGCCGCCCCTGCTCCCTCTGCCCCCTCCACTTTTTAAAGATGGTTAAGAATGGTTAAGACTTAAATGATGGTTGAAAAGTAGTTGATGACGGAGCATTCTTGGGAGCAAGCTGCTTTATTCTTTTGATACCTTGTCAACCCCTTTCTAGCAACATTTTATATCATGCAGGCTTTGAGTTCTCCATCTCCTATGAGGAATGTACCTTGCATCTGGTAGTTGTAAATAATGGGGCTTTCCCCCAACCTAAATAATGGGTTATTTCGATCAATAAGCAGATCCAACTTCAAAATTGTGCTTTACATTAGAATTTGCTTATGATAACTTAATGATTGTAACCCTTTCATGTGCATATCTGCTTGCACTCTGCCTTATCTTTACTCTACTGATTCATGTAGTTCTTGTGTAGACAAGCTGTGTCATTGTCACATTGGCTTGGGCTGCTGTGCAGTTTATTTAAAGTGTTGAATAGCTTAAAAATCTATGACCTTTTCAACCATGAACTTTATTTTTCTTGGCTATGTCTTCTTTCAGTTTGATTGTTGCAAGTCTTTGTCCATCATTTCCTCTGTTAAACTGCAATCTTTGCAAGCAGTTCAACGTGTTAGACAATCTGTAATGCTCTTTTTTCCTGGGAAATATTGCCAATGATCTGCACTCTTGGGCTGGAACTTGGATTGGATTTCTTCAACTCCACTAGCTTCAAATTTTTTCCATGAGTAGCTCGGTCCTTTCATCAAATTAAAAGCAACAAAGCTATCTGCCATCAAAACAGTAGGACTAGTTCCTCTTTTCATCAATTCAGTCTAATCATTCATTGATCCCCTTTGCATCAAGCTCAAGCCGTGGGAGTGCTTATCCCTTTCATAGTGCCACCGTCTTGACTTATAAACTTGCTGCTGCTGTGTCCATTCATGTTGACCATGATTGCTTTTATTAGAGCTCTATATGCCTATATAACTAGATTTTCCCTGACTCAGAGCGTCCCATGACAATTGGTCTTTCCATTAAAACCTAACGCCCCATAGTTTCTGAAGTGCCATTTTAGTCCGCAAGACATAGACTGGAAATACTTCCGTCGATTGAGTATTTTTGATACAGGCTTAAATGACTTCTCTTAGGTTCTCTCAATCTTCATTTTAATTTCTATTACAAAAGTTACTGCAACTCCTGCGCAATGTCGTTCGAACATCTATATGAAGGTTTTGTGATAGCTTTGTGCTCGCTGATATTTTGGTTAGCGTTCCAAGACTTTTGGCAGAGTGATTGTGGATGACCTCTGAAACGAATGAGAACTGACACTAAATTTTCTATTTTTATCTCACTTTTCCATCACTAGAAATGCTCTCTATCCTAGCAACCTTGCAAATTCTTTTCTAACGTGCTGTCTAATAGGTTCTGAATAATTGTGCTGTTTGATTTTGTCACGAGTCAAATTTCTGCCTTTTGACGGCTTGACGGTAAATAACTCATAATGATCACGCTTTCATTTGGTTGGCACTTGATATATCTACGCTAAGAACTTCTTTAATTTGGGCCTCGGCATAAATTTTTTTCTATTGACTTTTTCTGAACTCTATCTTGTGAGTCTACTGATTGATCATAATTCCCATAAGGTTTTGTAACGCATGGCTTCTTCTATATTAACTGTCGAAATCATTGAAGTGGCTGTAGCTTGCTTCTATTATTTTATTGAGCCCATATAATCCTGCCTATCTTGAAACTTATGGCTGTCAGTTATTCATTTAATCTTTGTGATTCTAAAAAAATATGATCACCTTTAGTCAATGTGTCATCACTCCAATCACCACATATCTTTAATTCTATAACACTGATTTACTCCACCCATTATGTCTGCCCGCCCTTCTCCACTTTTGCAGTTCATGCTGTTTTGGTTTATTCTGATGGTTGATAAATTTCAACTATTGCCATTTGTTCAACTTCGATTGGAATATCATTTATACTGAAGCAGTCTACTTGGCTTTTATCCGGGTATCCTTTAACATTAAACGTAACTTTTAACTCATTTTCAGGCACAACCTTTTATAGCGTGATATGGACACCCTATGGCTCCATATTGACCATATATTATTGAATTTTATAATACAGTACGTTTTTTAGTATCGTCTCGAGAACACATCGTTGTTCAGTAGCTCTACCAAAACATGAAAATATAACTTTGACGATGAGGAAAAATTAAAGAGCGAAATGGCAGCAAAACTAGATATTGCACCGATGCCTATATTTTATTTGAAAATGTCTGGTATTTGATCCAAAAACCAGACTCACGCAATCTCAGTAAAAGACATAAGATCTAGAACATCTGCTGATTTAAAGCTAATTGCTTAATGATTTATTTGTATTTTAACAGCTTGCAATACTGGACCCAAGAAAGCACGACCAAAACCTGTGGTTTACAAGAATTTGCATAGGAAGTGCGGTGGCTGTGGTGGTCTATTTTTGTGTATTAAAGTTGAGTCCTTCCCATGAACCGTAACACTGGTGATGAAGATGGAGGCCAAAGATAACTTGTAAAAGCAAGATTGTTCTGCTTGATTAGAGATTCTTATGAAACTTTCAAGCATGATAACTGAATAGAGCTCATAAACATGCTAAATTAAGTTCCAAATACAATACTTAACAATGTATCGCCTGTTGCATTAGTTCATTCGTCGGCAAAACAAAATATTCGTACTTGAAACGTTTAGCTGAATGGTTGTACTCTAAATGTTTTATGAAGTTCACTGAGAAGCATTGTCAATCATGATATTTAGCTTGTTATATGAAGGAGCCCATATCATTGTTGTTCCTTTTAAATCACTTTGAAGTAGTTTTGCAAAAAAATTTTTGTGAAAAATATCTCCCTTCGTCTCAAAGTTGGTAAAAGAAAATTTAGATCAAATGTTAACAAATAATATGAAACACAATATCCACAGTTTAAATATGGATTGTGTTATAAATGGGGGTTTTTTGCTAGTAATTCATTTTTAGACTAGGCTTTGATTAAGGTAGGTACGATAGTGATGCAGGACTGTTATATGCTTAAATATAAGGCTATGTAATTTAACTAGTTCAACTTTTCAGTTCAGCGCTTAAGGAGGAACAGTTTTGTTTTTGATTCTATTATATGTTATATCGATTATATTATATTCACGGCTGTCGCTAGCTGCTATGTTGAAGAAAGTATACTGGCCAAGTTTGCAGGAAGTGGGTTTTACGTTCGTAACATGCTGCCGGAAGATGGAAATTTGCTGACCAAATTCCCTTTTATGATAAAAAATCTGCGTATTTGGAAGACAAATATATATTTCCAGAAAGTCGCGGCCCTCATAAGTATTGGTTAAAAAGGACAGTTATTTTTCGAAATTAGGAAACAGCATACTTTTATTTACATTATAATTACCTATTCAAAAAGATCATGGGAATAAGAAACTTGATTCTTTATCTTAAAGGTGACCTGCCATTTTTTGTCGAATTGCATTTTTTATTTTCTTCATCCTGTAACTAAAAACATTTAATTTTCCGACATTTTTCAAACAAATCAAGTACTGCAACTTTAGATTGTCGCCCCATGTCTTTGACAACAGAAGAATATTTTTCAATGCCATTACCATCATTTGTTCTTGTTCGCTCCAGGGCATATCCTTGCTGCCATATTTAAAAGAAAAGCCTTTAGAAGACCAAATTTCTGCCAGTCCGCAGCCACCTATCTGCATTTTTTGTAAAGGTTGTTTTGCAACATCGGGAAAATTGTTCGTTGTTTCCTTCAGCACGATTTATTACCGTGCATATAGTTAAGAAAATCTCTCTGCATCCTGCAGATTTAAGGCTTTTCATTGGCTCTCATGACACGCCATCGATGACGATGAAACTTTCAATTATCAGACTCGAGTTCAGTCTGCTTAAGTTTATTTAACGTGTCTGTCATAAATGCTACTTGACGCAAATGAGAACTGGCACCAAATTCTCCTGTAAAGCTGGACCGGATATTCAATAGCTTGTCATATATTTTGTCAGACTATGGTTCATCAAAATAAAGAAATTGTATAAATATTTAGATGCTAATAATTTGTATGGGTGCGCAACGTCTAAACCTTTTCCAACTAAAAATTTCAAGTGGGAACAATAATAAGTTGATCAAGGTCAAGATGGAACATGATATAGTAGAAATAGATTTAGAGTGTCTATTAGATCTTCGTGATAGTGAAAATGATTATCATTGAGCTCTAACAAGAAAGGATATTTATTAAAACTACTAAATTGGTACCTATTCTAGAATCGCTTCGCGCTTTTGCTACAGTATATGTTTCCTCCGTCTTTGGTGCTTCATGAGAAGTTGCATGTCGATTTCTATACAATATAAAACATTTTTTTTTAAATAAAGTCAATATTAAACCAATTCACATTTATTTATTTTGTAGCATGTTAAATCAAATCTCTAAAATCTAAAAAATTAATGTGTAGCTACCACCTCACAAACATGTTCTCAGGTTAAAATAAAATACTTTGAGACACTTCACTCAGCCAATCTACAAAAATACTTATGATTATACAAGTTTATCTTGATTTGCGTTTTTGGCTTGAAATTGGAAGATTTGAGAGCCTTTGCATCAGAACTATTTACCATTAGCACACTTCACATGATTGTATATTTAGCAGCGTGGCAATGGCATCTCCTTGTTTTCCTAGTTATTTCATGGCAAACAAAATTTTCAAAAGAAGAAACTTGCTGCAAAATATTTATTTCTTTAAATTTTTGTGCTACTGTATCATATCATTTCTTAAACATTTCGATTTAAAAGGAAATAAATTGTATGTGAGGATGGATGTAACAAATTATACTCTGTTTTTCTTAATGCATCAGCTCTGATTTCTTTTCAAATTTTGTACCAAATAAGAGTGGGCTGTGATCGCGAACATCGCTCCAGTCCTAATGCTGGCGGAAGGCAACGGTGACAAACACAGACTTTCTTTTGAAAATTTTAAGTCATTTTCTAATCAAGATGTCTACATCCATTGTCTGTGCAATTACCTTACAATCAAAAGTGAAATGAAAGACTGATACTCTGAGTATTTATTCGAATCATAGTTCCAACTTGATGACTGGTCTAGTCCAGATTTCGTGTTTCTGTCGTTGTTCTTGTGATTTACAATTAAAACCACATAAGGTTTGTGCCTGTTAGTTTTGAGGCTAGTGAACAGGCCATTCACAGTTTTAGGTTGTTTACATGTATTGATCAAAATCCAACAAATTTTTGCTTTCGAAGTATGGCTAGTCTGCTGCTCAAAGAAAACATAGGTATTTGCAGTAGTGTCTGTTTTGCAGCTCTGATCGATCATTTAACTCTGTTGCCTTCCCAAATTTAACTTTGGTCAAATCCATATAAACGAACTCCGCTTATAGTCACTAATTTTTGTTTCCCCAAACAGCAAAATACCCTTTTTACAATCACATTTGAGAAAGCTGCTCAAATCAAGTAATAATAAATTTTGCAAAAGAATTTTCTTATTCGTCTCATTTACTTCTGTGTGTATTTCCATAAATTACACAGGAAGACCAACAACAATCCAGTACAAACGTCGGCCCAATTTTTACAGGAAGATGCTACTTATCTATTTTTTAAAGTAATATCGCATGTGTCATGAACCTACTAGGACTTCCTTTTGTAGCTTAGAACTTTAGCCCCTTTAGTCCCTCTCCATAGCCTGCTTACAATTTCCCGAAGCTACATTCATTTTAGGATCGTCTATTTTGCATATCATTATCGTAGGCTTCCCCCCTTCGCTGCGTTTAAGTCTGCATCACACCGACATGCATCACAGCAGTGGGCCATGCCCCCCCCTGAAAAAATTTGTCGGATGATTTCGATGCTTGCCGGAAATTTTGATATTTATATTTTTGAAAATGAAAAAATTGCTCCATTGTCGCAAAGCAACGAGCAGATTATGAATCTTGTAAGTTCCGGATTTGTCTCCTTCGCAGTAGTGGATAGTTCTATCTGCAATAATCTTTTATGCTTATCTGATGACAAACAAGTTGTATCTCTACTCCTTCCCGTCGACTTCCTTTCAAAAAAGCAATTGAACCTAAAACGAAACGCCGCAAAATTGAGTGCTTGGTTTGTAAGAAACAGTTTGACAGTGATCACAGCGAAAGGATTACGCAACGAAAGGCACCACAAAAATCTTTTAAGAAGTCACAAACATATACCGTTTAAAGATGCGGTGAAAAATCTGTTTGAGGTAAGGCATCAATTAGGCCATGGCATATTAAGCGTGCAGTATTACAAAGTTTTAAGTTCAG
Organism: Catostylus mosaicus; assembly: GCA_964019065.1. Lineage (NCBI taxonomy): Eukaryota > Metazoa > Cnidaria > Scyphozoa > Rhizostomeae > Catostylidae > Catostylus > Catostylus mosaicus. Next base: position 4,436,274 of record OZ025199.1, read on the forward strand.
AGATGTGCAATATTTAAACTATATGGTAACCGTGTGTCAAGTGTAAAAGACAAGTAATCGAAATTTTCATACCTTGTGGGTGAAAATATTTTGACTTGTTTAGTATTTTATTTCTTGGCAGTTTGTAATAAAGATTTTACCTATTATTTGCTAGGCAGAGCCGTCAAGATAGAGAGGCGTGGATTGCATCACACCTCCAAATTCTTCATCTTAGATTCAGGCCGTGTACATGATTGAGATATTCGTAAAATAGGCCCTGCTAGCAATAACGTTTGAGTACTAGGGTCATTCCGTATTTATTATTTCTAGGTACTAATTATCATAATAGGAAATAGGAAATAAATAGGAAAGGTTAATTCTTACAAAAGTTTGACAAGAATTAGAAATTCTATATTGTCACAATCCCTAATCCCTGTCTGTGTATAAATCATACAAAATGTATCCATAACTCAATTTTATAGTTGTGAGTAAGGATCATGCAGAGAGTTTTTCCTTAGAGTATTGCCTTCTTGTTATCCCATCCATTTCCAAACGTGAAATTGTTCAATAAGTTTTATTTGTCCCTAAAGCCTTAATATTTTTCAATTCTTAGTTATATTTGTGTGTCAGTGTTCTGTTGAGATCTCTTCAGATTCTTTTCACTTACAACAAATACAACTATCTAAAAAAATTTTCAGCAAATCAATCTGATTTAGTTCTTTAGTCCCTTTTATCATTCTTTATTTAGGCTGCTGCTCGAGCGCGAGGCGTACAAGTGAATAAAGGAAAATCAGTCCTTTCTCCTACTCTTGTGCCTACCTCAGAATCTAGTACAGTCCTACCAGCTTCTATTTTTCCCTCTCCCATCAACAATTTAAAAAAACTACCCACCAGTGATTCTGCTGCAGGAAAGGAACAGGAGCTGATTTTGAAACTTTCACATGTCAAGAGGAATTAAAGGATAATTTATTTGTCGATCGGATGAAAAATTTTCAAAATCAAAGTTTTCATGTAGAACCTGAAACAACTTGTAATCTACAGTCGGCCGAAGCTACTTTACACGCAGGAGAGATCCAGCACGAGAGAATGAATGGAGATCCTGGTTTGTTGATTAATGAAAAACTCAGTCAACATCAGCGAAATCGGATAATTTTAAAAAGACCAAATCAACCAAAACAGAGTGAACTACCAGGGAAAGAGTTCCCCAAGACAATGTCTGGGTCCCATCACAAAAGTTTCAATGAAAGTTGGTATTTTGCTCAAATTGGAAAAGAAAAATTTAGAAGAAAATGGCTATCATACTCTCCGGCCAAAGATGCCATTTTTTGCCACCATTGCATATTTTTTGGGAAAGCGAAGAGACAACCTTTACTAAATTAGGATTCAATGACTGGAAGAAAGCTCAAGAGAAGCTCACAAAGCACGAAAAGAGTTATAGCCATATAAGCGCTTCAATTGACTTTGCAAACTACTGTTTCCAGAAACCCACAACAGAACAGTTATCAGACGAGAAGCAAGCGGGGGAATCACTTCGACAACTTCAAGTAAGAAAGAACAGAAAAATAATGAAACGACTAATAGATATCGCAACTTTTTAGCGAAGCAAGGTTTGGCATTCAGGGGACACCGGGACGAAACTGGAAACGGATGTGGTACTTCATAAAAGGGAACTTTTTAGCCATTGCCGACTTACTTGCGAAATATGATAATGTTCTGGCAAACCATTTGAAGAATGTTAAAGAGCAAAAAGCTAAACGCAGTTTGAAGAAAGAAAGAAAGACAGACAAGAAATCGAAAAGTAGTGGAAGGGGTAATTTGATAACTTATTTGAGCTCGGATTCGCAAAACAAAATAATTAACAGCGTTTCTGCACATATTTTACAGATCATTCTAGAGGAAATGAAGATGTCTCGATACTGTAGCATTTGTATGGATTCAACAACAGATAATGCTAAAAAGGATCAGCTATCAATAATTATCCGCTACCTCAACGAATCTAGCGACATTGTCGAAAGATTAATTTACGTTGAGCACGTTGAAGACAGTAGTGCTAAAGGTATCTTTAAAGCACTCAGCAATGTACTAGAAAAGAACTCTATCACTTTAGCTGATGCTGTTGGGCAATCGTATGACGGAGAAACTGTCATGAGAGGGAAATACAGTGGAGTTAGAAAGCTTGTCCAAAATGTAAACCCAAGTTGCATTTATATTTGGACTCTTGACCATGTGTTAAATCTGGTTATCATGGATGCTTGGCAGTCTTCACTGGCAGCAAAAACCCTGTTTAGAAATGTAGAAAAAACTTTATTTTTCTTTTGCGACTCGCACAAAAGAAGTGATATTTTAGAAAAAGTGCAAAAAGAACACAAAATTGAAAATATTCATCGACCACAAAGAGTGTCCACTACTAGATGGTGGTCCCATCAAAAATCTCTTGAAAATGTTTTCTTTGCAAACTCGGAGAAGTTGTTCGATTGCTTTATTGACACTTTGCAACGTTGCCCGTCAAAGCAAGAGAGTTTAGAGACGGTGACAGATGCCGATGCACTTGAGAACAAATTTTTTTCATTTCAAGTGATCATGACTGTTTTCATTTTCAAGAGAATTTTTGGAATCACAGATCCTGCCTCAAATTATTTACAATCAGGAAAAATTGATCTCTTAACAGCCATTCGTTTGGTAGAGACAGCGGAAGAAGAACTTAGAATTCTTTGAGGCCAGTTTCCCGTCGTACTATCTGAGGCTAAAAGCTACTGCAAAAAGCACAATGTAGAGGAGCAGGATTTTCCTCCAAAAAGATCAAGGAAAAGAAAACGGATGATCGATGAATTGTGCCATGATGACGTTGAAGACAATCAGACAAGCAAATACGGACGTGAAACATTTATTGTTGCCATTGACACTGCATTGACTGCAATCAGGACACGCTTTTCCTCACACAAAGCCATCCTCCAGGACTTTGATTGGCTTGATCCAGAAAGATTTGAAGAAGTTATTGATTCACACGTCCTACCTGAAGATGCCTTTAAAATGCTGGAAAAAATTACGGTCTAGATGTGACAGCTTTGAGAGATGAGTATTCCTCGTTCATTCGTGTTTATCGAAAAATAAAAGGAGAAAAACCGCGTAACAACCAAATAATAGAAAGGAACAAGGACCTTGCACGTGAAAATTTCATTACAGCTCTGAAGTGTATGTATGAAATTCAAAGTGCATACCCAGAGTTGCACAAACTGTATAGAATTCTTGTAACCCTCCTTTGGGATCTACAACATTCGAACGAACGTTTTCAAAGTTGAAAATGATCAAAAAATTTCCTGCGCTCCACAATGGGACAAGATCGATTGAGTTCCTTGATTCTTTTAAATGTAGAGTATGATCTTTTACAAAATATTAGTGGAGATGCAATAATAAACGATTTTGCAAGCACACCATTGTTGAGACGACTTTTAGAAATCTAATTTTTTGTTTAGATAATAGTGAACGAAAACACAATTGTAATAATCTATTCCATAGATAAAGACTTTTTCTTTCCCCGGGGAGTCGGTGGAGGGGCTCAAAAATAGCCATAAATAGAGCACTCTTGGTGTTCATTAAAAAAGTTTTATGTCAATTTGAGTTTTGCTATGCACCTTGTTTAATTAGTTGTCACGTGAAACAATAAATATATCTAATGTCATTTTTGCATTTCCGGAGTAGCTGTTCTGCATAAAAAGTTGCCAAGTTAGGATTAGGCTTGCAGAACTTCCTCATGTCCCCAAGCCCCACGCATCGGTAACTATGATCCAGTAAATATTTGATAGCATTCCGTATCACATCAACTTCAGTTATAAGAAGCTTTCATAAAAGGCATCAATCTGCAGGTTTGGTAATAAATTAAATTTTGTCGGAAATTTAGGATTCTCGGCCCCCCTGGAAATCTGGACCCACGGCGCCACTGCATCACAGCCATGACATCCATCCCCTTTCTGTGTTCTGCGGACATCGCTTAATTGTGACCGATCAGCAAGTTAAAAATAAAGAAAAACGAAGCAAAGTTAAGGCAAGGAGAATTGACAAACAAAAGTCAAAAAAAGTTCGCGCTCGCAAAAGCAACTTTAACGACGTCGAAGAAGCCCTCCTTCAGTGGTTCACCCAAATGCGATCTAAAAAGCACTGAACAATGAAGGCACTTCTGATGAAAAAAGTTATTGGAAATAGTTTATGTGCCAATGTAAAGCTTTCGCCATACATTTTCTGTCATCTACTTTGGGGGACTCCGCTTAAAGTCACACTCCGTTAACAGTCACACTTTTCTTGAACATTTTTAGTGTGGCTATTACCGGTGTCGACTTTAATTAGTATTTGCATTGTGACAAGATGACAGCTACAGGCTTCCTGCTCTTCGTATACTGTTTTATACCATTATCAGTGAATTACTACTATTTCATGAAGTTGTGTTGCAAAGAATGTACAAGGATATCAACGAAAATGATAGCGACAAGTCGGTTATCTCGTATCGAAATATCAATATGTCGAAATTTCTTGGTAATGGAATCATTTAGAATGACATTTCGAAAGGCCTATTTACAGAGCAAAACAGAGCGGAAAGGTGCAGAAAGATGACAACCTTTTGGAGCCATCACAGTCTCAGACAGTATCCCTTTGTGATGATTATTCTTCTCAGTGGCGCCATTTCACTCAATCCAGGTCCAGTTCCTAACGCCTCTCGAAGCTTCGACGATTTCCACCACAGGACGGACAGTTTTCCACCAAAACATCCATAGTTAAGTTTAATATAAAGCCGGTCTTGAGGAACTGCTATGTCGCAAAGACCTTAAACAAGCCCATTTTATTGGAATCAGTGAATTGCGTTCAAAGAGAAATATTTGAGACAGTGAAATTAATATTGCTGGGCTTTACCTGCTTAAAAAGAACCGTGCCGAAGGTGCTGGTGGGAGAGTTGTTGTATACATGGTTGAATCTCCGAAGCATCGCAGACTTTATTTGGAGGAGGATGGTATCGAGCGTATCTGGATTGAGGTATGGGTGAAAAACTCAAAACCCATTTTCGTTGGAAATCTTTACCGTCCACCGGACAATTCGGACAATTTACCTAAAGATTTCAATAAAAGATTTGAGAAAATGCTATATAACTTAAATAGCGAGGACAAATAAACTTTGTTGCTAGGGGATTTCAATTGCGATTATAGCAAGGCAAATAAAAATCAATCACTGAAATCCACAATCACAAGTTTTGGTCTACATCAGCAAGTTACTACCCCCACGAGAATCGACGAAACTTCCCAGTCCATGATTGATTTAGTTCTAAAGAACATGCCACAAAATATTTGCAAGACTGTTGTCTTGGAACCTTGCCTGAGTGACCACCATCTGATAGGAACAGTAAGAAAGTTCAACAGCCTTAGATTTGGCCCTCGCAAAAAGAAAGTCTAAACAAAGACATAAAGGAATGCCCGTGGAATCATGTTTTTAAGTCCCATGATGCAGAAATTTCTTATAATGCCCTTTAAAGTAGTCTGACTAAGGTCTTTGATGAACATGCTCCAATAACACAGAAAAAATTCCGTGGCTTGCATTGCCCCTGGAGAACCCCAGAGATTTTGAAATTGATAAAGTCGAGAGATTACCATCTAACAAAAGCTAAAAATTAGTGGAAATGTTAATGACTGGAAGTTGTATAGGGAAAATCGAAACAAAGCAAACTCTTGTATTAGGAAGAGTTAGGCTGCTTCTAACAAAAAACTAATTGAGGAAAACATAAAAGATCCTAAGCAACTTTGGAATATGCTTAACAATACCATCTAAGGACACCACTTCCGTAGGTGCATCTGCAATCGAAGTAAATGGGAAGCTGGAAACTACCAAACGAGGCATAGCTTCTTTATTTGCGATTATTTTACAACTTGCGCCGAAAGGCTCTGCAGTAATCTACCACAAAATTGTACTTGGCAATATTATGGTGAGTTAAGCCAAGAAACACCAATTTTTAAGTTTAAATCAGTTTCAAAGGAAAAAGTTCGAAGCTACCTTGCTCAGTTAAAATCGACAAAATCTCCCGAACCTGATAACCTACCACCAAGACTGCTAAAAGATTGTGCAGATGTCATTGCAAAGCCTTTGACACACATCATAAATTTGTCACTTAAAACATTTTTAGTTTCAAATAAACTTAAAATTGCAAAAGTTATTCCACATCCATAAGTCTGGAAATAAAACATTGCTTGAAAATTATCGTCCAATATCAGTGTTACCTGCTCTATCCAAAATATTAGAAAGAGTTGCCTACGAAACAATAGCTGACTCTCTAGAAAATAATAAAAAATGTTAACATCATGTCAATTTGGCTTCAGAAAGTGCAATAATATTCGGCGAGCAATGGATCATGGAAAATTAACAGGAGCTGTGTTCGTTGATTTGCAAAAGGCTTTCTATACGGTTGAGCATTCAGTTATACTGAAAAAACTTCACCTGAAAAAATTAGGATATCAATGGTAAAGAGCTTTCTTAGGTTAAAAGCTATCTGCAGGATTGGTACCAGTTTGTTAAATGTGGCCATTCGAGATCTTCATGCCAGTTAGTTAAATATGGAGTACCTCAGGGCTTAATTCTGGGACCTCTTTTGTTCTTTGTACAAATTAATGATCTAACAAAAGTATGTAACATTCAAATGTATGCTGATGACACTGTCATATATGTGTCTCAAAAAAGCATCAGTGAGGTAGAGAAAGCTTGGACAAGATATGGCAAACATTGCAGAATGGCTAAAGAACAGCAGGCTTATCATAAATTTGAAAAAATAGAAAAACGGAATACTTTGGGGTACTGCAAAAAGCTGCACTCTATAAATGATTTTCAGATCTGGATGAATGAGCATTTGATACACGTTGTGAATAGTTACAAGTACCTTGGAGTGCTTTAGGACGCTAGCCTGAATATGAACGAGCACTTACAGAGGACTTTAAAAATGGCAGCAGCATGAATTAAGCTTTTGAAAAGAATGAGAAAATCACTAACGAGACATGCAGCTGAATCGATTTAGAAAGCAACTTTATTGCCTAAAATGCTGTATTGTTCTACACCGACTCTAGTTCTCCGAAACAATGGGTAAAAAATTCGAAAACATTCAAGCCAGAACCATTAAAATCATCCATCATCACTCAGAGTTTTGATCAAGAACGTGGGTAAATGACGATTTTCAACCAGAAAAATTTAAAGCAGATCTTTTGATCTTCAAGTGCTTACAAGGAACTACCATTCCAAAATTTGCGTCCTATGGTGAAAGAGTTAACCACAATTATGGTACAAGAGGCAATAAAGCTACTTTACGTGTTCCAAGGGTCAGAACAGAAGCAGCAAAAAGTCCTTTTGGTTTCCAGACCCATCCTGTTATAACGAACTACCTATTGAGATTAGAAGCTTGGGATCCTTTGTTGTTTTTAAGCATCGACTAAAAGAACATTTGCAACTTTTATAGTCATTTTTACAATAAATATTGAAGGAAATATTAGATTTTTACATTGTAAATTAGTGGATCACTTTTCTTCTTTTTTTTTATTTTTCAGACAGGGCCCCTATTGATAACAATACTCATAGCATTGACAAGGTTACCCTGCATACATATTGCTCTTATTATTACTATTATTATTTTCATCATCATTATTCATTACATCACAAAGCTCAATCGTCTCTGCCATGCTTACGCTCTTGGATCTGAAAACCTGTAGCATTTGGTCAATTGTACAACAGAGCATGCCTAAAAACATCTTTAATTTCACGATCAAATACCTGAACAAATCTTTACCAACACGGAAAAATCTCCATAAATGGTCTTTTTTCGATTCTCCTTCATGTTCATTATGTCTTCAACAAGAAACATTGCAACATATTGTGTCTAGCTGCAAATCATACCATGATAACTGCAGATATACCTGGCGTCATAATTCTGTTCTACCCGCTATAGCCAAGTCTTTATCTTCATTACAACATTGCACTTTATTCGCTGATCTTTCCTCCTTTGCATCTCCATCTTTGATCACAGGTGAATCCCTTCGGCCCGACCTTGCCTTAATTTCTCGTGATAAAACTCTCTACTTGCTAGAACTGAGAGTGGGGTTTGAAACAAACATCTTAATTAATTGTAACAGGAAGTCTGCTAAGTATAACTCTCTTATTAAAGCACTTAATTCTCAATTTTCTACTGTCCACTTTATCAATCTTTCTATGGGTGCTCTGGGTATTCTTGGGACTTCCTCTCTTACCTTTCCTACAATGCTCGAGGAAACTGGCATAGACAAGGCAATTCAAAGAAGACTTGTGATGAAAATGATTAATATCGCCATCCGATGTACCTACTATATATTTTGCAAGCGGAATAAAGAATGGACCAATGCAGATTTACTAGACTTTTAATTAGCCAATCTATGTGATAAACAGACAAGCCAATTGTACACTGCCGTCTATTAGTGAGGTGTATGATTGTAGTATTAATTTGATATGAAATAACATGAGAGTTTAAATAAATTATTATCATTTTTATTATTGTCATTATTATTATTTGGAGCTGGCTGTTCAAAATATCTAAATGAAGGTCGTTATACTTGGCGTCACAATTCATTACTTCACTTTATTGCAAATAGTATGAAGTCAGTTCCAGATTCCGTTCTGTATGCACATCTTCCTGGTTTTGTAACTCATTCGGTAATTACAGGAGATACTTTCCGTCCGGATCTTCTTCTTGCCATCTCTTACAAATGCCTATACACACTAGAACTAACTGTCGGCTTTGAAAACAACCTTATAAGCAAATTTAATATAAAAAGAAAGTAAAAAATTCGAGGATGTTAATCTGATCAGCCTATCTGTTAGCATTTAAGGGGTCTTCACTCAAAGGACTTTCTTGACATGTTTAGGATGTAGGTTTTGACGAACAACTCAAACGATACATGATAAAGACAACAACGAATATAGCGATTGGGACAACATACTTTTTATTTTGCGCTAGAAGCAAAGAATGGAACGATCCAGAACTTCTTTCTTCATAGAACCGTTTTATTTTTCTTTTTGTAACATAGTAGCCGATTATAAGCTACCTAGCCATAGCGAGGTTTACGATTGTATATATTGAATATAAGAATAAAATGAAGTTTCCATTATTATGTCCATCTTGTCTTACGCCTAGCTTTATTGATTTATAGGGTAATTTTAGGGATAACATTTGGAGCGCAATTTTTCTCATCCTAAACAATGAGTTATGAAATGTCGTCGTCTTTGATCAATAGTGCCAATCTACCTGTCGCTAAAGACAATAGTCACCTAATTTTTGAAATATTTCTCGTGGTCTGCTTCGCTTCCACTAGGAATTTTTAACTACAAACATTGGATGGAGAAAAAGATATGGCTTCCGAAAGAGCCATTTCCTTGCTTCTAAATGGTGCGTGATTTCAAATTATTTTTCTGGAGGAGCCCGAGACCCCCATTCTTTTTTCCTTCGCCCGATTTTAGCCCCCCACTTTCAGATCGCTCCGCGGTACCTGTCATAAAAACGATTCCAAGTGCATGTGTGTTTCCAAGACCAAGGCACTTTAAAGTTTGATTTTAAATTTGTAACATATGAAACATGCGTACCATTACCATTTAAATGGCCCTAGTTTTTTTGCCCCATGCGGAAAGGCATGATACCTGAATCCATTTTACGTTTCTGCAATGCCCTCGGGGGCGCATCTGGGCGGGTTGCGGGGTTCGCAGCCCCTGCCCTTTTTGGGGCCATTTCGCCAAATGCCGGGTTACACGATCACTTTTTTCCATCGCTGCTTATTTTAATGCGCTTATGAGATGTTTATCCTTCACCTTTGGAAATTTTACGCTGAACGAAAGTAGAGTAAAATCGAGTTAACGCCATTTTTTCAAAGACGCCGCAAAAACTCTTACGTCACAAAGTATTTTGATAAGAAGTAAACGGCCTAGTGATTGAGAAAAAAGGAAACAACGAGAAGTAATACTAAAAAATTTGATTTTTGCTAAAAAAACCATTATAAACAGTGATTGGGAGCGAGGGCGAGCTAATGAAAATTGTTTGTGTGTGTGTGTGTAATTTTATTTTAATTCGATTATTTACAATAGCTAACAATATATACATTTTGAATAAGTATATTCAAGTCAACTAATCCAAATCGAAGTTACAAAACAAAAGCAATAAACAAAATAAATATTTACACATGTACGTAACTAATTACAGCTGATTTGGGAGTCATTTGCAGGCACTACATTTGCAATTGGGACCATTCCATTGTTTTATCAAATCCTTAAAATTTTTCAAATTTTCTGCTGACTTTATTCTGTCTGGTAATCTGTGGCGCAATAGACGTCAGGCTATTGGACCCAAATGTTGTTTGGTTTGGTCTAACGTGAGCTAAGTTATTTGGATTTCTTAATGAATAATTCGAAGACCGTAATCTAAAAATGCTCTGCATAAAAGGTGGGTTTAACTGTTTCATCGTTTTGAATATCTCTATGCAAAGAATTCTTTGGCGAGCAACAAGCATCGTGCATTTATCTGACTTCAAGAGTAAGTCATTATACGAACTGATGTGATCATTGTAGAGAAATCTTAGTGCACCTTCTTGCAGCTGTTCAATTTTCTGTAATGATTTTGCTAATGAAAAATACCACACAAGGGGAAAGTAATTAAAATTAGAGTATACAAAGCTCTGAACAAGAATTTTTTTCTCCTTGAAGCCAATAAAATTTTGTAATCTTTTAAGAACATTTAATTGTGTTGCAGCTTTTTTGCAAAGATTTGAAATATGCGGGTCGAAATCAAGTCGATAGTCCAACGTAACGCCTAAAAGTTTAACGGTCTCCTCAGATTTGATCATCTTGCCATTAATGTTACTTTGCTCCCCACTAGTATTCGTTTGATTTTTCTTGGCAATATAGCATGGAATTTTTCAGGGTTGGCAATCATTTCATTGTTTTCTAGCCATGATAAAGACACTCCTGTTTCTTTATCCAAAGTTTTTACAAGATCCGGCATTTTTTCAGAAAAGTAAGCAAGTGTATTGTCATCAGCATAATTATGGAGCATTGCCTGCTTCATAAAAAAAAAACAAGTCATTTATGTAAAAATTGAAAAGGATTGGTTCCAATACAGAGCCCTGGGGTACACCAGATATAACCTCTTGAAAAGAACTATACGTATTATTTATCCGTACACATTGTTTTCGTCTTTTAAGATAAGAATAGATAAGGACTAGTGCATCTTCATCAAATCCACATGCATGTATTTTGGCAATAAGCAAGTCATGTGGGATACAGTCGAAAGCTTTAGAAAGATCCATAAGGATCGCACCTACGAGATAGTTGTTATCTAATTTAGACCTCCAATCTTCTATTAGACGTATCAGGACGTGTTGGGTTCCATATTTTTGTCTGTAGGCCGCAATAAAGACAGAAAGCGTTTTGTCTAAATGTTGAATGAGTTGCTGCTTTAAGAATTTTTCGTATATCTTCGAAAAGGTATTGATAAGACCAACTGGGTGAAAGTTCCTTTCTACTGTGCGAACTGACTCCCCCTTATCTAAAGGGCAAACTGCCGCTTTTTTGCATCGTTGGGAAAACAGGAATTACGAATGCTACAGTTTATTGCCATGGTTAGAGTGTTTGTAAGTTCATTTGCCGCTAGAGAGACAAACTTTGGCGGAATTTTATCCTCACCAGTAGATTTTCTGCCATCCAGGGATTTTAATAGTTTCGCAACGTCGTGACTGCCTACCTCTTGAAATATGAAGGTGTTCAGTAATTGCTCTGGGTTTTAGATGATAGCGAGCACACTAGAGTAGTTTTTATACTTATCTAGAATCAATCGAACAATTTGACGGTCATCAGAAAATCCAGTATCTTTAGCAAGACTGATAGGCTTCTTACCACTAGATTTCTCTACTATATTTACATAAGGGTCGTTGAAAATCTTTGTTAATTCCTTGTCATTAGTTACAATGGTCTCATTGTTTACAAGAGAAATATCGCTACTCATGAGTCCCCCTTTTATTGAAAGAAAAGGGTTAACAAGATCCCAAAATTCTTCATTAGACATTGTGCCGTTTTTAGTTGCTTCTTTAAAGTGGCTCTTGATAGCCTCTTTCCTTATGGAGACACATTTGTTTCGTTGCTATTTGACCTTAGTTCTATTTTCTGTGGTAGGATTTTTATTTAGCCTTTTTTAAGCCTTGATCTGGTATAAATTGCTTTTTGCAATTGCTGATTCATGAAAGGGGCAGTATTTCCCCTTTGAACTTTAGTTTTTAAAGGAGCATGCTTATCTACAAGTTTTCGGAAAGCAGATGAAAGATTCCTGTATGCCATCTGCATCATTAACATCGGCTTTAAAGTCAATATTCGTTACATCTTGAAGAAACTTTTCAGGGTCGAATTTCTTATAGCTACGATATCTAATCATTTTAGGTTTGAGACGGGGAATGTGCGTTTTCATTAAAGTTAAGAACAGCCAATGGAAATCGCTTAGACCAGTTTCAAAAACAGTGGTATTTTGAAAACATCTCAGTTTATTTGTCAGCATGACATTTATGGACGTACTATGATATTTTGTGAAACATGTCTTATCATTTACCAAATTGAACAGTCCAAAAACATCGCAAAAAGAACTTACCTTAGTATATCCGGGATGCTGAATATAATGAGTGTCAATATTTATGTCACCCATAATCAGAACATTGTCATATTTGTCCATGGCTGAGTTTAGGGAGGAAGACAGTTCTCTAAAAAAATAGTTCCAGATTGGAAGCATCTGGGGGTCGGTAAATGCTGAAAATGGCCCATCTCTTTTTTTTCGTTTCAGGATGTTCATTCCTAATTACTAACAATCCCCCCCTTATTTGCCAACAAAAATAGAACTGTCCATGGACACTAAGAGACTGCCTAAAAAACTATAGAATAAATATCGCCATCCATTCAGACTAGAATGTGCTCTTTCAAATTTTAGTGCCCTTTCTAGATAGAGAAGTGTTTGTGTCCTTTTAAGGTTGCATCCATGTTTATAAAGGGAATTGCTGCATTTAAAAATCGCCATTGCAGAATTTTCAATCTTCATGTGGCACTAATTGCAAAATCTTAATCTCATGTCCCTCAAAGTTCCAAATGCTTTGAACAGGACTAATTTTAGGCCAATTAGCGTTCTGCCAACACTCTCTGAACTGTTTGAAAGAATAATGGACAAACAGATGGTTGCTTATATTACACCTCTCTTATTTTTACTTCTCTGTGGTTTTCGTAAAGGTTACAGTGCTCAAAATGCTCTTGTAAGGCTTTTAGAAAAATTCAAAATTAGCCTTAATGAGGCAGAGGCCGTATTAATGGATCTCTCCAGGGCATTTGATTGTTTCAGACCTGATTTTTTGATTGCAAAATGATAAGCTTATGGTATTTTTCACAAAACATTAAAACTCATAAACGATAACCTCACAAATAGACAACAACGAGTTAAGGTAAACAGTTCCTTCAGTTCTTGAAAAGACCTAACTCATGGCGTTTCCCAGGGGTCAATCTTAGGCCTTTTGATGTTTAACTTTTTCTTCACTTTTTATTCAAAATTCAGATATCTGTAATTATGCAGATGACACTACTATCTATTCTTGTGATAAGAGCCTAGATACTATATCTCATAAGCTTGAAAATGACTGTAAAGTGGCCCTAAAATTGTTTGCTGACAACTTCATGATATTAAACGCAGATAAATGTCACCTCCAGAAATGACAGTTTTAGAGGGTTCCTTATAAATCAGCATTGCTGAAGGGCAACCCTTCTTAAAGATGTGCAATGGAATTAAATGAATGAAATGAAATTAATGAAATCCACACATTGTTACACACAGATCTTCACACATTTTCTGATCGACAACCACTGTTTTTAATTAATTTCCAGTTTAGGCCTTAAAAGGTGATCCCGAGAAATCTATTGCATAGAGCATAGTCAATAGAAAGAAAGTTTGGTCTGGAAGCCTATTGTTCTATCTTATTGTTAGCAAAAAATTTGGTCACGTGCCGATGTAAGTGCACAGCAACAAACAACGCATCAAACAACCAACACTAGACTTTACGATAAATCGACCAAATCTTAAATTTATTGCATGGTTGTAAATCATTTTGAGATTTATAGAAAGTTAGTTGAAAAAGAAGCATGCCAGGCGCAAACTGTGCACTGCCGCAATGTGGAACAACTCGGAGAGAGAAGTACGAAAGCGTCGGTATTTTTCAAGTTAGTCAACGAACAAGCGAGCGGTAGGCCTATGTTGCCTGGAAGAAAGCAGTTTATGATGTCGTATCGAAGTATCGAGAGGAAGATCGAGCCTTCAAGAAACAAATAGAAGCAGGAAATGTATGGATATGCGAGAAACATTATAAGCCAGAAGATATTGAATTCACAAGTAAGTGCAGTGGAGCAAGTGACAACTTGCTCCCATTTAGGCCCAGGCATATAGTTTACACGTTTTTATGCAATTAATACACGTTTTTTTATATAAGAAACTCACTGATCTTCCAGTTTTACACATTATTTTTATCCATACTTTAAGTTTATATTTATATCTATGACTATTTATATGTATAACATTAATTTTCTTTCATTAGAGACTGGCAGAAAAACCCTTCGCTTTGGTGCAGTCCCCTCTGAGAATTTGCCACAAAAGTCTCACCCTTCTCGGCCTGTTAAAGAAAGGAGACACCTTCATATTGTTCAAGATAAGGTAGTGACACAGGCAAAAGGTATGTCATACAAAAGCTTTGAAGAGGTTAAAAAAAGAGTTGCTAAACTGAAATTGCCATGTTGGCAGCAGGATGTAGCAGAAAATCAGCTGACGTTGAAGCAGTTTGAAGACAATGCCATGATCCCTAAATTTCAACTTGTCATTGATAGTGAATTGAGATATACTCTTATCGTATTTGGTTGGTCATTGCTAGACGATCATATTATTTACAAGGAGTTTGAAAGAAGTTTGGAAAATGTAACTGTTTCAAACCTGGTTAACAGAATTGAACAGTTCAAGCTTTGCAAAGGTGTAACAAAATCATGTGACGACCTACATTACCATGCCATTCCCTATCAGGTGACTTCACAAGAACAGCTACAGTTTCCTGCAAAATCAGTTGTTTACAACAGACCAAAAAGATGTCTTGTGCTCAAAGAGTCTGATGGTCAGTGTGAAAATTGTATGAAGATTGAAAATAGGACAGCAAAAGAAGTACAGAGAAAAGGCAAAAACCTGTGCATCCCTGCAAAGCCCAAAGCCCCAGTTTCTGCCACTCATCCAACTCGCCTGAAATTAACCCTCCAACAACAGCGATTAAAATGTAGCCAACTCCAGAAAGAAATCGAAGAAATGAGACTGGCAATCAACTCATCTAGTGTTTCTGTTGATCCCAAGCTAGACCAGGATGTGAAAGGTATAATTTCTACAGAAGGTTCTAAAATGTCACCATTTATGAAACTATTTTGGGAGCAACAACAGAAAGCATTTAACAATAACTACAATGCCATTCGTTATCATCCAATGATCATACGTTTCTGTTTGTCTCTGGCAGCAAAATCATCATCTGCCTATGATGAATTACGAGATTCAAAGGTCCTGACCCTCCCAAGCAGGAGGACCTTGCGTGATTATAGAAATGCTATAACGCCTAAAGTAGGTTTCAATGAAGAAGTGATAGCAGAACTTTCAAGAACAACAAGCTGTCTGCAAGGAGTTCAAAGGTTCATAGTTTTGGGCTTTGATGAAATGAAAGTTCAATCAAAGCTGGTGATTGACAAATAGACAGGGAAACTAATAGGCTACCTTGATCTTGGAGATCCTGACATAAATTTTGCAACCCTTCACAAGCAGGATGATCTAGCATCACATGCTTTAGTATTTTATGTTCGAGGTCTGGCATCTGACCTTAGATATAACCTGTCCTACTTTGCTACAAGTGGTGTAACTTCCTATCAACTCATGCCTCTATTTTGGAAAGCTGTTTCAATTCTGGAATGGACTTGCAAGCTGCCAGTTATTGCATCTGTGTGTGATGGGGCATCTCCTAACAGAAAGTTCTTTCGGATGCATGCCACCTTAGCTCAAAGTCCAGGAAAGCCTGTAGTTTACCGCTCAGTCAATATCTTTGCTCCAAGTCGTTTTCTGTGGTTTTTTGCTGATGCACCCCATCTGCTAAAGACTGCTCGTAACTGTTTGCATCATTCTGGTTCAGGGAAATCAACAAGATACATGTGGAATGATGGCAAGTATCTTCTCTGGCAGCACATATGCGAGTTAGTTAATGATGACATGGAAAGGGGCCTGAAGCTATGTCCCAAATTATCTCCTGCACATACTGAACTTACTGCATATTCAGTAATGAATGTGTCAGTAGCTGCCCAAGTATTGAGTGCAACAACAGCAAATGTACTCAAAGAATACTATGGTCATGATGTCCATGGAACTGCTGATTTTTGCAAAATGATGGACATGTTCTTTGATGCACTGAATGTGCGAAGTACCAAGGAAGCTCAATTCAAAAGGAAAGAGTTTTTAAAGCCATACACCTCAGTTGATGATGATAGATTTCATTGGCTTGAAAATGTCTTTCTCAAGTACCTAGCCGACTGGAAAGCAAGTGCATCAAGCAGGGAAGGCAGCTTTACTGACAGTGCAAGGGATAGAATGTTCTTGTCATGGCAGACATACAAAGGTCTACAGATCACTGTCTACTCAGTGATTGAAGCAACAAAGTACCTTTTGAGCAATGGAATGAGGTTTGTCCTCACAAGTCGATTCAATCAGGATGTAGTTGGAGAATATTTCAGCAGGCAACGCTCTCTTGGTCGTCGCAGTGATAATCCAGATATGAGAATGCTTGGATATAATGATAACACAATCCGTATACAAAGATCTATTGCGCCAGTAACAGGAAATACACGAGGAGGCCATGTTCAAAAAAGACAAGTTTCATGGTCTGTAAATGATGAAACAAAGTTAGCAAAAAGAAAGACTGTGTAATCTACAAACAACTCTACTAATTATTTGATTTTATCTTTAAATGTTTACGTAAAGCTTTGGTCTTCTTGCAATGTAGCTGTGTCTTTGACTTTGCAAAAGAAAATATCCTTACTCTCAAGTATAACTGAATTAGTTTTTCCAGTAGATTTGTTTTGGTCTCAGTGTCCATTTTAC
Source organism: Catostylus mosaicus (assembly GCA_964019065.1). Lineage (NCBI taxonomy): Eukaryota > Metazoa > Cnidaria > Scyphozoa > Rhizostomeae > Catostylidae > Catostylus > Catostylus mosaicus. The sequence continues at coordinate 4,453,468 of OZ025199.1, forward strand.
TGGGAGACCCTTGCTCCATAGCATTAAAAACACTCCTAACAGCCAGCTTTCCAGTTAAGTGACCAGTTAGATTATGGCAGTCAATTTCTGAGACATGGCCAGTTTCTGTAGCTGCTCGAAATTCCTCTTCTACTAAGGTAAACAGTTGAACGCATTCTGCATTTACTCCCCACAATCCACCTCTTGTTTGGCACTTCACTTGCCTTTGTGAAGAAATACCCTCCATTCTCAAAGAATTTAAGAAAGCAATCATATCCATTGCACTTTGAAAACTTTTACTTTGATGTGACACCAGATACAGTTTTCGAAAAAACTGAATGTACAACATACCCAGCTAGGTATTGTAAACTGTCAACTTCTTGTTCAGGGATCTTTTTTGCAGCAGCAGCTTGCTCTGTAGGTTTTTTGGAGTATGAAAGGATTTTGTCCCCCAATTTTGTGGCAATTAATGTACAAATGGGAAACTCCAAATTTTTAAAATGTTTTTCAGCATTCACCACCACCTTTTCATAATATACTGTATAAAATTGTTCAGCATCAGAATTTTCCAATAGTTTTACAAAAAGTTGCAACAATTGTTTTCTGAGATCATCATTTTCTTCAGCAAAAATATAATTAGAAGCAGCATTGCGCAGTTGAGCTGGATAGCAGCCATCATTTCCCAGTTCTTCCTTTGCTTGGTTGACCAACATAGTGATGACTGACCCGTCAAAAGGCCTGGAATTTTTAGGCACGTCATGCTTTGTGATAACGTGTCTAGATAGACCAGCTTGCGTCTTATATTTTTTTTGACATTTTCCACAAGCAAGTAAGCCATGACTTGATATCTAGAGTGGAAGCAATAAAAGTCTTAGCAACATTTTAAAACAGTCAAGCTGGCCCTACACGTCTTTTTTTAGAAGAACAACTTTTATAAGAAACACCAGGGTGAGATTTGGCCAAAAAACAGGAACAAAATAAGAAGAAAGGCAGGCTGAGATTTAAAAAACTCAAGAAATAAAATATTGCCTAATTCGATCGTGCGATCAGCCGAACCATTTAGAATTGAGAATGGCTACGAGCAGTGGTTGCAAGAATCGCAGCGGAAACTTTTGGCCTGTTTCCTTGGCCAGGTAAGCCTTTTTCTTTCTAAAAACTTTCGATTTCGTTTCCCTAACCCCTCTTCCGTACCTTGCTAAACTTTTATTCGTTTAAACGCAATTTTTTTTCGATTTTTTAGCCGAATTCCATGAAGTACCTTCGACCGTGGCTGTGCTTTAGGCCGTTTTGCTTCGCCTCCCGTGGCGTCGTTTTGCTCACGAGATCGCCGTCTTCTCAGGTAAGTCGTTCAAAATGAATCCCTTAATGATGGAAAATTTGTTTTTAATGTTTTAATGAATTTCTCTCAATTTTTTAAGGCTTGATATGAGTCGATTATCGTATTGGTTTTTTCGATGGAGATTCGGGGGCGTTTTTCGCATGTGCTTCAACTGTTTCTTTCATGCGAGGAATTTCGTGCTTTAAATCACGTTCGCTTTCCCAAACCAATTTGCTACATGTTATCCTGTTTAATTTGTTAACCGTCGCTGAATTATTTCTAGGTTTTAACGCGATTTCTCTTCGATTTTTCAGGGTATTTTGCGATCTTCCTTCCACACTGGTTAAATTTGGCCACGTTGCTTCGCCTCCCGTTGAAATCTTCCTGTTCTTTGTATTGTAACAGAAACTCAAACTCAAACTCAAAGCTTCTTTTTCAGCATCAAATTAATTACAGGTTACATCGTATTAGTTGTTAAGATACAATCATTAATTATAAGATGCAAATTACAAAAAAACAATATAAATATTACAAAATCAGCTGAATATTGCCTCCCGTGGAAATCTTCCTGTGCACGAAAACACAATTTTCTCAGGTAAATCATCCGACAACATCACCAGATATCTGCTCAATAATTCCTTGCTAACTTAATGAATTTCTCTATATTTTTTTGGCTAATTTTAATCAATTTTCACATTGTTTTTTTATGATGGAGATTCGGGGGCGTTTTTCGCATGTGCTTCGATCGTTTTTGCATGCCAAGAAATACGTGATATAAATCATGTTTTCTTTTGTTGAAACACTTTTATGCATGTTACTAAACCCTTCTACAGTTCTTTCTTGATGTTCACTTGCATTTTATTGATTTTTTTAACATATTTTTACATGATTTTCCTGTTGTTTTACACGAGCAATTTTGGTGAATATTTGTACTGAACATTAGTTTATTCCCGATGAACAAGTGCATGTATTAAATCGCGTCTACCTGCCCCACATATATTTGCTAAATACTGCTTTATTTTTTTGGTTGGTTTAAGCATGATTTCTTTTGGATCTTTAGGCAATTCCACGATCGACCTTCGACACAGGTTGAACAATCATGACGCCTTTCCTTCGCCCCCCGTGGCGTTCTTCATCACCACGAAATCACCGTTTCCTCAGGTAAATCACGCTAAAACACGACTTGACTGTTTCTTTATTGTTTCCTTGATGCATTGATGATAAAATATTTTTTTCTGGGTTTATTTGAGTCGATCTTCAAGTTGTTTCTTTCCACGATGTTGAGGGGGCGTATCTTCGACGAATTCCATGCTGTCAAAGACGTGATTCAATACACGTTTACTTTTCCTAAATCACGTTGACAAATGTAACTGAATTTTTCTAGATTTGTAGCTGGAAGTTCAATAAACATTTTTCACTGCTTTTTAGCTGGACTCTAAACGATTTTATGTTGTTTTTGGCGATTAGTTTTAGGGAGCTTTTTGTGGAGACCTTTATTTGATTGCTGATGAATAATTTCATGCGTTAAATCATGTTAACTGTTGAGGAAAACATTTCCTAAATACGCCTAATTTTTTTGGTTGCTTTTAACATGATTTCTTTTGAATTTTTAAGGGAATTCCTCGATCGACCTTTGACACTGGCCAAACAAACATGGCGCCTTTCCTTCGCCCCCCATGGCGTTCTTCTTAACCACGAAATAACTGTTTTCTAAGGTAAATTACACAAAAACAAGACTTAACTTTTTCAAGATTGTTTCCTTGATGCATTTCTGAAGCTAATAATTTTTGGGGTTATTTTGAGACGATTTGTATGGTTTTTTCACACTGGAGATTCGGGGGCGTTTTTCGCATGTGCTACGACCGTTTTTGAATGCCAGGAACTACGTGCTATAAATCATGTTTTCTTTTGCTGAAGCAATTTTATCCATGTTACTGAACTGTTCTACACTTCCTTCTTAATGTTCACGTGCGTTTTTATTGGTTTTTCTAAACTAATTTTTCATGATTTTCGTGTTGTTTTTCTCGAGCAAATTTAGTGGATTTTGGTACTAAACATTATTTTATTCCGGATGAACAATTTCATGGATTAAATCGCGTCTGCTTGCCCCAAATATATTCGCTAAATATTTCTATTTTTTGGTTGGTTTAAACGTGCTTTCTTTTCAATTTTTAGGGAATTCCATAATCGTCCTTCGACACTGGTTAAACATGGCGCATGTCCTTCGCCCCCTGTGGCGTTCTTCTTCACCATAAATCACTGGTTTCTTAGGTAAATCACGCTAAAACACAAGTTAACTTATTTCAAATTGTTTCTTTGAGGCATTTATGCAATTTTCCCTTTTTTGGGGCTAATTTCAGTTGATTTGCAATGTTGTTTTTTCGCAGTGGAGATTCGGGGGCGTTTTTGCATGTCCTTCTACCGTTCCTCTATGCAAGGCAATTCCAGCTATGAATCATGTTTTCTTTTGCTAAAGCCATTTTATACGTGTTACTAAGCTGTTCTAGATTTGTTTCTTAATGTTTCTTTTCATTTAATTGATGTTATTTACTAGATTTGAAATCGATATTCGTGTTGATTTTCTCGAGCAATTTTCCTGGATTTTTATACCCTACGTGCTATGAATCATGTTTTATTTTGCTGAAGCAATTAATGCATGTTACTGAACTGTATCATAGTCCTTTCTTTATAATCACTTGCATTTTATTGATGCTTTCAACTACTTTTACACGATTTTCGTGTTGTTTTTCCCAAGCAACTTTGGTGGACTTTTGTGCTGAACATTGTTTTATTCCCGATGTACGATTGCATGCAGGATACCGTTTACTTGCCTTAAATATATTGACTTAATATTTGAAAATTTTTTGCTTCCTTTCAACGTGATTTGTCTTCAATTTTTAGGGATATCAACGATCGAACTTCCACTCTGGTTAAACAACATGGCGTTCATTTTCGTCACGAAATAACTGTTTTCTCATATAAACAATTGCAGTCATTGGCATTAACACTATGATGACTTTATCATTAGAACTGTGAACTTATTTAATGCATTTAACAATATTGATATTTGTTGTAGTCATGTTTAATAACGTTTTACAATTTAATCATTTATTTTTCAAAATCATCAAAATTTTCTGATTCACAATCACTTGAGTTTTATTACACCTTTCTTACTCATTCTACCCCCTGACTACAAGTATCACAACGGAATTCAATCTTTTCCAATCACTTAATATATCTGACTTTAGTAAAGGTCTTCATAAATAGGGAGACACCTGGCCACTTTGTTACCCTTTTTCCAAATTATTAAAGCCCTCATGTATTATATGCCAAGTAACAAGCCTGAGGTAATGCTCTTTTCTTGAGCGCAGTAATTTCGACTAATAGAATTTAAAACCTCGCTGCACATTCTTCAGCCTTCACATAGACTTTTCCACCCGCTTCCTCTACACTTTTCTACCCATTCTACTAGAGTTTGTGAGTGTAACTAATAACCACAACACTGCTTAATCCAATAATGGAGAAGACTAGCTTTTTTTCAAGTGGCCCGCTGGCGCGGGCCCGCTTGCCCGAGTGGTTACATACTAATATACTTATTTCCATATACTAATATACATATATGCTCAGGAAATTCGATAACGAAAATGACAAAAAGAATAAGAAAACCTTAGGCTGAAAATATACGGAAAAATAAGAAACGGCAGGCTGAAACTGGAACCAAGTTTTCTTATAAAAAAAACGTGTAATTGTTCTACACGCAATGTTCGGCGTAAGGCCCGCGCTTGAAAACGGCCTGAAACAACCGCTAGACAAGATATACCAACCTCTTTTACAGCAGACTGTACTTCTGTGTCAAATATATCTTCGAAATCTTCATCATTGAGAACCAAATCGAGAGCGACGTCCAATGTTTCGCCAAATAGAAAGTCGTCATTATTTCCTGCAGCACTGCTCGCCATCTTGAAATTCTGTGCACTTACTTTGGCACGGGACCCGAGCAATAAGAGTCAATCAACATTTGCGCGCAAGCAATAAGATAGAACAATAGGCTTCCAGACCAGTCTTTCTTTCTATTGCCTATGCATAGAGCAAGCATTCCTGATTCCTCATTCCTCATTCCTGATTGGTTGCTCTCTATGGCTAGCTTCTTATTCGTTTTACTCAATAGGAGGTAACACAGGTGTGATTCGGTGTGATGGTTCATCACTGTTTAGGACCATTGACAACAGAAACAGTGCCAAGTTAAGGGGTCGGGACCGACTTTCTCAACAAATTTCATAGGACCGGGTAGTGAACTTATAGTGGGGGTTGTGACATCCCCCACAACCCCCTCATTCGCGCCCCTGTCTGTTCTATGTTTCACACAGCATCTTTGAAGGGATTCTTCAAGGGCATGGTGCAAAAACCTTAATGATAGCAACCAGTTCCTTCTATTTGACATTAAAGATTGATTAAAACTCAGACTCACGCCACCAACTTAAAGCAATGGTGTCCATTCAGACCAGACCAATCTTTGGAATGCACAAATTATCGACGCAACTTAATAGAATATCAATTGTAATGGAAACTGATCAGTTTTAGATCCCTTTTTCTAACAAAGTTTGCCACCTCCCCCCCCCCCCCCCCCCTCCTGCCCGTTGCTCGTGCAGGCGTCCCTGCGCATATGACACCGGCACCAGCAGTGACATACAGGAATACCTGGATCACTATTGTCATCCAGACTGCAGTCAATCTTCGTTTCGTAAAAAATCCTGAACATTTTAGGAACGATTTTGAATAAACCATCCCAAATTTGGGTTAATGTATGATGTCATAAACTGTATAAACAAACGTTTTGATTGGTCGTAAATAGTCTGTGTCTTACTTACATGAAGTAACAGTGACAACAAACTTAAATTTACAGGGAGTGGTATTGCCGATTTACTTTCGTTTCAATTCAATAACGCTGGAACAGGGCCAGAAAAGTTCCAGAAATCTGCACTGTTGTGTAATGATTTATTGATATTGCTGCATCGAGACTTCAATGTTACTAGAACAACCGTTATATTATAATGTCAGATAGGCCTATTGGATTTGAAGGCCATTACGCCAACAGCGGAACAGGAGATCAAGGGCACCACCCAGGTCACCAAGCACCATATGGTTACCCTGCAATAAATACTGCCCAAGGCTATGGTCAAGGGTATGGAGCAGCATACCCGCCTTCGGCAATTAATGACCCGGTATATCCGCCGGTGGAGGCGTACCCTATGCAACATCAACCATCGATGCCGCCTGCACCCTCAATGCCGGTTGTTGACGTTGCAGCGAACCAAAGGGAATACATTCCACCGTCTAGGTGCTTATTTATTCATTTGTTGTCTGTAATCACTATCCACAATTTGCACTGATGAATTTTTGAAATGAAACAGTCTGATTTTATTCCGGAAATAATTATTAGCCCTGCATGTTTATTCTTGCTCGTAGTCATAGCAATGATCATCTTTTGGTTTTTCTTATTTTCCCGCAGCACCTTGCGATATCATCCTATATAAATGTATCAAGTAAATCTCATCTTGCATTTCAGAAACAGAATTTGAAAATATTTGTTTTGAATTTTGTGCATGATAATGGACAATATTATTGTATGGTTATTCTCCCAAGATGCAATCTTGTAGAATAGGTGGATTTTTCAAACATTCCTGGGCCAATAAAATACACCACATGTTTCTTACCTTTTATTCCTGTCAATCCTCTTGGTAATGAGGATCAATTTTCAAACCAAATGTTCTAAATTTTGAAAACATTATATCAAATCTCATTGTAGTTACTATGATGATGCAGCACATGGGAAAAGAGATGTGCCACATGGTACTGAAAGACCACCTACTGCCAAGGTTGAACCATTGAAGGACAGTGGTACACCAACAGGGAGAAGAAGTAAATCACCTCCTAGCAAAACAGAAACTGGGAATCAAGAAAGACATTCACAGCTATCTGGGAGAAAGCTTTTAGATCATGAAGAGGAGGATCATGATTACAGAGAAACTGAGGTAATTATTGCTCGTTTAGAAGAAAATAAATAAATGTTCACATGCTTGTTTAAATCTTAAGATGCAATAGATGGTGTAGGGGCATGCATGTCTAAATGATGCAAGGGTTGGTTCTCTGATGAAACAGATCAACAGCTAGAAATTTCCACATGATATTGAAGCCATTGTGATGGAAGTAGATCTTAAGAAACAAAAATGGCTGGTTATTAGCATCTACCATTCCTTTCCCAATGCCAAAATATTTTTTTGTTGAAATAGAAAATGGAATGGACTTTTCAGTTGCAAGTATGAAAACTGTATAATCAATAGGGATTACAATTGTGAAGTAAGCTAATGTGTGATCAGTGGTTTAATGGACAGCTATAATGCTTAGAATCTAGTTAAGGGCTTAACCTGTTTTAAGTCAGACAATCCCTGATGCACAGACCTAATACTAAAGAATAGGAAACATTATTTCCAGAATATTACTACAACTGAAACGGTTTATCTGACAATCAAGCTATGATTGTTAGGATGTTGAAGGGTGGTCTCATCAAGAGAGGCCCTAGGATAATCACCTATCATGACTATGGCTCCTTTTGCGCTTGATGACTTAATGGATAACATTTAGTCTAATTTGTCAGATTGTGGGACTATGGTTCTTTTGACTATATGGTCACAGATGTTCTAGGTGAAACCACTCCCATAAAGAAAAAGGAAAATTAAACTCTAGGAAGTCATCCAAGAGGTCTGAATCTGCAAAGGTTCTGATATCCAAGAAAATTCTGATATTTAATGCTACTTTAATGCAAGTATCTCACAAAATAAGTTTCCAGTGAGGCTGAAGGCAGGAGATATCTCACCTCTATACAAAAAGGACAATAGGTTTGTAAAGAAAACATATAGTGCAATGACAATCTTACCCTTTAAATAAAAAATATATGAGAGACTGATGGAAAGTCAGATGAAAACCTTCGCTCGCTGCTTTCTCAATCCACTACTGTGCAGTTTTCAGGAGAATTATAGTACACAGCATGCTCTAATTCGGTTAAAGAACATTGCAGGAAGGCTTTGGACAGGGGAAACATTACTGGGGCCATGTTATGGACCTTTTCAAAACATTTGACTGCTTGAACCTGGAAGCATATATGGCTGTAATAAAAAAACACTGCAGCTTTTCCAGAGCTATCTGAATGGGCGCAAGCAGAGAGTGAAAGTGAAATGGGTCTTTCAGCACACAGAGAGAAACCAGCATAGGCATCCCATACGGATTATTTCTGGGACTGCTTTTGTTTAATATCTACCTGAATAATCTCTTTTTGTTGGTGAACTACAGAAATATATACAACTATGCTGGTGACACTACCATCTATGTCTGCGATAGCAGTAGCAGAAATGTAATAAATAGTCTAGAAAATGAAACACAATTCCTCTCAGAGTGGTTTAAGAATAACTGCATGTAGTTGGATGGTGATAAGTGCCAATTGGAAAATTTCAGTGAAAAAGCAATGATCTCTTGATAAAGATTGGAAAAACAACCATCATTTGGAGCTAAGAGGAAAGATTACTAGGCATTATTTTGGTCAAACAACTTTCTCTCAAGACACAGGTCCAATTGTTATGCAAGAAAGCAGGTCAGGAGCTTCATGCACTTTCACATATATCTTACTTGCCTGAAACTGAAAAACTCAAACATATTGTGCAGGCTTTTATTTTTTTCCAATTCAATCACTGCCCTCTAGTATTGATGTTCTGTGATAGACATCTTGATAACAAGATTAATCAAATTCATAAAAAGCACCAGAGCATCGGATCTAAAGATGGTCCTCTGATTTTAATGCACTCTTGAGGAAGGATAATTCACTATCTGTCCTCAAATGAAATCTGCAGTTGCTGATGACAGAGATCCACAAAACCAAATCAAATATTGCCCCAAGCTTTTTGACTGAGATTCTCATTGAAAAGAATCCCCCTTATGATCTTAGAACAAAATAATTGTGCAAATACCTAAGTCCTGGACAGTTCATACGGCCTTTCAAATGACATTAAAGAGTCTTTGAACATTGCCACTTATGAAAACATATTAAGAGGCCCTTTACATGGAGACCTGACATGAAACTCATGTTGGCATGATTTCATGCCTGTATGAAAAAGCTGTCTGTTTACATGAGAGTGGACCTGTAACTCATGCCGGCACGCACTCATGTCGCCATGAGACCCGATATGAAACTTTCTGAATTAAATGTTTTAAATCTCCTTCTCGGCACTGTTGCCCTAGCACTTCAGCTGCAATACAGTTGCTTTTACAGCAAAAAAAGATCAATCAGCAGTTAAGCACAGCAGAAATTGTGCCCTTGGAAGATACAGATTTCTGCAAAATTGATTTTTGAGAAAGAAAAGTTGACACTGGAATAATCCTGGTCGCATTAGTGCATGGTGGCTAAATGCTTGGAATGGTATTTTAACTGAAAATTTTTAGCTAAATGCTTGGAATGGTATTCAGCCTTATATTTCTCCAAATCAAAATTTTTTCATTTCACCCCGACACAAAAACTTTGTGTTTACATGAGATTTTCATCCCATTTTCATGTTGGCATCACTTTTCATGCCCACATCACTTTTATGGCGACATGAAATTTTCATATCACCTCGGCATCATGTAAACACAACAGTAGCTCAGACCAGCAACCGATATGGAAATTCGCACCTGCATGAGTTTCATGTCAGGTCTCATGTAAAGGGCCTCTAAGAAATGGAAGCGAAAGGAATGCAAGTGCAGATTATTCAATACTTTTGTAGCGCAGGTTGGGTTCTTGGATTGATTCTCTGGAATATCAATTTGTTCAAGTTCTGCTCATAAATATGTATAATAGTGTACTTTTAGATAATATGATCATTGTACTTTGTTACCTAACTATTTTACCTTAAGTGACAACTTTTATTGTATTTTTGTTTTTCTTTTAGTAGGCATAGATTAGTGTAACCTAGCTATACCTTTGAATGCCTCCTTTAAGAAATTAATGATAATGATAATAATAATAAGATAAACTAGATTTAGACATTCCAGATCATATTTGGATAGGATAAGGTACTGGTGGAACATATTAGGACCGGTTGATGGGAGGGATGAGAAGCATTCAATTTCAGTTTTCAGTTTCATATATTTCAAAATCCCACTACCTACAATTCTATAAATACAAACTAAAGATACATATTACAGAGGAATAAAATTAAAATTAACATATAAAGTGCATTTTGAAATTAAATCAACAATAAAGATGGATTGTAGGCAGAGCTCTCTCAGTAGCTAGGCTAATCGAGGAGAGAGCACCCCCGATATTAAAGATTTTATTGAAAATTACTGATTCTTTCATAGATTATATAAATTTGCATAAATGTTCCATTTCTATGATTTGGTTTACATTTCTATGGTAGCATTCAATGTGAGTGGGTAGAACATTCTTTCATTCAACCATTGCACAAAGTGTTGAATGCTGAATTGAAATTCATATATACAGGACTCTTATAGTGAAAAGTGTGCTTTGAGATCTATTATATCTTTAAAAACGGTTTTCAGCATAATTATTTCTAGATCTCCATACCTTTTCAAAATCTTTAATTCTCATACCATCATTATCTATATTATGCAGTCAAATAAGAGTTTGTTTTAGTGAAAGAATTTAGGCAGATGGAAGAGGGTGCTTGTGCATTTTAAAATTCAAGGACATGTTTCCTTGTGCAATATCCACATTCTTCTAATGTTATTAGGTTATGAAACATTGAAGTTCATCATTCAACAAAATCAAGACTCATTATCTGTGCTTTCTTTTTGCTGAGAATGAGGCTTCTTTTCCTATTATGTATGTTTTAAATTATGTTATTATCCACTGGGGATCATTTATTGTACCAAAATGCAAAACAGTATCCTCAGCATACCTGATATTGGTAATTGGTTTTCTACTGTGCCAGTTGGCTGTATAGTTAGATAGGCATCAGTGGTGTGGGAAAATTTTGTGATGAGGGAAAAATGAAAGCTGGAAAGTAGGAATACTCTTTTTAGTGGGTAAACTGATTTGAATACAGCACAATTTAGGAGTGTTGGTTGTTAGGCAATTTTATGCTATCTTTCAACAATTGTGTTATTAAATTATTTTTTGTGTGAAAGCATGAATGGGTGAAGCATGAATGTGTGGTAAGGTGAGATTAATCAACTCAACTCATCACTCATCAACTCAAATCAGCTCTATAAACTTTGAGATCTATTTTTTCCATGTTGTGATGTGATCATAGCATCTTATCATAATCATTTTTTAGACACTACAGCATTTCCTTAATCTAGTCTAACTTAGAAAAGCTTCCCAATGTAACGTATTTGTCTAGTTTATGGAGTCAACCTGTTAATTTAAAGCGTTGCATTACGTTTTGTTCGGAATTCTCATTGCAGAGCAATGAACTTGAACAAATAGATTGTTTTTGGATAGTCTCCTGCGTTTTAGGTGTTTAAAAGTAGGGCTCTGTATGTTCTATCCTTGGACAGTTTAGCCAAATCTGGCCAGGTATTGTAGAACCGAACTCCCGCTACCGTTGCGCTGTTCTCGTTAGCAATGAAAAATGTAGAATAAGCGCGGTGAATATGCGAGTAGACAGCCGTTTTTTTGCAATACCGAAGAGTTTTTAAGATAAACAGAAATGTGAAATTTGTTATCTGACAAAGTAACCACCTGTTAGTTGATGAGTTGGTATTTGATATGATTAATAAAAGTGGATCACAGTTCTTTATCTGTTGTTCAGGCGAAACGTTTTCATAAAATGCGGTCTACCATTTAATCCTTTTCTTGAAAAATAACGCTTAGATCCGTCCTTTTTGTTTTATTATATTTCATGTTTGACGCCTTGAAAGCTTGTGCATAAGTAGTACCAGTTGTCTTACTCCATGGAACGTTTTGGTGAATTGATGTAATTACATCGGTGAAATACCCACTGGATGAAGCAATATTGCATCTTTATTGCATCTTGCTTCCTGAACTGGCAGTAGTGTTGATCTAAAAGGTAAACCTTAAGAAGTCAATTCATATAAGGGGAATATGCAGTTATCACTTAGTTGAGTTTCGCATTTCACTGATGAGATGAAATTCTGGCAACGAGTTGAAAATGGGTCAAAAAGCATCAACAACTCTGTACTTAGCAATATTTCAAGATTTTAATGTCGAGGACGATCCAGACAAAGCCAATCAGCTCAGGTTTTCAAGGGAATGTGATGCTCGAGGGAGCTTTAAGGTATATTTATTGAGATAAATAAGTGAAATTAAATGTATTATTTAACAATATATTTACTATTTTCATTCTAAAAACCATTATTGTTTATGTTGCAATATTTAGTTGGCCTTGATTAACTTTTACTTCGGTTATTGAAATTGTGAGCAAACGTTGTAGAGCTGGTCATGAAATGTTTGGAATTTTCCCAAGATTTTCTTTCAGAACTCAATATAATATACCTCTTACGAATCCCACTAGTTACTGAAAGGTGGGTTGGAAACTATCAAAACAGTAAAGTACAATAAGTGACAGACATAATAATTGCCATGTTTATGATGATGATGAGGATGATGAGGATAATGCGTTATGATTGTGATTATTTTTATGAAAGCTTAGTAATTTGTATGATAACTTAATAATTTGTTAAGCTGTCATTTCCGGTTGGCAATTCACTGGTTAAATTAATATGGCATTTACACTTTTTCAGCCATTTTGATAGATGAGTGAATGGATTTAATATTGAGTAGTTATCAGTCCATAAAATTTTTTTAATTTTTGAGCACTTCAGTTGATGGAAGCTATCGTTACTGAATGCACCCTTCTGATAAGTTATGAACTCATTTTCATGCCAATTTGATTTTTCCCGAGACACAATCAAAAACCGTACTACTTTCAGTTACGCCACAGCTGGGAAGCCTAATACAAGGGTTTTTATGGATGATTAGCATAATTAACAGAAAATAAGCCAATCAAAGGAGACTCACCTGTAAGTGATGTTTGATTGTGATTCTACGAGTCATCGGCTAAGAGTAAAGGAGGTGTACGAGAGAGAGCGCAGCAGTTCATTCAAACCAGTCTTTAGAGCAGCAATGGATCGATGAGAACACACAAATAGTTGGTAGGATGGGCCCTATGATACAAGGCTAAAAAGGGCTGGGCGTACACCTCCTTTACTCCGGGCCGATGACTCATAGAATCACAATCAAACATCACTTACAGGTAAGTCTCGTTTGATTCGCTTATTCTTTTTCATCATCGGCTCCGTCGTTACGGAGGAGTACGAGAATTTAGAGCCCTCATTGATACATCGCCCGAAAAGCAGCATTGCCCTCTATACAGTATGATTTACAGGAGGACTATAACGTAATCTAAAACAAAAGACCATATTTGTCAAGTTGATCCAAACTGAAGAGGGTAAATTTTGCAAATTGAATGTCAACTATGGTTACAATACACGAAATCGTTTAAGAGCTGCAGTGGTAGCAGTGAAAAAAGCTTTTCTAAAATCAAACTGCGTCTGAAGAGGCAGATCATATTTGCGATGAAATTTTTGTTCCTCAGTCCATCCAGTTGGAAGCATAATGGCTTCAAATCAATGTTTCGTGTCATTAGACATAACGTCGATTTTGGGGTCATTTACACCTCTGCCTACGTTGTAAGAATACCACCACGTGCAGAACAGTTTTGTAAGATATTTATTGATAAATCGAACCTAGGCAGTCGAAATGGCTATGGCAACCACTCATCACAAGAGTCCTCACTAGACATGAAATCCGAAACTTCCCATTCACTTTCTCGGCTTGAATCATCATTTGTCACAGCGTTATCCACACCACCATCAGATTCTCTTTCACCTTCTCTTCCACTGTCATTTGTAACTCTTGATGTTTCTGGCAGATGATCCAAACTTGGCCTTTTTCGTCTTTTCCTCCCTAGAGCTAGTGTTCGAGCCTTCTTTGCTGGAGGCCTCTGATCGACACACTGCTTTCATCACCAGCTACACTTCCATCTCTTGCCTTTTCACTCTTCCTATGGGCGTTGTGCGCTGATGGCGGAAATTGCTTGCCAACAAATCAGACTGGTGTCACAGCTCTCTCTTGAGTGGTCCATCCACACTCCTCCAAATCAAGGTGATAAATTGTTTGTTGCCCACAACGGTACCATTCATAAGCTTGGTAATGAGCTCTTTTAATAACTTGAACAACAGAATCTGGATCAGGAGGCAAAGGCATTGAGGATTTATTTTTAAGACTTTTGTATAGCCTAATTCTTGTTTCAACATAATCCTCATCATCCTTGCCGGTATATATTACCAAACGTATAAACTCTGTAATGCTTTCAAGAGCTGCATCAGTCAGCTTGCATCCTTGCCCCAGTGACTTAAGTAAGGTCAGCCTTGTTTTGTAAGCAAGAACTTTCTTGAAAGTGCGAAGTTTGCCAGTGCGATAAATTGTGATTTCCCAACAATTCCTGCCACTTTATTCCTGATGGCATGCACTGCTCAAGTCCATCCACAGATGTTCTCTGGTATTCTTCCCCTCTCTGTTTGCGTGTACCACTCTTTGCACTGACTCTCTGGTATGTATCATTGACCATTGCAACCAATACAGGTTCTGCTGCATCAGGTGGCTTCATGAACCGAAGAAGGCCTTCTATCCATTCCCTATATGTGTTCTTTGGCTTGAAAGTCTGCACTGCCGCCATTCCATCTACGAGCCAAGCTGCCTTTTTTGGCATTATCTTTGATGTTGCATTTGATTTTTCAATGAGGAAATTTCGAAAAGATGTCTTTTCTGATTGACGCAAGACTCCATCTGGGGAAGCAACAGACAACGGTATAGATGTAATTGGATAGCGAAAAGCTTCTTTCAAACTCAACGACTTTGCAACAATAGTCCCAAACGCTTGGCAATCTTCTTTCAATACTTCCACAGCTTTTTTCTTGATTTTGACTCCAGTTTGCAATTTGTTTTTCTTAATTGGTGCAAAGAAATTAACCGTTCCCTTTATAAGCCTTTCTTCAACAAACGCTTTAAACTGTGTTATACCAATTTTAGGAGCTTCAAGCATATCTTTAGCGACGGAAGTATTAATTTCAATTCCTTTTGAGATATGCTTAGGAAATCCTGTAGAGAAAGGATCTACACCATATCCACGCAGCTTATTTTTCAAACTTCTGACGTGTTCGTTGTGTAGTCGTTTGCCACGTGGTGTAACTTCTTTATGTTTTGAAGAGGTTTTCATATGCAGCACTTTGTGAAGGCTTGTCCTCAGCATTGTATGTATATGAATTGTATTAACCCAAGTATTAACAGAGCCTATATCGGTACTAAACCCGCATCTGAATGGTCCAGCAGTCCCTTTAGTTTCCTTATTAAATACTTCAGTAACAAGATCTCCGTGAATGGCCGAAAATTTTTCTCCTGTGATGCTACTTCCCATGCCTTTCAGCTTCAATTGTTGGAATGCAGCATAATTTGAATGCTTGATATGGGATAGGTACATATTTTGATAGCTGTTGTAGCGGGCATAGTTTTGATGGTCGTAGGCAAAGCACAAACACGTCATTCTTTGCTCAGCTTGCAAATGCTTTTCAATGTCAGATTCTCGTACAGCTGCTACAAGGGATAGCATCAGCGAAACGTCTCTGAGATAACTGACGGTCAGTTCTGAATCAGAGCCCTTTTTATATCGAATGACGTTATCTACAATGTCTTCAAATTCTTGCAAGTGCATTAAATTTTGGAGAGTTACAGTAGAAGGATTAACTCTTCCGGATCTCATTGCCTCTAGCAAGGTAGAGCTTAATTTGCTAAGGCCACCTGTGAGATTCTCAATTCGATATTGAATGAGTGCATCAAAGCATTCTTTATGTACACGCATACTGCGGTAATAGTGACGACCTTCGAATGCTTGCTCTGCAGACCCACCTGCGATTGTTTGTGCATCAACACACCAATCCATATAGCCTTTGCAATGGTGTCTCTTGTACAGGAGCTTCTGCATGATTCGCAGTTGGTGAAAACCCCCCATAAGGAGAATCACTTTTGAGTAGACATCCTTATTGGCCCAAAGAATATCACATAATTTGGCGTAAACCATTTCATCTGAGTGGGCATATATAAAAGGTAGCTCTAACTCCTCTATAAGGTCCAGTAGGAAATCTAGATACTCTTTGCAGACGGGGTATTCCGGTGGATATGGAGTGACAGGCAGGTAATCTTGCACCATGCTTACGCATTCATGACTTGTAACTAACTTATTGAAAGGTGTCCACGATCCAAGCAGTGGCAGATCCTGGTCAGTCAAATCACCACATAACGACCATGCAATGTCTTTCTTCAAGCCCTGTTCAATACGATCTGTTTTATACTCCAAGCAAAATTCAGCATAAAGTGCTGACCAGTTCGTTTTCCTGGTGCGTATGGTATTGGCTCCGCTCCGTAATCTTTAGCTTCATCCTTTATGGCAAGGCATCGTTCCCCTTCCCCAATTACAGGAGTAGTATTTATTTCTTCTGTTGATGGAATTTGGAATACAGTCATATTTGTATCATGTGTTGTGCCGATGCCTGTAGGTGTTTCCTGTCGGCCATCATTGTTGTCAGTCGTAGAATGTGTCATGATGCCTTTACGAAAACGAGGAAAACTAAGAGGTTTGGATGACACCATCCTGGCCCAAGCTATGTTCTGCATACGAATATCGTTGTATGAGATAACATGGTTGCTCTTGTGCAATGCATTAACAGCTTCTTTGTTACCTAAAACAAAAGTTTTTCCTATTAACTCGGGATTAGAAAAGGAAGCAAGCATGGTAAGCCTAAAAGTCGTATTTACTGAATATTTATTTGTTCAAATGTTCAAAATAGAAAGCTAAAATCATATTTGCTAAGAAATAGAGTATTCCTATGTAGCACCATACCAAGAATGATTTGCTTTGGGGTCCGTTGCTTAGTTATGATACTTTCCCAATCACTGGCCAGAGACCAGATTTTGGCAGCCTTTGTATGTGATGTTATTGCATACCCATACTGGTTCAGCTCCCCTCTTTCATGAATAGAAAAGTAAATAGAATTGTACAGTTCTGGGAGTGGGCCTGTGTCCAGTTTTGCTAGTAACTCATCTGGAGTAAGAGGCCATGTTTCTCCAGAAGACTTAAGTTCTTCTAACTTCCGTCGAATCATTTTACCGAAGGCTTTTGTCAAGTCAGCATCTCGTAAGCCAAATCCATGGAGGGTTGCAACTGAGTAAGTGCATGGATTTATGTCAATAGGATGGACCAGCAAGTATTTGCTCGATGGGAAAAAGGCTATGCTCTCTGGAAACATTTTTGAAAGATACACTTTCAGTGTGCTTGTATGCTCAATAGCAGGCACGTCAAGTTCTTGTTCTGCACTCAAACACTTTACATCGTTTAAGAGTTCGTGGAGTAGGTAGGCTTCTTTATCTCTCACTATTTTGACTTTCACTTTGTACATAAATAATTCCAGCACATCATCTCTTTTACTTCTCTCAGTCTCTTCATTAGAGACTGGCACATAAGTTTTGACAACAAATTTTATGTAGCACGACTGATGATAGAATATGTCTGCAGCAAATATGTCGTGAGCACCGCCACTTAATAAGATATCTAGCCTTTTTGCTGCAACATAATAGCGATTAGCTTTTTCATAGAGAAAAGCATTTCTTCTTGCCAATAACTTTGATGCTGTATCATCACGAGTACAACGCTGTAAGCCACCTTCATTATAGGCATTACCATCTATTGCTCGTTTTACTTTGCAGACAAAGCATTTCTTTTCTAAAGACCTTACATTTTCAAACTTCAGTCGTGTTGTATGCTTCACTGGGGAACTGTGGGTATTTTCAGTGTCAGTGCCCAATACCTCGCTAGCACTGGCTGGTTCTGCAGGCCATAACCCGTGTCTGCTCTGGAATATAGCCACTCTAGTACGGAAATTCGTTCCACAGTTCGAATGGACTACGATCTTTTCTTTACTGCCGTGACTTTCTCTTTTATCGAGTCTTGACTTAACAAATGTGTAACTTTGCTCTCTAACCTCGAAAGGAAGCCTTTTCGGCGGGTCAATAAATCTGGGGGAATCCTTTTCTGCATGGGTGGTATTCTTACAACGTAGGCAGAGGTGTAAATGACCCCAAAATCGCACAATCCACCAGATTTTTATATTTTCCGTATGCATGGTGAAAAAATGGCACAAAAGGACTCAGAAATACCACTATAAAAAAGTCAGGGGGTACGATTAAAAAGTGCAAGGTCAATAATTCACCCAAATTCTAGCATTTGATGCCTAGAATATGCCATACCATAGCTCCAATAAGAGAATTCTTTATATTTGTGGTTTATCAATTTCCCATTTGTACATGAAACGGAGAGACACCAGATAAGAACGAGTTTACGTATATTAAGTTACCCCCTGGATTGCTGAAGCGTTAATGGCCCATATCTTTGTAACGGTACAATTTAAAGATATGATTCTTTTATCACTTTGACGTAACATTTAATGGGCATTCCAAAAATGTATTTAGATTTGAAATTTGAAGAAATTAAATTTTTGCTGACAGGGACCTATTACGTTATTGCTTACGTCATTGTCACGTGACAATGGTGTATTTTTAGAAGCGTCCCAACTCGGAATTCTGATCCCCTACTTCTAATCTTTCATTCAAACACTTAAAATTTTAGGTTACCCAGACCCTTAGATTTTTATGGGAAATTCCCTGTCTATAGTATTGTACCTTTAAATGAATTACCCTACGTGGAAAATTCAGTTCCGTATGGCTTAAATGAAAGATAGCCTATGGAGTCTTATTGATGGGACTGAAACTGTACCACCGCATACAGAAGTGGAGAGGTATGAAAAATACGTTGCAAGGAAAAACAGAGCGTTGCCAATTGGTGTTTTGTCGATAGAACCGTGCTTATTGTACCTGCTAGGAGCCCCTCAAGACCCCGTGGTTGTTTGGAATAAGCTTGCAGCTCAATTTCAGAAGAAAACAAGAAGACATAAGTTAGCTCTCCGACGAAAGCTATATTCTTTGCGGTTGAAGGAAAGTCAGTCTGTCCAGCAGCATATTAAGGAAGTGACGGAGGTGTTTGAGGAACTGTCAATCGTTGGCGATCCTATTAAAGGATCATGTCGTGCATTTATTGGCAAGTTTACCCCTGTCATTTGATGTATTGGTAACGGCACTTGAAGCAAGTGAAGACGTGCCGAAAATGGAGATGGTAACAGAGCGACTATTACGTGAAGAAATGAAGCTGAAAGAAAAAGGAGCTTGTGAAGGAACAGCTCATGATGTGAAAGCGCTGACATCTAAGCAACGGCCAAGAAAGAAAGGACCGATTTGCAATCATTGTGGAAAAGTTGGCCACATAAAGAGAAACTGCTATGATCTGCAGAGAAAGAAGGAAGAAGTTTCTTATAATAGCAAACAACAAAAAGCATATAGCACTGTTGAAAGACATCACTCTAGTGAACAGGATTCAGATAGTGATGTGGTGGCCGCGGTCGTGCATGAAAAGGCACTCAGTTCTGCAGATAAAGAGGTTGACTGGATCATTGATTCAGGGGCAACTTGCCATATGTGCAATGACGCAAATGCATTTACCGAATGTGTTACACTAAAACAGCGTCATATAAGTGTTACATTAAAAATTTCTCTTGGTGATGGGCATATAGTCAAAGCAACTGGGAAAAGGTACAGTGTTGCTGTAAATTGCCATTGGTCAAAACCAAATTCAGAGTTGTGAACTGCAAGATGTTCTGTTTGGGTTTTCAATGTTTGTTGAATGGAAAACTATGGTTGAAAAGGCCACTGGAAAAAGTGTGAAAACACTGCGCTCAGATAACCGCGGAGATTACATTGTAAATGATATTGAAAAATACCTGAAATTCAATGGAAAGCGTCACCAATCAACAGTACGGAAAACACCAGAGCAGAATGGTGTGGCGGAAAGATTCTTAATTGAAGAAAACAAGGGAGATCCTAAAAGAATGTGGCAGGTAATCAAAAAGGTACTAGACAAAGCAACCCCTTCAACAGAAATTTCGAGCTTAGAGGTTGAGGGGAAAACAATTCAAAAGAGGAAGATATTGCTGAAGCACTTTATAATCACTTTACCAACGTAGGACCGAAACTTGCTATTAAGCTAGAGTCTAGGCCTGGTGACGACTATTGATGAAACATATGTGCTAAATGCCATCAAGCAACTTAAAAATGGCAAGGCACCGGGCCCGGACAAGATCTCCACTATGCTAATTGAAGACGCTGCAGACTTCATTTGGAAACCACTAACCATGATTTTCAACTCGTCATTAACGTATGGCGCTTTCCCAAATATATAGAAATTTGCGAAGGTCACGCCAATTTTTAAATCAGGCTCAAAAAGGGATGGAAACAATCATTGACCTATCTCTGTCATCTCAGTGTTCTCTCAGATGTTGGAAAAAATAGCCCACGATCAGCTTAGTAGATATCTCATATCAAACAAAACACTGACGCCAAATCAATCTGCTTTTCGAAAAATGCATACTACTATAACATCCTTGATAAATGGTACTGACTATTCGTATAAATATATGGACGAAAAATAGACCAACCTGGCCATATTTTTGGATCTTAAAAAGGCATTTGACACCGTAGATCATACAGCACTGATAAAAAAGCTAAATGCACTCGGTATAAGAGGAAACTCGGGATCATGGTTTACATCCTTCTTAAGTAATAGAAAACAATTCTGCACAGTTAATGGTCAACAGTCAGGGGCCAGACTGGTAACATGTGGTATACCCCAAGGGTCATGCTTGGGACCACTCCTGTTTGTCATCTACTTAAATGACTTTGAAAAGTGCTTAGAATTCTCAAAGGCTAGCATGTTTGCAGACGATACAAATGTTACATTAGTTAACATCTAGTAACATTGATGTTCTACTTACAAATGCCAAGAATGGATGCGGATAAACACTAAGCGCAAACCCGGAGAAAACCGAATACATGATTATTGGCCGTCCACGGAGGACAAACAAAGTTGAAATTTCGCAACCTCTGCACCTTAATGATTCAGAAATAAAGAGAGTCACGCAGACCAAATCATTAGGGGTCATGGTGGACGAAGGACTAAATTGGGAGGACAAATTCTCCAGAGTAAAAGGAAAAATTAATGGCGGTCTAAAGTCACTAACAAAATTGAAAAATCTTATTTCACAATCAAAGCTCGACAATGTATACCGTTCACTTATCGAAAGTCACCTGAGATACGCTAATGTTATTTGGGGGAGTCTACCCAAATCAAAATTGAACACACTCCAACGTCTGCAGGACAGACCACGCTCGATTATTGAAAAGGCCAGGCTAAAAGACAACTGGTCTCATAACTGGCTGACCGTTGAGCAACTAATAAAGTTCGATCGATCAGTTATGACATACAAAATAATCAGCAGACACGAAAGCCTTTGGGATAAATACCATCATAGGACCCAGCACTCCAAGTACAGAACAAGGAACTGGAGGGACCTAGAAATCCCAAGAAATAACCTTGAATATGTCAAGAAGGGCTTTCACTACTCGGCTCTGAAAGCCTGGAACGATATTCCCATCAACATCAGAGAGCTCCCTACACTTAGTAAATTCAAAAAGCAACTGAAAAGTTATTATAGCTGCTAAGCACAGCATTAAAACACGACTCCCTGGAAGATCAGCTACTATGATAGGCTACCGTATTTAATTCAGTTTTAACTGTTTTTATATAATAAGTAGTTAGCATAATTAATGTTTACTTTATTTATTTATTTATTTTATTTTATTTTACTAAGTTTATATAGTATTCAAGTAATTAGGATAATTAATTACGTATCTTTAACTTAATTATAAGCTGAAAGGATTTCGTGTAAAAAGAATTTTAAATGAATAAATAAATAAGATTTTTAAATAAAAATTCAATAGGACAATAGTGGAAATGGTTCGAGCAATGTTGTCTGATTCAGGTTTAGAAAAGAAGTTCTGGGCAGAAGCATTGGCAACAGCATGCTATCTCTGGAATAGAAGCTCAACTTCTGCAGTGAAAGGAATAACCCCACATGAAGCACTGTATGGAGAAAAGCCATGTGTGCAAAATCTCAAAATCTTTGGTTCTGATGCATATGCCCATGTGCCTAAAGATGATAGAAGTAAACTTGATGCAAAGGCACAGAAGTGTGTACTTCTTGGGTATGGTACAGAAACTAAAGGTTATCGTTTGCTTAATCAAGAAAGTGGCAAATTATTCTATAGCAGAGATGTTAGGTTCAATGAATCAAGCCAAAGAAAGCAATCTAAAGAGTTAACAGAACTCAAAGCTGCAGATTGTGGAAAGTATACCTTTGAGTAAGAGAGCATTAGTGAAGAAGATATAGCTGAACAACCTTTTGAGAACCAGACAGGTGAAACCGAGAACTGGCGTAAATCAGAAAGACCAAGTCGTCCTATAGATTTTTATGGTGAAAGAGTTTATATTGCAAATAGTGAGTCAAGTGAGCCAAGAACTGTTGCTGAGGCTAGAGCCAGTCCACAAAGGAAAGAGTGGGAAAGTGCAATGAAAAGCGAAATGAAATCACTTATGCAAAATGAAGTGTGTGACCTTGTTGAGTTGCCAAAAAGGAGAAGTGCAGTTGGATGCAAATGGGTATTCAATCCGTACTTTCATAGCTTTTGCTGCAAAATACGGATTAAAGCTACATCAGATGGACATCACTACAGCCTTTTTAAATGGTGACTTGAAAGAGAGCATATATATGAAGCAGCCAGAGGGTTATGGCGTCGAAGGAAAAGACAGCCTTGTTTGTAAGCTGAAGAAAAGCTTATATGGACGCAAACAATCGCCCAGGTGCTGGAATGAGGCACTAAATAAACACTTGAAAAAGATGGGTTTTGAGCAAGCAAGCAGTGACCCATGTATTTATACTGCTTCAGGAGGAGAACCTTTCTTGATTGCAGTGTACTATGATGATATTCTTGCAGGAAGATCAGATGAGCGCATGAAAGAAGTCAAGGATGCACTTGCAGAGATATTTACAGTCAAAGATCTAGGTGAATTGCATCCCTTCTTAAGTGTGGAAGTGATACAAGATTAAGAAAGCAATAGCATTTGGATTGGCCAAATAACGTATGGAAGAGAATTGATAAAGAAATTCAAAATGGAGGAATCAAATGCGGGGTCGACACCTATTCAGGTGGGTTCAAATCTTGTAAAAGCAAGTGAAGACGATGACATGTTTGATCAAGAAATTTACCAATCAGCTGTGGATAGTTTACTCTACCTGTCTACTAGAACACGTCCTAACATCAGTTATGCTGTAAGCAGTGTTGCACGTTTCGCTTCAAAGCCAACAAAGCAACATTGGACGGCAGTAAAGAGAATCTTCAGGTATCTTAATGGAACAATCAGCCTTGGATTATTGTACAGCAAAGACAAAGAAAGGGAGTGTACTCGATACAGTGATGCTGATTGGGCAGGTGATGTGAATAACAGAAAGTCAACTTCTGGCTTTGTATTTGAGCTTTGTGGTTGCGCAATCAGCTGGAGGAGCAAACAGCAGTGTCGTGTAGCTCTCTCTGCAGCTGAAGCTGAATACATTGCTTTAGCAAGTGCTGCTCAAGAACCTGTATGGCTCCAAGAACTGCTATCAAACATGAAAGAAACAAGTGTGAAACCAGCTACCATTTTAAGGATAACAAGTCAGCAATTTTCTTGGCAAAGAATCCACAATACCACCGAAGAGACAAACATATCGACATAAAACATCAATTTATAAGACAAAGTGTTCAAGACGGTGCTATCAAGCTAGAATTTTGCAAGTCTGAGGGCATGATAGCAGATATGCTGACTAAAGGTTTCACATTCACACTTAAGCTCTGAGGGCTGAAGTAAATAGCGGTGTGGCCGTAAAAATACTAGCAGAGCTGCCTAAAGGCGAAGCAGATTTGGATACCATATCTGAGTCGGCCAGAACCACTATAATGCTTTGTACTACATGTAGCATTAAAAACCAAAAGGGAGGAAACAACAAACGGTTAGCCCAGTTAATGAGATACTAGTAATGCAATCATAGTAATGAAATGTTTTTTCTGTATGTATCATATTGAAAGTACTAGACTCTGGATCACATGACCACCTCAATAGCGAAGGTGGCGAGTTTTTTTATTTCATACTTTTTGATAACCAGATTAAATAAAAACTGTGTGCAGGTTGCTATTCAAAAACTATACCGATTTGTTGACTCTGAAAAGATATTTCCGACTGCAGACAAATTTGGATGAATCAATAACCTCTTCTAGGTATGACATGTAGACCTGTGTATTTATCTGTTTGTTGGTAATAGCCGTTAATCCCTGCAGCTTATGAAGACACTATGATATTCAACTCTTAGCCTGCCAATGATCCTCTCCTCGTATCCTTTAAAAAAACACAAATTTTCATCACCATTCTCTTGAATTTCAACACCAATTTGATTCAGCAATGCTTGCCTTGCATCTTGGAAAAGAAAATCAAAGTTATATTCTAAATTTGGATGTTTTTTGAGTGGCTACAATGTTGTTCAGTGCCTCATTTTATGTTGTTTATTTTGGCCAGAGCCCATTTAATCATTGTCGTAATTGCTATAAATCACCGGGAAGGTTCTCCGAATCGAAGAATTAGGTATTGCTTTCGTTTGATGTTTGTAGCTTCGCATTGCCATCTGATAGTGCAATTAACCAAGTTGACGTCAAACAACGCAAGTGCTTTAAATAATTTTACTTTTCTTCTGCTTTATTTTGAATATTAAACATAGCACCAGCTTAACCAACGTTGCACGTCTGTTACAATAGCGTTTATACAGTCTCCAAATCCGAACTCATTCATTTCTCGATGTCATCAATCCGGCTATGTTTCGCTCTTTCTCTTTTTCCTCTACCATCAGCATAACTGTGTAGAATAATTTTAGGTAGCTCAATTGACGATCATTTTAAAATCCAGAACCTTCTTTTTTTTATAACAGCGAAATTTAGGCTTTAATTTCAATTAGGTTAGTAGAAGTTCTGTGGTGATATGATCCTGCTTTTTGCGATCAGTCGAAACTCTGTAATGCAAAGAAGCGTCTTAGATCTCCCGCTGAACTTGGTTCTGACTTAGCTTGAGTTGCAATCTCAAAGACCAAATAATTGAGAATGTCAACTGAAGTTTGATAACTTAAATAGTATCTATTTTCCATTTGCATTCGATTGCAACAAATCTGAATGATGGCTTAATTTTTCTGATATGCAGGGATTACGAAGTGATCAACTATTTTTCGAAGATGGCCGCCGTAAAATTGGTAAATCTTTTATTTATTTACAAAATCGTTTATTTTGATGGAATTATGTTTTAGGAAACTGAATTCTGTTATCTTTATTTTTTGTTATACTACGGCAGCTACGCTCTACTGTTAGAACAGTGTTTCAATAACGTCGCTTTGTTCAATTACTTGAGAATAAGTTATTAGATTCCTATTGAAGTCTGGCAGTTTTTTTAATAAATTTAAAACGGGTCTTTAATGAAAACAAAATTTAGAATACTAAAATTTAATTTTTCTCACCTGACTCTCCTCATAGGAAAGGGGAAAATAACAGAACTAACAGAAAAGGGGAAAATAAATAACTGATTTGATTTTATGTAAACAGATTCCAAAACGAAAAGAAAACAGATTCTTTAATAAAGATGTCTAGTGTTCAGAGTATGATCTATTTTTGATGGTCAAAGAGTTGCTACTGCATTTCTTTTTAGTATCTAGAAGAACCAAACATGCCCTTGAACATATCCATTGAATTCGGATATCCATTGAATTGGGGATATTGAATTCTGAATCCATTTGTCGTTAGGATCATAGTGGTTAATAGGTCTTATATTAGAATCAATGCAACCTTATGAATCGTAAATAGGGCCACTGCTTGTGTGAAATTTACAAAGTGTTTATTTACTTGACATGACCATGCTAACAGTTTAAATTTTTGTTCTCTTGGCCCCAAAAAAGTCTCAGAATGTTGCCAAAACTTATTTCAAGCCAAATACTTCAGAGTTCACTTGTAGCATTATTCATTTTAAATTTAAAGCGTTCTTTCCTTCCGGTCATTTTACTTCTAATCTAAGCCTTGCCACTATTTAATCTCAGGCAATGAATCATATCAAATGATATTAAATACAGGAAAGGTATGTGAGGCGGCAAGTGGTTGTTGTAACTTAAGTCAATTTTCTAGTTGTTTATCGCCGTTGATATTTAGATGCCCTTTCCTTGTACTGATGTTTTGCTTTCT
Organism: Catostylus mosaicus; assembly: GCA_964019065.1. Lineage (NCBI taxonomy): Eukaryota > Metazoa > Cnidaria > Scyphozoa > Rhizostomeae > Catostylidae > Catostylus > Catostylus mosaicus. The sequence continues at coordinate 4,480,137 of OZ025199.1, forward strand.
CTTCTAGATTACGTTTTAGCCTATCAAAAGGAACCAGGCGATGACAAGGGCGAAATGAGAAGAAAAGAATTTGAGAAGAATTTGAAAAGAGCTGGATTAAAGCTCGAATATGAAGACAACACGGTGAGAATCTATTTGTTGCTAGTCCTTAATTTGTTCGATGAAAGGGAGTTGAGCTGTAGATACATCGCTGCAAAATAATCTGTCTGGTACTCGGAAGAATTTTTGGAGCGTATTCCAGTTAAAATAGACAAGTGCACCTCTAAAGTTGAAAGCGATAATTATCCTGAACTTTTTGCATCACAAGTGGCATGTTACCGTTCGCTGTTGTTCCTTTCAATATCGAGCCATAATTAACTCATAAATCCAGATTACTGATATTTAGAATCAGTCTTTTTGGTCTCATGAACGGATTCTGAGTTTGGATATCACATCATTCTAAATTTTTTTCTATCCATTTAAAAACTTGGAACACATGTTACAAGACACAATACTTTAAACCCACCATACTAATAACTACAAGGACGTTACCACAGAGACATCAGCAAATGACTACTCAATTGCCTTTTTCAAATTACTGCTGCATCCAGCTGTTTATGTTTGCGCTAGAGCTGTTAACAATCAATGTAAATTAAGGCTAATACAAGTTCTTCTTGAACTGTATGATGATGATTCTAGCATGTATAATTTCAGATAACTTCAGCATGCAAAATAGCGTTAAACTGAGCCCCGAAGGTTAGCCGTGTTATGATTTTTCCGACATATATAAACTAGTCTTTCCTAAATATTTGCTTTTTTATAAGAATCAGATGTTGGAAAATCCCCGCCTTAACGATTTTTGTGACATGTAAGCACTTGGCTTAAGTGGATATCACCACGCCAGGAAACACTTTGTTGTTGATCAGTATTTGTAACCGGTATACACAGTTCTCTACAAAAGGGCCCACATAAAGGATGGAATGTAATAGATTGCTAAATATACTTATTAAGAAGCCGATTTGGCATGAGAAAAATCAGCCCGCTTCTCCAGTTTTCTTTCCGTAAAACTGAGTTTGCAATTGAATGAGAAAAGGCCAGCCCGGGCTAAAATTACAGCCCTGCTTCAGCAAGATGGGCCGAGCAAAAGGGGCTGAAATTTGTCATGGACTTACATTTTTTTAGCCCGTGCTGGGAATTCGGTCGGCGTACGCGCATACCTTTTACAGTTTACGCCATACTTGCTGGAAAATTTTAAGATTGCACAAATTGGCGCGTAATTGGCCGGCCGTCTATGTTCTCTATTACGGCGCGTTTTTGGCAATGAATTCGAGATCCGGTCCGGACAGCTGTTGAGAAATGTTGCCTTATTTCGTTAATCTTCTCCTGTACCATATTTTAGCCCTTCCTTATCATTGCTCTGTCGATTTACCGTTGCTTTTCAATTTGAAGCGTCACTCTCTCGCTAGTTCTTGTCTCCTCAGTCATGAGATTATCGCTATAAATGAATGCCATGGCCTTACGAATGACCTGATACTGTGTCAATTTCTCTGGTTTGAAATCATTATAAATATAATGCATATGACTCTTGAAAGTCGACAACGAAAGAATTGTCCAATTTGGCCGCCAGCTTTCCATTTGAAGCAGTCATTGCTGATATCACTCTTTTCATTTAATGGCGCCTTTGTTTGATAAACTACAATAACTTTTCCTCAAATTTAGTACTAGTTGCAGCCCGGTATGAAAACTCATATATAATCGTTAAACGAACTCTCATATAATAATCAAGGTAAATCAAATTGCTTAGCCTAAAAGGTCTCATCGATCAACGCTTTTCGATAAACAAATTCTTGGGACGCTACCCGTTTCGACCATCCTGTTTTCCGTTGTTTTCATTTACCGGTTCTAATCTTAGAATCATGTTGATAACATCATGTTTTGGAACCTCTGTTCTACACAAGTAGCCTCGGTGATAATGCTTGATTGTTAAATTTTGATGGTTGTTATTTTCTTTTTATCAACTCTCATTTGTTAAAGGCATCTTCAGATGGTTTAACGTATTTTGTCAAAGTTCATGCACCGATGGCAGCCTTATACAAAGGCGCAGAACTGATGCACATGAAAATGCCAATTAGGGTATGCCTTGCATTCATTTTCTTTAGTTGGTTATGTACACTGTTGCATATTGCCTGTATAAACAAAGAATAAAAGGCAGATCCATTTTTACATTCAAAGATCTTTTCGTCTTTTCAGCTCATTTCTGAGATTATCATCAAGTTCTTCCAAATTTGAGAAAAACCAACTCTTCTATTTTGTAAGAAGAACAAGTTTTTATTTTTGTGTAAAACTTGAAAAAAACGGTTAAATTAGAGACGATGATGAGAGCCATATAACGTAAGAATTGTTTTAAAATAACCAATTCGATCATGTTTACCATTGTTAGATCAAAGATGCTAAAAGAAAGTTTGATGCTTAATTCAAGCTTTGATTTTTGGCTCTCTTTTCGTTACCAAAATTTAAAACCTATTTGAAGGAAAGGTTGAGGGGTACCTCGTGCAGGAAGAAATGCCTGTAACATGACAAGAAATTTCCAAGAATTACTTATATCGAATTAGTAGAGGGGCTTTCCGTCTGTATGCAGCTTTCTTCTTAAAACTTAGGTCATAACTGTTTTTGGTGTTGTTGATAATTACTTTTGATATTGTGTCTATGTCTTAACAATCTTATTTACATTAAACCATTTCTTTAGATGTATTTCAACTCTGTCAGATTCCAACGCGAGGCTCTGATAGCATATATCTCCCTCTTTTGGGGCAACTTTTTGTCTGATTCCTCATTAGTATAAGGATCTCTATTGTTGCTAAAAAAGCATAGAATTCGTCAGGGTTCCCAGTTGATTTTATCTGCGCTAGCAAGAATAGTGCTCGTTAAAAAAAATTGCATGTGTAATTGGCTAATTGTTTCGACGTTGTTGTTTCTGTGAGAAAGCAAAACACTGCGGTCATCATGAATCATGATTTTGCATTAATTGCTTTTTGTAACGATCATTAGGTGTCTTTTTCTTTTAGAAAAACGATTTAGCCACAGAATCGTTTGCTAGCGAGTTTTACAAAAGAATTTGCTGCTGTTCTAACCCATTCTTGTTGGACACCGATGACATTAAAGAAGAAGAAAACTATTTCACGTGCCCATTCCACCGCAATAGAATTGATGAGTAAGTATCCATTGGTCAAATTTTGCAGAATACGTTTTGCATTAAGATTATCACACTATATTAATAGTATATCAAATTTGTTTTGCAAGATTCAATGAAAACAGGGTAAGTGATTTCCTTCCTGTTTACCCAGTTATATGTTTTCTAATCCTATCCATCATTTAGCTTTCGATACTCCACAGATGTTACAGTATAGAAAAAAGTCTGGTCTCTAATCCATTGGTTGGCAGAGCGCTGTTCAATAAACCTCTCAATCAAGAGGGAGAAGGGAGTTAGAATAGGGAATTGAATAAGGAATCTTGCCAATCACAGAGTACTCTCGTTTAAGGATTCGTAAATGAGACAGGGTGCTGTTTTTTTACATAAGATTAACACATTTTGATATTGTCTTTGCTTGATATTTTGTTTCCTTTTTGTTTGTTTGTGTCACGTTTTGTTTTAAATTTTCGGGTAAAATTATGATGATTGTTTGTATGAATGCTCCATAACCTGCTTACACACAGTGATCCAGAATTGTAAAATAAGGGAATAAAACAAAAAATCAATTTAGAAAATCTTATTTTTTTTAAATTTTGAAATCAAGCATATATTTGCCCCTCAAAGTTTACTGAAATTGAGTTAATGACAAAATAAGGTGATTTGAATTGAGATTGACACCTCTGAAACTTCCTCAAAATCTATGTTACCCTTTTTCTACTGCCATGAGCCGAATTTTGACACTTGACATCATTTACAAGACTATTACCTAACAAATCATCATCATTTAGCTCAATTTTCTGTTACATTAATTATCAACATTTGTTTTGGATGCCTAGACTTTCATTAATGATAGACTCTAAGGGCTTATACACTATGTTCTACATGCATTCCATTTTTGATTTAGATTTCAAGGTTCGCAAGACCCAGACTTTTTTACTAATGCCCAAAGGAGTAATATCGTGAGTTTCACTTATTAGATTTTTATCACGCATAATTCTTTCTCTTTATTCAAAGTAGTTCTTTTTACAAATTGCGCTTTCCAACTTTCATCGTTCAGGATGTTTAAAGTAGACCTCTCCTATCTTTACTGCTAGTTTTAGTAATCAAAGACGACTTCCTTCAAAGACGTAACGTAGCGAGTTATCGTCTTGGCATGTTTGTTTACTAGCACAGGGTTTGACAAACTGCCCTAGCATCATACTACTCTGCTTTGCTCGAAAATTGTAATAAATGCAAATGACATCATACGAGAATTGTTGTGGTCTCTGCAGCAAAGCGGCCGGCAGTGTACTCCTCTAACCCTATAAAGTTCCCCTCAACGACGCTAGATCCAGTTTCAAACGTACCAAAATTCAATAACCTACTTAAAAGTTTGGATAAAGCCACGAAGGGATCGAATTCAGGTTTGATGTTAGACGTGGCTATGTGATATTTATCATGAGATTTATTAAGTAGAGTTAGAATAGTGTTGTGCAAGGACAGTTGCCTGAAGCACTGTTTAGTTTAGACTGTGAGCTTAGGAAGTTGCTTTCTATACGTTTAATCTGTATGGTGCCTGTCAAAATCTATGCTATTTATAGGTTCAACGATATTTGATGAAGTGCAAGTACGGTCAGGAGAAATTGCAGTTAGGTAATGTTATTTTTGAAGTTAAATGTAGAAGCGCTTTCAAATTTCCACTATGTCATACTGTTATTGTTTTTGCATGTGTCCAATAATCATTTAGTTTTACATTGTAAAGCTGGATGATTTTCCTGAAGAGTATCTCATGAAGGAATATATCATATCAGTTCAAGACCAATTGACGACCGTAATAAACAAAAATTGATGGATCAAACTCATATATGGAAAGGAATACTGCTCGTGATTTGGCCTAGGTACAAATCACTAGTTTGACCAATCTTGGAATTGTCCTTGACTGTATGGAATCCACACACAGCGAGGAACATTAATTAACTTGGAATGGTGCAAAGACGGAGCCCAGGTTTGTCGATATTGACTATCGCCGAACGAGTAGCCCCGCCAAAATGATGAGTTGCCTAGGATGGAATGCAAATAACAATTTTGTGCCAAGATATAGGCAATTTTGTGCCAAAATGCAGGCAATTTTGTTTGGTTTATTACCCTTTTTCATTAGTCTGTCCTGGTTTTAATAATTGCCTAAATATGAAGGCACTAGCATGAATTTGGGTAATGATAAACTTCTCAAATATATTTTAATTTTCTTGAAGGCATCAATCGCATGGTTTCCAAAAAACATTACACTGCTGCATATCCCCTTCACGAGGTCAGTATTTGAAGGATGACTTTTTCTTTTTGGGAATAACGGATGTTCTCGAGCTGAGCTCATCTAAGACTTTTTTTCCTTAGATTTAATCAATTACTCTCACATAGACTGTTAAGATACGTTTTTTCGGTTGTTTTAATAAATTTGTACGTTAGTTTGGAGGAAAATAATCAATGAAAATTTTCATGGTTTACTTCTGAAAAATAAGAGAAATCTGAAAAATCAGAGAAATTCGTTGCCGTAAACTAGCGAGCATAGTTGTGAAATCTCATTTATTATACGTACAAAATCTAACATCGCTTTTCATTTTTGCAGGGAGAGCACAAATTTGCTCATTCACTTCTAACACATAAACCAACAAATGATCGCCAGGTATGTTGAATAAATATTCTTGAGAGCAATATCTCACATTCTTATCTCTGTCAAAGGTTTTTTGAACACCTTAAAAAAAAGATTGCTTATTGGCTGTGTTTCTAACGAAACAACTTTTTCGATCGATGTAGATATTTGAAAGTGGTCGCTTAGAAACGTTTTAATTTTATGCCCTGCATTTTATATCAGCTTTGCGATTACGATGCTTGGTTTTCACTTGCTAGCTACATTTTTCTCATTCAGCTCTTATATTACCATTGGGCACGATTTAGCAACATATGTAAAGAGCAGCCACTGGACCTTATTAGGTGAGAATATTTATATGCTCTTCGTGAAGAAAGCCTTGGTTTACACTTTATCGTATCATTTTGTCGTGTTATATAGGCCTAAGTTTGAAGTCTATAAGATTATTTGCCTTTTGGCTTATCGTCTCTTGCCAGTTTTTATGCGTGTTGCAATACAATACGTGCAAGAACAGTTTTTCGCATCAAAACAATAAGGAATGGCATTTATCTCGTCAAATTAACATTTTCCGAAAAAGGGTGTGGTAGGTGAGCATTGAAAAGGGTCCATTCTAATGTTTGCTTGTTTTTTATGCCTCGTAGCACATTTTAAACAGAGGAAAATATATGTTGTAATGTAACATACACACCTTATTGTATTGCTTGTTTGCCATATTAAGTATAACATAATGATATATTTCTTGTGACTCTTTCAAAAATCTATTTACTCTCATGGATGGAAATTATGTGTCAGCTTGAAGCAAGAAAATATGTGCTGCCCCTGGTCATGTGAAATGGGTCGTTATTGTAAATACTTTGAAATTTTAATGCTGAGTAAGTGAAAAGCATTTTCAAGGGCTAATATTTTTTGTAACATAGGAAATATTTTGGAGAGAAAATTGGTTTATATTTTTCTTGGCTGGGTATGTTAACTTTAACTGTTTGACTTTACGTTGATACGTTTGCTAATTCACTTCATTTGCATCACGTGTATGAGTGTTACCGGTTGGTTTATGTGTGATAGCAAAATTTTTGAATCTGAATTTATGATGGTGATATGTAAAATGAAAAATGTAGTCTATTTTCTTTAAAGTTTGGTTCAATAACCCCATTTAACAAATCGTTCTGTGAAAACATCGCTGCTCTCTGTTGTTGATCGCGCAAATTCTAAAGAATACTGCCTTCTGTACTTATTTGTTATTTCCCTATTTGGAATTTTTGATGATCATTTTCAGTTGATCATTCCAAGCTTATAACATGCATTTATCTTTATTGATTAACTTAGGATTATTTAAAGGATCATGAAGCGCTCTTGATAGACTGACGCTTCTCTATTGATAAAATTTTCGTTAATCTTTTGCGTTCATGCTTTTATGATATTTCAGGATTTTACACAGTTATGCTTGTGCCAGCAGCCATACTAGGACTAGTGTCTATTATCTATGGGCTTGCTACTGTTGCTGATTTCGTCACTGTGTAAGTGTACCTCTGCATCCGTGTTTGCTGATAACAATAATGTTCACAAATTGTTCCTAAAATTGGTTAATTATTTTTGTTTGCCTTTCTGCTACGCTCTTAATAATTTTATTGATATGACTCATATTCTAAAACTGTTTAAACGCAAATCAAATGCCTGACTATTGTGTAACATTGGATAAATAAATATCAACTCAAATTTATTCCCAGATTTTTCATGTATATTGCTATCGACCTTTATCGCTAATTTTATGATACTTCTAATTTTCATGCAGACTGTATTGTAAGGGGCTATAATTCAAAAGCCATTTCTATAGTTCGAATGCCTCTGAATTAGAGATTAATTGATTTTGAAACCAAGAAATTTTTCAAGATATCTAAGTTGTTTTAGTAACTTCGATTAGTCAACCTATGCACCTCATTTCATGTGTTTAAGTTCTTTTTTAGAAAAGAGATTTGTTCAAATAAAACGCACTTTTTAATGTGCCCCAGATGTGACGTTAGATGTCCATATTGGTCATTGGTTGAGAGCTGCGTTTATTCAAAGGTAGTATGATTTTGCCTTTTTACTAGTTCACTATAGCATTTTAGAGGGCTTAATGCCATTTTGTTTTTAATCACTGCTACGGCTCAAATAATTCATCATACAAGCGTGTCTTACTTTCCGCTTTTTTACATTTGCTGCTAATTTGAGCATAACTCCTGTACAACATTTTTCAACAAAGTTGTCTTGAAGCGATTTGAAATTTAATTCATTTCTTTTTTCCCAGGTTGCATATGTGCTAGATAACCCTTTCACCGTTGTTTTTGCAATATTCATGTCATTTTGGGGTAAGTGTAAAAATTTTATAATGAGAATGCGGCTTATATGATTTATTGGTTCAAGTGTTTGGAACAATATAGCAAAAGCCATATTTGCAAACAGTGCTCTTGATTACCTAAGTGATAAGCGAAATTATCTTCAGTTGCAAATGAGTTGAGATGATATTGAACAGCTCTGTGTTTTAGGGCCGCATACAAATCTTTTCTCTGGCGGGGTATGTGGAGATTTATCTTGTGGCGCAGTCTTTTAGCTATCTTAGGTCATTGGAATGAACATAGCATTTTGCACAAAGTTATAGAACAGAGGCTAATCCGACCAGTGTTTCAAAATTGGTATTTGGGGCTGGTTTTTGTAAATTTCAGCAATCGCTGTTCTTCAAAACAGTAATGATCCAATGTAAAAAGGATAAACTTTGTTCGCGGCATTCTTAAGAAAAGAACAATGAGAACCATTTTATTCAGACTTATTGATGATTCGTGGCGAACATGTAATGTCAGCGCATTATGTAATGTAGAGATAATGCGTACGAGTGATGCCTTGTGCAAGAATCAGATACTTACTCCAAATGATTTCTTTTTTTCACAGAAACTTGATTTATCTCTTATAATGAAATGTCTCAAAGTAGCAAAAAGCCTACTAAGTCTCCTGTTGTAATTTTGTGCGTAAATTTAAGTACGATTCTTTAGATTTAACTGCATCTGACAGCACCTTTTGATGTAACAATCAGAAGTTAATTTAGAAAATGACTGAACAAATTTTAGGCTTCTATTGTTATCTTTGATGGTTTGCGACGTGAAACAGTTGTTCTGTATTATAAAGTAAAGGAATAAGGAGCAAAAATATTTCTTGTTTTTTAGCCACGTGCTTTCTGGAATTTTGGAAGCGAAAGCAAGCTGAGATATCGTACGACTGGGATTTGATTGGTTTTGAAGATGAAGAGGTACGGTATTTAGTGAAAAGGAACCCTTGGACCGATGATCTAATCAATTTCATAGATTTACCAAAATAATTTGTTTTTACTAAAGATATATCACATACTGTTATGATGTCAGTAATCCCTATTTCAGAAAAAACAAACGGTCCCAGCTTATTCCACTTATAATCATATATGCAATAAAATATTTTTAGCGGTTTTATCGCAGTGAATGGATGCATCATTAGCAAAAAGGTTTTGTTCTATTTAAATTTCTATTTATAAAAGATAGCTATAGTAATTGTCTCAGCTTCCTTTTACGTAAGCAGTGCCAACATAACATTGCATTTATAATTATAAAAAACAATGCTTTTTAAGAGCTAAAATGGCAGAATTCTCACCCTTGTGGGACACTCACGGGACACTATAAAACTAGTGAACACCTGAGCACATGCAGGAAAATCAAGTTTTCTGTTTTATCAAAAATTGCTTTATAAAATGCTTGGATGGCTTTTATCATTTCCATTTTAATTGCTACTTATCGCAGTCTGATCGGTGAATGGAAAGTAAATGTCATTGCTTTCACGGATCTAATGACAGTCCTTGTTGAATTTCTGTGACTCCAATTTGACCTATTTAGTTAATTTCCCAAAAGGGTTAGCACAACCTCCTTTACGATTGGTAGGAATGATTTCAATGAAAGCAATTTTTAAGACAACAGTTCCGAGAAGATACTCTAATGGTCTTGTTTAGTTTGCAAAATTTTACATTTTATGAATATGCCACTGTCTCAGAATATTTATATATTTCAATGTAATTATCAATTGCTTTGAATAAAACTGAATGGGAAATTCTTTGTTTCTAAGACTCTTTGACTCCCTCTCTTATCTGTTAATTGTCATTATAGGAACAGCCACGAGCGGAGTATGAAAACAAGCTGAGAGCAAAGGGAGACAAGTATAAGCGCGTTAATCCAATAACAGAGGTAATACGATATAGCACTTATTCATATTTCCCAACTACAGTAACTGCATGTCAAAAGCTTTTTTCGCCATTGCAAATGAGAACTAGAAATATCCGCTAGGAATCCCATATGAAGCATTCAATCCAGCTGTTATGAACGATTTGTTTAATCGCATGTGTTCAATTTGTGGAACGTATTTTGATACGATGAAAATGTCGGATCTGGAGAATGATTTTAGAAGGGTAAAACCACTTTGAATTGCTGCCATACAACAACGAGAGGCCCTTTGTTTTTACAAATGGAAATAGATGGCATGGATTTATTTTGATGACATCGAATACCACAACATAGAAGATGACCCTGTTTTGAATCATGCCGAGGTCGGAAATCCTTTATTTGACCCCACAATGGAAAGTGACGAATGACATTTGACCTTTGTATCACTAACATTTTTAGTTCTTGAAGTGTGTGATATACATCTTGAATATTTGTTTCTTGTTACTTGATATACGCCAAAGTACCAAAAATGTCATTTAGTGTGCCAAAAACGGCCCTGTGACACCTTTTCCTCACATTAGAGCCCCATTTCGCCTTACTATTTGTTACATAAAGGTAATAGGTACTACAAAACATGAATAGATTGCGCAAACATTGACAGGTGGTCGTAAGATTGTTACGTAACAATGGGTACTAGACTTGCTACGATGTGTTACAAGGAGTAGGGGGCTGGTCAATAAATGGCGAATTTGGGTGTTAAGTAATTATCAAGTGGCCTAGGAGCTAAAGAGAGTCTTAAGTAAATGAGCAATTAGATGAGGGAAGTCGGCTGTACTGTGGGGATATTTGTAGCTAGTACTATGTAGGCAGTACTATACAACGCCTTTTAGGCCTTGGTTTAATATCGAAAAGGCGTGATATTGTAGGTACTTGTTAGGGTCTTCAAATCGTCAAATGGACTTCCTCAGGCTTGTTCTGAAAAATGGCATCATGGGTTTATTGAGGATAATGTGAATATAATTGCAAGGATACCTGAAATATGATATATGAAATAGGATATAAGCTGGACGCTTTCACTACCTGCGGTCTTAATGAAGATTTGTAGTATTGTTGATTTTTTTATTCACCAAAATTTTTATCCTGTTCATATTAATATTTTCGTGCAGATTGAAGAGCCATTCATACAAGGCCGTGAAAAGACGCCAAAGTTCTTTTGCTCAGTCTTTACCATTATTTATATGGTAAGTAAAATCCTTCCTCTAATTCTTTATATAAGTAAGCTGAAATTTGAAATACACCATGTTATCCATCAACTTCCAAATGCGCGATTAATTGCCTTTGACTTTTACTGTCCTTTAAGCGTATCACTGTTTTAGGCGCATTTTTTTTTTAAAAGCACAAGGCAAATGTTTGAAGGCAACCGAAAACAGATCATATATTTTAGGGATCAATGCGTTTTTGAATTGAAAGATTTCAAAAATCAAATCGTGCTCTTTGCCAAGTGACCTGACTTGAAAGTGTTCTTTCTTTGTTGCCATGGTACTGATAGATCTTTAATAGGCATACGACTGTCTTCTGTATGATTTACTTCGTGCGAAGCTTGACGCCTATGGCGTTGGCATTAACAATCTAAACTCATAAACAGTTACCTCACTGGGCCAAAAAAGCCTCTATCTTTAGTACCTTACAGTATTTGCCAAAAGAAGTTTCACAAGGAAAGTGTACTTGGTCCCCTATAATTCAATACTATGGTTTCTTTTATGCTATAGAGCACTCTCAGGTATGCACCTTTGCTGATAAAAACACGATTTTTGCATGTGGTGGGAACTTAAAAAAAAGTATTCAACCTCAAGTGTTGAAAATGACACGAGAAAGGCAATGAACTGGTATAAATTGAATGAGAAGGTTGCAAATCTGGAAAAATTCCACTTGATCTGGATTGGGCTTAGGCAGCAACACGAGATAAGCATTGAAATTGATGGTGATGGCTGATACGCTAACCCTTAGGTGTCACCATTGACTCCAAACTTATGTTTCACTTGCATGTCAAGAGTATCTGCCAAATAACTAACAAGAAGGTGAAAGCTTTTTTAAGGGATGTATGGGACTTAGAACCCCAAAAGAGTAGCCTTCTATAAAACTACTGCTCTACGTACTGCTCTTTATGTGGTTCTTCTGTGGACAAACCACAAACGATATGGTTAACATGGTCCATAAGAGTGCCCTGAGAGTCCTGCTAAGTGATAATGACTGTAGTTTGGAGGAGCTCCTACACATGAATGAGAAAGTGATTATTCATGAAAAGTTCTTGCAAAAACTTGCTGGAGGTATACAGGTGTGTGAACTCTGGTAACCCCTTCATCTGTAGGAGGAAAATCCTTCCGGATACGTTGAGAATAAAAAATTCTCTTCCACTTCCTATCACAAGGACCAAAACGTATGGTAACGAGTCTCTTTCATTAAGGGGTTGCTAAATTTTGAATCAAATTCCAGATTAACATAAAGCTGGAAAAATTGATGATGAATTCAAAATAGGAAACAAAAATTGGAAAGGATTTTCGTGTAATTGCTGCATCTGTATCTAGTTATATTTTAATACTATTCCCTTTTGTTCTTTTAGAAGATATTATACGTAGTATAACGATGGCCTTTATTAGCTTTAGCTATTCCTTCAGCCAACATAAATTGTAAATAAATTGTTTTATATTAGTATTATTATTATTATTATTATTATTATGTAAACGACGCTTATTAACGTTTGTGTACTTAATTGCTTTGAATATGCCGGGGTCAAACTATGATCCTGAGGCTAAGTCATAGAGAGAGTTCTTCGGAGTAAATGTACAGTTCCAAGAAGCACGGTCTTTTGCAGTTTCTCTACTCTGATATTACCTGGCATCTGTTCAAAAAATCGATTGATTCCTTTTCTAATAAGTCCCAGCGCTCCTATCACAATTGGGATTACATTTGTTTTCATGCTCCACATTTTGCTGATTTTCACACAGACATATCGATTAAAGTAACAGGGGGGAATTTCGTTCTGAGCCAATCAGCGATTTTGTTTATATCTTGAAAAGCCAATCATGTTGCTTTCTTCAACAATAGGAACAATGGAGGTCTCGACGTCACAAATGACCAACAATATTGTAAACAAAGCTCCTCACAGCTTCTCGCTCCAAAACCACCGCCACTAAAATCTAAGGGATGCACTACATTTAAGTGCCCTACTGAAAGCTTTTCGACTTTTGCACATACTTTAAAGGTTAATCTAAGTTTTTACCGAGCACATTTTTATTATCTGCCCTAAGACAGGAAAAAACGGCAACCAAACATTTGCCATTTTCAACGCCTTTTGGCTAGGCCCATGGTAACAATTTGGCGCGAAATTTTATCGCAGTGACGCCATCGTGTTTTGCTTCTTGTGTTGCCGCAGTTACCTGTTTATTGAGTAAAAGGAAGATGCCGAAGGTCACAAATTTTTCTTAAAACTTAGAAGATGCCAAGGTTCCAACGTTGTAGTAATCCACTTCACAAAGTTTGGTCAGTTAATACAGCTGACTTACGCACAATAAATTTGAAAACGCATCGATTAGGAGCCATTCTCAAGGCTTTTAATAAATTGAGAAATGCTGAAAATAGGAAGCAAATCAATCCGTCAGTTTGTTTTAATTGTTTAAAAACATGTAAAAGAAGAAGAGATTTTACCAGGAAACTTGAGAATTTAGAGTCTCTTGACAAGGTTATTGAGCTTTAAATTTGTTTGTCAGAAGATAAGAAAAATGCCTAGCATCATATATTGTTTATTCAAGCTACTGTATTACAACTAGGTAGTTATTTTGTGAAAGTTTTAGAGTATTGTTATGAGACTAGTTTTATTATCAAAAATTTTTTGTGTCTTTATTGCAAAGTCTACAATATTACTGGCTCTCATTAGAATCTGTGAGACACATAAAGGACAAAAAATTTTTAATACATAAAAATTAAAAGTAAGTTAGTGTAGCTACAAATAGTTTAAAATGCAGAAAAAGTTCATAATCAGCATGGCCAGGAAGCATTACTGTGAATAAAAAAAGCAAGACAGAAAAACATGTTGATTTTGCATATTTTTATGTTGCAAAGTTTTTGGCTTACTCATGGAGATAAGAGGCACCTGGTAATGATTACATTACAATAGTATTCATCTTATCATCTTGCAACTTCACAAAATTCTCAGTGGCCTTGAAGTGGGTGTATTTTTTTTCTTAGCTTGACAATGTGTTGGCCAAATATATTAAAGATAAGCAGCCTGGCACTGACCATCCTAGATTAAGCACATCCTCGTCAGACAGTCAGTTTAGTAACAGTCAGTTTAGTCTGGGAAGTAGTATTCAGCCAGATAGTCTGTTAGCAGAAAGTGCATCATTATTAGAGCCCATAAATAGCCAATCCTCAGAAAGAACTATCACATTGAGCTCTCCAAGCCAGGCATATTGGAGCAGTTCTCAAACGGAATCACTGTCTGAACAACAGGTAATGCCAATGTACAATGAAAAAGTAGAAGCTGCATCACAAACAGAGCATGACTTTATTGTTCTTGATAGAGTAGAGTATCAAAATTTGCTTTTAAAAGCAGCTAATGTACCATTTGACATGAAAAGTGAAGTACAAAAATTAAGCCAGAAATGCTACCACCTGTTTGAAAACTCAGCTCAGCCAGAAATGAACCCTGATAAGATGGAACAAATATGCCAGGAGGCTGGTGCAATAAACTTATTCAGCACGATTTATGTTTCAATGGTCACTGAAAGGCATTCAAGTAATCGAAAAAAGTTAAATAGGAGTAGAACTGTAGTAATTATTTACATGCTGTTATATGGTTTGTCACAAAGAAATAACTGGTTCCAAGTTGCCTTAGCTAGAACCTTAACTGAACATGGAATTTCAGAGCATGGACTTGCCTCACTAAAAAATGTTGGCGTTAGTGCCCATCCGAGAACAGTAAAGTCTGCATCCAAAGCATCGTCAGATTCTCACCTCAAGACGGTGCAGGATTTTCTCAATGATGCACAAAATAAAAGGCAGATGATAGCATTTTTTATAGATGACTACCACAATATTCATACAATGCACCGTACAAGTAAACAGCAACAGACACAAACAATACACATGGCAACTTTGTTACTAAAAGTTTTCCCAAATGTTGAAGCAATTGACCGTAACACTTACATCAGTTCAAATGACACAATTCCAGCCAATTCTGCAAAACTAAAGGAAGTCCTCACAAAGTCATTACCAACACTATCAAGAACATATGCAGAAAAAATGCCTGATTGGATAACAGCAAAATATTTCAATCCAGAGTTTGAAAGGAGAAGGCTTCTCATACATGATTACAGGCATTCTGAAATACAAGATATGAGATCAATGAAGCACTGCAAACTGGTTGATTGTATTGAAATGCCATTAAAGTCATATTGTGATTTCCTAAAAGCATTGCAATATGTGCTGGAAAATGGCCTTGCTTCCTACTTGCGTGAATTTGACGTTCCATTTATAGGTGACTGGCCAGCCCAATTTTATATGAGGCAGATAGTATATTCTCCAACTCTTGATTGGCCACTTCTTCAGAATATTGTTCCATTCATTGGACCCCTGCACATTTCTCTCAATTCTAGGGAATGTGTTGTTCGTTGTTTTCTTAATGTCTTTAGTGAGCTTTATTCTTTCTTGTTTGGCAAGAGGGCAAAGCTGGCTAAAAAACCACAACCTTGGAGGATTTCTCTCCTTCTTGAAGTTATGTATGGCGGGTGGTGTTTGATTCGAGATTTGATTATGCCTGTGTTTACACAATGTAAGAGCATAGAATATCTTTGTCTTCTAAATCTGCTTGACAATTATTGCCCTCTTGTGTTGAGCATCTATTCTGTTGTGTTTAAAAGCAACTCTGGTGAGCAGTTCTATGAGTCAGTTTTTAGATGTTGGATCATGATGATGAAGTTTGAAAGAAGGCATTATGATAAAGCTCTCCTGGTTGCAGTTTCAATGCATCAATACTTGAAGGAAGCCAACCATCCCATGTATGACAGAATGATGAAAGCACTAAATGCATTTGATGAATATCCAGTGGAAAATTATCATTCAAGATTGAGAGCAAGAACGAGGAACTGTGACACTGGAAGTCAAATCCAACTGAAAGCTCGTGAATTGGATGCTTGTAAACATGAGCTTGATTCTTTCAAAATTTGGTGTGAACCCAAGAGAAATTTCAGTTACAGCCCAAGGAAGATCCAGTATCTGAAATGTAAAGCATCAGAGTGGCTGACAATGAAATTTCAAAAAATATTGCAAAGCCCTAACCTGGCTGTTAGGATGTGTGAAACCAAGGGAAAAAAGAAAAGGGCAGTAGAGAAATGGAAGCTACCAACATTGTTTGGAGATGAGTTACAGAAGTGTAGTATTCTTCCAGTTGGCTTTTTCCCAGGCCAGGACACACAACCTAACCCAAACAAGTAAATTTGAAATCTCTCAAATTCTTTTTAATTTACTTTCTCTGAAATATACGAAGCAAAACCGATATAGGGCAATATAAAGTGATAACTAGCACGACTGAGTCACCAACAGAAGATAGTACCTTTTATATTTTTGAAACATCTTTTTCTACATGATTAAGCACATAGTACATAAACTTAACGTGGAGTGATAAATTTATAAAGTATGGTCTCATTGAAACTGTACATGGCTTAATTTTATACTGTATAGCTCGATGAAAAAGCTTTACTTTCCTCGATATCTTTGAGATATGCTTTATTCAACAGGAAATGTGACAAACCTGGCGGGTGTAGTCTTCAGAGTCCGATGTGGCGCCTTTTTAGAGGATGTGGTCACTCTTTCCATATTCAATGCCTGCTTCCCGACATTGGTGTTTGTAAGGTTTGCCAAGTTAACCTTGCTGCCAAGATAGAGATAATATCTAAAAGCTGCAATGACGCGGTATTCACGGTCGACCACGGTGAAGTTACAGAAAATTCAGATGACGAGGAAAGTGAAGATGAATCTCCATTTGTTGAAAACGCAGTGTTGGACTCACAAGGCCTAACAGACGACCCCAGTTTAGATGACAAGTTTACGGAAGACCTACGCAAAAAAATCTTTTTATGGCGCCCAGCAGCCAGTCCACCTCTGTGAAATTCTATTGCAGACCTGTGTAAAACTTTATTGCAACTTGTTGTTTTTGCTGGCTTGTTTTATGTTTTGATGATATTTAGTTGGCTGTATGTGAGTGAACAGCGGCATCGAACCAACTCACGCTATTTTGTCTCTCACCTCCTGGTTTTCATACATGTGCAGCCGCAGCAATTGAAAATTCCATCGAATCCATAGTAAAAAATATGATATCATCGATCTTTTATGTTAGAGAGGAGGGAAAGCCTACGCTGCGGGGTCTTTTAAAGACAAGGACCGCGCGATTTTAAATCAACCCGTGACCATGGGCCTAGCCAAAAGGCGTTGAAAATGGCAAATGTTTGGTTGCCGTTTTTTCCTGTCTTAGGGCAGATAATAAAAATGTGCTCGGTAAAAACTTAGATTAACCTTTAAAGTATGTGCAAAAGTCGAAAAGCTTTCAGTAGGGCACTTAAATGTAGTGCATCCCTTAGATTTTAGTGGCGGTGGTTTTGGAGCGAGAAGCTGCGAGGAGCTTTGTTTACAATATTGTTGGTCATTTGTGACGTCGAGACCTCCATTGTTCCTATTGTTGAAGAAAGCAACATGATTGGCTTTTCAAGATATAAACAAAATCGCTGATTGGCTCAGAACGAAATTCCCCCCTGTTGATTAAAGTACATATACTCTTTGACTTGTCTTTGATTACAATATCTGGCCTGTTGGCTTTTATTTCTTTATCCGTGTTAATAGGCATATCCCATAACATGGCAACATCCTTTCCTTCAGCAACTTTACTTGGTTTATGTTCATACCATTTGCTAGTGACTTGTATCTGGTAGTATTTGCAAATTTTCCAGTGGATATAAATGAGTGCCTTATCATGCCT
Organism: Catostylus mosaicus; assembly: GCA_964019065.1. NCBI lineage: Eukaryota > Metazoa > Cnidaria > Scyphozoa > Rhizostomeae > Catostylidae > Catostylus > Catostylus mosaicus. Next base: position 4,498,169 of record OZ025199.1, read on the forward strand.
TTCTAAGTATTCTTTTTTTGCTAAGACAGGGCATCCTGATATGATATGCTCTATGCTTTCGTCAAATTCATGGCTTAGTCTACATTTTGGACCAGTTCCGTTTTTGATAATCTTATGCTGATAGTATCGCGTTGCTAAACTTTGATCCTGTGCAGCTACAACGAAGCCTTCCATCTCCGCTTTCAGTCCTGAACTTTTCAACCACTGAAAATTCTTTGTCGACTTCTGCTCTGTCAATTCTCTTTGGGCACTGTCCATGTAGAGGTTTCTCTTTCCATGTCTCTTTAATGTTTATCATAATCTGTTTCTTTACAGTCTCTTTTAGGGATTTCACTTTCTTTGAAATTGGCTGAATTTTCAGTATGTTGCATTTGTAATCCTATTTCTCTGAGAAATCTATTAGCTTCTTTCTGGATAGAATATAAAATTTATCATACAATCATAAACCTCACTAGTAAAAGGCAGCGTATAATTGGCTTGTCTGTTAAAATACATAGTCTAAATGCAATTCGGATTAGACAGATGTGCTAAAGCATCCTTTAAGAGGGGAAAACTGACAAAAATATCAAGCGTAAAGTTAGATGCAACAACGATTATTCAAGAACTGGAACAAGAACGAACTTCTAGGCATAGAGGAAGGCAATGGCATTAAACATGCAGCAATGAAAGAAATGATCAGAAAGGAATACTATCGAAGAATTAACATGATCCTTAAAAGTGAATTGAACTCACTCAATAAAATAACCGCAATTAACACCTTGGCAATTTGAAAGAAATCAGAAAATAGATGCCAAGACCAGAAAGATAATGACAATGCACAGAATGCATCACCCTAAAGCAGATGTTGAAAGAGTGTATCTTGCTAGAAAGGAAGGTGGAAGAGGACTGATTCAATTAGAATGCACATACAAAACATGCACTATAGGTCTAGAAACGTACCTGAAAGAAAAAAAAACAAGCTATTGAAACTAGTATACAAACATGAAAGTGACAAGCTGTTATATGAAATAACATGGAAGTTTAAAAAAATTATTATTATTATTATTATCATATTGCTTGCACAGTGTTGTTCTTAATAAATGCTGGTCCTTCTATTGTCAGAAAGTACTTTCCTAAGAGTATGCGCTGTTCCAAGAAGGGCAGATTTTTGGAGTACTCGCATGTCTGTCCGGTTCTTCAGTTGCTCCAGGAAGTAAATCAGCTTCTTTGGAATTGATCCTAACGCTCCAATAACAATGGTTACAACTTTTTTGTTGCAGTTGTATGAGAAATGTCTTTCTCCACCGAATTAGTATTTAGTCCTTGGTCTTGGGCAGCTACCAACAAACTCTCCGTTTCTCTTTTTATTATTATTACTATTATTATTATTATAATTATTATTTCAATGTTCCTTTAATTCGCGTTTTTGATACAATCACCCACCAAGTCTTTTGCCTGAGACCTTAGGTGGATGAAGGTGGTGTCGAAAGCTTTTTCTTTACATTGATAGCAACTTTCGGAGAATATGTATTGTACCCATCAAAACGATCTTTTGAATTTTGGAGAGTAGCGGGTTCCCTGGGATATTTTTGATGTGAGCTTCAGTTCTTTTCTTTATCATTTCAAGTGCTCCAATAACCACTGGTACGATTGTCGTTTCTAATTGCAACACTTTTGTAATTTCAATCTGCAAGTCTTTATATCTTGAGACAATTTTTCAAACTCCTTCAGAGATATGTTCTTGTCCATTGGTATGGTCATGTCTATCATATAGCATTTGCGTTCTTCGTGGTCTTTGACTATTATATCTGGTCGGTTTGCTTCTATGGTTCTATAAGTGTGTACAGGAAAGTCCCAGAGGATAGCTAATCCATCACATTCGATTACTGGTTCAGGTTTATGTTCATACCATTTTTTGCATGTGGTGTTTTGTAATGTTTGCAGATATTCCAGTGTAGATAATGGCATGTCTGTTCTTGTATTCGTTAGGGGCAAGGGTTGAACATCCAGATACTAAATGATCTATGGTTTCGTCAGCTGTTGTGCAATATCGTCATGTTGGGTCTGTGCCATCAATTGTTATTATTATCATTATCATTCTCAAGACTGATGTTTTATCTTGGTTGATGAGCTACAGTAGCGGACGACAACCAGTGGTCTTAGGTATTGCAGCATGCCTATCCTTCTTTCATGTCTAGCACTTTTCGAATTATTCTAGCAGTTCCAAGCAAACAAGGTTTCTGCAGTTCTTCCACTGTCAGTTGTAATCACATTTTCTCAATCCAACCCTTGAACCCCTTGGCTACTGTCCCTAATGCTCCTACTACCACAGGTATCACATCTACTTCTTTCATTTTCCAAATCCTAGCTATCTCATACTTCAATTCATTGTAGTTCACGCACTCTTCTTCTTCTTTCTTTTCAATTCTGTTATTATTATTATTATTATTATTATTATTATTATTATTATTATTATTATTATTATTATTATTATTATTATTGTAATAGATGTAATGTAGCATACTCATACTGTCCCCTTTCGATTGCCATTTGTTTGATAATGATCAATTACTTTGCTTTCAATACAGATTTCCTTGGTCATAGCTGCAATGATGGGCGTGATAGTCTACCGTGTTGCTGTCACAGTGTCCCTAGCAAAGTCTCAAGACTTCAAGATCAGCTGGATCAGTTTATTTGCATCGTTCACAGCTGCCATGATCAATTTGCTTTGCATTATGCTGTTGAATAAGGTAATTATTCTTTCGCTGCTGAATTCATATGTGTGAAGCTGATTCTAGTACAATACAGCATCAACTCTCAAGAGGTTTATTGATGCATAATCATAGGCCGGTGTGAAATTTTTGGCAAACGATTAGAAGTTATTGGAAACATGTTATTGCCTCCTGATTAGTGACAAGGATAACATTGCTCTCAAATCTGTGACAGGCTAAAATCTTTGGCAACAAGAAGAAATTTTTTCAATTTTTTTGCTGATTGAAGTACAGGATTGAAGAAAAATAAATTTATTTCCATACTAGAATTTAAGTACTTTTTTGAATTATACCTTCTTTGGAAAAGACAATGTCAAACAAGACACATGAAGATATATGAATTAATTTCAGCTTTTTGGTATCTATGACCCCGTTTCGGATCCGTGATGATTTTCACTCGCACTTACACTAGATCAGTACCCGTTTACTTTGGGAACTGTACTGGAACGGTTCCTATCAATAGCATTGTTTATCCGCTGTTGTGAAGATAATGTACTGCAAGTTGTTGGGAAAATATTTTTGAAAAAGGATTCAAAGCCCAGTATCTTTACTTTGACATATGAGGAGTCGGCCTTTCTTTTGCTTACTGTCTTGGACTGCAAAGCTTATTTTAGGCCTAGATTGGGAACTGTAAAGTCAAAATAGAATGAAAATTCGAGACTTTTTAATTCGAATTATCCACAAGAAACGAAAAAAAGTTACTAAAAGTAAAAATCTAAGTGTAATCATCTTGAAAAAGGCTTCAAGACGGGAAACTCTATAGCCTCTTATCTGATCGGTACTCGTGTGGATCCGCTCCAGCCGCTTACACTAGACCTCAGTTGGAGCGGATCGAAACGGGAACACTTTGGAAAGCGATTCCAAACTAGAACGGATAGCGGATCCGTACTGGTACAGATCCACCAGTTCCAGTGTAAACGTTATGCCTATCTGTACTAGTTTTGGTACGGATCCGTTTAGATCCGTTCCAGTGTAAACGGGGCCTATAATTCTTAGCAAGCTTCGCAACTTTTTCATGAACAATACTGATATTGTGGTTTTACAAGAATGCTGCGTTATTTGACTTGATGCATATTTACCTAACCTTTTTAATATTTCTATTATTTTATCTCCAGTTGTATGAGAGGATCGCGTTCTTTCTAACAAAATGGGGTATGTCCTACCTTATAATTTATTCGTTTTCTTTTCCAGTACTTCAAACTTCAGGCTGATATTTAACCTACTTATAATCAATAATATGAACTAGACTGGTTATCTAATGTTATTTATGTAATGTTAAAATGCATGTTATGCTAATTGCCTAACAATCTAAATAGATTTTGATTCTTTTGTGAATTTCCACCATTCTAGAACTGCCAAGAACGCAAACGAATTTCGATGATTCATATACGTTTAAGATGTACCTCTTCCAATTTGTGAATTTTTATGGCTCATTGTTTTACATTGCATTTTTCAAGCTTGAGTAAGTTTGCATTTTCTCGTGCTTTCATATAACAGCTAACTTTGGGCTTCAGAAAAAAGGCAATATCTGTTCAATACTTTGATATGCAAGGGGTATTCTCATGTCTTTCTTATCCATATACCAACACTTCGACATTCAACCTCAACTTTCCAATGATTGTTGAACATGATTTGAATACCCTCATTGATTTTTTGTTTAAACGTAATCTTGTAACTGAACTCTCAAACATTATGCTTTATTGTAAATTAACAAGAATTTACTGAATGCAAATTGTGAAAAAAGTAGGTGAAATTTATTATTTAACATACAAGCAGCCTGGATATTAAACAATTGTGAAAGCATCGCAACAATTATCAAGCTTCTCCTATCAATGATTTGTAGTTTTAGTCTCAAGCATTGCTAGTTGTATTATTTCCAACTTTATTTGATATATTAACATTCGTCCAACTTCACTAGCAAGGAATTTAATGCAAATTGGTCAATTTTAGTCCTGGTCGTCCTGGTAAATATAACACAATATTTGGCTACAGGAGAGAGGAGGTGAATACATTGTACTTATTTAGTTATTTGTTTTGTTTCGGTGGTAATATCAAACAACGATAAGGCCCTCTTGCTATTTTTTACCATATTTTGTATCATATTTTAACCGAGATCGAGCACTGCAGAGGAATCAAATACTGCATGGGTAGGTTGCAATGAAATTGAAAAGAGAACAGACAAAGTTGAAAATTGCTAAATGTTTATATCTGATAACAGGCAGGAAAGCCCCAGAATGGCCAATCGGTTACAAAATAAAGTAAATTTATGCTAGCACATTGATAGCACACTATCTCTTCATTTCCCAGAGTCTGTAATTCTAGAACTAAAGACGATTACATATAATCTGTCTGCTAAAAGCAGTGGTCGATGCTGTACAAGCAGTGCTGTACTAAACTTAGTTACAGAACGCGACGGTTTGGTGTCTGTTTATATGCTAATGTGATTCCCTCGAGGCGTTTTGGACGTGTCTTATATGATTGATCAATTAACTAGTGTGGATGGGTGGTTAATTAGGTAGAATTTGTTTTCATTGTGACATTTTGAAACAAGTCCAGTTCTTTTGTTCAACATGATGCTTTTGTCAGTGTTGAAGATGGCGACTTTCTCTTTTATGCAAAGTTAGCAGCGCTTTTTTCACAAACCATTTTGTTTTCAATTCTTTGCTCTATCACTTTATTTGCCATATTTGTTTTGATAGCTCGGTACTGTGCTCGTATTTTTCGTGTTTGATTGATTGCATATGGTTTGAAACGCTGCTTGAACGTATTTTCGGCTCATTCAATATAATGTGTTCCTGTTACTTGTAGTACTTTTAGTTTCTGCTTCGTAGATCAGGCGCGAGGTTTGGCATTCTCCATTAAGGTTGCACTGGTCTTTCTTTTAACCGTTGCAGGGCATGCCTTGTTTTGTCATTTTTTTCTTGGCTGATTTTCCTGGCTGTTGGATTTGATGATAGAAGCAATTTTTGGAATGGAGTTATAGCTCACTTTGACAAAGTTCTTCTTGAAAATTCTAGAACTATAATTTCTATATTCCATTTTCATGCAGTGCAATCCAGCTGGATGTTTATTTGAGCTTGGTGTGCAGCTTTTCGTAATTATGGTAGGCAAGCAAGTGGTGAATACTTTCATCGAAGTTTTTATTCCGTAAGTTATTTTTTAAACCTCTTTTTTATGCTTCAACGTCCGTGTCTGCAGTTTTTGGTTATTGAACCTACCTGTTAAGAACCTACCTGTTAAGTAGTACACTAGTAATTTCTATCTGTGCTAGTAATGAATTTCCCATACATTGGTTTTTGTTCCACTGTTGAAGAACTCTACTATCACTAAACAATCAATCCAGCTATTTATTTTGGCAATACACTATTTGATTCCTTTTTTTGTTATCGATTTCTTGCAGGAAAATAAAAAACTGGTGGCGAAAAAGAAAAAATCTAACTGATGAGGATGTGCCAAACAGTGGTGAAAATATTTCGCGCTGGGATAGAGATTATAAATTGACTGAAATTTCAGATCAAGGATTGTTTGAAGAGTACCTTGAAATGGGTAGACACAACTTAATTTTTTTCGAAATAATCTGCTTTTTTACCAAATTTTATTCAATGACTTAGAATGCAAGATCTATGAATAAGCGTCTGCAAATTTAATTACTGCATTTCATATTTCCTCGAAAAGTCAGCCTTCAAAGAGAGGCAGCGGTCATTCGAGGAGGGGAACTTTTGAAGGGGGGCTCATTTCATTTGTAGACAGACAGACAAAATATTTTCCCCTGTTTGTGAGTAAACACACGAACGGCACATATGAAGAAATGGAAGAAAAAGGGAAAGGAAGCGGTCAAAAATCATATGAAAATGAAAAGATTGCCAAGCAATATGACGGAAAGGTTTACAAAACGATGTTAATTTCGTCCACTTCGTTGATATCTATAAGCTTGCCTAATGGTGTAGCCATGACAATAAACTTTTTCTAAAGCCAGCGTTCAAAAAGATTCACGTCTTGCTCACTCAAAATCAATAACTGTTTCTGAAATATGTTCAGACCGGAAATTTAGTGATTGACTCTTTTCCATGCAATGGGACAAGCTTTCCATTTTCCATCAACCGCAAGATTCAGGCCACAGACTTCAACAGATCTCGAAACTATTGCATACAAGCTTTATCATTGCTAAGTTGATATAACTTGTTTTCTTTGAGTGGTTTGATACTAACTTTTTGAATACTTTATCATATCGTTTGCAAATCATTAGAAAAGGGGGGCGCTCATTCATTGGGGCGCTTTTAGTAGGGTTGCTCTTTCGAAAGAATATTGTATGGATGGCTTCAATTTATCATTTATTTTCTCTTTTACAATATACCAGTTAGTAGCTGAAAAGAATCGTGCGTTTCTTTCACTTTTCTAACGCCAATGATACATTTTTCATGTTTTTTGTAGTGATCCAATTTGGCTTTATTACATTATTCGTGGCAGCATTTCCACTTGGCCCTTTCTTCGCATTACTGAACAACATGATCGAAGTCCGTGTTGATGCTTACAAGTTCGTTGTCCTTTACCGAAGACCGCTTGCTCAGAAAGTTCAAGATATTGGAATTTGGTACCCCATATTAGAATCAGTGGTGAAACTCTCCGTCGTAGTCAATGTTCGTTACGTTATTTTGCATCTTTATCTGTTGTCAAATATTGGTTTGAAGTACTGTGATATAATTTCAGATGGCTCTGAAACAACTTTATTGTTTTTCTTTGAACTTCAGTCTTTCAAATTTTTGCATGTATGTGATTGCTGAGTCGCCTGGATCATCGGTAATTTTTAGCATTGAGCGTCTGGAGGAAGCATATTGAATAGATATGTGGTTCACAGTCAAATTCAAATGTCTTGAGCATCTGCTTGATCTTGAAGTTATTTGTGGCTGGCATGTGGTGAATCTCGATTTCTTTGCTTTCATCTTCATAAAAGTACTTATTATTCTGTTCTTTAACTTAAATCGTGTATCGTCTAGGAGACATTTTCAATAACTTGTCAGGTCATTTATGGAACAGATCAGTTGCTTGATGTACCAATTGGGATGGCAATTAGGGTTTCATTATGCACTGATACACTGCTGCTTCATTATTGTTCTCTAGCTATTTGCATCATTCTTTTTTATACTGCAGGCTTTTGTCATTGCATTTGTATCAGAATTTGTTCAGAGGCTTTACTATCGACTTGCTGTCAAAAAAGATGGAACACTGGATGGCTTTATTTCAGACAGCCTTTCTTGTTATGATGTCAGGGATTTCTCACCCGATGAACGACCACCGTTATCTTATAATTTTTCAAATAAAATAGGAAACTGCAGTGATGGGTTGCCGTATTGTAGGTAAAATCTTTAAAGGAAACTTCTTCTCAAATAATTGTGATAGGAATGAGTTATTATCGAAGGAAAACGATTTAAATGCCGTTGTTATTGTGTGCTTTACCTAAATGCACGAGTTTCCTTGAATTTACTGTTAAGATCGCTTGAGACTTAACATCATTAATTCAGTATATCCTTTTTCCTTACACTCAGAAGCATCAGTACCAGCGCTGAAAATTTCAGCAGATCTGAAATTTTGCGATTGATTAAGTTTTCGGTACTTTGTTTTAAACTAAAATGTTTATTGGTTAGTTGCATGAAACTCGTCTATACCATGTGACTTCTTTAAAGGCTAATCTGGTCATAATTTTGTGATAATAGTAACCATTTTAGTGCATTGAATGGATCTATTTCAAAATTTAGAGAAACGCTAGAAAAATATTTTAGCTTTGTGTTTATACCGAACTGAGGGGAGTTTCGTTGGTCGAACTCAAATGGCACTAACACACCGGATAACTTTATTTTCGAACCTTATTTTCATTCAAGGTACCGTGGCTACTACGAACCACCTTACATACAATATAACGGGAGTCAGCTTATTAGGAATCCAAAGGCATACGAGTTTAGAGCAGAGCATTGGCACATCATTGCATCGAAGTTGTTCTTTGTCATTGCTTTTGAGGTAATATCGCATTTATGTTCACGAACTCAACCAGTCCGCTGCTCATTTTAAGACGGGCAGAATTAATTGCTGCCCTTTTTTAAACCTACATATGAAATACTAAATTTATTCATTCACAAATCAAGAAATCTGGTGCAGCTAGATTACATTTTTCATTGGAAATCTATATGATTGAAAAAAAAATGAAAAGGTGAAAGTATAACTGACACCGGCAGTAGAAGCTAATGCCTCCCAACTCCGTTTTTAGGTTTCTGTGGCCTATTATCATCATTACGAACTACTTATAAGATTTGTCTACATTGTGTCTGTCTACCGCCTGCATGAACTCGGTAAAATCCGTGTTGTTTTAAAAGAAGAGATTATCCAACCCTGAATGTTTAAGCTTTTGAGCTCATCGACAGCTACATATTTGATCATCCCAAGATTTTAATTTTCAATTGGCAAAGGGTGGCAGGTAAATCTGAATATTTAGGGCAAAGATGCACCGGAGTAGAGTAGTATTGCTTGGAATTTTCGCTAAGCGTAGAGAAAATGTTCTAATTTAAGTAAGTACTTAATGAGCAAAACAACGAAGAACTTTCGTATCATGTAAGGCTTGAATTAAATTTAACTATTGCCTGTTCATTAATTGTATTATTAAGTAACAAGTGGGACAATTAATGGTCATGTAAAATCAAAGGCACTCTGAATTATTGTATAGAAAAGTCATGCAAATGGCTAGTTAATGAAACCTTTGAAATTCGATTGACCCTACACGATTGCACTTGTTTTAATCAAAAATCTTTCAGTTCTTGTGGCATACTTGGATACAGCGTCAGTATCAATTTGGATACTTGGTTGTACGACAATTACTTTTGTTTGAAGATAAGCAGATATACTTCTCTTACATAATTATTCTACCTCCAAAATACTCTGTTTCCTTATTTTTGAAGGTGTCTAGTTACCTGTGGTAAAAAAATTTTTTCTAGCATTTGGTGTTTTTCTTAACTGGCGTGCTGGCATGGATCATTCCAGATGTGCCAAAAGAGCTCGATAATCAAGTTAAGAAAGAAGCATTCCTGGCAAAAAATGCTCTACTAGCAGAGGACATCGGTTCACCGACGCATGATGACCAAGGCATCATGCTTTAAATTACAAACTGGTATTTCTTATTGACACTAAATGTACCGCTTTGCACTGTATGTATTGCTCTTTATTCTTATATGACGCTTGTAAAAAGTCGTGGCAACATTGAAAGATCGTCTGCTTTATTGGACGTTGTAATGACTAATATGTAGCCCAAAGTTTTGTAAACATTTGATATCATTATCAAGTTTTTAGTTAAGTTATAAACTTTGCTTTCGTCCTAGCTACCTGTCCAAAATGTCACCTGAAAATTTTGCAAACAAAGGATGCATCCTTTAATTTATTTTACGTTAAAGGATGTCAGTCCAGATATTAGGTAGGAAGGTACCGTAGATCCTAATTATAAAAGGTTTTGAGGAAAAAGCTAAACATCTTGACTCAAGACTGCAGCTATTTAACCCAGACAGAACAATGGCAAGATGAATAAGGCACTAAACTAGACAGGCTTTCCCTAAATTTTTTCCGCAAAATGTAAACAAATTCCCATGAAAGGTATAGACGTCATTTGAACATTTACTTTTATCGGCTGACTGCTTTTATTGTTTCTGTATTATGGAACTCATATTGATTGTATGTTATCAATTTGCCAATATATTCTCTGATCATTTGTAATTTGTAATATGTCACGAAGCTGCTACTGTAATTTATATGTACTTCGTATGCCTAAATCCAGTATAAAGTGATGTCAATCATGATTATTCTCAAGCTGAATTTCTCTGTATCATAGTTCCAATCAGCGTTACTTGTGCAAACTAAGGGCAAGGACTTAGCAAGGGGAACCAGGGGAGCGAGAAAATCTTCGATCAACAGACAAGGAATTTTATATGTTAATGTGAAGTGGGTTTGTGCAATAAAAAGAAATGCCAGTTTTATTCAAAACTGAAAATTCTAAAGTTTCAATTTTGATGTTGAGTTTATAAAAAAATTATTGCCTGCTATTTACCTGCACAGTCTCGCAAAAGGAGTGATCCCGTTACATTTTCCACCAGCCGTGTATAATATATATATATATATGTTTATATATATATTTATGTAATACTAACAATAAAGGTGCTACCCAATTGTAATCTTCATCGTGGGTAATGCATCACAGGCTCTTCTCGTCCCCTTTCATCCTGACTTTTTGCCCCTTCTGAAAGCAAAGACTCTCCCAACCAGTGGGCATTGGAGAGCAGTTGCCCATTCGCACCTCAAATTAGCGAATGAAATTTCCATCCAATTAGCATTATTAGAATTGAAATATAGGACAGGGCAGTAAAAAGATAGAGAGTTTAATTTCTTCACATCTCGCTTCACATGTCGAAGGACATCTGTCCTAAGTAGTAGCCTCTGATGCCTAGGCCTAAATTCACATGATATGCCAACATTGGAAGTAAATGAAAAAAGTACTGCATTTCAGGCGGTTCTATAGAAGGGAAATATCTTACTTCAGAAGAGATTTTAAGATTTTTTACTAACCATGTTGAATTTCCTATAAGCTCAACGTTGACGTCCGGCTCCTCTTCTTCGCTGCTTTCATTCGTGTTCTTGTCTTGCTGCCATGCTGTCCACGCCACCCGGCTCAACCGTAAATGAATGCACGTTTATTTGCCGGATTGTCAAAATTTAGTCAGCAAATAACTCTTCGTCAGAGCTTTAAGCCATTTTATTTGGTTTTAAAAATTATTTCTTCATCGAAAAGAAACATCAACACTTCCCGTATTTCACCGACCACACTCAACTTCGTAAATTTGCTCGATACCAATGATCACATATGACGTCACGATTGCGAAAATCTGTCCCGCTGGATACAACGCAGTCAAACCCGTCCTTTTTCGTAAATCGACTCGGCGGCGCAAATCGTGGCTTATTTCTCCAAAATGGTATCGAATTTTGCAATTCTTATTTCAGAAATGAATTCAGCGCCTCTTAAAATGTCATTTACGCCTTTTTCATTTTTACGCTGGATTTCTGCCTTAATGCCCTCGTCAGAGCCAAGCTTTATACATAAATTCAAATAGGCAAAGGCTGACATGGAGTAAAATACTAACCATCTCTCTGAGGTCTGCAATTGCGCGTATTATAATAAAATTTATGCGTTATCTCATAATGTTGAATCAATGATTGCCAAACTAGAAAATTGATATCTATAATACACTAAAATGGTTTGAGTCAAAATATCGTGGTGGCTAATCCAAAGAAGTTCCAGGTAATACTTGCATAGAACAATGAACCAACTTCACCAATTTCCATTTCACGTCCAAAGCCTCCGTGCATTGATGAATGAGATATACAAAACGCTAAAGTGCACCAATCCGTCCGTCATGCAGAAAGTTTTTGTAAGAAAGGATACCAAGTAAGACCTTAGACTATTTCAGGTTACTGGGAAATGCATCATGTTTAAATGAAGCATTTCAATGTCGCATTGAGCATGCTTGCCGGTATTGGTCCACTGCTCTTTTTCTCAGTATCCAGTTCATGAATTTCATTTAATACGTTTAGTGAATCTACCAGGGTAAAATCGAAGGTGTCACTAGAGTTGGTGTGCTCTCTTATAAATAGAATACTGGGATACTGAGCACATATACTAATGGCAGCTATAGGATCCCTTGTTGTGTTACTGTGTTTATGGTATCTTGTGTTACAGTATTTAGCATATCAGCTATATTGATAAAGTATTCTTTGAGGCGCTAACTTATTTCGTTTACGTTTGTCGTCCGACAGTATTCCAAAATTCTCAACCATCAATATATTTTTATGTAATAAAATATATTTTGCACTTTTCCTTAGAGAGAGATATGGTATCGAAGCCATGACATTGAACTTTGAACTGTTGATTGACCGCTAATTTGGCGTTAAGTGTATGAGTTAGCGTTAGTTAATTAGGTCTTGTCCTGGATATAGAAAAACTTCTATCAGGTCCAAGGATAAAAATACGTAAAATTATATGATAAGCTTCCAGAGGAATCAACTCAGGCAAGTGCCAGATTTCAAGGGCCTCATTAAATAATTAATCAAAATCTGTGTAAAAGGACAAAGACTCAGCCACTTTCAAAAAGACAAGCACGGAACCAAGATGGAAATGGTTTGGACACATTATGAGACTACGTGAAGTATGTCCAACAAAAGAGCCATGCACTATTATTTTGAAGAAAGCGCAGGTGAGAAAGACAAAATCCATCTCTCTCGGTCATTTCACGTATCAGTCTCCAAAATCTATGTACGAAAGCAACAAAAAGGAAATTGTGGAGGGCCATCGTGAAGAAAATAATTGGTTCCGTCGATTCTTGTTGATCAATGATAAAGGAACACCTATAAACCAAACCCAATAGAGGGAAAATACCAAGAAGATGGTCTCTTAACAAAGCATCGTACAATAAAAAATTAAACAGCAGGCAAATAACAGACTGGCGACTGGATTACTATGGAACATTTGCTGTAAAGAGTTGGTTAAAAAGAGACATCTCTCGGAATACGGCTTGAAAATTATCGCTATGCATAGAAAATCGAACAAAGTGAATTTTTACGTCATCTGCTTGCAAGATCTTTCATCTCATAAGAATTGGCAAACATGAAAAAATTGAATTGATCAAAACATTTGAACAACGGTGAAAAGATAACTAATTTCCGTATCGAACTGCAATATTTTGAATGAATTATCAGATTTTAATACACAAACTTATCAATATTTCATGAATGTGACCTCATTGAACAGTCACCTGTAGAGAAAATGTGAAAGATGATAGGAATTATACTAGTTGTTATGAAATGATTTAAACAACCGAACGCATTTATAGCAAAATGATTGCTTTCAATTTCAATACATTTATTGTGTTTCCAAATCTGCGTAGTTCGTTTCAAATCCAAATTGTCAAGTTTTTGCGAGCAAAGATTTATGTATCAAAGATTTAAGCAACATTTGATTCTGATGCATGTTAAGGCGCAACTGATTGACGCAAGTAAAATGTTATTTTTCGTACTAAAACCATTTTTAAAAACAGCCCATGACGTATACGAATTTGCAGATGCCTCACGTATGTAGTGATAAATAGAAGAACAATTCCACCACAGTACATCTGCAGAATTCTTTTCTGAAAACGTTGGCAAACACTCGCGGTACACTTTTCCATTGAGCAAGTAAGATTTATGATTAGCCATTCTTTGCATTAACTTGAAAACCTCTATTCCTGTTTGATAATATAAAGTTGATTGAATCTGACATCTAATCGTGTTTGATAAAATAAAACTTTTCTCTTATTAGACTCCAGAAGCTCAGAAAGAAATTTAACGCAACTCTAGTTTAATGATTAAGGGTAAAGTTAAAAGTCTTTCTATTCAATTGCCGAATCTAATTGCTGAATTGAGCACACGAAAATGCCACACTTAACTTGATCAAGTAGGGCAAATTTGACTTCGAGCGGAAGATTGCATATAAGTAAAACAGACCAAGTGGCATACGTAAACTGAGCACTGCAAATTAAACTTTGAATTTTATCGTTTACCGAGCATGCTGCTAAGACAAGGAAGTTCTCTTCTCTGAATTAAAAATGGCACCTTAGGAAAGCAGGGGTATTTTATTTAGTTAGCAACATAGGGAAGAAACAAAGGGTATCTAAATAATAGCTGCTCGTCCAGGGTAACGTGAAGTATTTTCTATTAGTTTTTTATCATAGTTGATAATGATATTGCCTTTGAAGAAGCTATCTAACATTAATGGGGATGTCATTCCAGTCTTTTGGAGCCGAATAATGAAAACCGTTCTTGACTTATTCAAGATTGTATCGTTGGTACAGAAGTGAACATTCGTCGAATTCAATTCTGTTTGATTCGGCCATCGATAGTATATCCTAATCGTACCACAAAAGATTCTGTTTTACAGAAATAAAGACAGATAAATAAATAATAAATAAATCCTTTATGCATATATCTTTACGTACAAAGTAGAACAATAAGAATAACTAAGCGATGTAGTGAAATCTCCACAGGCGGATAAATAGTGGTAGGTGCTCTTAGAATAAGTGTTTCAAAGGATAAAAGTTCGAGTTGATTTCTGCGACAAAATTTGAAATAGGAAGGACGAGTGCAAATTTTTACAATGCTTTTCATAGCCGCCGACTATGTGGGGGCTTTAAAAATTTTCAAAAATATGCTCTTTATCGCTTTCTAGCTTAATTTCCCGAGTAGGCATAGTATCTTCATCTGGTTTTAATGAAAAATACAATATATCGTTAATCAAAGAATTAAACTACGCTTTTAGAACTTTGATTTAGAGAATTTAGTATTTAACTGTTTTTACTTTCAAATTTCAATCCCGACCCCTCCCTGCCAAAATCAAAAGTCGGCATTTATGATGCTCTTAGTAAGATATTCAATTTCTGTCTCTGGTGAAATTTAATTTTTTTGAAATGTTGAGAAAATTCTTGCTGTCTTTCTCAATAAAATCGCAAGCACCCATTGAATCACCCACTGAAATGTTTGCATACACAACATCGTCGTGAGATTCGTTTAACCTGGAGCTAGAGCTTCGCTACTTTCTCCTGTTATTTCACTGATCAGTAATTAACTCACGGGCCAAATTTTCCTATAATTTTTGTTTTCATGTCGATGTCAATTGTGACCCAGATCTTGGAAGTTTAATCCCTGATTTTACTTGTGAATCCCCAAGGTCGTAGTTTTGTTCAGTTTCCTCAGAAACATCACCGTGCAAGCCCAAAGATGCATCTATTTCCTGAGCAACATCAATCAAATATCATTATTCAAACCAATTATTGCACGACACGATCGCTGGTGTATCTCAAGGCCGCCATGAGTTATCAGTTTCTTTTAAAATACACATCTTATTGTTTGGCAGCTGATAAGAGAACAATCGGCTAGATCTGCCTGGAATTAAATTGGAACTTTTGCTATTGGGAACTGATTCGTTCCGTGAAATGCCCCTCTTGCCAAACCATACATGTTGTCGAAGAACTTTTAACTCCTTTTCCCAAACTGTCAAGAAAACCAGATGATAATCCAAATGATATCAAATCTCTTATCAATTTTTGCATGCAGGATACAAGTGTGAAAGCGAACTTCAATTAAATAAAGAGAATTTATCTGTGTGAAACTTTGGACTGCAGAAACCAAAAGTTCAGCATGAGTTGTCCGACTTGTTCAAGAAACCACCTGATTTTACTTGTTGCATTTTGTTTTCAAGCTTATAAAACAGTTTTGAACTCTTAAAGTTGAACATGATAATACGAATAATGACTGTGTAGCAATGGGAGCGATATTACATCCCCCTTTAGATGCGCCCCTGTACATCCATAGTTTTAAGCTTAGAACTATGGCATGATCTATATGCATATTTAGATCCGGTTAATTGGGTTATTAACCTATTTATTTGGATCGCATTTCCACTCTTTTGTGCGACGATAGCATTCTTCATTTCCCCTATCCTTCTTGTTCCGAGGGGTATACGAAGAAAAGGTTTTTCTGAAGATAACTTGGATGCTTCATATTTTACATTGGAATATTGAAATGTCTAGTAATTATCTGAAAAGCGTCTTTTACAATTTCGTATTAATGTACCATTTTTATGTATCTTTCTCAACAGATCCCAGAAATGAATCACGTAACGTACTTCACAGTTGTAGCAAGTTTATTGCTCTGCTCTATAACGTTGAATTCTATCGGCATAAAGATTTTATGCAAACAGAGACGAAACATTACACCGCACAGCAGAATATTGATGAATTTGAGCATTACAGAGATTTCAGGCGCAGTGATTTGGCTTGTTCGAGATTCTGTGATAATGATTGCCAAGAACGCTATTGCAATGCGAATCTTTTCAACGCTGATGATCATTCTGATACATATTAGAGCGGTTTGGTACATGACAATGTACATCATTCTTTTGGACAGAATGTTTGCTTGCGTCTCCCCTTTGAAGCATATGGTTCAAATTACAACGAATAGACTCAAGTTCTCTTTCATTTTTATCTGGGCAATATGTCTGTTATCTGCTGCTGTTTTTTCATCAATTGCTGTCAGATATTTTCAAATGGTCTTCAGTAGAGAGCTATTCTTAGCCTTGGCTGGTTTCTTCTTTCTCCTATCTATCATTACGTATACCATTATATTTTACAAAATTGCAAATTCTTACACTTATGCAAGGCAGGGACTTTTTCAGAGCAGGAGTACCCAATTTGCACATGTTACCGGTTTGATAATGGTCACATTTTTCATATTTGAAGTTATTCCAAACATAGTTGGCTTTGTTAACAAGGGACCATTACCAAGTGCTGATTTCCTGCATGCTACTGCATTATTGACAGATCCCATAGTATACATTCTATTCAAACGGGATCTTAAAGCAGCTTCTCAAGGAATAAGACAAATAAGTAAAAATCGTTACATTAGAAATAACAATGTTGAAAGTGGAGGAAACAGTACCGAAACAAGGAATCAACCTTCAAACATAACCGTTAATACCGTATATTCAATCGAAATCGAGCCAGAATCGAAAGTATTTTCACAACTAGCAGACCATTCATGTCAAGTTTACAGACAGCCTAAAATTACGCAAGACAGATCTCGCTCTTCAACGCTTGAATCGAGTTTGTCAGATGTTGGAATTCTAAACCCGGCATTGGAAGTGGAATACATAGATTCTATTCAAAACACTACACTGCCAAGCAAATCCCAACAAAAAAATTTGTCTAGTTTTGTTTGCCCTGCAAATATTGAAACAGAAACTGTAAGGATAGTCTCGCAAGTTGAACCAATCGATGCTCACGAATATGAGAGAGAAGCTAAATCAGTAAATCATGCTTGTAAGATGTATTCGACTGATCATCTTGAAGCGGAAACTCAGGTCTGTTATTCTAACACTGAATTGCTGCAAAGTAGCAGCAAAGTTGCTCCAAATGAAACTGATTGGAACGAAGTCGAAGATACCAAGCTTTGAAAATTCTCAACTTTCCATAACTAAAAAGATTATGAACCTAACCTCTAGTTCCAATTAAATCGATGCATCAAGCTAGAGACTCAACAAAATCATTATAACAAGAATACCGTATTTAAGGCAGGAAATGTAATATAAAGCAATTGATATTATCAATAGTGAGTGGAATTGAGCCAGCACCTACTATTGTGAAGTCAGAAAACGGTTGTTGGAATTCCCGTTCATCCTTTGGTGTGCCGCTGTCATATGTATTTTACTTATGCCTCTTATATTCAAGATGTAATAAACCTCTATGGCAAGGCTATCGAATGATTACATTGAATGGAATAAGACACGTTGATGATAAGAGTTAAATTAAAGTTATAAGTTGTCAATAGTCATGAAGTTATGTATAAATTTGAAAAGGGAAACTCTATATGATACTGTTCTACTCATTGTTGTTAACTGTCCAGTTTCCTCCCCGATATGCTTACCACTTGTAAATCTAGCAAAGAATGACCAATGAATGATTAGATCAATGAATGAAATACCACCACATCAATAAAATAACAATAAAATAACAATGTTTGGTAAGTTGACAATTTACCTATATAAGGGCACAAGCATCTATGAAAATGTGCACTTTACTTCACTGCCTCCTTATGACTAGCGCCTCATTTACTTTTAATAATGGATGTCTTAAATATGATTTCGTCTTTCCCTTCTTTTCTTCTTCATTTTTGGCAACTTGGACGCAAGGATCTTGGACCGCATAAAGGCTAGATAATCTATCTGGCTCTCATGCATAAAAGCGCAGGGAAGGCTGCCACCATTTATCGGTCTTAATGGTTCGGCATCAAAACTTCCGATGCGCTGGCGATGCTCACTTATTAATGTACACTACAGCTTTTTCACTGTTCACAAAAATCTTTTAAAAGCAAATATTTTAAAGACAAGTCCCATTTTAAAGCATATTTGCTTTTTAAATCTGATAAAATTCGTCCGTGACGTGAAAGTTGGGTCACAAAAATGGCGCAGTTTTTATAAGATATGCTAGAAGTCCTTCAATCTTTTTGCATGTAATGACCAATTCTCTTAGAGGTTTGTCTTGAAATAGCTTCTTTCAAATACATTCTTCACAGTAACAGAGGAATAGATTAAAGTTTAGGGAGAGGGAGGATTGGGGTTACATCATTGTGTCTTTCGAAAATAAAATATTCTGGTTAGTGACGAATAGCAACTGAAGCAAACAAGATTTAAAAGATTTTAGATTTATATTTCGCCATAATTAGTAGTGCCACGTTCTCAAAATCTCCATCACAACATGCTGAAAAGAGTTATTAGAAATAAAACTGCACATTAACCTATATTGAACCATTTATTTTGTTGAATTGAAACAAACCTTTTGAATCCAGAATTAAGTATAGTTGAATTTTGCAATGCCCCGTCGAGGGACATCTTTAGACTTTGTACGTAAAATTTTTGCATTTAGATCTTTGTAAACGCAAGCAGAGATAGTTGATTGCTCGGAATACATTTTAAACATGAAAAGCTAAATAGAATGCTTCAAAAATCCGAAATCCAAGGTCTGGAATCCAAGGTCAAAAATAAAAAAAAAATTCCAAGGTCTGGAAGCCAAGACTGTCCCATGGACACTGAAAATAATTAAGACGGCAATTGTTTATTAAAACTGCGCTATATATCTTTTGATTTAATGAGAATGGTTGATCAAATGTCAAGAATTTTCAAAGCATCAAAGAACACCCAGGTTATCCTGCTGAAGGTACAATCAGTGGATATGATAAAGAGTCTGCATCAGCAGTTGACCAAACAGAGCTTCAAAATTTATTCTTCACAACTGGCTTTTTTTCAAGATCTTCTACGGTTTCCATTGACACTTGAAATAAGGATGTCAAACACTTGATCAAAATGCAACCTATCTTATTTGGTGTTTTTAAGTTTTTCATTGACAGCTATGAATTATGTACTAAAAAGTCACAGAACGCCAAAATAAATTTAAGGCTGCCTCTGCTTGATATTTCAAGATATTAAGCCTGCAACTATTAACCAGTTTCTTGAAAGAAATGCTATTTGAGGCAAGAGGCTGAATCAACGAAACGAATAATCTAAAAACTATGCTCTCATAAATCATTGCTACAATGTTAATACTTTGTCTGGAGAATTCTTAAGTCATATGGTTGCTAGCTTACGAAATGTAGCATGAAACACTATGCAATGAACGCCGCTCAAACAACCTACTATTCCATTCCACCAAAATATTATTCTTTATAAAAAGGGACGAGTTGCATACTTACCATACAAAAATGCGATAAAAGTCAACTCAGTTAAAGAAAAGGGAGAGGAATATGAGGCGGTATCCACAACCCCTACACAGAAGCCATAAACAGAGTCAATCACATATCCATGAGAAATGTGAAGTACCACTGAAGGAAATAAGACTAATAAGTGATCGATATTGGAAATGACCTGCTATCGCTGTAACAAAAAATTCTAGATTAAGAAATGTTAAAGGTAATTCACGGAAGGTATCCGGAAGACTTTTATATCATCACAAATTCTCTTTAATATGTACAGCGAAGAAATAGGTATTACAATAAGGCAAAGTACAGTAGTGTCCCGCATGTAAGAAACACAATTGTAAGAAACACAGACCCGGATTTTTAGAACCCCTTTAATAAGAAACATTTGCAGGTCTGAAAAAATTCTTGTTTCTTATATAAAATTTTCACATAACTTTAACAGAACAAAACAGAACAAAACATTGATCATGCTACCTAATACTAATTTTTCATATATTAGAATGTATGCTCCTTATACCCTTGAGGATTGATAAACTTATTTTTTTCACCTTCTTCTGCAGGCATTAACAGACCTGTTTTTTGGAAAAGCCTCTTTCGAGAGTTTTTGTACAGTTGCATGTCAATCCAGGCCTGACAAATCCAGTTTGTCAGCAGTATGATATTAAATCACAATTATTGAGCGTAGACAATCAAAAGTATCGTAAGTTTTTTTAAATAAAAAATATTACCTTGATTTAACTGTATATCTCATTTTATAAGAAACACGTCCAACTTGAATTAGCCTTTGCATTACACGAACCATTATCACTCACATTTCCAAGTGGCCAGTAGTCCGAGTATTCGTTTGCACCAGTGGCCCTACCGACCACAGGAAGTGTACCTCATGAAACACTGCCAAAGAGCACGAGCATTTGACGTCCATTCCACTGCGAAGGAGCGCGTGAAAAATTGCGCCAAAATCGTATTTTGCTGTTATTAGTGCTCAAAGCAGTTTGTATAGTGACAATGATATTTGTCTTTCTCTTTAAAAGAGGGTGGGGGATGGTTGCGATTGCATGTCCCTGACTACGTCCCTGACCACTATGAAATTGAATAAAGAGTTAAACAAAAGTACAGTGAAGTCTGGTAAAATTGCAGTAACTTCAAACACTGAGTTGTTCACCTCAGGTAGAAAAAGAATTTTATGAGATAAATTTTAGCATGATTAGCGTCAATGGTGTAAATTCCTAAGTTTCCTGTTTCAAGGAAGCACTCCTCCTAAAATTTCTTGCAAAATTTTAAATAAGTAGTAAAGAGTGTTTGCTGTTTTATCTTGAACAATTTATTTAAGTTCTTTGACAAATCACGGTAGACAAAAGTACAATTTATGATTTAGCATTAATAACAATTTGTGATTCTGGCTCTAAAGGTATTGGAATTTTAAGCACTGTTGGTTATATATTAGAAGCTAGATGGGAAGCCAAGGTATAGTCTCATCAAGTTGATAATATTGAAAAAGAAGAGACTTTGACGCTTTATTACAGCTCACAAATTGAAAAACACGGCTTTCCAGAAAAAAAACCGAAACTGTCAGCACAGTACAGTCCCTCAAAGTAGAATATTTGAATAAAGACGGTAAGCTCGACATGAAAACTTCCATATTGAAATCAAATCCCAGTAACGTCTTAGTAAACTCTACAATTTGCATCTAATTGATGACTGGAAATATCAGCAAATGAAAAAGAAAAGTTATAGCAGGGATGAGAGGGCTGAGCAGGCATGAATATGAATTGATCGATATCTCATGGGGGATCCATATTTTTTTTGAAAAACATGGAGATTTCTTCACAAAATGGAAAAGGGTCATTGTATTACTCTGAATGCGCTCATAATTACAGACCATTTTTACGCGTAAAATTTCACACAAAGTTTTTTTAAAAAGATTTTGAATTTTTTTCAATTGAACTCTTTGTAGACTCCAACTGGGCGATTTAGTTCATTAGCGTGGCGCTGAATTCCTTGGGAACGATGATCGAATATAAGACGCCTTAGGAACAAGGATATAAAGACACCCACGACGATTGCATGTGAAAATTATTGTCTTCGCAAAGTTAATCTTTCACCGAAAAAACAAAAAGAGTCTTTTGTCGATGGTGCGTTTAGGCTTTTATCAAATTCATAGAGAAGGAGCCCGCATTTAGGAAAAGCTTCCTTCACAAAAACAGAAACATTTGGAAGCAAATTTTCAGTCGATGCAAGGATTAATCATCTAAAAATGCCACCTGAAACAGCAATGAAGAAGTATAAGCGTATGGAAAACAGATAAAGGGGGAAAGAGAGTTGACAAGCCATTCACATGTATATAAACCAACAGAAGATGAAAGATGAAGGAGCAGGGACTCCTGGGCTTCCAACAAGGGATCAAATTGAAATTCAATGACGTCATATACAGATGCGCAATGTGCCTGGGCATCTCCCTGATATAAAGTGACAATGTTTACCCTTTTAATAACATCAAATCACAATGTAAAACAACTATCTTCAGTTTGAAGCCATGCACAAAATGTCTTTTTTGTAAAGTCAAGTAAGACAAAGTTTGAGAACCCTTTTTCCGTCGAT